>CM036941.2:45669727-47143381 GCA_020352615.2 Yoshiicerus persimilis
CTTATAAAGTAGCTTCCGCTACTTAATAAATGCCAGAGTTCCCAGTGCGCCGTAAAAGGGCCCTAATGCGGCATGTATTTTATTTGCGGCATGCCGCTTGACTGCCGCACCTATGCTATGACCAACCAAATGACAGCATATTTTTCACGTATTTATGTAATTCACGGCAATTGCGGCTTTTGCGGAATCAAAAAACCATTTACGGCACGCCGACTTTAACTTAACTTTAATTAACTTAACTTTAACTTTAACGGCACGCCGACAGCATTAACGCTTCAACCATTGCAATTTAACATCTAGAAATTCTATTTACTAAGACTTTTCGCGTATTGTGTATTCATGAAAAAAACAGTGCGAAAAAGCAATACCTTTATCCTTTTTTGTTAAACAGCAATTGCTTTTTTGTTACTTGTAAAGTGGAGGCGGGGACAGTTGAGAAATGGAAATTATTTTCACAAAACGTATTTATTGACTACCTTTCGAATAATGAATACAATTTTTGAGTAAAATTATTAGTAAAAATTTCTTCTAATTAAGTTTTCTAAATTTTAAAACTAGTATGTCATTGGCTGATTTAGAACTTTTTGTGACAAAAAAGGGTGAAATAAAAAAAAAGATTGCCTACGTTAATTTTCCCACCTAGAAAGAAATATAAATAAATTTCCCAACAATTTGGCACTGTTAGAAAAATATTTGGGAATTCGAAAATGCAAGTAGGCCATAAAGGTAAATAGTAAATAGAAATTTTGGTGTACGGGGAAAAGTAAGTTGCAGGAATGTGAGACAGGAGAAAGCTCGTTTTCTCTTTCTATTTTCAGCTTCTTGTGCACCACCTGTTTGCTTAGAAGTGAAAGACGACGACCGGCAATTACTTAGCTAACGTGTGCCGCGGCATTGGAATTTTCTGTCGTGGAAAAAAATTGGCAATGTGCCATTTTGTTTCATTTCTTCGGCATCTGCTGTGGAACTTGTTATTCAGTCAGACAGTGCAGTTCTGACTTTAGAGAGTTGTAACTCACTTCACGACCTGACATAAAAGTAGTGCTCAACAGTAAACAAACTGCATAGGTGCTTCTCTTTTCAATTGCTCTTAAAAAAATAGTGGGGGTAAAATCTAAATTTATTGCAATTTATTATGGAATAAATAATTTATTGTAATTAAATTGTAATACAAGTTGTATATAAACATATAAAGTAAAGATGAATGTTTTGTTTGTAATTGCAACAGATTTTTAAATCTTTTAAATTATAATTAATGTAAATTCAAATCTAAAAAGTGAAGGTAATGGTAAGGTTGCATAATGTTATAATTGTTGTAATTTAAATTTGTATTGCAGATAATTTTGTGGATGGCTAAAATCGAAGAAGGAAAAGTACATCTCAATTGAAGTACATTTGGAATTTGGGATCGTCCGTGTTGTGTTCTTGTGTTACTCGGCTTATCTGCACTGAAGATAAAAAAGTCGAGGTGCAGGAAGAAAATAGGGGTCACAGAAACCTGAAACAATATACAGCTGATTATTATTGCGTGCATGTGATTAAAAATTGAATTTTCATTGCATTGCTACACTTGAAGTGACCGTCGAATTTTGTCCTTGTAACCGTGTCGTAATTTTATCAATCAGAAGGAGATAATGAGCAAAGCTAACTGTTACAGTGCTTTCAACCAAACTAATAATTTTGTAAATCACCACGACTCTGTCATCAAGGCTGGCTCCGTAATTTTAACGTGCAAACCATTTGCCTACGCTCTGGGATACAAGTTTTCAAATATCCGATGTGATACTTGCTTCAGTTCGTAAGTTTTAATAATTAATTCAATTTAGGAATTTTATAATATTACAAGAATTAGAATTTAGGACAAAGCTTTTAGGATGTGGCTCATTTAAATGCACTGTAAATCTTCATTGCAATCATAATAATCGTCATGTAGCATTTTGCTGATTTTTTTACCTTTTACTCATCGTTTTCACATATTGTATAGTAACACTTAAAACCAATAAAAGGCAAATGCAGCTTTGATTGCTTTGATAAAGGAATTAGTTTAGATTTGTAGGGCGCGCGTTTTGTTAAGTTGATATTCTTTTTGGAGAAATATCCTTTTGGAGTCACTGGAGTCAGGAGTTGTTAATTAATTTAACTCCTGACTAACGAAATGCACAGGTTGCAATTTTTGTTGTCAATTTTTTCATTGAAAAGTGAAAATTGATATAAATTGACAAGCCTAATTTGGTAACCGCGCAGTACCGCCGAAGATAATGAAGAATGTCAATTGCTTCGATGTGGGGGCTGTCAATTGGTCCGCTACTGCAACCGGGATTGTCAACGGATAGGGTGGCACGATGGACACAAATGGGAATGTAAAGGCTTTAAGCACTACAAAAGAATTCCTGCCTCATTCGCCCGGCTTCTTTTCAGAATCATTGCGAAACTAAGCGTAAGTGTAGTTGTTCTTCTAATTTTATATGTACCGTATTTACCTTTGATTATTTTTATTGCACCTTCATCAACCTCTATAGACTTCGAGGTAATCTATTTTAGATAACCCTTGCTTTTCTTTTTTAGTCCTATCTTATTGTCATTTTAATTGATCCATCCTGCGTTGCTTTGGGTCTTCTTACCCGATCCACGTATAATTCTAAAAATAACTTGTGAAGTTTCTAGGTCATGTTTATTCTACTACCCTAACGTTGTAATTCCTAACCTGTTATCCCGTTTACTTTACTGAGTATTCCTTAGAGTCAGTATTTTACAGCACAGCACAGTACTGTTACGTAGTACAGAAATAGAAAGGCTTGCATTTATCGAACAATGCATGTACTGACTTTGCCATAAAATATATCCTTTACCCCATCTCATAAATATGCAAATAACCATGATTTATATAATACCACAAGAATAATTTTATCATAATTTACACTCAAAATACCATAATTTTAATGAAGTTTACCATCATTTCAATTCAATACACATTTTTTTATAGTCATTTGCCATAATTCTAAAATTGATATAAAATTATAGTAAATGTTAATAAAATTATGATACATTTAATGTCAATATAATTATGGTATTTTGAATTGAAAATTATGGTAAATAATTTTCATTCTTGTGGTATTTTATTTGGAATGGAGTGAACTCTTTGTATATTTATTAGGCAAATGAGTTATTTTATGGTAAATTGAGTTTGTATTTGGGACCCAAAGAAAAAACCAAATAGAAGTGGTTTTTAACATTATATTGCCTACTACCACTAGGTTTGGATTTTGTTATATCAGGCTCTACTGTCTACTCCATCTGAGACATTGTTAACGCATAAATAAGTCATTCAACCAATTGTGTTATATTTAGATGTAGGTAATGCGAACTGTAATAAAAAGCGGATTTAAATTCTATTTTACAATTTAGAGTGGAAAGGAGTACTACGACGATGTGTCCCCGAAGATACGAAGGAGGTTCAAAGATCTCGTTACCCGTAAATAAATAACCTTCTTTTAAATTGATATACCTAACTAACCTACTTTGAAGACAGTAGACTTGGAAATAAATAATGAAGCTGCTAACAATTCAGGGGATTAAATTGGGTTTAAATTGAGTAAACTATTTGTTGTGTGGCTTGGCAGACTACAGCGATATTAGGAAAGATGAGGAGAGAATGGAGCAAATCCTGACAATGACGAAAGTAGCAGAGTCGCTTTTTGCACTGCAGCAGAATGGAATGAGTGTAAGCATGCCAAACGAGTCGGAGATTATCAAAATCTGTGGCCGGGTAAGTCTACCTTTCTCAGAAATAGTCTTTTGTCAGTTTTTTATCAATTAGTCCGTAGAACGCAACGTAATGGCTATATTTAACCCAAACGAAGCACACTGAAACTAAAAACAGAGTAGTTTATTTAGATGTTACTAATAAATAAACGCTTAAAGCTCATTTAAGATTGGCAGTAAGTCAAACAGTCAAAGTAGGCATAGACAGACGAAAATCTGTTCGTCTTCTAAGAAATCTGGTACAGTTTCCTTTCGAATGCATTAATGTGCTCTGAAACTTTGAAACGAAACGCTGTATGTTCAGATGCTGACTGTCTGATGAAAGATAGGCGTGTTTCTTTAGTACGTTCGATGCTCTCAATATTCCACCTTGTCAAGTCAAATACTGATATCGTCCCTCTTCTTCAAAAATTTGATAAACCATAATCGTCATTTTTCTGAGCAGTGATAATACAATTTAAAAATTAAACTTGAAATATTGCCGTTATTCTCACAAACGAACTTATTCATCTCTGAAATAATTTTAGAAACTAATTACGCATTAAATATTCTAATTCGGCTTTTTATTTTTCTGTTGTACATAAATCAGCTTTAAATAGTTTAGTGTCTGGTTTATCAATTTTGGAATGAAGGTTGATTGGTTTACACTTTTCCGAAGAAGATGGACGATATAGTATTAGTAATGACAGTAATGAGCAAAACACTGTAACCGTATGCGTATGCTGTGCTATGTTGCTGTCATAATGTCAGTTAATGTTGTCATAAAGATAAAACGAAGAGACATAAGTGTTCTAATTTTAAGCAGGAGATAATTTATGATGCTATGAATAACTTGAGTTTAAAAATGTAATTTTTGAACCTGTAGATATTTGTGAACACATTCAATATTTTGGATGGAGAAGGTCACCCTTTGGGTACCGGGCTGTACCTCGGAGCATCTATTTTCGATCATTCATGTGAACCCATGGCGGTGGCCAATTTTGAGTCAACTACTGTCACTATTCGGAGCATTAAAGATATCCCGCCTGGTACTTCGGTTAGTTGACTGATAATTTTGAATATGAAATATGAACTGTGTGTGGGACGTTTGTTGATGATGTACTCGAGTGCTGGCGATAAGTGATGATGTGCTAAAAATTGTTTCCTTTCCAATTGAACGTAGGTCTTGAAAATTACGATCTGCTACAAGGACACTATCAGACCATCTGCTCTCCGTATAGAAGAGTTAAGAAAAACTTATTACTTTGACTGTCAATGTGAAAGATGCGCCCAGAAAATTGATGACTTGCCGATGACGTCAGTTCGCTGTCCCAATACCAAAGCCAATTGCTTAACCGAGGTAAATATTATCATCAATCAGCGTTAATATGCATGCAGTAGCACTGTAATTGTAACAACGGTTTATTAATCATGTTTCAAGGTTAACCCCGGTGTGCATTCGGAGTGTCCAACTTGTCACGAAAAATTCACTGAAGAATTCATTCAGGAGATAAATGAAACACAGGATGCTGTGAAAATAAAATGGAGTGAAATGACTGACACTGCATGTAATTAGAAATATTAGAATAGTAAAATACTAATAAAGACAATGCAAAATTTTCAGTTTTGTAAAAGAGATAAGATACTTTACCTTAAAAATGCTTGTGCTTAATAGATATGGATGTTTGCGAAGCGTGTCTGCGTGTTATGAAATCTCAAAATTTTACCGCATCTAATTGGTTAATGGTGTCTATGGCTTCGGGAGCTTTCGATGCTAGTGTTGATCGTCAACGGTGGGATAAAGCTTACTACTACGGTAAAATTGCCCTAGCTGGATACAGGTAAAAATAACTTTCAGTTTACATATATTTACAACTATAAATAACAAATACTCTCGAATTTACTATCGTTGTTTGCTACTTTTTGTATAGAAAATATTTATATGAAATTCACCCTTTCTTGGGAGTTGCCTTGCTCAAAATGGCCAAGTTATCTTGGTTTCTGGAAAAGGAAGAGGAAGCCAAAGCGTATATAACTGAAGCGAAGAAAATTTTAGACTTGACTCATGGACCAAGTCACCCGTTTATTTTACAATCGGTGATTCCATTAGCCAAAGAAATTGCTATGTGTTCAAGACATCAGAATGGTCTCAAATAGTCCAAAACTATTTTTGTACAAAGTACACAGTTCACTTTTCCTTTATTACCCAAGTTGCAGTCACCCTAAAATTGTTTTAAGTATGTACACAAGTAATTCTACAGTACACAAGACACAGGAACAATTCAGGACACTATTGACTTGACATTGACATCAGAAAAATATCACATCACCGATAACCAACATTCGTCGACCCTATACATCACCTCCTCTTAAGAAGAATGCTCAAGAACCATCATCTAATCATCTTGCAGAAGGAACATTGCAAGACTTGACTCAATATGGTTTATACTCAAACATTCATGTTTATAATACATATTAAACCTCTACTAGTATTGTTATTTAATTATTTCTAAATGAACTATCTTAAAGTACCTTCACTGGTATGTATACACACGTATTTCTGTAATGCATTACTAGTTGGAATTCTTAAAATATAGTTTTTTCAAAGTAATTTTTGCAACTTGTCAATTTATTTAAACATTCGCCTTTACAATTGCATATTTCCCAAGCATATAATTTAGAAAAATTATTCCATGTCGAAAGTAAAGTAATATAAATATTCAGTATGTAAATGTAGTTATTTTAAGCTAATTTAATAGTAGTCTTTGCAGTTTGCACCATCATCATTCCTAAATAACTATTCTTTTATTTTTTTTATTTTTTGCTTCTAGGTACTATTGAGAGTAAATTGATTTTCTTGTTGCACATATTTTTGTCTGGATCGTCCTAATGACTTGGAGTATCGCTCGAATGGCTCGTTACGTATTACAATCAAAATACCTTCAGCAATTGAAGGAGAACGAAGAAGTTTGCGCACAGTCCTTTGAAAAAGCTTCTTATCTCCTGTTTTCTAGAGACAGACCATTGCTCACAGCGTCACTTACTGGTCCTGCACAATCCAAGATTGTATGGACACCTTTTCAAGGTATTTCATATTTAATATATCAAATTATTAAATATTTCATGAAAATAAATCTAAATTTGGTTTTCAAATGCAGATTCTATTTCATATTGCCAACAAGTGAAGAGTTCTTCGGTATTGCTTACGATTGATGAAACCACAGAAGACATTCCTCTGTATGCTTGTCGAATTGACGAACCTGAGCGGGCTGAGGAACTCGGGATAAAGTACAATGGACGATTTTCTGATATGAGAATGGGGATCATGACTCTACCGAAAGAAGAAGCTCAACTCTTGTCCAGAGTAAATCTTTACTAAATAATTCTAAATATTCTTCTACTTTTTGTGATGAAATCTAAATTTTTAATGGATAGGCCTACACGTTATTAAACTGGGACGACGCTATGAAGTTTTGTCCCACATGCGCCGGTCCATTAAAGAGAAACCTGTCTGGAACAGTTAAAGAATGTATAAAACGGTGCAATCCTAAAAAATATCATCACTATCCGCCCATATTCCCTGTGGCCATTACTCGCGTTACGGACGAAACTGGAGAAAAAGCATTACTGGTCAGGCAGCCACAACATCCCAAAGGAATGTATTCTTGCATTGCGGGTTTTATGGAACCGGGTAACATTTTTATGCATGATTCTATTGTTTAATTACTAAAATCGTAAATATATCATTGAATATCTATTTTACTCTCAGGAGAGACGTTGAACGACGCAGTGCGAAGAGAAATCGCCGAAGAGGCTGGAATCGTCGTCCATAACATTCAATACTTTCAGTCGCAAACGTGGCCTTTACCCCAGAATTCCCTAATGATGGCGTGTACAGCTGTGGCCATGCCTGGCTCCGAAAATGTAATTTTCTAAATACACCTATGGGAATAATTTACATATTTTTAGGATTTTAAATTCTTATTATCATTTTTACCATTTGTAGTTGGATATAGACAAGGGGGAATTGGAAGGTGCAAGATGGTTTACCAAAGCCGAGGTGAAAGCTGCTTTCGAGCGCATAAAATCGGATCCTACTTTAATAATGCGAAATGTTAATGAAGATTTAATCATTCCTCCAAGCGGTGCGATAGCCCATCAACTTTTACAAAACTGGGTTGCGGATTATACGCCTTCCCAATTGTAAAGAATGAGATTATGCAGAAAGTCCGTTAGAAAAATTTAATATTCGTTGAACCGAATACATAATATAGTTGTAATAATCCAGTAGATTTTTGAATCGAAGTAGGTATATAATTCATTACTAATTTTTAATCTTTTAAAGCAACTCAAGGGAATAAAAAGTGATTAGTAGAAAATTTCTTGTTTCTCAGATACGGTTTTATGATTTTTCTTCAGATTATTAAAAAATGCATATAGACACTTGTTAATTTAGGCATAATATTTGGTGGATAAGAAACTGGGTTTAGAAGAGTAAGAATCTGAAACGACGGCGTGTGGGATTATCTTCTGGCAACGCACTGATCCACTTCCTCAGAATGGTGACAACAACTCCCACGACGATCATTACTCCTCCTATTAGACTTAAAAGTGACAGAAACGTGTGAATCATTTTAAGGAATCGCAAATAACTGATTGTCTTATTTGCTGATTTTTACCTGTACTCATCGGGGTTCTGTTGAAAGAAAGCCCACTGCCACAAGAAAGCTAGAACAACCCCGAATGTGCGCATCAAGGCCACAGGACCGGCTTGTTCGCGCTGCAAGGCCATTATCAAAAGAGTTTGGGCACTCACCGTCATGGCTGCACAAGATACCAGGAGACCCCCCTCGTACAGGCTTTTTGGAAAGGATAACACCTTCATACTTCCTCCAATGACAATACTTAAAATGACTCCAGCTATATGACTTAAAGTATTCAGAACCCCGTGGTACATTTGCTTCATGAATCTTACAGCCACCATTGAAACTGATAAACCGATTGTCGCTGTCAGAGCAAACACAATCCCCACCTATTCAATAATCCAATTATCAACCTTCAAATTCAATTACAATCTTATGTATTCTAAAAAATTTATTTTGGAAAATCTGCTGCAGTCCTATTTCCCACTTCCCACCAAATTTTGTTGGTTGTGAAATAATGAGAAGTATGGAACCAAATTTAATGTTGCATTTTGCATCTAAGTGGATTTTCAAGGTTTTAATAAAATAATAGTTTCAATCTTCCAATACTTCGTATTTCCTCTATTTTAAACTATTTGTAAGAAAAATTAGATTGACATTTCCCACTTTATTCAATTATTCTATTTTCTGAAAAATGCTTGGAAAGACAAAAATATGAACTATGAAAATTAACGTCAATTTTTTTATTGAACATTTATCTCATTTCCTACTAAAATGGTTAAAATCTGATGGTAAGTAAGGAAATTAAATTGGAAAGTTTACTTCTTATATTTCCCACTTCCCAGTCTTGCTAAAAGTCTGGGAATTAGTGAATTGTCAAACATTATGAATTTTGATGCTCCCTGCTGTATTTTCCTACTTAATATGTTGTTTTCAACTTTCCCTTTTTCCCAGTGGGAAATATACTATGATTATATACAGTGAAATTACCAATTTTCCTTTGTCAAACTCTTGTCCAGTTAATCCAGGAGGCCTGGCAATGACAACGACACCACCAATAGCTAGTAATGCGGTTCCAATAATGATATAACCGACTGGTTCTTTAAGGAATATCTTGCAGAGAATGAAGACAAATACGGGGGCACAAGACAGAATAACGATGGCATCTCCCACATCTAAAATCGTAAGCGAAAAGTAGAAAAGGAGGAAGGCTCCTGACTCTGAGAAAGACCTCACCTACATGACATACAAATTGTTACCTGCGCCATGCCATAATGTGTACCGCCTTTGTCGGTATAGTCCCCCAGGGGTATTATTGTTTTAATTCCAATCACATTTACTACTAAAAACAAAGTTCTTCAAGAAGGAACTTTCTGAAATATTCATATAGAGGTGGACATCAAAATTTAACCCCCCGTAAATAAATTTTTTTGAAATGTTTCTTCTACGGGGGAACTATATCTATAGGGGGACTGTACCGATAAATAAAAAATATTGTTTCATGAATTCAATGTGCTTTTGCATACAAAAATTAGTATGATTGTTTTTCGGTGGGACTTCAAGGGCCGAATGGATTCCCAAGGACTTTTCTTTTGAAAGTGGATGTAGTAAATGAGAAAAGGGACTGTGAATATGATTTGGATAGGAAACGTCCAGACTCCCATGTTAAACGGGTTGTAATGGGTTTGACCTCTCTTCGTGTTCTTCCCGAGCACCATTTTCATTCCCACCTGAGTGAAGGAAAACATGAGAGTTGACAATAGTGCCAAAATGATTCCAATGTATTTTCTCCAACCTTTCTTGTATTCCTCTGCAATTGGTGTGACGTGCAGACCCAGTAAAATGTTCTTTTCGTGTTGGCTGAAAGTTCGGCTTTGTGTCCGAACTAATGGTACGAAATCTACTTGCACCCTCTCTTCGGGAGAATTATCACCAGGACCGCTTTCTTCATTGTTGTCTCCTACCAAAGCCTCAGACTCAGAAGGCTGATTTGCCTCTCTTTGGTCAGATTCACTCATTTCGTTACGAATTATCTAGTTTCTATTCAGAGTAATGTGTATGCTCTCTATGATAAATAATTATGACTGTTCATTTTAAAATACATAATGTAAATAATGTAAAAGTATACCAAAGGCAAAGGTAAAAAATTATTTTCTTCTAGTAGCCACAACCAAGGAATCTGCATAGAATACTGTGGATTCATGACAACAAAAAATGACAAAATTCTTTAGGTGAAAAGAATTTCAGAAGCCACAAATTATTTCCAATAATGTCATTGGGAAATATTTACTATTTCTTGTATTACATTTCTGTTTTACTGTTTTCAAGAAAGATTTACTTGCCTTAAATTATTGTCATAGTTTGTTCAGCTAACATTCTTCTAGCTATTATTTTGAACGCTTATTAGTGGTTGAATTCTTTTATGATAGTGTTGAATGTAATTTTATACCTACCAAAAATATGCACAAAAATAGAATAAAATTGATTTTGTGAATTATATTTGGGGATGAACCAATAATATACTGGGATGGGGAACAGCCAAACAGAAAGTAAGGGAAATATTATCTGATTCTTATTCTTAACACATCTTGCAAGGAGTAGTGGCAAGAGCGGCTATTATAAGTCTGTTATTAGTACTTAAAACCAAGTCCGAATCCGAAGGTTTTGTTTTATATCAAACCTCGGATTCGGTATTTGTTAAAATAGTAGTAAAGATGAAAAAAATTTGACATGACCAAGAAGTTGGCAAAGGTCATTGATGAATTCGTACATGTTTCTATTTGTTTCTGTCCACTGAATACAACTAAAATTGTAATATTTATTAACTATAACCTTAGCAGTTACTACTGCTCGTATTATTGAAAATATGAGTCAGTCTACATCTACATCTCAACCTCAACCTGAAGTCTCTCGAGAAATTGTACACATTGAGTCCGTACATGACGAAAATGTAAGGTTGAAATAATTTCATGTTGAGTTTATTTATTCATTTTTTGAAGCACTGCTGATAACCAAATATTCCCTTGTTTAGTTTGTTTCGACCATTTGTTACAAATATAGTAATAATGCTAAACACCTTCATCAAAAAATTGTGGAGAGAAAAGTTCTATAATAATTTTTTTAATTAAAATTGACCAGAGAATTACTTATGTGGAGAGCAGTGGGGCTCTCATAATGAAAGCACCAACGACTGAAGCAGGATACAGCCAATATTTTGTTAAAGAACCCATACCAGGACCAGACTGTAAAATTATCAATATTTTTTAATTCATTTAAAGGTTTATTTTGAAAATTTACTAAATATCTTTAATTATGGTTAAATAGGTGAAAGTAAGTTTAAATTGTATGTTTACGACTACAAAACAAATCGAAAAGGAGATGCCGTTGAAGGAACAAAATTTTTTGATTTTAACCCTCAAGTATCTCGTAATTCGCCTCTTATTTTGAACACGGTAAAGCGTTTCACATGCAATACGATTAGTCATAATAACATTACGAAACATAAAAAATGTCAGAAGCTTTTGCGGTGAAAGATTAATTTTTAGGGAATGAGATTCTCTGATTTGTCCTGATCTGTTAATGTCCTTATCAATTTATTTTAATGATTTTTTTCATTTTTTAATATTTCTAATAATCATCTAGGAAATATCTGCAACCCGTCGAAGTCAACTGTGGGATATACAGAAACATAAAAGTAAAAAATGCCGTGGTGCTTGGCTAATTGAATCTGATGGCCGTTTCTTTAAAAACAATGGGTATTAATACTATTTTTTTTACTTTAATGGGAAAATAGTATTTTTCAGTATTTTTTCTTTTATATGCATTTCTAAAATTAATATTTTTTTAATTAGGAATGGGAAACCGATTTCCGTTGACGAACTAAAACGTCCCAAATACCGTGATGACAAATATCTTTGGTGGCGTCTAACAATTGCTAATTAATTATTAATATTCTATTGTCCGGCTGAAATTACTTGAAAACAGTGTGTTAGTACTGTCAAATACCCAAGGATCACAATAAAAGTATTTTTATATCATTAAGATATGGGGAGACATTCACTAGCCAATTAACTTAGGATTTTACTTTGAGGCTTTCAAGTTTTCAAGTTTCAAGTACGATTTAATTCTTTGCCTAGTGTGTCTTCCCTGATTTTTTGCCATGTTTGCATGGTACTAGTAGTTAAGTTTATCGAAATGTTGAAGTGCTTACTGTAAAATATGGTTTTTGTATATTTATGGTGTGGTAAATGATACCCTTTTTAAGTGTTAAGTTGTGGTATAATTTTTGCAGAGCGATAAATAAATTATATCAAAGTTTTTTTTAAAGATTAAAGCAACCAGTATTATTTATCATTATTACCCACCGTATTCTCTGAAATATTAGTCATCGGGGAATTAAAATACAAATACTACTTTTAATACACAGCTTTAGACCCTAACGAGGGTTTACATTGTAAATAAATAGTTTAAAAATTACCCCCTGTGGAATCCTTTTAATATTTTTCTTCATAACATAACATAAGTATGCACACAGGAGATTTCGATGTTCTTCAACCCGAAACGAAAGTTACTTTCCATCGGTGTTCTCAGTACCAATAATATTCTTTATTAAGTCTTTCAATTCCTCCGAATATCCTTCAGTATTCAAGTCTTCAATAGTTCTCGGTTCCCTGCGAAGAAAATTAACATTCTGTCAATCAATATTGGAATGGTTTGTGAAATATTATTGGTATTGGTGCAAAGTTTTCACAAAATGTACCCGTAGCTTCTACGGAATAAACTTAACTTTACACATTTGCAATTACAATCATCCGTTTTAATATTAGCATTGATTACTGTAACAAATATTTCACAAACTCCCAACGACAATGTCACATGCAAGAAATGACAATTCGTTGGGATTTATCATAAAGTAAACCTAAATGCCTTAGCACATCTTTATTTTAATGTAATTCATGCATGCATTTTCATGCAAAGAGAACCTAGGTATCACTGCTTTTTGACTTACTCTCCATTGAAATCCAGTTGACTCCATCGTGTCAGGAATTCGCTCAATTTGTTTGTGATGGGAAAGCCACTTAGCCACACCACAAGGGAATCGACAAAACTTATTGACTTCAACTGCATCACAGACGCTGTGTATTCTGCATCCTTGAACAATACCTGCATGTTTTCAAAAACATCTTCAATATAATATTATCCACTTAAATAATGTTTTCCCCTTATTTTATAAAGTTTTATTAGATTTTTATTACTAACCTGGTAATCCTTTACTGCCACTGATGTTAGAACGTTCGCCAAAACTAGACCAAACCCGAATACCACAATAACCAAAATAAATTGGCCAACAATGCCATAACCAGTAAGATCAGGGTTTCCTTCATCGTAAAATGTTTCCTTGTATTCCACCTCCCCCGTCATCAGGATAAAGTTTTTTATGATACCAAATGGTAAGTAAAGAAACTGATTGTCCTATAGAAATTATAAAATCCCTAGTGAATTGGCAAAAGTGACAAAATTCAATTTATCTATTTTATATCGGGAAATGCTGGAAATTAATTGTCGCAGAAAAATGCTTCGTAACTCAGAAGAGTTTACATTTTTACATTTACATTTTATTAAAAAAATATCATTTGTAGTTTAGTGGGTAGTATGTGGTAATTATTGAGTTCCATCATAAAGTAACTTACCTTAGTGACATAACGGCACAATGCAGGGACGAAGGCCACCAATATGGGGAAACCGATGAATAAAAGGAATGTTGCATAATTCTTTAGCGTCACCTTAAGTATGGACAATTTCAACGCAAACTTCGGGATATACGCCAAGTCGTTCAACAGTAACACCCACGCCAGAACAAATGTGAACTGAAAAGCATTAGTTACAGTACAGTCTTACAGTTAAAAACACATTGTGTGGATGGTAGCTACTTTTAAGCAGGGGGAATGTCTAGGTAAAAGTTAGTAGCTACTGTTTTTGGAGAAAACACTTTTTTAGTATTTGCTCGCAAGCAGCACCCACAATGCATACGGATAAAATACAAACTTAAGGAAAAATACTTAAGTACATTGCTTTTGTTGAGGAAAAGGAAGGTAAAAACTGTATTTTGGTGTAACGCAGTAAGCAAACCTAGATTTTATTGAAGACTGCACATTACGTCCTACAGAGTGTTATATCCATCTTAGTAATATTTAAAGTCAGTTCAAGAGATCATCCAACATTTTTTCTAGGTTGGACCACCACCCGGAAGCACATATGAAGCCAACGGGCTTCCTGGGGTACAAGTGTGAACAAGTGTTGGAAGATTCCTTGAACAATCTGTATCTTACCACTCCGACATGGTACTCCCACTCCGGAATTCTGGTGGGATCCATGAATGCTGGAATAATGTTGACCACAACCACCAAGTGTCTCACCCACTGCAGTATTGTTACCAGGTTAAAGAAATATTTCCAACCGCAATCAGTCACTACGAATTTCACCCCTTCTTGAATGATGAATAGTGGGAAGTAGACCAACAAAATAAGCGCACACAATTTGGCCATGACGGAATTAAAGTTGCAGCTTTCGGAGGCTGTAAAACACCCAATTTTAAAGTGAAATATGCAGCGATGGTAATCAAACTTTCAAGGCAGAACTTAACAGGAAGGTATAGGAAAATCCAAGGTATGGAAATAGTTATTTCAAAATTGACTCAGAACCACTTATGGGGATTATAGCGTTATGCTTCCAATGCCATAGAGTTTAAAATACAAACAAGTACACGTACTCAATTGTTTACTGTAACGTTATAATCCCCATAAGTGGTTCTGAGTAAACTTTGAAATAACTATTTCCATACCTGGTGTAGCTCCAAGTTGCCATAGTTTCAATGTACCTTGGGAAAATCCTTGTCAAAATATTTGTAATAATACCATGAATGGTATGAAATATCATGAATTTATTCATGAACATAATTCTAATGTGAACTTATAATAATAATACAGCCCAGGATACAGGTTGGCCTATGCAAAATGCGTGTTTATAAATGTTTCTACTCACCCAGTCTTTTCTCGAAGGAAAATGAGCGAATGAGTTTCGGCCAGCCTGTTTGGTCGTTTCCAGTCAAGGTTGCATTAGGGCAATGGGGCGGATATAATTCATAGCAAAGAAATGAATATATCAGAAGCCAAATAATCTGGAAATTTTTAAATAATTAAATGTTCCGTTTTCCTCTTAAGTCTTAAATAAATTGAATATCTAAAAATTAGTATTTTTGAAATGTTACGTAAGACAGGATATATAAGTAGGGCAGAGGCTGAAGTCTTTTCCATTTCTCTATAAGGAATATGTTTCCCACAGGATGAGAGAGAATCATTTTCTGTTGCACGACAGGAGATTTCAATATGCCATGGATTAATTTCGATTCGTTTCTAACATATTTTCCCCCAAACCCAGTAACCGGTCTAAATGGCATTAAAGAGCAGGCATTAAAGAGCCGCTATATTACTCTGAAGTTCACTAGCGTATAAACTAACCCGAAATCAACTGTGATTGTTGACAGATCATCTTCAGAAGTAGGAGTAGGGTGAATACATTTATCCAGTAAAGGAATTATAGCTTCTGGAGTCTTTTCATAAATATCTGCTAATAATTCCATCTTATTGGCTCTATAAAGAAATTATGTAATCCTTTATATATAATAAATGCTGTTTCCTAAAATACATTAATATGCTGATGTTCAAGGTTTCAACTAATAATTTGTATTCTTATCCGATTTTGTGATACATCATGATTTTGGAAAAAAATGAAAAATTGAAGGCTTTCACTTTTGGTCGTCCTTATTGGAAACTAGTTCTCTTATTTCCCAAACTTTAGGTTAAACTCCCATGTCCCAATGTTGGTAAATGGTCAGTTGACATTTCCGACCCAAAATAATCCATAATTAATTAGGAACTCACATTGATTTGCCTCCATGCTCTTGTACTAGCAGCCTAGCAACTTTTGTTGCTCTACTTTTTACGGCTACGTGAAGAGGTGACTCCATTTGATGTTCTGGATTGAATAACAAAATGAGACTTTTTCTTTCCACCTCGTCATTTTGAAGTTGTTCTGACTTAAAAAGCACCTTCACACAGGGAAGGGGTTTCAGCTTCCCTGAAACAGATTTTTATTTATAAATCGGAATAATCGCGAAACATTACAACTACAATAACTAACTATTTTTTAACAAATTAAAATCTCACCAGAGGCTTTGGCCAGCAAATGCAAACAAGTCTCTCCCTTTTTGTTCACCTGAGAAATATCTGTTTTTGCATTGGAAACTATAGCTTCGAAAATATTCACATAACAATGCTTAGCTGCCAAATGAAGGGCGGTATTTCCATCTTCGTCATTTCCTTCTGCATTCACGGCACTAGCAGGCAAAATGTCCAATAGAAATTGGACACATTTAACGGTATTTGGACCGTCTCCTAAAACACAGGTCAAATCGGTCACACTGTGAATGACCGGACAAAAATATTCAAAATCCATTCTCGATTTGTAAACTATTACCTCTTCGTACGGCCATACATAGTGATGGTCCGTGTAATAAAAATGGTCTGATTGCGGAATTATAATTTTCCCACAGGAATGTTAGCATATTCACTGAGGACTTATTCAATAGATAAAAGACAACATCTTTCGCGATTTTCCCTTCTATTAATTGGCTGTTCTTTTCAAGAAGAAGGCCTGCAATCTTGACTGCGTCTGGAGTGGAATCTATTGAATTTTACATTTTTTAATTTGATTCTCACATAAACTCCCTTGCGACAATAAATTAGAAGTTACATTTTACGGCGAGTTGAAATGCATTTTCCCCATTTTCATTAGTTACAGTTGTATCTGCTCCACGGTCTATCAGAAGTTTTACAAGCTTAGGCTGTGGACTCCAACATGCATAATGCAATGCTGTCCACCTCTTCTTATTTTGCAAATTTATCCCAAAATCGTTCCATCTGTCGAGGACGAACTCGGCTGCCTCCGCGCTATCGGAACACGCTGTTAAATGTGTACAAATAAATTTAAATTGCACTGAGTTTTTTAATTATGCACGGTATCGATAATTTCATTTCCAAGAAATTCTGTCGAACGTCTGCAAAAGGGAAATATGGAGAAATATAACGTCAAATCGATATTCTCTAAACGTAATGACCAATATTTCCCACTTCCCACTTTTTCCGACATGGGATGGGAAATTTAATGATAGGTACTCTAGTAATTTAGTGACTTGTTTGATTTTAATTTGTATTTTCTTGAAAAAATCTAATTCTAATTCTTAGGGTGTTCCAGAATTTCTAATACTAAAAAATTCTCTTAATACACTGCTAACAAAGTGAACAAATAAAAGTTGGCCATAATTTTTCTAAAATGACAATAATTGAAATTATGAAAGGTCTTAGAATACAATAAAAAGAATTTACCTCCGATTGCTATCCTGTGAAGTAAAGTGTCCCTGGTAGGCTCATATATTTTCCATGTATCCACTGGCTGGTTTTCAATGAGCCGTTTTAGTTCAAAAATGTCACTTCGTGCAGCTTCCAAAATTTTTTCATCTTCAGGGTTGTCCCAGTCCTTCCTCGGTTTTGGTTTGTCATTCATTATGTTCATTAGCGGAACACCTTCGTCATGCATAATCTCTAAAAGTGGTAACTTAAGTATAGTACAAATCTTGATTTGCCTGAACGCTTTTTAACTCTATATGTCTAAATACTGCTTATATCGATAGAATTTTATTTAATAATGGTATGTTAATACATTACAGTTGATGAGTATGATGAGCAAACAATTAATTTAAATTGAAGAAACCAATATCAATACTGTAAATGGAAATGTGAACACGGTAAAACGTGTCATATTTCATAATATTTTTATTTTATTGAATTTTATTAAAGCTTTCAAATTCAGTTGTAAGTTGTGATATCGCACATACGTCCATAATTAAAACTGAAAGTATTTCATGTTTGCGATAATTAGTTCGTATGCATTATTTAAAACTTTCAATTTCTTTACAGCTACTAAACTGTTGATGCCAACCATATCCGTTACAAAGTTCATGTCACAGTTAGAATACTTTCACAAAAACTACTTTAATAGGAAATTGCTGACATTGTTTTATTCATAAAGTTTAACAAGGTGCTGGACTGAATGATATTAGTGGTGTTTTATGTGTAATATTTTGATCTATATCTATATGTAAAGTACAATATTGCACTTACGTAGCAATTGAAATTGTATTTCTTTTTCTATCCCTTTGAAATCGTCAGGGTAGAAAACAATTTTCCAAATTAGCCCAGTATAGAGAAATAACTGTAATAAACTTGAGACACTGTTCTATTTTATATATTTGTAGTCTAAATTGGAGCAAATAAAATAAAGTATTATTTGAAGTAAAATAAAGTAATTGCGAACTGGTATAACTTGGGGCGTTGTTTTTACTTGCGTATAAGTTTATACCTCTTTGGAATCTGTATCCACTTGCATATGAGGAATATTACGTATTTGTTGTAGTGGTACCTGTATATTGATATGCATATACCTATACTGAGTCCATTTAATACGTCTCCTGGCTATCAAACACTCCTAGAACTCTTCATCGCAATCGCAGAACAGTCCAGTCAATTCGCAAAATGGCGATGGGGTCAAAACAACACCCTTCTCTGACTGAAGGACAACAATTCACGGACAACTTAATATTTTAAAGGTGTGGCTAAATGGAATTTTCGTTGTTTTCTGTGTGACTGCCGCAGGATATGGACACTGCACTTTTAACAGGTGAGTCAAATTAGTACTCAAAGGTGTGCACTTTATTCAGAATTTTACTTTATTCATTGTTCGCTTGATGCATTTAGTATTAAAAAGCACGACAATCCTATGCTACTCTTCTACTCCTATCCTATCCGTTTTATGGTTAATTATTATACTAGTTAATAGTTAAATAAAAAGTTTTCATAATACTAACAGTAATTAATATATAGCAAACAATTGTGGAGCAAACGATATTACAATTTTAATAGCAGAATTCAATATCACTACTGTCAATGGAAATGTAAAGACGGTTAAAATTTTCTTTTTTATATTTTTATTGAATTTCGTTAAAAAATTTCAAATCCAGATGTAATATCAAGCATACATACATTTAAATTGAAAGTATTTCATGTTTGTCGAATGTATTATTTAACTTTCACTTTCATTACAACTGTCGATGATAATGCTAACAACCTTTATAAATTGTTCACGTCACAATAAAAAATAATTTCCTAAAACTGTAATAGGAAACTGACATGGATTTATTCATACAACTCAGCAAGTAATGTTAAAGTTTGATCATGTGTTTTACTGAATGATATTAAAGGGTTTTATATATGTATATTTACTCTGGTTTTGATCTATCTATATGTAGAACAGCAATACTGCACTTACGTAGCAATCAGATTGTATTTCTTTTTCTATCCCTTTAGATAATTCAGGGTAGAAAATACTTTTTCAAATTAGCCCAGTGCAGACAAATTATTGTAATACACTTGGAGATACTGTTCTATTTTATATTTATAGCGTAAATTGGAGCACCTAAAATGAATAGTTTGAAGTTAAACCGTAATTGCGAACTGGTATTACTTGGGGCGTTGTTTTTACTTGCGTATAAGTTTATACCTCTTTGGAATCTGCATCCACTTGCATATGAGGAATATTACGTATTTGTTGTAGTGGTACCTGTATATTGATATGCATATACCTATACTGAGTCCATTTAATACGTCTCCTGGCTATCAAACACTCCTAGAACTCTTCATCGCAATCGCAGAACAGTCCAGTCAATTCGCAAAATGGCGATGGGGTCAAAACAACACCCTTCTCTGCCTAAAGGACAACAATTCACGGAAAACTGAATATTTAAAGGTGTGGCTAAATGGAATTTTGGTGGTGTTTTCCGTGTGACTGCCGCAGGGGGTCTGGACACTGTACTTATTGTAACAGGTGAGACAAATTATTAATACTCCAAATCACACTTGATAAAAACCAATGAAATAATATTTCCGCTTTTTGTTAAGCAGTGTAGCAGACTAAAACCAAACTTCCAGTCAGAGTTCATTTAAATCAATAAGTTGTGTGTTGTTTCTTTATCTACTAGTGTCAATTTTTTATTGAATAAAAGATTTAGAATTTGTCTATCCAGTTTAAATCTTAAAAACTGCAAAGGGTACCTTAAAATACCTTTTATTTACAAAGTTCTAAAAATTACGTACAAAACGAAGGATTTGAAGTAAGCGAATTATTTAATTCGTAATTAAAGCTTTTAAAAATAGTCTAAAATACAGAGCTAAGTACTGAATCGTACAATTTTTACCTTGAAATATTTTAGCCAATATATTAGTTTATATGTACGCGTTTTTATACAAGTGTTTGTACAATTTTTACAAACTACATGTACAAGTTATTTTAACAGACGTATAAACATACAAAATTCCTAAAGAACACAATCAACCGTGACAAATTGTTTATTTGTATATTGTATACTAAATAATCAATCTCATTTTTTGTCGGACTATAAATCTCAGACTACTTATGCAATCTAAAAATGCAGTTCAAAGTTATATATAACAGGCAAATGGGAAATGGGGCACCATTTTTGGACAAGGGGGCAAGGAAAAGATAAATATGCAGCTCTGTTGTAGTATAGAAACAGGTCCATAAACATACCTAGCCATATTGAATTCTCTTATAAATCAAAAAGGGAAATGTTTCTAAAAAAATCATTTTTACAATTTACTCGTCGTTACTGTCTTGCCTGCCAATTGTTGAGTGTGTTATATTTTCTTTTTCGGTCGTATCTTTACGCCTGTGTTTATGAGTCAATGAGATTTTTGTCTGCTATGGTTCTCTGGTCTGGTTTCCGCTGCTACTAGAGTCAGAGTCTGCTTGACTCTGGCAGAAGTACATTTCAGATCTTAACTCTTTAATTCAACAAAGTAGTTGAGGTTCTTCAATTGCCATTTTTCTAGTATAGTATCGTAAATGAATTCATGTATTTTTCCTTAAAACGTTCTTTTTCCCAACTCCAATAATACTGCAGTTTCATCATTCTATTATTTTACACCTATTTTTGACACTAAAAGTAGCTACCAAATAACAAAATAAATATCAAAGTGTGCTAAATGGTCGTATTAATTTTATCGTATGCAAATAAAAAGTTTTTATTTTCAAATGCGATTTTAATCTATAGTGTGCTTTTATGGATTGCAGTTCGTATGCTGAACTCCCGACTTGCAGTTCGTATGCAGAACTCTCGACTTGCAGTTCTCGCTGTTCCGCTGCCAATGGTGTTTCAGTTTTTGATCTTGGTGATTCCATATCAGAATGCTTCACTCGGTCTTATTGACAAATCTTTAAAACACGTAATTTTTATAAGTGCCAGTTTAGTCTGTTTACGGGTTAATGAAGACAACATTTTTTTTAGTTTTAGCAACCCACTAAGCTTAACACAACCCACGTTAACTGTAATATTGCAAGATTTGTGTAACCATGGGGATTCTCCTATAAGGTTCTCTCAAGCGAGAATTTTTAATTTAGAATTTCAGTTTTTTTCGTTCTGGAGCTAAATTTGGGGATTTTAGCTCCAGAGGGTAGAAACAATAGATATGGAAATTTGAAAATACACGCAATGTATCCCCTAGCAAATAATACAGAAAAATTAAAATGTTGGAATTAAATATTTTCGCTTGAGAGAACCTTATAGGAGAATCCCCATGGTTACACGAATCTTGCGTTAACTGTAATATTGTATCATTTGTATTGAGTTTAAACTGTGATATGGGCACATGTGTAATAAATAAAAATTATATAGTAGAGTCATCTTTATTGATAACTTTTATTGTCACCTAATTGAAACTATTACATATAGATCTGCATCATTTAAGTTTTTCATGGATGATGTAATTAATGGGGCTTATTTCTGGATTTGATCTTAAAAAGTTATTGTGGCTTAGAAGGAAAGTAGCAGACAATATTGGAATGAGGCATATTGCATGTATTTAAATCCGGCTTAAATTGATTGGAAATTTTTAAAATGAAAACACATGTTCAGTCATTTATACTAAGTCAATTAATACTAAGTTAATTAATAATAATATTTTGTTTATCAGCGTCCATTTAAATTTTCATTATCATAAGTTTAAGTTACATCACCAAAGCTTGGCCGCCTCTTGGTCGCCCACGCTTTCTTTTTTGCCCTAACGGAACATTTTTCACCACTGATGGAAAATTATATCTTTTTATTCATTGTAGCCGTGCCTAAAGTATGTTTACACATGAATTTGTGGCATGCACCTGTTCACGTCAAGAAATCACGTCGAGAAAAGGATTATTGGTCGAAAACAATTTTCGAATCAGTACATATTCAGATTTTATGAAATCATTGAAAGTTTTCCATTTAAAAAGATGCCGATCATTGCAAAACTGTTTCTTTACTCTAAAGCGGTTTTCTTTACGGGAATCCTTTGCAGCAAAGGCTGTAGTAATGCTACCCTGAATGGAACCCACTACTAGAATATGTGGTTTGGATTTTACCCAGTGATATTATTGATATGCCTATGCAAAATAATAATATGCATGCATAGGCATCATGTATTATCCTTTATGCAACTTATGTTAGACATGCAACTAATTTTCCTAGTTTTTAAGCCTGCAAAATTGGCCAAATTAATTACAGTGACTGCTTATTTCATTATAAGTCATAAAAAGGTTTTTTAAAAACGTAATATGTATGTAAATCTGACTTCCTAAGGCAAAATGCTTTATATCAACCAATGCAAATCAAAGGTGGGCATGCAAAGTATGTAACTTAATTCTACCAAAAAATGACGATTTTTTTGAGATATTTTTCATAATTTTAAGTTACTTTCTAAAAAACATGATGAATTTTAAAATAATTCTTTTTGATGGTGTAAAAGGTCGGCAAGTAGATTATTCTGGTAACCCGGAGACAGGAACGTTAAGTCGTTTTTCATAGGACCTTGGTTTAGCTAATTACGCTAATCGAATGCGCTTCTATGATTACTAACAAAGAAAGATAAAATTGTTGTACTTTTATTGGGTCGGATCAAGGACCAGAGAGTAGCACGGACAGACTTTTTAGGTGCCCGTGCCCGCCCGTGCTAGTAAAGTTTTTCCACATGCAGCCCGTGGCCGTAAAGAGTCTGAAAAATCTGCCCGTGGGCACCCGCGGGTGCGTTACGCCAAAGTTGCTGGACTATTACCTACACGCTTTAAACTCTAGCCAGGTTGGCCCTTCTGGGGGGCAAACAAAATAAAATTCACTTTTTTCACTCTGGTTTCAAATCTGGCGAATTTGAAACCAGTCCATGCCATTTGTGTTGCATCCAAGGTGGTATCTAAGGTTACCCGATGGGAGACCCCTTGGCTCCCTATGCTGGTTTCAAAATCGCCTGATTTGAAACCAGAGTGAAAAAAGTGAATTTTATTTTGTGTACCCCCCGGAAGGGCTAACCTGACTAGAGTTTAAAGCGTGTAGCCAAGACTACAGCAACTTTGGCGTTACGCGAGCGAAAGTGAAGGAAATGGAATATTTTTCTTGCTTTCTATTGGCTGTAAATATTTGTAAACTAAACAGTTGTAGTGGTTTCTTGCCTACCGGCAGCCATATTGTTTTGATCTTTTGATTATCAAAATTGTAATTGTCTCATTTCTGAAAAGCGGAGTCACATTTTCGTCAAGTTTTCGTTGTCCAGTCATTACTATTATACACAATGCGTATAAATAGCATTAAAAATTTTAGCAAGGTAGGTAGATTTAAATCGTCATGGTTACAACGTAGTTAACAGGTAATGTAGTGCTCAAAATAACAACTTAACTGCAACCACTGATAGGGGATTGTATCCTGGTTACTCGATGTAAATTCAAAGGGTTAAATGAAGACTTCGAAAACTCAATGGCTGTTTGAAATACATGTATTAATCCCCCTAAATGGTTGCAGTTAACATGTTATTTTGACGTTGACATTACCTGTCTATTTTAGCATGTAACACAATAGACATCTTTTGCAAACAACACTAACTTGCACATTTAGATTTCATTGAATTCAATACAGAATAACATGAAATGACTGATAGATGAAATATTTGTGACATAAAGTAAGGATGCTGATAAATAAGGCTTGCAGCAGCAAATAAAAGTTTATTTTCTTTTTAATATACCAATTGAAAACGTTCCCAAACTTCTGAACGGCTCTGTTTATCTTTATTGTCTCGTAAAGTAATGTCGTTGCTCTTTTTTCTAAACAAATGTTCATTTTCTTTGGACAATCTATACGCATTTTTGATGTCTTCTTGGGATACTTGGGTAAGACATTAAGTTGCACTAAGGTGCAGCAGAAGTACAGGAAGATACGACATCGGTGCCAATTTTAATAGCTGTACTTCCACTCCCACTTAAAGTTTTCAGTACAAAAAATGACGAAAGACGAAAAAGGGTTTCGTCAGACAATGTGAGTTAGTACAGTACGAGTGGAGTGCACTTTGCAGAAGTTCATTCTAGTTCAACGGCTTAGCCTGCTGTACTCTCCACTGTACATTCTACAATTGGAGGACTATATTTTATGATAAACTTACGGGCATTTACTGGCGCCCGGGGGCATCATTATGTACCGCCGTTGCCCGCCCGTGAGCCTTCTTGATCAGCCCGTGCCCGTGCAACTCTCTATCAAGTAGTATAAACTTGGGGTTTCCCTGGCTTGTTTGTTGCTGGTTCATCAGGAGGACCCAATAGCCAAATTGCACATGGGAGATTTGGAATATTTATAAGGGACATGTTTCCGAATTTGCCGCGAGTAGTCAATGACGACATGAAGCATAGAAGACATGTTTGTCCATTTTAAATATTTTTGCAAAACATGCCATTGAGATCTCCTTATGAAAGACAAAGAAAGTTAATACTCCTCGGGTCGAATCTAAAGGCAGCCGAGGGAAACTGAGGCAACCATTTGAAATTCCTTGGGTCGGATATTGAAAATCATTTCAGTCAAACAAACCATTCAATGTTGAATGAATTTCACCCTCTTAGTGCATTCCGAAAATAAGCGAAAGGATTTTTGAGTTTTCAAGTGAAGGAAGAAATTTGGTTTTAGGTTTGTAAACAGTTGCAAAGAACGAGAGAACAGTGACAAATATACTCAATTTTAATTTCTTAATCACAACCTTCAGTAAATCTTTATCGGCAAGGAAGGAGGAGGAACAAATATCATTTCTTGGTGCAGGATAGGCTTTCTGCAAAAAATCGTCAAATCACTTCATTGAATTCTGAATTCCTTGAAAGAAAGAAGTATCACTACCTCGCAGTAATAATAATATCAAAGTAATGATTTCACAGTTTTATTAATTTAAAATACAAGGGCAATAATTTTTGGGGCTAGAAAATCAAAGCGGACAGTAAACTGCGAGAGTATTATTGATGAACAACTGATACCGATACTACAATACTACAAACGTTACTTAGACCAACTCATGTATACGTAAGAACATTGGAACTTAAATTGTCGCTTCTTGACTCGACGCGCGTAAAGTCAAAATCAAATTAGGTACTTCGTTAAACATGAGTTGGCCGATGTAACGTTTGTACTGGGACTCACTGTAGTATGCATATTCAATTCTTTAGGTGTTGATATCCATATCAGCCTGCATTCGACGACGAGTATGACGTATTCCTTAAAATGAGACATGAAAAATGCCTTTCGGTGGTTATCTTCATGATAGTTGCACATGGCCCACTTAAATCCATCACCCAAAATGATGAGAGCTACATAGACAATATCAAAGCCTGTAGGACACAATATCGCGTATGCTGGGAAAGCGAAAAGGGCCCTGAAAAATACAATTGTGATTACTATTCCGGCGGTCAGTTGGTAAAATGCGAGTATCCAAATGGGAATTTCAAAGCAGGATGCAAACAAGACTCTAACACTTTTGGGATCCTGACTCATGGTGATACCTATGAAACTAGAAGAAGAGATAAAGATGAAGGTTTTACGCGAGTCCGCAACAGTACAGCATTGAAATCAAATGCCATATCGCAAGAAGGACGTTCATTCTGCCTGATTGCTGAGCACATTAGGATGAGTGATTCTGCACTGAATTTCCAGGGTATCCTGGCAGAAGGCATGAAACCTCTCTTTGATGCCGACTTTGATATCGGGACACACATCCATCCGTCAGACTACTCAAAAATGAACACTGAAAAAAGTGACCCAAAGTGCAGTGACAAAAGCGATGGCTATGCTAATAGACCTGCAATTAAGGATTCCCAGCCAGACCCAAAGTGTGTCAATCCCTACAGAGTGCATGTGACGGAGATCATTGCCAACGGCCTTCGACTTCACAACTTCCTCCACATTAAGGTCTACGCAGACGGGATACCCAACCAAAACAGGTTGTCCAACTGTCCTACTGGGAAAATGAAGTATTTACTGCTGGAAGTGAGGGACCAGGGCGGATTGCCTGTCGGGGAGTTCACAGATGAAGTTCCATGTACCACAGGTCCCAATGCAACCGCGTCCTGTCCAAGTGGGGTTGTCTGCAGAAAATACGTAGGATTCCGTCAAAACAACACCATGCCGTGCATGTTTAATCCTGTTAGAGCAATTATGGTAATTTTAAAAACATCACCTATGAATATCTTTTTGTATAACTGCTAAAAGACCTCTTCAGTTGCCGTACCGTAGAATAATAAAAATAAAACCCACTAAGACTGGTGATACTTGCTATAAATTTATGACAACTCAATCGGAGTGACTTTCATAAGTTTCAAATCTATTTCTATTGACACAGCACCCACACATATTTATGGTGGCACTGGCAAACGAAACGGAATCATCCTCCAATGAAACCTCTACCTCTACACAACCTCCAGGAGGTCCAGGTGGTTCCCCACCTCCCGGAGTTGGAGCACAGGCCACTGAAGAAACGGATTACGCTACAGAAATTCATATTTCTTGGAAATTTGCTCAACATTCGTCCAGTTTAATCACTGAGTTGCATTTCGCGTAAGTAATATAATCTGTGTGCACTCGTCGCACATTAGGTTTAACTGGTTATGAGGTTAAACAAAACAATTAAAAGTTTAAGCTTTTAACCGGCCAGTTAAGAGCAGACGCCATTTGCCCTATAGCTAACGCATGTATAACCTCTTAACCGATCAGTTAATCATTTACCCATACTAATGGAAACTATGTTCGCACTGTTTCACATAAAAAACAAGTTGCAACGAACGTTGCAAAATCTCTACTAATTTAATTTGCGTCATTTGTATTGCTTAGAGCTCTCATTCTGGAAGACACGACCAAGATTGACTACTACTTTACTGGCAGAAGAAACCATTTTAGTCTTGAGTATCGATGTCAAATGCATGATTTCACGTCTCCCACCAGAGTTTGTGGTGAACCTAAAATGTTGAGATGTAAAATCTGGAAGACGGGTCTATTCTCAGATGAACCGACAAGCGATTGGTGGGGATGTTTTCATGCTGGAAATGCCTCATCAACTGCTATGAGAATGTACGGCTACACAGCCCAGTACACAGTTCTAAAACCAAGTTTCCAGACTTTGGGAGCTCCAGACATTTTCCGCAAGAAGTTCATCAATGCTAAACATGTGAATTGTTTCAAGCCCATTGTAGACGGCATGTATTACAAAGAAGGAGCAGAGGGGAAAGGAATCCTCCCTAAGCCACCCAACAGTGTCAGGTTTGTCAACCACAGAGAAAGAATAAGGCTATACCAAGGAGACGACCGTGTTGGGTTTTATCACTCTCCAGGCGGTAATAACTACTCTGCGTACAAAGCAGTATATGACGATGTCTTAAATGACCACGGACAAAGAAGATTTGAATCAGCTTACGATGTCATGACCAGTGGAGATAATTTAGGTAATTCCCAATTACTTCACTTTCACTGCATTAAACAATACTTTACTTAGCAATTTCTATTGTATTGTCTTAATTGGCTAAGCAGATCAACCAGCTACAACGTATTTCGGGACCAAACACACAAAAGAAGCGTATACATCCAATTATGACAAGTTGCCCAGTCAAATGGAAAACGAACTCAAAGCCCTTAGAACTCTTCAGGCGCAGGTGGCAAAGGAGAGATGTCCTTGTCCCCGGCTTCCGACCTCTGTACCCCCAGAATTGGCTACTCGACCCCCAAATGAAGTCAGAACCCTCATTACTATTCCCAATCCCCAATTTTAAAACTTTATTGGCTAATTTGTTCTTGTGTTATTTTGTTAAGTTGGCTGGGAGGAGATTTCATGCCATACAAATGCTGATTGCTTGGGTCATCTTGATTCCTGTCTCCATTTTCAGTTCACGATACTACAAGGAAACGTTTTCTAAGGTTAACACTACAGCTAAACTAAAAACTGCTGGGTTTAAAAAGAATATTAATTTAAAGAAACTTTTAGGTTTTCTTTCTGCAAGAGTTCTGGTGGTACACTGTCCATGTGCTGACTCTGTTCACGGCAATGATATTCATGTTTGGAGGCATATACTCCCTGGAAATTAAAAAGTCTGAAGGAGGAGTTTGGGTCACTCCGACTTGGTTTCATGTCATCCTGGGTTCCCTCACAATGGGACTCTTCTTTATTCATCTCTTTCTAGGATTCCTTCGTGCTGTTAACGTCAGGGTGAGATTAATTCAAATCATGTTGCATTGGCTCGTGGGATGGACCGAATATTTGATGGCATGTGAGTCTCAACTAATGATGCTTACACTATTCTTAAATAACAAAAACCTTGAATTTTTTCATTCAGTTAAGGTTGTTATCTCAATGCATTTTCATTTTTCAGCCGCAACGATATTGATTTCTGCATCCATTCCTCAAGGTTTCATGTCCTGCGCTGCTATTTTCGTTTATTACGGATTTCTGGGATTTCAGCTCATCTTTTACATTGGAATGGAGGTAGAAAACCATATTTTATAAACTTAGATTGTACTACTCCTTTCACACTTGCGAATACTCAGAATACTTTTCTTTGTTTCTATCTGTAGCTCCATATGCGTTGTGTGGATAAAAAGCTGCACCTAAATCCGCCTCGGTCATATTTACCCCCACCCGTTATGCGGTTATTCCATAAGAACGCTCCCGTAAGTAAAACTTCATGAATATTCTGAGTATTATCTAAAATAGAATTTTGAGAAATAAAAACAAATTGCTAAACTGTGGGGCACCAATACTAATTTAATGTCTGCAATACTTTTTCTTTTGCAGTGGTCGAAGTTTAGAATGTATATGCTTCTACTTTATACCGTCGTTTGTCTCTCCGTTTATGGAGCTATGCATGTAATGATGGTCATTGACGGCAACGAAGGCAGTTGCTACCAACAAGTAAGGGAACAGGACAACATCATAGAAATTTAATCTCTGGATTTGCAAAGAATAATGAATGATAAGCCTAATGTCATAAATGTGATTAGTAAATATATGTAGCTGTACAACAGTGAGTCCTAATGCAAACGTTACATTGGCCAATTCATCGAAGTATCTAATTTGGTTTTGACTTTACGTGCATCGAGTCAGGAAGTGGCAATTTAAATACCAATGTTCTAACTTATACATGAGTTGGCCGATGTAACGTTCGTACTGGGACTCACTGTATATGCATTGATAGGGAAGCGTTTGCAAAATCTTACTAAACCCGTCTTACTTTCCATCGTACGTTTTTGTTAAGTAATAGGTGCCTGTTGAAAATATTTTATACAAATAAAAGGCTTGTATTGTTTCAATAGTTATGTAAAACGGTAATTTCTTCGGATTCTCTTTAAACAGAGTATATATCTAAGCAGTGACAAATATGGCTATTGTACGCTTCAACAAGTACGAATTGTTACTATAATACACATTTCATGTGCATACTCTCTAGTGTACCTACCGCCCAATAAAGCTAAAAGCTCAAAAGGATTGCATGGCACAAAAAATAGTGTAATAGTTTGATGTCATCTTTATTTGCGTTGGGGGTGATGTTGGGGAGCACCAGAAGAAACAGAAACATCCTGCAAGGAAAAAGTTTGTAACGGCGGCTATTATAAGTCTTTGCTAATCCATGAAGTACATAGGCATCCGAGTCCGAAGATAATTCGGATTCGGAGTTTATTATTAAAATAAAAAGAAGAAACATAATTTCTAAATTAGATCAGTTTGCTTCAGTTTTTAGAATACCAGCAAAATATGCTACTGTTTTGACATATTATACAAACTGGTTGGTTGGACTTCTTCCATTCATTTTTAATTTGATTTGTACAGTAAAACCGAAGTTTACGATTAAATTTTTTTTTGCGTAATGATAATGATGATAGCACAATAGCAGTTATTACTGCTCATATTATTCTAAATCAAAATATGAGTCAGTCTACATCCCAACCTCAACCTCAAGTCTCTCGGGAAATTTGTTACATTGAATCCATACATGACGAAAATGTAAGTTATCTATTATATTTAATTAATTAATTATTACAGTTATTCAGTTCTCCTTTATAATAAAAAGTATTGCTATGTACATAATTTAAATAATAAGTATTATTGTATATACTTTTTTGCATTGTTAAAAGATCGAAAATTGTGAAGGGTTATCATGTTCAATTTAATTAATTAATAACTTTCTCCTGCACAGAGAATTACTTACGAGGAGTCCAGTGGAGCTATTGTAATGAAAGCTCCAACGACTGAAACTGGATACAACCAATATTTTGTTAAAGACCCCATACCAGGCATGCACTACTATTTTTGCGTTACTAATAATATTATTTATTCTTTGCAAAGGGAAGACTCACTTTCGTTATTTATTTATTACGCAGGTGTTAATAAGTTTAAACTGTACGTGTACGACTATGATTTGAATCAAAGTGGAAATCCCGTTGAAGGATCCAAATTCTTTGATTTTAATCCTCAAGTTTCTCGTGATTCGCCTCTTGTTTTGAACACGGTATTAAACCTTTTAACAACATGAATAAGTAGCACAAGAGGAATGAATAAACATTCCTCATTTCATCAACAGTCATTTAAAAGATTTGTTATGGAAGGAGTTATTATTATTTGTTTACATTTGCATATCCATCCAGAAATTAAGTGTCCAAGGTCCAAGTCAAAAATGGGACATTCAAAAGCACAAAAGTAAAAAGTGTCGCAGTGGTGCTTGGCTTATTGAGTCTGAGGGTCGTTACATAAAAAACAATGGGTAAGTTACTGATTATAATATTTTTTACTTCTAATGTGCAATTTAGTGTATTCAGTCTTATGAATGGTGCATAACTAATCATCTTTTTTAATTTAAGACCTGCGAAACCAATTTCCGTTTCCGAACTAAAGCGGCCTAAATATCGGGATGACAAATATCTTTGGTGGCGCTTCACAGCGGCCAATTAATATTCCCATGATGGGGTGGAAAGATTGTGTATTTGTTAAAAGGGCCGATATAAAATCTGGTGATTACAAGATCGAATTTTTGTACCATAATTCTACATGCTGTACTAAGTTTAACACCAAAAAATCTCAAATTGTGCAATTATGTTTGTAAGTAGTAAATAGGTGGCGCATTGTAAATACCTAGTGTGTAAAGTACTTTCTTTTCGAATACAAAATCTTGTAAACATTTTTGCAGAACGATAAATAAATGACATTATTAAAGTTTTTTAAATTCAAGCAGACTTTGCATTAATTGTTAGGCAAAGTACACAAATTACTTGTGTGAGTAGTTATAACGTCTTTACATACTAAATCAAACATTCAACAATAAATCCCTCTGTAATTTGTGTACGCTCCCTTGCTGTTACCATGTCCGTTTTATCATTAAGGCTGAGACTTGGAGGCAACTTGGACAATGCACTTTTGCGTTGTTTCTTATCCGCCATCTAATAACTTGGCAAACTAAATACTTCAACAATTACCCCCTACGAAATTCTTCCAATATTGCTGCTTAGATTACCTGAAAGTTACTTTCCTTCTGTGTTTTCACTTGCAATATTCTTTATTAAATCTTTCAATTCCTCTGAATATCCTTCAGTATTCAAATCTTCAATGGTTCTTGGTTCCCTTTAATGAAAAATAGCATATTATAGTAAGAGCACAGAATCTAAATAAAGGAAAATGAAACCCGACCACTAATATCGTATGCCAACGCCATAAATGGAGATACATGAAACACGGAGGCCATATTTTGATTTTCCATTTCCGTGCAAAGCAAACAAGCATCTTTCAACTTACTCTCCATTGAAATCCAGCTGACTCCATCTTGTCAGAAATTCACTTAATTTGTTAGTAATTGGAAAACCACTGAGCCACACCACAAGGGAATCGACGAAACTTATTGATTTCAACTGCATCACAGCCGCAGTGTATTCTGCATCTTTGAACAATACCTGCAGGGTTTCAAAAATATCCTAAATGTAATCCACTTAATTTTGTTTCACAATTTAAATTAAGTTTTATTAGTTTTATATTACAAACCTGGTAATCCTTTACTGCCACTGAGGTTAGAACATTCGCCAATACTAGGCCAAACCCGAATACTACAATAACCAAAATAAATTGGCCAACAATGCCATAGCCAGTAAGATCAGGGTTTCCTTCGTCGTAGAACGTTTCCTTGTATTCCACCTCCCCCGTCATCAGGATAAAGTTTTTTATTATACCAAATGGTAAATAAAGAAACTGATTGTCCTACAGAAATTATAAAATCCCAGATAAATTAGCATATGATCGATATGAAAACCCAATTCATCTGTTTCTTTTCTGGAAATGATGACAAAAACTTACTACAACAGATATGAAATTGGAAAAGTTATTATACCAACTTACCAACAGCAAAAATGTTTCTTGCTATGTAGGTGACTTTTGATATGTAATTATGATTAATATTTTTAAGTAGTCTAGTGGTAGTAAAAATGGTAATTGAGTGAAAGCATAAAATAACTAACCTTAGTGACATAACGGCACAATGCAGGGACGAAGGCCACCAATATAGGGAAACCGATGAATAAAAGGAATGTCGCGTAGTTTTTTAGCGTCACTTTAAGTATCGATAATTTTAAAGCAAACTTGGGAATGTAAGCTAGATCGTTTAGCAGCAACACCCACGCCAGAACAAACGTGAACTAAAAAACATATTACAGGTATTTATAGGTTATAACACGTTATAATATTATATATATAGAAAATTTGCTTTCCTTGGTGAGGAAATGATCAGATCAGATAGTTTTTTTGGAAAAATAAGCAAAGTGAAAATTAAGTGTTATGCTTGCTCGGAAAAAGAAAAACTACTTTATGTATTTCTTTGAGGGAATTGGAAAAGGAATTGGAGTTCATGCAAACTTTTATTACAGAAAAAGAGCACCATTTTTTATTAATAGATGTTCCCCTGTATATTGTGCTGGTTTCATTACCTTTAGATATTTTCTACAGTGTTATTATTAAATGGATCACTTACTACTCCGACATGGTACTCCCATTCAGGAATTTTAGTCGGATCCATGAATGCTGGAATAATGTTGACCACAACCACCAAGTGTCTCACCCACTGCAGAATTGTCACCAAATTAAAGAAGTATTTCCAACCGCAATCAGTCACTATGAATTTCACCACTTCTTGAATGATGAATAGGGGAAAGTAGACCAACAAAATGAGCGCACACAGCTTGGCCAAGACGGAATTAAAGTTGCAGCTTTCGGAGGCTTTAAAAAACCAATAGGAACAAAAAATATACAGCGATGGTATTCAAACATTAAAAAGTAATAAGGAAACTTTATACTAGTAGGAAAGGAAAACTTTTGCGAAATTGATCCTTCTAATGATCTCTCGAAAACTGTGATCTTATTTTAACACATAATTCAGGGTACAGGCTTACTGAAGCAAAATATGTTTAAATCTGTTTCTACAACTCACCCAGTCTCTTCTCGAAGGAAAATGAGCGAATGAGTTTTGGCCAGCCTGTTTGGTCGCTTACAGTCAACGTTGCATTAGGGCAATGGGGCGGATATAATTCATAGCAAAGAAATGAATATATCAGAAGCCAAATAATCTGAAATATTTCAAAAAGTAATTATTACTTCTTCCTCTCCAAACTTAAATATAGCGAATGACTGAAAACTATTGTCTTTGAGGTGTTACGTAAGACAGAATGTATAAGTAGGGCAGAGGCTGCAGTCTTTTCCATTTCTCTATAAGGAAAATGTTTCCTACAGGGTGAGAGAGAATCATTTTCTGCTGGACGACAGGAGATTTGAATATGCCATGGATCAGTTTAGATTCATTTCTCACATCCTTACCTCCGAAGCCAGTAACCGGTCTATATGCGCAAATAAATATCAGACTTTCACTTCCAAGAAAGCAAATCCACATTAATCTTATCTAGAGTATAAGTTTTACTGGAAGTACACGAACCCGAAATCAATTGTAATTCTTTCCAAATCATCTTCAGAGGTTGGAGAGTGAAAAATACATTTATCCAATAAAGGTATTATAGCTTCAGGAGTCTTTTCATAAATATCTGCTAATAATTCCGTCTTATTGGCTCTATAGGAATAAAATAATTCCCCAAAATTCTTGTTAAAGATCAAATCTTACATGCTATTCGTTACTTCTATCTAGCATAACTTCAATTTAAAATTTAATGTTACTTAAGCAAATTATGATTTTCCTCATAAACAAAAATTACGAGGAAAAGGCAATATACAGTATATGAAAAAAGCAATTTTACTTTTGGGAAAATGATTTTTCTTGAAATGATTGAAGGCCCTTATGGTAAAATAATATTTTTATGGTAAACTGATTATTCTTAAGGAAAAATTACAATTTTCGCTTATGGAATACTCAATATTTTCATGGTGGAATAAAATTAATATTATCGCCTTACCTTTTACCATTTTTCGGAAGGGTTTCGTAAACCTTATGCTCAATTAAACTTACATTGACTTTCCCCCATGCTCTTGTACTAGGAGCCGAGCAACTTTTGTTGCTCTACTTTTAACAGCAACATGAAGAGGAGATTCCATTTGATATCTAGGATTAAATAATAAAATGAGGGTTCTTCTCTCTACTTCATCAGTCTGAAGTCGATGGGACTTAAAAAGAGCCTTCACACAAGGAAGGGGCTTCAGCTTCCCTGAAACATATAATTACTTTATAAATATATCAGGATAAATAACCAAACAATTTCTATTTTATTTATCAACAGATTTGTTTAAAACAGAAATTCTCACCAGATGCTTTAGCCAGTAAATGCAAACACGTCTCTCCCTTTTTGTTCACCTTAGAGACTTCTGTTTTGCGATTGGAAACCAAAGCCTCAAAAATGTTCACATAACAGTATTTTGCTGCCACATGAAGAGCAGTATTTCCATCTTCGTTGTGGCCTGCGGCATTTACGGCACTAGTGGGTAAGATGCTCAACAAGAATTGTACACATTTTACAGTGTCTGGACCATCTCCTAAAGAACAACACATTTACAGGTCAAATGTTCGTCAAAGTACCTATATAGTCTGTTTTAGTAATTTTCATAATGGCTGCCATTTAAAGGTACCAACAAAAATCTGAAGGTATCACTAATGTTAACTTGAAGTGCCACCTGTATGTGGGCTGACCATCTTTATATGATATAGTAGATAAATCCTTACTAATAAGTAAACTGGCCACCTAACAGTATACTGGCATGCAGTGTCTATATGCATAAGATGCATAACATGCACTGCACGCAATGCTTAGAACAACCAAGAAAACGACAATGCGCAGTGCACGAAATGCATGAATATATGTCCACACAGATAATGGACACCATGACTAAATATATAGTCTATTCGTCTCCGCCTCTGAGAGAACGCAACCTACGAGACTCAGAGTATAATTTCTGACCGAACAAACTCATAGCCTGTGAGGGAACGGCATCATTCAGACTCTGAGAGAAAGGACTATGCTTTCTCTACCTCTCTTTCTTACCTTTGAGTACCATACTCAAGGGTACTGAATATTGCATAGTGCTTAATGTGATAGCTCATGTAGGTCATACAACTGGTGAAATTGCATTTTAATGGTAAAAATGCTATTTAGAATCATGAGATTAATTGCAATGATAAATAACATTTACATACTTAATGTTTGGACCATTTTGACGCATATCCGTCATTGAGACTAAATACCTGGCCTTTCGTTTTCAATTTTTTCATTAAATAAATCTCAAAAGATTTGAACGTAATTAGGCCCATTAGATTCACAAAAAGATGCTCTACAGGTGAGAATATTGTTTGTTAGTCAATGGGTGGTGATGCATAAAAATCAGACTGGGTATACATTAGAAAGGCGCTGCTTCTTTTGCTCTATAAGGAAGGCTATTTTTCAAATGCCATAAGTCACATGGGACTCCAATGTGAGCAAAGGCACTAACAGCAGTTAGAGTCAGCTTTCTAAATAAATCTAATTTTATTTTGGTGGTTGGAAACATGGAAATAAGGAGAAACCCAGCAAGATTCAAGAGGGTCATAAAAATTGTATACAAAAACGCTATAATTATTTATGAAAACCGAATTTTGAAGAGGAAAATGACCTCTCAGCCAAAATGGAACCCGTCTGGGGGCAATTACCTTGCCCCGAATGGGTACCGGTGGGTCAATATTATCGTACATAAAATTATTTATTAAGATAAAATTAATATTACTGGTGGCATTTTCATTTCAAAAGGTGGAGCTCAGTTATTCCAAAATTGAGTAAGCATTTATCTGGCTATATCATACAAAGGTGGCACATTCAGGTTTTTCATTGAGATTCCTTCAGATTTTGAAGGTGCATTTAAATTTTTGCTTTTCATAATGTACTTGAAAGGGTGTGGTAGTATTTCTCTTACCACTTTGAACTGCCAGCCACAATGATGGACCGTCTAATACAAACGATTTGATGGCCGAATTATGATTTTCCCACAGGAAAATCAACATATCCACAGAAGATTTATTCAATAGATCCAAAACAACATCTTTTCCAGTCTTTCCTTCTATTAGTTGACGGTTATTTTTAAGAAGAAGACCTGCAATCTGGACAGCTTCTGGAGTGGGATCTAAAAATCATTCAGTTCAAATAATTCAAAAATAAGTTCACTCGTGACTATTGTAGAATTGCTGTGCATAAGATTATTCATAATTATTACATTTGACGACGAGTTGGAATGGATTTTCCCCATTATCATTGGTTATCGTTGTGTCTGCTCCTCGATCTATCAAAAGTTCTACAAGTTGAGCATGTAGACCCCCACATGCATAATGAAGTGCCGTCCATCGCTTTTTATTTTGCAAATTTATCCCAAAATCGTTCCACCTGTCCAGAATGAACTCTGCTGCTTCCGCGCTATCAGAATATGCTATCCATAAAAAATTCTTTATTTGTAAATTTTCTCTAAAATGCTATTTATCTATATAAGAATAATTGAATGAAATATTCCAATATACTTCAACAAGCACTGAAGTAAATGTTCCATTTCAAATCAATTTTGTTGGCAGATAAAGATTGACAGTATAGGGAAAAAGAAAATGGTAAAAATTTGGGAAATAGGAAAAATGCTGTAGAATTTTTCCATTTCATGAATTTCTCATTTTACTCTACTACATCTTTTTCTTTCCCATTTTTCCCAGTGGCCTATGGGAAATTTGCCACTAGTTTTGTTTTGCGTTCCCAAACTTTGTCAGTTAAATCCAAGTATACGGAAGAAATATTTATATTGATTATAATTTACAAATTAAATCTTGTGAACTCGGATTCCTAAGTCTTTGCAAACACCAAACCCGACAGCACTTTATTCACGAAGGATAATATAAAAGTAGGTCAAATTTAATATAATTCCAATTCCAAGGCACAATAAAAGTCATTGAACAATAATTACCTCCGTAAGCTATTCTGTGGAGCAAGGTGTCCTTAGATGGTTCATATATTTTCCAAGTGTTCACCGGTTCGTTGTCAACGAGTCGTTTTAGTTCCGTAATGTCACTTCCTCGTGCAGCTTCCAAAATTTTTTCATCTTCCGGGTTGTCCCAGTCCTTCCTCGGTTTTGGTTTGTCATTCATTATGTTCATTAGCGGGACACCTTCCTCATTCATAGTTTCTAAAAGTTATGACGCATTATTAGAAATAAGGGTTAATTGCCTGACTGCTGGTATTTAGGCTTTCGCCCCCTATTTGTATAAAGATATATTCTTTGTGCAATAAAGTATAATTAGTTGCAGATATAATAGTGAATTGGGACGAGATTGTAAAAATGAAATTTGGAAATCAGGATTGTAATTTACAATAAACACAATTAATGAAACACAAATCAAGTGAAAGGTCACATTATCATTACTATTACATGATTACTTACAAACGACAACTGATTATTTAATTTTTTCGAGTTTTATTTTGATTTCTCCGTATTTCCACTTTTTCACCCCGTCAATTCAAAAGTTGTTATCTTAGTTTAAAAAATTCCAAAAGTAAAAGTATTACAACTTAAATAAATAACTTTCACTTTTGTTTAAAACGGTCGATGATGTAATAAAAGAACTTGTCCACATTACAGTGATACTTTCACACAAAATCTACTTGAACCGGAATTTGCTGACACTGTTTTATTCATACAGGTAATTTAGCAAGCAAGGTTAAAAACAAGGTGCTGGATTGAATGATGTTAGTTGGTTGTTGCATAAAGTGTTTTGTGTCCCTACACATAATATTTTAATCTCCTCAATGTAGAGTACAATACTGCACTTACGTAGAGTTGTAGTTCTTTTTCTATCCCTTTGAAGTCTTCAGGGTAGAAAACAATTTTTCAATTCAGCCCAGCAGAGATAAATCTATTATTGTAATACAATTGCAGACACTGTTCTATTTTATATTTTTAGTGTAAATTGGAGCACCTAAAATAGTTATTTGAAGTAAAATAAAGTAATTGCGAACTGGTGTTACTTGGGGCGTTGTTTTTACTTGCGTATAAGTTTATACCTCTTTGGAATCTGTATCCACTTGCATATGAGGAATATTACGTATTTGTTGTAATGGTACCTGTATATTGATATGCATATACCTATACTGAGTCCATTTAATACGTCTCCTGGCTATCAAACACTCCTAGAACTCTTCATCGCAATCGCAGAACAGTCCAGTCAATTCGCAAAATGGCGATGGGGTCAAAACAACACCCTTCTCTGCCTAAAGGACAACAATTCACGGAAAACTGAATATTTAAAGGTGTGGCTAAATGGAATTTTGGTTGTGCTTTCTGTGTGACTGCCGCAGGATGTGGACACTGCACTTGTAACAGGTGAGTCAAATTAGTACTCAAAGGGGTGCACTTTATTCAGAATTTTGCTTTATTCGTTGTTCGTTCACTGTCAATACAAATACAAACATAATTTCTGATATTGAGACTTAGAAAGCAATAGAAATCAATATTAGGAATTCTACTAACTCTGTAACCTTAATCTTTAGTTGACATAATTAAAGACAAACTCATTTAAGTGTTGTAAAAATTTCTTAATACTGCCACCGATATTAGTGGTTAAACTTTAAAAATTATCCATTTGATCAATTGAAATAATGCAGACCCTTACGTGTTTATATAATAACACAAAATATATGCTTAAGTTTATTACAATATTTTTCACCAAAATATTCCCCTTAAACTTAAACGAGAAATCAGATTGAAACTGGAACCTTTACATAAGCTAACTTACTGCCGGACTCATAAATTACTATAAAAAATGTTCAGACATTTTTGTATTTTTCAGTAAAACAAAGACAAAATATACATTTTTATGCGGGAAATATTTTATAAATAAAACATAATTGCCGAATACGAATGATAATTTATTACCGACAGGTCCGGTTACAATTTATAGAGGACTTGGCTTCTTTTGCGTCAGAGTTCCTTTAACTGGTAAATAATATTAGTATTTGCACTAGTGTTTGTGGGAAAGTGGACAGACGGAGATTCCCAGCATTTCCACAGAGTGCTGTCGTCGTGCATAATAAAAATCTTGAGTTCAGTGCGTATAAATGCATAGCCACCGGGTGTGTGCAAACGCTGTTTTAGTACTGTTATTTCTGTCGCTTTAAAAGTGCAAACCAGTCGAACAACACGTTTTTGTTAACGTTTGCCATATGCTGATTGCTTACCACTTATAATAAGAAAATCTCCAAACAGGAACAATGCCTGTTCATGATTACCGAATTATTGAGTGTATATTTTCTTTTGCAAAAGTATTCCTATTTTTAGGTGCTAATTGTTTACGACTCAGATTTTTGTTTCCTTTGCTGCACGACTGCTGCAAGACTGCAATAGTCAAGTTTTACTCTGACAGAGCACAATACTTACAAACTTGCCTGTATGTACTGTATGTACTGTATGTAAATAGATTATCACCCAAGTCACTTCTTAGTAAATGTTTTGATAATTTACCATAAAAAATTCATTTCCATGCTTTCAATAGTTCTAGTATTAAAACTGTGTCGACTTTTTATTTCTTGAGTGTACAGCTTATGCGGAGAAAGTAATACACAATGCGGAGAAAGTAATACACAATGCGGAGAAAGCAGTTTTACTGGTTTTAATGTTCAAACAGAAATTAAAAGAAAAATTTTGATTGTAAGTCCAAGAAGTAATAATGTAGTAAATATTTCTTCCAGAATTTAAGACATTATGATTTCCAATGCTTTAGGACACCATATCATAATGAAAGACCATAATTCCACGGTGATGGCGTATCAGCAGGAACGTTTCTTGTCTACCAAGTACACCATTCACAGTACAGAGGGATACCGAACTTACGGAAGTTCTGAGTCAATGCTGTGGTAAAATTTTATTCTACTTTAGGTTCATAAGAGATATTTGAATAAATGAAATATTAAGTTATATGCTAAAACACGTTGGACAAAAACAAAAGTAATGCAAAATGTAAAGTTTCGCTTTTATCTTCTTAAAATTGTTAATATGATCATTCATGCTGATATGTGATGAACCTTTTGAACTTTTTCGGAAAGATGTGAAACCTTTTTAATCACAATTTTCGAAAAAGGGCCAAACCACATACCGTATAAAATATGGTATAGTTCTGCATTTTTGGTGCATTTATTTCTCCTAATTATTTCCACGTGATTAATTACTTTTCAATGCTGCAATTTTCATTAGTCGAAATTCAAGGAATACGGAATATTATAAGAAAAATAACGAAAAAGAGCTCCTCCCAAAGAAATGTCCGAAATAATGCTATTAAAGTTCTTGGGCAATGTTACTATTAGTAATTTGACAGCAAAGTAAATTTAGATATGGGTTTAATACAGATAAGGAACAGTATGCAAAAGGATATTATTCCTCCCATAATGATGCTATTTGTTATTGTGTATACAGAAATGGAGTTGTGGAACTGGAAGTAGACCGTTCTTCTGCCGGACATTCTCTGACGATGACAGTTTAATTATGAAAACGGAGCGTTCTCAATACAAACTTGTACTCAACTGATCATTCAAAAATGGATTCCGTTTTATATCTTTAAAGCAAACGCACCCTTCCATAAGTGTCATTTCTTCTAGTCATGTTAAGAGAAAAATTGTTACATTTACTATATAACGATTTATTTATCGTTATTTGATATTGATATTGCGTTTATTGACATGTCATCAAAATACATATGCAGGAATACAAAAATATGCCTCTAACTCAACGTATGAGGTATTGCCATTGTACTGCAAAATGAACACGATAATAAATAAGATTTTCATTTGAATTTGCACAACTAAAAAATACATTGTATATATAATTATTAACATCATGTTGTTGTAAACCTAATATAGCAGACATTTGGCTGTCTCAAACATCCATACTTTGAATTCTATATAGCAGCATATTCCATTTAGAGCTCTTTTGTAGTTTAGTAGTGCATAGTGCAAGTGCATCCATTAAAATTGAAATGAGATCCAGATTTATAGTTTAATATTGTTATTGTGCTTATGTTTATAATTCAGCAGTCTTTCCAAGTCTACGCCACATCATTTAGGACGCGAACTTATTACAGAATTTACGCATCTTTCTAATAAAATCTGATTATAAAGTGAAAGCAGAAACAGGCTCTTAACTGAGAAAAGCTTAACTTATACCTCCGAGGGAATTCCTAATAGTAATGTAATGCATCAGATAATTATTGTGTGTTTTCATGAATCTAATGTGTTTTTGCATACAGAAAAGAGTATGACTGTCTTGCAGTGGGATTTTATGGGCCAAATGGGTTCACCGAAGAATTTTATTTGGAAACCGGACGTAGTGAATGAGAAAAGAGAGTATGAATCCACTTGTGAATAGGAAATATCCAGGCTGACTCCGGGCTGACTCCATGTGTCCTTTCGGAGCACCATTTTCATTCCGATCTGACTGAAAAAAGCATAATAGGTGAAAGTAGAGTTAATTGATTCTGGTGTACGTAATTCATTCCACAGGTGCCTGTCGTTCTCTGAAACTTCCAGGAGGGAGTGGTGCAGATTTGAACAATCATTGTTGAAGCTGAAAGATTACTCAACGAGGGAAGATATATGTGGATATTTGAATAAGGCCTAATATTAAAAAAAATATTATACCAGTTGTGACAACTGCAGACTTTTGGATGATTGATGAATATTATGAGCTGGTTTCCCATTGCCCCGTACAAGTAATCTTAACTTAACTGATTTCTACTATTTTCATTGCAGTAAGTAAGTAATTTTGAAGGAAAATTCATAGAGGCATACTAATTTCGATTTCATGAACTAATTAACTGACGCAATTAAAATTTAATCAGAAATGATCAATTCAATTTAGCCATGCATTGCATGCATTTGTATATAATGGGTGTACGTAGTACGTGTACAGTAGCAGTGTCTACTGCACAACAATATTGGTGGGCAAAAGAGAACACAACTGTAACATTTGACATAACTCACACAAGTCGTCTTCAAGGTAAATAATGTAACCTTGAAAGAATAGTCTTCAAGGTAAGAAAGGTAGGTTTCAGGTCATTAGTCATTATACAGTATGTATTCTGTAGATGTATCTATACACACCATTATATTCAGATTATATTAATCTAGTTGGGGATGAAGATGGTATTATGTAGACGAGAGACGAGACGACCAGTCAAACGAAAGGGAAACATTGAAACACGTAAGGTACGATACGCAGCAAGGAAGAACTTCGTCAAAGCGGTTGTTATAAGTCAACTCTTTTTTGCCAAACACTCCTTTTAAGAGAATCCGAATCCGAAGTAATATCAACTTCGGATTCGGAAATTAAAATAATAGTAAAACTAAGAACTGTAATTTGAACAATTTTCCAGATGACCCAAGAAGTTCGACCCGCTATCCGCTACCTGCAAGTATTTATTCGTTCAAAAGCAGGGGCTGTGTTTGTACAAGTAAAATTATAATTTTTAATTTCTAATAATAATGCTTTGTATAGTTGTTACTGATTACTGCTCATATTATTACGATTAAAGTATGAGTCAGTCTACATCTCAACAAGCCTCCCGAGAGATTGGATACATTGAGTCCATACATGACGAAAAAGTATGTTTTAGTCTTGGTTACAAATTAAAGTTTATTGTTCCTATAAATATTTTGCAAAATTACAAAGTTTACTAGTTATGTAAGTTTTTGCATTAATTTTTGTTGTTCTCCAGAGAATTACCTATGATGAGAGCAGTGGAGCTCTCTTAATGAAAGCCCCAACGACTGAAACGGGATTCAACCAATATTTTGTCAAAGACCCAATTCCAGGTATGCACAACTATTTTCTCCAATATTTAAAAATATTTAATATTTTTGACCTTTTGGTGTCTGGGGATGTCTCTAACTAACTTAACTTGTTGTTGGCTTTAGGGGAAACTAAGTTTAAACTGTATGTTTACGACTACAACACAAATCGAAGAGGAGATGCCGTGGAAGGAACCAAATTCTTCGATTTTGACCCTCAAGTTTCTCGTAATTCGCCTCTTGTTTTAAACACGGTAAATGTACTAATACTATAAGACTGTTTAAATACTAAGAAAGCTTATATAAATGGGGAAAGACATTTAAGGAAACCTTCTTCGAGCCCAGAAAAAACAAAAAGAATGTTAATTTAAAGGAAAACTCGAACAGTCTTCTCTCCATTATTAATTAATTTTTGTTTTAATGTCCATATAGGAATTGAGTAGCGGTCTAAGTCAAATGTGGGATCTGCAAAAGCACAAAAGTAAAAAGTGTCGCAGTGGTGCTTGGCTGATTGAATCAGAGGGTCGTTACATAAAAAATAATGGGTAAGCCTCTTTAGCAATATTTCTATTTCTATTGTGAATTTTCTTAGTTCAATCTTCTATGAATGAATGGCACTCAATTTTGTTTTTAAATAGAACTGGAAAGGCGATAACGGTTGACGAACTAAAACGTCCAAAATATCGTGATGACAAGTATCTTTGGTGGCGCTTTACAACGGCGAATTAGTACTTATTATTGGTTGAAGTATTTTTATATCAGTAAGATGCGAATTTTTGTACCACTTAAAAGTTTGTACCACCCAAAAAAATGAAAGTATCACCAACGAAAACTTGAATGTGCCACCTTTATATGATATAGCCAGATAAATCCGTACTCAATGTCAGAATATTTGAACTGGACACCTTTTAAATTAAAAGTACCACAAGTTTTATAAATTTTGTCATTATTGCCATACAAAAATTACTAAATTAATAAATTAACAAAACAATTTCAAACTTTTCCCAGTTTCAAAGGTGGCCAATTCAATTTGTCTGGCATTGATTGAGGATTTATCTGGCTTTATCATACATTGTTTATCATTCAGGGTTTTTCATCGGTGGTACTTTCAGTTTTTTGGTAGTGCATTTAAAAGCTTGCCGAAGTTTAAATCCATAAGTCCTCACAAATTGTGCAATTTTGTAATTACACGGTAATTAATGGTTTTTAAATAACGTCTAATGCTAAATCATGTTATCATTTGCAGAGTGACAAATAAATGACATCCAAGTTTTATTAAAGTCGACACTGCATTAATTAATATCTTCCAGTCTAACTAACGTCGTAATATAATTTATTAATGTTGTGCGGTTAGAGTTTTAAGGCTGAGCGAGTCTAGGAGTCAGTTTATGGAAAACTTCATTCATTTTCATCATCATACGGAAACAATGCATTTATTATTGCGTTGCACTCACTTAATGGCTAGGTATTTTAAATATATTTTAAAATTACCCCCTATTACATCCTTCCAATATTGCACATCGGAGCACAGGCAGGAGTCCAAGATTTTGTAATTCGAAAGTTACTTTCCTTCTGTGTTTTCAGTCGCAATAATATTTTTAATTAAAGCTTTCAATTCTTCTGAGTATCCTTCAGTATTCAAGTCTTCAATAGTTCTCGGTTCGCTATATGGAAAATTAACATACAATTGTCAAGCAAAGATTTTAATATCTAGTTTGTTTTTCATGCACATCTCAATATTATTTCTATAACCAAAAAAGCTTTCACCAAACGCCCCTGGAGCTGACACAGGAAAAAGTTAACTTTTAATTACATGTAGGTCATGCATTTTCATGCAAAAGCAAACTAAGGTATCACTGGTTTTTACTTACTCTCCATTGAAGTCTAGTTGACTCCATCTTGTCAAGAATTCGCTTAAATTGTTAGTGATGGGAAAACCACTTAGCCACACCACAAGGGAATCGACAAAACTTATTGATTTCAACTGCATCACAGCCGCAGTGTATTCTGCATCTTTGAACAATACCTGCATGGTTTTCAAAAACATCCTCAATACAATCCAGTTAAATGTGTTTCACTTATTTAATTATTAAAATTTCATTAGTTTTATATTGCTAACCTGATAATCCTTTACTGCCACTGAAGTTAGAACGTTCGCCAATACGAGACCGAATCCGAATACCACAACGACCAAAATAAACTGGCCAACAATGCCATAGCCAGTCAGATCAGGGTTTCCCTCATCGTAGAATGTTTCTTTGTAATCCACTTCCCCAGTCATCAGGATGAAGTTTTTAATTATGCCAAACGGAACATACAGAAACTGATTGTCCTGGAAAAATCATAAGTGTACCTGAATTAATTACACTAGTATACGCAGCTGAATGAAGGTATGTAGGACCAATATTGTAAATTGCCGCATAATTTAAATATAGATATTTTTATTGATAATAAAGGTTAACATTAATGAACTAACCTTAGTGACATAACGGCACAGAGCAGGGACGAAGGCCACCAATATGGGGAAACCGATGAATAAAAGGAATGTTGCATAATTCTTTAGCGTCACTTTAAGTATGGACAATTTTAAAGCAAATTTCGGGATGTACGCCAAATCGTTTAACAACAGCACCCACGCCAGAATAAATAAAAACTGAAATTCATTTGGCACAATTAAAACACATTGTGACTGTTATATAACTTAAAACATAACGGAATGTAATATGAGAAAGGGTAAAGCTTAAGTAATGCTATAATCTATATCTCTGGAGAAAGATTCTTGGAGAAAGCAAAACGCAAAAGCTTCCATAGTTGGAGTTGGAGAAAGGAGAAAACAATATAAACTAATAATGTCTTCTGAGAGCAGAGGAGAAATGAGAAAGCAAGTAGTAGCTGAGTAACCGAGAAGTCAATAATAATGCCCGAAATTGCAAAATAAAAAAATTATGTTTGTTGGCGAAAGAAGAAAGCATAGGAAAATTTCTCTGCTTCACAGAATGAGGAAAGGAATTATTTCTGCCGTGGGGAGAGATCGAGATAATTTAAAAAAATGGTGTTTGCTGAAAAAGCAGAAAGGTCTTACCACTCCAACATGAAACTGCCATTCAGGAATTTTAGTTGGGTCCATGAAGGCAGGAATAATGTTGACCACAACCACCAAGTGTCTCACCCACTGCAGTATTGTCACCACGTTAAAAAAGTATTTCCAGCCGCAATCCGCTACAATGAATTTGACGACTTCTTGAATGATGAATAGCGGAAAATAGACGAGCAAAATGAGGGCGCACAGTTTTGCCATGACGGAATTAAAGTTGCAACTTTCAGTGGCTATGAATTTTTAATACAAAAAAATCAATTAAATTCAAAATTAAAGATATTTTAAAAAGCTTACCAAACAATATTTTGTGGATAGGCGCTAAAGTAAAGTAAAGGAATTTATAATTTATCTGCACCCAATGCAAACTGAAAGAAAAACTTGGAAATTATTTTATATAATATTAAGAAAACCAAAATGTAGAAATACGGAAATAAATAAATAAATACGGAATAGATTTTCCGTCTCCAAAAGAAAATTCATGTTTTGCACATCTTCATAAACATACCCAGTCTCTTCTCGAAGGAAAATGAGCGAATGAGTTTTGGCCAGCCCGTTTGGTCGCTTACAGTCAACGTTGCATTGGGGCAGTGGGGCGGATATAATTCATAACAAAGAAATGAATATATCAGAAGCCAAATAACCTGCAATTAAAGGGTATCTTATGTAATGATTGAAATAATTACTAAATCTCAGTTATTCTGAACAAGTTTAGAATAATTAGAATTATCGACTTAAAAGGACTGCCGATAATCTTACGTAAGACAGGATGTATAAGTACGGCAGAGGTTGCAACTTTTTCCACTTCTCAATAAGGAAAATGCTGCCTACAGGGTGAGCAAGAATTATTTTCTGCTGTTCGACTGGAGATTTGAATATACCATGGATCAGTTTAGATTCGTTTCGCACATTTTTTCCTCCCAGTCCGGTGATGGGTCTATGTTTACAGAGTAACAAACCTTTAAAATGTCTCAATATTTATTTAGAGCTAACCATATAGATATTAGTAAATGCGAACCCAAAATCAACTGTGATTTTTGCCAGATCATCTTCAGAATTGGGAGAATCGTAAATACATTTATCCAGCAAAGGGATTATAGCTTCTGGAGTCTTTTCATAAATATCTGCTAGTAAGTCCGTCTTATTGGCTCTACGAATGCATATCAGGTACCACAAAACACAAATATTATACGAGGTTAAAAATTATTACATTTGAACTGCCATAAAAGAAACTAATTATTTCTTTGAATAAGGGACCTTAGCAATAGTCCAAGACAAGATTTTATTTTAGTTTTTGGGCAGTCCCTCAAAATTAATGTAAAATACTATAGAAAGAGGGAAATATAAACGCCAACGTTTGTATTTTGGTTTTTATTGGTTACTATTTACCGTATTTTCTCATTTCTAAGCTATATTTCGGTAATAATATATACTCATTGTGAGTTGGGAAATCTACCAACTGGAAATAAGAAATTTACTCAGTGGGAAATGGGAAAATCTAGTGGGTATAATGAAGTTTACCCATTGGGAATTGGGATATTTTGTACTGGTGCTACCTAATCGAAAACTTATGAACTACAATTACTAAAGAATAGGTCAATTAAGCTTACATTGATTTTCCCCCATGCTCTTGTATTAGGAGCCGAGCAACTTTTGTCGCCCTGCTTTTTACAGCTAATTGAAGAGGAGCTTCCATTTGATATTTAGGATTGTGTAACAAAATGAGACTTTTTCTCTCCACTTCGTCATTTTGCAGTTGTTGTGACTTAAAAAGTGCCTTTACACAAGGAAGGGGCTTCAGTTTCCCTAATACAAACATTTTATCATATAAATCCAATCCATTTGCATTTTAGACTTAAAATTTCATTGTTTTAAAAATATTTCATAACATAAATCTCACCAGAGGCTTTCGTCAGTAAATGCAAGCAAGTCTCTCCCTTTTTGTTCACTTGAGAAATTTCTATATTTGGATTAGTAACCAAAGTCTCAAAAACTTTTACATAACAATATTTAGCCGCAACATGTAAAGCTGTGTTTCCATCTCCGTCATTTCCTTCCATATTCACAGCACTGGCAGGTAAGATGTCCAACAAAAATTTGACACAGTTAACGGTGTTTGGACCATCTCCTGACATAAAATATGCAAAATATTAAATATATGGACCAATAAACCACAAAAATTGTAGAAGTCCAAAAACGGTAGATTATAAAAGAGTCGATTCGAGATTTTAAATCCACAGGAAACAGAATTGAACTTGAGATTACCTTTTCGAACAGCTAACCATAATGACGGAGCGTCTAATAAAAACGAACTGATGGCAGAATTGAAATTTTCCCAAAGAAATGTCAGCATATCCACTGAAGAATTATTCAAAAGGTCTTCCACAAGAATTTTCCCAGTTTTGCCTTCGATTAGTTGGCTGTTACTTTTCAGAAGAATACCTGCAATCTTGACAGCTTCTGGCGTGGAATCTAAGAAGTCATTAAATACCTCAGTAAAATTTAATTAATTAATTAAGGCACTCTGCTTCAAATAATAAATGTTCTTAATTAATGACATAATTTAATTAAAAAGTGTTTTTACATTTAACGACGAGTTGGAATGGATTTTCCCCAATGTCATTGGTTATAGTTGTGTCTGCTCCATGATCTATTAATAATTCTACAAGTTGTACCTGTCGGCTCCTACATGCGTAATGCAGTGCTGTCCATCGCTTCTTATTTTGCAAATTAATCCCAGAATCATCCCATCTCTTGAGGATGAAAGTGGCTGCTTCCACACTTTTAGAGTATGCTAGAAATTCGTGATTTGTAATTTTAAAAATTGGATAACCAAACTCCTGGAAAATCCTTTAATACGAGGAATGATGATTTGATGAAAAAAGTTGGTCAATTTACAAATGACAAATATTTTAAAAACAATTTACCTCCGTATGCTATTCTGTGGAGTAAAGTGTCCTTTGTTGGTTCGTATATTTTCCAAGTATCTACCAGTTCGTTTTCAAAGAGTCGTTTTAGTTCCGTAATGTCACTTGCGCGTGCAGCTTTTAAAATTTTTTCATCTTCTGGGTTGTCCCAGTCTTTTCTCGGTTTTGGTTTATCGTTCATTATGTTCATTAGTGGAACACCTTCCTCTTGCATAATTTCTGAAATTTAAGACAATTTTAATAAATTACCATGAACGCAAAAATATCATTTCTTAGCTCGCTAGGTGCAACTGCTATGCAGTGGTATTTTACTATAAACCTTTTTAAATAAGCCATGCTTCTCTGCATGGCTTCTATAGCGAAAAAATAATTACTATTTAAACTTGTTTCACTAATACATGTCAATATTGTTAGTGTTAACGGTAAAATAGAAAAGTATAATATTATTCCAATAATTTTCGACAAACGAAATTTTTTACAGTATTTAATATTTAATAATGTGTTCTATTAATTTTTGTCCCTCCGTCAAAATTTCGTTCAAATTTTAAATTATTTTACAAGTTGAAGGTATTTTGAGTTTTTATATATTCAACTTTCACTTTCGTTGAAAACTGTGGATGACATGTTATAGAAAGTTCTCGAATTTGCGCAGAGTACAGAAATGTAAACCCACAAAAACTAAATTAATTTCTTTGGAACTGTGCTGACATTGTTTATTCATATAATTAAACAAGCAAGGTTAAAGTTTGATCATGTGTTTTACTAAATTCTTTCTATCTCTGTATCTGTATTAAATTCTCTGATGTCTGTAATCTCCATATAGATATACTAGTGACACGAAACTTACGTAGCAAACGGAACTGTATTTACGTCTTCTTTCCCTATCCCCTTGAGTCTTTATCTTTAGGATAGAAAGCTGTTTTTCAGTATAATTACGATACTATAATTTCTATATTTACTATAATTTACTATAATTTACTATAATTACGATACGATACTAGAGATTGATCTATTTAAATTTGCAGCAAATCGGTCCATCTAGAAAGGGTTAAAGTTAAAAAGTGAATCTCAACTTGGGGCGTTGTTTTTACTTGCGTATAGTTTATACGTCTGTGGAATGTCTATCCACTTGCTTTATCACGAATATTACGTATTTGTTGTACTGGTACCTGTATATTCATATTATATGTATACCTATATACACTGAGTCCATTTACCGTAAACTACAAAATGATACCCCAGAAAATTACACTTCAGTGTCTCAATTAGTGCAGTTTACACTGAGTTTCGGATAATAGTATCCAATCAGGGAATTATTTTGACGGGGAAATTATTACTTCTCCTGGGGAAATTATTAATTCTACTAAGAATCAAAATGCATTACTTAGAGAACTCAAATAGGTGAAAAACTAAAGAAATAAACACGCAATATTCACGAATTCGCCATCAGAAGATATCTATATATTACTAAGATAATCAGTGGTAGTACGAGCAATGGTGCTCTCTATTTGAGTTTAAAACTGGTTAGTTATTCAGTTAATATCAGCAGTAGTTTTTTTAAAGTACTTTCTGATTTTAGGTCCAATTGACTACAATATGGGGGAATTTATTTATAGATCAACGTGGGGAGTAATTTTTTAAATTCTTTTATATTTAAATAAAGTAAATCAATTCCCCCTTGAGGGGAATTGTACCTAGAGGGGAATTATTATGTGGTTTACGGTAATACGTCTTCTGGCTATCAAACACTCCTAGAACTCTTCATCGCAATCGCAGTACAATGCGAGTGCAGTTGATTCGCAAAATGGCGATGGGGTCAAAACAACACCCTCCTATACTGAATTCACGGACAATTCAAGTTTTTAAGGGTGTAATAGAATATTATTTTGATTCCTTTTTTTGTGACACGAGAACACAGGCCTGGACACAGGAATCTTAACAGGTGAGTGAAATTAGTACACATAGGGGTGAGTTTTGGGCCCTTCATTGAATTGAGAAGTTTGCTGTATTTGTTGTTCGTTGTCATTCAGTGCACATACATAAACTATTTTTTGATGGCAAGACAAATAAAACTGTCTTGAAATCACTTTTAAAAATTCATTTACTCACTTATCGAAAAGCGATTTAAGAATGATTCACAGATTGATCGAAGTCTATTAATGATTTGAGTTGTTTGTCAAGCAGCGCGTAGACATATAATATAGATTTATGCACTAGAAAAATTTTCTAAAATTACTGTCTCTAATCTCTAAAATTGCAAAGATCAATTTCTATTCAGCTAAAATAAGTTAGCAAAATAGAAATTGGAATGTCGACAAAATTTTCTTAAAGAGTCCAGTTCATAATTAAGCTCATAAATTAATTTCTTGTTTAACCATTTAACTACAATAAAATGCTTTCCCCAAATTTAAATTTTTCCGTCACATAATTATTGTTGGGGGATGCTATTTTCCCAGGTTTATCGGAGTCCGTTAGTGCTCGTATGAGTAGAATAGAAGAAGCTTACCTGGAGGAAACCCAGTGGCCGTATCTTTGCCTTGTAAAGCGAAGGACAAAAGTCAACTGAAGAAGAGGAAGAAGAAAGATAATACCGTCAAATGAGTAATTGCATGGTCCATGCAGTTACTGAAGGTAAGATAGGGATTAGATAGTAGCAGAAGTAATTGGAGTAGGTAGGTAGGTAATAGAATAAGGAATAGAGTAGATGGGAATCGTCATTCTACTGGAACAGGAGATAGCAAAGGTCAGTGAGGTTGGCTTTGTCTTGATGTGCATCTGCATGATATGCAGATGTCACACTGATAGTGGAATAGTTGGTTGTACTTGTAGTTGTAGCGGAAAAGCTTTATGCTCACAATATAGCACACAAAATGTAAAACATTTGCTAAGCACTTTCAAATTCTGGAACATTTCGTAAACATAAAATGTAATTTCCAAATTATTAATTAAAATCATTTTTCCTGAAAGAAATAGAATGTTATATTTTCGGAATAGCACTTGAAAAAATATTCCAATCTGTCCATATACGACGAATTATATTAATTTACATTTAAGCGTAAAAATCCAGACTTCTAAAGAATATGTATACCCACTGGGTGTGAGCAAATGGTTTTTATTTAATTCTGCTCCACGAGAACTCACTGTCAGTTCACAAATCATTTTTGTTGAGTGAAGGCCTTATTCTACTTTCCTATAATACGAAAACATCATAAAAGGAACAGCTTACAATATTTCTTCGTGTTTACAGAAAATTTGAGTGCATAATATTTTCTATTTGCAAAGGCATCGTTCTATTTCTGAAGTTTATGGCTCTTGAGATTTTTGCTTACATTATGGCATTTGCATCCAGCAGCACTGCTCTTCTGATAGCTCTGCTGACTGACAGGATCTGCTTTAAGCTGGCTTTGTTGAGACCAAAGATCTCACTTATTGAATTTAACACCCCAGTAGTAAACTTTGGCAATTATTATTCCCTTTCCAGTGATGTTTTGTTTACTTTGCGATAGAGGTGTACAGAAACCATCACTCAATGCAAGAATATTCATTCCCCATGTTATAGGTACTATTTTCTCGTAATGCTTTCTCCAACTCACATAACCAACTATTAGAAGAAAAGTCGCCACCGTATTCTAATATTCACCAGTACACTGAAAGCTTATGCAAAACAGTTTCACCGCAAAATACAGAATAATTCGACAGTAGAATTATTCTGTATTTTTTAAAGCTTTTTTGTCCCTTGTGGCACGTGAAATTGTTTCAAACCGAAGAATTTTTGTAAATTTATTTGTCAAAGTCACTTTCGATGTTAAACTAGTGTGTTTTTCTCTCTCAACTTTTTAATTTATTTTTAGTTTCACAAAACTTGACCATTTCCAATTTAAAATTCAATGTGATGTCTTATTCATACTTCGAGCACCTAATTATTTGCTTGTGTAGAGTGTGAGGAAAGTAAAGGAAGTTATTTCGACGTGTGGAATTATTCTTCAATGAATGGATTTTAAATACAAATAGTAAGTATTGCCCCATAGTGCGGGGTTTTATCGGCCTGTCAAATGTTTTCGTATTTTATGGTATTTTAAAACACATTAATCATATTTTCATTTACATAAAATATGTGGTTGCATATGGTAAATGGTTGCATTTTCCAACTATAAGCATGACTGTTTTACGCAAACCTGACAAGACACCTGAGAGAAAAAGAAATGTGTTTGCCTTGGTTTGTAATACAATCACTTTTATTGCAATGAGTTCAATTTTTTACCAAAACATTATTTGTATCATTCACCTAATTATGAATAATCAAAGTACACGATATAATCAGTGCAGTAAAAGGCACTTCTTTAGAATTTCCGCTAAAATGTGACTGTGGACGTGGAGTAGAGGGTGCCGGTGTGGTGTTGATAATGTTTTCGGTTATCAATTTCCGGTTTTGGCCAAAATAATCTCCAAATGAGTATTCATTACAATTGTCAAAATTGCAATTGCAATAGGTATATCTTTGCCAGTAGCGAACGGCATAATGGTATTTTAACCAGTTTTCGTCATTGCAGTTAGGTATTGAATCGTCTTTCGTTGCGCAAACCCGTGAAATTTGCTCTGCGTACAGTTTTCCATCACCATCGTTTTGACGCCAGAAAACTTCAATTTTGCAAAAAGTGTCATTTTCACTGATGTTCCGGAACGGGTATGGGTATTTGTCAACGTGCGGACATTCTCTGTAAAAGATCTGACTAGTTACCATGTAATTAAATTGTGACGTCACCGTGCGTAGAATTTCTTAAAGATAGCATTAGAAAGGTCATCCCGGACACTTAAAAATCCATAAAATTGTATCAGCTATGCTAAATGTTAATTAATATGTATTCAACCGTGACTAATAAATAATCCAAACATAAGAAATACGGCTGCAATTTTGAAATTTCTATAATATAGCTTCTATTACATTAAGATTTAAAATTTCAAAATCATCCAAAATTGTGTATCTAGAATCAAGGAGGAGAGATTAGGCAATCCCTGGAAAATAATACATCATATTTTCGATTCAAAGGCTTTGGATGCAATTTTCTATTGGCCAGAAAATCGTTAACATTGACTGGTCAAAGTCATCGAATAAAGGAGTTTGGAAATTTGGGAAACTAAGAGTGCTGACCAATCTTCAGAAATTTGACGCACGGTGACGTCACAATTCGTTTATGAAGAAAGTATCTCCGATTGTCCAAACCTTCATCACTATAACAATATACTAACCTTGGGTATTTGTTATCTCTACACTCTGATATTCTCTTTTCACTATCGATACATCGTTTTTCCGACGAGTCAGGAGCAGGATCTTTGCCGTGGTTGAGTGGACTGCTTGAGTCATATTTACATTTTTGACATTTTCTTACGCCTAAAATGATGAAATAAAAAAAGGAAATATTACAATCACACTTAAACAATGAAATATTATTACGAGGCTGTGCTAAATGTTAATTAATATGAGATCAACTCGTGACTAGATTAAGATTAAGAATGTGCAAACAAGGCAGCAATTTTGAAGCATCTATAGTATATAGCATCTGTTGCATTAAGATTTGAAATTTAAGAATCAACAAAATTGTTTAACAAGAATCAAGGAAGGGAGTTTAGGCAATCCCTGGAAAATAAAGCAATAGATGAATTTCGAGTATCCGAAGACACCTACTTACGGGTCCATCTGTATGAATTATTTTACGAATTCAAATACCTGGCTTTGGATGCATTGGTAAGGGTTGCCATTTTCGCTTTGGAGCTAAGAAAAAGTAGTCTAGCATTGAATGAGTATTACAGTCATCAGAATTGCAAGTGCAAATGGACTCCTCTGGTTGTTCACGGGGTGTATAGTATTTTTGCCAGTTTTTGTCATTGCAGGTAGGTAATGATTTGTTTTCTGCTTCGCACCAGCGATTAATGCTAGATGCATACGATCCAAATCCATGGCCATAGTCCCTCCAAACAATTCGGATTCTGCACGTAATTTCATTTTCACGAAGGTGAGCTAATTCGGTATTTTCTCCACACGCTTTTGATTTTCTGAGTACACCATTGATACATTCTTCTTCCTCAGAGGTAGGCTTTTGATGTAACTGCGTTGAATAAAAAGAGCAAGATCTGCAACTTTTAACTCCTAAAGGATGCAAATAAAAATATCAAAACCACACTTTTAACAGCGATAACAATTTTGAGTGCTAAATGTTAATGCCTTCCTTCCCCAATCGTTGGTTAGCTCCCCAAGCAATTTAGATTAGCAAGTTTTCCGGATTTTGAAACAGTGCAAATGTTAAAGATTAGGAGGACTACCTAGCTCTAATTAATCCAAAACTCACCATTGCAGAACTGGGTACGGATAACTCCGAGTAAGAGGGTGTAGAAAATGAAAAACTTCATTTTATGCTACTTTTGTCAATGAAAATATTATTAGGAACGCACAACTGATCAAGATTTTAATTTCGGTTATAAGAACTTATTAATCATTGAAATGAGTGTAATGTAGCCACGGAAAACCTTATGACAATTTATTGAGCTATCAAGCACAATTTGATCACCACCAAGGAGTATAAACTTGGGGTTTCCTTGGCTCCCCTTTGTTGCTGGAGACAAAGAGAGTTTATACTCCTTGATCACCACCAAGAAGCCTTAATGGGTCAAGTTTCTATTGGAAACTTGATTTTTATTTTACTAATTTTTAGTAAAATAAAAATTCAGGCTTCTTGATCACCACCAACATAGGGCATTTTAAAATAGAGTTTGGGACGTGAACTTCAAATTTAATAGTATCCCAGGGAGGTGATTTTCAAAAAATCGTATAATTACGATGGTTGATTTCTGCAAAATCATTGGCTAATTTTTATAGTAACTTAGTGACATTAAAAAGGTAACCAATGATTTTGCAGAAATCAACGATCGTAATCGTAATTATACGATTTTTTGAAAATCACCTCCCAGTATCCTATGCAACCATTTAGATCACCGCACACAGCAAACATTCTGTTAAGGGGAAAGGTGAAGGGGAAAGCGGAGAAAGGTGAGTGATTTGAAAGGGAAAGTAAATTCCAGTGAAAAAGTTAACGTGCTGTGAATGGAACTGAAATTTGAAAAATCATTACACTTCTAATATAATCATATTTATTTTACTCAAATGCATACATTAATTCAGTTTAATAACAAAGTTGCAATTTGTAAATGGCTTAATAATAATAAAGTGATTGAAGACAATGGAGTAATAATAATAATAATTGCATTTTATTGTACTTTTTATTTCATGTTCGAGTATTTCACATCATTTTTAGACTTTAATGACTTGTTTCCCAATATTTGATCCCGTGAAAAGTCCAATAAACGCTTCGGGCATTTTTGCAAATCCGTCTATGACTGTCTCTTGAACCTTAATTTTATCCTGTTAGAAACACAAAGCTTATCAATCACTGGTTTTCATAAGAACAACTTTGTAATAGTTTGCTATCCTAATTTTGTAATTTTAATTTCTCTGAAATTTTTATCAATAGTATTTAATATGAAAAATAGTTTCAGTCCAATAAACTACAATGGCTAATTTGTAATACGTTTTTCGGAGGTCATTTATTCGTCAAAGTAACTTTCCATGTTAAACTATAGTGTGTTTTTCTCTCTCAGCTTTCTAATTTATTGAATTGGTTTCACAAAATTTCACCATTTCCAATTTAAAATTCAATGCGATGTCTTATATTCATACTCCGTGCACCTATATATAGTTATTTGCTTGTGTAAAGAGTGAGGAAAGTAAAGGAAGTTATTTCGACCTGTGGAATAAGGCTTATTCGTAATGTCAACCATTTTTTTCTACGTTTGGTTGACGCTGGAAAGTGTACATCAAAGGCAGCTGACTGAGTTAGAAAAATTTGGTTGACGCAGCATTAGCATACGTGTGGTTGACGGTATGTGAAATGTTGGCTGCCTTCATTTGCGCATTTGGATGACTTAGCGGACTGCTGGTTGACTTCAATACCAATGGTTGCTATTACGAATATACCTTATTATTCTTCAATGAATGGATTTTAATTACAAATACTAAATATTGCCCCATAGTTGGTGGTTGTATCCGCTTGTCAAATTTTTTCGTATTTTATGGTATTTTAAAACATTGATCATATTTTCATTTACCTAGGTACATAAAATATGTGGTTGTATATGGTAAATATGGTTGCATTTTCCAACTATAAGCATGACTGTTTTACGCAAACCTGACAAGAAAACACCTGAGAGAAAAGGAAATATGTGTTTATCTTGGTTTGTAATACAATCACTTTTATTGCAATGAATTCAATTTTTTACCAAAACATTATTTGTATCATTTCATTCCCCATAATTATGAATAATCAAAGTACACAAAATAATCAATGCAGTTAAAGGCACTTCTTTAGAATTTCCGGAATTTCCTCTAAAATGTGACTGTGGACGTGGAGTAGAGGGTGCCGGTGTGGTGTTGATAATATTTTCGTTTACCAATTTCCTGTTTTGGCCAAAATAATCTCCAAATGAGTTTTCATTACAATTGTCAAAATTGCAATAGCAAATGGTATAACTTATCCCGTAGCGAACGGCATGCTGGTATTTTAACCAGTTTTCGTCATTGCAGTTAGGTATTGAATCGTCTTTCGTTGCGCAAAACCGTGAAACTGCCTGAGCGGATATTTTTCCAGGAGCACCATCACGATGTGGAAGCCAGCGAACATGAATTTGGCAAACAGTGTCATTTTCTTTGCCTTTACACTCTCGTATTGACTTTTCACCATCGACACATTGTTTTTCAGGCGAGCCAGGTTTAGGGTTTCCGCCGTGGTTCGCAGGGATATTTGTGTCATATCCACATTTTCGACATGTTCTTAAACCTAAGAGGATGAACGTAAAACAGGAAATATGTGTAGATTCAGATTACTTTGGAACTTTTCCGCGAGAAGCTTAAGAATTATGGCGGTAAGTTTGTCGGCAAGAACACCCGAACGGAAGCATGCAACACAACCGACAATTTAGCCAACAGCCACTCATGCACAACCGACAACCCTAATGACAACCTATAAAAATTATTCCTTTTTGTTTTTACTACCTTATAATATAAGGACGAGTACTTTAAGATGGAGTAGAGTACATTAGAATAAAATAAAATACGTTAGTATAAAATTGAGTGTTATGTATAAAATAAAGTAATTTACAATTGAAAGACTACTTCAAAATTTATAGCAAAACAATATTTATATATAAAATATTTTATTTACTTCCAAGATGCTCTATGGAATTTTAAAATATTCTATTTAATCACTAAAGAGCTTTTTATTACTAAACTTCTTTTTTTATTTCTAATTATTTTTGAAATAGTCTTTCAATTGTAAATTACTTTATTTTATACATAACACTCAATTTTATACTAACGTACTTTATATTATTCTAATGTACTCCACTCCATCTGAAAGTACTCGTCCTTATAATATAAGGTAGTAAAAACAAAAAGGAATAATTTTTATAGGTTGTCATTAGGGTTGTCGGTTGTGCATGAGTGGCTGTTGGCTAAATTGTCGGTTGTGTTGCATGCTTCCGTTCGGGTGTTCTTGCCGACAAACTTACCGCCATAATTCTTAAGCTTCTCGCGGAAAAGTTCCAAAGTAATCTGAATCTACACATATTACAATCGTCCTTAAACAATGAAATAATTTGTACGACGAGACTGTGCTAAATTATGAAATCAACTCGTGACTAGATAAATAATGTAAACTTAAGGATTAAGGCTGCAATTTTGAAATATCTATAATGTAGCATCGATTACATTAAGATTTAAAATTTCAATTAAGAATTAAGGAGGGCAGTTAGGCAATCCTCGGAAAATAAGGCATGAATTATTTTCCGAATTCAAATACCTGGCCTCGATTTTCGCTTTGGAGCCAAGCTAAAATAGTCTAGCATTGAAAGAGTATTACAATCATCAGAATTGCAAGTGCAAGTAGAAATGGAGTTTCTCCGGCCCTCATAATTTGTTGTATAATGGTATTTTAGCCAGTTTGTGTCTGCACAGCTAGGGAAGGATTTGTTTTCTGCGCTGCACCAGCGATCAATTCTAGATGCAAACGATTCTATATCTATGCAAACGATTTCATAGTCATAGCGAGGTTCCTTCCAAACAATTTGAATTTCGCAAGTAATCTCATTTTCACTGAGGTGATCTAATCTGGTTGCACACACTTCCGATTTTCTCAGTACACCATTGATACATTCTTCTTCCTCAGAGCTAGGCTTTTTTTTATCAGACCAGCCTGAATCAAAATAGCATAATCTGCAACTTTTAACTCCTAAAGGATGCAAGTAAAAAGAATAGTATTAGAACCACAATTTTAACAGCAATAACAATTTTGAGGCTGTGCTAAATATGTTAATGCCTTCTCCAGTTGTTAGTATTATTATTGGTCAGTACGTGTGGCGGATTTTGAAATTTCACGAAGTAAATAAGTTAAAGTTATAAGTTAAAGTTAAAGTAGAAGTAGTTAAAGATTAGAAGAAGGACTATCTAGCTCTAATTAATCCAAAACTCACCATTGCAGAATTGTATACGGTTAATACCGAGTAAGAGGGTGTAGAAGATGAACGACTTCATTTTGGGATACTTTTGTCAATGAAAATATTGGGAACGCACTAATTCAAAATTTTATTATTGGTTATTTATCAAGGAACTTGTTAATCATTGAAATCAACATTGAAATGAGTATAGTGTAACCATGAGAAATTACATCAGAATAATTGAGGTGGAATTCAGCAGTTGCGTACCACCAAGCTCAATTTGATCACCATACTACACATCATTCTGTAAAATGAAGGGGAAAGCGGAGAAAGGTAAGTGATTTGAAGGGGAAAGTACATTTTAGTGAAAAAGTTAACAAGCTGTGAATGGAAGTGAAAGGAAAATCATTATTCTTAACACAAAAGATATCTTTTTTGGCGCTGGCTGACCAAAATTGCAAAATAACAATCATATTTATTTCATTCAGGTGTACACATAATTCAATTTAATAATATATGGAGTAATAATAACTGAATTTTATTGTACTTTTTATTTTATATCATTTTTAGACTTTGATAACTTGTTTCCCAATATTTGATCCCGTAAAAAGTCCAATAAACGCTTCGGGCATTTTTGCAAATCCATCTACGACTGTCTCTTGAACCTTTATTTTATCCTGAAATTAGAAACAAAAACCTTGTCAATCACTGGTTTTCATTAGAACTTTGCTTCATAGTTTGTTTTCATAATTTTGTAATTTTAATTTCTCAGAACTTTTAGCAATAGTATTTAATATGAAAAAAATACAGTTTCAGTCCAATAAACTACAATTGTTAACTTGCAATAAGTTTGTTCGGAGGTTGAACTTTGAACTTACTTCAAGGATCCAATCTCTGAGTTGATGAACTCCAGTAAGCCATTCCGATTTCCAACGGGAAACAATAAATCCTTCCATTTTTAGATTGTTATATATAAGACTCATGTAGTCGAAAGGCACTGCAATTCGTACCACCACATTAAACATGCTATAAGTGTATACAATGTAATAAATGCTAAGTAATTCAGATTAGTGCTAATTATGATTCGAAAATATTCTTGCATTTCCTAATAAGATTAATTATTTCGTAGTTAATAAAAATTTAAATTCAACTGTTAGAGGATTTTTACCTTCTATTCAACCATTTTCATTTTAACTACCTAGTTTATTATATTATTAATGTCCATTGTTGGCAGACTTGGCACTACTGTTTACAATTTTCGCAAGGCAAGAAAATCTAGAAAAACAAAAAATGTATAATTTTGTTCCAACTTACCAACTGGAGGGGAACGACCATCATTGTTATACACACTAATGGCACCACACAGAGCAATGCGTCCAAACTTGTTCATGTTTCTTTTAACATGATATGTGAATTCACCACCCACCTTTAAAAGAGAGGAAAAATTGACTTGGATTACTACGGTGAAGATTGTACGCATTTATAATAATTGAAGGGGTTAGAACGAAAAGTGCCGTTGCCAAAATTTTGATGGGTAGTTAAGGAAATATTTATATTTTCTAGGGATATTTCAGAAATAATTTCAGCGGCATTTTTGAAACGTCATAAATTTTACTAATTGCAATAAAATGGAAAACTTTTATTTCTGAATTTTGCAAATTTTTTTTTAAATTCAGACTAATTTCCTGTAAAAACCGTTTTGGTCCAACGTATTTAAAACGACAACTTCATGATGCGTCAAGGCATGATTTTCTGTTATTCGGTTTTGTCATGAAGGTACAGTTGGTACAGGTAGAATCCTAGTTTTCCAAAATCCGAAAATATTAAACGAAACTGACTAACTAAAAACCTTGCCTTGGTGGTGTAGACCATGCAGTAGTCGTTCCAAATATTTGCATTTCATTTTTTTAAATTTAAAGGCAAAAAAGTTGATGCACTTTGAATCAAAAAAGAACAAGATAGTCCTTTTCAAAATTTTCGAAAATTTGTTGTCTTGCGAACCGTTAAGATAACGAAGTAAAATTGAGAAATAGGGTTTTCTATCTTATTGCAATGAGTATTCATGTCGTTTGAAAAATGGCGCTGAAATTATTTCTGAAATATCCCTAGAAAAAATAAGTATTTCCTTAACTACCCATCGAAATTTTGACAACGGCACTTTTAGTTCTAAACCCTTCAATTTCTAGTGGTTACATTATCAAAATAGCAGTCTATTCCACTAGGGGCAAATGTTTTGAATGTAGCATCAAGGTCGACGGTCTTGTAATTGAATACATGATCGATTCCTAAATCCTCTTTTAACCATTTGATTTTATCTTCAGTTCCTGCAAAAGCCAGGACTCTGCAACCTGAAAAGACGAAAATATAGAAAACGCTAAATTCTAAGATAGGCGAAAATCAGCTATCATTGTAAAATTAATAATTCGGTAGCGACCACTAGATGTACCTTTAATTTTAGCAATTTGTGCGACAAGACTACCAACGGCTCCAGCAGCTGCAGAAACAACAACAGTTTCACCTTCCTTTGGCTCACAGAGTCGGAGAAGTCCAAAGTAGGCAGTATTTCTAATCAGTTTTATAAATTCAATTAAGAAATGAGTCGCTAAATAATAATGCAATCTATTCACTACGTTATTATTAATTTGAGGTGTATTGCATACCCAATTCTGCCAACAGAGCCAAGGGCATAGGAAAGAGGGAGTCCTTTCATATCTGGCAAAATGTACAGATTGTCATAATCTGGATTGGAAGACGGACAATTCGGTTTATAAACTGTTAGGGTCCGCCAACCGAAGTTTCCTAAGACTTTTGTTCCTTCTGGGTAGTCAGAATTTTTACTTTTGATAATCCTGTCACAATAATAATTCCTTTTTAACAATGAAACGGAAAATTCTTGATTTTTGAAACCCCAAACCGTTTAACTAAGAAATGAAGAAATTCTACAAAAATCCAACATTCAATGGCATCAGGTAACGTATGAATGACTAAAATTAGACTCCTTTTACAATTGAAATTTTAAAGCAATTTATTTAAGGAATTAAAATAATTAATTTGTGCGCAAAATCATTATTTTTCATTTTCCATACTTCCCGTACTTCCCACCAAGATTGAGTGGAATGGGAAATGGGAATAATGAAAACATTAGTGAAAAGGAATAATAGGAACACATTTACACGAGTGTTGTTTATTACAACAGACTTTATAGCTAAAAATGTAAAATACGAAAACTTACAGTGCAACTTGACGACCCGGCATTGTGTCTCTAACTTTCAGTACTTTAGAAGCATTTCTCATGTAAGGATCCACAGAAAGCCATTCCGCTTTGGCTAAAAATTCTATTCAAAATGCCAATTTTTAAGGGGTTAAAGAACTACTCTGTAAACTGTATTATATTATTAGACCATTTCCATCGGCATTGCATTAACCTAAATAACATGTGTTATATTTTGCATAAAAATATTTTCTTACCACCCTCTTCAATTTCTTCGGGTATTTTTTCATCCACAATTTCGAAATCTGAAAGTTTTGGAACACCATCAAAATGTTTGACCAAAATTACTTTTTGAGCCAACATAATATATTTTGATGTTGGAATGGTTTATAGTCTGCAAAAATTTCCCAGTGTATTTGACAATGACAAGCAAAATAGTTGAGAAATTGACAAAGCTTCTGATTAATGTGAATGTTATGTTTGCTGTATATTTAAAAGTTACTTATAATTGTTCAACCATTATATATACTGATTGTATAGCTAAGAGCGATGAAATGCATTTTTTAGTCCTATTTTCCAAGGTCACGGCACTTCAATTCAAGCAGTCAGCAGAAGTGGGCAAGTGAGCAGTTGGGCAGAGGAACAAGTTTTAGTGGTACACACAGTTCATGCTAAGACTTCAGTTTGCACACAAAATAGGACTGCTTATGAAGTATTGTTAAAGTGACCAATATGTTAAATCGGTCGTCAGTCATTGGCATTTGTATTTTATGATAAATAAAAGTATTTCTACCTTATTTTACCCAAATAATTATAAATGTTATTGTTTTCTTGGACACAAATTCAGATATCATAGAAAATTCGGTGCAATAGAATGTAAATTAATGCGCATGCAATTTTAAAATATGAACCACAAAAATAACTAATTACATGTTGAAATAATTATAGATTATAGATAACTTCAAAAGCTATGTAGATTCGCAGTACAGCAAAAAGCAACAACAGGATATTGTGCATAAAAAATATTTTTTATTTGCTATACAGTACTAACTTGTACTGTATACTTATTACTACTAAACAGAATTTACGCGTTTACAAATAATACACATTTACGTCATTGGTCATTAAATTAAAAAATAAAATTGTATACTAATCTAGCTGAAGATAAGCACAAACGTAGTAAAAGTATAGTAATTTATAAAAATGCTTCTTGCTCTTGATGCTAGAACAAACTTTTGTTGTTTTCAATTTTTGTTATTTATTGTACAAGATGGGAATAACACAGTAATTTTTGCGAGTTATTTATGTGGATTTACAGCAAGGTCTTTCTGCTTTCGGCAAGGAGAGAACCCATTTTCTTATTATTGTGATGACCACTCCAGTGAAGATCATAAATGCACCTATAAAACTGTTAATATTCACAAAATAAAGTTTTTGGTCAATAAAATTAACAATTTGGCAAATGTTTTGGCAAATATTTGTATAAATTGAAATATGTGTTAAAACTACCTTAAAATATCGGGAATTGCAGACAAAAATACCATTTGCAATATAAAAGTAAAAATGACTTCGCAGGTTCTGACGAGGGCAACAGGTCCAGCTTGTTCCAACTGGAGAGCAACTGCCAAAAACGTTTGTGCCAGGAGATTTAGGACTCCGGATGCCACAATCAATAAAACTTCCTTAGTGGTCTGTGGAATTTGAAAAACTCCCAGTGCTGAGGTCAGCAGTATACTTTGAACGGTTCCCCAAGAGTACAAAACTAAATTCAGCAGAGCGTGGTGGACATTTTGTAGAAAGCGGACTGCAATCATTGCAATGGTCACTAAAATCATGCAGCCACATGCTAAACCAGCTCCCACCTAAAATAAGGTTTTCCCCATTAATTTTTAAAGAAAAATTAAAAAGCACCAATTTTTAAACCATAAAACACTAAGAAGACTAAGTAAACCAAAGGTTTCGTGATTCCGTAATATTTAAAATTTACCAGTAGGTCAAAATCAAATTTTCCACCACCAGTTAGCAAAGGGGGCCGTGTAATAATGGCTACTCCGGCTAAAGTGAAAACTCCAGTGGTCACTATCAAGCAACTGATTTCCTCTCTGAGAAATATCCAACTGACGAAGTAAACAAACACGGTAGAACTGGAAGCGATCACAGTAGCATCTCCTACAGGTAAATATTTAAATGAAAAGTAAAGTGATGTCAGAGCTCCGATACTCGTCAGTGCTCTCAACTGAAAATAGAAATCAAAAATTAAAATATACAAAAACTATTTTGTATTATGTTAATTTGAAATACATTTAAGTTAAAGTCGAAAAACTAACAGTAATGAAAAAGATGGTCTTAAAATTTGATCTGAGCGGGAAAATATTTCCAAAAATGTTTTGCTTTTGAAGTCGAGTTTCAAAAAGGAGTAAAGGAATAGTAAGTGTGGCTGAAATAGGAAAAGTCCAGAGGCACAGGTTGAATGGATTCATATTGGACATGAGTTTAACCATGAGCGTGTTCAGGGAAAACATCATCGCAGATATAAATGCTAAGAAAAGTCCAAGGTATCTCATATTTTCTCTTGGGGCATCTTTTTCGCATTTTCCGTTTTCTGATCCATTCAAAACAGTTTCTTCTAAAGCATTTCCACAGTTTTCTTGGGCATCAAAATTATCATCTTCTATTTTATCAGGCATTGTACCACTATTACAATTACTTTTACTTATATCTAGTAAAGGAATTAAAGTTTCCTCGTCTTTCTCTGAAAGTCTTGCTTTATCCGAATCTTTGTTTTCAATTGTAGAAGTCATTTTAGTTGTAGGTCATAAAAATGCACTGCAAAAACATGTTAAATAATAAATAACAAAAGACTATTTTGAAAAACATTTATTACTTTAAATCGCGGAGATTTTTAATATTTACCTTAATAATAATATTATTTCCTTATGAGTTAAGTATTTCCTCTGGTTATTAGCCTGGCCCCTTTGAAAAGATGAAGGTTACAATACTTCTGTAATAGGGGAAGTGTGCTAAATATGTTTGTGTACATTTACATTGTTAATTTTTTTTCGTCAATTCCTTAAAAGATAAGAATCGTTAACATTGTTTTCCATGCAAATTGAACTGCAGTAGTACCTACTACTTGACTATTATAGAAGCATACTTACTAGTAATGCCGTAAGATCAATTACAACTGTGAGTTACAATAACATGACAGTGGAACAAGTTCTGTATGTTTATTTACGCGTATTGTATGTGAGTTGGCTAAATTAATGTTCTCAACTAGTAAACGGTTCATTGTCCTTATAATAAATTAAGTAGTAAAATGACACTTAACATGAAGCGAACAACCTCCACCTCCACCATAACAAACCAATCAACATAAATTAAATGTCACACTGTGGCTGTCTCAGTGCTCCCAGTCTAGTCAACATTGAATAACTGATTCACAGATAAATTAAGAGGCAATTGTCGCATTGGACGGCTCGTGCCCCACGGCAGGCTTCTTACTTCACTCACAATTACAGCCACATCACCTTTCCTAACAATCTACTGTAATCTCTTCCAAATCACACTTAGCCTAAGATATCTCCATCGCAAAATCTGTGAAAGTTAGATACCATAGTTAGACCCAATCAGTAAGTAAGCAGGGTTTCCTTATTTCAATCCGGCAAACTCTCAAAATGATAAATTAATTTTTATTGTATCTAAATACCAGGGGAATTTAGAACCTAAAATTGCGAATTGGTAAAAGTTCCCATTCAGGCCGTAATGTTTACCCACAAGTAATTTTAATAGTTACTTATTTATTTTCTTACAAAAATGTTATTGTAATTTTTTATTGGCTAATTTATCTGTTTTAAATTGTTTTAAAAGCATTTTCTACCATATACTTTTTACATTGCATTAAAACAAAAAACTCTGAATAAAAAATAATTTTCAATAGAAATGCATTTTCTCTTAAATGAATTACAATGAAACTATAAAATTTTGGAATTTACCATTTAACATTTAGCTACACAATTTAGTGCAACTATGTATGGAAGAAAAGAACATTTACGACGCTATCGAAACCTTGACATTTTGGTTTGCAGTTGGAAAAACCACAAATACTTGAGCAGTTGCTGAAGCAGACAAATTCTTCGCAGTGCAATGCTGTTGAGCTGCCAATACACAAACATTAGCAAAGAGAGAATCCAGTTGCTCTCCAGGAGCATCTCCTTTTTGCAGAGCAGAAGTACATAGCGCATGAACCATGAACCTCAAAGGAGTCGAAGAAATCTCTTCTGAAAAGCTTTTAGGAGTAGTTCGTGTTTACAATACGGAAAGCGTGTAATATAGGTTTCCTGCTATCCTATATACATACTTACATGCTATATCAATTATAGGTATAACAAATGCATATAATCTCTGTTGCTGTGTTAAATAATGTTATCCATGTCGAACTGGAATAAGCAAGGTGTAAATGTAAAAGATCTCCATGTGAAAGATTCATGCACATATTATTTCGTATCGTATGTATATGTTAGCGGCAATAAGGGTAATTAGGCATTACTGGTAATGCCTAGGCAATACCGGTAATGCCTAAGAAGTGCACGGCTATACCGCTTTAGCCGCGACATTACGGGTAATGCCTAGGCATTACCAGTAAAGCCTGAACTTCACTCGGCATTACCAGTAATGCTTACCCTTATTGCCGGATAATCATCAATTTTCTCAAAAATTCACCCTAATGACTGCAATTCTACTCGGCAGTAAGAAAAATGACCGTTTTGAACGTTAAAATGACTTCTATGATTAGTGAAATTTGAATTACTGACGATTGGAAATAATTTAATCACATAAATGGCACATCTAAAAAGCTTTTTCGACCTTACTTTAATTATTCACAAGTTAGATAGAGGTAGGGTTTAAGTTGGTAAGTTATTCATTAAGTCAATAATGTTCATGTTCTGATAATTGATATTGCATTGTGCAGGGTGTAATAATTTCCGTATTTTAGTCTGTTTTCCTATAAATATTTGTAAATCTATGTTGATATCGTATTTGGGCATTTGTACTATTTGTCTTAGTCTTGACATTTTTTGGTGAATTGGCTGCGAATGAATCCTTGTTCTATAAGGATGGACCCCCAAAATTTTCAGTGCCTCCTGCTATTCCAATTTTAAGCAGGAAATTTTAGGCAGAGTCTAGTACTACTCTTTCAGACGTAAGATTTTGGCGTGCTATACTAATGTGGAGATACTGCTATAATTCGCATTTCCACATTTATTGATTTTCAAAAGTTTCGGAATGATACTTGGAGTATTACCAACCAGGTCTTATATTGGAACAGAACAAGAATTCTTTTGCTGCCATTAGATCAAAAAATGTCAAGACATTATAGCATAAATGACCAATGACGATGCACTTGCTTTAATGAATAATTTTCAACTCATGCCCTATCTCTGTCTGAGTATCTAACTTGTGAATAATTAAAGTAAGGTCGAAAAAGCTTTTTAGATGTGCCATTTATGTGATTAAATTATTTCCAATCGTCAGTAATTCAAATTTCACTAATCATAGAAGCCATTTTAACGTTCAAAACGGTCATTTTTCTTACTGCCGAGTAGAATTGCAGTCATTAGGGTGAATTTTTGAGAAAATTGATGATTATCCGGCAATAAGGGTAAGCATTACTGGTAATGCCGAGTGAAGTTCAGGCTTTACTGGTAATGCCTAGGCATTACCCGTAATGTCGCGGCTAAAGCGGTATAGCCGTGCACTTCTTAGGCATTACCGGTATTGCCTAGGCATTACCAGTAATGCCTAATTACCCTTATTGCCGCTAACATATATATGTATTTGAGGATTACAAGCGTTCGTGTCTATGTAATTATAAAAAGCAACTTAATATGCGTGAGCTGCACAACAAGGTTTTTATGGTTCATCTTCGTATAATCTATTTCTATTAATTCATCTGACTCCACAGCAGAATCCTTATATTTGTTACATGACTAGCCATTAGTAGTAAAATGAAGAAGTCAATGGCAAGCCTCTCATTTACAATTTGTATGTCTCAAGAAATCTGACTTTTCAATCAAACTCAACAGTGTAAATGTCTGTTTAGGTTGCATTCACGTTGAATGTGGAATTTATCTAGTTATGGAGTGCCTAAGTATTTTGTGTATCCAAGTCAATCCACTGTACTGTACTTATAACGAACCCTCCAGCAGCGCAGCTTATTTGACATTATCTGTGACGTAAATACTAAGGTTTTTATATGAAACGATTTCCAAGAAAAAATTATCTGCACTGCAGGATATTACTTAAGTACTTGTTTGTATATATATGCGTTTAGTACGTACAGTTTTTTTAGCAAAGTTATAAACCTTAAATTTTAAGAAATTCAATTTACATTTACTTTCCGTTCGTAGAATTGCTGTTCAGACTTGTTAGCCTTATGAATACATGGATAAATAGATGACACTTATATGGCATTTGGCATAGAACTTTGTGCATGTATCATGAGATTGGTAAATCAATAGGTTTTCCATGTATAGACACATAGACAGTTGTGTAGGTGTACACGAGGAAATGAGCTTCAGTAAATTCCCAATAAATGCCAAAAGGCATAAGTATGCAGAAAACATTTTTTGTTCTCCTCTTTAAATCTCTGCTTAATTCAGGAGAGAATAAAATGGGTCGTTGAGCAAGGAAATTGGTATAGCACCCATCGCTTCTGGATTTATTGATATTTTTGAGAAAATAAAATTACAAGTACGCTCGTCAAGTATAAATATTTATCTTCTCTGGTTACATTGGCTGATTTGATATTTAGTATTTTAAGGTATTATGCTGGAATGTTTATGTAGTGTTTCAGAAATCAGTTGAGATTTCCTTACTTCTATTCTAAGCATTTACTTTAGTAGGTATTAGGTATTTCGTTTTCTCTTAGGAATGAGGATTATATGAGTAAAAAGGCGTACGTCCTTCGAGAAGGATGCTCGTTTGGCAAAGTTTCCAGCCACTTCCGTAAAATCGTTATTATGACTCCCGTCAATATTAAAATTGCACCTGTAACACTGCAAAAAATTACACGATTTTAAAACAGCAAGTTAAATATTAATTCTACCATTTTGATTGCTATTGTTAAATAGATTGTGTTTTAGAAATTATTGGAATACATAATTTAAGTTTGCGAAGTAGATATATGTAAATAGTAAAGTCAATGTACCTGTATACATCTGGAATGACTCCAAGGAAGAAGAACTGCCACATGAAGGCAAACATGACTTCACAAGTTCTGACAAGAGCCACGGGCCCTGCATCTTCGACTTGCAAAGCTAATGTGAGTAACGCTTGTCCAACAAAATAAAGAACGGCAGTGGCGATTATTAAAATGATTTCGTTAATTTCATGTGGTATTTGGAGGACTCCAAGGACGAGGGAGAGAACGAGGCATTGAGTCACTCCCCACAAACTCAGACTCAGACTAACCAAACCGTGGTACACACTTTCCAGCGATTTAAGCGAAATTATCATTATTGTTATCGATATCATGCACCCAAAAGCCAAAGCTGCTCCGATCTGCAAATATTTAACACAAAACAAAGAGCAATTCCGTTATTCGAGGGTTTAGATTTAAAATCAATTATAAAATCCCAACTTGATTGCAAAAAATAAATGTTGAGAGTATTTCCTGTTGATTTTCAGAGTTCCAAAAACAAATATGCCGAACTTTTGACATTTTTAATTAAGTAATTATTTTGAATTTGAATTTACTAACAAGATATTACCCTCAAAGAAGGTTGTTACAATATCCCAATAGTTAATGGTGAAGATACTTAACTTACCAAGCTATCCGAGTTAAAGCTTTCAGCACCGGTAAGTAACGGTGGTCTTGTAATAAAAGCTACGCCGATTAACGCGAGGAAAGTGGTAAAAACAGGGAGGACTCCGCACTTTTCTCCCAGGAACACATAGGCCATAATGTAAACAAAAATAGGCGAACTGGAATCTATGACTAATGCATCCGCAACATCCAAAAATTTCATCGAGTAGAAGAAAAAGAGAAGAGCACAAACTCCACAAACTGCTCGAAGCTGTAAGGAAAATCGAATAAATAATTTAACGTGCTTTATTTAGCGCGATTGAAGAAACACTGAAAATAGCGGAAAATTAGAAAATCTGAAAGAAAATAGATTTGTATTTAGAAAAGTGAACTGACCAAAAGAAAAAGTGAGGTACGTCGACATTGCGGTTTCTCCAGGGGCCACACACTATCAAAGACTTTAATTCTCTGGTAGAACTGTCTGTGGACAATTAGAGGAATAGATATGTAGGTCATAAGTTGGAAGGTCCAGACACCCAGGTTGAAGGGGTGATAGTGACTGAGTAATTTGGCGACGAGTGCGTTGAGTGAGAAGACAACCGCGGAGGAGAGGGTGAGGAGGATGCCCGTGTACTTCCTCCATCCCGGTTTGGAGATTTCCACCTCGACGATGGAGTTTTGTCCTGTTGCGTTGGAATTGGTTTCTCCCGAGGAGGAATTGTTGAGGAGGGTGACGAGAATGGCTCGCTCCTCCTCCGAGACGACCTTGTTGACAAAGTTGGAGCAGTGGTTGCAGTCGTCACCCATGTCGTGGCCGTCTGCCCCTCGTCCAGGTCACCGATCCGAAATAATAAGGATGAAAACAAGTGGTGGGAGTTTCTCGGCGGAGACGGAACCGATTTGCAGAAGCGGAGTGCAGTGCAGTGCTGTGTGGAGAGTGTCTCCAGTCTCCTCTCCAGCCTTTCTCCACAATCCCGTTCCAGTTGCCATCCAGCCAGCACAACTCTGCCAGACACTCGCAAATCCTTTTCTCTCCCAAATAGCAAGTGTGCACAACTCAAACCTAACACAATATTCTAAGCGCTATAGCCATATCGATTTTTTGCCAGAAAATTATGTTCCTCCCTCCTTTGATACACTCTTGCAAACGGAACAGTGCAGTCCAAGAAAGTAGGCAAGGCATCCACCAGAAACTTTGCAGACAAGACACTATAGACATGCAGGCCTAACTCCACTGCCAATTCCTATACATATTCCCGTTATTCGAATACTCTTTTCCATAGCACGATTATCATCAAATGCAATAGTGGTTTAGACAAAGACAGATACATGCAACTGGAAGCATCTCCAGGAGCACTCACTCCAACTGAAAAGTCTTCCAAACACAAACTCTTGTATGTTGCTCACTATGCTCACTATGATATTTATATCTGTCTCAGCATTTGAGTTTTTTGTTAACTAGGCAGTTATATGCACAAAGTCAAGTCACCCAACTGTCTTGTCTACAAAGCTGACATTGACAGTTTATTGCCCACTGCGCACGCATTCAATAATATTTCAGCTTCCAAGACCGTGCCACCTCTGCGGAAGATTCATATTTATCACCGCATGCATGTATTCCTGTGATTACAGATCTCAATAACTCTCAATAACTAATTCTAATGCATTGAGTTAAGGTTATCATCAGACAATGAAATATTTATTGTTATTACTGTTTAATAAATTTCTCACTTATTAATACTGCTCTGCCAAATTAATTATTTTCCATATCCTGGAGTAGTATACATTTGTTAGTTTAGATTACCTATACTTCATTTTAATTTACAATTCAAAACATGGAAATGTGGAACAAGTGATAAGGAATGAAATAATGATAATTGGACTGGCACTGGCAGATAGAATCCTTGCTGACGCGTCAATATTTGCAGTAGTGAGTTTCCAACCCAAACCTTCGTGTGTGTAGCACTGGTAGTACACAGTTTCCGGAACATCATTTGGAACTTTCCAACTGAGATGACCTGGTTGACCATCTTGACAGTTTAGCCTGAGAGTTTTGAAATATTCTTCAAAAGAGTCAATGGAGGCGTACTTGTCCTCACCTTTGTTCTTGTATTCGCAGTAGCGTCCTAAGGTGGCTGGGTACGGTTTATTATCCTTGTCAAGTCCTGCAAAAATCTTTTCTTTCTTCCGCTCCTCTATTGACCTTTTAAAATATCCTCCTCGGATACTATCTGTGATATAAAAGGGATGGTAATTGGCAGAATCTGAAGCATTGTTCCCAGTTTCTATTACGAAGTTGTATGTCTTTCCTTTCTCTATCTGAATTATGGGGATGATAAGGTCATTAACATAAAAGGCGATACCCCAGCCCCAGGTAAGTGTAGTTATGCCTTTGTATCCACGGTCGCCTCCCGCTTGCCCAATTTTAACTTTGAATTCTGTGACTCCTTTAATCTTTTGGAGTTTCCACGGTGCAAGTTTCGATTTCTCGGAAAGGCTAGCAGAGTACGAACATTTGTTCTTATTTTTGTCTTCCAAGTTTATCGTAAAGTCTGTGGTGGTTCTTTGTTGATGGTGAGTGTTCACCTGCAAGTCAGAGTTCAAACCCCCAATGGCTACGAAAACGTGAACATCGCCGTCCAAAGGCTTATCCCATTTTTCTTCCCCGGCACTAACTTGGATCGGTCGACGAAAGGAAACACGCGTGAAATCGTTCTTCCTATACCCACTGATGACTTCCACATTCCCATTACCACCAAAGGTTGTGTCCGGACAGGCACCCTGCTTGCTGTTGCATTGACTTTTAGCCTCCAAGAAATAATCGTCCGCGTGAAATTTGTTCTTAGTTGTTGGCGTGTAATAGGCAACTATTGCGTCGGCGCCCACCATTTGTGGTCTTCCATTGGCATCAGGATCATTAAATCCTACAGCCACCCATTGCTTTTCTGTCATTTTCCCACTTAATTGGAATTTCGCGGACGAACCTTCTTTTTCCCATTTTAATACAACACTGCCTCCTAAGAATTCCAGGCAATTATCTGGTTTGGGAGCAGGGGGAACTTCGATATCCTTTGGAATCAACACGTGTCCAAAGTTTTGCGTCGCGGCCACACAATACATGGAGAGATAATCAATATCGTAAACTGTCGTGCCTTCGGGAAGTGCAATTTTAATATTTGCGCCCTTATATCCTTTCAGTTTTCCGGTATTTCCATTTTCGTCCGGAATTGCTTTTCCTTTGAGATCTGGGGTACCTTTGCCAACCCAAAAATAAGCAGCCGGTCCAGCCCCGTCGTAGTGAAGGTTTCGAATATCAAATGTCTTAGAATCCAGTATCGTAATGCTATCCGACTTAAGGCCGTGAGCGTAGGTTGGAAATCCAGGAAGGGGGTGAGCCTGTGGTGGTGTGAAACCTTTAGGAATTATCACGTGTCCGAAATTCATCGTAGCTTGTCGACACCAGACAGCAATATATGCTAGATTTTTTAAATTTTGGCCTGAAGGAAGAGTAACAGTTATTTCTTCCTTATTGAAAGCTCGCAATTTTTTAGGAATCTGTTCATCAGGAGGGTACGGGATGAGGACTCCCATGGTATTAGGCTCCCCTTCCATTGCCGTCCAGAAAAATGTGTCTGGTCCTTCTCCATCGTAAGTAAAGTCTTTTATCAGAATTCTGTCATTGGCCAATGCGTAGACCTTCCCAGACACTTCATGTTGAGATGTTATGAAGTCTCCAATGAATTTTCCGTCCACCTTATCGAATTGTCCAGATACTGGAAATATTTGCAGAAAGTAAAAGAATACGAAGATAGAAGATGAAGGTAGACTAAGTTTTCTACTTATTAAATATCTTTTTATTACGTGCATCGTTTTCATTGCAAAAGCGTAACTATATAATTTACTGGCAGGCACAATAAATTATTATTGTAGAGACTGCATGCTATCGTCTAATTTGTAAAATACACCCGTTGATTTGCCTAGCAGTAGTTGTACTTTGCCCCAATCGCTAGGTAACGCTGACCTTTTTGTCGGATTCGGAAATAAAATCATGGGGGCGATCACGTAGTAAGCGTAAATCAAGATTTAGGTTTTTCATTTCAACTCTAAAATACTTTTTCGGTTGCAATTCTGACTTCATAATACTTTTGGATTGTTTGTCTTCGATTTGACCAGTTAAAATCAATACATGTTTGAAAATTGGAGATTGAAGAATTGGTGCACTTTTCCTTAAGCTTACTAATAATATTTCAGCTTCCGAGTAGAGCCCACCTCCACGGAAGGCTTTTTTCTGATCCTGATGAAGATACCGGAATACCATGTGCATGTACGTAAAATTAAAAGGTACTAGTGGTACTACTTATTACTATGAATATGCTAAGTCACTTGGAATTCTCAAGACTTCTAAAGTGTGTCTATTTTATTCCAATTTCCACTTCATAGCATGGGATAATAATACGTGAAACCGAATGACATAATAATAATCGGACTAGCAGATAGAAGCCTGTTTGAGGCATCAATATCTGCCGTAGTGAGTTTCCAACCCAAATTTAGGTGCTTGTAGCATTGATAGTAAACCGTTTCCGGAACATCATTTGGAACAGTCCAATTGAGATATCCCGGTTTGCCAACTTCGCATTCTAATTTCAGAGTTTTGAAGTAACTTTGAAAAGAGTCAAAGGAATCAGCGGGGTCCATGCTATTGGCTTTGTATTCGCAATAGCGTCCTTTGCCGGTAGCGAATGATTTGCTATCCTTATATTCAATTCCCGCAAAAATCTTTTCTTTCTTCTGCTCCGCTTCTGATTTTTGTTCAAATGAGCCTTTGAAGCTGTCTGTGATATAAAACGGATGGTCTCGGGCACCTACTGCTTCATCATTCCCAGTTTCGATAACGAAGTTGTATGTCTTTCCTTTCTCTATCTGAATTATGGGGGCGAGAAGTCCATTAACATAAAAAGCGATACCCCAGGACGGAAGTCCAGTTATGGCTTTGTATCCACGATCGCCTCCCGCTTGCCCAATTTTAACTTTGAACTCTGTGACTCCTTTAATCTTTTGCTGTTCCCACGGTTTAAGTGTCGGTTTAGCAGAAGTGCCTGCAGATTTGGAACATTTGTTCTTATTTTTGTCTTCCAAGTTTATCGTGAAGTCTGTGGAGGTGAAGTCGTGATGAATGTTCACCTGCAAGTCAGAGTTCAAAGTTCCAATGGCCACGAAAACGTGCACATTGCCTTCCAAAGGTTTATTCCATTTCTCTTCCCCGGCACTAATTTGAATCGGGCGACGAAAAGTTACACTTGTGAAGCTGTTCTGCAGCCTCTTTCCCATGATCACTTCCGCATTACTACTGCCTCCTAATTTTGTGTCCGGACATGCACCTCGTTTCCCGTCACATTGACTTTTACCTTCCAAGAAATAATCATCCGCGTGAAATTTTTTATCCTTGTCCTTCGGCGTGTAATACGCAACTATTGCGTCGGCGCCTACCATTTGTGGTTTTCCCTTGTCATCAGGATCATTAAATCCTACAGCCACCCATTCGTCTTCTTTCATTTTCCCAATTAATTCGAATTTCGCGGAAGAACCTTCTTTTTCCCATTTTAATACAACACTACCTTTTAAAAATTCCTGGCAATTAGTAAAGTCTGGTTTGGCTGCAAGAGGAACTTCGATGTCCTTTGGAAACACCACTTCTCCAAAGTTTGTTGAGTAATCCTCGCAGTATATGGAGAGATAATATCGGAAACTGTCGTGCCTTCGGGAAGTGTAAGTCGAATATTTGCTTTGGAATATCTTTTCAGCGGACCAGTATTTCCATTTTCGTCAGGAATTCGGTTTCCATTGTCATCTGGTGTACTTTTGCCCACCCAAAAGTAAGCAGCAGGTCCACCTCCGTCGTAGGAAAGATTTGGAATGTCAAGTGTCTTTGAATCTTGTATCTTAACATTCCCCGATGATACACCGTGAGTTCTTCCTCTAAATGCTCCAATTTCCCTCGACTGTGGTGGACTGAAACCATTTTTAGGAATTATCACATGGCCGAAGTTCGCCTTATTTGCTCGGCACCAGACAGCAATATATGCAAGATTTTTTAGATTTTGACCCGGAGGAAGAGTAAGAAAAACTTCTTCCTTATCGAAAGCTCGCAATTTTTCTGGATTCCGCTCATCACCACTGTAAGGGATGAGGATTCCCATGTCATTTGGTGTACCGCTCAATCCCGTCCAGAAAAATGTGTCCGGTCCTTCGCCATCGTAAGTAAAGTCTTTTATCAGAATTCTGTCATTGGACAATGCGTAGACCTTCCCAGATACTCCGTGGAAAAATGTTTCGAAGTTTCCAATGAATATTCCGTCCTCCTTACTGAATTGTCCGGGAACTGGAAATAATTGCAAAACACAAAGAAATACTAAGACCGAAGTTGGGTTCGGGTCTAGGTCTCTTCTCTTCAATAATCGTTTTATTATGGGCTTCATTTTTAAGCAATAATATAGTTAGTACTTTGCGATGACTACATACATAACTATTGCAAAAATCGTCAATTTGCGTAGCTGCCTTTTAATTTCCTACACCAATTTACACTACTGTGTCATTTCTCAGTGCAACTTTTTCGCTAATTGCTAGGTAACATTCGGTTACAGATTTTCGTAATTTTGGAGCTATTCCATTCGCTCATTCAGTCATTCATTGGGTATTTTTTGGTAATTCAAATGAGCCACATTAAATCGGGATTTAATTAAGTTTATTAAGGACTACAAACTGTGTAAATCTCACAAAAATCGCTCGAGGTAGGAACTCTAGTTATTTAATTTTTAAAATATAATTGAGACAAACCCCCGAAAAACAAAAGTGGTACATTATTGCTGTTGATACGTTGGTGTCCTTATATTGACATGGAAAGCAAAGTTCTCCAAATATTCCAAAGTAATTGCTTTTGCAGTTGGCATCTGCCTTTTGTAGGTTGAGGTTAGGAAGAAAGTGTAGGTCTTTAGGGAAAAGTATATTGCAAATCGGTACCCTAAGTGCAATAATGATGTTTAAATTGAGCACGAGTTTTTGCTATAATTTGCAAAGTATTTCAATCATGTTGATATGTTGTTGTGTCTTCGTTCTGTGGCTGCGGTGTTCGCCAAATGTCAAAATCTATTCTACTTTTCATTTATCTTGAATATGAATATGATGATAGTCTGAACTGATGATTGTGATGAGGATAGTAATTCATTCACAGTGATTCAGCTTTTGTGTTTATTTTTCTACGCAACAATTTCAAATTGAAAGATTATCCATATGTGGCTGGCGTGGCTTCGTAGATCAATCAATTCCACTTCACAATTCGACGTTTTTTCTTCCTCTTTGGGAAAACCCAAGCACTGCATTAAGCATCGCTTATTGCTCGTCCTTCTTAAACATTCGGCCTTCGTAATATTTGCTCCTCAACCTGTTATAGTGATACTACACTGGTGAGGTACCTACGTGTGCTGTAACTCTTTGTATTTGGTTTGACCGATTTTTATATAGGTGACTCAACATAAAAACAAGTGACCTGACTGCGTTCTTTAAACAACAAGTCATAAAATTGTGTCTGGAAATGTACATTGTTTTATACTGCATCTCTGGAGGGTGTCACAAATGTAAGGAACGATGTACGAAGGTCTGTCAGTGTCAGTTTTTTTTAATTTCTCACATTAACATGGGGCACCTAATGATTCAATGATTACCGTCGAAAAGTTAGGCATTTCAGGTAGACTGTACAATTTAATTTGCATTGCCAGCATGAACCCTTAACAAGAAAACAAGACTCTTTGACTTGAATTGAATATTAAGCACACTCTTCTTTAAAAAAAAACGCAATCACGGCAATCAGTGATATTATTATTCACAAAAATTTTACGTCCAATCCTAGTAGTACACATGCAGTTACTTAAAACTGTTCAGGTATGCATAACAACTTCTTTAAGCATACAGGTGCGCCAAAATAATTTTTCTTTGATAATATGTATTAAGTATCAGATTAAATTTAATGAATCTAGTTTTGGTTGTGTTTTTTTAGAATTATCTACGTTATCTCTAAAATTGTAATTTATAATTATGAGCTTTTTATTTCCTGCTATTGCCGAACTGCCGAAATATCCTTGATGCAGATTTGGGGAAATGGTTGCGGTACATTTTGCAACTTGCAATATATCGTAATGGCAAAACTTTTTATTTCAGTACATGATTAGCTGCATTATAGTGATGTACTACACTGTTTACATGTAGGTAATTAGAATATCATGTTCATTAAAATGTAAATTGTCTATTACAATCCATATAGTTGGTACTTAAGGAAATTCAAGTGTAATCCATTCGTGATCGTGATAGTGATGAACCTTTAACAGGTTAACAATTGATTGATAGACAGATCCTATATAGTTAGACTGAAAAGTACGACGTTATTCTAATGGAAAAAATTTAAAACTTAAAATCAACTTTTCATATGATCAGAAGCAGTGTATAATCTTGAAGTTCTAAGTAACAGTATGCAATGAGCAATAAACCTTGATTTTCATGCTGTAGGTACATTAAATGAACGACTGCTTTTTTGATGAATGCATTTTTCTTCTCCATTTGAACATGTAGTAAAATGGGAAAGTTATACGTAATTCACTTAATTTCTACTCAGATCCTTTACACAAGCTTAAATGGCAATGATTTAACTCTACGCTCGTTCCTCGTAAACCAGTACTTATTTATATACCTGCAAGTCTATTTTTAAAAACCTTCTAATCTAGGTATGATATCTAGCAACTACACTTTGCAAAATGCTGGATTTTACGCAGTAAACCTGTTTTGTAGCACACATTTATAATATGTATTCTATTTCTATTACTGATGCATTTTTTCATTGAATAATGTGTTGTCTAACAAGTTGTATTGAAAACTGCAAATGCTGGGTCCGGGATGCATTGGGCTGTACACAGGGTTCCCATGAATTTGCATCTAACATCAAAAATATCCTTGAAGTTTTGGATTAACATGTATTTATATAATCAGGAAATCCCTAAAAGGGGTTTTATTTTTGAAGGAAAATGTTTTGAAAACTGAAAACAGTTAAATTCAAAATTATGAAAACTTTATTACAAAATACGTAAGAATGCATAATAATGATCTTTGGACTACTAAAATAAAAAACCATTTAAAAACCATTCCTAGGGGTGGTGCTTATTACCATTTTATCACGTCTCCAAAAAGCAATGACCGATAAAACCCGACTTATTTCAAATAATAATGTGACCAACCTTGTCGTTTATTTATGACTCATTATCATTATTAAGTGAAGAGCGTCAACATAACAAGACGGAGGTGGGACGGAAATAACTCCATGCACCTTCTTTTAAGGGAGGGAAAGTGAAAACTCCAGAGGAGAAGTCCAGTCAGTGCAGATTATAAAAAGAGGAATATTCAGAGGCGACTGTTCACTTGTGATTATAAAATGGCATGGGTTGAGGAAAGTTAATGCAAAGTGAAGAAAGAGAGGAGAATGATTTGGTAATGATTTTGCGAGGATGAGCCGAAAGAACTAGATAGCTACCTACAATAAGTGCAGAAAGAGTGGAGATGATCAGTTAAACCAGTTTGGTTGGATTATTGGATCCATTAGTTTGATACGTACCTACCAAGTTACAGTAATCACCATTGTGTTGTCTAGAATCACAGAAAGCACAGATAAGCGTGCAAGTACACGTTGAGATAAGCACATCCTTCGACTAGTTCTTCCACGAGGAGTGTAATAAATAATTCCTGTGTTTTGCTTTGACTAAATAGCTGGTTTGTCTTTCCTCGGCCAGTTCAAGTGTGCAAATTATGCCTTCTGTTTTATTCACTTCGTCCGGGTTCAGCACAGACACCCTACATTTCTACTATAGCAAAAACTACAAATACTAAATTATAACTAGGTACTAACAATCTTTAGGCTTCTTTAGCCCTATTTACTCGTAATTGGTGCACACACATACGCAAATGAGAGATTGATAAGGATTTCACGACTTTAAAACGAAAAATTGACATGATTGTAAAGAGGATTCAGTTTCTCCTGAATTAACCTTTTTATTCACATTAAATCAAAATGATAACATCAACTAAACAGAGATTGCAATCTATGATTTTGCAAATGCTCACGTATTCTATATCGAAATGCATCTGCAGTATACTTATTAGTAAAAAAATTACCTGTCAAGAACGAAATACAGAAAGTATTTGCTGCATTTTGCATGGGAAGTATTTCACGAAGTTAATGTGGATTACAGGCGAAGGAGAAATGTTCTAGGAGTGGTGGAAGAGATTATTCGTAATAGTAGAACGTAAATAATGCGAAAATATTACTTTTGTAGGAACAATGAGGTAGGTAGAAGAATTGCAAGTGGATGTTTACACAAAACATGCATGCAGTAAAGTATAGATTGTGGATATTATGTAATTTGGTTTGCAAGTAATAACGAAGAGTACGAAATTGGATTAGAAGAAATGACTTTGTTGATTTTTTAAATAAGTTGAGCTGGGAAAATGTTTCATTCACCTTCCGCTCCCAGAAACATGGCGAAGAGTATGTAATGATATATTTATATTTGCAATACTAACTCTAATTTACGTTCCATCGTGTCTTTCTTACATCACGCTATTCTTTCCTATTACATTACACTTTCGGGTACTTTCCTTTTGCAAATGCAAATAATAGCTGATTTCCAATGACAGTGTTTAATTTATTCATTTAAGGGAGGATTGTAATAGGGTTTGATAATGCACTTGCAAAATATACAAAAAATGCTTTCAATTCTTCAGTTCATTCATCTAGTCATTTTTCCTGCACTGTTCCTATATTACTTAGTGATTTCTGTATTTTCCGTACAATCTATCTACATCCCTCCATAGTAATTCTAATATTTTATGGTTAAATTCTGACTTCCATTAGGTTCTTATATATAGGTGCTCAACTTTACTGTTTATGTCTATCTACACTTAATCTTCTCTGCAATGCAAAAACTTAATCCAAGAAACTAAGTAATCTTCTGTCAATCTGTTTTACAATGGAGCTTAGCTGACAGTTATTTATTTGCCTACCGTTTTCATCTTTTAATCTTCACCGACAATTATTGAAGGCCAAAACCTTAAAAGCCATTGGCAATGTACAAATTTTCATGGACATCGGACCCCGGGCTGCGTATTATTTACCAAACGTAATAAATGATGCTACGTTTTTCCAAGATTATGTATTTCAAGGTCAAGTAAATGAAGTGTGCATTGATTAATTGTGTTCATTATATGTTTGGAAAGGCATAAAATAAATAACTATAATAAAAAAATTAAGGGCACCTCAGGTGTGAAAGAGTTGATGTCTTCCTAATCGACTCACAGGTGCTGAACACATATTTAAGTATTTAGTATCCCTTAAAAAAGCCCGAAAACCTTGTAAACAATTATATATGATTATTACCGATATTGAAAGAATACGCCAACTTTTAATCTTAATATCAGTAAAAATGGTAAGCAACGACTGTAGAACAAGAAGTCATTTCAATATGGACATGAGATATAGGAAGACTATCATATTTTCCTTATTACTTTTATTGGAAAATTATTCAGGATTATCAATATGATATTATTGTGCGTATTGACGACCCTGTGTTTGCGAAATACTTGTCCTGAGTACGCACAGTGCTCACTAAACTGAAACAGGTTTTTATTTAATTGTATACATTTGTGGCTTTTAGAGGAGAGGAGATCAGCATTCAAATGAAAGCAGACAATGGAATCATCACTAATTTTTTGACGGAGTGTCTTGTAAAAAGAGCCTTAAGTGCCTCGTAAATCAGATGCCAACCATGTGTCTATCGTCTAGTATAATCCGGTGCAATCAATGCAATTATCTCCTAGCTGCTAAATTGCAGGTACACTTTGTGCTCTGCTCAAAGTTGTCTCAAGAGCGACGACTTTTTCACTCACTCAATGCGCACAGTTGTACTTATCCAATAACTCTTACAAGCCAAATAATAAAGGAGTATAATAAAAATGATTAGGAATGAAACAGTAACTATTGAACGAACATCTTAGAAGATTTTATTCTATAGTCTTTTCCTTTCAACACTCAATGAGTGGCATAATATTATTGTTCTTCCTTTTTTAAGGCATTGAAATGCCCGACGGCCTTTAGAATGGAAAAAATAGAAATCACGGACTTTATATTATGATACTACAATAATACAAGGGATGGTAGTAAAAGAGTTTTCTTTTGCGCTTCCATAGAACTCTTTCTTTTACACTTTTAGAGAGGAATAAAAAAGTAATTCAATTTGTTAGCTAGTAGTAATTGATTTACACACCAAAATTTATTTTTTGTTTAGATTGCTCAAGGCATATTGGTTCTAACAAAAATTAGCATAATAATTACAACAATGAAAACAAGTCAAGTATTCGTAAAAGTAAGAATGCTTGAAAAACAATCAATTATGGTTACAAAGCCTTTGGCAACGGCATACAAACTTGATGGCATCAGTTGACGTTGATTGACAATGATACTCTTCTTTTCTTGTCAATCTTCCCGTTTTAACAATAGCAGTGCATGTCGATATATGTTGACCCTAAATGAAAACTAATACGGTACATATATCACTATCACTGAACTGATAATGTATTTTACAAATATTTCACTTGTCAACAACAGCGATTGTTCTTCTTTCCAGACGAAACGGACCTTGTGGCAATAGCTATTGGCTTAAATATGTGCAAACTGATTAACATTACATTCCAATCCAAACAACGTCACTGGAAGTTTGTAATGTACACAATTAATCAAGAATACTGTTGGATCACGAAAGACAAAACACATTTGTACAAGAAACGGATAAAAATTAGTACTATTTATTTCGATCTGAACGAAAACATTTTGACGCACTTTTTCAACAAAGGAGAAAATTTCTTTCCGGAGCGGCATTTCAAATTTCCGACTTTGGCAACTTGTCTGTTGACGCGCCGAGTTGACGCGGAGGAATACCTTCCCCGCCATTCTGAGCAGACAGGGTGCAATTTTCCCTTAATGAAATTCACCACTTGATTTCTTTTGCAGTGTTTTGATGTTGAGTTGAGGCGGACACATTTTCCGTAGAAAGGCACCCACACGTTTTGGGATTTTGCATTTTTGCTTCCACAAGGATTTGTTTCGCACTGAGGGAATCCTTCTTCATTTATCCCAAGCCATTTACCCGATCCACAATATGCCTGTAGGAAAAAATCAATAATATATAATTATGATTCAAAATTCAGTATGCAAATAATAATCAATCTGGTTTTTCACTGTAGCCTCAAACCAAGAAATACGATTCAATTAACAGCGCCAATTTTCTACTAATGACTGATTAGAATTGACCACCCACCTGAGTATACACGAAGTAACATTTATTTGTCGAGCGAACCATAGGTCTTTGATAACTCTCAGTGTCACAGTCACAGGTACCATGAGTTTTGTTATTATTAGGCAAAGTTTGGAAGATCATGTTGGGTCCACAAGGTCCTTGGGTGCCTAAAGTATAGCAGGTGCCTGTTTTTTCATAAAAGCGCTCAAATCTTCCTCCGAGACAGCCCTCACCCTCGAAAAATGATTTCCTGAGAAAAAGTCATCATAAAATTAATTGAAATTAAGACATAAATTCCTGACTAAGAATGAATGGGGCGGTTAGGTGGCAATGGTTATTGTTCTACTTGGTTTATGACTAGGAATGACCCACCTTGAATTGTAATTAGGCATTTCATTACCATATAACCATTAAAACTTTTTTATTTTTCAATTATCTCGCCTGGCCAGATTAAAGCACTGAGAAATGCTGTTTTTATGATTCTCTCATCTGCCTTCACTATCTGTTTGTACATACTTAGTCTATCTTAATGAAGCCATGTACTTGCTCGCATGCAGCTATTAAGTATGTATTACTGTTGTGGACTTGTGATAATCGCCCATTGAATTAACTAACAGAACACCAAATCTCAGGTGTGTGCTTAAAGACATTGAACCTGATATGATATGACAACCTGTACTAAACGATTTTAATTGTTAATTACAATCACAGGGATAATATTAAAAATACACTTAATTTACGCAAACCGTGAGTTCCAATTCACGTTTTGCGTCAAGGTAAGATGACTTTCGTGATAAGCATAGATATTCTCAATATTGTGCAGATTTAACTCTAAAAGTAGTGTTAGAACAAGTAAATGACTTTTCTTTCTTGTCAGTCGACTACTTTTGTACAGATATTCTAGTTTCTGTGCGAATTTATTAAACTGATGATAGGATGCAAAGTGCATTGGATTTATAAGCACGTACATTAATTACAATAAAACAACTGTGTAAGTAGAAAATCTAATCTCACTTAAAAAATCATATAAACCTTCTGCACACCCCTATACCATAGAAGCATACAGTAAAATAAAAACAAACCGGATGAGGAATACAAGATATAAAATGATATGCCATTTTAATTCCCCAGAATGCACTCAGAAATATGAAACGCATGAAATTAAAGAGATAATTTAACTCTTATTACGTGAATATTGGCTTGTTTTCACAGTTTATTTTATTCTGTTTAAATACCATACCGTTTTTATGTCTTTGCTTCTGAACAAACTAACACTAGACCAATAATAGTTTAAGCAGTGAGTGCATGTCAAGAGCGTTTTGTTTCCCTCATTACTATTATGAATATTATTCTGAGAAGTCACTTACCTGTAATTTTTCCCACGCGGGCCAAGAAAATAATGGAAATGGTCTTGTTCATACTCGTGCTGATGTTCCTGAGAAGATAGCTCCCAACTTCTTCCGTTGCTCTTGCCATTGCTGAGCACAATCACTCTTCTCTGAATGGGAATAATCGGAATGTCTCTAATGGGACCGGAAGTGTGAGAAAGATGACGAGGCTCAAATAAACTTCTGCTGTATGCAATTGGCCTGTGTGGGGACAGAAATCCAAAGTCCTCCAAGTGCATTTGTGCCATCCCACATGTCACAGCCACAGAAATCACTGAAATCACTAGAAAATACCTGGCAATGACCTTGTCCGACATTTCCGATGTGCAGACAATAAATAACCTTTCAAGGAAACTGTTGATCTGTCACAAGATTCGTCACAACACAATAACAAACAAATTTACAACGGTTGTGGCGCAGGAGATAAATTTCTTGTGAGGAAAGTCGAGAAAATTATCTTGTGTTTAAAGGAAACATGCAGTAGTAGCAGTAGCCACTGTTTTTATTTAATGTCAGTTTCAGTCACGACTTTCCTGATGAAGTGCGTATCACAATCCAGAAACGTGCTTACTTTCCATTCGAAATTACTTAACTGACAAGTGAAACACAAATAATTGGAATTTCGATCCTGTGTTCTACAGAATGAGGAATTACAAAGAAGATTCGTCTATTAAGAGGTAGTAATGTAAAATGGATAGTCGGAACGGTTTTGCTGTGTTGTTAACTGGTTAGCGCTTGTTAGTCGACTGACAATGAATGAGACAAGACATAAAGTGAGCTAGGTAAGGTAAGGTAAGGTGAAGGTGAGCGAGGTGAGCGGAAAACAAAACTAAACTGAAGAGGAGTCCGTAGGCCGTTTCTTATGGTTGCAATGCAAACGATACTTTGTAGATTCTCAAGTGCAATTAAGTGTACTAAGAAAGAAATCCTCTGCTTTGCATCACATTCAGGATCGTAACAGAACACCATGAGACTACCTAGAAATTGTGTATAATCTCTAAAGTCGACAGTGTAGTGCAGAGCTAACCTTAGCAAAAGAACTGAAAAACTGACAGTCATGACAAGACAAGCAAAATAATGAACGAGTGCACAGATAAGAATTCTTCCACGTCGAAAGAGACAGACGGACAAGCCAAACAACTTTTGCAGTGTGCATCTAATATTTTGCTTTGTTGATGCAAATTGCAAATACATACAATTTACCGATAACACATACCTGTACACACATAACTTATTAAATGTCTATAAGAAACGTATCATCTTCTTTAACTTAACCCGAACTCTACGTGGGACAACAATACTACTCAAAATCAACTCACAGGATTCAAGATGCACTATGGCTCGGCTGTGGTCATTGTAATTACCCATTATTAAGTTTTATGCTCTGTACGGTTCGTAGCAAAGTTTTTAAGGTAGTTCTTCTATCACTTCATGATAATCTGTCTGGTGGGCTTATTTGCAATTTGTTGTCTATATAACTTGCTTGTTAACATTGTAGCATCCATTATGCCAATGGGATACCAATAATGGTGAAACATCATCTGGCGTGTTCTACTATATGTGTAAGATGCAGTTTGGTAGTGCTATTAATAAAGGACAGGTACAGTACACGTATAATAAACTGTAGTTAGTATCATTTTCATTTTTACAAGGAAAAGTGAATCAGATTCAATGCCATTGCTAATGCAATGCGTAATCAGCGAAATGCCCGGAGGATGGTCAGCCACTCTATTTACTTATCCTTTTCCAACTTGTGCTTTATCGTGAATTCACATCAATAAATCCCATGTTTATTATTTCTAAGAAATGCCTTACTATTGCTTAACCAAGAAAAGTTAAGTTAATTACCTATAACACTGATTTTGCAAACATTTCCCTATTAATACTTTTAGAAGTACTTATTTAACAATTACTCATATCATTTATTATTCTTTTGAAATCGAGAGATCAAATTTCTATGATGTGCTCCTGCTCCCTTATTTGTTGGTAGCAACTGCCTTCGTTGCCGTCAATGACCATCATTACATGCATAGCTCCATAAACGGAGAGACAAACGACGGTATAAAGTAGAAGCATATACATTCTAAACTTCGACCACTGCAAAAGAAAAAGTAATGCAGACATTAAATGAGTATTGGTGCCCCACAGTTTAGCAATTTGTTTTTATTTCTCAAAATTCTATTTTAGATAGTATTCAGTATTCGTGAAGTCTTACTTACGGGAGCGTTCTTATGGAATAACCGCAAAACGGGTGGGGGTAAATATGACCTAGGCGGATTTAGGTGCAGTTTTTTATCTACACAACGCGAGAGAGAGAAATAAAGAAAAGTATTTCTCAGTATTACAATATTCTGTATTTCTCAGTATTACAAACAGTATTCTCAGTATTCGCAAGTGTGAAAGGAGTAGTACAATCTAAGTTAATATAAAATATGGTTTTCTACCTCCATTCCAATGTAAAAGATGAGCTGAAATCCCAGAAATCCGTCATAAACGAAAATAGCAGCGCAGGACATGAAACCTTGAGGAATGGATGCAGAAATCAATATCGTTGCGGCTGAAAAATGGAAATGCATTAACATAACAACATTAACTGCAGGCTGCATAAAATAAAAATGTTTTTATTTTACGAAGTGTAACTATATTAGTTGAGACTCACATGCCATCAAATATTCGGTCCACCCCACCAGCCATTGCAGCATGATTTGAATTAATCTCACCCTGACGTTAACAGCACGAAGGAATCCTAGAAAGAGATGAATAAAGAAGAGTCCCATTGTGAGGGAGCCCAGGATGACATGAAACCAAGTCGGAGTTACCCAAACTCCTCCTTCAGACTTTTTAATTTCCAGGGAGTATATGCCCCCAAACATGAATATCATTGCCGTGAACAGAGTCAGCACGTGGACAGTGTACCACCAGAACTCTTGCAGAAAGAAAACCTAAAAGTTTCTTTAATTAATATTCTTTTTAAATACAGCAGCTTTAGCAGTAGTGTTAACCTTGGAAAACGTTTCCTTGTAGTATCGTGAACTGAAAATGGAGACCGGAATCAAGATTGGGAATAGTAGTGGGGGTTCTGACTTCATTTGGGGGTCGAGTAGCCAATTCTGGGGGCACAGAGGTCGGAAGCCGGGGACAAGGACATCTTTCCTTTACCATCTGCGGAGTTCTAAGAGCCTTGAAACCGTTCTCCATTTCACTTGGCAACTTATCATAATTCGATGTGTATGCTCCTTTTGTGTGTTTGGTCCCGAAATACGTTGTTGCTTGTTGATCTGTTCAGCCAATTACCACAATACAATATCAATAGCAATGACCGATGACCAAAAGTATTGCTTAATGCAGTGAAGTAATTATTAATCTCTACCTAAATTATCTCCACTGGTCATGTAATCGTAAGCTGATTCAAATCTTCTAAAAGGGTCACTTGAGACAGTTTTAAGTACTGTACTGGGGGATACGCACTCTTATTAAATTCGCTTGTTTTGTAGTGTAAGCCAGAGTAACCAGTGTAAAAATATGGTATTTTCTTTTCATGGTTGAGAAACCCGATACTGTTGGGTGGCTTAGGCAAGATTCCTTTCCCCTCTGCTCCTTCTTTGTAATACATGCCGTCTACAATGGGCTGGAAACAATTCACATGTTTTGCTTTGATGAACTTTCTGCGGAAAACATCTGGACCCCCCAAAGTCTTGAAACTTGGTTTTAGAATTGTGTACTTGCTGTGTAGCCGTACATTCTCCAAGGGGCTAATGAGGAATTTCCCGAATGAAAAGATCCGTACCAATCTTTTGACGGTGCCCCATATTGCTCCCACTGTCTGCATCTGTATTCCTCAATTTTGGAACAAACCTTTGCTTCAAAATGATGCGGTCGACAATGGTACTCAGGACTAAAATGGTTTTTTCTTCCAGTAAAGTAGTCAAACTTTGTCGTATTTTCCACAATTAGAGCCCTTAGCAATACAAATGACTCAATTAAATGGCTACATATTGTAATGTAAAAAACAATCAGTTTGCCGTTAGTAAAATTAGTCGGTTTCTTATAAGAATAATCAATTTGCTATAAAAATATATCAAAATCGGCATCAAAGAGAGGTTTCATGCCTTCTGCCAGGATACCCTGAGTATTCAGTGCAGAATCACTCATCCTAATGTGCTCAGCAATCAGGCAGAATGAACGTCCTTCTTGAGATATGGCATTTGATTGCAATGATGTACTGTTGCGGACAAGCATATGACCGCCCAGTTGTTTAGATGAAGAATAAGAACCGCCGTATCTGTACCCACCTTCAGGTTTACCCTCGCAATCCCCTCTGTAGTACCAATTAACAATAGTATAGCCATCCTTATCTTTGCCATTATACTCTTTATTTGATTGTTGTTCGGTGCATGATTTATATTCTTGGCAACAACGTCTGTCAGATTCTATGTTACCCAAATAGTCCTGGATTAGTTGACATTGTGGTTTTGTGAAGGATTTGAGTGGGCCATGTGCAATTATCATAAAGATGACCACAGAAAGCCGTTGTCTCATTTTACGGAATATATCACAGCCGTCGTCGAATACGGTCTGATGGATATCAACACCTGAAAGAATTGAATAGTACTGTGTATTATCAGTTGATGATTATTTTGCAGTTTAGTGTCCACGGAGGTAAACTAAAACTATCAATGATGTTACTGAGAGTCAACACACTGGTTTCTTTCAAAGAATCAATGAGACGATTTTTCATAGAAAGCCTTTTCTGTCGAACGACCTGATATCTGTTGATCCTCCTCCGTCACTGCTCTCTTGTTCTTTCTAAATGTTGTGCAACCTATAACCATTTCATCCTTCACTGGAAAACTTAAAAATCCTTTCGGTTTTGGGAATGCAGCGAGAGGATGAAAACTCTCATTCAACAATAAAGAGGTTTTTCTGATTCAGCCGTGAATTTTGAATATGCCAGTTGGTCTAAAATGGCCTGCTAACTTGTCTTCTTCAAAATTGACCACAGAAACCAAAACGCAGTACAAATTTCTCAATTTGCCTAGGCATTTTTGAAATTGCCTGATTTCTCGATTTACCGCTAACATATATATGAGTTGGGGGTGGCTCCAGAGTGGTGTTTAATCATTTTTCTTAGGTGTATATTTCCTTAATAGTGAATATTATGGACATCGTTAGGGTTGGTGGTATCTCAGAAAACTGCACCAAACTGCCCTTTGGCAAAATTTCATGATTTGTAAGTGCTAGATGACGTCAAAATTTAATTATATAGTAACAAGCCACATTTTTTACAGATAATGTCCGCACGTTGCTTATAGTTCTAGCTATTTATATTTTAACATGACATTTTTTCCTGCTTAAATTGTCCCTTTTCAACTGATCCCGGTAGGTGAAAAAAATAGCTACAAAATTAATTTGGAATGAAGTTTTAAATACGCAAATGAATAATTAAATTATTATTGTAAAAAAGGCACATAAACGTCATAAACCCAATGCCAATAAATTATTTAATGTAGAAGTGCAATGCTTTAGTTGTACATCAATTTCAAATCAAGCTACATAATGCTCTAGACTTGACTTGAAACACAGTAGTATTAATTTATTGTAGTGTCGAAAAAGGAAAAATTGTTTGTATTTAATTTTATTTGATCCAGATAACTAAATACAAAATATTTGAACTACACAATGGGATATTGTCAAAAATTTACCACAAAACGAAAAAGAATGATTTCTTAAATTGGTGATTTCAGTATTCAATCTATCCACAACTTTAGTTTTTTGTGCCATTCCTCAATGGACAGTTCCGGGTATCCAGGAAATTGTTTATCCTCAGGTTTAATATTCGGTTCCACCCATTCAGCTTTGCTATCCAGAAGGCAATGAACTTTGTGTGGAGGTTTGGGAAGTTCAGTGTCAATTACCGAAGCGAATGGATGAACGAGTTCGGGCCAACGTTTGTCCCACAACCAGAGAGGAGTAGAACACTTTTTGCAATAATTTCTCTCGCCATCACTGATCTCTTTGGAACCATCTTCCTTAGTGATTTCCGCTTGGTACTTTCCGATGCATCTTTTCCCTTCTATTTTCAAGGTGCTTGCTAAGCCCATAATGTTGATGGCAAACCCTCCTCCCCCCGCGGTCTTCCTGCAGATGGAACAGTAACACAATTGGTAGGGGTGTGGTGTATTACTATCCACCGTAAACGTCACTGCCCCACAACTGCATGACCCTGCCAATTGCATAGGCATCTTCCTCACTTCCCGTCCTGTCACTTGCCTCGGGTGTCTGGTCAGATAGCCTGCAAATAAATTCCAGACAAGTTTAGGAATTTCAAAAAGATTGGGAAAAACGACGATACTTTTAGTTGGAATTATGAAAATTCTGCCATGAATATGGGTACTTTTAAGTGCTAACCCACCGGCACTAGTCCTACAGTGCTATAAGTCTTTTCCAGCAGATCCACATCCACGTTTAAAATCTATTTTCTCTGGTCTTCTAAAAGTGACGACTTTGCAAATCCCCTTGTGACAGTTCCGAATGAGGAGCTAAGAATGCAGGTGGTGTAATAAAAGTGGATGCATTTAATTAAATATTGTGTAGGTAATCCAAACCACTTATAACACCGAGATAATTAATGTACACTAGTTACGTTACGGTTGTAGGATATCTCTGTGCAGAGGAAATATTTTCCACTTGCCTCCACCACGCAAGGACAAATGAATGTTATCAGTGTACTCTGTTGCTGTTCTCAATGTTATGCTTGTGCTTACTAAAAAAAACTTAGCTTTATTATACTAAATACTACTTCTGCTTGCTTAGTATGATTACTGTAATATTTTATTATTGTGTCCAATGATATTTGTTTTGGACTAATTTCTAATCTATTCTTTCATTAAAAGATAAACTGATTTATCCTAAAGGCCAACTTAAGCATTATTGTACATAAGTGGACTTTCTATCCGCAACAGCATCCATTGGCAAAAAATCATTTTCATGCTGATTGCTCTGGTATGAAATACCTACATACGGAATACGGATACAAACACACTGGTACGAATAGTACGAAATAAAGTATAGCACAACACACCTCTCCGTTCTGGTTCCAATATAGTTCTAAATATACAGTAAAACATTTTCCATTTATTTCACATTTCACAATAAGTACATCTTGTCAGCCGGTATTTGTTAGTTTTCGAAGGATGGAATAAAATAAATGCATTTTTGTTAATTAAATGATAGTGAGACTGAGAAGAAAAGTAAAAATGAGACTGAGTAAGTCAGTGTTGAGTGTAAGGATTGCAAAAATCCTTTTCAATTTTCCCAATGTGGTCACGCAGCACACACAGAAGTGTCCTTTGATAAATTATTTTCCTTCCGTGCTTTGAGCAGAAATAATATTTTTTATTAAGCCCTTTAATTCCTCAGAGTATCCATCTGTTTTCAAGTCTTCAATAGTTCGCGGTTCCCTATTTATACAATTGAATTTATTGTATTAAAAAAAATATAAAAAACCAAAATCTTGCTATTTTGCTTGCTAGAATACAAAAACTCTTGCTTACTCTCCAATGAAGTCTAATTGACTCCATCTTGTAAGGAATTGGCTCAATTTTGAAGTGATCGGAAAATCACTTAACCAAACAACAAGGGAATCGAAAAAATTTATTGATCTTAACTGCATCACAGCAGTATTGTATTCTGCATCTTTGAATAGGACCTGTTTTGTAAAACAAAACATTTTAAAATTAATGTCAGATAAATGACTGCACAAAAAATATGCATTAATATATTGGTAAATGTTCATAAGGTTTTCTGATGTACATACCTGGTAATCTTTTACTGCCACTGAAGTTAGAACGTTCGCCAATACGAGACCGAATCCGAATACCACAACGACCAAAATAAATTGACCAACAATGCCATAACCGGAAAGATCAGGGTTTCCTTCGTCATAAAACGTTTCTTTGTAGTCTACCTCCCCGGTCATCAAGATGAAGTTTTTTATTATGCCAAACGGTACATACAGGAACTGGTTGTCCTACACAAATATATTAACACAGTAAATGAATACCTAATTATCACTTATTTTTATTTCCCAAATTAATACCAGTTGCGACAGTTTGGAGTGTTGCAAATGGTACTTATTTTTACACTGCAAGTTTAATGAAGTTAGTACAAAACCAAAATTTAATGTAAGTATTAGCGAACCTTAGTAACATAACGACACAGGGCAGGGACGAAGGCCACTAGTATGGGGAAACCGATGAATAAAAGGAATGTTGCATAATTCTTTAGCGTCACTTTAAGTATGGACAATTTCAGTGCGAATTGGGGCACATAGGCGACGTCGTTCAAGAAGAGCACCCACGCCAGGATAAACAAAAACTGAAATTCACAAGACATAAGTATCTTATCGAAAACATAATTATCTTATAGTTGCAGAAAAGCATTAGTTTGCATTTCTATAGTCATAAAGTGAAATTAGATAAATCCTGATAGGTGTAAAAATAGTTATCTGACGTTTCCCATTTTTTATTCCATTCCCCCCACTAATCCACGAAATCTTTAAAGGAACATTTGGAACTACATTATTGCAATATAAACCGAAAATAAACTTGTGTTACCACTCCGAGATGAAACTGCCATTCGGGTATATCGGTTGGGTCCATAAAGGCAGGTATAATGTTGACCATGACGGCCAAGTGTCGCACCCACTGAAGAATTGTTACCAAATTAAATAAGTATCTCCAGCCGCAACCGGTGACTATGAATTTCACGACTTCTTGCACGATGAAGAGTGGGAAGTAGATCATCAAAAATAGCGCCAATATTTTGGCCATGACGGAATTAAAGTTGCAACTATCAGTGGCTAAGCATAACCGATCAAAATACATTTAGGAATGATAATAATTGGAAAAAATGTCGGATAGAAGTATTAAGAAATAACCAAAGTGCTCAGAAAACTTAACTGCCCCAAAAATCGTTTTAAAAGACAATCTTTGAGAAATAGATGGGTTACCAAAAATTCATTTTAAATAATTGCAACTCACCCAGTCTCTTCTCGAAAGAAAATGAGCGAAAAAGTTTCGGTGTGCCTGTTTGGTCGTCTCCAGTCAACGTTGCATTAGGGCAATGGGGCGGATATAATTCATAGCAAAGAAGTGAATAAGTCCCAAGCCAAAGAACCTGGAAAGTTTTAAATCAGTAATGGTTGCCAATTAATCTTTAATCTCAAATAAAATGAATGGCTAAAAATTAGTGTTTTGAGATGTTACATAAGACAGGATGTATAAGTAGGGCAGAGGCTGCAACTTTTTCCACTTCTCAATAAGGAAAATGCTGCCTACAGGATGAGAGAGAATCATTTTCTGCTGCTCCACAGGAGATTTGAAAATACCATGGATCAGTTTAGATTCGTTTCTCACTTCTTTTCCTCCGAAGCCAGTAACCGGTCTAAACTCATGGGGAAAAATAGTTAAGTTTTTAACTTTAAAATAAATAGTCAACTATTGTTTACTTATATATTTTGGTAATATTTACGAACCCGAAATCAATTGTGATCTTTTGCACATCATTTACAGACGTAGAAGAATGATAAGTAATGCACTTATCCAACAAGGGTATTATGGCTTCTGGAGTTTTTTCATAAATATCTGCTAGCAATTCTGTCTTATTGGCTCTATAAACAAATGTAATTTTGCTTTTAACAAATTATTTCCAATCATTTCATTTTTCTAGAGCATTATTCTTATACTTTCCCTTTTCAGTGCAGTATTCATATACTTTCACTTTCCTCATATGCCTATGCTTTCACTTTACAAATTATTTTCCCATGTTTCCATTCCAAGCAAATATTCCACAAACTTCCAAATTTCACATATAGTTAGAATCCTCTATAGCATTTTAGCATGACTTATATATAAAACAAACGTATATAACAAATCCCTTCTCCAACCCAACTGAAAAATATGGTCTGTCAAAACCATTTTTAGCTTTCATAGCTTGAGTACAATAATAATTAAACTTACATAGCTTTTCCTCCATGCTCTTGGACCAACAACCGAGCAACACTTGTGGTTTGATTTTTTACAGCTACATGAAGGGGAGATTCCATTTGATATTTAGGATTGTGCAATAATATCAAGCTTTTCTTCTGAATTTCGTTATTTCGAAGTTGTTGGCACTTAAAAAGGGCAGTCACACAGGGGAGAGGTTGTAGTTTTCCTAAAAAATGATTTTATTACAGGATCAGACTCCACCGGAGGTTATACGATTCCTTGAGAATTTCGTGGAGTACAATAAATAGTAATAAAACTAGCGGAAAGCTCACCCGACGCTTTTGCAAGGAAATGCAAGCATGTCTCTCCCTTTTTGTTGACTTGAGAAACTTTCGTTTTCGGATTAGAAACCAAAGCTTCAAAAATATCCGCAGAACAATATTTTGCTGCTAAATGAAGCGCTGTGTTTCCATCTTCGTGATTTCCTTCCATATTCACAGCATTTGCAGGCAGAACGTCCAACAAAAACTGGACACACTTAACTGTGTCTATCCCATCCCCTACAACAATTAATATTTCAACATTCTACTTCGCATGGTCAAACTCTTAAAAGTATTATTTAAAATTCTAAATCCCAAAGGTTGTGGAATTTCATATATAATATTACCTCTTTGTACAGCCAACCATAATGATGGACCGTCTACTAAAAACTGTTTAATGGCTGGATTGAACTTGTCCCATAGGAATGTTAGCATATCTACCGCAGAATTATTCAACAAATCTTCGACAAGAGTTTTCCCAGCTTTCCCTTCTATTAGCTGACTGTTACTTTCAAGAAGAATGCCTGCAATCTTGACAGCTTCTGGAGTGCAATCTACGAAACCAGTAAATAAATCCACTTAAAATATGTACATTAATCATTTTAAGTTACATTGTAAAATTGTTAATCCGTTTTTATGCAGACAAAAAAGGAAGAAATTATTTGGCTGTTCGTGCAAGTTACACTTTCACCTATCTTATGCTTTCATATATTAAATGAGTTTGAGACTTAATTAAGAATTACATTTGACGACGAGTTGGAAAGGATTTTCTCCACTTGCATTGGTTATCGTTGTATCCGATCCACGATCTATTAGTAGTTCTACAAGTTGAGACTGCTGACTCTCACAGGCATAATGCAGTGCTGTCCATCGCTTCTTATTTGGCAAATTTATCCCAAAATCGTTCCACCGGTCCAGAATTAACTCCGCTGCTTCCACACTTTTGGAGTATGCTAGAAAATGGGGAACACATTTAAGATTTGTAATTTCACACCCCACACAAATCCTTTAATGAGGAATAATGAAAAAGTGGGTCAAATGTTTGCAATTCACAAATGACAAAAGTCTCTGAACAATTTACCTCCGTAAGCTATCCTGTGGAGCAAAGTGTCCTTAGATGGTTCGTATATTTTCCAAGTGTCCACCGGTTCGTTGTCAATGAGTCGTTTTAGTTCCGTAATGTCACTTCTGCGTGCAGCCTCCAAGATTTTTTCATCCTCTGGGTTGTCCCAGTCCTTTTTCGGTTTTGGTTTATCGTTCATTATGTTCATTAAAGGAACACCCTCCTCTTGCATAATTTCTAAACCAAATTGCCATACACTGGAAATGTGTTACGTTATCTTTGGATGTACTCGCATCTTTAATATCGTTTAGATGTGAAATTGTTACACATTATATCAAAAAATAGGAAAACACTTACAGGAAACCAATGAAATGTAGTAATCAATCACCTCACTACAAATACTTAAAAGTGGTGAACTGAAATGTGTGTATTAGGGTACGTTTCCTCCAGTCCTAATTCAGTATTTCGATTTTGGTCTTGTGTTTCACTTTCACTTTCGTTTTAAACTAATCATGACCTAATTTCGCCGAATAAGTGTTGATTTCACATAATTGAGTATAAATTCGGCCCCATTAGGAGACACAGTAGTATTAAAGATGAAATTGCTTAATTGTCATATCGATAAGTAATAAATGAGTGGTCCCAAGAGGTATAAAATTGATATTTTATATAGTAGAAGTATATAAATGAAAGTAATTATGCGTAGAACTGCACAAATAAGACTTTCGCTAAGAAATACAGTTAAATACTAAAACAGGAATAGTAAATAATTAAGAAGCAATTGATATTTACAAATATCTAATGACATTAACCAAATAAATTGGTACACGTCTACATTTCTAATCTTACTGGGTTAGTAAGACGACGGCAAGGTTAGGCCGTAACAAGTGTTCCACAAAATGAATATAGGTAGTTTAAATTTAACTACACTTGGTTGCTTAAAAGTGTTTTGTGTCTTCTTGTATGTGCCTATATACGGGAGCAGTATTGACCTTACGGTACAATTGATCTACTTAAGTATAGACGATGTGCATATAGATTAAGTAAAACTTGAACTTTAAGCTACTTGCTCTTTGACTATAGTTGGAATTTTATCCAGTGCAGTTGGGGAGATTGTAAAAGTGTCTTATTAATAACAGTGTAGTGCTTTTGTGTATTTATACTGCAACTTGGTGGACCTGAAATAAACGAAAACAAGTATTTCACTAACGGGAGTTTCGTGGGGCGTTGTTTTTTACGTATAAGTTGAACAATAATGTCTTTAGAATCTCTATCCACATTCTTATTACGTATCTGTCGTAATGGTACCTGTATATTGGTATGTATATACCTATACCTATTTAATACGTCTCCTGGCTATCAAACAATACTAGGACTCTTCATCGCAACCGCAGTACAGTGCAGACTATTCGCAAAATGGCGATGGGGTCAAAACAACTCGCCGAAGTGCACAAATCCTCTTCATCTATTCACGGACAACAACACAAGATTTTAAGAGACACAGTAGTAAACGTGATTTTCTTCCATTTTCGCTGCCACTCCCTCAGGCTCTTCTAACACGTCAGTCAAATATTACTTTTTAAGGGGTGCATTTTATGGAATTGCTAATTCCACTCTATTCGTTGTTCGTTCACTCTCTTGTCTACTATACAAATACCTACATAATAGTTTCCTGAATTTTTCAGACACCCTACATCAAACACTAAACAAACATTACTGTAGGGAATCAATATTTAAAGTAAATAGAGTGGGTTCCCTTTGCATGACATCATATCAGGCAGTTAATGCTTGGCACGATATTCTGCAATCTACAAGTGTCACGTACTCTGCTTATAAAATGTTATTCTTATTTCAACTGGGTGCAAGAAACAGAACTCAGATATTGTATCACGTAAAACAACAAAATACTCAATTTTTAAATGGAAAGCTAGACGTGCCTTAAAAACCGGAATTATATGTTCGAACTCCAACAAATAAATATTATCCACAAAGTTACGCACAGATCAAAATTGAAACTGAACAAAAACTTGTTTAGAAAACAACTATTTTGTTCCGAGTTCTTTTGGAATTTTCTGTACCCATAAAAATGTGAAAACAGTTTTGCTTCTGAAATATTCTAGTAAAATATTTTTAAATATGAAATGATCGTTGTTTGCGAAATATTTTTATGTAGAATATTTAACGTTTCAGGTTTGTATGGTAAGGGGCGAAAACTAAAAGGCGATAGTTAAATATCCGGGCTCTACAATGTAAAGCAAGTAAGTAATCTGTAATCTGTAGATGTAATCACTGTGAAGTTCATTTAAAATGTCCTATACGTGCCTACTAACCAAATATTGCATTACATGTGGGAAAGATATGGAGAGATGCGTGAGAGCGAAGGGAGATTCCCATCTTGCCACTGTCGATTAATTACATAAGTGCGGCTGTGTTATTAAAAAGACTTGTGCTGTGTGTCTGGTTGCTACCGGATGTGGAAAAGCCTCTTTAGCTAATTCTGTGGCTTTCGATGGGCAAACGCACAGTCCACTTCAGCTTTTTTGCTCACTCCAACTTCTTTCTTGTAATAATACGAAATTCCTAAAAAGGAACTATGCTTACGGCTTATGTACGTGCTCATGTCTATAATGTCTACCAAATTATTGAGTGTATATTTTTTCTACAAAAGCATCTTCCTATTTCTGCGTGCTAGTGAGATTTTTGTTTCTTTTCCTGTAGTGGTCTGGTCTACGGGCGTTGGCTTCGCTTTCAGATAGAAGGGCAGCGGAAATATCTGTAAAGCTGGAATAGTAGCCAACTTAAATACCCAGGGAGCTATAAAAGGTAATTGGCAATGTACATGCATAGGATGAACTTCATAGAACTTGGAACTGTTTTATCCGCAGGATGTTTTGGGTTAATGACATTACAAAGTTGCATTGTATGGCCTCTTTTTCTGCTTTGTCTTCGCTAATCTCACTATTCCAATTACTCGATTCAGTGCGATAGTAAATTGAATTAGTTTATCTCATTATTTTCAGGAATTTGGAATTTTCTTCTGGTGTAGTCAAACCAAAATGTTAGAGGGATTATTTCCCTTTCCCCTTCAAAAACAAAATATTCCAAATAATATTTCGTTTTTATCTTATTTTATTTCTTACATAGTTAAATAAAATTATCTGCATTTTTCTAGGGCCATTAGGATCATTAAATCATTATTTATTACTACATTACCGATTTCTATTTGGCTTGGCTGAACTCCTGAGAGAGAAACCATTCTCCTTTAAAAAATTGTTTTTGATAATTCAAAAATTGAAATTATAATTTTAATTATAATTAATAATTAATTATAATTTTCTCCATGCTTCAATTAAATAACAAGTCTAACAAGGCTTGTCTAACAAGATTAACTTTCCAGCATTTTTATAAAGCTTTCTCTATGATTTCATACATTCTTTAATTTATTAAATATTCAAACTTCTATTTAGAGCTTCTATTTACACACTTGCTACTGCTTGATAAAGGTTTTTATAATTTTCGATAAAAAATTTGTCAATTTTCCACTTCCAGTAATTTTCTTTGAAGGTTCTTTTTGCTTCATGTAAATGCTTTTTCTGAACTAAATTTCCTGCTGAATATAGCAAAACTTTATTTAAACTGATTTTTCACGTTTCCATAAAATTTACTTCAGATTTGATTATTTGCTATTTTTACTAGTTTATCATAAATATAATTCAGTCAATTAAGGATTCAATATTAAATTATTTTACCCATAAGGAAATATATTCTGATAAAATATTTTCAAATGGAAAATGGAAATGCTTTCCAAAAAGCGTGGAAATTGAAAAATTCCATGAAAAACATCAGGAATTGTTTGGATTTTTCACTACCGCTGTATTATGAATTAATTATCAGCGCTGTAAATATATTATAAATTGTCTAATAATCGTCTGTAAATCTTATAGGTTGAGTCTCATGGTCTTTGGCACAAGAAAGCATATTCAATGCACAGACAGCGTGCAAACGTTCTTATCTACACTGTGAACAAAGTCTAGGGTACATATTCTCGATGGTATAACCCTTACTGAGAGTGAAGAAAGTTCATTTGAATTTGCAGTCTTATAAAATGAGGCAAGTTGATTTTTATACTTTACTATAGCCAAAAATATTTGTATTATTGTTTGGTAAATTGGTAACTGACAAAAGTAAAAAAAAATGATTACTCCTCTATCAGCAATTTAATTGTTGGCTAAATATAATGGTGATATGGATATCAGGGGAAAGTTGGGAATATGGAAGCGACAGAAATAAATTGTATCCCATTGTGCATTGCTTTATTTTCCTTGCAAGGAAAAGGCTTACAAGAGCGGTTGTTATAAGATATCCCAGTTTTTATTCATGAATCATGAGATCATGACCTTCTGTTTTGGCGAGGTCTGCAATTTCATTCTTCTCAGTTCTCTTTGAAAATACACATTTGTGATACCCTGATTTTGCTATGAAAATAGTTTTTACTTTAGATCCTTAAGAAATGGGTCACGACACGACTTAACAACTACTGCTAACCATTTAACCTGATTTTTAAGTACTTCTTAATTTTTGTAAATATCAAATTATACTATTGGTGTCTCAAACAAAGTACTGTTTCGATTGCTCGTATTATATTCAAAGTATGAGCCAGTCCACTTCTCGTTCCCGAGCTACGGTGTCTCGAGAGGTGTGTTACATTGAGTCCATGAATGATGAAAATGTAGGTCAATCTTAATATTCATTTTGTTTCTGTTTTCAAATAAATATAAGTAATCAAAGATTTCCTTGTTGGAAATTGTCTACTAATTTTTAACTAAACATCGTCGTAAATTGTAGTAATTATTGTAAAGACTGTAAAATTTAATTGTTTATCGTTCTCTTTAATTTTAGAGAATTACTTATGAGGAGACCAGTGGAAATATTATAATGAAGGCCCCAACGACAGAAACTGGATACAACCAGTATTTTGTAAAAGACCCCATACCAGGTACATTTGTCACTTAAATAAACAATAAAAATTTACAACGACCAGTGGATTCTGAAACTTTGAAAAAATTAGATTAATATATTATTAATATTTTGTATTGTGAGAATACATATTTATGGTATCCATTTTCCGGAATCCGGATTCATTTAGCATTTATCAACATCTGTTAAATAAAAATTTACATACTGAAGCATTTAGCACAACAATAAATATGTTTTATATTTCTTTTGTTTTACAGGTGGTAATAAGTTTAAATTGTATGTTTATGACTATGACACAAGTCCAGAGGGAGATGCTGTTGAAGGAACGAAATTTTTTGATTTTAATCCTCAAACTCCTGGAGCTGCACCTCTTCGTTTAGATACGGTAGAAACAGCAACGATTAATTATCATAACAGTTTGTACATGTTAATATTTGTATTGTGCAATATTTATTTATTTAATTTTAACTTTCAGGAGTTAAGTGCGGGTCGTAGTCAGATGTGGGATGTCCAAAAATGGAAAAGTAAAAAATGTTCTGGTACTCTACTGATTGAATCTGAGGGTCGTTACATAAAAAACAACGGGTATATTGAAATATAATTAGTTCCCTAGATTTCTTATTTTTCACAGTCGTCTCTCAGCCTTTTTTATATGGATATTCAAAGGTTAAAGAGAATAATTTGAACGATTTCAAATAGGTTAGGGAAGCCAATTTCTGTCGCTGAGCTCAAACGTCCTAAATACCAAAACGACAAATCTCTGTGGTGGCGCTTAACCACTGCCATTTAAATACTCCATGAATGTCGGAAAATTTCAAAACGGGGCCATCCGGAAATCTGATTTCTTTAACTTCGCTGAAATCTTGTATTAATTAATTGTGTATAATATATGAAAATAGAATTAAGTAAGTATTACTCCTTTACGCCAAAAGTATTTTTGTAACCGAATTCAAGGACGTTGTTGAACAATAGTATTAAGATTAATCAATTGTTATCATTGGAGTGTACGTACGTTGGAAAGCCTTACAAAGTATTTATACCTACTTACCTACATAATGAAATGCATCAAAATATTGCAAATTCTAAAATCACTTAAAGTGTACTTGCATGTTGTATGTACAACCCAGTATAAAGTAAAGACTCCATGACTTCACAGTATATATATGTATGTTTATACGTTTTTGCTTTATTTTAATTGATACCATTTAATTGATGATATCTATTTCAATTGTTAATTTTAATCTGATCGATAATAGGTACGAACCTATTGCATACAAAATATTGCATGACAATGCTAATTTACAATTTTATGACATACAAAAATATTTATTGGTCATTAAAAAATGTTAATAGATAAATATTGAAACGACTTTAAAATATGGTTTTATCAGTTTACATTGCTGAAAAAATAAAGAAGAAGATGCATGGTATATGGTGTACTCATATTGCTATATTAAATTACATCGTATCACAGTGATTACTGTAGTAAATCGTAACAGTAATGGTAATGACTTAGAATTTTTTCAATGGATATTTAAATATACTTTCCCTTTCTTAAATCTCCATTTAAGTATAGGTACTTTAATTTGGATTAAATTTAAAGTCGTGACACAAATGAGTGAAACCAGAAACAGGAAACTTTTCTGTGGACTGGATGAAAAGCGAACTGTTTTCCGGCTACAGAGAAGTTGCTAAATGAAATTGGGGACTACTATATTAATAATGAATTAATACGGGTACGGATTTTCTATTGCATATGCACGGGTCTAGTGTTAGGTTGTTGCCCTAAGGAATACAAATTGACTGCAGTAGTGGTAGTAGTAGGTATTAAGGTCTAATTATCTTCATGATTTGCATGATATGGATAAAGCAAGTAACCTTTTTACCGAGCTGTCTTTGAAGGTTGTTATTTAGTTGGTGTCTGTAAAGCGGCAAGAATGGCCAGCAAATTTTCTGTGTTAACTTACGACAGTGACGGTGATAATAGTGATGACAGCAATAAGGAAAATGAAATTTCAAAAAAAAAGAAAATTACGGTTGCTATAAAATACGATTGGAAGGAAATCACTGTACTTGAAAGTGAGGTTGAACAGTTTTGGCGAAGAAGATATAAACGTGATCGAAAAAATTTAATTGTAGAGTACTTCAACTGTGATGAAGGCGGAGAAGATTGCCCAATGAAGTTAAAGCGAGTGCACGAGCTGACCGTTGATGTAATCAAGTTCTACATAAGGGGAAACGAACACATTCATTTAAAACAGGGTCTAGCAAGTGAGCACAAAAAAGTTATCCGTGATGCACTACAGATGACTCCAGATATGACACCCAATGCATTACTGGAAATGTTTTATCTGTAAACATACAATTGGAGTGGCAGCAATGAAAGGTAACTACGAAATTCCACTGCGGGCCAAAACTATTCCTGTAGGTCAGAAGAGGAAAAGGGGACGTCCAAAGAAAACAAGGAAAAGTCTTTCGATACAGTAATATTAATGCCCTTATCATATGCCCTGATACGTCCACCGTATATTAAATTATTTCCTTACACTATTTTCGACTAATTTAATCTGACTAATTCTTTGTATTTCTTTAGGCTGTTTTACTTAACGTTGGCTTATCCATATCATGCAAATTATAAAGATAATTATACCTTTATACCTATTACTACAATACTTGACATTTACAGAGAAATTCTTTGTAATATAATTTGTATTCCTAAGTGTATTAACCTTAACAATAGACTCATTAAAAAGATATTTTCCATTGCTATTCTGCGCTTGAACACTTGCCTTATCATATGCACCTAACACCCTCATACATTCTAGGTACAAGCATACAACAGTCTTTCCATGTGCCATAGAAAATCCGTACCCGTATTAATTCATTATTAATATAGTAGTCCCCAATTTCATTTAGCAACTTCTCTGTAGCCGGAAAACAGTTCGCTTTTCATCCAGTCCACAGAAAAGTTTCCTGTTTCTGGTTTCACTCATTTGTGTCACGACTTTAAATTGCGTCCCTTTAATTTTCATTCAAAAATATTCAATAAAAATAAATATTTGCATTTTCTGAGATCCCTTCCTGTAATCAGAGTATTTTGAAAGTATTATTGTAAAAGTTGGCAGCTATCTTGTAATTAAAATAATAACGTAAAAATATTTGGTTTCTCGGAAGTTTTAACTTTAAATGGTTTAAACATCACCAGATCAATGTTGGACACGCTGTACATTGAAGGTAATTAATTTGAGATTTGAGACCGAGCATGCAACACTATAAATAATTGAGTACTAAATACAAATTTTAGTACATGCATACTAAACACTAAAGTTAGTCTTACATAAGTTTAAACTAGCTAATGACAATAATATAAATATTTGATGTTGACCAATAAACTAAAACTTAGAAAAAAGCTGTCTGCACTTTGCATCAGGACATGAACGAATAATTTGAAATTCTCCAATATTATAAAATAGGTTGGAAGGTATGAAATAAATAAATGTAGTCTGCCGGACAGTATTCCGAATTGCGACGGTGTTAAGCCCCATTTGCGACAACGTATTGTAACACTGCTATATTGTCTCTTCTATTCTCCAAAGCATATGGATGACCAGAAGGTATAGCTACACAGGTTCCTTGAACGAGAACTCTTTTGGCTAAAGTAGGTCTTCCTCCAACTGTTACGACAGTTGCTGATTTTAAAATAATCTCTCCTTGAAGTACTGTGTAGTAGACCTGTGAAATGAAATGACATTACTTATTTAGTAGTATTACAAAGGTATTAAATTTATGTAATACTTTCTCGAATTATAACTTAATACATTTATGATTTTGCTAGCATTGCCGTCAGTTAAGAAGGAAATTGCAAAAATTCCGAATCACTCAAATTAAAATCCCTTTTCATAATCGCAAAATAACTATACTGCAAGTGCAAACATATTCTCTTCCTAAGATTAAATACACAAATTATAATGTTTGCAATTTAATTAATAGATATTCTACAATTTGAAGAAATAGTTAGTCATTAATTCGATTAAAATAATTATATATTATATATAAGCCTATTTTGACATGACTGTTTATTGTTACAGCACACCTAGACACCTACTTGAATGCAGTATTTATTGCAGGCTAGAAGTGCTTACCATGCTAGAATACGAAGTTCTTTCAAACGGTTTGATGGTTTTTGGACTTATTTTCAGAAATCCAATGGCACCATTGTTGACTTTTTTGAACTTGTAACAGGTCCCGGCGTATACTCCAGGATAAGATTTTTTCAATGCAGTATCAGACAATTTTGTGCACTGGACTTCGGTTTCTACATCAGTTGTTCGTAAAGTGATGATTTCCCCGACAGTCTTGGAATTCTTTAGGGCTCTGTATTCTTTGAGATTATCATCAATGTATACTTTGAGGTTTGATCCACTCTGGAAATCTAGGCTGCTATTATTACAAGTCCCAGAAACCAAAAGGGTACTATCCTCTGTAAAATCACCTGAAGAAGAACTGGGAAAATCATCTGAAGAAGAACTGGTATAATCGCCTGAAGAACCCGTATAATCACCTGAAATAGTAGTGATATCCCCGAAATTCATTGAAATACCACACTCGTTGGCTGCTTCACCAGAGTAATTTTTTTGTATTACTGAGGATACAGAAGACTCCTCTAAATCTGTTTCCGACAACGGATCTGCATCGTAATCGGAATTCGGGGTTTCATCGTCGAAAATTGGATCGTAGAAAAGTGTTGTAAACCTAACTTGAACTTTTACTTCATCCACGGCTTGAATTTTTGCAGTTCCACACCTTTTTCCTCCTCTTTTGCTATCACTCATTTTTCGGTTTTCTCGCAAGATATTTCTTTTAAAGAGTTTCAATCCTTATTACGTTATTACTTTTGTCAGCTTGAAAGGCCCCTGACCTCCTGTTTAAATAAATATGCTTTACAATATTCTTTTATTGATATGATTGTTCGTAAATGTGTAACGAACGCCGCTGTCCGCTGTAAAAAGAGTGTGAAAAAACCAAATGACAGCTCAATAGCTGGCAATACGAAATGTATAATGATGCATTGCATAATTTCACCTTACCTTCTAATAATTGCTAATTGTAGGAAATGTTGTGAAGAAGTTTTGGCAACTAAAAGCAAATGCAGTAATAAGTGAAAATTTTCAAGTCTTCTAATGTTATAATTCTGAATTATTTACAAATCAGAATGATTCCTCCTCCTTCAGCACAATGAAGCTTTGAAATTCGATCATTAACACACCGCCAAATACTGAAGCAGACATGAGATACTTCAAGCTCAAGTACACGATACCCCGAAGAGGAGAATTTTATCAAACCGAATTTTCTGAAAAATCTTTTACAAGCAAAATTTAGATAAAAGTGCTGAATGTTTACGGCTGATGAATACAGTATAACAAGTAAATGTATTCAAAAAAATAACCAGAACATTTTCACTCTTTTTATTTGCACTATTAATCATATAATATTGGTTTCATAAATCATAATATACATTTCTTTGCTAAATCATGCCCCAGGATGCTTTATATGTATTTATTTAGCACATAATTTACATAATTTTTACGAAAACGAGAACATATCGCTGTACTATGGTATTTATTAAAATTATAAAAACGAACTAAAAGTTATTAACAAAATGAAATATTTATACAAATTGGATTGCACGAGTTCTGTGAGACAACCTGTACAAATAAACAATTAATACACTGAAACTCTGATTTCTAAGATATGCAGAAATATTTACAATACTGCTATTTAAATATAATATAATGAAATAATATTATTAAAATAATATTTACAATTTTTACACTGAGAAGAATATTTCTGTATTGGTACTACTGCTTTGCACTAGATTCCACAGATATGGGTATTTCTTTAGGCTTCGGAGCTTCCACTTCGGGGAGTGGAACTTCAATGCTCAAAACGCCATCTGAAGACACAAGAGATTTGACTTCTTCCGGGTTAATACCTTCGGGAAGAGTAAATTGCCTTGAGACTTCTTGATAAAGTCTTGAAGTCTCATCTTGCGATTTGATCTCCAATTTCGCATCAATGGTAAGAATTCGGTCCTTCAAAGAAATTTTTATATCTTCAGGGGAAAAGTTTCTTCCTAAATTCACGGTAAGAGTGTATTTTCCGGGATGTCCGCTCTCTCCAGGCTTTACCTCTGATTCAACGACCGGAAAATTGAAGAATCGGTTGGCAAAAGGAGAAATTCGGTGAGAGTCGAAATGTCGGTCCATTCTATCGAAATATCTGTCCATCTCCTTCATTCTGTTTTCCATTTCCACGAATGGAGAACAGTGACGCCGGAAGAATGTCCTGTGCGGTTGATGATGCCCTGTTGCGGTCACATCAATTCCCTTTCGTGTCAAATACTGCCTGGTCATTTGACCCAAATACCTTCCGCAATTCCTCTGCATTTTCGTCTGCCTTAGCAATGGAGATTTTTGTTGAAAAAAGAATTACAAAAGCAAGGAATTATTTTCTACGATTGGTTCTATTAACGAAACCATCATAAAATTCAAAAATTTAGTAGTTCTGTGAAATGAAATTTTTTTACCTGATTGTTTGAATTCTAGTTTATTTAAATATTCTTTGTTGGTGGAGAATACGCTTTTATGTTTGTGAATAAAGTGAAAAAACAGTTTTTACAGCAAGTTAATTTTGTTGGTCTTCTTTTGTAAGTTTATTAATAACGGGCTGAACTCAAAGTTCAGATCAGAGTGAGAAAGCAGTCTGTCCAAGATTAAAACTCTATTTGGTTTCTCATACGGTCCTGTCGCTTATATTATTATTTCCGAAGAATCTTGTGGTGCAACAGACTGGGGAGTTTGCATCAGCTTATTTCCTAATTCGTCTCAACCTCAACTCATCACTCACACTACACAGACCAAAGCCTAAGCATCTATCTAAACTCTAAACATTACTACATTACTATAGAATAGACAACAATATATTATGCTATTCAACTGCAAATATTTACCACAATGCTCAACTTTTTCATTTTATTTTAGTTTCTGAAAACTTGACGCAGCCATTTATAATTATGTGATCAATAAGTGGCAAGGAATATATATTATATTATTACAGTAATTCCGTTCAAGACGTACGAGAATCTCACTTTACCCGATTTCGGGGAGCACTGAGTCGGGTTGCACTTTGCACTGAGCTTTTCGAGAGCCAACTGCTTCGTTCTTTCTACTGGGCAGTACACAGATCCAGAATATTCCACAAAAGTTTGGCTGCAAAGCAGAAGTAATTATATGATACGAATATATTATGATGTACCGTGTAAACCATTAAAATTTTCATCATGTATTTACACGTTATGGTGATGGGTGATTTGGGGGACCGATAAGTCATTGACAACCTTTAGAAATCTTAGCCAACAGGCATTTTTTAATACACACTATTCATCAACTTTGCATTTCGAATCTATTTTGAAATTCAAAAATGTAGTCATAAAAATTACTAAAAATGCACTAGCAAAAATCAGAACTATTAACAAAAGCTTCTTCATCTAAATATAATATGGATTATGGGTTAACTTGAATTTTTCATGACCTTTAGTTTGTCTTGTTAGTTTCTTTTAGTACATCCATTGATGCATTCAATGCATTAGTATGTTCAATTTGCTCAATGTTCCCTGCATCTGCATCTTGGATCTGTCTTTGAAGTTGTAGGTTGTAGAAAGCGAATATGCAGTGGAGAGCTGTAGTTTCATTCGCCGCGAAAGAGTACAGCCAGCTGATTCAAAATTCAGAAAGTAAGAAGAAGTAAGGTAAAGTATTTACATTATTTTGTAAAATTGCATTTTAAGTAATTCCTTCCCGTTACCCCAATGCTAAGTTGTTATTTTCCCCTGATGTCAATACACATTTCCGATACTTTTTCACATGGTTCTCAGAACAATTTTACAAAATTACCAGAGTAAACGTAAAAAATTTGTTTTTATTTTTCAGTTCTTCCTTTGGAATTTTCCATCAGCATTGGCATTTGAAAACATGGATTTAGATCATATGGAACTCGATGACAACATTATTGTAAAATCTGAACCTCAATCCGACGATACAAATGAATCCCTATTAACGATTCCCGAAATTGGATCTAAAAATAGTGCTTTTCAACCGTACAGGGTAGGTCAAGTATATCATGTACCTATATATATTTTCATAATTTGCAATTCAGCAATAATACTGTTAGATATCATGTGCGGGAGAAGCCCATAATATTGTCATATTTAAAACTGAGTAATTTAGAAGTAGAAAATTAATGACGAAAATTAATATCCAAATTGTCTGTACAGGATCCATAAAAATTTCTTTTTATTTATTTTTAGTCTCTAACCATTCTTACAAATTTGCAACGTGGAAATGTAAAAACATACAACAAAGATATTTCTAGTCAACTGTTGACTTTTTATGAGAAGGCAGCCAGAGGTGACATAAACGAAGACGAGATTAACGGTAAGATATTCGCAATGTGCTCCGAAAATATTTTAAAGATTTACAAGGCTTGGTTGTACTATTTTCAAAATAAATTTATCCCATAATCTCGTTTGTATACTAGAATTAAATGTGAACGAGCCTGATGAAAAAGGATTTACGGCTTTAACGTGGGCTGCGTTTCACGGAAAACTGTCTGTAGTTCAAATGTTGATTTCCAAGGGATCAGACGTAGATTTCCAGGGAAAGTGTGGGGAAACACCTTTAATGTTTGCGTCAGCCAATGGGCATCACGAAGTGGTTAGTTTTCTTTTGGCCAAAGGGGCACAAGTCGAATCAGTTGACGATAACGGCAATACTCCACTAATTTTTGCTGCAAATGGAAATCACCCGCAGTGCATTCAGGAACTTCTTTCTAAAGGCGCAAAATTGACAACAGCTAACGGAATGGGGGATACCCCGTATGAAATCACTGTGGCCAAAGGACTTACTTCTGCTCAGTTTGCAATCGAAAATTACCTTAAAGATTATATTGAATCCAATTTGGTACAAAAATGAAGATCTCTACTGTGCACAGTACATTATAATTAGAATTGTAATTCATATTCACTTTGGGATGCAATCTTATTTATTTATTATTTACACAACGTGTGAGAATAAATTGTTAACTTACTTCTTTCTAGGTTTAATTCTGCAAATGTCTTAAGAACTCATAATGTTATGTAATATACCTTTATTATGTATACAGGTGAATGTAAATAAATATTTTTTGATTCTATTTTTGGTATCGGTTAAGTTTATTATGATAAAAAGACGAAAATTGTAAATATGTACAGTATATGGAATTTTATATACGGAAATGTGCAGAATGTATGGCATTGTCGATCGTCATTATACAGCATATTGTAATTCTAATTCTGATTCTGATATGAACAATGAATATGCATCAATTAGATTTCTATACACTGTAAGAATATATATACGTCCGTATTCCCATTCCGTATCCAGTATTGTTTTTAATCAAGTTTACTTGATTTCCAACTTGATGCAATTTTCACAGAACATTTTCCCATTTTGAAAATAATTTTAAAATACTTCATCTGTCCATCTGATACATAAAATTCTATATGAAAAACTTGCTGTTTATCAAGAGACATTTAATTTGCTTAGTAGGTATAATATTATGGTAGTCGAATTTTACTTTCACGAAACGAAAAGTCCACAAAACTGATGTGCGACATCAATAAAACGTTGATAGTACATTGATATACTGTCCTTAATCGTTAACCCAAATTCTTATTAGTTTCCTTTTTTATTTTCCTTCATTGTTCCTAATTGTACCACAAACAATTCAATATTCAGTAACAATACTACATAGTTGTATAAAATATGCATTTTGAACGGTATATTATGGTAATTTGCTATTAATGGTGTTGGTGTCATTGTGCAACTGCTTTATCGTAAAATGTATGTGTACAGGTATAATAAAATTAGTAAAACAAAACATTAACTACCTATCCAAAAATAGGCGAAAGATGTTCTGATTTCTGACAAAAACTGAACATACACTAGTTGCATTAATTAGTTTGGGCTGCAGTATTATGACAATGCGTGTTAAAATGTTAATGGCTATGTTTAGGGCGAATCCTTGAGAATATCTGGTGTACGTCCTTAGTTTCTTAGACTGAGGAGTAAAATAAATATAAATAAAAATCCTTGCCATGCAGATATTAAAAATGTAATGCTTTGATATGATCTTCCTAAAGTCTGCATTTACCTATTATTCTAGAAAATAATAGTATTGATACGAAAGAAATGTGAATTGATATTTTCCCTTCGCAATTGTATAAAATTACGAAGGAGAATTTATAGCTTTGCAGTAATTCAGAGGAATCGCTTCCGTTCAATGGAACCTTTTATTGCCCACAAAAGTTTCATCCCGTCGACAATAGTTTTTATGTACAAATTTATTTTCTTGGCAGTATTTACCAATGGAATTATAGCCACCGATTGGAATTTAGATCAAAGCAGTCTCAGTTTTGAGTATATCTTGCAAAGTCCCGTACTAACTGAATTCGGGGAGTATGGACCATTTGAGAACTGCTCTTCGGGACAATTTGTTACCGGATTTCAACTGAAAGTCGAGGAAAAACACAACACAGTGGATAACACTGCTCTTAATGGAATCAGATTTTTCTGTGGTATTCCAAGTCTCTACTATTTCAGAAATATCGGACAGATTTCCAGCTCTACCGGACGATTCGGAAATTACTTGTGGCAAAGATTTTGTCCAGTGTCCAGATACGCTGTGGGATTTCAACTCAAGTCGCAGTACTACCAAGGCAGAGGCAGGGATGATGTTGCTGCTATTAATTTGAAAATTATATGCAATGATGGAACTGTCATCGAAGGATATACCGAAGACAGCTTTTACAGGGAAAGCATTTACACCGATCCACAATTTTGCCCAGATGGTCATGCCATTTGCGGACTTCAGACACAAGTCGAAAGATATCGAGGCATTTTGGGTAGGCATTTTTTAATCATGTCATTTTACGCATAAGAAGATTTCTAATTTGTTTTAAAATACAATGGAATAAGTATGGATTATGGATTGGTAATTATTATAAAGAAATGTATTTGTGTAGATGATACGGCGCTGAATAATGTAAGAGCAAAATGTTGCCCGGTTCCAAGTGAAACAACTCCTGGACCAAATACCACCGAAACTGATACAGGACACACTCCAGAAAACATAACCGAACCTACGAATCCGAATGGAACTGTGACTTCAACTCCAGTGACAGAAGTCACCAATTCATCACAAATTGACAACTCTACCATTTCAGATTTGGATGAGATAACCACAAATGAAGATGAAATTGGAACAAGCACTACTCATAATATGACTGATGTGGAACATGAAAACGTTACAGCACTCCCAGAAACATCAACAGGGATGATAGAGACGACTGAAACCGCAGTGTTCACAACCGGAGTTTCAGAGACACCTTCAGTACCTGCTGAGACCACCGCAGTTCCTGAAGAGATGACAGCAGTTCCTGAAGAGACTACAACAGTTCCTGAAGAGACTACAACAGTTCCTGAAGAGACTGCAGTACCTGAAGAGATTACAGCAGCTCCTGAAGAGACTACAGCAGCCCCGGAAGAGACTACAGCAGCCCCGGAAGAGACGACAGCAGCTCCCGAAGAGACTACAGCAGCTCCTGAAGTGACTACAGCAGCTCCTGAAGTGACTACAGCAGCTCCTGAAGTGACTACAGCAGCTCCTGAAGAGACTACAGCAGTTCCTGAAGAGACTGCTATACCTGAAGAGATTACAGCAACTCCTGAAGAGACTACAGCGGCTCCTGAAGAGACTACAGCAGCTCCTCAACAGACCACTGCAGTACCTGAAGACATTACAGCAGCTCCTGAAGAGATTACAGCAGCTCCTGAAGAGATTACAGCAGCTCCTGAAGAGATTACAGCAGCTCCTGAAGAGATTACAACAGTTCCTGAAGAGACTGCAGTACCTGAAGAGATTACAGCAGCTCCTGAAGAGACTACAGCAGCCCCGGAAGAGACTACAGCAGCCCCGGAAGAGACGACAGCAGCTCCCGAAGAGACTACAGCAGCTCCTGAAGTGACTACAGCAGCTCCTGAAGTGACTACAGCAGCTCCAGAAGAGACTACAGCAGTTCCTCAACAGACCACTGCAGTACCTGAAGACATTACAGCAGCTACTGAAGAGAATACTGCAGTACCTGAAGAGATTACAGCACCTACTGAACAGACCACTGCAGTTCCTGAAGAGACCACTGTAATTCCAGAGCAAACTACAGTGGCAGTAAAGGAAACCACAGCAGTTCCCGAGCTAACTACAGTGGCAGTAGAGGTAACCACAGCAATTCCAGAGCATACTACAGCAACCGCCACTGAAACCACAGCAGTTCCCGAGGAAACTACAGTAGCCGTTGAGGAAACTACGCCAGTTCCAGAGCAAACTACAGTGGCAGATGAGGTAACCACAGCAGAGCATACTACAGTGGCAGTAGAGGTAACCACAGCAGTTCCAGAGCAAACTACAGTGGCAGTAGAGGAAACCACATCAATTACAGAGCATACCGCAATAACCGCCTCTGAAACCACAGCAGTGCCAGAGCAAACTACAGTATCCGTCGAGGAAACCACAGCAATTCCAGAGCAAACTACAGTAGTAGTCGAGGAAACTACAGCAGTTCCAGAGCAAACTGCAGTATCCGTCGAGGAAACCACAGCAATTCCAGAGCAAACTACAGTAGCCGTTGAGGAAACTACGCCAGTTCCAGAGCAAACTACAGTAGTAGTCGAGGAAACCACAGCAGTTCCTCAGCAGACTACAGTTACTATCGAGGAAACCACAGCAGTTCCAGAGCAAACTACGGCAACCATCGAGGAAACCACAGCAGTTCCTCAGCACACTTCAGTAACCATCGAGGAAACCACAGCAGTTCCTCAGCAAACTACAGTAACCGTCGAGGAAACCACAGCAGTCCCAGAGCAAACTGCAGTGGTAATTGAGGAAACCTCAGCAGTTCCTCAGCACACTACAGTAACCATCGAGGAAACCACAGCAGTTCCTCAGCAAACTACAGTGGTAGTCGAGGAAACCACAGCAGTCCCAGAGCAAACTACAGTGGTAGTTGAGGAAACCACAGCAGTTCCTCAGCAAACTACAGTAACCATCGAGGAAACCACAGCAGTCCCAGAGCATACTGCAGAGGCAGTCGAGGAAACCACAGCAGTTCCTGAGCAAACTACAGTGGTAGTTGAGGAAACCACAGCAGTTCCTCAGCAAACTACAGTAACCATCGAGGAAACCACAGAAGTCCCAGAGCATACTGCAGAGGCAGTCGAGGAAACCACAGCAGTTCCTGAGCAAACTACAGTGGTAGTCGAGAAAACCACAGCAGTTCCTGAGCAAACTACAGTGGTAGTCGAGGAAACCGCAGCAGTTCCTGAGCGAACTACAGTGGTAGTCGAGGAAACCGCAGCAGTTCCTGAGCAAACTACAGTGGTAGTCGAGGAAACCACAGCAGTTCCTGGGCAAACTACAGTGGTAGTCGAGGAAACCACAGCAGTTCCTGAGCAAACTACAGTGGTAGTCGAGGAAACCACAGCAGTTCCTGAGCAAACTACAGTGGTAGTCGAGGAAACCACAGCAGTCCCAGAGCAAACTACATTAACCATCGAGGAAACCACTGCAGTCCCAGAACAAACTACAGTGGCAGTCGAGGAAACCACAGCAGTTCCTGAGCAAACTACAGTGGTAGTCGAGGAAACCACAGCAGTCCCAGTGCAAACTACAGTGGTAGTCGAGGAAACCACAGCAGTCCCAGTGCAAACTACAGTGGTAGTCGAGGAAACCACAGCAGTCCCAGTGCAAACTACAGTGGTAGTCGAGGAAACCACAGCAGTCCCAGTGCAAACTACAGTGGTAGTCGAGGAGACCACAGCAGTTCCTGAGCAAACTACAGTAGTAGTCGAGGAAACCACAGCAGTTCCTGAGCAAACTACAGTGCTGGTCGAGGAAACCACAGCAGTTCCTGAGCAAACTACATTAACCATCGTTGGAACAACAGCAGTTCCAGAGCTGACAACTGTAGTCTTTGAAGAGACTACAGTCGTTCCCTGAACAATCATGATTTGTTACTGGGTCACCGGCAGAAGCATGTAATTCACATTCGAATTTTGGAAAATGCTTTTTTCATGCTTTCATCGAATAATTTCAGACCACCTTGGGCTCTGTTTACGTAGTTCGTTTATGTAGAACAAAGGTTACCATTTTATTAAAATGTAAAGAAAGTACAGATATTATGTGATATTTGTAAATGGTATCCCTTTTCCTGCTGAAATAATTTAATTTAAATAATGTGGTTTGTTACAAATAAAACGATTTGTCTTCATCCAGATCACTTTTCTAAATGACAATAATGCGTACCTATATATTTACCTCAATTGTGGATGCTGCAATTAAGTAATTAGTAACGTATAGGCAATTTCATCTGAGCTAAGACAAATATTGTTGGGGCACATTGAACAGCGGAAAAGGCAATCTTGTTTGAAATAATACCCCAGTGGATGGAAACCGAAGTATTGAAATAGGTTAAATAGAAATAGATAGATATGGATAAAAATAATGTTGAATTTTTCTTACAAACAATTATTCTTTGCCAGCAAAATAATTTATTTGACTACAAAAATACAATAATATTATTTTAATTTTTACAACTCCTTTGAAAAGAATTGCTGATTTCTACTGTTATAACATATTTTTGAATTAATGAATGGGTGAATCTGCTGCACTTATTAAACTGACATACCAAAAAGCATCCTTTTTTATTAAGCACAAGATATAGGAAGTTTACTTTAATTTGCAATACAAATTAAAAATGTTAAAATCATTGTGTTCCTGTTACTGCCAAAAACCTTTTGCAGGCAATATCTTACGAGAAAATGGTTCTAAAATGTTTCTGAAAACATTTAGCAGCAGTACAAAAGTATGTAAAGTGCCTCCCTTCCAATTGGAAGCCTCTCTAAAAGGAAGTCCATTATTTCAACAAACAAGACTCTTCTCTAGTTCTTATCTGCTGCAAATAAAGCAAATTCCTTTAGCCATTTACAGTCCCAAAAGGTGCTTCAGAACATCTTCACCTAGAAATGCTCTTCCACCCCTTATTGTAGTTATTCTAGGAAGACTGGCGAAATTCGGGGCTGTATTCGCTGGTAGATTTGCTCGTCGATGGTGGTATAAACTTCCTCCGGAAAGAAAAACAGAGTTAACTGGGCGTGCCAGTAAACATAGAAATCTTTTGTGGGGTTCGTTATTTTATATACATTTTAAAATGATGCATTTTCACTGATTTACTGCGAAGGAATAATTGAGTTTTACTTCAAATAATATATGCCAACAGGTGTATTAGGAGGAATAAGTTTCGGAGCATATATTTATTACGACACTCATATACAAGAAACTCCCATCACCAAAAGAAAGCGGTTCGTCGCTTTTAACGATGATCAGTTTAATGAAATAGCAAAACAGCAGTTACAACTTGTGAGTACCATTTTAATTGTCGATATATTGAAAATATGAATAAATTGTTTTAAATAATATTGTTTTTCTTACAGCTACTGGAAGAACATAAGAAGGAAATTGTTCCTGCTAATATTGGCCAACCAATTTACCAAAGGGTAGTTAGGGTAGCACAGCGGTTGCTTAATGCTAATTTAGATTTGAACCAGATTCACAATAAAGAATGGACAATTACCGTAGTGAAGGATGACGATGTACTGAATGCCTTTGTTCTTCCGGTATTAACATTCCCGTATTTGCAAATATTTTAAGTTAAAAGCAAATCTAACATTTTGCTCTGATGTTTCTGATGATTCTTTTAGGTGCGTAGGAAATTGTATAACTTTTATTCATTACTATATTACAATACTATTATTCATCACTATTTTGCAGTGTGGCAGTATTTTTGTATTCAGCGGACTTTTGAAATTATGTGAGACGGACGACCAGCTCGGAGTTATTTTGGGTCACGAAATGGCCCACGCCGTTTTAGCTCACGGAGTAAGTTCGAAAATTGCAATTTGAATTTTGTTGAAAATGTTTTGGTTTGTGAGAGTGAATGAATGTATTTATTATATGCAGTCAGAGCAAGCAAGTTTCCTTCATTTGATGGACCTACTTTTTATTATACCTTTGGCTGCATTATGGGCTTTGATACCAACGGATGCCATTGCTGCCCTGTCACATTGGTTTGTTGGAAATATGACTGAAATCTTAGTAAACTTGCCGTATAACCGTTCTTTGGAAACAGAAGCAGATGAAGTTGGACTCGTCCTTGCCGCAAAAGTAATTACTCCTTAAAAGAATCAAATGAGAATTGTTTTTTTGCTATTTCTAAGTCTGACTAAGTGTTTTGTGAAGGCTTGCTTCGATGTCAGAGAGGCTCCTGTAGTTTGGGCTAAAATGGCTTTGTGGGGCCAAATGGAAGGTCATCCAGACATAGAGTGGCTTTCCACACATCCTAGTAGCGAAAATAGACAAGCTCAGTTGGAAGAACTCCTCCCTGAAGCAATTAAAACAAGAGATGCGTGCAAAGTACTCTAAAGTTTTGCAAAATATCTCATAATGCCATAACTCTGGTACACTAATTAAATTGTAAATCCTTGTTTTGTTCCTTAGTGTCCAAAATTGCCGTTTTTTGACCCAAGACTTCAAATCGAAATGATAAAAAAGCGGAGCGCCGTAGCGCCAGCGAGACCTCGAGAAGAGCTTTTAATTCCTTTGAAAATTTGAGTTGAATTGAAAGATTCCAATAAAATTGAGTACGCAGTTGTCGATAGAAAAGGAAATTATGTATCTTAATATTAGTATACATTTTTTAACGGTAAACAAGGTTTAATTCAAAAATTTTAATTTAAAAAATCTAAAAGTCAATAATCTTACCTTAAAAGCGCAGATTTTACTTAAATATTTTTTGAATTAAGCCGTTAAAAAATGCCTAGTAATATTGAAGGCTGGAAACACAAAACATTTATCTTAATATTATTAAAAAGACTATATAAGTGAATTATGGGGACGTTATATGCATTTTAAATACAAATATATAATTAAGTACTGAAATAACAAGGAGAAACTTATTTATTTGTAACGGAGATACTACTGCTAATGCAGTGTCAATCAATCTAATTCAATTCAATTTTATTTAAGTGTCTAACAATATCAGCATTACAATCCGTCCATCTGTCTGTCCGCCTGTGCTTCATATTTTGTTGGTGATATAATTAACTTTAGAACGCATTTACATAAAAATCCTTCAACTTTTTTAAAAGCATCAGTCATTGAAATGCTTTGCTCCCTGTCGAGATTTGGTTTTTTCAAAAAAATTCAATATGCTCATGTGTAATCAGTATACACAAGCAAATCACATGCCATCAGGTGTATTCGGAGGAATTAGTTTCGGAACATACATTTATTACGACACTCATATACAAGAGACTCCCTTCGTCCCTTCACCAAAAGAAAGCGTTTTCTCGCGTTTAACGATAATCTGGTTTATGAAATAGCAAAACAGAAGTTACAACTTGTGAGCACCATTGTAATTATCGACTAATATTGATTGATAACTTATGTATATTATTCTAAAACATTGTTTTCCTTTCGCAGCTACTGGAAGAGCATAAGAATGAAATTATTCCTGCTAATATGGGCCTACCAATTTACCAAAGGGTAGTTAGGGTAGCACAGCGGTTGCTGAATGCTGATTTAGATTTGAACCAGATTCACAATAAAGAATGGACAATTACTGTAGTGGCCGCTGACGCTGCATTGAATGCCTTTGTTCTTTCGGTTATTTACATGTTCTACTCCTTGCATATATTTTAAGTTAAAATCAATAAACCTTCGATGATTTTTTCTAGTGATGGAAATTGTATTACTAAGACTTTAAACTATTACTGTTTATTTTTATTTTGCAGTGCGGCAGCATTTTTGTTTATAGTGGGCTTTTGAAATTATGTGAGACGGACGATCAGGTTGGGGTTATTTTTGGTCACGAAATGGCCCACGTTGTTTTAGCTCACTGTGTAAGTCCGAAAAATTATAATTCATTGGAAAATTATTGTGTTTTGCTTTGTGAAATTAAATGATATACAGTCGGAGAAAGCCAGTTTCCTACATTTGCATTTGATGGATCTACTTCTCATTATACCTTTGGCTGCATTATGGGCTTTGATACCAACGGATGCCATTGCTGCCCTGTCACATTTGTTTGTTAGAAATATGACTGAAATCTTAGTAAACTTGCCGTACAACCGTTCTTTGGAAACAGAGGCGGATGAATTTGGACTCGTCCTTGCTGCTAAAGTAATACTCTGTAACAATAATCAAATCAGAACTTTTCTGTTTTATTTCCTAGTGTAAGTAAATAAATAAATAAAATTAAATACCACCAAGGCTTGCTTCGATCTTCGATGTCAGAGAGGATCCTGTGGTTTGGGCTAAAATGGCTTTAATGGAAGGCCACCAGGATATTGAATGGTTTTATACTATTTCTACCCATCCTAGTAGTGAAAATAGACAAGCTCAGTTAGAGGAACTCCTCCCTGAAGCAATTAAAACACGAAATTCGTGCAAAGTACGCCAATTAACCTTTTCGTGCAATATGTCATGATCATGATGGTATAATAATTTAACTGGCAATCCTTATTTTGTTCCTTAGTGCCCAAAATTGCCGTTTATTGACCCAAGACTTCAAATCGAAAGGTTAAACAAGCGGAGCGCCAATGTACCACCTACGATACCTCGAGACGAGATTTTCATTCCTTTGAAAAAGTGAGTTGCATTTTTAAGAGGGGGATGCATTTTGAATAGGTATAAGAACACCTACATATACTAAGCTTTTATTTTTGAATGACAATCGAATAGAATTTTTTCACCAACTTTGATATCATCCTTTGAAGTTTAGATTCGAATTGTGTACAAGTAGTCGTTAGACAAGGAAATAATATTTACCTCAGTATAATTAAATAAAAAGACTATTTAAATTAATTGTAGAGACTATATATGCTTACTAAAATTACTGAAATAATTATGAAAAAGTTTATTTATTAATAATATAACGGGACCTGCTTTATTATTATTGTTTGTACGTTATTCATGCATACAAATAAGTAGTATATACCGACCAGCGATTAAAATGTAACGCAATTAACGTTTTATATAACGAGTAAGAAAGACTTTTTTCATCTAAATTTCATGTGTTTCCTACACATGACTTTTAGTTTACATTAAGGGCTTTTAAAACCGAACTGTTCAAGAGACCTGTTTGTGCATCATATAGCTAACAAATTCCATTTTCCCACTCGTGTTGTCCATACATTTTTGGAATTGTTACTATATAAATATATAAGCCATAAACCATTTTTAACGCGAGTAAAGTATTATGTGGTAACGGTCACATTTTCAGGAGATGAGGATTATTGGCTGGTGCGCTGATAGTTGGGTCGCACTTTAATTTGGTGTCGAGTGGCAATTATTTTCTCAACTGCTCTGTCTATTTCGGAAGCGTCAGCCTCATCGTCTTCGACAATCAAATGTGCCAACTTCTTACGAGCAGGGGGAGTGGGGGTAGTGGGTTGGCGAGGACGCATCTTTTGATTGATGAAAAGGACGGATTCGCTATTATAATTGTAGCCAGGAGGACTTGAGTAGGGTGGTCTTAAGGTCGGTGCTTGAGTCGTGGTCGTTATGCGGCGCCGGTTATATTTTTCGTTAGACTGTTGGTATTGAGGAGGAGGGTGTGGTCTTGGCTTAGGGCGTTTCTTGTGCGGAGGAAACTTGGAAAATTCTGGAATGAAAAGATTGTCTTCTTCGGATGCAATCATCTCGTCGTCTTCGAATTCCGCCTGAGTAAAGTAAATCCGCCCGGTTTCCTCTGGGGGAGTTTGTTGAACCATCAAAGGTTCGCTTTCAGAGTTCGGTTGTTCTGCAGTGCCTGCCGAATTTGGAATCGATTCCGGAATCTCCAATTTCATAACTGCTGAGGGATTAATTTCCCATTGGGGGTTCTCGGCAGATTCTTCAGATGAGGAACTAGAAGTCGTGGGAGCGTTGCGACTGCGGCGAAGAGAACGTTTTGAAATGCGGGCGCCCTTCCTGTCACTTAAATTATTCCTCAGAATTCTGTATCTCTGGACACGCTTGTTTCCCGTCTTCGTTTTCTTCGACGCAGCAACTTTTCTTTTCTTCGTCGATTTTTGTGCTGCGCTTGCACTGGCTACTTTTGATTTTTCTTTCTTCTTCGTACTAGTTGGTATTGTCATATTACTCGTTTCTTTGTTAAAATCGTCAAGGATTTTGTAAGATATTCCAGTTTCTTCCAAATTATCGTTTTCTGCAACATCTGCTAAAATCTGATTGTAACTTACTGGAAGGCCGGCTGTCTTGGCCAATAAAGTCACATTGTTAAGACTTTCAATTGCTAGTAAAGTATTACGTAGATTTTGCAGATTTGCGTTTTTCTCTTCAACAGTGGTGATATTGCCAACTTTACTTGTTGTCTCACTAGGAACATTTATCGCAGACGGGGTAGATTGCGCAATCAATTGTCCGGCATTTTTTCTTTTCAAAGTATTTACCATTGCCATTATCTGAGTTGCTTTGAAAGGACATGTGTTGAAGACATACTCACAGCTTTTTGCACTTTTTTCACCTACGGTGGCTGCAACGCGGAATTTACGACGGAAATCTCTATTAGTCTACATCAAAATAAACAAATCATTTTTTAAATTTTCGGGTCATTAGTCATTATTTCATGAAATATTACATAGAATACTTGGTTATGTTAATAAATTAATACGCATATATTTCTACAATGGTTTTATGTACTTACGGCATCGATTCTGCGCAACTGGCGTCCTACTCGGTGGTAATCAACAGTTTCTGGGGAGAATTTCATACTTCGGGCAAAATCGTCAAAAAAGGGATCGTCTGCAAAAATGTCATCTATGTTTTTGTGTGATTTCTCTCCTGCTTGAACTGCTTTGTACTCTGACTGATCTGTATTTCCTCGAGTGCTTAGGTTGGATTGACCCCGTTTCTTAAGGAACTGTTTCTTTGGAAAAAATGGAGGATGTGAAGCTGTATGAGGTTTGTATTTCGGTCGAAGTTTCATCTTGTCTTTCAATATAAAGTAGTAGTCCATAGGATCGTGAGATTCTTCCACAAGTGCGTCCAAGGCATCTGCTTCCAATTTCAAATTTTGCTTTTTTCGCCGAGTTTTTATTCGCTCATTTAGCTCATCCTCTTCGTCACCTCCCTCTAGGTCATCATGACCCTCTTCGGATTCTGAATTGTCATCTTCTTCGCTGTTCTCCCCTTGGGTGTCGTCATCATCACCCTCATTGTCATCCCTAAAGTCCAAATTGAAACAAATGAATATAATTTTCCAAACGAAACAAAATTCCGGAAATAAATCTATTTTAGGAAATATTTTAGTGATTTTGCACTTGCATATAAGACACACTTTCTCATATTTCCCACATTTTTATATTTCTACCACAGGGTTTTCCCAGTGGGAAATGAGTAATTTACCTTTAGGAGTATTTCCCACGTGAAACCTCAAATATTTTCCCTGGATTTCAAAGAAAAACTACCTTCTGACTACTATAATTGTTTCTTTCTTATAACACTAACTAACAAACAATTCAATGCTCTGGTACACACAAATATTACAGGTGCACATACTATAGCAATTTAAATTAATTTGGTGTAATAGTTTTGCAATAAAAATTACGTACACCAGGCGGTATTACTAGTTTACTCTGCATTTCAGGTTTGGGTTATGTTAGCTTGAATTCATTAAAGAGCAAGAAAAGAACCGGCAATACTTGTGCTACTGCCACATTTATAATTGCATTAGGTACATACGGAATTGGAATTGCCTTGTAACGTACGAGCTATGTAAATGTAAATCTATTGTGCTGATGATGAAACCTTTATAAGGGTCTCGTTATTACAAAGTCAAAATGTGTATCCTGTGACAAAATGCAATTTCTAATTAACATTTAATTTGTGGGTTAAAAAGTCCCATATTTGTTCAAATATGGATAATATGGGAAATAATAGATTATAAACTTACTCTTAAGAATTAAGGTCACCAAATTAACTTACTTTAAATTTTAAAGCTTCTATTTATTCTAAAACTTCTTTTAATTATTTTAAACCTATTTATTCCCATAAAATAAGCAGTTTAAATTCTTGGAACTTACAAAGGAGTTTCCTTTTTGGACGGATCATTCAATTCACAGAAAACCTTAGGTAAGCAATTGAGTGGGTCCATTTCTCCCAACTGTCTAAGAAATCTATCCCGAATAGCATTTTCAGCATCGGACATCTTGGTTGAGACGATGCTATCCTGCGGTGTGCTTTCCCGAGTTTTCGAAGGATTATTGCTCTGCTGTCCATTATTCAGTCCTGTGCAATTAATGAATTATAATATTTCACGCTTAATAATAATAACACTAAATAGATGATAAAACGTGGTAACTGACCTTGCATCATCATTAAGAATGTGCCTAGTGTCATTTTGCCCATAAGGAATCCTCCCATGAAAGACGTGAGCATGGTTGCTGTTAAGACAGTGGAAGATACGAAAGGAGCACAAATGAATAAAGCACAGCCGCCTGCACGGAAAATCCGTGATAGTCGCATTTTGAAATTCCTGTGCCGGGTCAACTAATACGAATATTAATCTGAACTGAAACTTGTTTGGGACTGTTGGATCACTTTCAGAGATTCAGTCCAGTTCAGATGATCCGATAATGGAAAACATGAGCCAAAATAATTAATAATAGGATTGAAGGTGTAAAAATCGTAAAGAAACGCAAAAGATGTGTTGTGTAGTGGAGATGCACTTCTCACGAATGAATTACTTTTGCGAAGAGCTACCTGATTTGGTGTGTAAAAATTGTAAGTCAGGTTAGTAAGTGAATTAAATGAGACTAGGACTAGACGAAAGAAAAGGTGATGGGGATACGCTCAGCTAGTGCTATAATACTTTCGAACCAAGGTGGATTCGCCACTTCTGCCTTCCTTTTGCTACAACTCCATTTTTTAACTATCCTACAAACCGTTGCTTTTTCATTCATGTCTTTCGTGAGCTAACTTCTTAACTAATGTTAACGCCAATTCCAATCCAATCTAGGAAAATACACATTCATGTATTCCTCATCCAATACATCTGAATTCATGCACACAGTCCTCTAAAACTATTAGGCCCCCTTTGGGCAGGGAATAAATAACACTCGCTTTTTAATAAAAAGTCATAAAAAATTAAGTTATAGGAAAAAACATTTTTTTTATTTCAATTATTCTTAAGAATGTTATTTTGCATAGATGGGCAAAATACTCACTGGAGTATTTTGGAAATTCATGCACCAAAATACAAAATAAAATATACTTAAAACACTAATTAATTAATCAATTTCATTAAAATACAGGGTTGGCCAAAAATGCATATAATGGCGAGTAATAAACACTTTTAAGGTTTAAGAAATTTGTAAACTTTATTACATGCCCTACGTTTCGCAACTTTAGGCCAACCTTGTGGAAATAAAAATATAAATACAATTTGGAATATAATTCCAATTTAAAAGTAATAGAATTTTGCCCATCTCTGTTATTCTGGTCTTCGGCAACAGAGGATGACCCAATCATAGTACAGGATGGTTATGTACACTAAGAACATAATTTTTGTAATATCATCCGTGTGTGTAGTGGAAGAAGATCGACAAAGCAAAAGCGAAGGAATAGCAAGAGAAGATTGAAGATCAAGTTCAAAATTGCAATAGTTTGATATAGTGGACTAGAGTGGAGTGCAATGTAACTTGTTAGATGTTGATCTCTGATGGTAGCTGATTGATGTTTCGCTTGCATGTTCATTTTGCTTCAGTTCAGTCAGTCAGTGTCAATGTGGAACGAGTTTTCAAGATTCCACAAAACGATCTGACACACAGAACACAACTAATGTATTGTTTGTATTTCTATTGTACTAATTAACTATTAAGTGTTTCTGTTTCTCCTTCCTTCGCCAAATTGCGGAGACCTATAAAAAGTGCTATCAGATATGAATGTAGACTGTAGAAGCAATACTCGTAAATACTATAACACAAATCTCGTGCATTGGTTTACCTGACCTTTTGACCAGTTTGCAAATTCCTTCGTTTTCATTTCGCTTTCACTGAAAACATAATAAGTTACTTATTGCTACACGATGATGCCACTTCAGTTATGCATAATAAAATCAAATGAAGTTCCTAGACAATTTTTTCCTTACTTTACCCTTTCTATTCTACTGCAAAAATGCAAAATTGACACGACACGAACAAATAGTTCTTTTTTTACTTAACCTATGTAATTAATCATTCATTTCACTTGCATTTATTACCGGTACAATCGTATTTCTCTTGTTCCACATGTTATACCAATAATTACTACTTATGTGGTTTCTTCCTAACAATTTCTCTTTGGGTAATTGCCCGAAATAATTCTTTTTAATCTTCCCAACTATCCCAACTTTACTTGCACAACTTTACTATATGGCTCTGCTTTAAATTTTAAAGGTCTTCCAGGTTCTATTAACTCTGTTGTTTTTTACCTCTCATGTGCCTGTGTTTCTGTGCTAATAAAAAGTTATGCGAAAGTAAGAGTTGCTAATTTCTTTGTATTTTCACTTTCTTATTCTTTTGAGACAAAAAATAATGTTTAATTATTGCTGACACATTACATGAAAGTAATATTAAGATTGCCCAAACGACATTATCATTTACAATTTTTAATCTCTGCCATACCATATGCCAAAAACCCATTTACGTAGCTTTTTCATTCTAGGTTAGGTTTTAGGGGAACATGATGTGCATATGGGTAAATTTTTGATCTTACGTACAAAAAATATTTTATTTTAAATACATTTTTAAATTCCAGCAATTCGCATTATTTTTATCTTTGACATCAATAATTTTAATGGTGCCCCATAGAAAATGTAGCACTAACTAATTTATTATCTATTTTGATAGAACGAAGTGTATTTAATATTTTTAGCTTAAAACTGATCTCGAATATTTAAACCGTTCTTAAAGACGATTTCTGTAGCAAAAGTATTTAACAAAACAACATAACAGTTAACAGTAAATAACACCAAATGAATAATGTGTCCCATATTCAAAACAACTTACTTAAATTACGTAACAAAATAATTCAACAAATAATGATATAGCGAGCATGATCTGTCATTTGCACCGTGAATAATATAAGATAACCAACATTGGTTGCTGACACACAATAGTGGAAGAACAAAACCAATTTGATTTTAAATTGCGGCGGAGGACAGCAAATTCTATTTCTACAACTTGAACTTATTTTGCGATTTGAAATTGTACTTGGACAGAACAGATTGTATTGGTAAATATAAATATACCTGAACGTGGTGTTCACGTAACTTTGATAGAAACTGCTGGATGTTGTCTAAGGATTCTAAGGAAGCGTTTGCTGATGACTTTCGGTTTCTCTGTGGTGGTTGTCGGATTGGGTTTAAATACTTTTGAGAATTTTTGAAAGTCCTGAGACACGGGATTGCGTTTGGGTGTGACTGGAATGGGCTTGCTCTCTTTCTCCCTGTTAAGGAAATGTGGGGGTGTTCGATCGAAGGGTCTAAAGGGTCTGTCCATCCAGGGTGGGGGAGGAGGGGGGCCGAGGGGGTGTCCCGGGGGAGGAGGTCCCGCTCCCTCCTCCTCATCGTGGTACATGCTGTTGTCTTGGAAGTGGAAGGGAGGGGGGTAATCTGGAGGGGGGTAATCCGAAGGGGGGTAGTCTGAAGGGGGGTAGTCGGGAGGTGGCGGGGGAGGGGGTCCCCGTTCTCTCATTCGATTCTGTCGTCGTCTCTCCCGTCGTCTTTCCCTTTCATCAGAACTGATGTAGTGCGGAATGTCTTGGAATTGTTCCTCCTCGCCCATTTCCTCCACGTTGGTTTCCGCTCCTTCCTCGTATTTTCCCACAGTGTCTTCTGCCGAGGCGAAAATGTTTTCCTCCTCTGAGCTGCTCGTACTGCCACTAGCTCCGTTCTCACGGCTATCCGACCTGTCCCAATTAGTCCCGTATTTTTATCACATTCTCTACATCTCTATGCTTCCCTCAATCAACTCCTCACTTTGTTTTGCTCTGAAACATTCCTTTTATTGCACCACAAATGTTATAACAGGCAACTAGCCTCCATTCCCCAGCAATTCCTATCTCTAACTTGTCCCAGTAACCTCAACCACCTAATTGCTCCTTTTATAGCCATATAGCCATTTGACATGCACTCATATTTACTTTATACTCAAACTATTTTACTCTTGTAACTTTTTAGATTCCCTATTATTACCTGCTACTACTTATTCATTCTACACTATTTCCCCTTTTCATATTACTATATATGTTATAGGCAAACGGCAAACTTATATTCAAAAATTATAGTATTAATAGTATTATGGACTTTAGTTTCTACACATATCAATAATACACGATAGTTCACACTAAAGAATCATTTATAGCCATGTTGGAGTATTGTGCATTGTTTCTGGTAAGCAATACGTATGTAGTCTAGTACTAGTGTAGATGGAATTAATTAAAAGTAAGTGAGTTGACTGACATCACATGTATCCTCATCCGTTATCCATTATAGTTGTTTTTACTATTGCCATATATAATTATTGTTCTCTTAGTATTTATGGTAATTAAGGGATAGTTATTTAAAAAACGTATTTTTGTGTCCTTTATGTAAATGCATGTATGTGAAGTGAAGGTATTATATTATAATATTGGTATGGTGTGTTTGCTCGTGATTAATTATAGCAGGGAACTTTAGATATTCCTTTCTATAGGAATTTTCTATTCACTTTGTCATGCCTGTCGTGCTGTAGACTAATTTAATTGAAAACTGGTAAAAATTCCTCATTGTTTTGTCTATGCTGTCTATTTTTGATTGAGTTCACAAAACAGTTCAGCCCAAGCAATAATACGCATGGCATAGTCAGGGAAAGTTAATTTTGGCAAGCAAAAAGGCATCGATGGATTTTAATAAACATTAGATGCTTAATTAGCTCCTTTTATTCGTGCCGTAAGAGACTGGGATGCTTTGTTGTGTTTTTTGCATCAAATTAGTAACCAGAGAATTAGATTGCGCCTGGAAAATCATAAGATTAATTAATTAGCATTTGCTTACTTTAGAACAGTGTCTGCTGGAACTTTGCATGTGTTATCTGTTTCACAGTCGAGATCCGGCCACAGTTGACGAACCAGGCGCCGCATTCGAGACTCGCTGTCCATTTCGTTGACGACGTCTCTGGCCCTGGACCTCGCCATTTCCGGAATTTCTCCTTGAAGCTCTCTGTTCAGTTCAGGAACAAACGGCACCGCTGTGGCATAATTATAATTAATTAGTTTTACAAGAAAAACTTCATTTCCTTGTCAAAATAAATTTTGCCATGTGAAAATTAGTTGTTGAAAAATTGGACACAGTTTTAAAAAATTGTCGTATCGTGCCTTCGGGTTCAAACGTTTGTTACACACATTGCTCACCTTTTCCAGCTCTCACAGTTCTAATGATTCCTGGCAATCCGCCATCAAAAACGGATTTTGCAAGGTAGAAAAACATTCCCGTAAGATACTGAGCTGAACCTTCACTGTTCACTGTCAAAAACACTAGAATAAATATTCCAACTCCAAATGTCCTCAAGAAATTCATTTTCTACTCAAAACTTTTCAACGGTTCAATTGGGGATTTTCCAGAGCATCTATATCAGAATCTAGATCTCATATTACAATAATTAGTAACCACCATTTCAATTTCCAGGTAAACCCAAATCACTGTTCTTAAATCCAGAAATCATTTGCTGCAGAAATCTTTCGTCAGTTTATAGTCAGTGAATCATGGTCAAAACTTCATAAAACAATTTTGCAGCAACTAAATAGTATTACAAACGAATGGATTTTCAGGTCCTTATTGAGTTATCTACGGTTGAAAGTTAAATGTGGCTAAGTGATGATGAAAGTTAAACTGTAATTCTTAAACCGTCCTAGAAGAACTGCGAATTGTAACTGACAACAAGTGCAAGTGCTTTTCTTTCATTGTCATGAAATTGTTACCCTCATTTTCTTACAATAGACGACAATGTCGTAGATAATAAATACTATTCAGTAGTGTAAAAGTGTAAATATACACACGGCAGGATACGAGTCTCTTTTTATAATACTCCACTGTAGGTTAGCAAGAACATTTGTTTACCAACACACATTATGAACAAAGGAAACGCTAACGGTCAGGGAAAGGCGTTTTTATATACATATAACACAAATGTAGCCGTTTTATGGTTTTTAAATTTTACCTCTTTTTCTTTTCCCGACCCTCTCTCCCCCTTTTTCGTCCTTTTATAAGAAAAGAATATCATCTAAGGACTACTCATACATGAAGGCTATGTTAATTTTATTTTAACGTTTCCTTCATTACTTTGCTTGAACGATAATTTGTTTTGTTTGGCTTCTTTTCCGTTATTTCCGTTAACCCCTTATAGTAGGGTTGTGTTTTGTCCGGAATAGTCCGGATGAAATTACCTTCATCCAACCAGTGCAGCACTGAGTGCTGAAAAATAGACAAAATTGGATAAAATCGGAATTTTTTTTCATGTTTCTTGTATTTTGTCATCTAATAAATATTACAGTTATTTTGAGCGTAAAAATATGGTTCAATATGGTTCAATTAAAATTAAAAACCCTCCTTAATTTTGGAAATTTAAATAAATTCAATTTCATCGGTCCACCTGAAAAAATCAAGGTGGTTAAAACCAATAAATGCATAAAATTTTATCGACCATAATTTCATTTCATCCACCGCAACCCTATAATAAAGAAAGAAAATTATAAACGTTGTACATGAATGTTCCCTCGGGTTTAAGTGGACATGTTACAAGTACACAGTCTTAAATACACCGAACAATAATTCCATTCTATTTCATTGAACCTTAGTGCATTTATTACCCTTTATCTTAGCTGGTTGCACATTTATCTACGCATTTGTATGAGAAAAGTAAATACAACAGAGACAAGTTCATAATATTATCGTAATTAAAAAGGATATCCAGGTCAGGTTCAGTGAGTGTTGGTTTGATACACCATTGACTTGTATTTACGTATTCATGAACCACTCGAAGTACAAATAGAAACTAATTACTCACTAACTCCTTATACTCCCATAATGATGAGTAGTTACACTTACAATAATGGGCGTACATTGCACTGTAGACAATGCAATGTGAAATATAATAGTCACTTGACGCATAATGTAATACAAAGAGCACTTTGGGAATAGATCCAATCATAATAGCTTAATAGCGTCATACGTCTGTTATCATGTGCAAATATTTTCCCTTGATTTGAAACTTGAAAGTGAAATTGATGTCTTTACTGATATTTTTACAAATGTACAATCCAAAAGGTTTGATTGACTTGACTTGATAGACTCAGTACATTTACAAGTCTCGTTTTAATGTAATGATAGTGGGAGTGACAACAATATCACCAACAGAACTTTGTCGTCTCTTCCGCTAAAAGTTTCATTATTTAATTGTTCTGCTTGTTCGCTTTTGCTGCTCTTGTACCTCAAAGGTATTTTATTTTAAACGAAAGCATTTTCTAATTTCTAATACTTTATTTACTTACTATCAGATCAGTTCTCAATGTCAATGTCTCAGATACATGGTACATGAGGAAGAGTTTCGGATAATGTCTCACTGCCTTTATCTCTTCAGTAGAATACATATAAATAAGTAGTGCTACAATTTTATGCTAACTCTCAATGTTACATTGTAAAGAAAAAAACCTCTCTTTTTATGGCAGCACCAAGCTAACCGTAGTAATAAAGAAATTTACTAGACTAACCTACGGTAAGATGTTTTTGCTCATCTTTTTATACGAAATGCAGGTTCATGAAAAGGAAATGTATCTTATAATTCAGCAGTCACTTTTATTAAAAATCATTTAACAAGATCCAAAAATGTTATATGTTAACTACAGTGATTCAAAACGTCAGAACTGACATTTACAACCTTTCCGACTGTTACATTTCATTAGTGCTTGCATTGTACAACAATTGGTGCATTAAGACCTCAAAAGAAAGGAATAAAAAGTTTTCGCCCCTGGTTAGGATTGAACTAACAACCTTTCGGTTAACAGCCGAACGCGCTAACCAATTGCGCCACAGAGGCTCAGATGGTTGGCTCATGTAATATTTCCAGACACAAACAAACCTCATACCTAAATGATCATTCATGATTATGATAGACAGAGAACTTGTATATAATGCACCTTGGAATATTAATTAAATCCCGAACGAATTAGTTACATTAACTAGCATTTAATTTTTACCACTATTAATTTATAAGCACATTACTATACATGCATTCCTGTTTATAGCTATAAAAGTCGGGTATCGCCTAAGGGCATGCTATTATTTATAGAATATTGCACAGAGCACAGAATATTATTTGTGCATAGATTTCATGGTCAACAGCAGAAAGAAATTAGCGGTCACGTAAAGTGAAGCAGCCAAAATCGAAGTTGGGAAGAAGTATAAATATATGGATCGCAGATAATGAGGAAAGAGCTTTATTCAGCGTAGCACAGAGAGAAACTGCAGAGCAGAGCTGAAGAGAGAATTAGACGATATCAAATCAGGTCAGACAAGGTGCTGTCAGCTGTTGGCTGGCCGATGGTTACTTTAACCAAAACTAATTCTAAATTCAGTTACTATTGCTAATCGTCAATTCTTTCCACCACACAATGGACTAATTAAGTCGCTATGCTCATTATTACTCCTCCATTGTTCCTCTATAACTTTTCTATCAATGTGTAAGCCTCGTCTCTACTCTCTATTCAATAACTAATGGCAAACATAAACAATCAATAATAACAATAACATTATTACTACTATTATCAATCAGTAACATAATTACCTTCTTCTTCGTCATCGCCAATTAATTGCAAATCCAAAATTTTGCGTATTCATACAGAATTATGTATGTTAAGACGCAAAACACGGATATGGCTCTTAATAATTTACTTTTATTTACTAAATTGCACAAGTTATGTAATGTAGTCAGTCTAATCAACTCTTAGTAACAATTACGTGTCTTTAATTATTGTGTCAGTGTCATTAATTGTCATTTTTTATTTTCTTTTAGGAATTGTAATGGTTAGGACGATTGGACACCGAAATGAAAGAAATTAAGCGATAATTAATTTGCCATTTAATATTCCGTCCTCTGTTTTAGCAACCCGTTTTTAAACATATTATTGGTGGCAGACGAAGATTTACGTACGGTATGTCATTTACCTATATTAATTACATTCGAAACTCATGTAAAATGACAAATTAGCTTTTGTATTTAAAGAGAAGAGTAATAATTCGATTTATGTAGTATGGCCAGAAAGGTATTATGCATTTCCTGGCACAAGTATGCAAAATTAAAATTCAGTGTGAATGTTAATTGAAGGTTTTTTTGAGACGTAGGCAATGAAGATGAAGATGGACCAGTTTGTATCATCATTTACACTGCGTGTATTTGTGTGTTGAAGCAAAATAGGGATAAGGGGTCGTGTTATTGTAGTAACTACAATTTTCCTGCAACATGAGTACTTCTGAATCGAAGGAAAAAAGAGTGATGTTTCGTCGACGTCAATGTCCGAAACCAAATCCTTGTTATATTCCTCATGTGAGTAAAATAAATAATTATTCAATTTATATACTATATTTATATATAAAAATATATAATTCCTTTTGATGTTTGTGCAGATCGTGAACGAAATAATGAGCTATTTGAAATACGAGGACTTGCAAACGTGCCGTCTTGTGTCTCGGCAATGGAATGCCGAAGCGTGCAAATTTTTCTATCCGAAAACGGAGGTGACCCTACGGAGTTGTGATGAAATGAAGGAATATAATAGAAAGTTTGGAAGACGTCCAGATTTCTGTACAAATTTTCACCTAGGTTCGAAGTTAAGTTTAGAGATGCGTGTAGTGAAACTGTTTTTTGGAAATCTTGGCGAGTACATAAAATCGCTGCGACTCAATCGAATCCGTTGGACCGAGTCTCTGCTGGAAGAGCTGATATTTGACAAGCTTCCGAATCTCGAAGAGCTTATATTTGAAGTGGAGGAAAACGAGTGGACGCCGAACACGGGAAGACACAGCATGTTCCTGAACAAAAAACGAATTTGCCCGAGCCTGAGGAGATTATGCTTGAGAGTGGAAGATCCCTTTGCCCGGGTATTTCTTATGCGGGACTTTATCCTCGCCGCTCCCAATTTGGTTGAGCTTACTAGTCACATAAAGGCTGTTTCTTCCGACGACGACTGGGTCTGGGTCCAAAATCCAGACAGAGACGACGTCGTGGACGTTGATATTCCTCCTGCGGCCCCAATCATCGATCTGCAACTGCGAGGATTCGATTTCTTTGATATCATTTTGGCGGGAGTCGTTTTCTACGACATTCGACCAATAGACAACCTCATCGAGGGACACGAAATGGCGCTCCGGAAACTGGAGCGCTTTGATTTGAAAATTAAATACAACACGAACATTTTGTTTCGCCTCACAGCAAAGATCTTTCCATTGAAATATTTAGACATGCCTTGCCTTATGCCTGATGTTAGCTTAGAAACAATGGCAATTTTGCTCCGGAGTATCCGCTCCACGCTCATGGAGCTCAGAGTCAAATTCGACAAACGAGGTCCTTGTGCTAAAAATATGGCCATGTGCGTCTTTCTCGATACCCTCAAATCTCTCTACTTGGAAGATTACCTCGGGCCCATCAACTTTCTTAAACATTTACGGCACCTAGAAAACTTGAATTTGACCAAAGTCGACTTCAACTCTATTTTTTCTAAAAGCAATTTCGATTTCAGCAGACCCCTCCCCCTCAAGAAACTCAATATTCACTTGGAAACATCCAGAAGGTTGACACTTCCCACAGCCAGAGGAATCACAAGGGTTTTTCCACACCTCACAAATCTAAGACTCGAATACCTCACGGATTCATCTCTCAAAATTATCTGCAATGGACTCCCCAATATTGAAACTTTGTCTCTCATGGAATGCAAGTTCTCGGATGCTGCCTTCACAGGAATTAGTCAAGAAAACTGTCACATTTTAGCAAACGATTTGCAATCCAACAAACCAGAAGTGGACGATCAGACATTAGCTAATTTTAGGGGCAAATCTCCCTGGATTGGAAATTTTAAATGTAAGACCCATTTTATTTACCATTCCCATTTAAACTACACTTGGAAATTATTACACTTTAAAATTTTGGCCACATTTATCCGTCATTTTAGGCTACTTGTCTATTTCTCCCACTGGGAAATATGGGGAAACTATATAAGTTTACCACTGAAATTAATTTTTTGTAGGGTAAAGTATTAAATTATTTTGTGTTGGACAATTAGGTCTTAAGGCAATGGAACTAGGATCTTCAAATATAACAGACGTGTCGATAGTTTACGGATTGTCAAAATGCAAGGAAATCAAGAAATTGCTTATCTTAGCTTACGGCGTAAGTTTTATTCATTTTTTCAAAAGTATTTTTGGTAGGATTTTAAAAACTGATCTAAACTCAATAAATTGTGTATTTGTACAGATCACCGATAGATCACTGAGGAAAATAGTGGATGATATGGATGTCCATTACTTCGAAACGAGATTGTGCAATCAGCTTACCGTCCAAGGAGTCCAGTATGCTCTTGGCCAACTGAAAGGGCGGAAAGCGCGCTTAAATGAATACCGTATTCCTGATAACTTTATTCAGTTCATTGAGAGAAATAAATATAGCGAGGTTAAAATTAACGTAGCTCGTGAGGAAGCTTTGTATTATGCAGATGGGCCAGAGTAAAGGCCATTTTATGAAAACACGTTTTGTTGTTTTGTCAATTCAAATTTCAAAGTACCTTAATCTATCTGCACGTATCGTTAGCAGTAGAAGAATTATTTTACGCTTGTGCTAGAATATTAATCGAAAATTATCTAAATGGTTGTTTAATGCAATTTACAATACAAAGAATTTAAGCCACGAAACGACTTTACTTTAAAACTCATCATTTTCCGTGAAATCCGTAGTGCAATACTATAATAGTTACAAATAATTTGTATTTGATAGAGTATTGCATTCGATGTTTCCCTTTTATGTGCCAATTAATTCACCATCTCAGTTTATATATTTTCGTATTTCCTATCAAGGTTTAAGCCCTCAAAGTTAAAAAGGTGAATTTGAATTATTCTGGATTCACAATCAGCGTACCTTTATAGGGCTACAGAAAGGAGTTATCTTGGTTTATTAAACCTGTAGGTTAAAATACAGTCACTTTTCATCCTTTATCAGTTACACTGAAAACTGACTGTAGTGACTTTCAACATTTACTCCGAGGTCATTTTACTCGAGTTTCAAGGGCTGTATGTTAAATCGGACTATATAATGCAATACTGCGTTCGGCACATTGCGCATTGACGGTTCATGTCAAAATTTTGCCAAAATATGAGTCGATATAATTTTTCTATACAAACCTGTGATGCTAATATATATCAGAGGGCTTATTACATTCTACTGCCTCCATTCACTCTTAACACACAAATAGAAACCTATATTTCCAGAAAATTATGTGAAAATTTTAACTGGATTATTTGCAATAGAAAAGGTTTTTTCAGAGCAAATCTGGCACAATGTAACATTGACCTTGGTTGCACTCAAAGAAACAAATGTTTTAAGGCCTTGATTTTATCCATGCTTATTATGTTATTTCACTAATGACCCTCAAAATTCCCATAATTTGAGCTTATTTTACATTTTACATGCAGAATTAAAATGCATTCTGGTCTTACCAGATGAGAAGTAATTAATTACGGAAGTTAAATCAGAACTCACAGAAAATTTTGATTGACCAAACAAAATAATTAAAGATTAAAATTATCACTGCTCAGAATACCTTGAATTTCTTTGCAGTCGTAATAATCAAAATTAATTTTGGTATATGGTCAGTTCTCAACATATACGCGGTATAATATTTGATAAATAAAATTCTACAATAAAATTATTTGATGAGTTGATTGGTAGTTAAAGATGGAAGGGTTAACGTTCTTTATTAAATAATGTTATCGCATGTAATTATTATTACCAATTTTATTACTGTTGAAGCTCAGAGTTCTTAAACATAGCTTAGAGGCTTACTATTTAAGCCAAAGACAATTATTATTACTGTACTGCAATCATACATACCATACCGTTAGAGACCAAAAATATATAATCCATTGTAACCGAAAAGAAATGCTTTTGCAGTCATTCACGTACTTGTATTAATATGTAAATGTAAAAGATCATGACAGAATAAAGAAATACGATTGTTATCTAATGCAAATGAAGTAGTAATTAATTTTCGTTGGACATTGTGGTCGTCCTTTCTAAACCCTTTAAGAATATTATTTGATTCATAATTACAAAATGTACTTATACTTCTTCATTTAATGCAACATGGTCACCTTGAAGAAAGACTGCCTTATTATGGTAAGGTTGATGTCGAAGGAGTCCCTTCAAAGTTGAAAAGGACTTGGGACACAGATTGCATTTGTACACCCCTGAGTTGTGACTCCGGCCGGCATTTTTACTTTCGTGTACGGATTTGCAGTGCATACCTAAATATTCATCACTTTTGAAGGTTTTTCCACATTGGTCGCATGCGAAGGGTCTGTCCTCTTGATGCATCACTTTATGCCGAACGAGCAAGTACTTTTCAGCGAATGATTTCTCACACACTTCACAAGGGTACATTTTAGTGCCGATTTTGCTGTGGCGCATTTCGTGTCTTTTCAAAGCATAATTGCCAGGAAAGCACTTTCCGCAGAATTGACAAGAGAAGGCTGGCTTTTGGTCCGAATTATGCAGCAACATGTGTAAATTGCATTTTTCTTTAGAAAAGTAGGTTTTGTCACAGTGAGTGCATTTAAACGTCTCTCGCTCCGCACTGTGAATCTTCATATGAGATTTAAGCCTATCGTTGAAAATTAACTTCCCACAAACTTTACATTCACTTCTCTTCTTGTTTTTCTCTTCTTCGTCTACGTGAACAAATTTTACGTGAACTCTGAGATGCCGAGATAATTTGTACACTTTTCCGCAAATGTGACACACGTGTTGCAAACTCTCTTCTTCGTGAATTTTCATATGCCTGTATTTGTAGTATTCAAAAGTACTGCAAGTTTTTCCACAGATTTCACAAGTGACAGGCCCTGGCTCTGAGGGTCTCGCGATTGGGTTTCGATGCTCTCTCCGGTGTATCGCCAGTGACACGCGGCGAGGAAACATTTGGCCGCACGTTTTACAATTATATTCTCTCTTAGGCATTTCATTTCGATGCGATCTCTTGTGCACCCTAAGGGCCTCGCGACCTAAAATCACTTCATTGCAAGTTATACAAGTATATTCCTTCTTCACTTTCTCTACTTTGATTCCAGTCACTTTCCTCCGGTACATTCTTTTCTCTGCGCAATTCAAGACAACCATTTTAACTTATACACTTTTTAAAATTATATAAAAAATTATTACTTTTGTTTGTGGCGCCTGCTCCATTGGAATCAACGTTGGCCTCGTTTTTGAAATCTTCTTCAGCAAGTTCTTCATTGGACACCTTTTTGGATTTGCTTCTCTTTTGCGGCCCTTCTGGATCCAAGCCGTCGGATTTTCGATTTCCCTCAACCGAGTGTACAGGTTTTGGTTTTCTATTGGATATTCTTCTTTTTGGTACCGGTGCTGCCAAAGAACAATCATCTAAGGGCTCAAGACTGTTTTCTAAAAACAAAAACAAACCAGTGTAACACTACTGCTGGGGTATCCTAGTATCGTCCGCGAAATATAGTGCAAAAAAGGGATTAATGGACACAGTGGAAATAGTGAAATAAAATCAATAAAGAAAAGCGTAATAATAATAATAATAACAATAATAATAATAATAATAATAATAATAATAATAATAATAATAATAATGTTGAGTTACTTTTTTGAGCAGAAGTTTTCTTCTTTTTGAAGGGTTTCTTTATTTTCAATTTTGATGCCTTTCTTTTACCTAAAATATTATACAACTTGGGTTCAGGGATTTTACGCAGAACGACATAGAGCTCCTTTTTCTTCGGACTTTTCTTTTGAATTTGATCAACAGTTGGCTCATATTTAATTTCAACATCATCATCTTCTCCCGAGTTTTCGAAATAATAGTGGTCAGAATATGCATTAATACTGTCAGATTCGCAATCCTCCCTTTCCTGGTCCGGTGAAACATTATTACCCACATCACCATTTTCTTTTTCTCTGTCTTTATTTACAAAATTAAAATTCTCTTGAAGGGAAATACTAGTTTCGGGTTTAAATAGACTTTTGACAATTTTCAGTAAAGATTTTGGATGACAAAATTTTTCAAAACGCGTTTGAAATCTGTAACTTTTTGATAACAGAGGAGCACATTTCTCGCAAAGAATTACATCGAACAACTCACTGCCTAAATTATTTATTTCACTCCCTTGCTTTTCGGTTTTCTTTAACTTTTCAGAAATATCTTTCCAGGGAATATCGTACATGTATTGCAGAGCTTCCCAAACTTTTATTTTTTCAAAATACGCTTGGTGATTTTCAAGTTCTTCGGTTTCTCTGTTCTCTTCCAGAGAAACACTTAATTCTTTTATATTCCCACTTTCATTGCAATTTGCACATAAAGTGGAGTTAGCAAAAACCTCAACTGAAACAATTTCCATCTTTCAGATTTCAGGTTATTATGGTGTCTTAAGTAACTTTTACTATTATTATTGTTCAGTTTGAGTTCAATCTGAAAATTACAATACCTGCAGTACTGCAGTCTGTTCGTGAAGAATTCCTTATTGCCGCCTTGAGAAAATCAAATGAAAACAACGAAGCCACATTTGAGATCGTAAATAAGCAAAAGAAACATTTTCTTCCGTGTACCTTAATATAATTTCATGTATTTTTGAGAGGAATGAGGCAAAATGCCGAGATGTATTCCCAGGGTTCATATTTTTATGCAATATGCTAATTAAAGTAATCTTTCAGCACCAGCAGAGTGATTTTAAATTAATAACACGTAATTTACATACCGATTTTTATTATATTCTTTTGTTACAGATTAATATTAATAACTCTTGGTGTAGGTGTCAGATTATTAGACAGATTTACTAACTACATCATTAATTCCGATCCGAAGTAAGACGCAAATACTTTCTTTTTGCAAAAGTCTAAAATTGGCCACTATTTAATACATTTTCTCTACAAGAAATAAATATTTACATATAAATTCTGTGTATATATATATATATTTCTTTACTTTTTACATCATTCTACCAAGTTCTTTGTCCGTTTATCATGCGACGCTGTAGGACACACCAGTAAGCTATTATTGGACCTTATGAGAACCCTTTAAAAGGTCCAGTAATACCTCAAAATGAAAAATGAGAATTAGATAGCACCACATTCGAAATTTTGCTCGGAGGTCATTCAGTTACGGTTTCTAAAGACGTATTTAGAATTTTTTAAATTTTCTACTGCGGTACATTTAACTTGTCTAGTTATTCTTCAGATGCCATAATTTGTCTCTGTACATTACCATACGTTACAGGCAATTCCTCTATAGATCGAACTCTAATAATATATAATTAATTTAATATATACATAATGCACACAGCAGATTAATATTACTTAATAATACCAATATTTATATGGCATTTCCTGTGCAGAAATACAAAAGGATAAAACAAGATTCAATAAAAACTAAAGATTTACCATGACCTGCCCAACTTAACCTACATAAAGTTGCTACAACAAGAGAACATTATCATTATCTTTTAAAATACCAGAATGAAAAAGGATAATAAAAATTATGGATTGTATAGTTTTAGTCCCCGCTTTTCGGATTTTACCGATCATGAACTCAACCTCACTGTTTACCAATAAAATGTTTCCAAAAATCGAAATTCCAAAGGAACCCTAAAAGGATGCCAACTGGCCAATGTGGTAAACATGGCAAAAATCGATGCTAAGGTCGGAAAATCCGAAAAACGTTTCGTAACACACGGAAATCACCCCGCACGTTTACCACCCCACAACTAAAATCACCCCGCACGCTTACCACCCCAATGAAAATCACCCCGCACGCTTATCACCCCACTCAAAATCACCCCACACATAAATCACCCCACATGAAAATCATCCGGGCACAAAAATCACCCCATACGAAAATCATCACAAAATATATTAATGCTAACTGAGAATCTATGGAGTTTTAATTAGCTTGGATTAGCACCTCATTGACAAGGAAATATGATAAGAAATGACGAAATTGGTCACCACTATTAATTACTTCACTGCTTGTAATTGACAGTGACGTACACAGTGGCCAAACGGGCAGGTTTTGTCAACACTCCAGGGGGTTATAATTGCTATTGATATATATATATATATATAATATATATGTTAGCGGCAAATCGACAAATCAGGTAATTTCGAAAACGCCTAGGCAAATCGTAAAATTTGTACTGAATTTTGGTTTCTGGGGTCAATTTCAAAGAAGACTAGTTAATGGGTCATTGTACCCCAACTGGCATAATTCAAAAAGCCCTGATGAATCAGAAAAATCTCACTTGAAATATGTGGGCCATTTCATTTCTAAGTTACATCAGTTAATATGACGCAGCTCTTCAAAGCAAATAATTGTCATAATTTAAAAATGAAATGGACCACATATTTGAAGTGAGGTTTTTCTGATTCATCAGTGACTTTTGAATTAAGTCAGTTGGGGCACAATGACCCATTAACTTGTCTTCTATGAAATTGGCCACAGAAACCAAAATTCGGTACAAATTTTACGATTTGCCTAGGCATTTTTGAAATTGCCTGATTTGCCGATTTGCCGCTAACATATATATATAATATATACCTATATATAATATTGCTCTCCTACTTTCGTATGGTCTTACCCACGTTTTTTCAAAATAAAGTCTAAGCGGTTTTAGCAATTCTTCGTTTTCGACATAACATGGAGAGTCAGTGAGCATTTCATATCTGGAGACAACATCTTCGGGCGGTACAAATGAAAGTGCGCACAACTTTTTATGATCATTGCGAAATTGAAGATGGGCAGCACAAGCAGTAATATACTTCCTTGCCTTCAAGCTAATTAGAATAGAATAGAATTTATTCAACTGTATAGTTGATGTAGCCATTGGCCTTTACAACACAGTTACAATTTATATATTATTATTAGTAACACTTAAAGCATAGTTTATACTTAGCATAACACCAGGATTCGGTGTTGAGCAGGAATCTGTGGGTGGTAAAAAAGCAATTACCTTTGTGCCGGGGGTTCACAACCCATAGCGCCTTCAAGCTAATTAAAACTGTAGAATTATCATTAATATATTTTGGGGGTAATTTTTATATTGGGGTGATTTTTATGCCCGGATGATTTTCATGTGGGGTGATTTTTGTGTGGGGTGATTTCCATTGGGATGGTAAAGGTGCGGGGTGATTTCCATTGGAGTGTTAAGCGTGCGGAGTGATTTTAGTTGTGGGGTGGTAAACGTGCGGGGTGGTCACTATATGGAATCAAACGTTTTCATGGGGTATGTCTACCCCAACAAAACTTTCTCGCAGACAGGTTGAGCAAATTAATCTGCCTGGTGTACCACGATTTCTGTAAATTAAATTACGAACTACACTGTGAATAGTGTAGACAATAGGAATTTAGGCAGTCTCACTTCCATAATTATTAGCATGCCCATTCATAAGTGAACCACTATTTGACGAGGTGGACATCAACCTTCCAGTCAAAAGTCTTGACGAATCCGGAATGAATCTTTGGAGCACAGTAGACAACGCGTATAGTGACGTCTCTAAGCCCTGGGGAAAATTTTGTAACATCCAAACACGTCGGTATTCTTCAATCAAAATTAGCATCCTAAAAATAATACCAAAGAATTGAAATAATACTGTACCTTCTCCGTAAAATTTCATTGCATGTTCGCTATGCATTGCAAAGAAAATATAAATTGGTTTTTACTTATTGGCGATGTCGGTTCTAACAGTTGGAGGCAAATTCGCGATCCCCAGGTTGACAACTGTGAGCCCCATATTACTTCGAGGATTCAAACCTGCAGTCAGTAAACTACGGCCAATTCTAAATGACAGAAAGGATTTTTAAGGTGATAATTTTGTTATACCCCAATCATAATTGTTTCCACAAATTAAATCATTATTTTTCCACAGGCTTAAAAATATTGTAATCGTTTTCCAGTTTACCCCAACAATCACCACCCATTACAACATAACATGAATATTTACTTTTCCACCAAAAAGTATTGTTATCTTTCCCACACATTTTATTACTTTTTGGATATGAAACCTGTAGGAATGTGCAAAATATATTGTGTGGGAAAATGAATATATTGCGAAAACTGGCAATTTTGTGATAAAATATGTAGGAAGCACGATTTTAATTCGTGGAAAGCGAATAATTTTGGAGGAGAATCTCCGCAGCTGTGTAGCCACTACTGATGGAAAGAGTGATATGAATACCGGCAAGCTAGCAGCATAAGTTCAATGGTTAGGCACAACTCATCAAACACAGGATTGTCTTCTCTCTCAATTTTAGCATCAACAAGTAGCGTTGCTTGGCACTTTTTGATTGAGCGGATGCATTTCTAGAGAAAGAGGACAAAAATCCCATTTAGGAGATATAACTGATTACATATTTCTTGGATAATGTTTTACAAATAATGTGTAGAAAACTTACAATGAAAGATTCGAGAGTTAGATTTGTAAGATCGACATTGTCTGGTTGAGTTAACAATCTGTACAAAGTGGAACCTTCTGGAGGGGGCAAATTACTCATGTCGTTCGGGAGCTGATTAGAAGCTGCTCGGAGTAAATTAGATTCGGTGCACCCCAACTGCAGAATAACTTGTCCAGAGACACCCGACCCATCTCTCATCACGTAGGCACTTATCAAATTCGCTAAAGACCCTTGCAGGTATTCCTAAAAGTATTAAAAAGAATCATCACACAATGGAAATCATAAAATAACCATAAAAGATAATAAAAAGTTACCCAGTGCGTTTGATGATTCCAAGCCAACCCAGATGCAAGTAAAAATCCTGGCCACGCGAAGGGTTTTGGTGTGAAATTGCATCCTCCAGACCAGTTGGCAACGATAAGTCCAAGGCTACAACTGTTGACCGCGTTCAGAGTTCCATGGAATATATTGCATAATGAAGCTTCAGGGCACCCGGACAAACTGACAATCACATTTACATTATTTAAATAATTAAAAAGTTAAAATATTTCCTCCGGGGGAGAAAAGAAAATTAAAAATCTTTCGGAACAGAAATACCTGCTCCAAGCAGAAGTTCCCGCACAAACACATGTTGCAGCCCCACTTTGAGCTAATTCTTGAATTGAGGTTCCAAAATTATAGTCAGCCTAGTAAAAGGTATCAATGGACGTTATCATAATTTTGTTAGTCTTTTCATGTGTAAAAGCAGTGTAATTCATTTCTAAAGGAAATTTACCTGAAACCCATATTCGACTAATACTACATTTGAAGGCACATTCATTAAACTGGAGGGATTGACCACATGGGTTTTCAGTGCATTGTAGCATAACATGACCACACTGTCTGTAGAAGAAATTGGAATGTACTCCCAAATTACACCAAAGTCGACTCCTCTGCCAACACAAACGTCATCTTGCATGAACATCAGGCTTGTCAGTTGAGGACCAATATGAAAATAACTGTTAAATTTAAAACATACACAATATAATTTAGAATGTGTCAGCGACGCAGTATATTTGGGGCATAGGGTGACCTTTTGTATGTTTAACCTTACTTTGAGGATGCAAAGCAAGGTAATATGTCTTGAAGAGTGGGTTTGACAAATTTGAAGTAGTCAGCAACAGAAACCTCACACAAAATTTCCACAGCAGGCACAAGAATTATGCAAGCGTCAACGCAATGACGGTCAATTGCGACAATTTCTCTGAAATTACAAAAATGACAAAAATTAACGTGATATTCTTCAACTCGTTCAGCCTAAGAATGTGCGCATTTAACATACCCTTTTGTGTAGGAGAGCAGAGCACCAGTTTTGTCCAAGCGTATGTGAAGATGCAAATAATTAATTTTCAGCATCGATAACAATTTTATAAGTTCAAACAAACTTTCCTGTAACATTCAAAGAATAAAAACTCATTTATTATACACAAATAAGTTTTCACCAATTTTTAACTTTTCTTACAATTGTAGGAATGCGCTCTTGAGAAACATCAATGAAAACAGCCCTGTGTTTGAGACTGGGATAATCGTTAATAATCAAGGGAGGGATTCCAGTCGGTTCATTTCGCGTAGAGTACAGGGTGAGCAGCTGGAGAAAAGTACAGATAGCGTAGTTAAGTCCATTCAAATCTGAAGCTGTCATTCTTACCTGAAATGCAAGAACAAGAATAACAATTTTGGAATTTCATATTTGATAATTCAAGGAATAGCTGAAAATATTACTTTTTGACTGGAAATGTGAAGGCGATAAGCATTGGGTCTGTCCAGGACATCCGGATTGATGCAACATTGAATGTGACTAGAATGGTTACACGACGAATTTGCGTTATATCCATAATTGCTTTCGACTTGTTGTGCCGTGACATCAAATCCCAAGCTGCCAAAGGCTTCCTTGTGTGTATCAAAGACATCTAAAATCCGATGCACTGAAATCCGCGTTTTTATTACAGAGATGTGCAAAGCCTTTTCCGGCCGGAAGTGCAATCCTTCCAGCTGATTTAGATGTTTCGGCTGAGGCCATAGCATGCTTAGAGTTGTATCCGTTATTAATGGCTGAATGGGAGCTTTCAGTTCCAGGCCTCGTATTACTCCTTCCAATGCCTACAACAAAAATGCGAACAAAGATACTTTACAGCATTGGTCTTTCGATTATCCTGTCTATTTGTCTGTCCGTGCGACAACTCCAGAGCACTTAGGGATAACTAATACCCTTAATATTATGAATTTTAATCAAATTACCATATTGAATCCACTGTGGACGGGAATGTACTCTCCACACACAGATTGACTCCGCATTCTCTCCGAATTCGGACTGGAGAAAGTAGAGTCCTTGGGAAATATCGGGCTTTCTGGTCCAATACTTATAGATTCCATTGAGGAACTTCTTTTTGCTTTACTTTTAAATTGGGCCGCAAGAAAGTGGCTCATCAGCGAAAATATTTCTGGTTTTTGTGAAGCCATATCCAAAGGCGATTGCTCTGCGAATTTCCTAAAAGCAACAAATAACATTTTCAAGAAAAATGCGGTTTACTTGCAAATATTACCATTTGAGATTTTTTTCAAACCCTCTTTCAGCCTTAATTAACGGAGATGCGTTGTATTTCAATAGAATCTGGACAATAGTGGGATCAGCTCTGTCAACAGCGTCGTGTAACGGGGTAACTCCTTCATTTGTTTCTGTATTTACCTCCGCCCCTTTTTCTATACAATATTTAACAACAAAAATACTTTGGCAAGTTTGTACAGCAAACAAAAGTCGTTATTTAATTAATTGGGTACCTATTAAGTAGGTGACCGTCTGGGGATTTCCAAATGACACTGCCCAATGCAGCACGGAATTTCGTTTTTCATCACAGTCCCAGGAATTCGGATCAAGTCCGGCCTTTATCAATTGATCCATTCTCACCAAACTAGGAGAAATAATTTGTTATTAATACTTAGCTACCACAGTAATGTAAATGCAAATTAAACTGAAGCCTTACTCCGAACTAGCCGTAGCTCTTAAAAGCTCTTCCACATATACTTGCTGGATTGTGTCAGATGACGCCAGCTCAAAAGAATTTTCACCGGTTTTATTTTCAATCGTGGGGTCTGCTCCAGACATCAAAAGGGCCCTAACCACGTCTTGCAACCCAAGTTTTGTAGCCAGGTGTAAAAATGTGCCTTCCACAACCACATTTTCTCTCAAAATCTTGTCCTTCAAAGAAGTTCCACCTTGGCCATCTAAAATCACAATTTAATTCAATTAACGCTCTCAAGAACTAATAATATTAATACACTCATGGAGTGGCAGTGCGATTTCTTAGTGAATACCATAAACTGAAGGATTGTACTACTACTTGCACTAACATTAAATTTACTACTGGAAATTGAAACTTACATTTATTACAGTTTTCCAAAACTGTGTTGAGAATATCTGTTCGGCCGCTGGTCACAGCATTTTTTATTTGAGAAATCGCTTCTTCCATTCTTTTCACAAAAGGCGTTTTGCGTTACATGCAGGGCTAATGAACTATTATCATTTTCAAAAATTATGCTGTGTTAACGCTACTAAATTTAAAATTTTAACTGAAAATTACTTTCGAAAAACAGAATTGTCAAACTGTGACTTACTAAATACAGTTATCGAACAATCGTTGCAAAAAATACTGCTTGAATTGCTTAAGAAGTCCTCGTACTGAGATTTCTTGTCAGTTGTCATTAAAGATTTGCTTAAATTAAAGGATTGGTTTTCTGTTTGTCAACAACGTTATCGAATATAGATGAGTTGGACAGTGACACGTAAACTATTTACTAAATAATTGTTTACACAAACTATTCAGATATTCATTCTACCGCTGTTGTCTGTCCATTGCTAGAATTCCTTGCCACGTCGATAAACGATCGAAAGAAACACAACGAAAACCAGCTGAGAATGTTACTAAACAAAGTTTGCAACTTGGGGGAAATAGACGACCCAAAATATCTGTGAGAAAGGCGTGGGAAAAACAATTTCCTGAAATGGTCAGCTAAAATATTTTATAACTACGGATATCAACGAAATCTGCCTCATTTTCTGAATTTTGCCGTAAGTAATGCATTTTATAAAAATGACACTAAATTTTAAATTACTGTAACCTGTAACCTATTTTTGGGGGAAATATTTTTTAATTTTGACGAATGTCAGGATTCACAAAAAAGTATTTTTGTGTTTTCTAAATTTCTACATTTTTAGTTTACGGTATTTAAGATCCGAAAAGCCTCATTGACGAACCATTAACGACGAGCATTAAAGAACCATCTAAACCATGGAAAATGAAAATCCTTACGGATTCCCAGATTTGGTAAATAAATTAAGAAAAAACCAACTTTCAGAGTCAGGCAAGTTTACTAATATTTTATAAATTTTCTAGGTGCTTTACCGAATATTTAGTTTTCAAAACGGAGAAGATTTAAAAACGTCTCGTCTTGTGTGCTCCAAATGGAATGCAGTTTGTGATTTCTATTTTGTTCGAAAAATGATAGTTTGTTTTGATTCTGAACGCTCGGTGTGCAAAACTTCTGATGGAGTTCAGGACGTGTCTGAAAAGCGGTTCTTCCAATCAGTGGAGAATTTTTCCAAAGCTTTTAATCACCCCCTTCAAGAAACCGCCTTTAATTCCTTTATGCTTAAAGGTTCTTCTTGGAATTTAGAAATATTTTCTGACGTACTAAAAGCAATCGAAAACTGTGCAAAAGAATTATGCCTGAAGTTTATTACGCTTTGTGGAGAAGGGACGTTTTACAGGCACTTCAAATTTGATAATTTGATCCCGAATAATCTGAAGAAACTTTATATCAAAAGTAATAACGATGCAACTAAGACATTTACTGAATTTAAAGTTGACTGTGGCAAACTCGCGTCTATTGAGGTCTTGATCCTAATAAATTGCAGTCTTGTGAAAAATAGTGTCGCGAGTCAAATTGCGATTAAAGAACTTTATTTAGATAACGTTATGTTTAATAATAGTGAAAAGGATACTGTAGTGAACGAAGTATTTTGCTTTACGAAAGCTAATCAAATAACAATTAAGTGCGATAAAGTAAGATATTCAAATATAGTTTTGGACTTGGGAGGCTCTGCCAATTTGAAAAAATTGAAATTGAGTCGAATTGTAGTTACCGGCTGGGAGAATTGTAATTGGGAAATACAGCACTGCGTTTTAAATCACGTCACCGCCCCTTTTCCATGCCGCAGTATGTTAAAAGTGAAATGTTTAACAATTGAGGAGAGTGACGTTGATATTTCCTATCTGCCAAACACAATCAAGAAGCTAACCTTAATTCGCCCAAAATTAACATGCAGTAACACAATTGATCTGAAAAAATTAAAATGTTTGAGACTATCAGAAGAGAAAATTGAAAATCTTCATTTGTTTTCGTCGCTCCCTAAATTAGTGGATCTTACGCTAGAATCGTCTCTAAAATACAACCCTACAGAATTAAATAATTATTTAATTCCGCCATCATTGAAAAGATTAAAGCTGACCAAGGTCAATATTATCGCTCGTGTGTTAAAGAAGATTGCACTGGAAAGTTTGACACTGAATAACTATTCTTTTGAGGATGTGGAGACTGTCATGAAAACAATCACAACGGAGCAGTTGGTTATTTTCAATGGCTACATAAACGAGTGCGACAATGACAACCAAAGTACTGTACAACTCATGCAAAAATTTCAACCTCATGTTAAACGCTTTGCTATTGGACAATTTTTTTGGTGGGAGGCAGGGCTATTCGAAAAATCCTCTTTGTCAAACTTTGTGGACAAAAAAGCTCAGTATTATTTATTCGAAGGTGGAAAAGGAATCGCAATCAACGGAGATCAATTTTTAAAAATGACACTACCATAAATAACGGTGTTGCGCAAGGCGCAAAGCCTTTAAGAATACTTACCCCCAATTCGATATCAGCATTTACTTGAACAAAAATCACTCTTTTATGTTGCATTGTTGCAATGCTAGTAGACTGAAATAAAATAGCTTCCATGCAATAAAACATAATATTTATGCTACCTAATATTTGTGTTTGAAAATCCTTAATAACTTTAGTAGAATCAATTTAGTTTACTAGTTTAGGTGACATTCTTAATTTATTATTTATTTAGCACACATATAATCACAAAAAGTATGAAATATTCTAAAGTTTTAATAACTAACTATAAATCTCGATTTTTCCAGTACTTAGTTAGAAATTCGGCTGCAAGAGATCCAAGCATTTGGCAGGTGCATTGATTTGAAGAGAGTTTCCTTAACTCAAACACCGAACTGTCAATCACCCTTAAGTTTTTGGTATGGAATACCCTAAAAATAAGATACAATAACGTCTTCCTTTATAAATTGTTAATTGTTTGGTGTTTTAAATAGCGTGCATTTATATCGAACCATAATAAGAAATCACTTTACCTCTTCTCATTTAATCATAAAATAACTCATTTGCCTCATTAAATATACAAAGAACCATAATTTACAAAATACCACAGGTAATATAAGAATTGTTTACCTTAAAATTAACAATATTTTACCATTTATATTTTTAACTCAATTTTAATAATTCGCCGCAATTAGTCAAAATGTGTATATTTATGAGACCATTGAGTTATTTTTTGGCAAGTGAGTTTTTGGTGCGACTGGAAATGAAATGGAAACCTTTGGAAATTACCTCAAAAAGGGGTCGACAACACCGAAGGAGTAGCTAGTGTCTTTTGCCATTGGTGCTGTTGAGGAAGACTTATAAGCTGTTATGGTTGTGTGCTGAACAACGCAACGCCAATAAGGATCACTTCGAAAAATAAAGTTTTCACACCCTGGATAGGGAATGGGAAGAATTCTTCCGTCGATTTCTTTCATGCTCTTTGTTTCTTCCACTACTTTTGTGGCTAATTTGACTCCTTCAACCAATATCTCCAAATCTCTTTCTACGCTGAAGTATTTTGGATCCAGGAGGGGGTAGCTGTAAGGATCGGCGTCTTTTAGCCTCAGAACCCCGTAACTCTCGGGCCTCGTTAACGCCACTGTTTGGAAAAAGCTATCCTGTCCCTCCCACATCTTGTAGTACTTTTTGTATATTTCGGGATCTTTGTTGATGGAGGAGAGCAAGTCTCTGTGGTAGCCGTTGTACGTCGACTGAGCCAAAACGTAAGTGAAAATATCCGCAGATTTGTTTTCTGCTATGGCATATTTACTTCTGGCGATATAACTAGCTTCGATTCGGCTCGAGGCAAATGGACCCTTTCCTTCAGTCAGATATTGCCATAATGTTGTCGCCGTCGAGTCTCTTGGGGCTAAAAATGACATTCCGGTCGAAACGAAAAATGGACCTAAATAAGATGCTGGTCTGTCTTGCAACCTTTGCCCAACCGGTAAATCCACCTTCACCTCCAGCTATTCAATAGGACACAAATTTTGATTTTTAACGCTTCTATTCAACCAACCGTAAAAAATTTCGTTTTCCGCGAAAGCGAATCGTCATTTTACCACAATCACTATTTTTCTACTATAATTTTATTTTGCTGCAATATTCAATACTCATAACAATTTTCTCTAACACCAAAAGCATTAAATTGTCTTCACTACACATTTCATTACATTTTACACTTTTATGATTTTCCTTCTATGATTTGTAATAAAATTGTGTAAAAACAATAAGTAATGAAATATATATGAGAAACTGTATTACTTATGGTAAAATGAATATTTTGTTATGAATGACGATTGTTGTGCCACAATAATATTTTTGGGATAAAAGATGACTTATACCTTTGTAAAAATGACGATTCTCATTCATGGAAAATGGGTTATTTTTGAGTATTTTGAGGTATATTAAAATTAGATCCCATTTAAAATACTTTAAAGAAGAAAGAGTGTTGTTCTGTACCCCTATTTCTTGGAGATGACTTTTTGGACCGATTCCAGAATGCATTAGGATTCTAGGTGACTGAATAGCTCCAGCACACAAAATGACTTCTCTGTTTGCCCTAGCATGGTATTTTTTGCCGTGTCTTTCATATTCTACTCCATATGCTGTGTTATCGACTCCTCCCAACAAAACCTTAATAATATAGCATGGAAAAAATAGTTATGCTCACGAAACGCCAAAAAAGCTTAAAAATTCATTCATTAGGATGAGAACAATATCTGACCTTGATGACGAAAGCATACTTCAAAACTGTTAAAGATTTCCTCTTGTTCATAATTGGTTCCAGAAATCCTCTGTATGCATCCCAACGGATACCATTTTTAAAATGAGAGTCCATAGGTGAGAAACCTGCAAATTTTCACATCAAATTTTGTTTATTTGACAGATGTAACAATAAAGACGTCATCGGTATTTTCAAAATCTGTTTAAATTGCAAAGAATAATCTTACCCTCTTTGATTGGCTCATCAGCATTGGGGTCCCTTATCTGGTATCCCAACTCTGTTCCTCCTTGTAAGAATTTTTTAATAAAAGGTACCTGAGTTCCTCTTTCGATTGTCATTCCACCGCCCGTTCCGTGAACTCCTCCATAATCTAAATTTTACCGCATATTGATTATCTTTAAACTTTAAAAAACCATTCAATTTGTTCGATTTAAATTTTTCTTTGTTTCTTATGGTCAGTTTTATGTCCCGTTTAATTGCATGGAGAAATTCCTTAACAAATTGCCGCTTACCATTGTTCTCAAAGTGCCCGTGGTAATCCTCAATGATTTTATAATGTCTTAAAACGTTTTCCTTGTTCCATATGGGGTTTTTCGTCCAATCGGCATATTCCTGGAATCCTTGCACATGTCCTCTAATGTAAACCATTCCATTCAGCAAACTAGATCCTCCAAAACCTAAATGATGTTTATTTTATTGTAAAAGCTTATCCATTGCAATATTAAGCAGAAAATTGAGATTGTCATTGGTATTTAACAAATGAATTGCATTATTCTAACCTTTCCCTACTGGCCACAGGGTTACCTAAAATATAATTAAGTACACATTTGTAAGTTATATGAATTTTGTCTATAATAATGCAGATAGAATTAATATAGAAGAAGGAACTGACATTTCCGAGAGATCCGAAGGAGGAATGTTTCTGGGGCACCGTCCTGTATCTCCAGTCATGAGGAATGTTGTTGTGATTACTGAAGGAAAGTGTTGGAACGTTATTCAGTACGTGGTGATTTTCTCCTCCAGCTTCCAATAAAAGGACGTTGAAGTTTTCAGAAAGTTTGTTTGCGAGCACACAACCTGTAGTACCGGCTCCCACTGAAACAGAAAAATTTCTGCACTTTTATAATATATTCAATTAAAGGATTCTTGCTAGAAATATTAAAATGCTCAGACCTAATTATCCTTTCGTAAAAAAGTTGTCGTACCAATAATAAAATCGTAACCAGTTGGGGGAGGTTGAGGGTTCGGTTGAAAAATCCTGTCAGACTGGAGCTCCATCCAATGACTCATTAAAAACACTGTGGAAATATTTGTGATCATGAAATCCAAGAGTGCAAAGAGAGCTCCTCCAGCCGCCGCTATTTCCGCTTGTCGTCTTATTCTCATTGTCACTTAATTCTTGATTTCTTTTGAGGAAACAGTAATCATACGTTTTAAAGAGCAATTATTAATCTCTAATTGCAAACTCTGATCAAATAGTACCAGCAACCATTATTATGATGAAAATAAAGTGCTCCTAATGGGAAATGGGTGGGAATGCAAATTTATATTAATTATATGACGCTCTCGGGAAAAGAAGGCACTGGATGGCTAGGTGGCAATCTGATTACTGAAGAAAGGATTAACTAGTAAATGAACTCTAGAAGCGTTATGACTAATAGAAATTAATATTAGTGGGCTGTTCTTATTACTGCACATACTTGATTTATTGCAGAAATTAAACTGTAGTAAACATACTGATACTCTATATGAAAAGTTATCTCACCTACATTAGACATTTTCGTTGTAGTTTTCATTTATAAACAATTCATAATAGAGGACCATTAAGTTTAGACTTAGTTGTAGTTCGCAGTAAATGCCAAGAATTAAAGCAGTATTGTATTTCGCATAAAAACTAATTGCTTAATAGCGTGATACACTTTTGCATTGCGTGAAATGATAAAAATCTTGTTAAGGGGTAAAACATGACCTAGTACAATGTGTGATGTAATGTGTAAGCGTAACATGATATTTTTAACGCAACGGTAGTGAACAATTTGTTTCAATTCAGTTTGCAGTCCCTTTTAATTATTGGACTCAGGTTTACTAGTACATACAATATTTAATTTCCAGCTTTGTCATTTATTAACCCAAAATTAACTTTTGAGATAATTTATTTTATTTCCAAAAGTACAGACGCAATTGTTAAATCAGTTAACAGAGTTACATTTTCGATGATTTAATAATTAGGTAGCACGATTCAACCTTACCAAATTAAATGTGCAATGGAATTAAGAATTAAGAAAATAAGATTAGTATTATTGCACATTAAACTTGCTATGTAAAATCCAACGAAAGATGAAATGAATGGACTAATTAAGCTACCGATCTAATAAGGAGTCGCAGTCTGTAGGCATTTAGGTACGATGTGTACTTTGTAGAATTACCTAATATGTTAAATATACAAGAACAAATTATATTACCAACATTTACAATATTATTTTATAGTTTTGCATGTGTACAAGTATTGCAGGGAGGTAATTATAGAAAACAAATAGCAATTCATGACACAACTGGCATAACCGTAACATAACCATGCTCGTAGTTATTGTGGAGCAATTTGCACTAGATTTGGATTACTCCAAAATCTAAAAATGCTGTGTATGCATTAACACGCTAATAATGCTAATGAAATCGCATTATTAAACTCAGCTAAACATGACGCATGAACTATTGCTTGGTAGTTCTAATAGCGAAAGCTACCTTTACCTAGAGCAAGCATTACAAATGCAAATAGATAATCTTTATTACTAAACAAATAAGGAAGTAAATAATCTGTCAGTGTTCATGTACAAAACAGTGCTTTACTGTAATTGCCAACAATCCATTCATTTAGTTTTACAATAAATTAATCTGGCTGAATAGATAAATAAAATACAATTTTTACACACAATTTATTAAGTATCAAGTGATTCTTAAGTGATGATCATATTTTCAGGCGATTCTTACGTCTCCCCTCTACAGAAAAATGTTTTCCCAAAAAGTAATTCGTGAATTGATATATTTGTATGATAATTAACTTAGTTTTGATGAAACACAGGATTTACACACAATTTTCAGCAATAGTGTATCCAAATAAAAGTAGTAACGGTTTGCTTGTTCAGGTTCAAAAGCGTTACAAATTGAAATTCTGTTATTAATCTCAGTTTCTCACACTTAATGCTTTTCTAATAATAAGCTTCATTCCATTACAGGCTTCGTCCGGTATGCTCTGTCTGGAAGTGTTAACAGTGTATATGTGTGCAGTAAGAAATATTCATATTAAAACTACTTTTGCCAAATAAAGTTATTTTGTAGTAGCTTTGAAAATGAAATCTGCTGATACCTTTAGATAACTTCATTCTCACATAAACCAATTTCTCTAATGGGATGCAGAGAATAGTTACAGCTCTTAAGTTGTATATAATTGCAATATATACGTATAGTTGCCTATTTGCCTTGGTAATGTTGCATACGAGGCGGAACGGATATTGCTAATAGCTTGCTTGCTGCGACCGACCCGACCGTATAATTTACAATCCTGTCTAGTCTGTAACACCATTATACACCTAAGATCTTTATTGCTAGTCATTATAACTATTTGTATCTATTTATATTATTTATATACAAGTATTTATATTAATAACTGTTGCAAATACTTTGCAATGGCTTTTTGCAGTAAGACTATGAGCATCCTACCTTGACTTTAAAACTGAATGTAACTTTATATACTAATTAATTATTGTACCATTGTAAAAATTACAGAGCATCTTTGCCAATTGCAATCAAATATGATCTTTTAATGTCTTGTTCAATAAATTCTATAGATTCATGGTTAGAGATTACATCGAATGCTTAACATTGATTGAAATCATAGATAAAAGTTAAGTTGGCCAGATTTTAAACGAGACTCTTAATACATTTTTCTGAGTCTCATGTTTCCCATTATTTAAATCTTGACAAAAATAGTATAACAAAAAAAATAATAATACTGAAGGTAAACTTCAAATGCATTTATTTTCTTGGTGGAATATGCTAAACAGGTTTGTGAAAGCGGAACCACCCGTTTTCAACGAAGAGACTGATTAGAGACGAGCAGAGTCCACAAGCAAAGCCAGCCAGTGCGGTGAAGATATCTTTGTAACTTAAAGTTTTAAAAACGGCAGTGTCAGGTTCTGGTACGTTGAAACACAAAAATTCCGTTTCCATCCTGTACAAATGATTATTTCTGGAACTTCTTCCGCTTTCAGCGTAGTGAGCAATTCTAAACATGCAGTAGGGTCTTTAAGTCTCTAGTAAGTTTAAGGTGGAATGATAATTAATCGTTTTACCTATGGTTCAAAACTTCCTTAAATTCGCTTCCTTTTCTGGCCAAACCGCCAATTTTTGATGGTGCCGAGTCTACTGGAAAGGAATAGAAATGTCGACACAAGTAGCTTTCAGCGTAGCATAGCTCTGTTGTTGCTGATCTGAACTTATCAGGATAGGATACAAGGGCTACTTTATTATTCTTCAAAATTCTCACTTCTTCCTCTGTGGACACGTATTTCAATTTGGTCACTTGAACATCTGTCATATTCTAATATTGAATCAGCAGAGCAATTATTATTCATTACAGGTAATTAATACAGGAATTCTAAAGAGAACTAAATTATTATTTACCAGTAAGAGCATCTTGATAGCGGTACTCCGTGTATGAACGGCCAGCACATAGTCATTTTTCAGAATTTGCTTAAAAGATTGGATAGGAGGTTTTTCAGTGGTTAAGCGAGAAACGAAAACTGCAGAATAAGAAGTATAAACTACGAGACTCATCATAGAAGCTACGAAAAAGACTATTTTAAAATAATACGATTCGATTGTCAAGAACTTTGGCCACCCTAGAAATTCCAAGCGTGAATATCAGAAACCTCGGATAAATGTTGGTTAAAATGCGGATAATATTATAACTATTACCGTGTAAGCAACCAATTTCGAAAATCCAGAACGCAAGTTGCTCGTTTACTTCTTTTACAACCGAGGCATTTGTTTTGTCCAAATGGTCGAAATGGGGTTTTTGAACTCTTAATGAGATTTTGATGAAAATGTAAATGGCAATCCAAGTTAAAAAAAGACTTAGCCAAATTAGTTTGCTGAATGGAGAAATCAGAATATTTCTTAATGATCCAGTGGAGGGTTGTTCAAAATATACCATTGCTCTGTTTTAAATGCGAAACAAAAATGAAATTGGCTCCGAGAAATTTCTATCTCTAACCTGAAATTGTAATAATAGAAGTGGTACCTGGTTCTCACTGTACTTTGAAGAACGGTGTAGGCCGCTACTCGCGATTCTGAAAATGTTACTTGTGTCAGAGACATGTCAGCTGAATAGTTTTTTCCCGTAAGTAAATCGCCTTTAGGAGTATGAGTTAAAAAGACGGCATATTCGCTTTTGTAAAAAAAAATTACTGGCATAAACATTACAAAATTCAAAATGAGAACTTTTTTAAATAATAATTTTCACAGTACATACGTAAAGTTGAGGTAATCTCTCATTTCATGGAAACCATTCACAGAAGGTCCTGGTGCAAAACTAATTTTGCCAAATTCATCCGTTATAGCTTGGGCGGCTGCAGAATTGTAAAGCTCTTCCTTTATTACAAAACAACCACCTTATTTTATTTTATTGGTATTTCAAATAATTCATGGTAATTCCAATATATTATTAATTGCATAAGGAAAACATTGTCTTAATTATATCCTATTTTGTATTCAAATGATAGCGTAATCCATTAAACTTTCTGAGAGACCCTGTATTTCACACTTACCACAGCGACCACAATGATTGGTTGACTATGAAGATTTTTCCTTCGAATTGAATCTTGTTTTATGATAGACGAAAAAATCGAAATGTCATTTCTATTTTCGAGGTTGATTTCATGGACAAACTGTATTACTAGGAGATCCTTAATGAAATATATTTCGAAAACGGTATTGTTTACAACTGGAAACACGTGCGTCACCAGAGTTAAAGAAGAGGAAAGGGCGGATGTTGCAATGTGAGTAAGCACCGTTTCTGACGAAACACAAACAAACACGTGTGTATTCCACGGTATTTTAGAAATCTTCGATTTGCGGTTTCTCAAGGACGTTGAATTGTCATAAACGAAAAAATTCTTCTGTAATAAACAAAATTATCAATTTTTTAAACATTTTTTTATCTTGGTCTCCTATTACTAATATGTTAATTTTGAAAATAATATTGTCAAAGTTGAACTTACGTAAATAGTTGAATTCGGAAAATCTAAAATTATGTTTAGAGTAGAGCTAGAGCTGCTGTTGACGTTTATTACCAAATATTCAAAATTTGCAATATCATACTGCTGCAGCCAATACCAGGCCAAAAGTTGACCAAACACGGCATATTCTGCAAAAAGACAAAAGTTAATGTGATTCTGCTAATATGATAATTCCTATTATTGCATAAAATTTTTCGGAAGCCTATTGCATGGGTTTAGTTATAAATTGATTGCGGATTACACAAATTTTACAGAAATTAATAAAACGTATTGTAAATAATTGTGGTAAAAAATCTAAGGTTCAGACCAAGTTCTGATGAATTTTCTAGAATAAGAATAAATTCCATGTTTTGCGATACAGGAAACTTTGTTAAGGCATGCAATATTTTTGATGAACTTCCATGAATGATCGTGAATTTTTGAATCAAGACTGTAACTCCAATTAAAATGATAATTACTTTTCGATCATTTGTCCAAGATTTAATCGTATTTCCATTTTTACGCATTACAAAGTGAATTGAAAGTCAAAGAAATGAAATTTCTACTATTATAATGCATTAAAAGAAACGGTTTGAATACATTTAAATATTTATTGCAACATGTACTTGTGTTCTAATTTTATATCAAGGGCGCTACACCATTTATGCACGCTCTAAAATATTTTAGCAAAGAACTTTGACTTTTGGCACAGCGCTACCTTAGAAAACAAAACAAAAAGTTTTCTAGTCTGAAAGCTATTTTTCAGTGTTAGGATATTTATTTATTAAAAATATGCGGACAATGTGGAGAAAGATGACCATTTTACATACTGGACATTTCTTCTTTACATCTCCGTAAGCTTGATGAGACTTTTAAAAAGCTCAAATGACAATTTTAGTTAGAACGGCTATCTAACTCTATTTAGAGTTATGGTATTGATTAAACATTTCTATTTGGGATACTAATTTATATAAATATCCAAGTTCTGGTAAATTACCTACAGAAATGTCAATGGCATAAAATGTTTAAAAACCTGTACTTGATGCATTTGAATTGATTAATGTTCTGACAGTCACAATAAATTATTCAAATCCAATTAAATTAATTTAAGTGGATATATCGACAAAAGTGTCAAAATTGGTCATTCATATTTAACATTCATATATTTATCACCAGTGCAGTGCCCATAATATATGTGGAAAGTGGAAAATCAATATTTTAAAGAATGGGCGAAATAGTAAACATGAGTTGACTTTTAATATTAGCCTTAAAAATGACATCGGAAATGCGCCTTACAATTCCTACCCTACTATTCGTCCCATTTTTTGCATTTCCTAGATCAGCCTGCCGATCTGCAATAAATAATTATAGTCAAAATCAATAATAAATGTATTCTTGAAGAAAAATTGAAGTTCTCTGCTGAATCAGCTATGGTTTACTCTCTTATTTGCCTTATTAGTCATGCGTGCGTTGTAATAAATAATTCTGAAATTTACTGTTATCATGAACATAAAATGATTTTAACATAAAATGTCAGTGTCATTAAAATAGCTGATATATGAAACAATAATGTCTTATAGTAAGTACATGTGACAAGATAGATAGATAGGCAGATTAAGTAAGTATTACGTAATGCTGTAGTAAATGATATTAAATGGCAAATGGATTTCTTTCGGCAATAAATTAACGAATTGATTGTTTGAACTGTAGGTGCAGTACTTTTTGTATCGTATTTCTAAAGATAACATTGCTCATTTCGTTATATTTGTACAAATGTTCATTGTTTTTATCAAACATGATTGACCGATTACGTTGCCGATTCTAACTGAAGTGATATCTGAATATGTAAACATATACGCCTTCCCGCCTTCAATCTGTTCTTTCTACGCTTCCAAATTAACATTAGCGCATAATATTTATCATAATAAATCAACTAAAGAATAAAATTTGCTTCATTAAATTACGCAGTTCCTTCAAGGTTTCACGCTAAACCGTTTTATTTGTCTTCGCTGTACTGTCTGTACTTCCGTATTGACGCAAAGTCACCTTTTATTCTATTTATGGGCATCCAATGGCATAAAATATGAAAAAATTATTTAGTTATACCATAACAGAAGTTCTGGTAGTAATAAATGCTATTGCTGTTGTTCACTACACTGTGCAAAATGCATCGCAATCAGATAACAAAAGGTGGTAATTCTTGTTTGTCAGGATTAATTATTATTGGAAAAGAAAAATACTAAATATGCACAGACACCAAAAAAAGATAATTAATTAAAATTTAAGTAGTTTCTAATAACTTATATTATTGAAGTACCGAAATGACGATGGAAGAAATCCCAAGTGAGATATTCTTTTGGAAATGTGGCAAAAATCCATTTCTGATAGATATGGTGGGTTCAATAAGTATTTCAAAATGAGGTTTGCATATATTCATTACGAAAATTTTGCGGGACAATAATTTTGAAACACATTTATAGGTTTTGATTTCCATGTTCGAATCTCTGGATGTGGAAACATTGAAATCCTGCCGTCTTGTGTGCAACTTGTGGAAAGAAATTTCAGAGTTCAATTTAAAAAAGAGATCTAACGTTTCTTTGCACTGGAGAGATGCAGACGACGAAGAATATTTGGAAAACTTCAACCGTACTTTCCCCATCAGTAATAAACTGTTCACGACAGTGAAAATCAAATTATTCAAAATGAAGATCAAATCCGAGATTTTGGAAAGCGTTCTCACAGAAAGAAAAGGCGTGTTTACTGATTTGGAATTACGGAATGTGTGTTTGGTAGATGAAAACGAGGAAATTATTTCCGATTACGATATATCTTTTCTAATCCCTAGTAAACTGGAGCGTCTCTGTATCGTAAACAATTTAAATGGCTACACAAACTTTATGGTTTCGCCAGAAAGAATAATATTTATCGAGAGTCTTGATTTATTCGGGTGCACAGTGATTGTTCCAAGAGAGACAAGTTTCACCGCAAAGGAAATGACATTGAATCGTGTCAGATTCACGAAACAAGTTCTTCTTAGTGACTTCATTAACTTTTCTACAGTGAACACCCTGGATTTCCGAGATATCTCCGATAAAGTAAACTTAAAGGTAAGGAAAAGGGTGAGGGCCCCTTCTGGAGTTATTCTGGACGTGTGCCAAGCAAATATTCTGAGTTCAGACTGGATCTCCGATGTTCTAAATATTCGCAGCGACGATTTTCAGAACTATTTGTGTTCCATAACTGAGTTGACCATCCGTTGCTCTATTATTGACATTTCTACAATCCCAAGTACAATCGAAACTTTACATCTGGGGCCGAATTCTCGTACGATGTGCAGTCAACCATTTCGTTTCCATTTTCTACATAGTTTGCATTTGACAGGAAACTTGGATACTCTTGCCCACTTCAAGGATTGTCCTAATTTGGTAAATCTGGAAGTTTCCCCGAACTACGTTGGGCCATCCGAATGCAATCTAAATGATATCCCAGTTACAGTAACACGATTTAAAATAAGTCATGATTATCATGGCAAGATTGAGTGGGTAGGGTTCGGAGATACAGTTCTTCAGTTGAACACTTTAATTATCAGTGACTGTCAATGGCACCATATTCTTCACTCAGGAATTCTCAAAGCAATTAAGACAATTCATTTCGCAATAAACATTATAAACTGTAGAACTCCCTCTCCAAGCCAAATCAAGAATTTTGTCGAAATGCAAGAAAATATCTTTTCACACTCCTTTTTTGTTGGACCATTTCACTGGAAGGAAGATTCACAGTACAAGTTTGCAGAGAACTTCCAGGATTCCTCTCTATCGTCAATTGTAGATACAAAAAGCGACTACTATTTCTTTGCTAACAAAACAGGAACCGCAATAGGGGAACAAGAATTTTATACCAAACTTAAATTGAATGTTTAGAATTTTAAAAATAAACAGGGGCGATAAAAATTACAGGATTGAAAAATCCACAAAATGTCTCAAAAATCCAACAATTCGTTGTTGTGAAAATAATTTTCTTCCATTTTTTCTTCCCTATCTAAGAATGTCGAACTTTTAAAACCGTGAAATAATCGGCCAAAGGTCTGGACAGAACTTCTGCGGTTAGAAACACTAAGGAAGCAAATATTCCCAAAAGTACGACTACGACTGCTGTAAAAATGTCTTTAAAGCGTAAAGCTTTGAAATTCACATTATCCGACTTCAAGCAAATAATTTCGGTACTTCTTGTGTAGAGGAAACCGTTTCGGGCCTTGCGTCCAGTTTCCATGAATTCTATAATCCTGGTATTGTTAAAGATTACGGAATTAAAATACGATAACGGTCACAATTACGTAGTTTTGTACCGCGTATGTTTGTAATTCGGAATTAATCTTCCAAGAAGAAAATATAAATAAATTCATGTTTCAAACTCAGCATATACTATCCGAATTTCCTTACCTATTATTGAATAACTCTTTGAATTCACTGCCTTTCTTTACAAAGCTTCCACTTTTAAATGGTACAAGGTTAACTGGAACAGTGTCCAACAAGTGGCATATAAAGCTATCTTTATATCCCAACTCTCGGACTGCACCAACAAAATTATCTGGAAATGAAATCAGAGCAATAGGATTTTTTTCTAAAATTCGTATTTCCTCTTCGGTGCTCACAAATCGAATTTTCGGAGGCGGACTGCTCATTAAATTCTATAAAGGAAAGAAAAAATATCGGACTATTAAAAATAAAAAAAGTCTTTATGTTTAGAGCGGTAGCATTGGAGGAAGGGTAATATTTCAGTAATAAAATTAGTATTTTAGTAAAATTTAATGTTTTATAACAAAATTGAATTACATTCACGAGTTTTCTTATTGTGCTGCTTTTTTCGTGAATAGCCAGCACGTAGTCATTTCTTAAGATTTGGTTAAATGAATATATTGGCGGTTTCTCTGTGGAGAGACGGGAGAAGAAATTTGCAGAGTAAGAATTGTAAATCACAATGCTCATCAACGACGAGATAAAAAATACTATTTTTATTGAACTAGAAAACGTCGTCAGCATTGTGTGCCATCCTGTAAAGAAACAATAAATCAACGAATGCCAATAATGTACCAATATTTACAGTATTTTTGTAACCATAATACAATTTGCATAGGTGTGTGTGTAATAATATATTAGTATTGTAAGGACCATTTAAACATCCAGTTTGAAAAGCCCAAAATCCAAGTTGCTCATCCAGTTCTCTTTCTGCATCATTCACAACGTTTTCTAACAAATCGCTGTAATCGCCGTAATGCCTCTTCAGAGTCAAAGCGAATTTTAGGAAAATTAAGATGACGATCCACGTAAACAGTAAGCAGGCCCAAATAGGAATTTTAAATGGCGAAATTAAAATGTTTCTTAGTGAGGCAGCAGTTGGTTGATCAAAATACGCCAACGCGCTGTCAATTATAAAATTAGAATAGAAGATCAATAACACAATATAAATTAATTAAGGACGCGATCGGTCCGGCATTTTGAAACCGAAAAACGAAGCGGTTATATCACAAATTTTGAATTATGTTTATGAAAAGCAAAACCATTCCTGTGTACAAGAGCCCCCGTACGGTATTGAAGGCATCCGACAAGTATGCTGTGTTATGCAGAAATGAAAATGCAACAATAATCAAATGTTTCATTACTAAGTGAAATGATGAATTCAGTAAAATTACGCTTATTAAATAAGCAGCAAAAATGAAATAACCTAGTTTGTCATCGAATATTTCCTCTTTCAATTTTCTAAAAAAAGTTAAGACATATTTTTTAATTTCATTGTTATGAAATCATTTATTCATAGTTTATCTTGTTAAAAATTGGTTTATTATGGGGGAAGTACGGTAAGAATACCAAACCCTCTTTTTCGCCCAACTATGTCTCAGTCAAATGGTGCACATTCCCTCAATGTTATGGTGTATATCTGACTTGTCGGATGCCTTACTGTATGAGTTTGGCGGTCGTTGTTTTCCAGCAACACTGATAGGTGTTAGTTAGCTTGTTAGTTAGTAAAAAGCTTTCAACGTCCACATTAAATGAGTAAACGCAAATGTGAAAATGCAGAAAGAATCTTCATTTCATTGGCAAAATCGTCATCTGTTGAATTTTTGATTGATCGACTGTACTTTGAGTAAAAAGTAGTTAAAAAAAGGCAACAGTGTGATTCGAACTAGATTGGTTCGATTCACGCTGTTGTCATTTTTTAACTAGTTTTTGCTGAAAGCACAGTTGATCAATCAAAAATTCAACAGATGACGATTTTGCCAATGAAATGAAGATTCTTTCTGCATTTTCACATTTGCGTTTACTCATTTAATGTGGACGTTGAAAGCTTTTAAAGCAAGGAACTTTTGCCATGTTAATTTACGCTCTTTTGAGCATCGGGTGCAACCTTAATTGCAAATTTTAAACAGTTTAAAAGTAATTATTATTATGAAATCATGCTATTAAGGTATTAGTAATAATTTACTTTGCTAAATTCATGGTCTGTAAAAATGAGACATTTAAAGCCCGGTAGTCATACATGGTTTGTTGAGTCAATGATATATCAGCTGAAGAGTTACTCAAGAATTCGACAGTCCCCCAACCTATCATCGCTTTTTCTCTGAAAATAGAAATTATTGATAATTACAACACGATGATAACTGTGGTCACCTTGTTTATTGTTCTACTTACGAAAAATTGAGGGCATCTCTCATATCGTGGTAAAAACTGACAGAAGGGCCCGGTTCAAATTTCAAGTCTTTTCCATCCGACACAAATTTAGAAGCAACGTCATTAAAATCCATTTTCTGTATCATTCACAAAGATCATCAACTCAGAAAGCAAAATATTACATTCCTTCATTAAAAGTTCTTTCAGAGATATTTAAATAATCTTCGTCCAATTTTCTTACGTTTGCAAGGAAAATATGAATTTCAGATTTTTATAAATGATTTTCTAAATAGACTTTCATTGGAGGTAATTTTTCTTTACAATTCCAAAGAAAATTGCAAATCACATTTTAAATTGAAAAATGTAGTCAGATATTTCGACTTTTAAAATGGTCGACAATTTTTGAAAACCGATTTGCCGTTTATCAATTGTATTTTTAATTTTTTAAATGGGTTGCTGTACCGCTGCTGTTCCAATGATCGTTTGTTTGTGTAGGTTTCTTCTCCTCCTAGCGTCTTGCCGTAATGTATAATGAAAGGTAGCATTTCTGTAGTCCTCTGGAAAATAACTTACGAACTGTATTATTCGGTCAAGTTTGATGAAATATAGTTCATAAACAGAGATATTGAAAATGATGAACACGTGACTTGTCAGAGATAAAAAATTAGTTGGTTGGAAATAAAGAACGTCATCATCCGCCTTTAAGTACATGTAGAAATAGATATTCCAAATCCAGTTCCATTCATTCGAAAGTTTACTTGATATTACCCTTATCTGAAACATCATTGAAAAATATTTACTTCTTTGACGAATCTTTTCAAAATTTAAAATTACACTTACATGGGTGGTTAAATTCTGGATATCAATATTGTCAATGAATACATTAGTTGTCAAACTGTGATTAATTTGCTCTTCGTCCGCTAATTGAGATAGAGCAAGAGAATACATTGAGTTATTGCCACTATTAAGAATCCAGGCCAGTTGAACTCCGGATTTAGCATACATGCCTGAAGCAGACAAATAAAATTAGTTTTTTGAGTAAAATATCCGGTGTCTTAAAATTTATTTACTATTTTGAATAAAATTGCAATTATTTTATTGGAGAAATAGAAAAAGGTACCTATCTTTGGTGGCAAATGGCCAAGAAGAAATATAAAATCCAGACTATTCCACATTGAAATAATTAAACACTACGTTTCCGGGAAATATTTAACAAAATTATTAATCCAAACAATAAGGCCTTATTGAGAATTTTGGACAGGAATACCTGGTCGTTTAACATGATTATTAAGGCTGGAATTTTGCAATGAAAGAACACAGATTTTTCATCACAAGATTATTTCTTTATGTATTAATTATTTAGGAGGAATGTCTGAATGATAAACATTGTGCATTTAAATGCCCCACTACTAGGAAAAATATTTTAGTAGTATGAGGCTCTGAAAACTGTTAGATTATACTATGTAAGATAGAAAATTCAGGTTCTTGTTCATATTTACTTTTCTTTTCATTAAGTCCACTGTAAATAAATCATGACATGAAGTAAAGGCGTTTCGCTGAACAGAAATATATTGTAGTTATAATTTACACCAGGGTAGGAGAAAAAGTACTGATATGCTCCACCAAAACAACTACTTTACCACAAAGATTGCTTTCTAAAAATAATTATGCCACTGATAAATTAAATATGCCACTAATACGAAAATATCGGTAAACAGAAATGCCCTTCGCCTTCTAATGAATTAACTTAAGTTGGCATTGTTTTATTAAAAACTGCTATTGAATCTGCTAGTAATTCAATGGCGAATTAAATTAATTCCTTACAGGCCCTTTAAATGTAAATAAAATTTGTTAATTAATGAATTAGAAGTCTAATTTTTACTTGCGGGACCATTTTAAGTATTAAGAGTCCATTTATTCATGGTAAAGTAGTTTTTTGGTGGTTCTTAATTGTAACCCAATTTTTTTCCTGCTGTTATATACATGGTAGACCCGTGTACCATCTAATTATTGGCACATTTTTAGCTAAGTCTACTTTTAGTTGAGCAAATGATTGTAATAACCATAAATGACATTCAGCGAGATGAGCATACACGCACGACACGATGGAATGAAAACATGAGAGCTCAAATAACACTTACAAAAGGTCTATGTGCACACAACTTGAAAGGCTTGAAATTATGCAGACATCATAATGAAGCAGGTGTACCTAACTGGGTTACGTTAACCTTTTATATACTGCAATCAATTTTTGGCCCTGGTAATTTCTAGTACAAAGTGAATGAATATAAATTCAAAATATTCGGTGAGAGTGACAATAATTCTATTTACAGAGCTTTTATGGAAATCGACCTGCTTGGAATTATTGTGCCAGACGGAAACGTGGCGCTTAGAGCGTGGGTATTAATTGTTAGCATTTTTACAATTTCGAAAAAACGGAATTTTATTTCAAGAGAGTTTAATTTATTGCTATTAAATAGCAATATACTATTACAGATACAATATTGTTACTAAATGTACCAAAAAGAATGAAATGATCCGATGAAGTGAAAACTTCATTTTTAACCACAGTTCATCTAAATTATAACATTTGGAAAATTATCCTAGAAGCTAATAACTAAATTAATCCAGAAAAATATATTTTAAATTTGCAATGCACATACGATTTGAAGAAAACTAAATAATAATAATTCTAATAATTTGTTCTATTGCGAGTTTCAGTTGAATTTGACCCCAAAATTATTTAATATTCCCGTTTCCTTTGCATAATCCATATAGAGGTCCATAAGAATGGTAATGCTTGGAACTCTTTCATTAAAATCGGGAATTGTCTTTAACAATTTCGCACTAGCTTTATACTTGATTGTTTGATCTGGACCAGTGGCTTTTGCAGGGCAACTGAAATTCATTAGCCTATCAAAGTCGTCTCCGTACGCGTCAGTAAAAAATTGGAGAAAAGAGTCACTTTTACTTTCTTTAAGTAGGGCGCTTTGGAATTCCTTGGCATTGGACACTCTCAATTCTATTCCACGTTTTTTGGCTATTTCTACAAAATCTTTTGAGTGTATAGGAACAGGTTGAATAATATTGTATAACCCATTTTCAGTGTTATCGCTGAAACATAATTCTAGGGTTAGTTCTGATGCGATATCAATTGGGATTGCGTACCAGCCGAAAGAGAAATCCAGAAAGAGACCCATGCGACAGGATATGAGAAATAAATTGATCATGAAATTAGTGTCGACTGTGAAATGTCCACTTTGACTGTGTCCTGCTAAAGTGGGGTATCTAATTGCAACACAAGGGATTCCCATTTCATTTGCATGCTTCAGGATTTTTTCGCTGGTGAATTTGGAAAGAGCGTACCCAAATGATATCCCATCACCGTAATTATCTTCAGAAGGAAAATCTTCCGAAATACACCCGTCAGCCGACAATCTGTTTGCTGTTGTATACGATGTTGTATAAAATACTCTTTTTGTTTTCAGATTAGCTGCAAACTTTAAAATATTTACTGTCCCTAACACATTAACTGATCGAATATCAATATTGGATTTGGATATTTTGTATTTTTCTACGTGATTCGCTTTTGCTGCCAAATGAAACACTGCGTCAATGCATTGTGACATTTTTTCGTACTCAGTTTCTGAAAGTCCGAGACAATTATCTGTAATATCGCCCAGAATTATATTGACTCGCTCAATATCAACATCATTATGCAACTTAAACCTCTTCAAATTATTTTCCAGTTTTTTCCTAGCATTAACAATTGATTTTCCTCTAATAAGACAATAAACGTTAACTTTTTGCAGTGAATTTCTCAACAAGTCTTTTAAAAGGTAAGCCCCAAAGTGACCTGTAGCTCCTGTGAGCAAAACATTTTTAATTTCTGAAGATTTTACAGCTTTCACCGATGTCTCCATTTTTAATTCTGTTAGTAAATTTGTATCGTGTTTGATTAAAGTTTCCGTTTCAACGTAAGCCTCACCAGATGGCGAAACATTGAAATTGTGATTTGCATCTAACGAAGAACCGAGGGACATTGTCATCTCCGCAAGATGTTTACTTAAATTATTGATAGTGGGATGATCTAACAAAGAACTGCCACTGAGGGTCAACTTTTTCCCAACAAAATGCTGTAACTTGTTTCTCATTTCAACAGCCATTAAAGAATCCAATCCCATTTCACTAAAATTTTGGAATTCGTCCAATGGTTCGGATTCTGGAATTTTCAGTGTATGCCGAATAATCGTTTTCAACAGGGATCTAAAGTGCACCACCCTATCCTCCAGGGACAAAGTATTAATCTCTGACCAAAACATTTCTGATTGAACCAAACTTTTTGATTCAGACAGCGTCTCAGGTGTACTTTCGCTCAATTCTATAAGAAATTTGCTAAGGTGGGTGAAATAGGTTCTGAAAGTGGAAACATCCAAGTGAATTACGCCAATTTGGTTAACATTAGGATGAGTCATCACAAATTTCAGAGTTGCAATGCCTTGTGTTGGAGTGAAAGGCTTTACTCCGAAAGCACCTTCGTTTCCATACACTGTGTTGGTCGCTGCTCCTACATCTGACCACGCCCCCCAGTTTATTGTTTGCGAAGGCAGTCCTAAAGAATGGCGGTAATGGGTCAATGCATCTAGAAACATATTTGCCGCTCCATGATTTGACTGTCCCATTGGTCCAAACACGGCCGCCATTGAGGAGAAGAGAACAAAGTGTTCCAAATGCATGCGCTTGGTCAAATTGTGCAAATTCCACCCACCCTGCACTTTGGCATTAAAAACAGTTTGAAATTTCTCCCAAGTTTGGTTCACCAATATACCGTCAGAGAGCGCGCCTGCAGAATGAATAACTCCTCTAAGAGGAGGAAATTCAGATTCGATTTTACTAAAAAGCACTTTACATTGAGTTATATCCCCAATGTCAACTTGCATCGTTAATATTCTACACCCCTTTGCTCGCAAGTTATTCAGTACTTTCAGTACTTCATCACTTGGCGCCTTACGACCGACTACAACAAGATTTCTGGCTCCACAGTCTGCCATCCATTTAGCCACTTCAAGACCAATTCCCCCCAAACCCCCTGTAATCAGATATGTACTCATATCATTGAAAAGCAATTCATTTGTAAATTGAATCCCATTTGCCTCACGGATTTCAGGCATGGCCACAACAACTTTTCCCACGTGCTGAGCTTTCAAAAAGTAATTCAAAGCTTCTTTGATGTTAACTATTTCGAATCTGGAGTAAGGCAGAGGTAAATATGTTCCAGATGAAAACATTTCCCCCATCGTATTTACAAGCTCTCTCATTTCCTCGGAATTGACTTTCTCGAGGTCAACTATCGTGTAGAGAACATCCGGTCGCAGTTTACGAACCTCCTCCGGCTGCCAGATATTCACTTTCCCCATTTCAACAAAGCGAGCTCCAGGGGCACACGCATTTAAAGTAGTTTCTTTGAATCCAGGACCGGTCAGAGAATTTAAAACCATGTCCACACCGCGCCCTTCCGTTATCTTCATAATATTTTCCCCAAAAGTGAGATCTCTGGAGTGGAAAACGTGCTGGACACCAATCGACCTCAAATAAGTTCTTTTCCGCTTACTTCCTGCGGTTGCAATAATAGTTGCCCCAATTTGTTTCGCAATCTGAATAGCTATAAGACCAACCCCACCAGAGGCGACATGAATCAAAATGGATTCCTGAGATTTCAGACATCCCGTGGTAACTAAACAATAGTATGCAGTTAGAAATACTGAAGGTAGAGTACATGCATCTGAAAATGTAAAATTCTTTGGCTTCGGCAAGACCATTTCCGAGTTTACAATCACGTGACTTGCTGCACAACTTGCTTGAGAAATTCCAAAGACCTTATCCCCTACCTTATAAGCTTTTACTGCAGAACCGACATTTGAAACGATTCCTGCAAAATCTGTTCCAACAGCATCAAAACGGGATTTAAACATATCCGGTTTCAATATAACAAATATATCTCGAAAGTTTAAAGCTGTTGCCTTAACCATTACTTCAATCTCTTCGGCGGCTAACGGTTGCTTTCCAAAAACTTTGAAAGTAACATCGTTGATTTTCTTGGATGCTGGAATCACAATCTGATAGCGCCCTCTAGGAAGTGTCAGAGGAACCAACGGTGCTGGAAAAGTAGTAATACGATTTATGTATTTTTTCTTATTTCTAAAGCAAACCTGGAGTTCGTTTCCGGCGAAAATTTCAAAAAACAATAGAGAACTGTCCGCAACAAGATTTATGTCATCAGGGTCAAGATCTACGCACACGCTGGTTAGTTCTGGTAGCTCATTTGTCATACACTTGGATATTGCCCACATTGTTGCTTTTGCAGGGTCACCTGATCCCTGGTCGCCAATGTAATGAACACCCCTGCTAACGAAATACGACCGTGTTTTAACACGTGTCTTGGCCACGATGTATTTGCAAATATTGAGTACCGGAGGCAACCAGTCTTCTTGGGTATCATTATCGTCCATGACTTCATTCAACCCATGAAGGTCAACAATTCCTTCGATATCAAATGTGTTATAATATTTTTCGAAATAATATTCAGTGGCTGCGTAGTTGCACATATCTAAGTGGTCAACTTTTTCAGAAAGTTTTTCCTCATTTTGGTTCAGACTATGCTTGATAAGTTGTACATGATAACCAACGTGTTCTAATTTTGTTTGCAGATGCTTATATAAACCGTTTTCATCGCATATGATAGCCCATGAAGATCTCTTTTCTGATTGGTATACCGATTTTACGATCGAAATGGGAGCGGCTCTGGAAACAAGAATGGAAGTCAATTCGTATGATTCAGAAAGTAGAACAGAAGGAGAAAAATTGCAGTCAGCCAAAACTTTGTCCCAAACATCTTGAGTAACACAGGGATGAGTGGTCCTTAAATTATAATCCTTAAATCGCCAAAATCCTTCAAGGACCCCAAAAATAAAATCAATTTGAATTTTAGGACCTAAAAGTTCTTGGAGTATTAGTATGCCTGAAGGAGCCAAAAGTTTTCGAATATTTGAAAGGGATTCTTCAAGGTGTCTCGTTGCATGAATGACATTGGCTGCGACAACCACGTCGTAGTGGAAGGGTGAAAATTCTTGAGACATTGGATCTTTCTCGATGTTCAACAACTTATATTCTATGCAATCAAAATCAGAAAACGTTGCTTTGGCCTTTTCCAAAAAGTGAGGAGAAATGTCCGTAAAGGTGTAATGAAAAGAAATGCCAGCAGACTGAAGACCTTTCATGATTTCCTTTGAAGTAGCTCCGCTTCCAGCACCAACTTCAAGAATTCGCAATGTGGAGCTTTCCATCACACCTCTGGATTTCGCATCGGTGAAAGCACTGATAAGATATTTAGTTATCCTAATATTTGCGAAAATAACTTCTATGCCTTCTGTGTATACTCTCAAGGCATTTAAATCTTTGTCTTCTGTACCGAAAAGGACAGACACCGCAGAGATATTCCCTTTCAAAATATCCACAATGTATTTCGAACAAAGTATCATGGTAGTTGTAATTGCATGATCACCGAGTTTCTCCTTTAGATTGAAGATATCTTCTTTCAGACCCATCTCTTCCCTATTTAATTCTTCCAAACTGGGAAATTTTTTAATGACTTTCCATTCAATTTGGAGAATTTCATCATTAATCCATTTAGATAGATAACCTTGCTCCTCGAGGATTTCAAAAAATCTTGACAACAAATTAATATGGGTATCAAGGACTTTGTGGTTCTGAACAACTGAAATGATGTCATAGCTGCACCCTAAACTCGGCTGCCAACCAATTCCCAAGACAGCTTTCAAAATTAGACACACTGTTAACTTTTCAGCAATATGTATGTACTGTACAATGTTTTCCAAATCCTTTATTGGTTCTTCCATTTCTTTTGCCACTGCTTCTAAATGTTCATCCACATTTTTTATTCTGTTTAAATCCACCCGCGAGAATAACGGACTTTCATTGGCCCTTAGGCGCCATACTTCCTGATACAAACCAGGTAGCAAATTCTTTTGTCCATTTATTACATTTAGGAAAGAGCTGATTGATGTCTTCACCAGACGAATTCCTTTCATCACGGCTAGCAGTGTACCATTTTCGTTATAAAGTTTAACTGTTCCATTAGTTTTCCCTTGCTTCCAAGTTGCGTGACCGTAAAAGCATTTTGTCTCCTCCGTTTCATTTATTTTTGAGAATTTTTCCACTCCAACTGGTAAATACAAATCAGTTTGGTCTTCTGCCATACTTAACCCGACAGTTTGCATCATGGCATCTAGGACAATGGGGTGGTAAATGTAATCCTTCATATTTCCGCAATTTAGAGGAATTGGAACCTTGGCCAAAACCTCGTTAGAACCTTTCCATACCTTCTCAATACTTTGAAATGCCTTGCCAAAATATATTCCTATTTCAGGAGCAATTTTGTAAAATTCTTCTGTATATATTTCAACTGGGCATCGAATTTTGATCTCTGAAATGTCACTTTTGACCGATGAAAATGCATTTTCTTCAAGATGTGAAGGAGTTTCGCTGCCACAGAAGATGGATGCGCTTGAATATTGTTTCCATCCTTTTTCGTCGTTATAACCATTCAAGTTTTGGAATCCGTATACCTTTACATACCGTTTCTCAGAATTTTCCTCTGAACTAACAACAACTTGGATATGCTGACGTACATCCTCTTTCAGCTCAAGAGGACACTCAACAATGAAATTTTCCACATTCAGAATTCCTTGGGAATTGATTTTGAGCAACGAATGTTTTCCAGCGGCTAAAATGATTTCCAAGAATCCAGCTCCTGGAAGTATTGGGATATTAGCTACCTGATGGTCTCTCAAATAGGAAAGATCTTTAATATTCCACTTGTGCTCGTATACATCATGATTCAGCCCAGCAATAGAAACATTTCTTCCCAAAAGCGGATGTAATATTTTATTTGGTTTATCAGGATTACATTGTATCCAATATTTCTGGCGCTGGAATGGATATGTTGGCAGTTCTACCTTTTTCCTGGAAAATGAGGCATCTATCGCAGCCCAATTGATATTATTGCCATTCAAATACAACTTCCCTAAACTATCAAGCAAAGTTTTCCAGTTCTCCTCATTTCTTCGAAGGGATGGTAGCCACAAAGAATTCTCCTGTGGAGCAACATTCGTCAATCCAAGTGCCAACAGAATTGGATGAGCCCCAATTTCAATAAACACTGAGCAGTCGTGCTTGGCAAGAGTATTAATTCCTTCAGCGAAATTCACCGATTCTCTTGCATGTCTTTCCCAGTAGAAACTATTCACCTGATTATCCTCAGTTAACACCTCGCCTGTTGTTCCAGAAATATATTGACATTTTGGCATATTATGAGTGACTTTACTAGCAATGCTGCAAAACTGTTTCATTATAGCACTCATGGCACGAGAATGAAATGCGTGAGTTGCAGCTAGAAATTGACATTTAACAGACTGTTCACTGCAAAAGCTTTGGAAGAGGTGCAGAACATTTCGCTCTCCTGCCACAACAACTTCCTCTCGGGAATTAATAACTGCGATATCCAACCAATCATCAGTTTTCTGTGCCAGAAAGTCAGAAATTAATTGAGATACAGCTTTTTTCGAAGCACGAACTGCTAACATTCCGCCAGAGGGCAGACTCTGAACCAGTTTACTTCGCTGACAAACTAAGGTAGCCGCATCTTCTAAATTCAAAATGCCTGACGCTGTGGCAGCCGCAAATTCACCTACGCTGTGACCTAACACGTAATCAGGTTTTACCCCTAAAGCTTCCCAAACCTTCAACAAAGCGTATTCTACCGCGAAAATTGAAGGCTGGCTGTAAATTGTTTCATCCAGTTTGGAAACCAGTGATTCCTTCCATAACGCTTCTGCCAGAGAAATTCCAATTTGCTGTTTTACGATTAATGCGACTTTATCAAACTCTGTTTGGAATACTATGTTTGTATCGTACAGGGTTTTAGCCATTCCTGAATATTGAGAACCCTGACCAGTAAATAAAAACGCGATATTTTGCTGTTTTGGGCGATGTAATTTTGAAATGGAAGAGATATCGCCAACAGCAGTCAATTTCGATTTGAAATCTGCTGCGGTTTTTCCTGTTACGAATAACCTGTGTTTCATGTGTGCTCTGCCAGTATTCGCCGTGAATGTGGCATCCCCAATAGGTACATCGGGGTAATCATCGAAAAATTTCACATACTTTTCTACCAAACCTTTCAATGCATTTTCTGATTTTGCCGAAAGAGTAAGAATATGTTGACCCCTTTCTTTGTAATTTTCCATTTGCTTTTCATCAACATTAGTAGGAGGTTCTTCAATGATGCAATGCACATTGGTGCCACTAATTCCAAAAGAACTCACTCCAGCAAGTCGCTTTCTGTTTGTATTTCTAACCCAGGATTGTGCTTCAACTGGAATTATTGCTGGGAGAGCATCTAAATTTATATCAGGGTTCAAAGTATCGAAGTTTCTGTGCGGAGGTATCATTTCGTGTTTCATTGACAGTAGCACTTTGATTAAACCTGCCAAACCAGCAGCAGACTCCGTGTGTCTAAAAATATACAAGTATATTAGAAGCGGGTCAATAATGAGCTAAGAAACGGGTCAATAACGGTACACTCACCCGATATTTGTTTTAACCGAACCGATAACAATTGGTTTCTCCCTGTTTGCGGAGTAACCAGCTGAAAGAGCAGCAAATTCTATAGGGTCTCCTATAGGGGTACCAGTACCATGAGCTTCAATGTAGTCAACCTCGTTTGGTTCAACGCATGCGTTTTTCAAAGCTGCTTTTACCGCGATTTCTTGACAAAGTTTACTGGGTGTACCAAAGCTGGAAGTTGTTCCTTCATTACTCAGGGCGGAGCTGCGGATCAATCCCACAACCCTATCTCCGTCTTTGATTGCGTCAGAAAACCTCTTCAGAACAATTACTGCAACTCCCTCAGCCCTACCGAATCCATCCGCCTTTTCGTCAAATGTTTTGCATCCTAAAAATAGAAGTAAATTAGAGGCGGGCAAATAACGGGTTTAGAAGCTGGTCAATAACGGTGTACTCACTTCCGTCTTTGGCCAAAATGGGGATCTCCGAAAAGGGAAAGTGCATAATCATAACATTGGCCCCTAAGGCCAGAGCTAGGTTCGTCTCCTTTCTCTTGAGGCTTTCACATGCCAAATGAAGGCCTACCATGGAGGAGGAGCATCCTGACTCGGTGGCGATATTTGGGCCATTTAGTCCCAAGAAATAGGAGACTCGAGCAGATGTGGCACTAAATGCATTCCCCAGAACCACATGGTGGAAATCCTGGCCGGAAGTGTTGTCATTGATTAGTCGTTCGTAATCATGTGTCCAGACTCCAGAGAATACTCCAGTATTGCTTCCCTTCAAAGAGTGGGCGTCTATTCCAGCGTTTTCTAACGCTTCCCAGGCTACTTCCACCAGAAGCCTCTGCTGGGGGTCCATGTATGCTGCCTCTCGCGGACTTATTCCAAAAAACTTGGCATCGAATTCATCAATTGCGCATTTTAAAAACCCGGCTTTAGATTCGGTAAATCTGGGATCATCCAGTTGCTGTTCAGAAAGTCTCTCTGCAGGCACTTGACAAATTCCGTCTCCAGCCCCTGCCAAAAGATCCCAAAACTCATCGCTATTGTTAGCCCCAGGAAATCTGCAACTGTATCCAACAATTGCGATCGCATCCTTGTAACAATTGCTCTTCCTAGTCAATTTTTCGTCACTTGAACCAGTTCCGTTGATTGGGTGTCCATCCACTGGTGTTTTTAGGATATTCTCATTATTCTCTAACCCAAACGCAGAAATCTGAAATAAATCATTTTAACAAAAATCAAAGTAATATTTTAAAAGTTTGCTACGTATTTTTATCAAAACATTGGTGTAGAAAGACAGTATTCTTAAAGAACAGTTTAATAAGGCTTCAAGATTTAAGCAATCTTGGGTTTATAACTTTGCACTCACCGTTTCTGCTGTCAATTGGTGGCAAAGGCTTTCGTAAATAGGTCTCCAGGTTTTGTAAACCAACTGGAAGTGTAAACAAAAAATTCAGAATAGAGTTCTCACAATTAATCATAATTTCTCAGGGTCCAACAAATTCTGCTGGGAAATGGGAATATTCGAAACTACGTGATTAACGATTTGGTTCATAACAAATATTTCTAAGATTAAAGAAAATACTGCAAAATTATTTAATAAACTCATTAGGCAATGCCACATGAAGTGCTTTCTAACTTTATGTGTACTTTATGTATTCATATTATTTCTTGGAAAGAATAAAACGAGGAGAGAAGTATCTTACTTGATTATTCCCAGTGCCGTTGGTGACAATTTTGAATGAACCATTTGTTTTTGATCTTGAAGTAAAACTCGTTGTATTCACAATTTTCCTTTCCAATCCACCACAACTAAAGTCATTGATAATGATACTTAAATAGGAGTTTAGCTAAGTAGAATTTATAATTTACTAATCAATGTGAAAGGTAATATTTTATTTTTATAATTACTTATCGTATTCTTGAATCCGACAAAACCAGGAATTGCCTTGAGCACTGGTAAAGTAGGACCTTAAAAGATCATCAACTGAAAATAAAGCATGTTCATTGTGAGATGACAAAACTCGACAAATGGAATAAAAACTCATGAACTGAACTGGATATTTTCCTTCCTAAATAAAATTGCCACTGTTTTACAAGTACATTTTTCAAGTATAGTACATTTTTCACATAATAACCATTTTATCATGTAGAGTAAGAATTTTCAAAGTAAGAACACAGGATTAAGATAAAGCGTAAGATTTTTTTGCTTAAACAGTTATTGCTAAGTGCCTTAAATTAGAGCTAAAAAGAGGTACAAAAGTTTAATGTTTAACTAACAGTTCTGATATTTTCCTGTAGATTCAAGTTTCTGGAAAGTTTTGTAAGTTTTGTAGCACGGTGCAATCCCAAAGATGCTCATTGTTCCGTCTTTATTCCAATTATTTATAGTTGTTCCTTGCAACTCAAAATATTCGTCCGGGTTCCGTAAAACCTGTTTGTAAGAGGAACAAGCACATACAGTTAAAAACAATAACGTGGAATACATTAGTACTTCTGCTGTTCTGCTCAAAAATTCCTGAACACGCCAAAGTGCACCTATATTCCTTATGAAGAATTTCATCGCTTTAATGCAACAGTGAAATTCTTCCAATCCTGCAAAACTTATGCTTAGACAAATAAATAAGTAACTGATATTAACAGAAAAAGTTTGTAATTCTCCAAATAAATGTCCAGTCTTCTGAAGAATGAAAGTTTTCTGTTCACTTCTATACTCACAATGTCATCTATATTTTACAGTTAGCTTAATTGAATGAAACTGAAAATAAATATTTCTTACCAAATGATCCGGTTTAATGACGATACATTTTTCATACATGGCAAAATTCCAGGAGAACATTGCCGCAAAGTCAGACTTGGTGAAACTTTTGGATTTCCCCAGATGAATGGGGAAAACGACATCAAAGACGTCATCAACCAATTCCCTTTGGAATAGCAAATTTTAGGTAAAATCATGAATTAGAATTCCTTATAGCTACAGAGCTGCATAACTTCATTGGAATAATTACTATATTTGCAAAACAAAATGATTTACAAGATCGAATCAGGAATTCCATCGTCGATAATTATGACCAAATCCGCAACAGTGAAAACTTGAGCAAGGGATTTAGCCAGAATAATCGCCTGCAGCGTACTTTCTTTGTCCACTGCATATGTAATCCATGCCCAGCGGTATTTTTTACTTCCTATAGTGAAGAACAAAATGTTTTTTAAAGATATGTAGGTATGTGCTGATTTTCAACTAAAAATGAAAACCTAATTCACTTTGATATTAGGGAAGGGGGATATTAAAGGTAATTCCAAGAAGGGAAAGGGAATAAATATGAGTAACATTTTGATTGCACCTGTCATTTTGGACTATGGTCAGATCCAAGAAATCTTAATCCACTTATTAAATTAGCACTTTACTAATTATTAATTATTGTTAACGAGAAATCCCAACTTAAAACAATTTCAATAAGAAAGGCACACTTTGTAATGAATGAAAGGTAACTGAATGATGGCAAATATTGTCACTTTATTTTATAAGTGGAAATGAGGAGGAGAGGCATTTAAAATTCGCTTCGGACAGGAGCGTCTTCGCAATGAGGAAGAGTATTAGATTTACTTTCGGATATATACATAGTTAACGTGGTATTTAAATGGCCATTCTTTAGCTAGGAGATGATATTCTGAGCATGACAATGATAAATAAAACTGTGCACTTATACTGAACAAATATTTGTCATGACCAGTGATTACCCAGCCATTAGGTCATTAATTAAACAAAGGCTCTGCAAACAATACAATGTAGGCAACTAGAAATATCACCTTCTCTCCTGCCAAATTAAGAATCTATTAAAATCATTCACCACTAGGTGCATTTTGATGAACATCGAGAACATGCTGTTTGTCTTCCCACTTAACACCTAATGGCAGTAGTTCCGAAAGCAAAGCACACATCGTCATTCCACTTTTACATTTCCCATTCTCATCCCCTCCATCCTAAATATTTCACAGTTGCATATTTACAGAAGTGGACATTATGTAGGTAACTCTGAATAGTAAGTAGGACTGTCCTTATTTAAGCCTCCTCGCAAATCTTACACTTCCATCTTGCAAACTCATCTTCACCAGATAAAGTGCTGGATCATTTCTAATATTTTACTGGGAAATGGGAAATTTACAACCTGGCTGGCTATTTGCCCAATTTCTTTGGTTTCATTTCCAAATGTAAATTATCAACCCAATTAAGTTTACTTAGTGCCTTTTTTATGAAAACGCAATATCAAAAATTCCTTCTTCAAGGTGATGACCTACTTTGCATTTTTTTTAAATTCAAAACCATTTTTGTACAACTCCAAGTGTCTATTGCATATTTAACAATATAAATTCTGCCACTTTGCGGCACCGATTAGCCGATTACTACAGTTTATTCATTAATATGCTCAGGCCATTTTCCATAATTTTTAATACTAAAGGGACAAAGTTTAAATACTATCAGGGGTTTTTCCATTTAAGCAAGAAATAAAATACTAGGAATAAAGTTGACGCAATTCCGACGCCGACACAGAGAGTGAAGATGACACAGTTACTATTAGTACCATTTGGAGCTTGAGACGCAATTGTTCTTTTGTTAAACATTATGAAGCACACTTCAAGTGGTAATTCCCATCGTCTATTCCCACACTTAGCAGACTGCAAGTAATAAGACCTTCATAATAATTACTTACCACTTAATGGTTTTATGTACAGATATTTACCGAGTTAGATTACTTGATCACTTCTCATTAGAAATATTTTTGACAGATATTTGTTCCCAATTTCTTTGTTCTGGCCCATCCAAATTTATGAATGGAGCAATTACATTATGACGAAGAGAATCGTGAAAAACCATTAAAAATGTAATTACAATTACCATCCTCAATTAAAATTGAAGGAAGCTAATCTGGCAAAACTTTGTAAGAATTCCTCACGGTCATTATTATTGAAGATTACTAACTACTAACTGCCTTATTGATACTCATTTGTTTTAGAAAGTTTTATCGGCACTGATAATATTATTTCTCAGTTATCTATTTTGGTTGCCACAAATAAGTATAAATACAGAACGAAACGATGCAATGAATTTTACGGATGCAGTAAGTTCTGCCATGTTTATAAATGTAGACGGAGATATTACATTTTACATTATGTAGTAAGACTATTTGTCATCCATTGTAGAAATGATAAGGGTGCTATTGGAAATCGTCGTATATACTACATAAATGGTGCTACTATATAATTGCAGTAAAGTATAGTAGTAAGTATAGTGATTGTGTTAAAAATGTTTCCTACCTTCTTAATTATAGATGCGCATAAATAATGACGCTAGAGGTGTTTTGGTTTGCACGAACTGTAAATGTTTGTATGTGTGTCAATTTATACTGTGCAAATAGATTAAAATAGGTATGGCTCTCTAATGGACATTAGCATATTGGTCAATAAACAACTCCACATGTCATTATTTATTGGCTAAACTATAGTATGAGAGTTAAGAAGGGTTTAGCATTGTATCTATTAAGAAAACTCGTATATTTGTCTACTATTCGTCTCTGAGGATCGAGTTTTCCTTGGTTGGTATCATATTCTAGGCAATTATGCAGGCTGATGAACTCAAAAATTAAACAAATCAATCCTTTGGATTCGAAAAACAAAATAGTGCTTAAAAGGACAAGCACATTAAGTCACATTACGTATTTCTCTTTTCTTGAAATGATATCTAATTGTAAAATCACGAATTAAAAATTGTGTACATTGAAAATAAGCATAGATTGTATAATTATCATAATATTGGAAATATTTGAGATTCGTCTCAAGATAGCTAATTAAGTGAATGCAATAAAGCATACATTCACCATGATAATAGTATAGTTAATTGCGCTTAACAGTTGTATTCTATATTTATCAGTTTATACAAGGACGTTGGGTTCAACACTTAAAGTTTAAGATAAGTCGAGTGACAGAGAAACTGATGCAAAGAGTAATGAAGCTTGAGGCAGAATAATATTACTATCGGTATATACTTAAACGTAGGTACATGGGTACATAGAATGATAAAGATAATCAAATCTCAGTTGAAATTACAGGACAGAGCTAAGTTTTGGTAGTTAGAAGTGTTAACCATTTCATGAAGTAAACACAGTTCTATTTCTTATTGGGAATGGCTTCGTTGGTATTTTTCGTTAACGGACACGAGGTAAATATTAAAGCACTCTATGACTTTTTCAGTTTTTACCTTCACTTACGTCATAACGTAGTATTTTAATAAAATCCTTGATTTCTTTTTTTTTGAAAACTAGATTTGCGAAAGAGAAGTAAACCCTGAGTGGATGCTACTGCCTTACTTGAGAAATAAACGTAAGATTTTTTGTTGCCTTTTTACAACATATTTTGATGAACACTTTTAGAAGCTAATTAAGAAATTATTTACAAAACGATAAATATATTTTAGTAAGACTATGTGGGACAAAATCTGGTTGTGGGGAAGGTGGCTGTGGTGCTTGCACTGTCATGATTTCTAAATATGACAGACTCAAGAAACAGATCCTGTAAGTTTTATTCGCTAGAAAAGACTTTACGCATACATTTAACTAATATTAAGCGTATGCTCAGTGTGATAATATGGTAGCATGTCTATTCATATAACGTTTGGAAATACTATGCAGAAACATAGCTGTAAATGCCTGTCTCATTCCTCTGTGTTCACTACATGGAACTGCTATAACGACTGTTGAGGGTATCGGCAGCATTAAAACAGGACTCCATCCTGTCCAAGTAAGTGACAGTCAAATTTGAGAGTAGAAAAATACTTTTACTAATAAAAAATACTTATCTGTAAATAAACCATTGTAGAACGCATGTAACACAATGCCGAAAGAAAAACAATGAAGCAGAAACCACCTTGATACTAGTCAAAAGTAATGTGCAGTTTATTTTTTTTAGGTTTTTGAGGGTTTTGGATTTTTATTCAGAGGTTTTAGGTCAGAAGTGGTTCATTTTTGAAAGGAAACCTGCATTTAGTTTAGAAGAAGCAGGCAGGAACAGTAAAACTTTCAACAAAAAATGTCAATGCCTTCGTGAGTTATAGAGACTGCCACTAAAACACAGAAAGACAGACGTTCCCCTTATCTAAATTAGCTTTCGCTACTGAATAATATGTATAAATGGTAAAACGTGAGAAGAGGGATGAATAATATTTAGCGAACCTGGAAAGACCCCCAAGGGCCTTACTGGTTTAGGCCTCAGAGCAAAGGAAAATTTAAAAAAATTCACTAAAACTAATACCACCATTCAGATTTATATTTACGGGAATTGTATTTTGTAGGAGCGTATCGCTAAAAGCCACGGATCTCAATGCGGGTTTTGTACTCCTGGAATTGTAATGTCAATGTACACTTTACTAAGAAACAGGGCACTACCCTGTATGGAAGATGTTTTGGAAGCACTTGAGGGAAATCTTTGTCGCTGTACAGGGTACCGTCCCATTTTGGAAGGATGTAGCACGTTAAGCAGCGAATTGTGTTGCCAAAAATCGAAAGACCCAATAAACTGTTGCCGAAATCAGATTAATGCTGCTTCCTCAAAATGCGGAGAAGAAAACGTGGAAAACGCTGATCTATACTCTTCGTTAACATTCAAACCTTACGATCCAAGCCAAGATCCAATTTTCCCACCTCAGCTAATGGTTTGTCATTATTATTTTCAATCATTTTTTTTTGAAAAGTTAAACTACATTTCTTAATGCAAAATGAAATATTTAGAATCCTAGGTGCAAGTATGACTGCCAGAAGCTGATATTTCAAAACGATCATTTAACTTGGCACAGACCAATAGATTTGGAATCTCTTCTAGAACTTAAATCCCTACATCCGCATGCAAAACTCGTTGTTGGGAACACAAACATCGGTATTTAAAGTTTTTTTAGCAAATGCAAACAATTAGTTTGAATATTTATCAAGTTATTATATATCTTAGGCATTGAAATGAAAAACACAAACTTCCCAATCATTATTCAAGCAACACATGTACCTGAACTCTGTAAAATCACAATCGAAGCAATTGGAATTCGATTTGGGGCTTCTGTAACTTTAAGTGACATGGAAGGAGTTCTTCTACACCAAATAAAGACAACGGAAGAGTACAAGAATAGGGTTTTTTTTGCTGTAACGGAAATTCTTAAACAATTTGCTGGAAAACAAATAAAAAACGTAGCAAGTATTGCCGGTAGTATTATAACCGGGTCTGACCTCAACCCTATTTTTGTTGCTGCTCAGTGTACACTACAAGTTATGTGCAAAGGTGTTCAGAAATAAGTACAAATATTTCGGCCATTGTATAAGAAACGAAAAAATATTCGTGCTTTTTGTATTCCCACCCAGGAGGTAGGAGGATAGTTAACATTGGTGACACTTCCACTGAAAATGGAAGAGATTCTTTTTCACTACAGAAAACTGAAATCCTCATTTCCATATTGATTCCGTACAGCTGTGATGTAAGAGCCATCAATCCCTGTTTTATTTTATTACATTATATTCGAAAAGTAATAACTTCCATTAAATTTTATGTCCGCTTATTTTTTCAGGATGAGTTTGTTTGCGGTTTCAAACAGAGTAAGCGCAGAAGCATGGATGCAGCCATTGTCAATGCAGGAATGTATGTTAAATTCCAGAGTGGAACCAAAATTGTCGACAATTTACGATTAGCTTTCGGGAAGACTGGTTCAAAGTCAGTGACAGCTCATAGCACAGCCGAAGCTATTATTGGGAAACCCTGGAATGCATTTGTAATAGACAATGTTGTGGATTCGTTGATTAAAGATATTCCTGCCATTGATAATTTCAGAAGATCTCTCATACTGAGGTTATAATGTAAACAAACTCATCTAGCGACTAATATTTAATCTCATATGATTTTTGATTTGCTTTGTGTATTCTACAGCTTCTTCTTCAAATTTTACTTAATTGTTTCTGAAAAGTTAAATATTGGAGAAGATTCTATTCCTCTGGAACACAGAAGTGCAGTTGAAAAATATAAGCGAAAAACGACGAAGAGTTTCCAGCTTTCCCAAATTGTTCCCGAATTTCAATCTGAGGAGGATTTTGTCGGACGCCCTCTTCCTCATACTTCCGCTTTGAAACAAAGCACAGGAGAAGCCATTTACATCGACGATATGCCAAAGCTAAAGAACGAACTGCATCTTGTATTAGTTTTCAGTGAAAAAGCACATGCTAAAATTATTTCGATAAATGCCACAAAAGCTCTAGCACTAAATGGAGTTGTAGATTTTATCTGCGCCAAAGTAAGTAGGAAAAACTTTATCTAAGTTTAATTAAATTCCTCTTTTGGAAAATAGAACTAAGGTTGAAGTGACATAAGTTAATGCTACTAATTATTGTACTTACTGAAATTGAAAACATTTAAACGTTGTTTTAGGACATCTCGGATGATATGAATAGGAGAGATCCCGATGAGATTGTTTTTGCCAAAGATAAGGTGACTTGTGTTGGTCAGGTGGTCGGAGCAATTATAGGATTGGACCGAGAGACTGCTAAGCGTGCTTCCAGATTGGTTGAAATAGAATACGAAGATATTCAGCCACTGATACTAACAATCGAGGACGCAATTAAGAATAAATCCTATTATTTTAATGATATCTATAATTTAGAGAAAGGCAATATTGAAAATGGATTCAAAGAAGCGGAGGAAACCATTGAGGGCACAATGTACATGGGAGGCCAAGAACATTTCTACATGGAGACTCAAGCCACAATCGCCGTTCCTGGCTTAGAAGATGGGGAAATGGAAATTTTCTGTTCCACTCAAAATCCTTCTGGAATTCAAAGCATGGCTGCCAAAGTCCTTGGTCGACCCCTAAATCGAATAGTTGTCAAAGCAAAGCGTCTCGGCGGTGGATTTGGAGGAAAGGAAAGTCAAGCTGCCATTGTTGCAATGCCTGTCGTATTGGCCGCTCAAAAGTAAGGCATTCCAGTATTTTACAATTCTGATGACAGTATTTAAAAAGTGAATAATTATGTTTTCTGAAAGACTAAAGAAACCGATTCGTTGTATGCTGGATCGAGATGAAGATATGATATGCACTGGTAAACGACATCCATTCCTTTGTCAATACAAGGTAGGGTTTCTAAACAATGGAAAAGTGGTTGCATTAGAAATGACCCTGTACTCGAATGGAGGTCACACATTAGATTTTTCTGGAGCCGTTATGCAATATGCTTTGTTGGCTGCGGACAATGCCTACAATATTCCAAATGCTAGTTTTACCGGGATTCCTTGCAGAACTAATCTTCCGTCTAATACGGCATTTAGAGGGTTTGGGGGCCCTCAAGGAATGACATTCTGCGAAAATATTATGCAACACGTTGCGGACAAATTAAATGCAGATCCCGTTCAGGTTAGCAAAAAAGTTCGATGCAAAAAGTTGGTTGATGAAACTTTCTATAGTATTGGTCCACAGTATTTACACACAGTTGAAAAATATTGGCAATATTTTTGGATTTTTTGAAAATTAATTTTATTACAAATAAATATTTATTTTTTGTCAGCTAAGAGAAAAGAATATGTACAAGGAAGGAGAGAAAACTCACTACAATCAAATTTTAACAAATTGCACTCTGCATCGCTGTTGGAATGAATGTTTGGAAAAGTCAGCATACAATAGGCGGCGGGCTGAAATAAATCGCTTTAATTCGGAAAACCGTTGGAAGAAGCGTGGAATGGCTTTAATTCCAACAAAGTTTGGAATCTCTTTTTTGCTGAAGCATTTGAACCAAGCTGGAGCTTTAGTATTGGTGTACAGAGATGGTTCCGTATTGCTTACGCACGGGGGATCTGAAATGGGGCAAGGACTTCATACAAAAATGATACAAATCGCCAGCAGAGTTTTCAACATTTCGGCAGACAAAATTCATATAGCGGAAACGTCTACAGACAAAGTTCCAAACACTTCATCAAGCGCTGCAAGCGTCAGCTCTGACTTGAATGGAATGGCAGTCTTGGTTTGCAATTTCTCATTATCAACATTTTCTAATTCTGCATTTCTAATCATAAATAATAATAAACACGTTCAAAGATTCTCATTTTCCACCCAGCTTTGCTGGAAATGACTACGAAAGTGGAAAATGGGAAATAAAATATCAAATTATTACTTGTTGAACACATTTTCCATATTTTATTTTCCCAGTGGGAAATTACCACTGGTATTTTCCTTTCGAAGCCTTTAGATGTAAAATGCATTCATAATACCTTTCAGGAGGCATGCAAAATTATAACGAACAGGCTGGAACCGATTATCACAAGGAGTACACCGGAAGGGAAATGGGAAGATTGGGTAAAGGCAGCGTACTCTGAGAGAATCAGTTTATTTTCCACAGGATTTTACAAGTACATCAATAAAAGTCTTCATTCGTCATCAGTTTGACTCCCAATGATAGTACTTCTAAAATTAACCGTTGGGTATTTCAATTTCAATATATAGGACTCCAGATGTGGGGTTTGATATGAAAACGAAATCTGGCACACCATTTAACTATTTCTGTTACGGAGCAGCATGTTGTGAAGTGGAGATAGATTGTCTAACAGGCGATCATACGGTTAGTTTTAGTTTGACAAAACAGATAGCCTCCGAATTAACCCCAACGTGTATTTTTATGTTTATGACTTACGATATGATGTGACCTAAACTGACTCGGTAATAATTAGGCTCAAAACAAATGTACCTAATTAAACTTTAGTTTATTTCAATTAAATGTCAAGAAATGCTAAAGAAGAACGTACAGGTAATTTTATAACTAATCAAATCAATTGTCAGGTTCAAACTTCAATTCGGTCTGTTCACCAACTCTACTACTATTATCACTATCGTACATTACACACACAACAATAATGAATTCAATATAGGAATGCATAGAAATTATTCTACACGGCGTAACACACTGTGGATTGGGTCCAATCCACAGTGTGCGTAAGCTCAAAACTACATACACACTAAATACAATACAAGAAATAGTCCGCTTACGCGACATTCTCCCACCATGGAATTTCTAAAACTAGGAAATTGCATCAAATTAATTAATATTCATACAAATATTTAGCCATTATTATTTTATACTAAATAACTAAACTAAATCAAAATCCATATCGAGCCGGAGCTTTCAACACTCTTCCACTACGAGAAACTTTCACTTTCTCAGGCTCCCTTATTTCCTTAATCTTCTCTGGCAAAATGTCCTTCCGATCGTCGTAGGACACTTCCAAAGAATACAATCGTTGAATTGGACGAGTCAATTCACCAGTAGCGGTTTTCAATCGGGCTACTCGTACAATTCCGTCGTGACCCGGGTAAACTTCCAGAACTCTCCCCAGGATCCAGTCAAGTCTTTTAGTACCATCTGCTCCAATGAGAACGATATCTCCTTTGGCTACAGGCTTCGTATTCTTCATCTTTCCGCCAGGTTGCAACAGCATTCCGAGATATTCCTGGCGAAATCTCTCTCGTAACTCCCTTCGCAATCGCTGTCGGTAGCTAAATCTTTTGTTTAGACCTTGTTCGTCTAAAATGTCCATATCGGGAACGCCAATTTCCTTCACCTCCTGCAGGAACATTGAAGGAGTCAACGGCATCAGATCATCAGTATCTTCAGAAAGATAAGTCAGGGGTCGTGTATTAATCACGGCTTCCGTATCACACAGAGTGGTAGCCAGTTCTTCGTAGTTCAAAGCAGCTTTGCCCAGAACTCTTCGCAAGATCCTTTTTACCATCTGTATCATTCTTTCAAAGAATCCGCCCCACCACGCCCCAGTGGGTGGATTAAACTTCCATTGGATTCTTTGGAGGCCTGAGTATGTTTCGATGCTTTTCCAGTCCAGTCTTCCAAACAAGTTGTCCGCCCCAACGAAGTTCGTTCCGTTGTCACTGTAAATTACAGTGGGTCGTCCTCGTCTCGATATAAATCGACGCAAAGCTTGAAGAAACGCGTCAGTGGATAGGGAGGTCACCAATTCGATATGAATCGCACGATAAACCGCACAGGTAAACAACACGATGTACGATTTCTGTCTTCCTTTTAGATACAAGGGCCCCGCCAAGTCCACACCCGTTACTTCAAAAACAGCTGCCTCTCGTACACGATCAATTGGTAGAGGTGCTGGAACTGATTCTGATTTCTTCACGTCAAATCGCTTGCACTTCATACATCCCTGTATGACAGTTCGGATAAGTTTTCTTGCACGTACAATCCAGAATTTCTCTCTGAGGGTGCACAACAAAACTTGGATTCCAGCGTGACTTAATTTCAGGTGCTGGGAAGTAACCAATAATTTGACCAACGTATGAGATGGGGAAAGTACAGCAGGAGTCCTGAAAGTCATCAGGTCATCTCTTCGCATTATTTTTGTTTTCACTCGCTGCACTCCCATTTCATCTTCAAAAATTCTTAATCCTTTAGCATAGTCCGGATTTTCTTTTAATGACTCTCTCTGGACTATTTTAACAATAGTAATTTCTGCACTTTCCAATTCGGCAACAGTAAGATGTCCAGACTTGAGTGGTTCTTTGTTTTTCTTGCGACGACAGTTTTCCCAGAATCGATTCATCCAGGCTACTACTCGCAGAACTCTTTCAAAGTGCATCGATTTCTTTCCATTTAAAATGGTTTCGGAAAATTTCTTACTTTGAGATGTCGATAAGTTTGATGCAACAGTCTTCATTTTTTCAGAATTTATTACATCTGCATTAGGATTAATTTGGCTTTTCGGCCAATTTTCCTCATCTTCTTTCAGCCAGTCAGGTCCCTCCCACCATGCAGATTGTAGTAAATGACTTACACTGCAGCCACGAGAAGGCAGGTCCGCTGGGTTCATAGAGCCGGGTACGTGATTCCAGTTTTCCTTATTGCTTAAACTTCGGATCTCCTTCACCCGGTTCGAAACGAATGTTCCCCATTTATCCTCCTGCTTGATCCAGCATAATGCATTCGAGGAGTCTGTCCAGTACGATATGGGAACGTCCTTAATCTGTAATATTTTCTTTACGGATTCTGCAAGTCGGGCTCCAATGCAGCAGGCCAACAGCTCCAGTCGGGGGATCGTTGTTGGTTTCACAGGAGCCACCCTGGTCTTTGCCAACACCAGTTGAGTCGATACTCCATTTGCAGTTTCTCTACGTATGAATATGCAAGCTGCATATGCATACTTACTCGCATCTACAAATACGTGAAGACTCATTTTCTCGGTTTCACATGTGTCTTGAAACAGCCATCGGGGGATTTTTACTTCCGCCAGCATTGGAAGTGACTTCAGCCAACTCACAAATTTTTTCCCGATGTTATCAGGTAGAGGTTCGTCCCATCCGAGTTTAAGTCCCCAAGTCTCCTGTAGCAGTAATTTCGGTAATAAGGTAACAGGAGCACTGAAGCCAATTGGATCGAAAACTCGATGAGCAGCCGAAAGAATACTTCTTTTAGTCACAGTGGGCATCACAAAAGGAAAATAGCGTAAATCACAAGATAGTTCGTCTTTTCCCAAATCCCAAGTGAGTCCAAGCACTGGAACAACACGTTCAGTCTTTAAATTACTATCACTCCACTCCCAACCTCTTAAATCAAACATTGCAGAGCTCATCAATTCCTTGCTTTCGTTCATAAACTTGTTCAAGTCCTCTTCACTACTCACACTGGCAATACAGTTGTCTATGTAAAAAGAGGGTTTCAATTTTCGGGCAGTTTCTTGTAAGGGTGGAGGAGCACGATCCAAGTGATAGTTAATAGTTGCTCCAAGAATAAACGAACTTGCGGAAACTCCGAAAACTACACGCCGGTGTCTGAATTCTTTAAAACGATGAAGTTCTCCTTTTGTTCCGAAGTCCTCGGTTTTCTCGTAAAGCAAAAAAACGGAGGAAATCCCTGTCGGCCGGTCTGACACTAATCTGAAGGTATGCTTTCTTAATGTCAGCTAAAACACCGATCTTGTTCATCCGAAATCTCGTTAGCACTGCTGGAATCATTTCAAGCAAATTCGGTCCCTTTTCCAGGCAGTCGTTAAGTGAGGGGAATCCCTTTTCTCTTGCAGAGGCATCGAAAACGGGTCTCACTTTCGTTGTACTTTCTTCCTTGTATACAGCTCGATGGGGCAGGTAATGCCCAAACTTTTCCACTGCATCTGGAGGGATTTCTTCTATTATGTTTTCATCCTTCCATTCCTTAAATGCTTGTTGATAGGGTTGCATCTTCCCCTCTGCAAGTAACTTTCGAGTAGAAGACTGCATTCTCTTTTCAGTTAATCTTTTATTACTGGGTAAGTCGTCATGTCCAACAATAAATGGTAATGCAACTTCATACCTCCCTTCCTCGTTGGTTGTTACCGTTTGTAGAAAATGCTCCATGGCAGCTTCTTGGAGTTCATCTCTAGTCTTGTCTTCTACAGGGTCGGTAATGCCAATGGTGTCGAGTTTCCACAAATTTTGAATTTCGGCGTCTTTTACAAAAAGGTTGGTCACTAGAAGGGTACTGTCATTATTAGATTTCATTCGGGGTACCTTTCCACTTAATGTCCATCCCAGTCGTGTTTGTATTGCAACCGGACCACTAGCTAATTGAACTACTCGGCCAGTCAATAATTTTCCATAGATGTCGGATCCTATCAGGAGATCAATTCTTTGATTGCTCTCTTCGAAATCAGTGAGTTTAATTTTTTCCTGTCTCAATTCACTTATCCACGGTCCATTTTGAACTTTGGGGATATTTCCGCAGATTTCAGGTGTGTCCAAGATTGCGAAAGTACAAGTATAATTTCTGTCTTGGCTGCACACTAAAATTTGGTAGATATTGTGACTTTTCTTGCCACTTTCGGCTCCACCAAACAGATTATGGTTGATTGCTTCGGTTCCAACCACAGGATAACCAATGGCTTTTGCCGCACTCTTCGTCAGGTATGACCGTTGAGAACCAGAATCGAGGATTGCTCGTACAGTAAGTTCCCGGTTTCCATTAAGCAAGGTAACAATAAGAGTCTCTAGCAACACATCACTTGTGCATGTTTGATTAGCCAAAGTGCTAATCTTCTTTTCACTCGTGTCAGTAGTCGGCTCCTTTGTAGTCGATTCCTTAACATTTTCAGTTTTCTTTTCAGATTTATGCGCCGGAAGTTCTGGACACATAATCACGTAATGTTTCCATTTACAGTTTACACACTGAGGTTTTCCTTTACAAAATTTTGAAGTATGTCCAGGTTCAAAACAAGAATAACAAACTCCCTTCTTTTGCAAAATGTTTTTCTTTTCATTAAGGGTCATCTTTTTAGCCTTGTAACAGTCTTGAGTAGGGTGGTTACTCATATCACAAAAGTAACAGATTTTACTTTTCTTTCCGGTTTTTGAGGATTCAGTTCCACTGAACAATCCAGTAGCAGTCGGGAAATCTTCTGCAGAGGTACTTTTCGGTTTGTCTTTCTTTTCTTTTTCCACTGCAAAACCTCGACGTGCCATCGAAATTCTTTCTTCGCCTTTGACTTCTCCACGAAGAAAGGTCATCAGTAAAGTTAATTGGTTTTGAGTTGGAGCACTCTCGTCAGCATTGTTGGCTCCGTTTCCAAGATTTCTGTTTCGCTCCCATGCTCTCAGTACGTCTTCGGGAAGACAGGATTCCACAAGGGGATAAAGCATGGATGCATATTTTTCACTTGTTACTCCCAATGTTGCCAAAGCTCGCAATTGGGTTTCCAGCTTGTCATATAACGTTGACAATACAATTTTCATTTTAGGGTTTAATGCATTTTGCAACACTAACCTCAACAGTTCCCTCACGTAGACTTCCACGAGGGTTTCTTCATTTCCAAAGCGGTCTTTTAGGCTCTCGATCGCTTGCGGGTAACACTTTCCGCTTGGGGGAAAACTTTGGACGAGGTCTGCAGCTCTTGAACCTTGTTCCACTGCCTGCAGCAAATACTGAAACTTGTCAGCCGGATCCATTTCCTCGTCGTCATCAATTTTTGCAAATTGTCCCCAAAAACCTAACCAGTCTTTCGGTTCGCCACCAAACTTCTTCCACTCTATCTTCGGTAATTTGAATTTTCTTTTTGAAGATGGTGACTTACTTCCTTCGTTGGTGACGCTTTGATATTCACTCACGGCATCGGCATTCAATTTTGATAAAAATTGTTGAACTTCAGCTTGGATGTCCTGGAGTCGGTCGCGATAAACTTCTGCTTCGTCAAATTCGGTTTCGAATTCTGCTGTCTCGGCATCAGTTTCTCTCAGGATGTCCATAATTTTCCCGTCAACAATTGCCAATCTATCGGATTTTGTTTCCAATTTCTTCAACAGGGCGTTGATGACCATCGTGTTGGCATCTTCTTTTTTCAGTTCCTCTCGAAGAGTCGTGGCCATTTTTGTAGCACTAGCTCGAAGAGGAGTACGTTCTTTTTTCAGTGCTTGCATTTTATCAGTTTCGGTAAACACTTAGTCGTTCAAATCACTGGATACAGTTCAATCACTAAGTGGTCGTTAGTTGACAGTTTATCACTTTCGAAATCGCAGTCAATCCTAACCAGTGGAGCGCCAGAAATGTTGGGGGTCGACAAAACAGATAGCCTCCGAATTAACCCCAACGTGTATTTTTATGTTTATGACTTACGATATGATGTGACCTAAACTGACTCGGTAATAATTAGGCTCAAAACAAATGTACCTAATTAAACTTTAGTTTATTTCAATTAAATGTCAAGAAATGCTAAAGAAGAACGTACAGGTAATTTTATAACTAATCAAATCAATTGTCAGGTTCAAACTTCAATTCGGTCTGTTCACCAACTCTACTACTATTATCACTATCGTACATTACACACACAACAATAATGAATTCAATATAGGAATGCATAGAAATTATTCTACACGGCGTAACACACTGTGGATTGGGTCCAATCCACAGTGTGCGTAAGCTCAAAACTACATACACACTAAATACAATACAAGAAATAGTCCGCTTACGCGACAGTAATATTGTCTTCCTGAGGAATATGCAATACTTTAGCAACTTTTAGGTTAGGAGAGCAGACATTGTGATGGACGTTGGGGAAAGTATTAACCCAGCAATTGATATTGGCCAAATTGAAGGCGGATTCATGCAAGGATACGGCCTGTTCACTTTAGAAGATGTGCAGTACTCATCCGAAGGCTTTCTGTTGACCAAGGGACCAGGCACCTACAAAATACCAAGTTTTGATGATATTCCGTCAGAGTTCAATGTTTCTCTTTTGAGGGGGGCTCCAAATCCAAAGGCCGTGTTTTCTTCAAAAGTAAGTATATTTATCTGCAAATTGGTATTGCGTATTTATGGGCGTAAACACTAATTATTGTTCTGGTTTCTTAACTTCTTTCATCAGGCCGTTGGCGAACCTCCTCTCTTTTCAGCTGCTGCTGTATTCTTTGCTATTAAGGATGCCATTAAAGATGCTAGAAAAGATGTTGGACTAATAAAATCATTTCGGCTGGATTCTCCTGCTACTTGTGAACGTATTCGAATTGCTTGTCAAGATCAGTTTACTAATAGCAATAGGTGAATCCCCAAAAGTACATTGTTTCACAATTACCTAGCATTTATGGGCAGTAAATTGTTACAAAAATTAATTAATTAATTAAAGGTTGTGGTGCAACGCTTCTCCCAACATAATTCTGGTTTATTTGTTTGACGCTTTGAATACCTGTAATAAAATAACATGAAATTGATGAGAAAATCAACACTGCATGACTATATAATTATTAACAGAACGATATTCGTACCAGCCAGTGCCAATGTAGTGTTAAATTCATCCTTTAAAATTTGAAGGATATTTTTGGCTCCTTCTTCACCATCCACCGCAAGTCCCCACAAAAGAGGACGACCCACAAATACCTATAAATATTGCAACATTTGAGTTTTTAGAATGGAACTTCGTTGTACGGAATAGAGTGTGTTATAATATAATATGATGCAAGTGAAGCGTTGTCAGTAACCATTTTGGCCCCATAGGCCAAGGCCTTGAAAACGTCTGTTCCAGTACGAATGCCTCCATCCACTACAACATCACAGCGTCCGGCAACTCGTTTTGCTATTTCACGGAGGGCATCAATCTGTAATCAATTGTGCAGATCAGTAAATAAATACTTGGCAATATTGTATTGATAAATATTTTCTACGTTAATATTTTATAATAAAGGAAAAGTGCTGTACAGTTGCTGGGCCAGTGTCCAATTGACGTCCACCATGATTTGAAACGTAAACACCATGAGCGCCATATTCTATAGCAATTTCGGCATCGTCTGGGGACAATACTCCTTTTACGAACACTGGCAGACGGCTTATACTAAACGGCATCATTATCGTTAACATTTCTTAATCCTCAATAATCCAAGAAAGAGGCAAAGGTATAGGTACCTTTTCAACCATGAAAAATCCTCCCACGTCAAAGAGTCATCCAGAAGATAGTTTATTTGCTCTAAGCCAGTAGGTGCACTCGGATCCCCAGTCTGCCCTGCCGTTGACCCGATGTCTGAGTCAAAGTTAGCTAAACTGGTAAACAAGAATGGATATTAAAGAAACAATAACCCCTGTCCTTTATAATCAATTAATCTTCGCATGTTATTATTTTCGTTTATTTTAAAGTCAGTATGAACGCAATGAACAACTACCTTAAGTTTTGTGGCAAACGAAATTTATTGCGCCTGTCAGCCCTTCTTTTACCGAAGAGCGGGGTGTCCACAGTCAACGCCAACGCTTCAAAACCTGCAGCCTCTGCTCGGCGCACCAAGTTTGCAGTTACTGTCCTGAAAACCACTTAGAACTAACAACTCATAAGTGGTTTTCTCATAGGATTGACTATGTTTTTAATCACGGTGATTTTTTAAATTTGCACCTATTTTTAAAGATGTACACCTGCAGCCATTTCCTTCCATGGGGCGCTGCAGCCGCGACATCCTCCACGGAGGAGGTAGAAAGCGTAGATAAAATGAAAATCGTTCCTGCGTGTTCTGCAGCTAAAAATAAAGATTTGCCAGTAGCTGAAGTTGAAATTAGAGCACGAATGGAAACGAATGTCTTACCTCTCGCGTTTGCCATTTCCCCTTCTGGGTTTGCCATTTTTTGAAACGCTGTTGGCGAAACTCCAACAGGAAATGATACACGCTTTCCTAAAATCGTTGTAGAAATAGTTCGTTTTGAAACGTCAACAAGAAATCGAGGTCGCATCGTTATTCTAGTGAACACAAAAACAAAGATCAAATTATGGATCTATGTTCGACTTTCCAGAAAGGGGAAGCACGAGAATTCTAAATTCTACATTGGATTTGGCGCCCAGTTTTGGAAAACTACTTATGCATACACTCCACCATTTCGTCCATTTCCCACTTCGGGTTTTTATCGCATTTTTCCCAATGGGAAATTTGCCGCTAATGGTGTAAACTATCGATTGTTTCGTTTAGAGTCGTTTGGATACTTGAGGCAAAATTAAGTGAATTTTTATTACCGTTTGTACGCCAGTTTGTTGTCTCTTAAAGAAATTTCCTCATCAGCACCACTGCGATAGTAATCCAAAGCATTGGTATCCAGTATTTTCGCTGCTGCCACCTCATAGTCATCAAGGCAAACCAGGGCACTCCTGTTTTGAGATTCGTCACTTGTGGGTCTACCAGTTGAAGTTGGGCTAACGGTTGTTCTTCTGTACCACGGCCACTGGCCTCCATCTAGAGAGGACACTATCAAATGGGGTCAACTTTGAGTTTCAAACCATTGATAATGTTATTGGATTACGATACAATACATTAAATGAATTTAATGGTCTTCCATTATTTCCGTTTGCTAAAAGCAATTTTATTATGAAATGAAAATCGCTTTACTTCAAATTCAAACTTACACAGCGTCGTGAAAATGAAAAACTTGAAGAGGTCTTCCATTCCTTTGTTTCGATATTTCGGCATTATACCAGTCTATGCTGTACAAAAGTACCTACCTAGTAGTACAGTGCATTGTTTCATAAGTTTTTTAACAAAGAAAAATGTATAATTGGAATTATTATGAATATGGCTAGACGAGGAGATTTTCTGAACTAAACTATTGTTACTTCATTTGAGACACTTGCTAAGAATAATGAAACCCCAAAGAGTATGGCAGAGAGAATGCACATGCAATATTAGAAAAACGAATAATTGCCAGTCTGAGATGAATGCCAATGTTCGACTATTCAATTCAGTTATTCGCTTAGAAATAAGTAGGTAATAGAAATAAATAAATCAATGCTATTGCAATTATGAAATCCTAGTTAATTAAGCATCTTCATACATTAGTGATTCACAAAAGTGCCTGGCGTTAGATAAACAACAGACCAAAGGCTTGGTGAATAGCTTTTTTATCAAAAAACCTTTTGCTATATCCTACATAAACAGCTATTAATGACAATTACAGTATAATTGCCAATAATTGCTATCAAAAAGTAATTTACTAGTCAGGAACAATAGCTTATTTGTCAATGATGTACTTTCTAAATTAGTGTAATTAGCTTTTTTTCAGCGATGTAAACAAAAACCAAAACGAGGTCATGAAAATTTCCAAAATGAAAAAGGTATTAAGTAAAACTGTAATTTTTTTACCCTGCCCCAGACAGAATGGTAAGTAGGTATAGCTGTCTAGATAGGTATAGAGGCCGCCCGTTATAGGAACCCACGAACCTACTTATTGAAGGATATGGGGTTATGCTGCCTAAATTTTGTTTACGAAAATTATCTGGCACGGCAGTGAAAGCTGATTCACTATAACCACGAATGCTACTTAATGAGATGTTTTGTCACCTTTGTTTCTCATTTAAATAATAAAACCCTTGCAAAACGGTGTCATTATTGACTTTGGTAAGTCGACAAGACATTTTGTTCAGAAAATGGAAAACTACACAGAAAGATAGCAAAATTCATCAATTATATTTACAAAATGTCGTTATGCAAATGTTTGCTTATTTCATGGGGCAGCTATGTAATGTTAATGTAGCCGCATCATTTCATGCATCTGCAATATTTATTTAGCACATTCTCTAACTATACGATACATATGTAAAAGTAAGCCTGTTGTTTTCGATTTTGTATTAAAAGGCCAAATGTCAGAGTCAGAGAGTGCTCTTCTTCTAACTTGATCAAGCTGTTTTATTGTCCTTATTAAAAACTATTTGGACATATTATAGTATTGCGTTCTAAAATACGTTTTAAGAGTTTTCATACACAGACATACAGAATTACATAGCATCCCATTACTATATCCTTCCGATTCCGATGCCAATAATCAGAGTTGGATGGAGCAAAAGCGCTCTTAATGTGCTAATTATATTGAAAGGATGATTAATGTTAACTATGCAGCCAATGCAGCTCTAGGTGCTTCTGTTGCATCCTGTCAGCCAATTCACTTATCACCCCCGTAGATTGATCACAAAATATTTGCAGGTTTTGCCAATTTAAAAAAGATTATATTTTCCCTTTATTATTATATGCGTCAACTCTTTACTTTTAACCCTTATTTTAATAATGTAAAGACAAAACACCTTGAGAATATATTATTTATGCAATTTCAATGCGGCAGTTGATATTCACGATATATTTGTGAATCATATATTTTAGAAGACTGTGGGCTGGTACGATAAACTTTTCCCAACATATTGCGAAGTTATATTTTCCACACTCTGGACACCTGTAAAAAATGTTAATTATGGTTATCAATTATTAATACTTCATGGTCTTCCTCTAATATTAGACACATGACGATTAAAAGCAAATAGAGATGGAAGAGACTCGTACCAGTAAGCGCCATGGTCAAACTGAACTCATCCTTTAAGATTCGAAGAACTTTTTTGGCTCCTTCTTCGCCATCAACCGCAAGTCCCCATAAAAGCGGTCGCCCGGTGAAAACCTATTCAAACATCCTTTTTTGAACATTTTGAACTATGTATCTAAATCCGCAGGTGGAAAAAGTTGTTCAAACCATTTTAGCTCCGTAGGCCAAGGCTTTAAAAATGTCTGTTCCAGTTCTTATTCCTCCGTCAAGGAAGATATCACACCTGCCAGCCACAATGCGAGATATCTCAGGAAGAGCATCAATCTTCAAAAATACAAATATATTGCTATTTGTTCCTAATTAAATTTTTTAAAGGAAAGCACTAAAGAGCTCACAGAGGCTAGAGCAGTATCCAATTGGCGTCCTCCATGGTTAGAAACAAATATGCCGTCAGCACCATATGTTATAGCAAGATCTGCATCCTCCGGTGTCAATATTCCTTTCACATAGATTGGCAAACGAGTTACGCTAAAATCATTTACAAAATGTTAATTATTTACGCATTACACAAATATGTATCAAAACTGAAAGAAATAGGTATCACACCTTTTTAGCCATCTGATAGCATCCCAGGTCAGGCTGGGGTCGATTAGCTTATTAAGTTGATCTAAACCAGAACCACCATCGGAATTTCCCACAACAGAAGCAAATTCAGAGTCGAAATTCGCCAACCTGTCAAACAATTGGAGTTTATAAATGTAGCATTTAATTTTTTATGACTTTAGACTAATATTTATATTAAATGTGCATACTGTAAATGAGTAGGTAAATAAAACTTCACACGGAGATTGTCTCTTCTTTTTCCGAACTGTGGGGCATCTACAGTGAACACAATGGCTTCATATCCGGCAGTTTCTGCTCTCTTCACCAAACTCTCTGATAAAGTTCTATTGCAACAGAATCCCAACAGTGATAGCTTACTTTACGGTGAAAAACGGGTAATTTAATTTTTTACCTAATCTTTACCTATTAGTGTACACGTAGAGTTGGAACCACTTTCGTCCACCTGGAGCGGCTGCCATTACATCCTCTAAACTTGTCGTCGACAGAGTTGACAAAATATAAATAGTTCCAGCAGCAGCCGCAGCTTGTAATTTAAAAAGAGAAAAATTAAAATATTTCTTGAAAATCAAAACTGAGTTTTATGTCAAATGAATGAATACCCCGAGCATTTGCCATTTCTCCTTCTGGTGTTGCTAACTTTTGCATGGCAGTGGGAGAAATTCCAAGAGGGAAGGCAACGGGCTTTTTTAAAACTGTAGTGGACGTTGTTCTGTTGGAAACGTCTACCAGAAATCGAGGACGAACTATTATTCTGTAAATCAAATGAAGAAATTTTCTTTTGGGATTTTTTTGGAATTTTGGCATTTAATTTAGAATTTATTTCACTTGTTTTTTACAACAATATAAGTGGTGATAATTTAAGGGCTGAAGAACTGATTCTACCACCAATAGAAATCCTGAATGTGCCACCTATATATATACGAATTGACCACCTTCTTTGTATGATATAGCCAGATAAATCCTTACTCATGCATGCAATGTCAGAAAACTGAATTGGCCACATTTTAAACTGGTGGTTTAATAAATATTGCGCATTCAAGTTCTCGTTGGTGATACTTTCAGTGTTCTGGTAATATGTAATACGTTTAAATGCCAGTATAAATTCTCGAATTGTTTTTTAAATATCATTAATATTTGCGTTGGGAATTTGTTACCTTCTGAAAGCCAACTGATTGTCTCTGAGCGTGATTTCATCGTCTCCTCCACTTCGGAAGTAAATGAGAGCATTTTGGTCCAATATTTTAGCTGCAGCCTTTTCATAATCGTCAACGCAAACTAAATTTTCTTTGTCAATGCTTCCAATGCTTTCCTCTGGAAGTTTATGGATACTTGATCCATTTGACTGTACTGGAAGTTCAGTAAATACTTTAGTTCGCCGTTTTATACAGCAAAGCATAATCCAAAATATTGTTTCATGAAATTTTTGGTATTTATCTTGGTACACTTGGTAGCTTGTTTATTTACAGAGTACAGTAACGAGAGAGCAGACTCGACTTGACGTAATTGCTATTGATCTCTAACTCATATTCGTGAAAAAGAAGGTCATCTATAAATATTAGAAGGATTATTAGAAGTATCCACTTAATCACCAACTAAGCAACAAGCAAGTATTGAATTGACAGCAAAGGAAGAAAGCGATATTACTAAATTGTGCCTAAACTTAATAGCATATAGCTCAATTCTACTCTCTTGAATAATTAAACATGGAATTTTTAAAGATCTGTTTAAAAGTATAAACATTCTTTATTGTTTGTATGTAAATAGATCTTTCATAAATATTATAGGCATACAGATGGGCAGAATACTACTACTTTAAATATTTGAAAATGAGGTTTGGTATTTTCCAAATGTTTGATTTTGATTTGATATGCTTTATTTGAGTGACAGTACTGCCAGCTCAAGGCTGATCTCTCAGGTATTTTAAATACTTTGAGGAAGACATTTTTGCTGTTATTTTGATAACTTTGAAATGCAAAACCTGCATTTTAAATAAATTTTATTTTGGTATTTCATTTTTCATTCAAATTGTAATATTTTTATGCATACATTTTCAAAATAATCTACAATATTTTATTTTGCCCATCAATGATTGTAGGTGTAAAAGCGTTAATTCTTTTTGGAAAATAGATAGAAGGAATTAGGCTACCGTTGCAGCAGCCTACAGAAAGCATTTCTAAGTAAAAGTGTATAGGTAGGTAAACATTTTTTTGGAAAATAGTACAGAAATTAGGCTACCGTTGAAGAAGGCACAGACACAGACAGTATTTCTAAGCGAGGATTGTTTATTATTTTCTAAGCGTGCAATTAAATACTATTTACAGAAAAGGTGAAACAAGAAGAGTTCGTACCTAATTAGTAATGAAGTTCTCATGACGGGAAAGAAATGTAGATTCTCATGCATGTCGCTTTATGAAGAATGATACGGTGATGTTTGTCATTATTCCAAATCCCATGAACTGTTAACTATGATATTGGAATTACTGCGATCATTGTATTATCCCCCACACCCCAAGTGTAATCTTTCGAACTACTTAATAATGAATGAGTCATTAATAGAATCAAAGCATTCATAGTAAACGTTGAATCAAATTAGTAAATACATACAGCTTTTTTTAGAAGCCCCACTGCCAATAAATAGGTGTATAAGAAAGAAATACAAACAAGTCAATCAATTTCGTCACGAGCGTAGTTATACATGAAATATAGAAATATTCATGCTTCATTTGTCGTTCAACTATCGGACAGATAGAAGGAGTATCTATAAACAGTCCTCATAGTCTACACAGAGTAGACAATCAAGATAATGATCCATAAACTGACGATATTCCGTATTATATTGTGTACGATGATAAGAAATGGCCAAAACAATTTCTATCTCCCATTTTTACTGTTTTCTGAATTACGTAATGCATTTCCATATATTTTGCCAGTCTGACTGAAAGATATACTTTTTAATTAAATAACAACCTTCAAAAAGGCTTTGACTGTATATGTCATTGTTAAGAGCTCTCATACTAAATAGAGGTGCTTTATATACTCATTTGCACTGCTGTCACAAACATGTACAGTTGCAGTCAAGACATCCGTATGAATAAGTAAACTTATAATGGTAGTTAAATTCATTGTCTCTCAAAACCACTTAACTTAGGTTGCTCACGTCTTTAGAGACAGACGAAATTCTACTTTACATAAAATCTTCATAAACTTCAGATTTTCAACCAATAAGAAAATATAGCTTTTGCCGTCATAATTTCATGGGAATGTGGACACAAAACCTTTATTCTAATATCGATTACAGCTTTTATTTGTATTATTTACTAGTAATATTGAGTACTTACTTAAAATGACAGCTAAAATTAGCGAATTGATGTACTGCTTCATTGTTTCTGCTGTTTTTCTCTTCTAGTACACTGCAGACTGCAATACAAACTGCATGTATAATATTTTCATAATAAAATTGCAGAGTTATGAAAATAATTTTACTATTCATCATAAATAAATACTATTCTTAATTATTAGTAAATTATTTTAATAATTACTTTACCTTTGCTCAAAATGCTGCAGTATCCTTAGTGGAATTTTGTACGCAATCTTTTAATTGTTGTCAATGCCTCGGTGAAGCTACGACTGTCGCTCGCTGGGATTCTGAATTGTGTGACTTGTTCTTAAAACTTGTCTTTTACTTAAAAACTGGACCGGTCGATAAAAATACGTGGCATGGGTGCAACCACCTCTCACGGCAACTGATAGTGTATATCACAAAACGTCTCACAGCTTACATATTAAGGTACTTTTAGGTGCTTTTAGCAATGGATTTTCTATTCATCCACGAAGTAGCTGCTATATCTCTGAGCAATTATTCAACTGAATTCTTAAATGTGTCGTCTTATAAACAATGAGAAAATGAAACTATCGCTAGTACTGTGTGTGAATGGCCTAATACTCATTATATACATGTATTGTAGTTTAGTATTTATTTCTTTCGCACCAGGGTTGCCTCTATGCAATGAGTCTTTTGGGTTTAGGTCAATATAATTTATTGAGGGCTACAAAAACAGGGTATAATAAAAATTATTAAAATATAATTATTCTTATTATTTTTCATTATATAATTATCACAATATTTATGGCAAATACAATATACTTAAGAGAAAGTCATGATTCCAGAAAATACTAGGAAACAAAAGTATGCACTTGGAGAGCGTACATAAATTACGAAGTCATCCAAGGGAAATTGATTTTGCTATTAAAATATTTCAAGTTTATATTCCAAAATAAACGACCTTTTAGAAGAATTAACTACAGAATTAAGAAACGGGAAAGCTCGATGAATTCCATTGTGATTGTGAAGTCTGTCATTCAGCAAACAAGTGTTACAAAATACTGAAGTTACCAAAAAAACCAGCCAATAGAATTCGCTATAAATTTACTATCATAGTGAAATGATATCTTCAGTTACTTGTATAGAAGTAGGTTTCGGATCGGCCTAACAAACTGGGCAAACTTAGGAAATTGTAGGCATGGTCTATCCGTATCTAAATTTTGTCTGTCTCATTAAACTAATTCAGGTTGACCTTTATAATAGCTATCCCATCGCAAAAGTAAGCTTAAATCTGAGGTTATATTTATAAGGCTGAGGTTATTTTTTGAGATATTTAGATTTAAATTTATTTATTTAATTTAACATCATCTCCAGACAATACAAATCTATACCAACTGGTGAAATTCATCCTCGAGTTTGGTTACTATTAGGAGAACGATTTAGTTTAATTAATAATCATGGTTCCGAAAGCTCATCAAGTACTAGCAAGGGAAGCTCTCTCTCTCTCAACAATCAAGCCATTGGTTATCCAACGAGGGAGTAACAATGAATATAGATGTCACACGGATATTATTGCTACAAGGAGTCATGAAAAATTCGACGAAAATGTGGAATCCAACAATGAAAAGTTTAATAAAAGTCCAATATTTGAACATATCGTCCAAAGTAGAGAAAAGAGCATTGAAAGCACTAAAGGAAAAAAACGAGCTGCGATGGCTGCACGTTATGAAGCACGCAAATTTGGACGATTATCCGGTTCAATGGGGGAAACTAGTGAAAAATATGAACATGCAGCAAAAAATGGAAAAGACTTGGACATGCTTAAATTCATTATACAAAAAAGTAAAAATAAATCCTATTCCAGCCAAGCCGATATCTCAACAAGTATCTCCAGTGACGAGACCAGTAACACCCATCATGTGCAAGGATTCGCCAACCTAGCCACTACAGGAAATGTAATGCACCATGCACCAGCCAATAATAATTCCAACAGCTCCAGCCCGGGAATTGCAGAACAGCCGTTCGTTGAGTGTGTATCAATTGAGGAATTTAGAGAAAGCCAACAAAAACTTTCATCGCTTGATGGAATTTGGAGAACCTAATACAACCCTTGCAATAGATGATTTTAGATCTTCTCAAAAAGATGTTATTAACAATTTTTTAACACAATTATTACAATGATGATTTATTGATTTTGGTGATGGTATAATAAAAAAAGGTGTTAGTTGCATTTTGTAAATCATTTTATTGACATATAATACAGTATAACGCATTATTACATTAATTTATTATCATCACTATAGACATTAGAAACGTCGGCAGTAACATCATGATAATGCTCTGATTTGAGGCTAAAATAAATATAAATATTAGAAGATATTGTCTGCTCATTGAAAATAGATTACAGATTTGAATCCCATCTCTCGAAAAGTCACATACTGTGAGAGAAAGGAGACAATAGCGTATCCAGGAATTTGATCAAGGGGGGGCACACCAAATAATATTGCCAAAAGTGACTCTCATTTTCGCGCGTAGCGCGAGAAATTTTGCTAATTTAAGCTATATGTGGACAAGCATAATACATATTGCCGAAATTTCGAAAAAAATTTCAAAAAAAATTTCAAATGATATTTTCGAAACATGATTTTTTTGCCCGAAGGGCAAGAAATTTTGCTTTTTTCAGATATATTTAGGCATAAATAATGTACATTTGCGCGGAGCGCAAAGAATTTTTACGATTGTATGCCTTATTCTGAAAAAAATTCTTTATTTTCTCGGATTTAGGGGGGGGGGCACGTGCCCCCGTGCCCCCCCTAAATACGCCCTTGAAAGGAGACGTTGGTTCACGAAAACTTTTTAGGTAAAGTTTAATCAAAGAGCCATGTTTTTCAAACAAAACTTCAGCCAGAAAACAAAGTGAAGCAGTGAAGCTTCCTAGAACAAAAAGATAAAAAGGAGCTTTAAGATGAGCCCACGCGAGTTTTGCGGTTCCAACAACTTGTCTTTGCTCAACAATATTATTTTCCTTCTTCCATTGTATGTTCTTTTTACGTTGGAGGCTTAAATCCAACGTTTTCCATTTCTGAATTAGACCGGAAACATAGGCCTCTCTTATAACCCAATCGAAATTGGGTTTCCAAATAGCTCGTGGCTTCGTGGAGCAACTGGCAATCATTTGAGCAGTGGACTCTTTGGAAACGACTAGTGGACCTCCATCCGCCAAACTGGAATTAGATCTGATGAAAAACTCAATTTGACCAGACAAAGAAAAGCAGGCAAAGTTTGAAATTTCCGCCCGAAGAAAGCACTGATCTTCACGACCGACGCTCATTTTTTTGTACAAAGCCTTTAAAGTTTTACCGCCTTTTTTAAAATAGGGAATGGTAACACCTCCGAGAAGTCCCGCTTCAAGACCGCAGTCGAAATTCTTGGCGTGTACCAATTCCTCAAAAGTTGTGGGACTTTTTTCAGTTGTTGGGAAAACCATGAGGCACGCAAGTTTGGATTTGTACAGTGTAACTACAATCAGTGATAAGAAGAGCCAGCATGCGTAGATCAGTCGGTTAAAATTGTTTAAAGGGGGATTGTCCACACTTTTCTCCATCAAAGTAAATAACACATTTGTGAATACATGTTTGTCAAACCTTTCCTGATCTGAGGGATGATGATAAATCATTACCCCGCATCTTTTGTGCACACTAAATACCAAAAACACCAAAACAATGAAAATACAAATACAAAACCACAATTTCATATCAAATGGTTTGTAGATCGTTTTCCAAGTGTAACTTTGTTTCGGTCTTCCAGTTACAAATTGGATGCTGACCTCTCCAAATGCTGCAGACGGCTCGACGACAGAAAAACGCGGAAAATTTGCAGTGGCTACACCATAATCAGCCCGACCTTCCAGAACGTCTCCTACTGATCCTACCCAGGTACCATTCGGAAGGGAGACTCCAGATCCTCCAATTGACGGAAATACTCTATAAGTGTAATTGAATCTGAAGACCATTTCTTCGACAAACGATTTTACTTGTCCACGTGTTGCAACCCATCCATTTTCTTCTTTTTCCATTTCAATTAAAAATGGCAGCTTTCTGGACGACGAAATCCTTATAACTTTTCCGTGTCCATTTTTCGTAAAATCTGGAAATAATTTTGAAACATTTGGGGTTTCAAAGGATACATGTTTTCTAATATCAATATTTACAATAGTGCCCTTTCCTTTGTTACAGAAAAAGCATACAGTGAACATATTTATCTTTGGTATGGCTTCTTCATTTTCTTCCACTATAATTTTATATTTTAAATTCATAGCAAAATCAGAAAGCGCAAATGTTTTGGCATATGAAGAATTTGTTACGAAAACATAAAAATCTTCATTTTTCTTGGTGACGGAATTCAAGTGGCGAGTGAAAATCTGAGAAAAAGACTGGTAAACTGTTTCATCCAATGTATACCAATAGGCTACCGATATTGAACAATGATTTCGTAACCCTTTCCTTTGAGTAACGGTTTTGAGATTAAATGAAGAATACTTCAAATTACGGTTGACGACAACAATATCTCTGTCTCTTTTCCCTACAATAGACTCCAGGTCGCCCAAGGTATTTAACTGGTTCTCAGAATCTCCACAATAAATAAAATGCAAGTCACAATACGGTAGTCCATTAATAATTTCGGAAATATATCGCGTTAGCGCTGAAATATTTTGAATCCCATACACTGAATTTGCTGTATTAACTAAAAATGGTAGGAGAAAGACGATTAAAGCGGAAAACTTCATGATGGCTAATGGCTAACGGAAATGTATTTTGGTAATACCTATAGATATGGATTGTGCCTTCCTCTTCTACTAAACTTTTATGGAAATGGATGAATGTCTTAAATATCTTGTTATAATTGAACTGCATGACTAACTATAATTGCACAGCTTTTACGGAATCGACCAATAATATGTATTTAGCAGTACTTACAAGATTACTTAATTGACCGTTCTGCTAGACAAAACGTTCTAATAATTACTAAGTAAACACATAAACAGTTATTTAAGCAATTTACTTCTTTATGTCATAACAGTAAACACAATTATCTTGGACAGTGTCGCCAGGCTTTGTCAGATAGACAGACAGACGGGTAAACCAAAACCATAAAGCAATACTACTATAAATAGGGTACACAAAACTAAAATGTCTCTCTATAGTATAGAAATAAATATATCTTTTCTAAAACAGTTCTACTTAGGCTAATCATGCGATACGACATTATTGCTAACAAGAGTTCAACTGCAAAGGCTGTTCCGGAGAGAATACTCCCCACGAGGTAAACCACCAAAGAACCATTAAGATGTTTTAAATTTAGCTTTGAAGGGCTGTCCAGTGCTTTTGTATTACGGAGAATTGTGATGTTATTCAGTTTTTCCCAATTAATGTGATCTTTTCTTTTAATATCTAAATCCAAATCTTTCCACTTAGTCACTAAACCAGTCACACGTGCTGCATTAATAATTCTATCGAAATTCGCCTTCCAAATTCGTTTGGGCTTCATTGAAAATGCTGGTTGGAAGTGCGCGACGGAATCTCTAGAAATTCTTAACGGTATTCTCTCTCCCCTGCTAAAATTTGTTTTTAAAATGAAATCCGTGTTTCCGGAGAGGGAGAAGCATACGAAATCTGTGAGCATTGCTCTCTGGAAACATGTATCTTCCCATCCTGAAGATAATCTAAAGTAAATTGATTTCATGGTTTTGCCTCCATTTTTAAAAAGTGTAATCGAAGCACCACCTACGAGACCAGACTCTAATCCCAATTCAAAATCTGATTTGACAACTTCGTCAAAAGTTGATGGAACTTCGCCCATTACTGGGCGTGTCATAATTCCCACTAATTTTGAGCGATACAGAGTAGAGATAATGACACAAAATAAGAGCCAAATGCCACAAAGTACTCTTCCAGACAAACTTCTGGGGAAAATAATCTCTTTTTCTATTAAAGCCATTAATACGAACATGAGTCTATGAGAGTTGAACGCTAGTGATGGAATTGCTTCCAAATGTTTGATTATCTCAAAGGTCAGCAAAACAAATAGCAAAGAAATTAAGATCCAAAACCATAACTTGTTGGAGAAGGGTTTGCGAATGGATTTCCAAGAGTAACTTATTTTCGGTTCGCCCGTTACAAAATTTACGGTCAGGTCCGTGTAAGAAGCTGTCATCTCGACGGCAGAAAATCTTGGAAGATTCATGCTGGTCCCCAGTCCCAAATCGGCACGCCCTTCTACAACATCACCAATTGATCCGACCCAAGTTCCGTTCCCCAATAGGATTCCTGTCCCTCCTCCTCTTGAAGCTATCACTTCGTAACTGAAATTCAATCTTTTGAAGATTTCTTCAATCACATCTTTTGTGTAACCCCTCCTCATGTTCCATTTCCCATTTAAATTATTTATGTCCAACATAAACTGTATTTTTGTTCCACTAGACAGAACTAGAACGTGTCCATTTCCGTTTTGGCTAAAATCGGGGAAAATAGAATTCAAGGTTGTTCCTTCCGTAATGATCTGTGTCGTTTCAACAGGAATGCTTACAGGATTTCCTTCCTTGCAATAAAAACAAACAGTCTTCCCTTTAACAACGGTTTCCTTAGTCAGAGAAAATTTACTGGGAGAGTCGTAAAGGATGATTTTGTATTTAATTTGAGAACCGACATCGGATTGAAAAATAGGAGCACTTTCTTCAGTGGCGATAAAAATGAAATAATCTTCATTCATCTTTATGACAGAATTTAAATGTTTACTCAATAAACCGAAAAACATTTTGGTAACCGATTTGTGCATTTCCAGAAATACGGAAAGAACTATTGCGCAATGCTGACGGATTCCATTTTTCCGTGAGTATTTCCAGCTTTCAAACTTTAACCAACTTGTATTCCTGTTGTCAACATTTATGTGATATAAATCTCTGTGAATCTCATTGGCCAAGGTTGTCACTGAAAAGTTTTCCTCTATTGAAGACCAACTTTCACGAATTTTTTGATTGCCACTTTCCAAAACAAATAAATCACAATGCGCAAAATTTTTATTAATAATTTTTGCAGATAGAATGATTGATTTTATTTCTATACAATTGATTTTTGTAATCCTAATCCAGAGTAATAGTAGAACTGATAACAACACACAATAATGTGTATCCATTTTCCAATGAATGGGAATTACGAATTTCAGGTCTGAGTAAATGAGCTTAATAAGAAAAGAGAACAATTCAGAAAATGTTTTCAAGAGAATCAAAACTGGAATTCCACAGTAGCATTGGCATTTTCGTTGGCCATACAAATTGACTACAAGTGTATAAGTTGTCAATTATGATCATCATTGTCTGTGCTGTATGGAGAGGGGCGTGGTGACAGAATTAGCAATTCGCAAAGCGAATTAAATTATTCCAATTCCCGGTCATTTCATCGGCTCACCCTTTCGCTTAAATAAAACATTTCTAGTCACTTTTAGGTATATGGGAAGCCTACTTTTCGCCAATCATCTTAATAGGACAGAATTACATTTTCTGCAAAACTGACTGACAAGCGAAGATAAATGGGAAACACCTTTTGCAAGAAACAAATTAAATTAGATAGCCTATTAAAAATATTGCTATTTCAGTGTATTAGTAATTCTCTTCCGATCTTAATTCTTGCTCGTCCAGAGAGTTTAACTCGATCTGCCTGCAAAAGACAGTAAACATCTCCACCACGGGTTGAATGCTGTCTTGCATGCAGAGTTCCAACATCAACAGTATTCCCCTTGGTGAATTCTTTCGTCCAGTAAGGAGTCAAAACAGTATGAGCCAATCCACAGACTGGATCTTCGTCGATTCCAATCCAAGGAGCGAAAAATCTGGAATAAAAGTCCGGTTTTCCGTTTCCTCCACCTTTGACTGTCACAACGATACCTTGAACATAACTTTCTGTATCGATTTCCAACAACTTTTGGAAGTCAGGTTTAACGTGACTCAAACCCGCTTCGTTCAACTCATCCTTTAAGCGAACAAGCAAAATGTTTGTTGTTTTAGAGTATTGCAATTCCTGAACATCACTCTGGCTTAGAAGAGAACCTAAGATCGTTTCCACAATAGTCGGTATCCAATTATAGCTTTCTGCCTCTATTTTCACGGTTGGGTTGCCTGGAAAGTTCAACGCGATCAATGAAGTTCTTCTGTCTATGACCGCACTGAGGACTCCGCGAAATTTGGAATGGAATTCTATTTCGCTGCTGTCACTTTCGTTGGTTTCAAAAATCACTTGAGCTGATGCCAGCGTAGCGTGTCCGCAAAGCGGAATTTCATTCACCGGGGTGAACCATCGTAAAGTTCTCCTTATTAGGACTTTTGAATTGCCAACAGAAGATTCTAATTTTGCTTTTCTACGAAACCATCCCTCCGAAACGAATGCTGTTGCACTTAAGTTCATTTCCATTGCAATTTTTTGCTTCTGGGTATCTGAAATGTCATCCTGTAAAAAACAGTCACTCTTTAACTGAACTATTTTCTAGTTTGTTTTGCGAAGGAGTAATATTACATAAACACTTTTAAAATTACTTACATCGTATTCAAGAATGCACACAGCAGCGGGGTTTCCTGTTTCTGGACTATTGTCTGCAGTTGTAAAGGCATCCACAGTAATAATTGTTTTGATAATCATAATGGAAGCGAGTTTCGTATAAAAGTAAAGTAAATAAAGTAAAATATCACTTTGTGTCCTATTTTATTTCCCAAATTAATATTTTCCAATATTGAACTCCAATATAAAGATCTGAGATTGTCTTAAGACGTGTTAAACAAGGTTGCCTTGAACTTCTACGATTTTGATATGAAATGCTAAATGGATAAGATAACATTTATATTAGTAACATTAGTATTGAAAGTAATGCTTCAAATACTTATTACCGTAGAGGTATCTACAATATAACAAAATCTCTTTAGCAGTTGGAGACTATCCAAATTGCACAATATGGTGTGGTATAAATAACTTGTATAGTAAGGGTTAATCCCTTACTGGCTGGCTCTCGAGTTACTGACCTCGTTCAACCCTTCCTAACTCCTAAACGGTGGCTGCTAGAGAAAATCTAAAATATGCACTGGAAAGCTGACAAAATTTCAATTCAATATGAGGAATACTCATTTCCACATTTATTGGAAAACATTCTTCAGAGAAAATACAATATAAAATGGCATAAATTGACATTAAAATTTTAAGTAAACCATGGGAAAACTAAGTTTTCTGTGTGTATTTTTCATTGGTGTCCACTAAAAGTGACAAAGTTGCGGTGTCATCATATCGAATTGAAATTTTGTCAGCTTTCCAGTGAATATTTTAGATTTTCTGTAGCAGCCACCGTTTAAGAGTTATAGAGGGTTGAACAGGGTCAGTAACTTCTGGATAACTCTGTATATGAGGTGGATAAAGAGTATGCAAGTGTGGATTTGCATTTGTATAGGTATAGAATAGCATCTATCTGAACTGAAACTGAAGTGGAAGTCGCATGAGAACGAGAACTCAAAAGCTTGCTACAGAGAATTGCCAATTTGCCAATCGTATAGTTTGCTTCAACAAATAATTGCAAGGTTCATAGCATTTTTTCAAGGGTTTAATGGCTAACCGTGGATATTTTCTTTAATGTATTGATGAAATTCCTTAATTGGTACATTTTAAATGAGGTCATAACAAATGTCTTAAAAATATCTTCAGTAAAAAATAATAATAATACAGGGTATAAAACAACTAAAGTACCCCCCTGTACAGGAAGAACCTGAAGTAGCACAGCAAAGCTATTTACACCAATCGAAAGCCAGTACAAAGTTACATTAAAATCCAAGTTTTCATCAAAATCGATTGAAGTTAAGTGGGCTAAATAATTCGGTGAAAATAAAAAGTACAAAAATGTACCCGGTTTTCGAGGATTCGGATTTTTCCCGGGCGCAAAATTAATTTTTTTGAAATAATGTTTCCACAGCTGCAATCCATGTTATTTTAGTGATTTTTCCTGAATTTTTCATAATGATCGAAGAAGGTTGAATTTTCAACTTTCTGGAATTTTCAATATAGATTCCAGGAAATTCCAAAAAAGTTGAAAATTCAACCGTCTTCGATTATTATGAAAAATTCAGGAAAAATCACTAAAATAACATGGATTGCAGCTGTGGAAACATTATTTCAAAAAAATTAATTTTGCGCCCGGGAAAAATCCGAATCCTCGAAAACCGGGTACATTTTTGTACTTTTTATTTTCACCGAATTATTTAGCCCACTTAACTTCAACCAATTTTGATGAAAACTTGGATTTTAATGTAACTTTGTACTGGCTTTCGATTGGTGAAAATAGCTTTGGTGTACTACTTCAGGTTCTTCCGGTACAGGGGGGTACTTTAATTGTTTTATACCCTGTACTATTTTGCTAGAGTTTTCCAAAACTCAATCCGTTGATACGGTTGATACTCATTTTAGCTTACCTTTCCATAGGACAGCGTGCTCTTGAGAATGGCACGACTTGTACTTGTTCCAAGTCTTGAAGTATTGGTTGTTTGGAACTCTTTCGTCCAGGAAGGAAGCAGTATGCACAAATAATGCCCTGACCGGATCGTAGTCGATTCCACTTCACGGCAGTTACCACTGAATTCCGCTGTAATAAAAATTTTGTGATTTATTGCAAACGAAGATGAAATGATGATCATTTGTTCCCAGTAGGTCTCTTGCCTTCTCGCAGATTTGGTTTGCCGATGAAATGTAGGACCTTATATTATGCTCAAAAAGGCGAAAAGCTAAAATGATTGGAGAATAAAGTAATTAAAAACAGAAATATATCTTTGCCCTTTAGTAAACAGGTGACTTTATTGATCCGCCTGTGAATAACTGTTAGCATATTAAATTTTTTCCAATTAATTGTATTTTAGTTTATAAGTAGTTCTCCTTTAAACATAATTCTTGCTCGTCCAGAAATCTTCACCCTATCTCCCTGCAAAAGACAGAGTAGATCTCCGCCACGTGTTGAATGCTGTCTTGCTTGCAGAGTTCCTACTTCAACAGTATTCCCTTTGGAAAATTCTCTCGTCCAGTAAGGAATCAAAACAGTATGAGCCAATCCTGTGACTGGATCTTCGTCGATTCCATCCCATGGAGCGAAGAATCTAGAATAAAAATCCGGTTTTCCGTTTCCTTCACCTTTAACTGTCACAATGATATCGTGAACATAACTTCCTGTATCGATTTCCAATAATTTCTGGGAGCTGGGTTTAACTTTTCTCAAATCCGCTTCGTTCAATTCATCCTTTAATCGAATAAGCAAGATCTTCGTGAGTTTTGAGTATTGCACATCTTGAACATCACTCTCCCTTAAAAGAGAACCCAAGGTCGTTTCAACTATGGCCGATTTCCAATTATCACCTTCCGTCCCTACCTTCTCAGTTGGATTGGCTGGAAAGTTCAACGAAATCAACTCAGTGCTCCTGTCCAGAACCGCCCCGAGAACTCCTCGAAATTTTGATTGAAATTCTATTTCGTTGCTGTCATTCGTCTCTAAAATCACTTTAGTCGACGCAACTGTAGCGTGTCCGCAGAGGGGAACCTCGTTTGTCGGTGTGAACCACCGCAGTGTTCTTCTTAGAACCTTTGGGTCTCCAGAGGATTCCAACTTCTTTTCTCCACGAACCCATCCCTCAGACACGAAGGCAGTTTCACTTAGGTTCAATTCGGTTGCAATTTTTTGTTTTAAATCATCTGACATGTCGTCCTGAAATATGCAAGCGTAAAGTTTTCATTAAAATATATAGAATAGAATAATTGCTTTAATCTGAACTGATTTTCAAACTAAATACGTAAATACATACTAAATGAAGTATACTATTGCATTGCCCTTCGAGATAAGTTCATGTTCAAGTGTTCGGTTTTAAAAATTGTGTTATGCCGACCGAGTTAATGGAAAACAGGAGTTAAGGATGGGAAATACTGAGGATTTCTTTGGAAGTGTAAAAGAATTTCTAAACATTTCCTCTGGCAAAATTAGGAAAACCTTAAAAATAGCTTTACACTTAAGAACGAATACTACTGCTCCGAAGAAATGAAAAACAAAGCCAATAAGTTCAAGAATTGATAATATTTATAGAGAAATATTCCAGAACAATAAACTGTTTATTAAATAATTCAGCAATGAATTTACGTCATATTCAAGAATGCACACGCCAGCCGGGTTTCCAGTAAATGCATTGTTCTCTCCAGTTGTAAAGGCATCCACAGTTGAAATTTTGATTGGCATTATAAGGATTCTTTAAGGATTCTCGTGCTTACAGTTTGCTAAAATCCCAAACAAAAAACGATTAAATAATAGTCTTTTAATTTCTGATTTGTTGGTACAATATTTATAATACCTTAGTATTCAGTAGTAGGAGACTTGAGGTATGGCCTGCTGAAGAAGTAAACCACGGATTGCTATAATATTGCTAATGTCCAAGTAATCAAATTCAACTCAAGCTTTATATCAAAACTTGTTCGTGTACAAAACGACTTGGTCTTCTAAGTGACGTTGACAGACGGTTGCCTTGAACTTTAGCGATTAGATTATAGCATTATCGTGAAACACCCTAATAACACGGTACAGTATACGTATAAAAGAATTAAATGCTTCCCTTTACTATATGTATGCATTACTAGTGATACTATTATGTTTTCTTGCACAACACACCACAACACATATAGATAGAATAATTATTCAAATGTGCACTTGCCAACATTTAATACGAGTTGAAGATAATGCACGCAATAAATCTCCATTAAATCGTTTTCTTTCAGCACCGAAAGCTAGTCAGCTAGTGTATGTTTTCGTGTTGTCTGTCTGTTGTTAGTTAGTGTGTTACTTGTGCTAGGGTGGTTGATTTTTCCTGCTGAAACTTTCAGAAAAAATGTAACCTTCTAAATGTTAAGAAATTCTCTTGAAATTCCAGGAAAAGATTTTTACCTTATAAACGATGTAACCATCAAATATATTTTACTCATACTTTAGGTACATATTGTATTATACTATTATACATATTATATAGTATCATAGATATCATAAGCTTGTACAGCAATCAGAATAGGTATCTTAGCATAACTAATCAGCATTATACTGGGTTGCATATTTGTCTCCGAATCCAGCAGCAAAGTCCCGGGCGAGAACATCAATGTTGGTTTTCCCGATGAGTTCGTCTTCGTCGTATTCATTGGATGTGCGGCTTTTGTAGACCAAGGCAAAGCCTCCAACCACAATTCCCAGGGCCATCAGGACAATAATAAAGCGAAGAGTAGGCCAAGCTCGACGGAAAGTCTCCAGAATTCGGATGAACCCAGTGTTTACTCCATCCTGACGAATATGCTATGAAATGGGGCAATATTAATTTCAGCCAGAGGAAAAATAGAAAGGTGGAGATGGAGAATAGAGTTGTACCTGCTCCATCCAAGCCAAAGGCACCCATGCCCTGGTGCAATTCCCAAAGGAGGGCATATCCGGCCACTTGATTAATTCAACTGCTAATTGAATCCGGAAAAAACTTTCCAATATAAATCCTGTGTACTGAAACAGAGTAACGAATAGTCACCACGGTATATTAATATTAGTTTCGAATTTTCACTGGTTTTAAGGAATTAAATTATTGGAAATTTGGAATATGCTATTAAAGTAAGGTTTGCATTTAACTTCCCAAGAAAATTATTTGTTTCTCCTGGAAATGTACTGGAAAAATAAAATAAGAAATGAAAGGGATCGTACTGCGTGGACTTCCAGCTTTGATTCATGTTTATCTTTGCTAGGAGAAAGCCCGACAACTTTTTTCACTATTTTTGGATCAACACCGTAGAAGTGAGGCTTGGTGGCCATTATGGGAACTCCTGAAAAAATACAAAGTTAACGCAACATGAAAATGATAAATGATATTATGCAATAGTAAAATTTTCTAATTTTCTCTGATATTTCGGGAGACTCTTAATTATTGTTTGGTCAACAAATGAAATAACCTCCGTAGCAGGACTCCAAACTCAGCATGCCCGAAATATTGCACTCCAGGGGATCCTCTTTTGGGCAGAAACACCAATTATCCGGATTTTCCTCGGGTGTTAAAAATTCCGGGAGGAAGTATCTAGCGGAGAAAACTCCTCTGTGGATTGTAGTGTTGCTGAATTTCCAGTTGAACGACCTGCACAGGTCTGTAGAGTACACTGGCAGCTTTGTCACCCCAGGAATTATGAACGGTGGATACAGAAGTCCGTCAGTTCCGTTCAGCATATTGCAAAAGTTCTGTTTCCAGATACTCAGTTTCTTTTTTCCGTTTATGGTGATAATTCTAGAGAGCTCTCTGTAATTCCTTATCCCTGATTTGACCACCCACCACCCGTCGTCACTTCCGTCTTTCTAAAAGTTAAATCGGATAAATGACATTTATGCACTCGGATTTCTGCATTTCTGGTCTATTTATTAATTTAAACAAATTTCTAGGCCAGTACTAACACCCTTGAAAGCAGCAAACTTCCCATCTGCGAATTTTTCGGACAACTCCATTCCTCCACCGAAATCATTAATTGCGTCCACGTAGGGTTCAATTGAGACGCCGGTTAAAAGAAGCTGTCGTACTGTATTTGTGGCTGTTAGCGTTTCTCCAGCTTCAGTTAATGAAGTGTCCAACTTTTGCATCATTGAAGGGGTATAATTACCACTGTGAGCCATATTGGCAACAGCCTACAAATATTTTCAAATATTTTATTAATAAACCATTGCAAAACATACATAATACAGTAGCGAAAGCAAAACACAGAAAATGAAAACATTAAAAGCATCTTGACACGAGTCACAACACAATGATATTTTTAGGCTTTTCAATTTTTATTCAAAGGTCGTAGACTTGAATTGTTCGTTTTTGAAGGCTAACCTACATTTAGTCCCTAGAAAACTTTTAAAGTTTCATCAAAGCTTTCGAGTTATGTACAAGATTCAGTAACACGCAGACAGACAGACAAAGCGTTTCTTTACAGTAGCTTTCGCTAGTGAATAATAAATTAATTTAATATTATTTGTATATTGCCAATAACATTATTAAAATTATAACTTACAAGGAAAAGCATATTGATGGTTGTAACTTTATCTGTTTCTTTTCCAACTGACAGATGATTCTGAAAGTATAATTTCCTTGGTTGACGATATTTTATCGAATCCGCTTTTATGTTCACCGTAATATCCTTTTTTGTCAGCTTCGCCCTGAATTGAAAAAAACAGGTGATTAATTAGTATTAATACAACTTTTACATAATATTTAATAATAACATAACATTTACATGTAAGTGTAGGGTCCTATTTCTTCCAGCTTGGGTTTCTCCCCCAATTTGAGCCGTTCCGCATTTGTAACATTGAAAATGTAAAATTTGTAAAACATCGGCACCGAGAATTCCTGGTATAAATTATTTACTGCGTTACTTTTACAATAATGCTTAATGCAAATGTTAATAAAATGTTTTTATTTTGATTATTGATTAGAAAAAGCCGAAAACAGCTAACAAACCTTCCAATAGCCCCACATCATATTATCTTTCGACAGTTCCACAAACTGCAAGCAAATAGAAGCAATGGTAATGCAAAATGAAAGTTAATATATATGAAGTGACATGATTCTGTTTAAAATATCTATTTTAAATAAATAGGAAAAGGAAGAAATAGTGCGAAAATTATTATAGTTACGAATTTGACGCATGTCTCCAAGAAAAGGTCGACTCCTCCAAATGCTGCTCCACAAGCTCCGAGGAAAGCAAAAAATCCTCCAAATATTAACATCTTTTGAACTCCATCGAGCCCTCGATGATGAATTGGATCAGCTTTGTCGTGCATTGTTTTCGTGGAGGCGTTCCTCAATTTTCTATTCGATCATTGAATTGAACAGGTCGCTATATTCCTTACTGGGAATTAATTACCTTACTTTCTTAATTGTTTTATGTTGCCTACAAGCACTTTTATAAAATTCAAGTGGGAACTATTTGAAGTTTTAATTTAAAAAGAAAAATTTTGCTTTAATTCACTTTTTCAATTAAGATTTATTATATGCAGATGCTATAAGAGAACCAAATATAAAGTGAAATCAAGGAGTACCGCAAGAACGCTAAAACCTATACATATTTGATGGTTATTGTAAGGTATATATATATGAAACTGGTAGTAAGTTTATTTCATACTCTTTGTACTACGTTGGTAAGAATATAGAAAAAATATTATAATATAGGAAATGGCTGTTTCAGCATATTGATTAAATTAAATACTTTAAAATATTTAGGGATTTACTCCAAAGGACAAACAAAGATTGCAGCAATATATAATATATTATACAAAACAGGGAAGGGGTGTTCCCTATTCCATTCCGCTATTTGCTTAAAGGCTTCAGTTGGCAAGCTAATTTAATTTGAGTATATTGAGTAATGGGCTTTCAATTGCAGTCGATATATATGTACCTAGCAATGGTATTATAAAATAAATAAAAATGTCTCTAAACATATATTTATACATATGAAAGTTGAAAGTCAATATTGCTCTAACTTCTTAAATGACAGAAAACATTGTGTAGCCTATGAAATCAAAGTAGGTATACTAAATTGTAAGTAAAGACTAAACGTTAAATAAAGGCAATCAATCAATCAAATGGGAATAATGACGGAGTCAAACAATCCAACCATAAACGTCCATATAATATAACTGTAATAAACAATTACGGGAGACAGGGAATGTTTTAGTCTCCAGATTGGAGGATGCTAATTTTAAAGATGTATTGTAATGTTAGTGGCATATGTCTTCAATCTTCATGTATGGCAAACAATGTTCCTGATATTCTTTAGTGTACGTAAACCTTTGCAGAACGGTAGTAAAAATATCGGAAGTATTTAACTCTTAACTGATAATTTTTTATTAACATTTCAACAAGTGCAAGAACATACAAGTAACAGCTTTACTAACTATAAGCGTCTTGGTAAGATATGAATCTGTAGGGTATGTTATGTATATAGGGTATGTTACAATACAAGATTTTGTCAATCCTTTCAGTCCTTTGCAGTCAAACATCACCTGCTTAATTACTTTTCCCTATTTTAAGTTACGCCTGCTGCAGTCCGACACTATTTCAAAGAGTATTTGAGTCACTGGCTTTAGATTTCTATTGTGAAATCTAAATTATCATTACAACTAATAATCCTAACATTTTATTGCTCTAATTTACAAAGAGCCATTTCTGGGCAATCTTTTCATACAACGTAAATCTACAAATATACATACATCATATATATAACATATTTGTCTTTTATATTATCGTCAGTCATACCCACACCAATAACAATAGCTACTTGCCTAAGTTACTTAATTCTATATACCAGGATACTGAGAAATCCATTAAATTGTGATTTAGCTCCCCTTCATAGCAAGTGCATTTTTCGAGAAAACGAAAACAAATTCTTTCTCCAGCTCTCCTACTGTTTTCTGGTCAATCAATTGAGTTACCGCATTCCCCTGCCGATTTCGGAGAAGGAGAAATACTCCAAGCCCAACAACCGCTAATGACAGAAGCATCCACAAATACTTTATTATTGGCCACAATTTATTCTTCATTTCTAGAAATAACAGTTTTGCTCTATTTGCTCCACCAAGAGTAGCTCCCTAGGCCAAAAATATATTATTCAGCCAAAAGTTATTTTGTATTAAGGAGTAAAATAATTATCATCGGTAGAAAAATACCTGTTCCATCCACATAAAGGGAACGATTGCTCTAGCAGCGTTTTTGAATGATGGCATTCCAGGATAATTCGGCAATTCAACGGAAAACTGGAGCCGGACGGCCGCTTTTACCGTCGAACCGGTAAACTAAGTTAAAAAAATAATTTTCCATAAAAACATGAACTCCAAAGGTTTTTTCATGTTTAGAAAATGGAAAATTGAATCTGACCGTGTGCATATCGATCCTCGCTTCATGGTTTTCCTTGTTTGGACTCAACCCTTCTACCATTTGAAGTACTGATTCATCCACGTTGTAAAAGTGAGGCTTGGACACAATCAAGGGAGCTAAGAGAAAAGTAAATAAAATATTCAACGTAATAATTAGAGTAAAAATAAGGAAAAACGTGTAGGTATTTACCTCCGACGCAAGGTTTCAGGTAAGCAAGGCCTGTGATATTGCAGAGTTCTTGGTTTTCATAAGGACAAAAGCAGGAGAGGGCGGGATTTTCTGCGGGAGTCAAAAAGTCAGCTAAATGGAACCGGGCGCACTGGATTCCTTCTGCTTCCACGGGTCCAACGTAGGTCCACATTATTGATCGGCAGAGAGCAGGGATAAAGCCTTGCAATATGGTAACTCCGGGTTCCACGAACGGTTGGTAAAGCTGAGCGTCTGTCCCATTTAGAGCATTACAAGCCTCACCTTTCCAAACTGTCTGCTCCCTTTGCCCATTTACACTAACTACTCTCCCGAAGTCCTCCGAACGCGTTATTCCAGTGTGCACTTCCCAAATCCCTTCATCAGTCCCATTTTTCTAAGATTAAATTTATTTTAATTATAGGCCCTCTTACACTTTTAGAAGAAAATTCAATGAAGATTAAGAAAATGTGGATAAAGCACAATTTAGTATTAAAATTCTTTTCGGTTTAACATAATATTTCTGTAATTACACCATTTTAGATTGATAAACTAATTTGGAATTTAATTGCAACAGGTTGTAAACATTTTCTGGATCTTCATGGCGAAATACAATGAGCGTGGTGGCACTTACCCCTTTAAAAAGTGCAAATTTTCCGTCTGCATATTCCTCAGGCAGGGAAGTATCGTCACCTGACATTTTGACCATGGGATCTTCCATCATTTCTACGTATGCCCGAATGGACACTCCGTCAAATAGAAATTCCCGCACTGAGCTGCTCACATAAAGTTTCTCTCCCTTCTCTGATAGCATATTGTCAACTGCCTCGTGCACTACTTCTAGATCAGACTTTTTAACTATCTCATGAGCTGTTATCTAAAAAAAAGTATTTAAGTAATTATAGTTGCTTTACTGTCCTAATGACCTAAAATACTCTAATAAAACCAATTCAGCACATACTCATAAGATTAAAAAGACCTTATTCATATTTGGAGAAATTAAAGCCGGATCTTTTAGAGACGCGCTTTTAGTAAAGCATTTCTGAGGGTTATTGATATTTTTATGACTTATTTAAATGCTTACCATGAACATAATGTTAATGAAGGTCACTTGGTCTGAGTCCGGACCCACCGATTTTTCAGGGACGAAATAATACGTCTTTAGCTGTCGGTACCTCACAACGTCCTCAGTTTCGTTTACAGTGATGTCAACTTTATTCAGTTTTATTCTGCAAGCAAACATTATCTATTTTATTAAATAGCACATGATTTTAATGTTCCACCCTGGCAGACTTATTTTAGGACTGAAAAATGTGTCTGCACTGACAGTGAAAACCGAACAGGTGATTAAGCAAATTAAAAATATTCTGAAAATCATTTTTTTCAAATAGTTATCATTGTTTTCTTAAAAACATCACTAATTACACCGTAAAATTAATTAAAGGATGTTGCGTTTACAACTCTTACTTGCAATTCTTTTCAGAAAAATATTTCTTCAGTTCAGTTTTCACTGACATAGCTTTCTGCGTCTCTTGGAGCATCAAATTATAAGGTAGTTTTAGTGCCCCATTATATTTAAAGCTAATTAATTTAATTAGATATATATTAATCGAAAAGAACCATATAATGCAGTCGTGTGAATAACAGTTGTGCATCGTTTGGACGTGCAGTTTTTTAAAGACTTACAAGTACACGTAGGGTCCCAATTCCTTCAAAACTGGTTTCTCCCCCTGATTTAGATTTTCTGCATTTGTAATGTTGAACATGTAAACTTGAAGGTATATGTCCACCGGAATATTTTTCCAAATTTCCCTAAAATTGCAGACCATGAAAACTAGATTTTAGACAAGATTTTTTCAGTAAAGGCAAACATTACGCCTTTTTCTATTATGTACTTTAAATATTAAAAAATTAAAATAAGAATGAAATAATTTGTTTTGTTTTCCTTTTAAATCAGGGGTAAACTTTGAACGTATATGAAAATATAGGGAAATATCGGAAATAAATTGTAATTGCTGCACTTACCATAATTTAGAATCAGGTACAAGTCTCATCATCTGAAAACGGTAATCAGTAATTTTTAATTCAAATAATCATCTTGTATAATTTACATATCTTGAATAATTTACGGACTTACTCTTCTAACTGCAGTTTTAATAATGAAATCCAATCCTCCGAATCCCAGTCCGGCAGATAGAATAAATCCACCTAACCCTCCCAGAATTAAAGCAATTTGGAACTTTTTTATTAGCAGGCCAAACATCATTTATGGCTTGATTCGATCTTTCTCATTGTTTTGCAAATACCATATTGTAGTATCAAATCAGAACAAGATAAGTCGGCGAGCAAACTTCAAACCTCATGACTGCAGATTTCTACCATTAAGAGGAACTGGTAAAAATGAAATGTTTTCTAGGATATTTCACCTGTGGAATCATATTTGATGAGTTTGTAGAATTGGCAGTTGAATCAAATTGGAAAAGAGAAATGAATTATACATTAGAAAATTGGTTTGTATAAATGACGACCCGGAGTTTCTTTTCTCCTCCTTCTCGACGTCAGTCGTGTTTCAGTATAACTTGCAATTTCCATGTCATTACCAATTCATAAGCGAAAGCTTTTCATTTTATAGGTACGCAAGAAACACCAAACGGGTTGGCTTTGATTTCCTTTTTAAAGTTCCACCAATATTTGCTATACGTTTGTACGTATCGCAAACAGAGTTTTGTTAGTTCAATTACTTTAAATGTAAAATATTTGTAAAATATATCCGTTTGCATTGGTATGTACTTCCAGTATTTCTTATAGTAACTTCTTTTTTATTGTGAGGCAAGTACTAACTAACCATGCGACACACGTTTACCATGTATTTATTACGTATACTTATTCTATACTATTCTCTTACTATATATAAATCTAGCCCGCAAAGCAAATCCATGATTTGCAAAAACTAATCTAGCTTCCAATTTTTATCAATGCGGTTGAACTTTGTCAAAAGTAGAATTTTAAAAAATCCGCCCTTGCTGCTCTAAGCCAATGAGCATTCGGCTACACAGAATTGGGCACACAGAACACAGGAGACAAATAATCACTCTTCCTTCTATTTATAAGAGTAATACTACGGGAAATAAGACAAAACAGCAGTTATAGCTACTTTTAAGTAGTAATTGTGCTGTTCTTAAGAAATTACATGTAATAATGAAATCTTCATCCTGATTGTACTTTTTAATATAAATGAGGATATAGGAATTTACCTTAGCAGTTCAATACTTATAAAAATACGGTCCTGTAGACAGAATTTCTGCTTAGCCTATAATAAGCAAGTGAATTATTACAAAGGAGGAAGTTGTGGACGGAGCCATTTATTTTAAGTTTATTGTCCAAGAAATGGAGAAGGAGCATCACAACAATTCCTCCATTATATACGCTTATGCTGATAATTTTTAGTTTACACCATTAATTAATTAATTAGCTTATCATGAGTGCAGATAAAAGCACTTTGTTTTCAATAATGTAAATGTTTTGTGAAAATAATATTTTTAGAAATGCTTCATACTAGTATTACCGTACACATAAAACTACATAGCTTTAAAACTTAAAGGAATTAAAACCATAATAATAATTTCATAACTGCTCTTGCAATGCCTTGAAGGACAGCCATTGTAGTTCCTCTCTGCAGATTGAAGAACGGCGCTATTGGTACAATAAACGGGAGTAGGGAATTAGCTACTCTACGATGCTCTTTTGTCACAGCGCTTGATTTAAATTGTCGGATATAGGCTAAAGACGTTTTTGTGTGTTCGTATGCCATTGAAATTCCAATAGGGAAACTTACAGAAAGGATAATAGCCATAACTAATGGAAAAAATATGTTTATGAAACTACCATCTGAGAAACTAATTTTAAATGTGGAATAATAGGACAGAATAAGAATTAGGGATCCGCAAACAAGATTGCTCGTGAAAAACGCCCCCATATTTCTAATCATTCGGTTATGCAGCACAGAGATGTAGCCATAATTTGCAATACTTTTTGAAATCCGCTTTTCCAATTGTTGGGTATTTATTTCTGTCCCCGAGTTTTCCCTCTTCTCAAGTTTTAGCGTTGATCTATTGCAAAGATAATTAAGTATTTTTTTTAATTGCTTTAATTTCTGTGACTTAAATTCATCGGTATATAGTGGTCTGGGGTTAGTATTGTTTCAAACCCATTTTATGCCAAAAATACTCGGTTTAAATAGCTTCCCCCTGAGGGAGCGGAGAATAACACTGATAAGAGAAAAGCTTACGTGATTAACTTAGTCCAGAAAACACATGCATTCAGATAGCAGAGGGTAGCCAGAACGTAAAACTGGCTTTCCAAAACAGTTAAGTAAATGCAAAATCCTTCGTAACTCCAGAATAAAATTTTTCCGAAAGCATTGCTGTAGAAAAATTCAAAAGTATTAAAACTTAAGATTCTGGAGTATAATGAGTGTGAGCATAAAACGATAAACAAAAGCGGTGCTACTGGTCGCCAGTTTCGAAAAAAAAGTCTGACATTGTTGTTAAGTTGAAACAAACTTTTCTGTTCACCTGAAAATGAATAACAATTGAACAAAAGCAAATTTTGGTATTTAAGATAAATTTATACTGTGTAATTTATTGTTGCTAATTAAATATAATTTACCAAGAGGTTTGTTAAAAATTCCATTGAGTGCAAATGCAATTTCCTTGGAATTGCAGTAATTGGTAACATTGCAGCAGATCCCATGGCACACAACGCCCAGAATCATTAGTTCTCTAAACGTTTCATGTGAGGTGCCAGATTTTTGCAATTCAATTACGTAGTGAATGCCATATAGAATTTTGAAACAAGAATAAGTAATATGGACCCAAAAGTAGATGAGCCAAATTCTTTCTCGTGCTGTACCAAGCTTTTCAAATCTCCTTAGCTTTCCATTCCAAATAAATGGTAGTAGTTGAAAATAGTTTGATATTCTAAATACGTAATCCAGCTCTTTAAAAATTAGCTCAGAGTCCATTTCTTCTGCTAGGTGCTTTACTCTGAGATCCAATCGAAAAACGAAAAGCAAGTGAGCATTCTCAGTTAATATGTATCAAGTGGAAAGCAATTTTTTTATTTTATTTGCATTGGCATGTATAGCATATACAAGGTTAAACTGTTTTAAACATCCCTAATGATAGAGGTTAGAAAACCTTTGAAAATATTAAAGATTCAAAATAACCGTTTAAATAATCAAAATATTATTTACTGTAAATAACATGTTTACTGTAAATGATGCCATGAAAATAGGACGTAGGTATAACTCTTGAATACCACAAATAAATATAATGTATTAATTTTCTATTAAACCTCTATAATTTACATACATACTTAAATATATTTTCCAATAAATACTAAAGTCAATAAATGGCCAAAATACCATTTGGTATTTAGCATTAGCATTTCGGTTTTCCCCGTTTGCTACTTTACTGGAATACCTGCCAAAAATAGATAATATAGCGTCGTTGTATTGTAAGAAATCATAAACTCGACATCGGGTTGAATACTAGCAAGACAAAAATATTTAAGGAAATTAATTGTATATTTGATCAGGTGGAATAAGGAAAAGATAGACAACCAGTATTGTTCTATAATTATTATTCCCGATATTTTAATTTCCCATGTTTTATTACATAAGGTAGTTACTACCCTAATTATGCATGGACTTTCAAGGATGTTGACCAAAAATCAGTCAACAAGTTTAGCAATAAGAGCATGATTAGTTTATTATTTTATAATATTAGAACAGATGATACATAGAAGTATATTAAGTATTACAGTCATCCAAAGTGTCTCCCTTAATAAAAAGGTATTCCTTGACCTCGAGCATATCAAAACCACAAAAGCATTTTCATTACAGACCGAATGATAGCGTGAAAGCAGTCCATAGTGGTTCTACCATTGAGATCAAAGAAGGGTGCCACTTTAACAGTGAATGGAAGTAGAGATTTAACAGCTGCTTGCTCTACTTTAAGAACTGCACTTAATTGAAATTGTCGAATGCATTTCAGGGAAACGTTGGTGTACGAATTAGCCATTGAACAGTTAATTGGAAAAGCAAAAGTAAATGCAACTGCTAATACTATTGGCAATAGTACATTTACATAATTATCTGACACGTTAACTTTAATTACGGAGTAGTACGATAGTATGATAATTAAAGCGGTGCTAAATAGAGAGCCCGTTACGACGAAAGTTGACATTCTTTCAAGTACGCCGTTGTTCAGGAGAGAAAGGAAATGAAATACTTCTAAATTCTTCCTAAAACATTTCCGCTGCTCTTTGCGACTCCTCTTGTCCATTTTATGGCTATTTACTGCAGCTGCTTTCAAGTTACTTCTGAAAATGCAAAGAATATTTTATAAGCAAAACGAACACAATTTAGATAAATCACAACATAACTTATAAAATAAAGCTTACGTAATATAAGTTGTCCACTGTATACATCCGTTTAAATATGAAATTCCTGCTAAAATATAAAACTGCAACTCTACAACCGTTAAGTAAGCACACAATCCTTCGTAAACCCAAAATGTCATTTTTACGGAAAGGCTGTTCCCAAAAAGATCGACAATTAAGTTTGTTTTGCTAGAATGGAGAACGTAGGAAAACATGGCCCCGAAAATTAATGGACCGCTCTTGTTACACGTCTTAATGATCACTAGAAGGAATTTTCCGAAACGAAATGTTATCCCTCCATCACCTGTTATTAATATTATTATTATTCAATTTCAATTTTAAATGGAATCCGAAGATTATGTATTAAATTATAAAAACATGTACAAAGAGATTTTCATGTGGGTTTAAGGCAATTATTTGGTCAAAATATATTTTAGCAAATAGAACGATTTTCAAAAATGTACCAAAATAATGAAAACGGCGACCCAAACCGTAAACACCATTTAGTGCCACTGCTATGTCATTTGCGTAAAGATAGCTATTGATTTGCAGACAAAAACCTAAGAGAAGAACCAATAACATAGTCAATTCCCTAATTATTTCACTGGTAACTCCAGTTTTCTTTACCTCAAGAATACAGTGCATTCCTGAAATTATTTTAACCGCAATGTAGACAAAATCTACCCAAAAGTAAATTTTCCACTTTCTTCGTTTTGACGAACCGAGAGTTTCGAACTTTCTCGATTCACCTTTCCAGTTGAAGGGCAGAATTTGAAGGTAGTCCAAAACCCGGAACAGAAAATCTAATTCTGTAAAAAATATTTCCGTATCCATTAGAACAATTTCTCTATTCCTAGGCATCCTAGGTTTTAGACCACAACAATATTTTTCGGGATCACAAACACACTGACTGCGTTATAAATTCGTTAAAATTTTAGAATATATGGGAATGAAATTGCATAGAGCCACCCATTCTGTAACAGTTACAGCGTTATTGAAGAACAAATATCTTATGACCGCAAACCACTATGATTTAAGCTGAGAAATAGCTAGCAGTAAACCATATCTAATAATTAATAATTAAAAAGTATATCCTTATTGTAAATTATAGACTTACATTCATGGAAAGGTCAAATACTGTTATAAAACACCAAACCGGGGAAATTTTGAAACCTTTACATCCTTATATTGATATATGAGTACATCGGTATATATTACTGACAAATTGGTGTGTTAGGACAGGTTATCAAGTCTTGAGTAGAATTAATAATAATAGATGCTCAAAGGTATTTATCTTGGGTTATGCCGTAACCCATAATTTGCAACAATTTGAATTTCACTGCATACGCTACAGACGCAGAAAAAACCAAGAATGGCTCCCAATTTAAGAAAAGTTTTTTAGAAATTTTATTGATCATTTGGTTTACTTATAAATATATTGTATTGCTATTTAAACTGTTTTGACATGTATAAAACATGAATTACATTCTAAGTAAATATATTACTATATTTAAAGAGCCAAATTCAAATTCAATTTTATTTAAGTGTCTTTCCATATCAGCATTACATTGAAATGTTGTTCTCCCTACAGTGACACTAACACTAAGAAAAACAATGGGGTATCCATTGAGTTTCCCAGATGTCATAAATACCATTACTTTACTAATTTAGAATTACATTAGTATTAGATTATTGAATTACTTAAATTAACTTAATTAACTTAATTAACTACATTGAATTACATTACATTATAATCAAAAAAGAAGACAAATTAGCAGAAAACAGAAAATTAATTTGAAAATAGTATTAACCTTAGGTGGTAAGTAAGTACTAAGTAAGTACTAAGTATGACATAAATTCAAATACAGCAAATATAATTGCATACACTGAATTAGTACAGCCAGAACTTCAATTATAATAAATTATCATAGACATACATTTGATCTCTGTTACTTCGTACAAGTTCTTTCACTTTTTCCAAAACACCTTCTAATTTAATGACACCTATATCCCAATTTCGGGGTAATTTATTCCAATATGAGATAGCAAACCATTTGACTGAATTTAAAATTAATTTTGACCTCGAATTTACTTGACAGGTGACTAATTTAGGAAAAGACATGATTTCACTTCTGTCTGTACATTGAAACCAATCTTTGAAACCAAATTTTACATTTAACATCGACTTAACAATAAATTTAACTACAAACAATTGTTTCCTTTCTTGAATAGTGTACAGATCTACTTTATCCAATAAGCCTTGAATATCTATACGTTTAAAGTTACATTTGGACTGAAAATTCTTTTTTCCCTTAGTAAATTTTTTTAACAGAGACGGGTAGAAATAGGACAGCAGAAATCTATTTACCTTTCCCTGGATACGATTCAACATACTATTGGGTTGAACTGCCCATACCAGCATTCCGTAATCAGCAATGCTGTTGACATAAGATGATAGAAAAATTTTTAACACATTACATGAAATGAGTCGTTTGTGCATTGATAATTTACACAACGCAGCGCTAGTGCGCTTTTCAACTGAATCAAAGTGATTTTGAAAGGACAGTGTTGAATCGAAAATTATACCCAAATATTTGAAATGAGAAACCCATTTTATTGCAAAATCCCCTATGACTATGTCTTGTTTGGATATTTTCTTTGCTTTATGGTCTCTTTCTTTGTGGAAAAACATAGCTTCTGTTTTAAGCAAGTTTATCGATAAGCTGTTTTCTGCACTCCAATTTTGAAGCCTTTCTAGACAAGTATTTATTTTAGTTACCCCTTCGTTAATTTCGACACACCCTGTATAAATGACCAAATCGTCGGCATAAAGCAGGTACTTTACCCCCGGGGGTATTGATGTCCCTATGTCATTTATGAAGGCAGAAAACATGAGTGGACCTAGGCAACTTCCCGCTGGAACGCCTGATTTAACTGTATAATATTTAGAAATATTATGATTTCCATTCTTTAAGCGAAAAATTCTGCCATTAAAATAGTTGAGCAACAATTTTACCATGTATGGCTCTACTTCAAAACTATCTATTAACTTTAATATTAGCAAATCATTTTTTAGAGAGCTAAATGCATTAGAATAATCTATAAATACCGCAATAGCTCTTCCATTAGGTAAATCTAAGCAATCGTAGAGATCCTGTGAGAATTTTACTGTTGCCGTTTCACAGGATTTGTGTTTCCTAAACCCGTGTTGGAACTCTGATAAAGAGTCGGACACCATGCTCAGCAATCTGCTGTATATAATGTATTCATAAATTTTTGTTATAAATGTTAGCTGGAAAATCGGTCTATAAGACTTGGCACTAGTTTTCTTTCCCTTACCTTTGTATAGCGGAAAAACATCCAAGGAACATATGGATATAATTTTAAATATATCAGAATCAGCATACATGCATTACATTACCATAATATATAATAATATTACTTATTGTTATTACTGTTATATACTGCATAATTATATTATTACTATGCATATGTTTTATGCACATAGATAATTTTCCAATCTAAAGTACATGGTATTATAGATGGAATATTCATAGTTGCCTCTGCAAAAAAATCCCAGGATTATTGTATGATTTTTGCAAACAAACTAACAGAATGACGGATTCTATTTCATTTATCACAATTTACAAAGGATTGGTAAAACCTTAACAGTTTGCATACCTTGCTACTTACAAATAGAATGTAGATGGGACCCATGATGATGAGTTCAGTAGAACCAAAGAAGAAATTTCATGACGTACAGGCAAATAAACTGGCATAGACTCAGAGTAGTTTTTCGTTCGACAGCGAAAAAAGAGCCAATGGGTGTTTTCAAGGGTGTGAGAGAGCGTAAGATGATTTGGTCCAGCGGATCGACAGCGAGGAGTTTGAATTGGCGGAGAATGGCAGAGGATATCTTGGTGACTGAGTAGGTCTTCGAGACAATTACGGGCAGAGAGACGGATGTGACGCTCATGATCATTGGCATGATCAGTTTACTCACAGAACTCGTGCTGTAGAATCTGATGATGATGAAGTAGGACAGGATAAGATTGGTGCAGATAAGAAATGAGACCGCAGCCGTAGTGATGGCCATGTAGTGAGCAGTCTGGTTATGCAGCAGAAGAATCGACTTGTAGATATGCCTGTATTTTGCAATCCGCTTTGCATTGCCCCCTTTTCTTTTCTTCGACAATGGTTTCCTGAAAAAATGAAAAATTCATCAGATACATTAATGTGCGTGCAATTGCCCTGGTTTTTTGAAAATACTACAAAAATTGCAAAGTCCTACCGTATCTCAAAAAAATTAATATTCACCTTAGTGCTTTGAGCCAGTTTGCGAAAGTATTGAGGTACACCAAAATAGTAATGGCTTGAAAGCGATTGAGGAGGACCGTCGAATGAAGGACCTGAATCTCATATGCCCAGAATATGAGTTTGCAGAAAAGACTGTCACCAAATAGGTAGAAGATGATGTTATTCGGCATATTGTAGATCGTTGACGATATACTGGCCAACAACAGAAGTGGCCAGACATCTAGCACACGGAAAATGTAATTGGATCCTGCATCTGACTTCCTTTTCGATTTCGAAAGTATTTCTGCGTTACAAAAACAAAGGAGAATTACTCAGCATTACTCAGCATTACTAACTACCAAGACAGAAAAATAAACAATGGAAATGAAAACTGACTTAGCCTTTGGTTGAGGTTGAGAAGCATGTTCATCGTGTTGGCCCATTCTTCATGGTGGAAATAACTGCTTGTTTGCATTTGCATGATAAGTCCCAAAATGAGGAGACTCAAGATAGAGATGAATTCCCGAAAGAATTTCGCCACGTCTAGTCTCCCATCCCGAGTCTTTGGCAATTGGAACAGAAAGGTTAACACCTTTGAGCAGAAATAGAGAATCCCACAGGTGTAATAAATATTCCAAATCAGCTTCCGGTTTTCTGATATTTTGTCGAACCTTTGTTTCACAATGTTCCACTTGTAAGGGAGGTAGTCTATTACGGAAATTGAGTTTGCCGCTTTGTGCAACTGCAAAAGGGACTTCTCAGTCGCCATATTTAGTCAAGTTTTCCAAAAGTACTGCCTACCTTAATAATGATTACTGCTGTTTACTAACTTCCATTCTCCCATTTACCCCATTAAGCTTCCCTACACTAATTAAGGGATTAATTTATTTGTGTTTTATTCGAGTTTTTCCGTAATTAGCACCAGGTAACAATTTTTGGTCAAGGAACAAGACCACCAGGATTGATTTTTACGACTGTTTGATTACGGTTTATAAAAATCCGAATAGGAAATGCTTTCCCTGGCCATTTTTCTCTTGGGTGTTCCTATTCGGTAAGGAATACACGAACAAGGTACTCGGCGGAAGCGGAAATGGAGTTGTGCTATGCTTATTGGTTAATTTTTGCGCAATATGAATATGGAATCTCTATAGTTTCTGTCGGACAAGCTTCCGTTGTCGTTTACATGAAGAAGAGGACGAAACTTAAGATGGTCCTTGGATGTAATTGGGTTTTCAAAGTATGTATATTTACTAAATGGGTTTTATTATTAATAATGCAGTATAATATGTACTAAATAATTCAAATCATTATTCCGTACGAATCACAACTCAACACTGTGGAAAATATCAAAGAATTACTTTTGGCTTTACAGGTTAAAGAGAATTGTAAATAGAAACTTTGACTTAAAATTGCTAACCGGTACAGTTAAATACTAGTTTGCAGAAACTTTTAAATGTAAGAATAGTAGTGTGTATTACACGATTGGCTTTGATTCGGTATTCAATTTATGTTAAAATTGATGGGTACGGTACAAGGTAGTTACGAGTTTGAGTTGCAGCAGCAGGGATTATATTTATTACTTTTATTCAATATCCAAACCAAAACTCAACTCACTCCGGACAATTCAGTTTCATTATATAGCAATAGAATGTCGATATTTTATGTTTACTTACTAGTATGTAACCATTATAGCAGTATTTAAGGTTAGCCTAAGCCTTCTGTTATACTGATGCTTTGCAATTTGCATTAAATAATGTGGAACATACTTGTACTTAGCCACAGGTTGATGCCTGGCTAAATTCCTAAATATCGGATTTTGGGTGTCCTAAATTATTCATGTTGGGTATTACATGTAGCTAGAAAGAGGTTTTCATACTATGTGCTTCTATTGCAACTTTATGGTTAGCAAAAGTTCGAATAAAGGTTATTTACGTGATATTACTCTATACAATTCGACTCTAGGCCAGGTTTTCGACAACTTCCCATTTCCCACATTTTATTCCCGTACATAAATTGGACACCATAATCCTGGAATACTTTGGTTCTCATTGTGGAAGCCAATTAAATGGAATACGTTCTCGTTCTTATGTACAGCTTTGTCTTTATATTTGGCTTTGCATTTGGCACGGAAACATCTAAACCCTGTATGTATATGTTGAATTCTTCGGTTACTTAAATCTAATGAGAGACTTTACTTTCAGAATAATCATAAAGATAATCTTAATAATTAGCTTCACTTAATGTATACAATTAGACACTCCTTCCGCTCCTTTTTTATTATCATCAAAACTGACAGGTTAATGGAAAATATCGTCTACATATAGCGAGAATACAGTAAAGCACTAACTCGGTATTCACTGATTTCTATAACACAGAATGAATACGGAACATTTGAAGTTCCTATTTATTTGACCTCCACATATGAAATTTGCTTTTACGCATATGAAGTTTTAGCTTTCGTTTTAGTTTAGGTACAGTATATTACTCAAAAGCTTCTCGATTCATGCCATAAATTAAATATATGTATTCTTCTTCTGTATCTTTAAATACCAGTATTACTACTATTTGTAAGAATAGGGATGTGCAACAAAGAGTCTCTTTATTATCTGCTGATTCATAGCTTCTCATGCATCAATAATAGTGTATACAATTCTTTTACATTACTTAAGAGAACTAAGACTTGTTTTTGAAAAATGGCATAGTATAGCCCGTAGGTTTAAAAATCTCGTGTTACTTTGTTAGCACGATGGTAAACGGTTTTACTTTATTTTACTTTTGTACTGTATTTTGAAACGATATTCAAATTAAAAAGCTCCAGGTGAATTGGACAGGGTTTTTATATGTGCTATGATGTAGTTGTATTCTGTGGACATGCAAAAAATAAGTTTTCTTTCTCCCATGAGAGAAGTTAAGTTTTGATGCCCACGAGCCCAAATTCCTTCTTCACGAAGGCCCCGTTGTGAATACTCTTAACTTTAGTTTGTTTAGCTCCATCCTGAACAATGAGGAACAAGCCAGCAATTATGAAGGACACAAAACTAGCAATCAGCAGCCATCGTAGAAGAAATAAGTACTCCCGGCTCAACTCTATCACGAAGATCAAAAATTTGTTGATGAAATCCAAGGTCGCCTTCTGCACGCACAAAAGCAATATTAGAGTTTACTACTTGCGTCAAACTGAGATTCAGTATGAATACATATTATGAGTATTTTATTCAATTCAAGTATATAAAGTTTTTATGAGTGTACCTGCTCAATCCAAATAAAGGGTACAAGAGCAGGACTGAGCTCAGCAAATGATTGCATATCCGACCAGTTTATTAACTCAACAGAATATTGCATCCTGAAAAAGCTGTCTATCGGAGCACCAGTGAGCTGTAAAGAATTCATTTATTTAAATAATTGTTATAAATGATGAATAACTAATAAAACTGTCAACTATCAATACGATTGCAATATGAAACTTACTGCGTTCAAATCCGCGTAAGAATCATGCTTTTTCTTATTTGGCGAAAGTCCCTGGACTCCTTGGGCGATTGAAGGGTCAACAGCGTAGAAATGTGGTTTTGAATAGATATATGGTAGCCCTGCAATAAATAAATACAAAAATCAATGCTAGACCAAGTTTCAATCAAGAGTTTTCAAAATGTGTAATAAAAAAGTGACAATTTTATTCCACCATGCAAATAATCCCGTTTCCATAAAAGTATTATTTTACCATAAGAATATTGTATTAATTGACGATCCTTATGGTAAAATTTTATATTTTTGTCGCAAATTGATTAGCTTTATGGAAAAATGAGTTATTTTGTGGAAAACTGATTATTTTATGGATAGTCATATAGAAGTCTAAAAGAAAACCTCCAAAGCAGGGTGCCGCACTCCCGATTCCAGAAACATTGCATTTCATGGGGTCTTCATCCAGACAGAAACACCAGGTGTTCGGGTCTTCTTTGACGCTCGCGAAGTTCTGGAGACGAAACCTGGAGACAGGAATTCCCCAGGGAGAGGATTCCTGCCTGTCATATTTCCACTTCAGGGATCTGCAAACTTCCATAGAAATGGAACTCAATTTTGTCTTCCTTGGGTTGATAAAAGGTTGGAAGTTCATGCCGTCTGTGCCGTTCAGCGCATTGCACGAGTCTGCCTTCCAAAACTCCAATTTCTTTTTGCCATCAATGGAAACGACACGACCAAAGTCTTTCGGGTTTATTATTCCACTTTTCACAACCCATCGCCCATTATCAGTGTGATTTTTCTGTTAAGAAATAATTTCAGCAAGGTATCAATCCAATCCAAATATTCATGCTCTGATAATTAATCATTATCTTCATCGGAATTCTCTATTACAATATTCTAATTAGTCTTACCCCTTTAAACACAGCGAATGTTCCATTGAGCATCTGATTGGGCAATGCGATGTCAATATTTCGGAGGAGAGGAGTCTTCAAGATATCCATATACGGTTGTACAGATATTCCATCGAAAAGAAATTCGCGCACAGTAACTGTCTTCGTCACAGATTCACCAGATTCAGCTAACATTCGGTCAACTTTCTCCAGAGTTTCAGCTTCTAAACTAGTTCCGTTATTTAGGTTGTGTATGCTGTTCGAGAAGACCTGTGTCATGGAAAGAAATACTCACAATTTTAGTTCATATTACAAGTAATTTAGAATTTTAATTAAAAAATTGTTCTTTCTCCAGCAAAATGGATGGTTTTAACCACAGTATAATAATTAATTACGGTTTGGGAACGTACAACGAAAACTATATTTATTAATGTGATCAGATCACTGTCTTTCCCATTGGACATTTCCGGTTCGAAAAAGTAGGTACGATTCTGACGGTATCCAATTGTGTTTTCATCCTCAGAGACACTGATGTCGAATTTCTCGTAGTCCACCCTACATTCATATTAAATAATGCAAAAACGAAGGAAAAGAAAAACAAGCTTGACAAATTACTTCCTATAAATTTGCAACCAAGATAATGTAAACAATTTTGTAATAGTAGTGCAAAGGCCTTACGAATAAACATAAGGGCCAACTTCCCTTACTCGTGGTTTCACTCCTTGGGATAATCGCACTGCATTACTTACGTTAAACAAGTAAATGTACACATATATCGGCATGGGCAAGCTAGAAAAACAGGTAATTGATTCTCTACATTGCATATTCTTGCGTTTGTATTAAATATGAAGAAAAAGTTGTATGTGCAAACTATATTATTGTTGTTAAACAAAAATTATGGGTGAAAAACAACGTAATATACGGAAAAAGCATTTCTACTTATGGGAAAATGATGATTCTTCTATTGAGAGACGATTCTTAAGGTAAAATTATATTTTTTTGGTAAATTGAGTGTTCTTATGGGAAAATGACGATTTTTGTTTACGGAATATACATTTTATGGTGGAATAAAATTACCACCATAAGATATACTTACCCTTGCCACATATGCCAGACCGGCGTATCGCGAACAAGACGAACAGCCTTTAAAAAAGACAAAAGCATTAAAAAGAATTTCTTCCCAGTTTTTATTCGAAGACAGAATGAGAAACTTACTTGGGACACGGAGAATTCGAGAATGAAATCGTAGAAGCCCCATCCGAGAACAAGAGATGTGAAGCCCAAAGAAAACCCGATGCCCAGAATTACGATTCTACTTGCGCCGATTTCAAATTTTCCGATGTTCATTTTCCCCCGGTTTATTTCAAAGATTTTCTTTCGAAATTCTGACAGAAGTGCTGGCAAAGTATTTTGTTCGTGAAATTTTTTCTCTTAGTAGAAGCTCAATTATTTTAATCGCATATAGTTCGTTTCGCAAGGCATTAAAATCGATATTGGCGAATTACTTGTGAATTATATGGTATCCAAAAAACATGAAATGAAATTATGCAGTAGAGAAACGATTTGGAATGTCTTTCGTATTACTTACTGCAATTATTCGTCGACTTAAATATAACTTTGAAGTCCATGAACATGACTCGTATGTAATTCCAAATAATTTAAGCTATAAAATTGTTTGAGAAATCAAAACAAATTATCAAAGATATATATGAAAAACTCTTATAACATGTCCATGTTCTCTAGTAACTATATTTCTACCTTTCGTTGGCTTTATCGGGAATGTTTCTTGGGAAAGTGTTCAGGGTGCACAATACTTTAGTTCCGGAATTCTGATTTAGGATGTTTTTCCTTGGACAAAATTTCTAGATTTTTAATTTGCTTTTAAAAAGTAAATTATAAACGTAAACAATTCATATTTGCAATTTCACACATATTTCTGAGCAGTATTTATTTTCTACCCAGTTACTTCCGAACTCTTGAATATTTAGGACATACCTTCAGCAGTACAACCTAGTAAAGTCAATAATGATGTTTCCTATTAATTTCAAGCACCCTAAAGAAGTAAATGTCCTTCATTCAGCGCTTGGAAGCTTTAATCATTTAGAAAATCATTGAGTATGCAAGTACATCGAATGGGGACAAAATGAAACAAAATCATCGCTTTACTCTAACTGGGAATCGCGATATTGTTGTATGTAAATGGACTAATTAATGACCACCGAAATAGTTGAATTTTGAAAAAGTAATAGCAAAATTGTGTTATTTCTAAATCATACATGATATTAATAATCGAATCTGAAGAAAACAGAGTCGAAGTTTCCTTATATTAAAATTGAGCATAAAAAATAACAAAAACTTTATTTGTGAAAGCAAAGAATTTTCGTTGTATACATGAACCAATACCAGCAACTAAGCTAACATTATATGATTATAAACAGTAGAAAGACATTTAAACTATTATAACTAGATATACATAAATTTATTAACTTCGGGAGTAAAAAAACGAGTTTATAATATTGTTAGTTTGTTAGTATTACATTGTACATTACTTTTAGTTAATAATTTCTTACAGACTTTCGTAGACAACAAGTTAGCACTTAGGCACATGCATAAATTAGGCAGGTATTCCAATATTTAAATTGGGGGCTTACTTAGTTTCTTATGATTGTGTGTGCGTTATTTTAGTTTAAATTAAGTTTTCTTTCTTTTGGAATACTTTAATTAAAATATTTCAGCTAAATAGAGTATTATTTTCATTTCGTATGATTTCTAATTTCAATTGCCTTAAATTAAATTTTCATAGTACACTAATTAATGAGTACTGGATTGGTCTGCAAAGGGAGTACATAATATTAGTAGTTCTTCGTAATAATATTACAGGCATATAGAATGTAATCTCAGGTGATTTTGTGCGGAATTTTTACAACCATTCGTAATTTCAAGTATTTAAATAAGAGCAATGTAAATAACATAGTGTAAATATTATTTTAATTACTTATTGTAGTTTGTAGATTGTGTAACGAAGAATAATTCAAGAAGAATTCCATATAGTACAATTAAGGGTTATTAGGATTGAAAATGTGCTTAGGCTTTTAAAATGTTGTACTGTTAATTGTATTTGTGATGTAACTAAGGTATATTATCATAATATTATCCTTTGAAGAGTGTACAAAGTGCAAAGTGGCAAGTGGAAAAGGGCAAGGGATAAGTGTGAATAGAATATAGAGAGTTGCTTGGTCCGAGTCAGGTAAAACAGCGAATATATCTCCAGGATACAGTAATAATATCATTTCTGGTCCAACATTAATAGGTAATCTCAATATGAGCCGTTAAATAGCTTACTGAAGTGCTAACGAAAGTTTTTCAACTTTGTTGGCAAAATCGAAAATCTTTCAGTAGTACTCCAGGGATTATTTACAAAACATGGTACACATTTAATTAGATAGAGAGACAAAGTTACTGACAATAACATCACAATATTTCGAAGACGAAAATGAAGGTTAGCCAAATGTATGGAATCGTAAATATTTCTTCGTTGAATAATATATTTGAATAGCAAGCGTATTCAGAGTGAGTATAAGCATCCTTTCCAAAATGAAAACCACCAAGGTCATTGTTTTGCATTATTTCTGTTGCGGAATTCCTTTCAGGTCTTATTCTTAATCACAGACCGATCGTTTTGCAGATATGAATACAGAGACTGGATATATGGATCCAAAAACCAATTTATCTTTCGCTATTCCGTAGTTACTTTCCTCTCATGATGTACTTTAGTTTCCGGTATGTGGATCTTGGCGAGTTTCCAACTGTAGTGCAGAAACATCACCAGCTATGTTATCTGCATCAGCATTATTGACTGTAATAGACACAGCAGAAGATTCCAGAATTCCAGCAATTTCTTCTCGCTCAGGAGACGTCTGGTCCTTAATTGCTTCTTCATATCCTGGGGGCACTAAACATGCAGTGTTTAAATTGAAAGTAAATATGGAGAAAATTTCAATTATATTCTTTTGAAAAAATACAGAATGTTGCGGAAAGAGCGTACATGTTTCAATAGAAGACGACCTCGTTCTCAAAGACAGAGTTGAATAACTCGGAGGTCCAAGAATTCCAGTGTTGTTTACAGATGCACCAGAAAAACACACAGGAGATCGTCTTTGAAATACAGAGTACGAAGTTGATTCGTCTAGAAAACTCCTTGTAGGTGGTGAACTGGGGGAAACAGACTGCTGCTCTGCAATTCGAACGGTACCTATTATGACTGGAATTTCCCCTCTCAGAGGTGTCACTTGACCACTTGTGTTCACTGCCACCTGTTTTCAAAACACATGTTTGGGTTAAATCAGCTTTGCACTCTTTTTTTGCTACCACAACTTTTGTCTACACGCGTTTTATATGTTTTTGTGGGAAAATACCGCTAGAGTATCAAACTGTTACATATATCAACTTGAAATAAATGTGGGGAGTGGGAATTTTGGAAAATCTGCAGAAAATTAAAATATTTTCAATAAAATTGGATGGGATATGGAATTTCCAGGAAATCTAAGGATTTTTCTAAGGATTCATAAAAACGGGGATGTACCTTAAGAACATACTGCTGCTCAATAATATTTTTACTTTGCGTGGGGTATTGTTTTGCTGGGATGTTGATGGCGCCTGTCCACACCGTTCCATATTGGGAGTCCATTTGTGACGATTCAACGTTGGCCACTAAGATATTGGTCGTTTTCTTAGAACTTCCCGCGTGATAATTAATTCTCTGGACCAGGGAGACACTCATGCTGGTAATTTCGTGAGCGAAAGGATTATCCACTTCCAGCATAAACGGAATTTCTTCTCCGGGAAGAAATCCACTTTGTGGTAACTTAAGCACAAATTTGAACTGCGGAGTGTTTCTTCGAAAAGGCAACATTGGCGGGAGGAGAGTTCTCTCCGTTTTCTCCAGCTGGACCGGCACGCAGGCATCGCTATTCAAAGCCAAATTGACGTAGGCATTCACGGAAATCGTTTTCTCTGCCTTCTTGACGTCTCTGTACTCCGTGCTAAGACAAGCTACGATTTGGTACAGAACCAATCCGTACGGACTTTTGAAAGAGCCCGGGAGGGGAGTTTTCGGTAGTTTCAGTGTAAAAGGAAATGTGTGTTCCGAAGGCAAAAGTCTTATTCTTACGTCCCCGGTCCCCCGAACGTAAACTGACGTCTCCATAAGTGTCACGTGTTTCGACTGCAGAATCTCACGCTCCTTAAATTTCACCAAAGCTCTTCCTTCAAGCACAACCTTAAACCCTGAAAATAAACATTTAAGTCAAAAAGCCCACTAACAGTTAATTATCATAATATCAATATCGGAGCATTCATTACTTAATTTCCTTAAATGAGCATATTATTCCTTATCTGTAAAATTAAAATCAGTTCCTGCATTTTTCTGTTGGAAATGTTTTCCAAATGCTGACCAGAGTAAATAAATTACGGGGCCAATAAATATATTTCAAGGAAAATGGTTTCTATTTGTAGTTTATTATTTTATTGTGAATTATATTTAAAAAATTATTTTCAATGAAATAAGTTTCGCAAGGTAAAAGACATTTCGGGGGAACGCGTAACTTTTATGGGTTAGAAGTTATTTTTAGAGCAATTAGAGCATGCCAAAAAATGCATGACTATCAAAGATTAAAAAAGGTCAATCATAACACAGAAAAAGTTAAAATTACATCTCACAAACAATAATAAATCAATTATGTAGTTGTAATCTGTCCAAAGTACCTTACCTAGAGTTGTGAACTCTTTTTGATGAGTGACATTAAGTTTCCCTTGAATTGTATCGCCAGGATTATACGAACTTTTTTCTGGTGTGAGAATAATCTTACAGTTCATTGGCGGTTCCCGTGAGGGATTGTTTCGCAAAAAGTTCATATACGCCATAATGTTGGGAATTCTTAATCCTTCTTGTAATCTTCTTATGGTAACACAGGTGTGTATAGTTAGCGTTATGAATACATAATATTATTGAACTAGGCACACATTTTCGATTTGGTGCTGTGCTTGACCGAAAAGAAGAAATTGTGTTCAAATAATAAAGAGAATATTTGTAGTAGAAATAACTTGTTTACTTAATGTTAATTTTAAGACAGGTTAAGTGTACTTGGTGTTAGGACAGGATCACAGAGATTAGCGTGGCGTGCTCGGGTGCACACAAATAGATGAGCTCTCAAGTAAAGTTACAGGTAGGTACATGTGCACTCAAAGAATCGATACTTCTATATTCTATAGAATCCGTCAAAATTGATTTTCTAAGTAAATATTCATTCCCTACTAAATTAAAGCTAATCTATGAAGGTAGATTGGGATCTTTACGATGTACATATAAGATTAGTGTACATGTATACTGTATGTACCACCTATTATTCCAAAATGGTCAGGATGCCTTCAGCGTTCTAAGATTTCAAAACATGTATTATGTGCAATACCTGTAAAATTAAGTACCTTTGAGATTATTAAAAATTGGTTTGCAACAAGTTGTCAGACTGGACATCTAATAACCAGGATAATATATGCAGTATGTATATAATAATGTATATAAAGGATAATATTATGCTCAATGCTGGAAAGTGGACACTTTTGATCATTTTATCTGTGATAATGAAGTACAGAAGAAATACGGCTAAAATTACAACGAAAAATGTTACAATTGTATTGCTACGCAATCTGTTTATTATCTATCTGCATACACTTGGTGGAGGATACCTTTCTTAAAATAAAGTTTGTGTACCTGCCGGTCTAGACTCTTAAATACATTGTGATCTGCGTGGTCTTAGGAATATACACTATTAATCAGTTTTAGGTAATATTAAACGACACGCTGTATGTTAGTAAAGTCGAATCGAATTGGTTGTAAAATAGACACATGGAATTTCCCGAGGGAGTAGGTTTACGGTAGTGCCAGCGTAAAATAAATATCCGTAGAATTAGTGTATTGTATAGAGAGCGGAAGAATTGCTTGGTAAGTAAATTGGGATTGGAGTGAAGCTTACAATATAGTTATCCAGTGAATTTGGAGAAGTGTAAATGACTTATAAAATCTAATCTAGAAGAGTTCTACTCTACTGAAATCTCGTTAGTTGCTTTCTAGGAACAAGACTGTTGCATAATGGGATTGCAAGAGAGAACTGATTGTGCGGAGCAAAGGAAATTTAAGTCTGTCTGGAGTCTGGAGATGGGATACTACGCTGTAGGAAACTAAGGTAGACAATTCCTGACTAGTTTGGACGTGGAGGAAGTGTAGCGTGCTTGGAGTCCCTGGATAAATAGTAGAGCTCTACAGATTGCGTGCAAGATATAGGGAGACTCCTTCTCAGGTTGCACTGTATTCACAATTGCATTTCCCCTGCCTTTCTTCTTTATGTTATGATTATGACTCTGACTATGACATGACAAGTAAAAACTGAAGGGCACGGCACAAGGAGTGTTGCTGTTGTTAAGACCTACGGCTAACTTAGTTAGTGCTTACTAAAAGGTTATAATAGGCAAACTCACAGTTCAGCTCTAGTCACTAAATCCATATACATACAAAAAAGAAATTGCTTCTTGCCGCATTGCACAAGATAGCAGTAAAATATTCCACTTCTCGCAGTCTTAATACAAATAGTCGAGATATATATAGTGCAAACTAACATAATCTCAAAGACTACTTAAGGCTGACTTCTCTTTCTTAAAATATAGCAAAGTATTTTCATGTGTTTTCAGATTTTGAACGAAAAATCCATACACTTTTCGATATTTAAGTAATTCTGAAGATTTTAAGTTATCCCCTTCTTTATAAAAATCATAAATATTCACAATCAGTTAAAATATAAGAATTTGCAAGTCGAAAATAAGCCTTCATAAATGTAATGAAAAATCTAAAAACAGTTTGCATTTTTGCAACTTTTCATTTTCTTTGACAAAATCAGAATTTCGTGGTCTTGAAAATTTTGCGATGATTGGTTAAAATTATTCGATATTTGCAAATGGAATGGTAAGAAAAACAGTTAAATATAGGGTTAGGTGAAAAGAGGGAAGTGGCCCTTAATCCATAGTGGAAGTATTCTATGGAGAAGGTTGCGTTTGTATTGAAGCGTACCTCCTCTGGCTCCTATTTTATTACTCGACTGAAGGCTGTATGGACGAACTCCGTCCACATAAGCAAATCGATAAAGTTTTAGAACGTACGCTACACGCAACGTACAAGTGATTCTGGCTACTACTGCTGGAAAATGGATATCAACAGCTACGACTAGGTTTAAGTGTAGATAAAGTAGAGTGCACAGTGCACAGCAGGAAAGCGGGTAGTGCTCACCTGCTCTACTAATAGTTAGAAAGCTTCAATCAATCACTAACGACTTTCTCCACACTTCCTTTTAATTGCCTTCGTGTCATCGCAGAGCGTCTAATCCTCCAATGCAATGCTGACAAAGTGTACTACCTCCAAACTACCCAGAAACACAAATAATGGGAATTCGCATGTTATCCCACCTTAGGTTTGCTACTTTCATTTCCATCCCTGAACGCATTAGAACAAATAACTAACTTTATGATTTTTACATGACAAAGATTACGACATGACAATGTGGACTTCAATAAAAATAGATAACTTTTTATGTGTCTTAATATTTTGAACAAAACGAATACTTTTTTTACTTATTTCATAACGTAATGACAATTTTAGTTATCTTATTGCTGTTTCTTGTAATATATTTAAATATACCTAATAATATTTTTAGGACTATTATGGTACATCATTATTTCACGTCCTATCATTTCGATTTGATATCTTGGGTCCACAGAAGGCAAATCTGGACACTGAGTAAGACACAAAATAAAGATTGTCAATTAATTTAGTTACCAATATCTAAGATATATGAAACAACTGAAAATTGAGTTGTACATTGCAGGCTTCTCTGGTTTTAATGGCATCTGGGACTAGTTTTACCACATGAACATATCTTTTTACACTATCATGATGCGTTTTCTCCCAATTACAAATTCTTTCCGCAGCTTTGACGTGGGATAGACCGACAGTGCTTTCCTCCTTCAACAAATCTAATTTTGCCCAAATCACAGGACCCTCCCTGACATCGAAGCAGGCCTTGGAAAATTTAGAAGTTAGTTCCCTTATTAATTAGCCTTAAATTTAGGAAAAATACTTTTGATTTAATTGGTAGGAGGGGGTCCTACTTTTGCAGCAAGGACGAGTCCTACTTCGTCTGCCTCTGATTCCAAAATATGATTATTTATCCAGTCTACAAATATTTCAAGCAACAAATGCGGGTAGACGATGGCAAGCCACGAAATCAAAGCATAAAATGCAGCCAATGGCATGACAGAAAAAAGGTCCACCAAAAGATAAAAACTTATTTCCTCCGACTGTAAATAATACTTTTGTTCAGTCTCGCAAACCAAGACACACAGTAACATAATTATTTTAATAATTTTTTGGACTGATTACTCTGTGAGCTAAAACAGCGTGGGCCATTTCGTGACCCAAAAGAATGGCAAGTTGATCGTCCGTCGCGCATATTTTCAAAAGTCCGCTAAAAACGATAATACTTCCGCACTACCGAATAATAATAATATACGAAAAAAAATTTAAAAAGTGCAGTTATGCATTTTCCTTCCAAGCTTGCTAGATTACTTTTCGTTTCTTAAAATATTTTCCAAGGTAGTATTTTTATTACGGGAAGGACTATGGCGTCCACGATGTGGTCATCCTTCACTACCATAATGGTCCATTCTTTACTGTGAATCTGGCTCAAATCTGAATTAGCGTCAAGCAACCGCTGTGCTACTCCATATACTCTTCGATAAATTGGTTGCACAGTTCCAGCAGGAAGAATTTTATGCTTATGTTCTTCCAGTAACTGTGTAAGGTGTACAACAATATAATTTGAAATCGATCACCGCAATTTATTTTTTTCAATGTATTGATATACTTGAAATGCAACTCACTTGTTGTACCTCCTGTTTGGCCATTTCGTTAATCTGATCATCGTTAAATGCGACGAACCGTTTTCTCTTGGTGAGGGGATTCTCTCGGACGTTAGTGTAACAATATATAAATGCCCCTACATTAATGACTCCGAATAACCCTGTCGAAATACAAGATCTACTTAAGGTAAGAATTCACTATTATTCAGTATTGTTGTATTGCTGTATATAGTATTGTTTTCAAATGATTTCAAAATACCGAACCCCACAAAAGATTTCTATGTCTCCTGGCACGCAGAGCTAACTCCTTTCTTTTTCCAGGGGGAAGTTTGTCCCACCATCGATTAGCGAATAAGGCGGCACATATAGCACTATATTTCACCAGTTTTAGAATTAGTGCAAGAGTTGGAAGCCCATTATTAGGGGAAGAAGTTCTGAAGAATCTCTTGGGACTATAAATGGCTATCGGAATTTGCTTTATTTCTAGCAGATGACTAGAAAATAGTCTTGTGTGTTGAACTGACAGACTTCCTTCACGAAGAGAGGTTTCCAATTTAAAGGGAGGCACTTTACATACTTTTCTACTGCTGCCAAATGTTTTCAGAAGCTTTTTCGAACCCTTTTTTCGTAAGATATTACATACAAAGGAAGAATATATCGCTTTTAACATTTTCTACACTTTGCAAATTAAAATGAACCTTGAACATTCCTACTCCGTGTGAGAATATCTGTTATTCACTAATATTCAAAAAAAGTGCCTAGTAGAGACTTGCGAAAAAGACTTTGTTTCCTCGCGACGGCATGCTTGAAGTCGAAGTCCATAGTTACACATGCTATTAGGTACTTAATAAATATTTCTTCAACCAATTCGAATTTTAACTTTGGGTTAATACCACGTAATCGTTTATATGAGATGTATAACATTCTAAAGAAATAAGCTGCAAGAATGGGTTTCAGATATAGGACCGAAGAAACCTCATCCACAGAGTAAAACGAACTTTAATTATTTTTCGGTTGGGGTAATATGAGTACTAAAATAGTTCTGTAAAAAACTAAATAATACTTTGAATTTACACAGTTATTACAGCCAGGTATTTTCTCGTGCCCTGAAGCCCAACACACTAATAAAAGCCAACGAGGCAGCTGAGAGAGCGAGGAAAAAGCACGGATTGATTGAACACGTGGTTTTAGATGGATTCGCTGAAGATGAAAACAGAAACCTTGATTCTGAGCACTCCTGGAGAAGAAACTTTAAAAGAATAAATCCCCAACCGCCGGAAGAGGAGGAATCTCTGGAATTGAATGTTCGTCCGAGTACATCTCAAGAAAATGGTACCTGTTCACTGACACTGGCTAACAAAAAGTCCCAGGAATGTCTTCAATGCCTAACGGAAGTGTGCTTCGGTTTATCTGACCTCAGTGAGGCAAATGAATTAAAGAAAAGCAAACAATTCAAAGAAAAGAATATCGAAGCCACAGGAATTCCAAGTAGTCCATTTATTGTTATGGCTGAAAATATGGTTAAAAGCTCTAAAGATTCGTTTGTGGTTGCATACAAATTGAATGAAACAACGATTGGATTTCATGTCACTGAAGATTTTCTTCGCGACCCTCAGAAAGTTTCACTTCTTGATTTTTCGGCCAGAGGGCGCATTAGAATTCCCACCAAGAGGTACAATGACAAATCCTTTACAAATATTGCACAAGTTGTCACTGACTGTTTGGCCGCAGTCGACACATTTGAGGAAAATCATCCGAAAGAGAAAACGATGATCACTCTCCTCAATGTCTTTGCCACAGGTATGAAGTATGAAGCATTTCGAAACAGCCGCCGAGTATTGCAAAGATGTTTTCGAATCCTTACTCTACGTTTGCGGAGAAGGTGTAGAAGCTCTTCAGCAATTTATTTCCACATTGAATTCCTTTGAGCGCTCGGACATAATCATGGAAGTACAGAGTTTGCGCAGAAAAATTGACGAAATTACAATCGCACTAGAAAAACTCAGCTGGAAGTCACATCTTATTCTACAACGGGCGAAAGGTTTCATCAAAAGCACTACTTCTGTTCCCAGTACCAAGATCAAGTCAAAAGTTTTAAAACATCAAAATGTCAAGGCTAACGCAACAGGCACAACCAAGAAAAAGAAATTGAAAACTAAGGTCAAAAGAAAGAAAAGTGTCGCAGCCCAGTTCATAAAAAATCAGGAAGGCCTTCAGAACGAAGAGACTTCTGAAATACCAATTGATTCGGAAGAATGTTTGGAATTGGAAGCCTGACCGTTGCGACCCCAAATGAATTATAGTTCTATGAATGAAAATAAATACATGACACACTACAAAATAATTAATTTATTGTCATCTTTTTAGATTCTTAACGAATAAAAAGTCTTATAAATGAAAGTACTATTGGTGTCAGGCTTTCAGCGACATCGACAACTGTAACCATGCACACATCCGGCAAAAAAAATAATGTCCAATATTATATACAAGTCCACTAGTCGTCACAACTAATCCGATTACTATCTTTGCATACATACTTACCATGACCTTGATCTTGATTTTCGGGTTATTTTTGCCAGTTCCAGTTGAATTCATTGCGTAGACAATTGCAATGGGTGCTCCAATTCCATAATATCATGTATTTGCACAATTACGTCTACATAAATACATTTAAAAATGGCGCGCTGTGCCAGGTCAAAATGTAGTCTTCACAGTCTTCTGGTTTGTGGAACAAATGTATATCTAATTTTCATCTGCGGGACTTTTGAATATCTTTGTTCTATAATAGTAGCTTTACATGTCATGGTTTTACTTTGAAGATTTTCCATGCAATTTTCTCATTGCCATTATTATTAGAAATCAGTATTTTTCATAAAATTACTCTAATTTTACTAGATTTAAATTTAAATAACTAAATAAGCTGCAACATGGATTTCTGTGTTAAGTTGTTAATAATATTAAGTATAACTCAAGGGATGGATCTTGTGCCAATGCCACTAAAAGGTAGGTTTTAAAAGAATCTATTATACTATAACCACCTATAAACTATAAACTAACGACTATTATAAATTCTTTATGTTATTTATTTCACAATTGACAGGAAATTGCCGGTCCAATAATTGTGAAATGTGTGTCAGCAGCAACTGCATTTGGATGGTGACATCATTGGACGATGGCGACTGCAAATCAATCTTTGCGGAAGTTGATGGGGAACTTTTGGGGCTGGTCACCATTCACACTAAGGATATGTGTATGAACAACGACAAATCCGAATGTACCATAAATACGTCGACGTATTTGCTGATCGTTGCAGGTAAGAGTAAATAACTATTAATTAAAAATACTAATTCTTTTCAATATTTTGAAAAACATTTACTAAACATATTTGATTTTGCACTTTCAGGTGTGATAATAACTGTTGGCTTTTCGGTATTCTTGTACTATTTCAAGAAAGGACGTCTGTCAAAACGCAACATGGACAAATTAGTGAAATCCCTACCAAGAATTGTGCAACCGGTTGCCGATGCCGCGGTTGAAATAATGAAGCCAGAAACCACAGTTCAGCCATTAATTATAGTTTAATGCCATTATTTATACAGCTATATAGATAATTAGTTACTGTAATATATATTAAATTTACAGCATGCCAATTGCTTGAAAATGATATTTCAATAAAGAACTTCTGTAAAATAAAACTACAACATTATTTTTAAATCAATTTGTAAACTACATACACATAGTAAGTCCGGACCGCGAGGTTGCACTTAGCTAATCTTAAATTGAAATATTTATACTGAACTATTGACAACTTACATAATATAAGCAGTCCAAACAAAAAAGTTGCATTAACCTCCTCGGAAACTTTTATTTTCAAGTTAAATATTAAATCCATTGAACCGATGTATACCCAATGCAGTCCACAATAAAAGTTGACAATTAGTTCCTTAAAAACATGAATTTCAGAATCAATTAAAAACATTATCTGATTGTGTTCTGTATCTCATGTATCAATAATGATATTAGACAGTGTTCTACTTCGTGCGCACAAAATTCATTTCATGCGTGCACCTGCATGAAATGCACGAAATGAACAGTGCATAAAACGCACAAAATGCATGAATACACCTACACGATTTTATATAGGTAGGCTATTTTATCGTGGTATCCATTGTAATTCCCATTTCGTGCATTTTGTGCACTGCACAATTTTCAATTCATGCGTGCACTATGAATTACATGCAGTACATTTTGTGCATGTATGCACTGCATGCCAGTACACTGATATTAAATCATTAAAAATTACTAGATTAGATTCGGGTTAGTATTTTTACCGTAATTTTACTGTCGTCTGTATTAATCATCCCATTCTGAATCGGAAAGGTGTAAGTTTCTACAAGTACTTGAAAGCTTGATTCGTTTTGACGGAGGCCAATCGTTTTCGTCAACAAAATCGTAACAATCCTCAGTTACACATGTGTCAAAGTCATCATTCCATGGACAACTCGGAATATTGATTTCTAATTCTTCGCAGTCCATATTTTCATCATCGTCTCTACTACGACTCTGCACTCCTCTCTCTCTTTCTGTGTCATTTCTCTCACCATAGCTTAAGTCGTCCAGTTCATTGTCCACCCTGTCCTGTCGACCTGCAATGTCATCTTCAATTTCACTGTTCATTTGCACCTGCCCAACTTCTATTTCGTCATCCTCTAATTCACTGAAACTTTCCTCTTGATTATCCTCTTGTTCTTCATAATCCTCCTCACTGTCGTCATCCCCCAAAGGAATAATTATTTGTGCACTAGTTGACGAATCGACGTGCCCGTCATCCTCCCAGTACTTCTTCTCCAGCCTCAAAATAAACAAAAATATTCAATATATTGTCAATTACATGTACTGTTTCATAAAGGTTCAACACATTTTTTAAGCAATAAAAAAAGGCAGAATATATAATATCAATATTTATATTGTATATATATATATGTGCAATATATATGTATATATATGTTTTTTGAATGTCTTCGGGAATTGCTTACTTTTTAATATGCGAAATCATATTTTTCCACTTTTCATCAGGATAATCTAACAAGTATCTCTTAGCCAGTTTCTCCATAACTTTAATGTCTTGTTTAGTGTTCTGCTTTTTTATTTGCTTCTTCACATGGGCCCAAAGAAACTCAATAGGATTTAACTCGCAGTTATACGGAGGCAACCGTACGACTTCATGGCCATGCTTAAGAGCTTCTATGTCGACCGTATAATGTTCCGACTTCTGTTTAAATGTTTTTATAATATCCCATAGTTCCCATTTACGGAGATAATCAGGGAATTTTAATTCAGGATCCTCCTTTTGTTTTTCTTTTAGCCATTCCAAAAGTTTTGCTTTAGTGTCTGATTGCTTCGGTAACAGTGACACGGTGTGGTACGGAGCGTTATCGATGACAATGAGAGATCGCCTTTCTAGACCGATCAGCAAAGTTTTAAACCAATCAAGAAAAGCATCACCATTAATATTTTCATGGTAATCTTCGGCCTCGCTGTTTTTCAATACTCTCCTCACTACTAAGGAGTCCTTTAGCAGTCCATCGTTATTTCCTGCAAAATATAGTAGCGATGTAATGCATTAGCTGCCCAATAGGTGAAATATATATACAAGTAAAAATTTATTTAACCTGCAAACATGACGATAAGGCGACCACCCCTAGACAACTTGTGTTCTCTGTAGGTATGTAAACGTCTTTCAGCGTTGCTCGTCAGATTTATAGGTAGCCACGCTTTATCAAGCCTTGCGTGTGGATCAATCCAGGTTTCGTCTAAGAAAACGACATCCCAAGGTGTGTCATTATTATCCCTTTTTGCGTCATTTTCTCTTATTTTCCTTAAATATGTCCCTCTCCAAGTTAATATATCTTCCCTAAATAAAACAGCATCCCTGGTATTTAGTTTGCCAAATTTGTAGTTCATTAACTTCAATTTTCTTCTAAAGCTTGATAAGCTGCAAGTGAACGGAGGCAATTGCGTTGTATCATTATTTCTTTTTCCGTATATGGTATACATTCTTTCTTGGTGAGCTTCGTCATCTTTTACTCTGGATAGAAACTCTGTGAAAATGTCGTTAAGAAGTGGGGCCTTGTTGACTTTATAAAATTCGACAATAATTCTCTTTATGAGGTCTTCGTAAAAGATGTCTATCCTATCCAACACCCTTTTTCGGTGACTTTTACAATTTTTGGGTGACGCTAGTATACCTTTTTTTTCCTTTTTTACTATATTCCATAAAGTGGCCCGGTGTATGTTTGTGGCTTTACTTGTCATTTGTTTTGCGCTAGCTATCAACAAAGATGGATTTCTTTTTGAATTTTCAAAAAAATTGAAAACATTTAAAATAATTTTTTTAGCTTGGCTTTTTAAATTCTTAAGTCTAAAAGGAACAAAAAGTGTTTCTCCTATTGGGGTAGTTAAATTTTCGCTCAAAGATGTCGTCGTCGTAGTATTCATCAAACTCCACCCGAGTTCGTTTACCACCGGCGTTTCCTCAGTTTCAGATTCTGTTGTAGTATCTGTCAAACCTGTTGACGTTTGACATTCCTGAAAGTGTTCTTCAGTGGGCTGGCTTGATGTTTCCTGTGTATCTGGAGGTTGAGAGATTTTCAAGGGCTGTTCCGGTAATAATAGTTCTGTCGTACGCTGAGGGCAATCGTTATCCTTATTAGGTGTAGGGCTACCTTCTGACATGACTAGTTGCATGGGAAAACTATTTGAAACGCAACGATTGAAAGACTTTTGGAATATTGAGATTGTGCTTCTATCATAAGCATTTACATGCAAACCAACTTGAAAAACTGCCAATATGTTTTCCAAGAAAGTATTGTCATGATGTAAGGATGGATTCCCATAAATAGCTATGTCGCCAATATGCGTATGAATATAAGTCATGATTTCACCACCGACTCTAACTGGAACTTCTCCATAGACGCCATTAATCACCCAGAGATTAAAGCTATATTGAGAAGTTCTTTTCCTTGTATCAAAGTAAAGTAGAACCACTGCATATACCCCGGATTCCGCTTTCGGGATTATGCCATTTTTTGGAAGATAGATGTGTTGCACTGATGAAGATTTGAAACCAATGCCAAAATTGTCCTCGATACCAATTGTTAAAAATTTGTCTTTTGTTAATTCTTTTCCATTTAAATTGACGCTAAAAATAAGTTTTGGAAATTCTCCGGACTTGTATATGACCAACATATGACCATCGAGGTGGAAAACCTTTTGATCGTCAACGGCATTTTCACACCAAACTTTCAGTTCAATAAACTCAGGAGAAAGTGTATTCTTTGGCTGTATTTCACTTATGAGCAGCCTACATTTTGAAGAGCCCCAATTATGCCGAGCCTTAGGAAATACTGGGGAACTAACTACTGTTTTTAGCAGAAACAGGTACAATAATAGATTTAACACTGACATGTCGAATTTTCAAAGCTTGTTACCTCTGCTTAAAATATAAACAATGTTCTGGGTATTGTTAATGAATTCCACTTAAATTAACATATGGTGATGGATGGTGAGAGCTCAATCAGTAAAGTAGTTACTGCAGTCAATGGACGATCTTTTGTGATATAATTCTGAAAAATTTACGAAATCAAACATTTGTGTTTCATAATCTTTAAACATTAGCGTAGTAAAATTCCAATGAAAAATATTGTATTACATGAATTTTTGCAACTGAAGACAGGCATCATACTCATCGAAGGCATTTACAATCGCCGATTGTTCTTGTCGTTACTTTTCTTTTCGCAAATAACGTCTTTTCCTGATTGAAATTCCAAAACTATAAAATAGCTTTTCCAAAATTATATTTAAATAATATTCTTTTATTTTGCAATTACAGTACCCATGAGAAAAACCTGTTTCAAAAAGTCGTGATGGGATAGTCTGCGGTAAGAACTTTCTTCTGGTGAAAAAGGTTTTGTCACCCTTCTATTGCATATGTTTCTATGAGTACAATATATAATAGTTTTAGCAAGGCAATATTTGGTTAGAGGTAGTAGTAGTCTTTCACAAAAAGTGTAACCTTGTAGAGCCGTAATGGAAGCAGATGAAATCCGTAGGCAGCTTTTATCTGCTTTTTACTGCAATTTCATAATGAATTAGAAGTCTTTTAATTGGCATAATTTCAAAAAACTATATCGATTCGATATGGGATCCTATCTCCGTACCATTCAAGGAGTCTCCTTTTATAAATCAACTTCATAAAATTGCGAATCAATATATATATATGCAATACAAATTAAATGTTTAGAAATAAATTTGTCAATCTAAGAACTTACGTTGTTTTGGACTGTCTTTCATGCCCCGAAATATTATTATTTCTGAAGACCGTTTCGTGTACTGTAGATGATGGATTGGAGATTCAGTTACAAAAACTAATTAAACACAACTCGGTTCAAATAAGAAATTCTAAGAAAACTACTTTTTACGGAATTGCCCAAAAGTTCACCATGGAAAGGCAAAGCACCACAACAGACACAAATACACCATATTGTAAACGTTGAAGTATGCAATTAGGTTAAAACATTCAATTTGGCATTTTTGTTACTTATGCTACAAGATGATAGTTCCCATTGAAATGCCAGAACTTCCTGCCAGAAATTCTTAACCTTCACAGTTAACGATTGTACAATACAACTCTTAGCTTATCCATATTGTGCCCCAGTACAGGCTTATTGGTTTTGTCATTGAAAGGAGGGTATACTAATTAGATGAATTGATGACTAATGGAAGTTCCTGGAAAGCATATAATAGTATGTTCGTTTCCGGCACGTGTACTTTTTTACAACAAGAAGTGATTATACATATTTGTGATAAGTGTCAATGTGATAATATATATTTCGCATTAGCAATTCAGACTACTATAACGTGTGGTAGCACAGTACACCCCTTTCCATTTTCCATATACATTTTTAATTTTGAGTTCTGCAATTTTAATTTCTTTGAATATAATTTTTCTAACATGCCTACTTTACAGTTCTACGTGTTTTTGTACCTATACTTACAAGCACACAGTGCAGTATATTTAAATGAAATGTGGATTGACCATAATCAACAATTTGACAAAACATTGGCAGAAAGAATAAAAGGGAACAAAAACCAAAAGCTAATGTATAGAAGTCGCAAAATCTATCATGGACCCCGTCTAATTGTCTTGGTTGCAGGTAGCACAATATTCCATCTTTATGGTTATACTTAAAATGCAATTTAAATCAGAATGACTTAAATGTTGGTAATTAATTTTTCTAATATACTGTCTGCTTTAGATAACAACGAAGAAACGCTTAAAGAGTCGATAAAAATGCCTCAAATAGATACAAAGGGGGATTATTATCATGTATATGCAGAGGACTTTATTAAATATCTCACAGATTTGCTTAGCACTTTGGAATCCAAAACACCCAAGTGAATCAAGACAGTGCTTAATGTTAAGCAAATAATGCAATTCAATAGTTTAAAATAATGCAATTTTAAATATACTTTTTTTTAATTTGAATAATTACTTATATTCGCTATTCGAAATTTTTATGTGTATGAAAGACATTGTTTATGTAAAACTAAATACAATTTGGTAACTGTTTTTGTCATGCCCGTAATAAAGGTGATCTGATAATTTAAGTAGTCTCATTATTTTTAATTAGGATTATACTTTTGGATGTGCTAAGTCATATTAGATCAATCTGCCAAGTCTAATAATAATAATATTTGCTTAGAATCAATCAATCGAATGTAATTATGATTTCTTTATCATGATTGGGTCAATTCTACTCTAAATACTCAGAAAAGATTTTGAATTTATTACAATTATTGAGAAACTTTTTCTCAATATTTAACACTGCATTGACCTAAAAAATTCTTTTTATTTAATAATTGTTAATTGTTGTTTGAACTGCGGAAGTACAGACAGACAAACTCACAGACAGATCCACGGACAAACAGATTGGAAAATATTAGCATATAGTACAGTTCTTCACAAACTCGTGAAGTTACTACGACACACAGATATAGATATTACTGTTAGTCTGTTTTACGTACGTATGATACAGATGGTTACACTATCTATGGAATTGGAGCACCCATTGCAATTGTCTACGCAATGAATTCAACTGAAACTGACAAAAATTACCCGAAAATCAAGATCAAGGTCATGGTAAGTATGTATGCAAATTACAAAAGGTATTATTCGGATTAGTTGTGACGACTAGTGGACTTGTATATAATATTGGACATTATTTTTTTTGCCGGATGTGTGCATGGTTACAGTTGTCGATGTCGCTGAAAGCCTGACACCAATAGTAAAAATCATCTCGTAGACTTTTGTCCATTGCCAGTAAAAGTCTATATTCTATAAATGCTCCAGTTCAGAAACCATAACAATAATAATAACACAGTTATTCACTTTTCAAGCACTAACCAATCTATAGTGAAGGCAGAACAACAGTTTTGAAATAGACGTACTTAAGGCTCGGGACTATACGTTTTTAATGATTTTGAACAATGATTTTGATTAACAAATTCGATGTCCTAATTACCATGGATTTCTTAAAAACTGTTTAATAAATTAAAAGAACTACCAAAACGTACTTTCCCTAAGCTCTCCTGTCAGAATTATGAGTTCCGTATGTTTTACCCCATTGCTCATATTGGGAAATCCCCTTTCAATGCAGCAAAGTGATACAAGGTAATGAATCATGAATTGCACGCCTAAAATTTACTGATTAAACTGTTAATCCGTGAAAAACTGCTTTTAAATATTTACCACGGTTGGAAGCACGTAAGAAAGAACTGCAGATTTGTTGACAATTATCTTGTTGATCTCGATTCAAAGTATGTAAACTTATTTGCTCCGGTTTTCATACATTATTTCACACAGCAAATCAGCAAACTTTGTTTCCGTAATAGGAAACATTCAAATTTCCTACGGAGATGATGTAAAATTTATCGCATGTTTCACAAAAAAACGGTTTATAATCCCGTCATATCAACGTAAACCACTCCAGACTAATTTACAAACTCACACATGCGCACAGGTGCTGAGTTTCGCAAAATAAACTAATAATCCGGCTTTTAAATTTATAACTGCAGATGATCGGCAATATTTATATTTAAAATTTCAAAGCTCATTTATATTCCCGTTGTGAAATGTGCTTATACATGTATGACGTTAGTCGTGCTAAGTTAAGATCGCCCTCCAATGGTAACCAAACATATGAATTAGCAAAAGCCAAATTTTCTAAGCCCATGCCCAAACACATTGAACAATTCAAATTATCATGACATGATTCGCGAAAAAAGCCGCAACTCAATAGTGATTATACCTACAAAGGTTAAAATAATACAGGAAGGACGGGAAATATCTGGGCTACAAAAATACAACGTCTTTCAGCGATACTCAACCTCTGAATTGAAATAAAAAATAATTTGTGAGCGTTTTTGCTAAAATTTCGTAAGTTTTCACAAAGTATTTTTTATTTCAATTCCGAGGTTGAGTATCGCTAAAAGCCGTTGTATTTTTGTAGCCCAGATATTTCCCGTCCTTCCTGTATTTTTTTAACTTTTGTAGGTATAATCGCTATTGAGTTGCGGCTTTTTTTGCAAATGGATTTTTACACCTAATATGATAGTCTGGTAGCCAGGCTGTTGTCAGGAATACCCGTACCTTAAGCTTTATAGAAAATGAATTATTACCCCGTGGTTTTTAGAAATTGCAGTTCTCGAAATCCCACACCACAAACACAATCAAGTCAGAATTAATATACTTCTTATAGGAGTAATAATATACGGATTTTCCAGCGAATGTTAAATCTATGCATTATTTCCATTGAATACAGTCAACTAGTAAATATTACACTACGTGCTGTAATATTCCTAAATTGAATGCATGCAGATTTAACAATTTAAATTGCTAACTCTAGGGAGGTGAAAAGTCAAAGTCATAACACAGAAATATCAAACTCCTGGTGATTTCATTCTGAAATGGATATTAGCAATTCTCGGAAAGGATCCACTTCCAAGAGGCAATTTAAATATTAAAAAAAAATGCTATTAAATACCCAGTAAGCAGAATTATATAGTTTTCTGTTAGAAAGTGTAACATAAATCCCAATATTTTTAATTTCCTTAAAGCGTTGCTTTTAAAATAAGTGAAGACGTTTTGGAGGGCCAGCCGACTAAAAATCATGTCGCCGGTTCAAGGCATTCTGAAGAATTCAAGCACGGGGAGGAAAATCAGAAGTCTTCGAAGCGGAGCAGTTCGCAACGAAATGAGAAGATCCAGCAGAAGTCATCTACACTTCGAAGAAAGGTTTCTATGGATAAAAAGACGCCTCGGAAACCACCGCCGGAGAAAGAATATCAACTGAGTAATGTTCTTCGGTCAGCCCTTCGCTGTTTATCCCAACTTCGTGAAGTGAAAGAACTGATGGGAAAATTGATTTCCCAAGACGAGCACATTTCCCACGGGTTAAAGAAACCGGCCCCAGAGTCCCCTGATTTAGGACAGCTAGCGCATCTCTCCAAGAAGGTCACAATTCTAAGTCGGGAAGCATTCCTCCCTGCACATCGTTTGAACCAAACCGCCATTTGTCTGCACAACACAGAAGATATCCTGCGAAGTCCGAATAGCAGCCAGTTGTACGATTTCCCGGAAAACGGACGAATGAAAATCCCCGCGATCTCTTTCAATTCCATCACTGTTTCCAAAATTCAAGTCAGCGTGGACCATGCCACGGAATTTTACAACAAATTCAATTGTAAGGGTCCGGCAGCGGAACAGATGCAGGAAATTCTGCTTTTAGTCATGAGAGCCTTCCAAGACTTGCACCTGACTGCTATTGGTTGCTACGAAATCTTCAAGCTCCTTCTGTACTTCAGCGGAGAGGAAAGGAAAAGTCTGCAAGAGTTCATTCTGGCACTGCCTTCGGTGGAACGAGTGGAAATGCTTGTGGAGGTTCAAGATCTTCGCAGAACGGTCGATGAAATTGTCATTTTCCTGGAGAAATTAAGCTGGGGCTCGTACACTGTGTACAGTCTTGCCAGTGGAAAGAACATAGAAGATCTGTCTGGTGATGAAACTCTGCCGAATCCTTTTGAATACTCAGATACTGAGTTGGGAGCCCCGGGAACTAATCTTTTCCAACCGGCACCTGTACCTCTCCCCAAAAATGTACCACCTTACAAAACAGCGGCTACTAAATCCTGGGTCAACAAGCAGACTTCTATGGGAGAAAAATCGAACAGAACTAAAGGAGAAGTCAGCTATGCTGCCATGGCCAATGAAAGAATGCACTACCACAAAAATTCGGACGTAAAGCAATAAAAACCGGATAATTTCATAAACCAAAGCAAGCAGAACAGTAACAATAAATCCTGGAATAAAATACCGATGAGCATTAAATAATTTATAAGTTGCAATTTTGATAGCACAAGTAACTATATGGTTAAACCTGTACTCTATACATATTCATAAGTCAAAATAGATTGTGGAAAATGAAAATACTCGAATTTAGAATGAAATGGACTTATAAAATTTGTATGGTTAAAATAAAATGTGGCGTTAAGCTGATACAAATTATATGCTCAAGCGCATTTTATTTATGTAGATAAAGAGATATCGTAAAGATTGGCTTCCCTAAAGAAAAAAGTAAAATTCTATTAGTTTCGTGGCGCATATTAGGATTTTATTTAATAACAGATAATTGGTAAAAAGATTTACTAATTACGAATGATTCCAAGAAAATGCATTAAAGAAAACTGGACTAAAATTTCATTATTATTACTTTGGCAGACAAATAAACACTGATTTCACATTCCGGATTTTAAGATCCATGTAATAACATTAAGTGATGACATAATAGATGGGAAACATCACAAGGTCGACCAATATGTAATACACGATTAGCAGTACACATTGACTGAAGGATGGCTTTTTGCTTCTCTATTGTGTGAGCAATGACTATACCAACGAACACCGCGTGCTATGAATATAACCACAGTTATTATAACATGGAGTTGTGTATAATAATTTTAATTCCTATGCTATAACTCTCATAAGTTTTGTATGCAAAAACCTTTATCTTTAAACAGGCAAACAGGAGTACTAGCAAAACAACTTCAAAGCTTATGTAATATAAAAGTAATTATGTGTGAAAAAAGTGGTATGAAAATTCCATTGCATAAAGTTCTCCTATATACTACTAATCATTCAACACAGAGCAAATGTTCAAGTCACTCGAATCAAAATGAAGTGCTCGTTCTTAGTTGCAATAGTTTTAGTAAATTTTCAATTAATTTTCGGGGATAATCCTCAAATTAAAATTTCGGATGGGGAATTAAAAGGAGTTTACCTAAATTCTCGAGGAGGCAAAACATATTCTGCATTTTTAGGAATTCCCTTTGCAAAGCCGCCAAAGAGATTTCAGGTAGGCAGACTGTAGATGATAATTGAAACACTGGTGGTAGGATTTTATTTCTTAATAATTTAATTTGGGTTTTTTAAATTGAAGTAATAAATTATTGTAGTTATCAGAAATTCCTGAGCCTTGGAAAGGAGTACGCGATGCAACTGAATTTGGGAATCAATGTTGGCAGAGGTCTACACCGTTCATTGGAAAGGAAATGACCGGTGGCTACACCGGCAGTGAGGATTGCTTATTTGTCAATGTTTATGCTCCCGGCAAAGTATGTCATTCCACAATATTATAATATTTATGCAAAATATCGTTATTTACAATATTTCCAAAAATTTCAGATGACCCGAAAAGATTTACCCGTTATGGTTTTCATTCACGGAGGGGCATTTATTTCTGGCAGTGCTAATGAATACGGGGCTAATTATTTTATGGACCATGATATCATTTTCGTCACATTGAATTACCGTCTTGGAGCTTTAGGTACAACCTTACTCAAAATTTAAATTGGTGTGGAATTACAGATTTATGCTCTAATATATATTAATTATATTTATATATTTATGTATTTATTTATATATATTTATTTTTCTGAAAAGGTTTCCTGAACACGGGCGACGGAGTCATTGAAGCGAACCTGGGACTCAAGGACCAACATTTGGCTCTCCAGTGGGTGAAAAAGAATATTCAATTCTTCGGTGGCAATCCCAAGAAAGTGACATTGTTTGGAGAAAGTGCTGGGGCGGCCAGTGTCCACTATCACCTGCTCTCTCCCCTCAGCGAAGGACTATTCCAACAAGCAATCCTCCAGAGTGGAACTGCCAATGCTCTTTGGGCATACACTGATAAACCTGCAGAAGCTGCATTTGATCTGGGAAATACTTTGGGATGCAATACAGATTCGTCAAAGGAACTTTTGAAATGCTTAGAAGGAAAGAGTGCGGAAGATATCGATAACGTTGAGAAACGGGTTGAAAATATTTCTTTACTTTCTTTACATATACATAACAGTTATACCAGTTTTATTAATATTTCTCGTCATGGGTTCCTATATATATTATGTATTTCCCATTTATCCCAGTGGGAAAAATAAAATTACTCGCTAGTGATATTTTTACCGGAAACTTAAACGATTGATCTGTAGTAATGGTTAACTTGTATTTTTGAATAGAAATGGTATTTGGATCCTCTGGTAAAATTCCCTCCTACAATAGACTCTCCAAAAAGCAAGCAAGTTTTTGTACCAGAAAATCCAGTGGTACTAATGGAATCCGGAAAATTCAATAGAATTCCAATAATGATGACGGCATGTAAAGACGAAGGGTTGGCTTTGCACGCTGCAGGTGATTTTAAATTGAATGTTTGGCAAAATAGAGATTATCAGTATAAAAATAACTGTCTTTAACCAAACTATTAGCTGTTAGCCGAATCGAGGTTCTTCGAACTGAAATGAACCAAGACTGGATCCGAATTCTTCCCATTACACTTTACTACGATGAATTGGGTATTTCGAAGAGTATACAGAACTGGATGTCTTCCCAAATTAAAAAGTTCTACTTTGATAACAAGGTTGTCAGCGAAGAGACATTCACGAATTTGACTAATATGTATTCTGACCGTATGTTTTTATATAACATTGAAAAAGCTGCAGAATTGTTTGCAAAACACAGTACGGTCTACAATGGATTACTATCCTACCAAGGACAAAATTCTCTTCTTTACATGATGGGATTTAACGAAGTATTAGGTTAGCTCTCTTTTTATTCAGTAAACATCACAACTTTATTCTGTATTTCAATTTCTAATAGTCTTGTATTCACCAGGTGTATCTCACGGGGATGATCTCATGTATCTTTTTAATATGCCACTGTTCCCAACATTCCACACTAATTCAGCCGATGTGGAAGCGTCCAAATCTTTTGTTTCTACATGGGTCAGTTTTGCCACGACAGGGTAATCAATAAAAAGTAAATTAACCAATATTCAATACGAAAAAAGCCACTAAAACCTATTTTGATGTAGGAAACCTGAGATTAAGGGGGAAAATGTAAAATGGGTTCCGTTTTCCACCAGGAAAACAACTTGGTTCAATCTCGACTTCCCTCCAGGAGTGCTGGACAATCCGTTTAAGGAGCGCATGGAATTTTGGGATACAATGTGGCACAAATCAACTAAAGACGAACTTTAGTAATGCCATTTCGACTTAGGACAACTGTTTTCATAATGAACCTAGTTAGAGCCAAGATTTCGTGTAGTTTCCATTTTCCTATTCTTTTGTTGGACTTTTGGACTGTTGGATTAATGCGACTTTCTTTTCCGTCGGAATACAATATAAATAAATAATAAACAATAAAAATAAACTGGTATATATAATTTCTGTTGTATCATTGCTCTTAAATTGTTCTGCCAAATTGTATATTTAATCCTTTTGTTTTGTTTAATAAAGTTAGAATTTTGTAATTTAGAATGCTTTACTGCTTGAATTGTCTGATTTGTGTTGTATCCAGCCAGTGGAAGTGGCAAGAATTGTCTTGCCACTTCCACTGGTGTCCCTTCCAACAATACAACAAGGTATTACGCATATAGAAAATCTGGAAGTTATTTTGAGCACCTGCACATGCTCACAGAACCCCATTTGGAAAACCCAACACCTGAGCCTTTGGGGTAATTAAGCACCTACATAAAGTCCACAGCATAAATACTCCATCAGTTTATTATGCTGTGGTATTTATTGCTCTAAAAATACCTTCAATTGTGCTTTGTAAGTGGTGTAAATAGAAAAGATTTACATAAGGAAAGAGAGGTTCAAGGCCTCATAAAACATGGACCGAATAATTCAATTTTAGGGATTTAAAAAACATTTTACTGACTTTTTAATGTATTTTAGAAATTAAAATAACATTGAAATTAAAAAAATTATTTATCCATAAAATATTCTGTTAGTTATTTTAAGGTGTATTTTAGCATTTTGTGGAAATAAAATGGTTGTCTATTTCATGTTTGGTCCTCAATTAGCCCTGAGGGCTATTTGAGTAAGTGCTGGGTTTTCCAAAGGGGTGCTCAAATAGGTTCCAGATATATATAAGGTATCAGAAATTAATAAAAGTTATGCGATATATCTATATTATGACTGACAGGCAGGCATGTACGCCTTACAATAACCCAGATACTGTTTTATACTTGTCAAAATTATGCACGGGAAAAATAAATCATTATAAATACAAAACCAACTTTGCTTATCAGTAAAACCTGTGGTGATATATTCGTGTAATTATGTCACACAGATATTTATTTACAGTTAAGTCATCAGAGCTCTCCTCTGATGTTAATTCGTCCATTCTTATTCGTTCACATATAATAAACTGTACTTAACCAAAATGAAGTTCTTGCTCTTTGCGCTAATAGCATTTGTGAATATCCAATTAATTTTTGGGGAAAACCCTCAAATTAGGTTTTCTAGTGGGGAATTAAAAGGAATATTCCTGAAATCTCGAGGTGGAAAAACTTACTCTGCCTTTTTAGGAATTCCTTATGCCAAACCACCAAAAAGATTTCAGGTAACTAAATACTTATTGCAAAACCAATTTCTCAGTTATTTAGTGGTAATTCATTTCGATTTACGGGTTTCTCCAGTTAGCTGAGTTTTCTGAGCCTTGGAATGGAATACGAGACGCAACTAAATATGGAAACCAATGTTGGCAAAGGGCAGGACTCATTTCGAAAGCCGGTGGCAGTGAGGATTGTTTATTTGTCAACATTTATGCCCCCGGCAAGGTACTTACGTTTATATTCAAGAAAAACTCATTTATAATAAGAAAAATAATTCATTACTGCATTTGAAACGTTCATGCACTTTTCTATGGTTGAAGATGACAAAGAAAAACTTGCCAGTTATGGTTTTCATTCATGGAGGAGGCTTTGCCGGCGGCAGTGGAAATGAATACGGGGCAAATTTCTTTATGGACCATGATGTTGTTCTGGTCACATTGAATTATCGGGTCGGAGCTTTAGGTGTGACCTTTACTTTCGTCAGCACTGTATCGCTTTTTATGTACTGTATTAATCAAAAAAATTCTGCTATAACTTCGATCATTTCCTATAGTCGCAAGCCCCCGAAATCAAAAGCAAATGCGAGATAATCTTCGTATATTACCTTAAAATGTCTAAAAGTGTTTAAAATATCGCTAACTACTTTTATGGGTGTTTCTATTGTGTCACTCAAAATAATTTCGTCGAAATTGGGATTTATTTCCACAGAGGGACTATAATGACCAATAAATTATTTCTTTTCCAAGTTCTCCATAAAATATAGGACATTGACTATAATAAAATTATAATATCTACTACAAGGTTTCCTGAGCACGGGCGACGGAGTCATTGAAGGGAACCTGGGACTCAAGGACCAACATTTGGCTCTCCAGTGGGTGCAAAAGAATATTCAATTCTTCGGTGGCAACCCGAAGAAAGTGACATTGTTTGGAGAGAGTGCTGGGGCGGCCAGTGTCCACTATCACGTGCTCTCTCCCCTCAGCGAAGGACTATTCCAACAAGCAATCCTCCAGAGTGGAACTGCCAACGCTCCTTGGGCATACACTGATAAACCAGCAGAAGCTGCATTTGATCTGGGAAATACTTTGGGATGCAATACAAATTCGTCAAAGGAACTTTTGAAGTGTTTAGAAGAAAAGAGTGCTGAAGACATCATCAATGTAGAAAAACGGGTTCGTAGATATTATTACTCAACTTTGAGAATTATATTTATTATTACCGCAGAAAATCACAATATTTTTCTTTTTGGTTCAAGTAAATGACAAAATAATTACTTTGAATTGAAAGACTTGTTTTACGCAAAATACTTTAAGTAAATGTGTAATTCTACAATAGAAATGGTATTTGGATCCTTTGGTGTTTTTCCCTCCATCAAGAGACTCTCCAAGAAGCAAGCAAGTTTTTGTACCAGAAAGTCCAATAGCTCTATTGGAGTCAGGAAACAGTAGAATTCCAATAATGCTTACAGTTTGTCAGGAGGAAGGACTTTTAGTTCATGGCGCAGGTAAGACCGAAAATAATTTTTATTTGTCATTTGAAAATTTAGTTAATTTTTTAAAGATGGTTATTTGTGAGTAGTTGTGAGCCGGACGGAAAAGCTGAGAAAAGAAATGAACGAAGATTGGTTTCGAATTCTCCCCATTACACTCAACTACGATAACATTGGTCTTCCGAACAGTTTGCAGAATTGGATATCTTCCCAAGCGAAAAACTTTTACCTGGGCGGTAAAGGAGTAGGAGAGGAAACACTAATGGATTTGACAAATATGTACTCTGATCGCTGGTTTATTTACGCGGCTGAAAAAGCTGCTAAACTTCATGCAAAGCACACCACCGTGTACAACGGACTCTTGTCCTACCGAGGACAAAATTCTCTTCTTTCTGTAATGGGAATTAAGGAATCCTTAGGTTAGACATATTTTGGTCTATCAATTCCATTTTCTAGTGAGAAATACTACAGGTGGTAATTTTCCATTTTCCCTCTGGGAAAAAAGGAAAGCAAAATGAAGCAGACAGATATTAAAGAGGACGGACATCCAAAATAAATAGTGATTCCTTTGTTATATTTCTCCATTTCCAATATTTAATTAAAAATTAAACTTTGACTTTAAAAATATAATTTAACAAATCATAACTGTTATGTTAATTAAGTTTTTATTCGAAAAATTTACTAGGCGTGACTCATGGAGATGATCTCATGTATCTTTTCAACGGAGAATTGTTCCCCAAGTTGGCTTCAAATTCTGCAGATGAAGAAGCGTCCAAATTTCTTGTTTCTACATGGGTCAATTTTGCCACAACAGGGTACTCAATTTACATACATTGGCCAATATTCACCATGAAAAGCAATTAAAACCTATTTTGATGTAGGAAACCTGAGATTAAGTGGGAAAATGTAAAATGGGTTCCGTTTTCCACCCGAAAGACAACTTGGTTCAATCTCAACTTCCCTCCAGAAGTTCTGGATAATCCGTTTAAGGAGCGCATGGAATTTTGGGATAAAATGTGGAATAAATTATATAAAGACGAACTTTAATAAAACGCATAAATGTGCTTTAATATTGCATTATAGTTATAGGATGTTAGTAAGAGGGATTTGGTGTCGTCATGAATAGAAAGTCCTCTCTTGCTAGCATTAATTGCAATTAATTAATGAACTGTAACGTGTATTGAGTATTGAGTCGCTGTAAGCCATATTCAATTAATAAATACTGAATATATACTGAATATAAATGTACTATGGACCTATGGAGTACAGTCCAGTAACATCAAGTAGTGTATAGTACAATTATATAACCAAAAAATGTTTCTTCAGAGAAATATTAATTGGATTTTTGTAGCATTAACTAATCTGAACATTTAATTCTTGCTTTATTTTCACTTTGTCCTTACTCCTCAAGATTTTGCATAATTTTATTTATTCCATCGATCTTGATTTGAATAATAATTCTTTGTATTTTCGTTGAAAATGAAACCTAGAACGCCAAAAGATGCTTAAACATTATTCCCCACTTCCCGCTTATACATTTTCCAGTGAGAAATTAACATTTACATTTCCCAATGAGCTAGAGACACTTCCATTAATTGTAATTGATGATAAGTTAAGTGACAGGACAAAGTTGATGCCATTTTACACAGAAGCTATAATATAGTTTGAGCAACTGATACAAAGGCAAGAAAAACATTTTTTCCAACAATGGTACAGCTTAGTAATGGCAAATGCTAATAATATGGTTATCAAACCATAATTTTATTATAGTTTAGTAGACAGTTGAATTGGTCGATGCAATTTTCATCAACGTCACAACAAGAAGACACAGATTCCCATTTTTCTTATCAAAAGTGCTTACTAAAAATGAATGTTTTGGCGTATTGCAACTTTTAATCTGAAGCACTTAAGGGAAAACGCCAATATAAAATTGAATGAATGTATACATATCTAAACACTATCCATTTTTTCCACATAATTTTGAAGTGTATGACTGCAGTGGTCTTAATGTTAACGAAGTATTTGCGTAATTCCTGAAATAAAAATAACATTAATATTTATTACGCTGTACGAGTTGTAACTGTATTTATTAAAAACAGAAACAACAGACAACAACAGAACAGAACAGCGCTTGTAACCGTTTCCATATTATATCGTAAATACTGCATTGATACCCTGAGATATTCTTTATCAAATCTATTCTTTTAGTGCTGAAAACGTTCCTATTTTCTTTTCAATCTTACGACATCGTGATCGTGAACATAAATATTTCTATACAAAGTATCGTAAAAACCCAAAAATTTGGAAAGGGTATTTTCTAACAGTTGTCGTTTGACAGGTGTAGTTTTTCTCCCGTTGGCTGAAATACTGTCAAGAGTATTTGTATTTACCATAAAGGCAGGATTTGAAAATTCTTGCCAACTCCATTTTAGACACCTTAAGTACCCAATTTTTGGCCATAAAAGTTAATATTCGTATTTAAACAATAAAAGAGACACTATTGGATGTTTTACGGTATAAACTATAAACTGCAGACGTATTTATGACTTGCGTGTGCACTCGATTACCTTCGTATCATTTAGATAATTAGCACACAAAAATAACAATACATGAGAAATGATCGATTATCTGACGTCCTTCCGGACTTTATTGGAACGAATTAATTGGTGACGCCATAATTCTGTATTATAAAAGGAGTCATGATATTTTGAGAGAACATCAGTTCAGCTTAGCATCTTGCAATCAACTTAAAGAGGAGCTTTGCAAAAAACCACAGCTATTTCAAAATGAAGTCTCATATAGTAGGATTCATTGGTTTGGTCATGTTCTTTTCTGGACCTCACCAACATCTCACAAATGCTCAGTTTCCCACTCTGACATTAATGGGGGCATCTTCAACCAAGGAGTTTTATATCACAGACAACCGGGTAACTTTATTAAAAATTTTAAATCATCAATCTCCTGGTGGTGTTTTCCCAAAATTATAATTTGTGATTTGTATAATTTTTAGACGGACGATTTTGCGAGATCTCTGAGGTTCATTTGTCCTGACCTTTTCGGTTTGCAGTTGGCATCATTAGAAAATGATGAAGAGTATCAGGTAGTTGACGATTGGTTCGGAAGAACCTATGGAAATTCCAGTTGGCCAGTGAAAGCGTGGACTTCTGCGTTCAGAATGGGAGCAATTCCATTTACTTGGGCGACAACCGGAAATGCTGTAAGCACTGCGAATCGCACTCTGGACTATCCTTGGCCAGCAGGGGGATGGAACGGGGCCAGCTACAGTTGGAACACTTGCCTTTCCGTCTACCGCAAATGTTCCAGACCCCCTGGAGCACCTGCAGGATGTTTTCCAGCAGCCACAGTTTACTATTACTCAGACTGTAGAGAACTAAACAGAATCATTTGCCAAAAATCTATTTAAAATGTTTTCAAATATTTACTTTTATAAATAAATACCAAAATATACAGGAAGTAAAAATGAAAATGTGAGCGTGAAAATGAAATTGTTTTATTAATGCAGATAATTTGTAGAAACAGTTGCAAAGCAAACCGAAATTTCTGTTTGATGTTTTCATTTGAAGAATTACACAAACGTTTACCGCATTAAAAATACATTTGACAAATACAACTGATATTCCTTAAAATATTATAATGAACAATTCTGCATTTAGATATTTATTAAAAATGACATTCGATTTACAATAAAAATCTACTGCAGCAGTCTCCTGAATTAAAATTACATCCATAAGAAAAATGTCAAGAAACAAGCTACTATTTGGAAACGTGTTGCCTGTATGTGTTTCAGATTTACATTTTTAAGGAATACATTGTGACAATAAAATAATTAAATCGTAAATCTTAATAATGGCGCGCATAACTCAAGAACGTTTGACATTTTTTGTCGAAACTTTCAGTGAATCTTAAAGAGACTAAATGTAGGCACTTAATGTAGCACTAAATGACACTTCAAAAAATTGCCATTTCTGACCTATGACCTCTGAATATAAAATCGAAAACCTTAAAAATTAAACAAAATACATTTCACTTTCTTTGTGACTGATGCAAGATGATTTTAATGTTTTCGATTTCCTTTGTTTAGCTTTTCTCTACTTTATTATATTCGTTTTGCAATGATTTATTGACATTGATACTGAATTAGATCCCAATTAATTTTCCAATTTTGTGTTCTGATCTTGGGATAAAATAATGAAGAAAATTAAAGAATAGCATAAAAAGCACAAAGTTTTGTGATTAGCCGTACATGTACTATTATGAACATGTAGTAAACTGCAATGGAGACGAGACAATAGTAAATAGACAATAGACAATGAACTGCCAATACTAGATATATTAAGTAGTTTGAAGGTTAGGACAGGTTTTTCCTGTATGTAGTCTGCACTGGAGACAACCACAATCACAGAATCACATGGGAACTCTACCAAAGAGCAATAGGGAAAGGGAATAAAATAATAGGAACCAAAATATTATTATATTTCATACCCTGTGATGTGGTTGCACAATAAATAAAGTTATAGTAAATTTTAGTAACTTATTGTCAGTCGCAGTTTTGTTTTCCTTTTAGTATATCAAAAAATCTCGCATTGCAATGGCATCCCATCTTTGCTTGCTTGTGAAGATATTTGTCATCTTGACTGTTGCAGCGAATTTCATTTCGTGTGTAAAGAGTGCAAACATTTTATTTGTTTTCGCGAGTAGAACTTACAGTGTGGAGATAAACGTTGCCCCTTTAGTTAAATCTTTGGCAGACAAAGGACACAAGGTTACATTTCTATCTGGGTATTTGGAAAAACCGTTTAAACACCAGAATATTGAAGCAATTGTACCTCAAGTTCTCGTTTCCCGGATAGCAAGCAATGCGGGGGTGGATAAACTCAGTTTGCGATTAGCCCATGGAGAAAAGAAACCATTTCTTGGCTTGCCAGCCTGGGTCGTCGGAAGTTGTAAAACAATTTTGGATAGCCCAGATGACTCATCGTTGAACAGTTTGTTTTACACAAACAGAACCTACGATTTGGTCATTCTTGATGCTGTGGCGAATGATTGTGGGTTTATAATCAGCCATTATTTTAAAGCCAAAACTATTGTTTACGAACCGAGCCCCGTTTTTCCTTGGCAGTATGACATTTTCGGTTTGCCCTTGGAGGAGTCCTGGATTCCGATCATGAACTTGAATTTTAATTATCCAATGACCTTCGCTAACCGCTTCGAAAATTATATCGAGTCTTTGCTATGGACTTACAGACGCCATTCCTATTTTTACCCAGAAATGGAAAATGCCATGCGGAAATTTATGAAAACGGATAATGTTCCTAAATTTATCGATTTGCAACGGAATACTAGTCTGGTTTTAATCAATGGTCATCCAAGCACCGATTTTCCAAGGTCCTTGCCACCGCTTTTCGTCAACATTGGAGGAATGCAGTGCTGGGATGATGAACTGCAGATTCCTTCTGTAAGTCAAATGCCCAACTCATAACTTTTGATAACCTGTCCAGAAAACTTTCACCCAAAATATTTTTCTATTGTTTTCTTTTAGGAAATAAGAAATTTTATTGAAGATTCTAACAAAGGAGCTATTTTGATTGTCTTTGGGTCGGGAATAAATCTTGCAGAGATGCCACAGCAAATTATTTCCTACTTTTTCCAAGCCATAGAACACAACAAAGATTATCATTTCATTTGGAAGTGGAGTGGGCCAAAACCAAGCAACACTCCAAAAAACCTAATGATGGTTCCATGGATGCCTCAAAAGGAAATATTAGGTACGTCTTAATAGTTAAAGAAGTGTCCGTTTCCTAAACTTCTTTGGGAATTAGCCAAGAATCATTGTTTTTAAGGACACCCAAAATTAAAACTGTTGGTGACGCATTGTGGATTAAACAGTATTATGGAGGCTACGTTCCATGGAGTTCCACTGGTGGGAATCCCACTGTATGGGGATCAGGACTATAATGCGTATCGTTTACAAGCTGAGGAACTCGGTGTGAGGCTTGAAGTCAGAGAACTGACTGCGGAAGTCATAAGCAAAGCCATTTCTACAGTTTTAAAGGAACCAAGGTTAAATTTTGAATATTATAAGGTTTTGGCAAGGAGACATCGATTAATAATAACTACCGAGCCGCTATTCGCCACAAACTATTCCGACTTACTGTCTTTTCATAATAAAAATCTCAAAATTATTATTTATCACAAGGTGATTTTAGTTGTTATTGGGAATTATTGAAAAAAATTGAAATTTTTATTATGAAAAGACAATTAAGTCGGAATAGTTAGTGGCGAATAGCGGCTCGGTAGTTATTGTAAATCGAAGGGTTTCTATGCCTCCTTGCCAAAACCTTATTGACGGGATTATATCAATATTTTATGATAAAATGGTTTTGTCTTTCTATCATGTCTATTTTAGTAATGAGGAAACCATGAAAATATCAATAATTGTAAAAAATAAACACGTTGTTGTTTCCAGATACAAGGAAAACATGAAGAAAATGTCAATAGCGTTTCGTGACCGACCGGAAAACCCAGTTAAAACTGCAATGTATTGGGTGGAGTATGTTCTAAGAACCGACGATACTTCACTTCTAAGGCCAAAGAATTTACATCAAAATCCTCTTGTGAGACGGTCCCTGGATATAATTCTAATGGGATTTTTTGCGCTTCTCATTGCCCTGATAGCAGTCGTGTATACCCCTTTTGCTTTGGTGAAACGATTTATTATTAAACACAACAAGAACGTTATACCCAAGGAAAAAAAGAAGAAATAAGTAAAATCAGTATAGCCAGTATTAATTTACTATTTCAATTAAAATATTTTGTTTAAATCTCTAAATAAGAGTTAATACTTTTCTAAACATTTAATTTATTATTTTTTTAAAATTATCTTTTTAAGAAAAGAATTTTGAAATTATGATTATTAATTATGGCAGTACATGTGATTTGGTAAATACAACGGATGCAATTAAAAGCAATTTTCTTCACTGTATACAGGAACTTAAAATAGCATCCATAAATGATAATTAAGAAAATTAATTCCATATTTGATAAATCTTAATGAAATGCGACTATCCAATTTTTAATGACGTTGACAATTTATTGGATCATGAAAACAATAAAATTAAACTTTTAAAGTACATTAGTAAATGAAGAATTTTTAATCATTTATATGAAGAGAAAACTTTAAGATATTTTACAATTCGGATAAAAAATATTTGTATGGAATTGCTTACAAAATGTTTCTTGATATAACTTCAAGAATTTTAGAATTTGAAGGAGATCCCGTAAATGCATTTCCATTGCTTTCTGAGGTTACTTCATTATTGGTAGAGGAAGCGGGGGGATCATCTGGATCGGATTTCCTGACAAAGAGGCCATCTGATAAACTGGAACTCCATTCCTCGTCAAAGGGATCTTGTCGAATTTCGCAAATGTTGTGAAGAATACAGCAAGCCATGGCGATATTTTCAAAAGCGTCTGCATTGAAGTTAATTTTGCCAGCTTTTCCGTGAAATATTTTCCATCTACTTTTAACCTTCAGCATACAGTCATCAAACCGTCCGGACAGAGAAACAATCCGCTCATTGAGTTTGTTAATACTTTCATCCTCGACTTCATCATTTTCGGAATTGGTTGTTGGTGTTAGTAAATGCTTGGAGGGTGAGAAAGACTGACCGTGGCTTTGATCAGCGACAATTAACGGCGGAACATCAACTCCCTCGAAGGATTTAACATTTTCCCCGAAAGTTTTGCTAACGACTTGGTCCAAAGCTGATTTCTCTGTAATTTTTGAATTTGTTAAAGACGCCGGTTCTCCAGCCGACACGAATGCAAAACATCCAGTGTAATCAACGATGGCTTGAAACACAATAGCTAATTGCTGATTTTTTGAATGTATAGAGGTGTACACAGTATTTTCATTTGCATTCCACGACGATCCAAGAATAAACACATCCGTGGAACCCAGAACACCAACGCACTGAGGAATTCCAAACTCTTTCCCTGAAGCCTCCATATTTTCTTCAACTGTGATATTGCTCGACGGGAAAAATGTTAAATATTTGTCTTTCAAATTACTCACTATAATTTCACAAACATCTCTAACTAGTGACGTTGTGGTGGATTTACCGATTCCAAAAAAGTTTGCCACTTTTAGATACTCGGCGTTTGTAGCTAGACGGTAAATAGTGGCGGCTAATCGCTTTTTTCCAGGCAGGGGGTCTCGCATAGTTGTATTGGACTTTGTTAGGTGTTCAGACAACTCGTGGTAAATAAATTCAAAAGTAGCATTAGTCATGTGAAAATGTTCAAGAAATTTATCTGGACTAAAGTCTCCTTCTTCCAGGAGCGACCAGAAATCTTCCTTTCGGTCTTTTTTCACCCAGAGTCTCTTTTCAGGAAGAATGTCCAAATCTTCGGTTGCCAACATTTCGCTTGTTTTAATAGCAGCTGATATTCCAGTTAGTAAATTCCTCTGCGTCTGCCAGCGAAGGAGGAGAATTCGTCGCCAACGACGATAAAATTGTCGACGGCGAATATTTTGTTGTTCCAGACGTCGTCGACGATTAAACAACCACCAAGTCACACCAATCACAAAACTGTATCTTGGATCTGACTTTGGCAAGGCTGACACTGCTTCCAAGATATTTGCGTAAGTTTTTGCTTCCTCTGGAGAAAGTGGCAATGTACAATCCATCCCTCCCAAATCCATTGTTTTTCTCAGTTATTGGCTTTCAATCTGAAAATAAAATTCACATTTTAACTCACACTACTAAACACACTACAATATTTTCATATATTTTGTATTTTATATATATTTTATAATAATGATTTATCATTACCAGATTATAATTTAAATATGATATATAAAATAAAATGTGAAAAGCAGCTGACGCCAGAGAACTATAAACTCTAGTACAAAAATTAGGTTCCCAATCCCAATGACGGCCGGTGCCATCGAAAATAGTTCACAAATTGAAATTAGAGACAAAAACGGGTGAATAATTTTCAAGGACAAAAGAATAATGAAAGGAAGTTTTCGTATAAAAAGAGTGAATAAAAAAAAGAGAATAAAAGATTAAAATGGTAAATACAATTTGCAATTACTCACCTTTCAACTTTTACGAAAATTCAGGAAAAACAAAACTTGAATGAGACAAAGAACAAATTAAATATGATTTAACAGCCTCAGCAAGGCCAGTTACATTTACCTCTATTTACTTGAGTTTACAAATAAAAGTAACTGCAAGTTCTACTAACAGAGTAATGATAATACCTATAAAACATGTATATCAGAGTATAAGACAAGAATAGTATAGCTGCTGAACCCCCACTACTATTACTGAATTAAAGCTAATAATACAGCATTGAGCGCCAACATCTCTGCTTAATTCTTGCTCGTTCAAATCAAACCCTTTTCGCAATTCTATGCAAAGTTCGATGAAGAAGAAGCTGTGAAGCAGCAATCAATTTAAAAACCTGAACTTTTGAGATTGCTTTCGCTTTCAATTCTTGAGCAGAGAAAGATAATGTTAAAACTCTTACTAGTTAAACCATATTAAACCAGATTAGTATCTTAAAATAATGTAAAAGCTTCGAAAATAGATGGCTTTAGATTTTCAAAATACTTAGGGATCTTAAAGTCCAATAATTAACGGCTTGGCTTAAAAAGTATTCGATTTTAATGGTTCCACTTCCATTACTAAATCGATGCGTTGTGGCTTTGAGAATAGCATATTTTAAACAATTAGGTCACTCTTCTCACCGTTCACCGGTACATTTACAATTAGTTGGGGTATAATGATGGCCATTAGAAAGTGAATGTTTGTAGGTATACATACGGTATACATTATGAATTACATACGTATTTCTGTAATCGTAAGAAAAGAACTCTGTATTTATTGCTCAGTTGCAGCAAAAAGTTGTGTTACAGTCAAGTATTTTCTTTGCATGAGGTTACAAGAAGTAATTAGCATTGATCCCGGGTTGACACTTGCTACTTTTACCATTTTGCCATTCAAAAATCGAAAGAAATTGCCTCTCTAAGAGAAAAAGTCGCCTCGTAAAAATTAATGTCAGGTTACCTTATGCAATATGCAATGAGAAGTCCCTACATATTCATGACAAAAATCAATGGACAATCCTGTACTGTAGTACAGCTTCGTAGTTAATGCAATTTCCATGAATATTTATAATTCCTAAATTCATTTAACTAAAATAACAATGACATAGTTTTCGCAACTGTAGCTGATTTCGAGTATAAAACAGAAACCTTTTCCTTACGATAGCATTAGTATCACTTGCAAACAAATCCGATCTTGGTATATTCTGGAACTTAAAATATCAAATAGGAAAACAACATTTTAGCAAAATGAATCCGGTAATTTAAAAAATACTCCTAAAGTATTACTTAATTTAAGTCTTAAAAAATTTTGCCTGATTTTATTTTTAGGAACAATTGTTTTACTTTGATTGTAAAAACTGTTCAATTTGCAAATTAAAACTAAATTATAATTTTTGAAAATTTCAGATATTAGCCACAATTTTGTTTGTGGCTGCTGTCGTAGCAGATGCTCCTCCTTCAGGATACGGGGCTCCACAAGCTCCAGCACCCTCTTCAGGGTACGGGTCTCCTCCAGCCCCAGCACCATCCTCAGGATACGGATCCCCTCCAGCTCCAGCACCATCCTCAGGATACGGATCCCCTCCAGCTCCAGCACCATCCTCAGGATACGGATCCCCTCCAGCTCCAGCACCCTCTTCAGGATACGGATCCCCTCCCGCTCCAGCACCCTCTTCAGGATATGATTCTCCTCCAGCCCCATCACCCCCTTCAGGATACAGCGCCCCCCAAAGTCCACCAGCAGCTCCCCAACAAAGTTACGGCCCCCCACCAGCCCCCCAAACCAGTTATGGGCCTCCACCAAGTCCCCCAGCAGCCCCTCCTCCCTCCAGCTATGGCCCACCACCAAGCCCCCCTTCGTCTAGCTACGGTTCCCCTCCAGCCCCCCAAACCAGTTATGGGCCACCACCAAGTCCCCCAGCAGCCCCCCCTCCATCTAGCTATGGCCCACCGCCAAGCCCCCCTTCATCCAGCTACGGCTCCCCTCCAGCACCAAGTCCTCCTTCATCCAGCTACGGTTCCCCCCCTGCACCTAGTCCACCAAGTGGATATAGTGCACCGGCACGACCGGCAGCAGCTCCTGCACCAGCACCCGTAAATACTTATGTTGCCCCTACTTTCAGTAGTGGACCATATCCGTAATAGAAAACTGTTTGAATTGGTAAAAGAAATCTTTTTGAAATTACATTGTCTTATTTTTTCAACTTTTTCTTTTGCAATACCGAAATAAGCCCCCATCCGGGTACACTACTCTTATAAGGGGTATTATTTTTCAAAGAACATTTGTATTCCCAGCCCGACCAAAACGCTTTTGTATTATTTTATAATTAGCATTATTTTGTTTTAAGAATCGCAATCCAGTGAGTGGCCAGTGATTTCAGATATAGATATTCAAAATTCCTGCAGAAAGTATTTTATGTCTATCTTACAAGCCGGTAAATTATATCACTATTACTGTTCAAATATTATAATCGCTGTTGTAAAATCACAACTCTAAATTACAATTTATTAACTAAGGAACTTCTGACTTTTTTACATTTATGCTGTACTTTAAAAATATTGTAGCAACGTTTTCGTACAAAGAGCAAGACAAAATTGTCCTTTATTATTACAATGTGTTGTAACTACCAAGCTGAAGATATTTTCCAAAATTCCTTTAAATGTGTATTACTTTGAGCTGAATGTACTGAATAAATCATGGAAATGATAAATATATACCTCACATTAATAATGTTTCTTCAGTTGTAACCTTATTTATGGGCGTAATATAGAAGTTAACTTATAATGACTGTTCTGGACAAATATTATTACTATTTATGACGTTCCAAGATGAGATACGATGATACGAAAGGAATGTTCAAATGCACTAAAATAATGCAAATGCTATTTTCATAAATATTTTCCTAATTTTTTGAGTAAAGTAGGCGTGCCTTAGTAGTTTGTCATTGTCAAGTTTTAATAAGCAATAATAATTACTGAATTATAAATATTAATAAATAATAACTATACAATTCCACCAATCCATTGACATAATTTTATTCTCCCTTTCATCAACTTATTTATACACCAGCCAGACAAACTGCCAGACTGCCACGGATGACTTCTCAAATGGAATTTCTTTGCGATTCACGAAAAACACATAAGAAGTCATCTGGTATACGTGGAATGCAATTTCACCGTAATTAGGAAGTAATAAAATCGCATTCCTTGTCGTAAGCATGCCGAGAATAGAATTAATTACCCCTCTAATTATTATTGAATTATTGCTGTAGTTATTTTACAATGTAAATTCTAACATTTTAATTTAATTTTACAAGTGTAATTTGCATAGGTTAGCAGTACATAAAAATGAACATAGGATGAGCAATCAAATCACCAATTGCAGACTTGGGGACTCCGCTATGCTCTACCTCCAACACCCCTAATTGTCTTTTCAGTAAAGGTACTTTTCATTTTCTCTCCTTAAAAATAATAAATTATTATTTGCTGTTTTACATATTACAAGTCAATTTTTAAAAACCACGGACAAACTTCACCGATTCACGAAATGTGCAAAATGGAAGAATTTTAACGGAACTGCATGGAAAACTTGTTTGTCCTAAAAATTATCCCAAAGGCAATTTCAATTTTTTTGATGGCCAGAACTGTGAAAAAGGAATCTACTGTACAGGGTGGCTCCACAATTACTGGACAGATAAATAGTCAATGTACCAGTCGAACCTATCTTAATGACATTGTTTCCTTCGATTATTTACAAAATTTCGTGCTTAAAACACGCTTTATTTGCAAAACAACATTGTTTATGTCACTGAGGGCTTTATTTTCAAAAAACTGTTTTTCAAACATGAAAAACTTTAAATTAACTTGTCCGACCCATGGTAATTGGAGAGCCACCCTATATCCGATTATGATAAATTAAGATAGATCATAAAGCATTGATTGTACTTATACTCTGAGCTGAATTCTCCGTTGAATCTCATTTTCTTATTCATTTTAGGATGCTCGATTTGCGGAAAAGTTAGGAGTACTTTACATCTTACATTTATGATGCGTGTATACAAACAAACTATTATTCTCATAATGCACAGTCAGGAGGAATTGTAAAGTCCCTGCTAATGCTTACAGTCAGATCAAAATCTAAGAATATAATCACACCTTTTGTGGGCTTAGGTATTCGGATGACCGAATGACCAGAATCGGATGACCAGAATCGGATGACCAGCATCAAAACGCGTGCACATTATTACATTAGCGTGCACAGCGTATAGCGTATTTAAGAACCTAACCTAATAAACATATACCTACTCTGAAATTTGATTATTTTAGTTAGGTTAGGTTCTTAAATACGCTATGCGCTATGCATGCTAATGTAATAGTGAGCATGGGCATGCGCTTTGACGCTGGTCATCCGATTCTGGTCATCCGATTCTGGTCATTCGGTCATCCGATTACCCAAGCCCACCTTTTGTCGTGCATTTATTACTATAACTATTACCATATCCTTTCTTCTAAAACCTATAGAAGTGGTTGGTTACAATTTAAAAAATGGTAGAATCGGTTTGTCGTTAATTAAGAAAGGTGATAGAATTTGATTAACCGGATTTCCGAAACAAAGCTTGGTATAGCGACAGAGCGAGTTTCGGAAGAAAGCAGGCGATATATTATTAAAACTAAATGATTATTATACTGCATTAATGAAAAACGTTCATAATTGATAGAATTGTGAATGCATGCAACCTTAGTTTCCTATACATTATTGATAACATTAATAGTAACAGTGACAATAAAATAAGTTGACATCAGAAGTGTCTTTTCATGTGACCTTCTAAAGCAACTTCACTTAAACAAGTGATTGAACACAATTTGCACCTAAATTTATCAAAGTCGTCGTCTGCTTTTGTTTCTGGATAAAGAACTGCCAAAGCCCTTGCCAAAGCTGCCCGCATCTCCACTGAATTGTCAAACGGTTCGGCTCCATTGTCACTCGAATGCAATTCCTTAACATGGGTCTGTAGAAAATCTTCATGCTCAAACTTTTCCTCACAAAATTCGCACTGATGGAAGACGCTTACAGGCGAAATATATTTTGATCCGTTGCACTGATCATCCAAATCAAAAAGATCAGGATTTTCGTCATAACCCATGTCTTCTTGCTCATTGTCAACTTCCGCTTTGTCTTTTTCCCTTTCCGCTCCATCACAATTTTCATAGTCTTTTCCAGTTTCAACTTTTCTTCGCTTTACTTTATTATTGCTGCTCCTAAAAATCAAGAGAAATGGCAACGTTAATAAGGCATGCAAAAATAATCGGTTTCCACAAATGAAAATCATCAATTCTCCCCAAGTGAAAATAAAAATATTATTTTGCTGGAATAATCTTCCCTTCCCACAAAAGTATTAATTTAACCGCAATTAATATTTTTTATCACATGCCTTTCATTACTTTTTTACTTATTTTTATTACAAATTACAGAAATATATGACAATAAAGGTAACCATAAAATATGCTAGGAGGGCAATATTACTTGTGGCAAAATTTGATTGAATTATGGTATAATTGCAAAAAAACATATAAAGTGGATGCCCACTCTTACCTCCTTTGTTTACGACGTCCAGAAGGCTGCGTAGATTCTTTTTTATCATTTTCCGCGGAATCGTTGAGACCATTATCAGGACCATGATCCAGAATATGTTCAACCAAAGTACTCGTATCTGAAAAAACGTCATTGCAAATCGGGCAGTTGAATTCGTTATTTGACAGGGTGCCATTTGTTTTTGTTTTACTCCGGCATTTCGAGTTTGGAGTGTTACATCTTCTCTCGTGGCCTTCAAGATCAATTTTCCTCAAAGCTCTATAGTCACACCTAGGGCACTCATAAGGTCTAACTGTGGTATGCAATGCCAAAATGTGCTGATACATGTTTGATTTGTGATTAAATGTTTTCTGGCAAATATTGCACTGAAAAGACGAGGGGTTTTCATGAATGCACTTCATGTGACTCCACAGAGTGGCCTTAGAAGTGAAACTTTTGTGACAAATGCTGCACCGGACAGAGTACTTGGAATTTCTAGGAATTGGACCTCTTCGCTTTCGTCTTTCATTTTCTGGAGATTGTGGTATTGGAATAGAATCATCCGAACGACCTTCCATTTCTTGTTCACTCATTCTTCTTCTCGTACGAACTGCACATGGACAAACTTTTCCGTGCTTTTTATATTCACTACTCTCCTGGAACACCTCCGCACATTTCCCACACACAAAGATATTACTGGCTACTAATTCAGCAGTATTGACACTTAAGCCTCCTTCGCTCTCGTCGTTTTCCATTTTCACAACTCCCGAGCCAATTGTTTCTGAGTCATTTTCATTAAGGACTTTGACCTTTACATCTGAAAAAGGAGGAATTGGAAGAATTTCCCCACTTTGGTAACTATTAGGTTTTTCCGTTTCGTTTTGAGAAGCCATTTTAGAATTAGATTTCGGTAAAGTTTCCTTTTTAATGCGACGTTTCTTTTTTACAAGAGATTTGTCATTACAACTTTCTTGGTGAATTTTCAGATTTCGCGAGCTGTCAAATAATTCACCACAACAGTCACATTTGAATATATTTGCGTTGCTTATTTTGTGAGTTGCAGTCATATGCCGACGTAAGTGGAATGCTATGTGAGATTTGTAATCACATATCGTGCACTGAAAAGACTGGGACTTGAAATTAGTTTCCCCGGCGGTAGCTGTAGAACACGATTCATCCTTTTCTTCCTGGGTATTTCCACGAATATTGTTCATTTTCAAACTTGAATCCAAAGAAAAATAAATAATAAAGTTGGAAACCTAATAAATCAAGATTGTCCAACATAATTTTCAATTTCCACCGTTTTCGGTCATCTGCTGTGGATTATTCACCGTTTCTTGATACATCTGTAATATTTGCATGAAAAAGTTATTATTTACTAAAATTGATCACTTTCCGATAATTTCATTTCAAAGTGTATCTTAATTTCTGTAATTATCTTGGGGTTTCGTACCACAAGTAATCTGCCAAATCGCAACAATACCTTTTATCGTACCGTATGTCAAAGCATATAATCATATAAATCTACTTCCGCTTTCTGATGTCCGTACCAAGTTTAAAGTTTTGGCTGTGTCTAAATACATTAACTTTAGCGAACCGTAAACATTGCCGTAAGCTATGTGAAGTAATAAAATTTAAAACCGAAATTATAAATTATGAATGAAATATAGTTGTGTAAAATGTGTAAAATGCGTAAAAGATAACTATCGTCATTCGAGAAATGTTAGAAATTTCATACTCCGAAAACAAAAAGTATTTCTTAGTTTATTTATGATCCTTAATAACAATGACAGGAAAGTTGGTGAAATAGAAACTAGTTGTCGCGGGCAAGCTTTTATGTTTTGTGCGATCGCGAACTTTAGATGAAGGACAACAAAGAACTGCCATTACCAAAATTCATAGAATTTCAATACATGTTTGCACAAATTCAGGAATTTCTAAAAATTCGTAACGGCGGATGAGAAATAATTTCATATTTCCTAGAATAAATTGTTATTATTCTACTCTCCACATTTTAAGGCTAGTTTTCTTTTCCATGCAGCAAATAAAAGCAATCTCCCGCTGCTGTGAAAATCCACTTAGACACATTCACAAGAATTAATCGTCCATGGGAATCTTACCAAGAATTTATGCAGCAAATGGTATTTCTGCAGATTACAATAAACGAAGCCGAAATTGTATGCTAAATAAATGGTAAAACATTTAATTCACCGATATCAAATAGTTTAATAATGGATGTTTTATTATTTTCTGTACTAATTCGTTAGAATACGTGAATATTTTATACAAACCCGTTAAGTTTCTAATTGGGTACCGTTTTTACAAAATTATATTTCTTAAGTATTTGGTAGTTAAGTATTAAAACTTATTCTATTCACAGTCTATATTTAAAAAGTGTACACATACATATTTAGCTACACCACACCTAATACAAAGTATTGAACCAATATATTACAAAGTTTAAAAATGTGGAACTCACTTTCTAAGAGGAATTTTTTCTCCTTTTTTGTTACTGAACATATCTGCAGTTTTACTATAATATTGGCCTTGAAGTCCCGATTCGTTATCGTGCCAATGTTTGAGGATTTCGATCTGTTTGTCCTGCTGACATAATTTAAGCGATACAAAAATCAGCATTACAATAACAGCAAGGGTAATGATCAAGAACAGGGAGTCTGAGTGTGATTCGTAGTTGACATTTATGTTTACTGTTGATTGTGGAAAAGTTTTAGACAAATTATAAATGGGCAGCGGAAGAATTTGAGTAATGTTTGCATCAGATGCAGATCCATTATTACAAGGGAATATACTGTGAAATATCTCATCTAACTTATTGTACAATCTACAATTACAAGGCAAAGTGACCATGAGAGTTGGAACATCGTCTGGCGATGTCTGTATAGAATAAGACTTGTTGTCACCTTTGCATTTATAGAAGAATTCAACAACTTTCGGAGTTACTGAGAAAAGTACAACGGAATCGGAAGAGACCCGCCGAAACATATCTGCATTTTGCGATTCAGCTTGGCATTCAAATCTGCAAAACTGGGCAATACTTTCAGTATCATTAAAAAATAGGGACGAAATACAATTTCTTTCCTGAAGAGTTTCCAATTCAAACAATTGCGAAACTTTACAAAGTTTTTGAGATGTACAAGATGTAGCATCCATAAATCTTTCTGTCTGTTCTTCGTAAATGAATTTCCTGTTATCAGAATCTTTAAGAAAACATAGTTCAGAATTACCGGAATTTTGTATAATGAACGGAACAGCTTTGACAGTGAAGGTGAGATAATTAACCATTCGGGGAACAATAGGTAATAAAACTCTTTCAACGAATGTATTGTTTGTAGTGAATACACAATCGGTGAGAGTGTCTGTTAAACTCTTGTACTCGTCAATGTGTTCAGAGGGAATCGAGAGTTCGTAAATCTCGCTATCTCCTAACCTTTCCTCTACATAAGTCAATGCTTTAAAAATATTCGAGTTTTCATCGGAAAAGGTAAAAGGATTGTACAAAATTCTACCCGATTTACATTTGTCGAATCGGGTTTGCCATTTTCGCCTGTTGTTAACTAAATTTATTAGTACATTTCCATAAACCGATAAATTGTTTTGAAGAATATCCTGCTCAATGCTATTTTCTGGGGAAAATGTCACGTTTTTAAAATCAATGTTATTTCTGAAAAAAACCTTTGTTAGAAATCTATCTGCTCGACAATTAGCTAATAACTTTTTGTATTTTTTCAGATTACCGGCTTCCATTACGCTATCTGTGAAATGTCCCTTGATTTCACTGCAGAAGTCAACTCCGTCCTCGTAACTGAACTTCTGCGCGCGTAAATCGATATCGGGAAACTGTCCGCTCTCGTCTCCTCCCAACAGTTCACTCTCCAGTAAGGTCTTGAGTAGTTTCCAATTAGGATCCGTTTCATCGTCGCAGAAATGATCGTTGACATCCGAAACAGGTGAATCTCCCTCACTTGTTGTCCCGCAAACAGAAGAATAATGACTCTTAAGACTCCTCACCAGTTCCACGTAGTTCGGCAATTCGTGTTCCAGGAAGAGAGGGACGTAAGTTTGGTAGTAGATAGGCGTCGGGATTTCTTCGCTGATCATAATTCCGGAAGAATATTCTCTTGGATAATTTCCTTGCAGTTCCAGGGGTACTTCCGTACTGCTGCTGCTGCTTTCACCATATTTTTCCCATGATATTACTACAAAATATCCGATAGGAAGGCAAACTGCGTTTATCACCAAAATCAGCAGGCAAATACTTTTCCAGGTACTCCAGTTTGCCATGGTTAGCCTAGGAAAATATAAAAAAGCGGTTAGTTAAATAGCTATTTTCTAAAAACTTTGAATTGTAATTGATCACAGAGAATATTTAAAATCAAATTGTTCAGAATTAAAGAAATTCAAAAATGCTCAAAAATTAAATTACCTATGACGCTTTTCTGGAACTTCTGGAACTTCAGAGTAGGTATACAGTAGAGAAACCCAAAACATGAAGGTTAAAACGATACAGTAGTAAGAATAATACACACGATCTGATATGTAGGACTGTTGACTTGTAAATGTGACCGAGATCTTTGAAGAGCGTGGATTCCTCCTGTTTATATACGCACTTGTAATTTTCCATGAAATAAATGTAAATACACTGCAAGATATTGTAAAGGCACGTTGTTGTTACCAAACTAACCTTTCACGATGTTACGATTTTACCATGCACAGAAAGAACACAGCGGATTACTATTAATAGTCTTATACTATAACACTATTTCGGTCACAGGATTTATGTATGCATATGTTTCTAACGCGCACTTCTGAGAAACAACAAATACCAAGAAAACCAGGGCATTGGTACTCAAAAGTTTTACCATTTCCTGAACAATCGGATTAGGTTTAGCATTTAGCTAGGAATCGGTCGAATTAGGTAAAGCGTGCTTAATTAGTTTCATTTCCATAAAATATGTACATGTAGATAAGGACGATAAAGAAACCCAAAAGCGTACAATGATATTAATTCCCTAGTGAGAACAGTAGAAATCAATTAGTCATACATCACAAAGCTAAAGATGTAGCTCACGTAAATTAGGTTTAACAGAATGTTTAATAAATAGTTTAAGAGAGCCGAGCAATGTAAATTTAGGATAATAAATACATTTTTTGACAACCAGTAGAAATGTAAGGAGAACATGGTGGAAGGATAATTGCATATTTTTGAATAAATTACTATCGACTAATCAAGTAATCAACACAGTAAACTTGTGCCCCTTGACTTGGCTTGTACTCGGGACTCAGGAGTAAATATTTACAAAACTCTGTGTGCACCCTAAAAATAACAATATTTTTCTTAGCCAACTATGCCAAAAGTGCTTATCAGTCTCTGTCTCCGTGTGTGTATCCATCTAAGAATGTAGTAAACATCGTTCAGTTTCAGGACATTATATGGAGAGACATACAATGTAATCTAAATCTAAAGCCTCTACAACCTCCATAACCTCAGCATTTCTGGTTTACAGCTTTCGGCTCTTTTTGGACTTTGGATTAGGAAAGGCTCGGAAATGCTTAATTTTGCTTACATTTACAATTGCATTCATTCGACAATTTTTATGGCATTCGATAACTTAGTTAAATTAAGATTAAAAGCATATTGCACTAATTACCGTATTATGAAAAATAAAAATGCAACTCACAATGAATAGGTGAATAATTATAGTTATCGTATTTATCGAATTACTACCTCATCAATCATCATACAAATGTATATCGGGAGTGTTCGTTAAAAGATTTCATTGGCAATAGGGAGGTTTAGTTAGCGTATTAAATCCCCAGAAATTGGCTTGTGGAAATGTCACGTGGGTATATGAAGGGATTTTGATTTTGCTTGTGTGTACTTTGTTTAGACAGAAGCATTTTTCATTGTAGTCTGTAGTAACACCGGCAAAGTTTAATTTTATTTATCAGGAAAATGGAGGTATCTTTGTTTTATTCAGCAATGTTTTGTCCAAACTTGGACGATTTATTGCAAATTTATTTGCTAAATAGGCGTACTCAGTTTAAAATTGTACGCTATTCCTTTAATTTTCACAAACTCAGCACTGCTGACTGCAAACTATTGTTTCGCTTTGAGAAGCACGATGTCTTGAGATTACAGAGGGCATTGAATATTCCGCAAATATTAACTTGTATCAACGGCACAAAATTTTTGGGACTAGAAGGTAAAATATTCATAATTAAATTGCCCACCTTAAATTTAATCTACTTTAAGTGACTATTACTAAACTCAGGTGTTTATTATAGGTCTCTGCATTTTATTGCGACGCTTTGCCTATCCAAATAGATTGACAGATCTAGTGAAAACATTTTCACGCTCAAAATCTGAATTATCGTTAATTGTATCTACAATGTCAGATTTAATTTATGAGAATTTCTCCTATTTGCTGACGGATTTAAATCTGTGGTGGCTAGGGGAAGAAAACCTCCAAATCTATTCAAGATCTATTGAAGAAAAGGGTTGTGCATTAGATAACTGTTGGGGGTTTGTTGATGGTAAGCCTAACTTTGTTCCCCTGGATGTACTCATATGCGCATTAAGTATAACTAAAATTTTTATAGCACATTGAAATTTTTAAAGGTACCATTCGGCCTTGCTGCAGACCGAAACGACATCAAAGAGAACTCTTCAGTGGCCACAAAAGAGTCCACGGATTAAAGTTTCAATCGGTCGTCATTCCTAATGGATTAATAGCCCATCTGTATGGGCCAGTTCCTGGGCGTCGACACGACAGCTTTATGCTCACGGATAGCAATTTACTACCCTTGATAAATACAAATATTCCAAGAAATAATAGACAGTATGTTATTTATGGTGATCCAGCCTACCCAATACGATCTCAACTTATTTGCCCGTTTAAAGGAGCACAGTTGACTGACGACCAACGACAGTTTAATAAATCCATGTCCGTAGGCCGTATTAGCGTCGAGTGGGAGTTTGGAAAAATAGCAACTCTATTTGCTTTCCTTGATTTCAAAAAGAACACAAAATTGTTCCTCCAGCCAATAGCAAAGTATTATATCATAGGAGCCTTATTAAAGAATTGCCACACATGTATCTACGGTTCTCAGACCAGTAGATACTTCAATGTCAACCCTCCAAATTTGGAAAATTATCTGTCAAATGAACCTGGAAACTAGATCATCATAACTTAATCCATGAAAAAGGGATGAAACTACAGATATAAATGAAAAAACACAAACGGATGCCGCAGTAAATAAAGTTGAATCCTGATCGATAAATTACATTCGTGGGAAATTTATTTATCATTGCAGCATTTGTCGTTGAGTCAACAAATCTAGTAACAGCTTCTTTTCAGCTGCCTCAGTTCTCCATTTTTCTTCTTCTAACGCTAATCGCCGTTCTTCAAGTGCTAATTTTTTTTCTTCATGTGCTAATTTTTTCTCCATGACAGAAATTTCACTTTTTTGCCGCTCTTCCATCAAGGTTAACAGCCGGTCATCTTTTTTGAATTTCTTAGTCGATGCATCTGCAAAATAAAAATTAGTAAAAATCATTTTATTATTTGTATTTACGTAGCGTTTAAAATTAGGGCTGCGAAGCAGCATAAAAATTAGTTTACCTTCTTTCTCTTTGTCAATTCTCTTAGCCACTCCTTTCATCGCAGCATCCCGTATACTTTCACCAATGACTTTGCTCTCTTGTTCGTTAGAAACCTTTTTCCCTTTTTTTCCCTCCTCGACCTCGTGCAATCGCTCAACTAAATCTGTTAGAAGTTGTGATTTTTCATCGAAGTCTTCTTCCGTACCAGATCTAGTATAGGTAAGTAAAATAAAAAGAGCAAAATTAAAAGAGCGCTGAAACTAATAATTGATTGTATAATTTTATGAAGGAAGGTACTTTTTCAGGTTTTCGAAATCCTCTTGCTTGAATTTAGAAATCAAATCTTCAAACTTCCTTCGTGCTCGTTCCGAGTCGTACTTTTTACCACAGTTGACCGCAACAGTAGTCCAAGCGTCCTTGACGTGTCCATGCGCTGCCCTATATGGCTCTATGCAGGCAACCTCCTTCAGCAAATCAATTTCGTCTTTTGATGAGAAACGGAAGGCTTTTTTTCGATTAGTGGTTTGTTCAAGTTGTCCTACTTCTTGAATGTCATCGTCGTGTTGACATCGATCTTGAATATCATCGTTATCGCCCTATATTTTGTAATGCACAGTTTACCATCAAATTAAATGCATCCTAATTTTCAAATTTTTAGGTATTTGTATTTTTAAAAACTTACCATTTTTCCTGTCTGTCGTAGTGGTCCTCGTAATAGTTGAAAATATGTCGACGATATGTTGAATGTAATGTTTATCTTATTCAAGACATGATAGAACAACCGCATGTCAGTTGTTTATCTCTTAAGCCAATAATATTTTAAGTTTGCAGGCCCGCATGATTTGAATTAGCTACAAGGTACAATACATTCGTCTGCTTGTAGCAGGTAGCCTACAGGATTTTATCCCAGTGATATTGGCTTGTAGGGTTACTAAGGTTAAGTTTTTGGACATTTCTACAAGCCAAACTTGAGGCGATTATGAAAAATGATCGTAACTAAACCTCCCTAATAAGAAACAGTTCACAAAGTACAATCAAAGGTGAACTACAAGCTGCGAAGCGGGATCTCAATACTTTTCCAATGTTCAAAAAGGTAAATATTATTTTCTGTAAAGAATCCGTGCATTTCTATTCTGCTTTCATTAGTTTCACAATTAATTGAATTAATTGTATACAAATTGGGCAGTTTTCCTACAGAAAAGGCAAGTATTTATTGCAAACTTCAAACTGACGTCAAAAATGCCAACCGAAATACAAAATTTGACGGAAGGGTGGCTGGAACTGGAGAGTGATCCAGGTAAGTTTATATAAACTATTATTTATTGCTATTTTCAGATTGAAACAAAGATAAAAATGTAACCTTTATATTTTAGGTTTGTTTACTTTGCTATTGGAAGACTTCGGAGTGGACGGAGTTCAAGTGGAAGAAATATACGATTTGCAGAAACCGATGGAAGGTCCAGTCTACGGCTTCATTTTTCTTTTCCGCTGGATAGAAGAACGGCGATCCAGACGAAAAATCATTGAAGATAACGATTTTTTGATTCGTGACGAAAGCGTTGTAAATAGTATTTTCTTTGCTCAGCAAGTAAGTTTTCCGTTAATTGCTGCACTCCTCAAATTACTTATTCCACAGTTCAGTTGGAGTGGGATATTCGTTAAACTTAATGATTATTAATTACTTCCGTATTTTCTAGATGGTACCCAACAGTTGTGCTACTCATGCACTAGTTTCAGTATTACTAAACTGTCCCAATTTAAATTTAGGAGTTACATTAAATCGCCTGAAACAGCACACAACGGGAATGAACCCAGAAAACAAGGTCCCTTTTTTATTTCTCTGCTTTAATGCCTTACTAGAGTTTTACCTGTCTCCAAACGATGGATATTTAAAAAGTTAACGTAAGAAATACAAATTTAAATGTTAGTTTCTGTTATTTTTGACCAATTCAGGGATGGGCCATTGGAAATACCCCGGAATTGGCTAAAGCTCACAATTCCCATGCAACTCCTAAGGCTGCTAAGCCAAAAAACGAAAATAAGACTCCAGCGGTAACCACTGGAAGATTTACTGGAGAAGCTTTTCACTTTGTTAGTTATGTACCCATTAATGGCCGTTTATTTGAATTGGATGGTCTTAAACCTTTCCCTATCGATCATGGTAAGACATTTTGTTACCGCTACCCTTTATTAAATTCAAGATATGTTTCGTATTTGAACATTTTACATTTGAAAAAGGTCCCTGGGATGAAAAGGAGGAGTGGACGGAACAGTTTCGGCGTGTTATAACTGAACGTCTTGGAATAGCTACTGGAGGAGAGCCTTATCATGATATTCGATTTAATCTCATGGCTGTCGTCCCAGATAAAAGGCTTGCTCTTGTGAGAAGAGTTCAACTGCTAAAAACCAATAGGTATGGAAATGCTTTTTAATTTTTTTTAACAGAAATAAGAAATTGATTGCTTTTATTTTTGCAATTTTAGGAATCTTGTATTAGAATCTATAACGAAATTAATACAAATAGCGGCAATGGAGGAGCAGACCCGTTTGAATTCGTCTTCATTATCTTCTGTTACTTCAAGTTCATCGCCTCCTACTGACGGATCTAATTTAAGTAGCAAAGATATTAGGAAACTAGTTTCGGATATGAAAATTAATGACATTGAAAGCTTTAACGAAGGTAAATCACAAAATGTACATTATGTTTGTGTATTAAGTAAACGATTTATCCGATTCATCTTTAACGAGTGGTGGGGTACTTTGTTTCATTCGAGAATTGTAAAATTGTAGTTGTAGTAAATAAAATATAATTATCAATGATTTCAGTAAGCAGCGAGAATAAATGTGAAGCGGAAGCAAGTGATCAGTGGTTAGTGAAATATCCACAAATATTGGAAAATAAAAAGTTGGCCCCTAAGGACTTACTAATTTTACTGAAAAATCTGGACAATGAAATATCACAATCTGAAGCCATGTTATTTGATGAAGTGGAAAAGAGAAAAAAATATAAAGTAAGAACAAAGTGATTACTTGTAACGCTAAGTACAATTTGGAAGGTTAAGTACATATAGGTACGTCTATACTTTCAGATTGACGGTTGTCGGAGAACGCACGACTACAACGATTTCATCTGCGTTTTTCTTTCCATGTTGGCCGAACAAGGAAAGTTGGGCGACCTCGTGGAACAGCATTTAATTTTACAGAAACATCATGGAATCGTGACTGGAAGGGCCAACAGGTAAAATGCCTTTTATTTATTAATTTATTTCTGCAGGTTCTGCATCTCCTTCATGTTAAGTTATAAATTCTGACCTTATTTCTAATCGAATTGTCTTTTTATTGCAATTTAACAGAGTAACAGTACCAACAGAAGGAGGACAAAGGAAACGGCAGAAAAATGTCCGATGTGGACGAAAAAGGAAGTAGATCTAACACAACCGGAAAAATTTGCCAGAAGGCCGAGATACTTTATTTTTGAGTTTTTCTATTATCGGCAAAGAATATTTGTCCATGTTCATTGTGGTAAGAACAGAACAAAGCTGGCCGGCACTTCATTCAATATGGCTTGGCGTAGCACTCCTCGCTCGATTCCATGGCTGTTCTGTTGCTGAAGCAAATGCTGCATAGAAAATGACATCCGCCAAGTATATCGCAGCCGAAATGAAGAATACGTATTGCCAGTTTTGTACCGAAGGCTGAAAAATTATCTCAAAAAATTAGCAGGCACTACAAGCAAAATATGAATACTTTTTTCGAAGGGATTTTAAGTAGTGTGTGCTATGTGCTTACGTCATTGTTAATTAGAAGTCCAGCAGCGTACGGTGCAACAAATCCAGTGATATTAGCGAATGTGTTTGTTATACCTTAAATATTCAATTTTGTAATAATACACAATTTTAATTGGTAGCCAAACTTGCAAAAATTGTACTGGCAGTAGTTGGTATAATCTGCAGTTTTTTCATCGCTTTTTCATTCATTTTTTTAAAATTTAATGTGTTCATGTATATGCACCTTAATATTTAATTAAATTACCCATAAGAACTCCAGCAAAATTAGGTGCAATATCAACATGGTTTACAACGAAGCCTCCATAAATAACTCCATTGACACTGATTGATATTGTAATTAAAATGATTGTTAACATTCTGTCGCAACCGGAGTAAGAAGCAGCGATCAAAGCTAACGCTGCAATAATGTGTCCTAAAACAAACCAGTGAAATTCGGATTTATTAATTTTGGCCATGTACCATATAAACTGAATAAATACCATAAATACGGAACTTACCAATAGATTGACACAGTTTCCTGACTGTGACGATTTTTAACCATTTCTTAGAAATCATAATGTCAGCAATTTGGGGAAAAATAATGGATGCTACCCACAGGAAGAAGTATGGCATAGCAGAAATCCAACTGTTCTGTTTTCATGTATAGACTATAGTGACAATGAATTAAAATTCCCCGAAAGGCATAAGAATTTAATTTGTACACCTGTTTGATGTCAAAATGTAGAACTGTTTTCAAGTAAGTGGGCAGCATTGTTAAAAGTGTGTACAATCCCCAAACGTGTCCAAGGTGGCCAATTAAAATTGCCCACACTGGACGAGACATCATGATTTCCTTCCAGGGAGTCGGAATTTCCTAATTGATATTTTAAAGTAGTTTCACACATTATCTTTCTGAAAAACGGTAGCGACAACCAAAACTATTATGGGTTTGAGTTTTGCTTTATAATAAGAATGCTCTGTCACTCTGTCTGCCCTCCAGTCCGTCCGTGAAAACTAAAATGAAAATTGGATTGTCAGTAAATATTGCCTTGGAGGAATTGGATCCGATTGATTTTTCAATGTAGTTTAGTTCTTCCTTGGAGATGCGGGGATGATCCCTTGGAGTGTCATACATGAAAAGGGTCCACAGCACAAACCAGCCAAGAGAAAATATTCCCATGCAGTAGAAAACGGATGGCCAGCCACCCATGACGCCTCCATCTATTAAATATCCACTCACCACCATTGTCGCCGCTGTCCCAAATGAGGCTCCTAAGAATACAATTTCGTCAATACATAGTACATAGGCTTTTTACATTTTTTCCTAGGAAATTTTGTTATTATGGTTTTTCCTAAGAAATGTTATTATGGTTTTTCCTAGGAAATTTTGTTATTACGGTTTTTCCTAGGAAATATCGTTATTACGGTTTTTCCTAGAAATATCGTTATTACGGTTTTTCCTAGAAATATCGTTATTATGGTTTTTCCTAGAAAATATCGCTATTATGATATTGCATTGGAATTACCGGCATACACGGTGCTTCCTAACTTGCTGCGCTCATCTGGAGGGGCCCAACTTGCTAAAATTACGTGCATAGCAGGAGTTGTTACTCCCTGTGCAAAAATGTTATATAAACAATGAAAAAGAAATTATTCGACAAATCACAAAAATATGAAAATATTCTTAATAAAAATCGCTTTCATTATTGAGTCATTTTTGTTAATTTTTAGTTCCGGGAAGAATTTCGATACCTCTCCGAGTCCTTGTACCACTCTAACGATAACCAGAAGTGTCTCACTGGTTCTAGCAGCCCAGGGGGTCAAAATGGCAAAAATAGCTGTAATGAAGAGTCCTATACCCAATGGCCATTTCCCACCGTATTTCTGAGCAATTATTCCACCTTTCAGAACCATTATGCATAGACGAACACCGCATTAGTGCAAGGAGTTTAGTTATTAGTGCAAAAACGATTTATATCGGTAAGCATCAAGAGCATTCATAATTTTACCAGGAAGTTGTGTAACGACGTATCCCCAGAAGAAAGACCCTAAAATGAACCCTCTCTCAGCCTCGTCCCTAAAAATAGTAAAACATTTTTAAAGATTTTTGTTGAGATATTTTGACTTGCAAACTTACCAATAAAATTCTCCTTGCGATTCCGATACTTTTAATTGCGTTTCTAAAGATTCATTTCCGACGTGTTGTAAATGGGGACATGCGACGTCGGTATTGGCCATTGCCCCAAGGGTGCTACTTGAATTTTGCACTTTTGTTGTGCTAACCATTGCAACAATGGCTAGAGATAAGTTGAATCTCATGGCATAGGAAATGGCAAAACCCCAGAATCCCAAAATCGCCAAAGTGTGCCGGGCTCCCCATCCTTAAAATTATTATCATACAAAATAATCAGTTTTCCATAAGCATAAATCCTCAATTTCCCATAAGAACAATCAATTTACCATTAAAACGTTATTTTACCTTAAGAATCGTCACTCTCAATACAAGAATAATCATTTTCCCATAAGTAAAATTGACATATTCCACATATTATCAATTATGTTGGTTTTCCCTCATAATTATATTTTAACTACTTTTTGCTTATGTATTAATTATGAGGAAATTTGAGTGCCACTGATTTTCTGTTGACGATCTATTTTTGTAAAAGATTCTGAATTTGTTTAATACTGACCTGTGGGCTTAGGAGGAAGGGATGTTTCAGAACTCTCCTTGAGTTCCATTTGGAAATTTGCACTTTTCATGGTAGTCAGGCAGATAATTAATTAATGCAGATCCTGTGTATATTTCAGAGAACTGTGTTCATACGTTACAATAAATGAGATGTCAATGACTTAAAAGAGTGCATGAAATATTTATTTATTGCGGAACAAAATAACGTGGCACAGTAATAGAATTGCAGATTTCCCATTTAAGAACATTTGAAGTGTGTAAATGACTTTCAATTATTGGGATGTCTGCATGTCTGTCTTCATCTTCTGGAAATGGAGTGATTATTATAGTTAAGTCCTGGTTCAATTTACGCACTTAACCCGTTTAAAGCAGTCCATATTAACATGCACGTCCACTTTACGTCTTTCTCAGTCCTAATATACACATGTCTATGTCATGTTCCTGTCCATTATTGTGTTCCTTTCGTTGTTGATGTGTAGCAAGGAGAAGTGAAGGGTTGTCAGCCTCATCAGTTCTTTGGGGCGCCCCATGGAATATTTATGCGACCTACAGCGAAGTTCTTCCTTATAAATTCGGGGTGAATTGAATTACCTATTATATATGTCATCATGCAAAACATTATTCACGCCCGAGGAAATCTAAAATCGTATGTTTTGGCATTTTAGGGAAGATTTTTCACTTTTCACAGCTATTTTGCAATTTTGCTTTAATTGTTTTTCTGCTATTTAACTTTAAAGCGATATTGCTTAAATAAAAGGATCAATAAAAATAGCTAAGAGTTTGATAATTTGGCTGGCACTTCAAATAAGTTCAAATTCTCATCAAGATGAAGATTCCACCATACCCACAATCACATCCTAGATCCGCTAGTCTTATGATAACAGTCGTACTCCGCCTGTGTCGCCTTTTGAACGCTGACATATATACATACATTAATTGGTAAGTGCATGTTTAAATAATATTGTCTTTAAATTACTTAGAGGATATAGATAGTTGGTACATGAGTAGGTTGTGTTGTATAAATAGTATTTGTGACCCTAATTAACTTGATATTTATAATAACTATAGTTCGCCAGGGTTGCAGTAAATCATTGTAAATTCCCGATGAATATTATCATTTCAAATGCAGTATTGTACCTATATTATTCTGCGGCAATATAACAAAACGTTTGTAATTAAATCAAATTGCTTTTTTCGTAATACAAGATATGCAGCATATTTTTTTCTCCAGAATATAGTAAAATAAGATATTAAATGATTATTTTATGAATTAAAAGTGCAACGCTATAGCATTATTTAATGTTGGGATTCTTTTATCTACTTTTTCCTTTCTTTGTCATTATTCTTGCATTTTGTTTTAAATGCTGAATACGTAGGCTTACTTTTTAGTGTTTACTGACACAATCCTTCAAGCAAGGCAAAATCATTCTATGTAACAACCTTTCTCATCCAATGTTTCAGTGGTTTCAATGTTACATTTTATTCAAGTGCCAATCAATTCAGTACAAAGCAAGTTTGCTACAATAATTCTCATGATTCTAAATATCATGTTATATATAAATATAAGTTTGGTATGCCAAAATTTCAGTTACTATTAAAATTAGTTCAAGTTTAGATGAGTATTACAACAAAATGCCCTTTTAGGTCAGTTTAAACATTCAGTTTCATTCTTTATTTATTACAGACAGGTTTCACGAGAATTACGTGTTCCCATACATTTAATTTCTAAGTAAGTGAGACAAATGGATTTATTTATACTCATTTAACACTTACTCATCAAGACTGCGATGAATGAATAGTAAATCATTGGCTGTCCCATCAGCTTTTGTAACTTTGCCTAATAATCTGTAGCCTATGTTAACCATGTAATCTTCCAAAGGATTTTCTCCTTCTCCATGAATGTACTCCACAGATAAGGTCTGCAAATTACAAAGTAGTCGCCAATCTCAATTTTGCCTTCCAGACTTACACAATTATATGATATGCCCTTGAAAAATAGTTCTTGCAGAGATATGTGCTTAATATACGCAATATAATGTACGGACGCACCTTAATCAACAATTTATCAAAAGGAATATTTCTGAGAACTTTCATTTCGTCTCCTTCAATGTCCAAACTGAAATAGTCAATTGTGGAAATGTTCATTGCTGCCAAAAGCGAGAACAGAGGAAAGCACTGGACATCTACCGAACCTGTCTTTGAGTTTGCGTCTTCATTTTCAGTAATTCTCCCCACATTGAAAGCCTGTTTAAAAGACGCCTGCCAGCAACAAATAAAATGTCTTCAAGAAGGCACAACGAAACACGTGGAATTTATTTTCAAGGTTATATAATAAAAATACCTGATGTGGATAAGGATGAATTGCTAGGCATGAATTTATTGAATACGCCTTCCGCTGCTTTTCTATTACCTTTTCGAAATTCTTTGGATCCCCTTCAATTAACAATCCCTACAGAAATAGATTAGCAATTTAAAACATTGCAGCCACACAGAATGGAAAATCGTAAACATCTGCATAGCAAAAATGCAAAGAAATTTAATTAGTGAGCATAGCGAATTTTTGCACTTTGTAAAATTTCTTCACTCACGGTCCACCCCAATTCTTTTTCCATATATAAGGTATTTGACCGAGTTTCTCCATCCAAAGCCCCACATTCAACAAAAAATCCGTTAGTCTTGAAAGAAAAGAAAACATGTTTTATTAGTTAACATTTTAAAGCATTTTCTCTCATTCTCTATACATTTTGACCAATTCGCCTACCATGTTTTTAAGAGCGTTGAGAATAATTGCAGATTGTCCCATTGATGTATCCCTTATGTGAGGCTTTTCTAAATTGTAGGGCTTAGTGGACGGACTTGTAATTAATCCATTGTCCTGAATGTAATCAATGAGTTTCGGGTCATCTTGGGCAATGAAGACCGGCTTGGCTTTCACGGCTTCTTTAATTGTTAAGCAGACATCACCTTCTATGGAATGGCACAAAAACATATTTTAATGAAAATATTAAAATGTTGCAATGTATATAAATAAAATGCTAGATATTATATTATAATTACTGTTTTTATCTGAATGAAGATTTTTTATAGAGAACGTAGAGAACCAAGAGTTTGTATGTTGTTTTACTGATGATGGAACGGGATCATGTACCGAGAATATGGGAAGGAAAAGCACAATTCCTAGAGCAATAATAATCGCAATAATTATCCAGTTTCTCTTAAAAGTCATCTTCCCACGTCTCAATAATCCAAGTAATTATAATTATTAAAACGTTTCAAAACAATATTTTTTCAACCAGAACGAAAGACAGTGTTTATTCAGTTGGTAAATTTAAGTAATGGTAATATATTAATAGATTGACACATTTACGAGTGTGAAAGTACCATCAAATAACCACAAACTGCAAATAAAGAAAATAAACTATTGAAAAATTAAATGAATTTGTGGTTTAGTCATGTCTGCAGAAGTTGCAACCAATTGTATTATTGGAATTATTGCTGAATCGTACATTTGCTTTAATTCCGAGACGCACTTGATTAGTTAGCAAATTCAGTGCCAACTTGCCAGTTAGGAGTAAGCTAGAAAATGATGTGCAAATACTGTATTTATAATAGATAGCAGCTACCTATATTCATTGGATGTCTCTATCCGTAAAAAGTATTTATGCGTGTTTGCTTATCTCAGAGATCAGATTCATGTTCCAAAAGCATTCATGAGTAATTTTGAAGCATGCTTCCAAATGACACATTTTTACCACATTTACTGTCATTTTTGCAGCCATTTTAATGTTTTCTGTAGCTTAACATGTTTTTAAAAATTTGCTATTTATAAAAAGTATAGTTTTTTCACAAAAAACCATGCATAAACGTTCTGCCCATCAGAGTGATGGAATTTTCATTCTTTTGCACCTAAATAGCGAGAATAGTGCCACCGAACTGAGGCGCGAATGTTGTACATGGATCACTTATTTTGTTGAAATTGCAGAAAAACTCAAGAATTCTTCCCGATTTCTTTAGCAAAAGGAATTGAAGCTAATTTACAGGTAAGCTATCTACAAATTTATTAGTATTAAGTTTTAAGTAATTTAAGTCCTCGCCAAAATTAAATGTGGTATATGGAAATTAATTAATTTATAGAAATGAAAAGAAACATCAATGTAAAAACTGGATTGAAACGGAAACCTAAACTAGCCAGAGTTTCAGTGGCAGTGACGGAAAGCAGTGACAGTGACTCTAGTTGGTACAGTGACAATGACTCCGGAAGTGGAAGCCACAGTTACTCAAGTAGTGACAGCGGAAGTTTTTCAACCGATTTAAGTGACGACGATAACCTTAGAACTACGGTGTCTGTCAGATCCAAACGTAAAAAATCTGAAAAATCACTTTTCACTGGCACAAAGAAGTTTGCCTTTAATGAAATCTACTCTGATGACAGTTCTAAAAATGCTGGCCCTTCTTCGTCCAAGCGATCCATTTCCACGTCATCGAAAAATCGTTCCAGAAGATCTGATACAAACAAAAATCGTAAAATAAAGAAATGGAGTCTGGTGTTGAATGACGAGCGAGATAACATCATTGTATTACACGGCAAGGCCGAAGGTTAACATTTGTTGATTCATTGTCACCCAAAGATATATCTGTACTCTTTCCAGTCATTGTGATGAAATGTGTTTAATTTTCTTAGGAGATCCACCGATTTACCAATGCACCATATGCCGTAGAAAGTTTCCCTGCAAAGCGAATATAAGATATCACGATATCTGTCGAACTGGGGACAAACCCTTTGAATGTGACATTTGTGGAGATTCTTTCAAAACAAAGCATCATTTTGAAAGCCATATGAACACTCATTCAGACAAAAAAATACACAAATGTCCGATTTGCAATAAGAAATTCAAACATAAGAGCAGTGCAAATCGTCATTGTAGGAAAAGTGATGTCTCTGGCAAGAAAGCAAACTTGACTGAAGTTAATAGTTCAACCTCTTCAGGTAGGCCATAAATAAAAGCAATCACATCCAACATCAAAATAAATCGAAATTTATGATAAACGTAAAAAAAGGAGTTTATACTTAGAAGATTCTGATTTAGAGTCTGATTTTGATGAAAGCAACGCGAAATCTGTCAGCAATGCTCAGTCTGAAGCAAGAAGCGATAATGTGGTGCAAGAGAAAGTTAAAAAGTCCAATTGGAAGCCTATATCTTCTGAAGATAGAGACCATATAACTGTTATCAAAGGTATATGCACATTGATCGTTCGATTTGCGTATAACATGAACTAATTTTATTATTAAATTATTATTGAATTTCATAAATTAATTTAAGCCCATTAATAATTGGTATATTCGTTTAGATAACCCTCCTTTGTATCAATGTGCATTCTGCGAAAAAAAGTTCAAATTCAAATACGACATCAGAAAACATGATTTCTGCCGAACTGGAGAGAGGCCTTTTGTTTGCAACATTTGTGGAGATTCCTTCGCCAAGAAATACAATTTTGACTGCCATATGAAGACTCATAGCGAAGTAAAGTCTTTTCCTTGTCAACTTTGCGATTGTGCATACACGCAGCAAGGATCTTTGAATCGACATTTAAAGAGAGTTCATCGGAAATCGTAAATAATTTATTAATAACATGTTCCATGATGACGGGAAATAAAGTTTCGATTGCAATTAAATCCCATTCCGTGATGTTTGTAAGTGAAAACTAACTTTTTCTGCTATATCATTATTAATGGACTTATAGTTCTGTTCATTTTAGTAATTATTACCTCACCGTAGACAATACTGTGGTATTTTAAGAGATAGCGATAAACTAAATATACACAGATATTTGGTAATGACAAATGTAGGTTGACATAAAGCTTGACGGGTACATGTGTCCGGGCACTTGGTGCTACGTAAAATTGTTGCTCCCATATAGACTAATTCAACGTTCTACAAATAAGGTTGTTTGTATAATCGTTATCGGTAATCGTTGGACTCATTACTCGTGGTCATCAAACATCATAAACACGGAATGGAGATGGGAACTATTCTCAAAACATAATATTGCACTTATCTGTAATCAAATGGCAATGCTATCAACGCATTCATAAAAGATGTAATTCTATACGAGACAATAACTATTATCAACACTATATAATTGAAACACTTTTCTTTTGGGCACATAATAGAACCAAGTGGATACCAGAGCAAGGTAGTGGTACTTAATATGTCAAAATAAATCAGCGGCAAACAATAGTTTCTCGTAGTGGCTCTGGCTACCGGAACAGGCAACGCAAAGCATTAAGAGATTTATAAGTGTATATAACAGTATGCTCTATTTTCCAGACCTAACTGGTAAACATAGGTTTAGGGAAATATATTCGACATAATTTACGAGCAAAAAGAATTTGCCGTTATCAAGCTCCAGATAATTTTTATCTCATACTCAAAACCTAATGTATGTGTAATTGCCATTTGACGTTATTCTGCAGTTTAGTTACTGTTTGATGTATAAGCAGAAAGCGTCAGTCATCTAACTCACAATAAATCAATAGAAACTCAAAATTGAGAATTTTTGTGAAAACTGTAAAGTTACTCCTGCAAAACGTGAGTATTTACTCTAATATTTAATTTATGATTTTTGTGATTTGGCAATACTTAATTTCTAAGCTAAAGTGTTAAACTTGTTAAGATAGAAAATGTCCGAAGAGCTGGAGAAATGGGAGAAGCTGATGGCTTGTTGTTTCCCTTGGGGTTTCGTTTGGATGAAGGAAGGCGGACCGGGAAAAGCTTGCGTGACCAATTATTTCCTCGGCTGCTGTTGCTGCCTTAACATATTTCATGCGTGTAAGTACGTAGGCAAACCCGGAGTTCACGGCAGTCCCTACCATCATATTGCCTCCCAAGGGGTTGTCACCACTCAACCTAGGTAACTCCGTCTCCACACCAAATTGTCACTTTTAAAACCTACCTGCCCTACGATAAACTAATTAATAAAAAACAAAAGCAGATCTATATTTGTACCAAACTAAAGATTTGTCATTTACAATCGTTGTGTTAATAAATAGCTAGTATTTCTGAACAAAGTTTTATGAATATTACTTTAAGGTCTTGTCTATTGGTCGATATCGCTCCAACCGATTGCACACTTTGTTAGAGAAGATCTAATTTTTCATATTTACTTTTGGCATAATCTAAGTTTTGCATATCTACTATTTGACCAAGGTTCTTTTATGATTGAAATGAATATGATTAAAATTTAGAATTAGACTGCAAATCCATGTACATTTACCATTTTTGTTCTTTTATACTTTCAAGTCTGAATACGCTCTATTAAACCAGCGAACGATGAAATTTTACAAACAAAATCCTGCAAAGTGTAAAGCCTTTTATCTCTTGGTTAATCTATATATGCCAATTCCAAAACTTTTATGCACTGTAATACTTTTACTTTAATATTCAACCATTACGCAACTTCATTTCGCTGATCCGCAGATGATAGGACAAACAATTAAAAGAAAACTGTTCATAATTCATGAGTGGCATATTCGATCCGGTTTTACATACACCACAAAGCATTTTCTACTGTATCTACTGTACACACACTACAAACGTTTTTTTCCTTTTTAATAATACATTTTATTTGCATACTCTTCCAACCTATTGAACTGCAATAGATTTGGAAGTGAAATTCAACTCCCACTTTAAGCATTGTACCAAAATATCACTTGTAAGATTTACGGAAATGAAAAGACACTAAAAATTAAATCGTTGATTAATAAAAACGACAAAATTAGTGAGCATTCCTAGTATGCATAGTTTGATTTTTAAATTTGTGATTCCCTTTTTCGCTTTAACTTATTTGTCAAACTGTTTTAAATTCAATGCATCATCGGTTACACTAATCGACATAAAATTCTTCAATGATGTAGTTGAATCTTGCACAAACTGTTCCGTAACTATCATCTACGACAAACATTTACCAATAACCAATCATCTTTTGAGTATTCCGGTAACAATACTTCACATTAATGTATTTAAATTTGCGCCAGTTTGGAGAAAATGGGTTTTCCCTTTCCTGAGAATCGGAATTAATCTTCTGGGTAAAAAATTGGATTCTCTGAATGTCCATTTATGTGGCTTAAGATTTTACAAAATGGAGGGATTTGCACCAACGATTTGTAGCGAACAACATGGCTACTCCCTAATAATATCTTCAACCGAATATAAGCGTTTGATTTATGAAAAGGGGACTTACACCACTTTATTGGTTTTTATGAAAAAAATGAACCGCGAAGAAGGAAGATCAACATCGGTCTTGAAGAAAACTGTGATTGATTATAACATCACTTCGGTGCAGTTGGTGTGTATAGATATTTGTACTCAAAATGTGAAAATCGATAAGAAAGTATCGGGGGATTTTATAAAACCCGCACTGGTGGAATTGCTTGGGATATATCATGAAATGCAATGGAATCTGATTTCCCAATACAATTACGGAAAACAAGGGACGCAAAATTATAGCGTGCTAAATAGTTCCAGTATATCTCCATTTAAACCACTTCAGAATCAAAATGTGAATTTGCAAATTGTAATCAACCTGCTCGTTTGGGAAAATTCAAATTTTACTGAACAGTTAACAACTAGAAATATCAGATTCAAAGCTGTAGGAAAATACCTGATCAAAGCGGGAACTTTATATAACGTAAAAAGTATTCAAAACAAGGAATTTCATCGGTTTGTGGTCGTGGGATATGACAGTTTTAACTTTGTGACATGTGCAGGAGTGGACGTTTCTTTGTCTTTGGAAATGTACGTGGAACCGTACGATAAAACCTGTTGGGCTTGCTTGCTGCTTAGCTGGGTCACCTTTGTTATCATATTTTCTTTCCCAACGTACTGTCGTCAGCAGAGAAGACGTGAAAGATATCTGGATATTTCCAATGCAGCTGCCACTGCAAAGTTTATGGGAATGATGATGGAAAATTTATTTTTCTTTTTGTCCGCCTGGCTGGATCAAGGGGTCGAAAGTTACAGTTACTCAAAGTCGAAAGTGAACCGAATGTCAGTTTGCTTAATATTTATTCCTTGGATTATATTCGGAATAGTTTTCAGTAATTCCTACAAGGGGATCATCGTTCGGGAATTGACCTCGGAAATTCCAATCGAAAGTAACTTCAAGGTTTTTGCTGATCTTGAAGATTTTGCCATGATTTCCACCGCAGATTTTCCATTTGAATTCAGGAGATATGCCAGCAAAAAAGCTAATTCCTCGATCTTGGAAATACGTAAGGTTTGTTTGATAAATAATCAGAGTTACCCAAACGATTCATGTGGAAGTCTTAATAGTATGTACGATTTCTGCCTTGAGCGAGATCTTAAGCGTAGAGAACCATTAAGGTTTTGGAACGATGAAGAATTCTTCAAAAATGCTAAAATCGCTCATCATGAAAAATCAGAATGGATATGGGAACAAATTATAAAATCTTCTACAGAGTTCGTACATTTGGAATTTAATAAAATGAACGATTACTTCAAATTGCCAAACAATTTTCTCATCGCTCATCCCAATGCACGGTGCAGACCTGCGTTAAAAACACGAACTCTAGCATTCCAAATCACAAATGAAGATTCCCGGTCGCTCAATAGAATCATTGAATTTTTGGAGTCTTGCGAATACAGAGCTTTCGTCGAAAAAACAAGCCAATTGGAATCCTACGGAAAACATTTGTTTGACAAACACAAGTTTGTATATGGAAAAGATCAATTTTTTAACCAGGAAACTATTGTCACCATTCCTCTGATAGTAAATTCTAATATCATTTACAAGAAAATGCAGATCCTCATGACCACTGGAATAATTCAGCTATTTCAGCGATGGACTCACACTCTTCAGGAATACCAATTCATTAGAGAAATCAAAAATAGCAATATTTCTTTTGTAAAAAAGAAAAGCAAGGAAAAAGTCATGTTTACCATTTCACACGTGACATCCTTCTTCTGTATTTTTGGCGTCGTCACATGTTTCAGCATAATTTCATTTTTATTTGAAAAATTTGCTTATCAGCGCAATTGAGAAAATGCACAAAAACATTTCTCAACCTGCCTACATTTTAGTACATTTAAACCATAGAAGACGAAAATCTCAACGAAAAATTTCATTTCAATTAATTTGCTGTACTAACTAGGTAATTCACAGACAGACGAACCGTCCCATTAAATACAGTAGCTCCCGCTACTGAATGACAAAAATGTACACCAATTCATAAGAAATTATAAATAATATTAACTACAGTAAAAATAAAAAGAGTTGATTCCCCAAATGGTATCATTGCCGATTGCTTGCTTTAAAAATATTTTCATTCAAAAGTAATTAACATCATAGAATGAAAACTTTTGCATTTATTACTGTTGTATTATTACACTCTAGTATTTTAGTTAAGAATATTATTTGGTGTTTTATGTACTACAAAATAAAAGGACAGACAATAATATATACAAAGTTGTAATTGCAATTAAATTACTCATTAAACGAAATTATCACTTCATTCATTATACAGAATACAGGTAGGTTAATGCTCGTCATTACACTATGTAGCTCATTTACTATAATTACTACAATAACTTACAAGCATAAAAAGTGCATTTCTTCTAGAATCCCTTGGGAGTTCACAGCTACAGCTCTCATAAACACAAATAAACTATTTTATTGCAAGCACGATTTACATCAATACTTTTACTAACAATGAACATGTAACACTGTATAGCAACTGCACTGCATGAAGATGAGGATGAGTTAGTATCCTTTAGATGTGTACCAATAAACATTATGTACAAATAAGGTACCTATAAAAACTTGTAAAAATGTAGAGAAGTAGCTAAAAATGCCTTCGGATAAAACATTTAAAAATCACCTTTCAGTGTGTTTTAAGAGAATTCCTGTTAAATTAAAGCATAAAATGTGTTTAGACACAGGTTATTGTCAAATAAATACTAATAGCTAGGATATTAATAAAGAAAGTGAAAACGAAGTAGTGTTAATTTTTCTTTGCATTTTTTCTGTTCATTTTGCGCTTTCTTCTGCGATTCATTCTACTGTTCATGAGATCTTGAAGACGTAACTTTTGTTTGATGATCTCGATCATGTCCACCACTTGTGTATGCGTGAAAGGGCAAGTACTGTAGATTGCCTTGCACTTTCGTAAGCTCTTGAATGTTTGTCCTATTTCTATTGCCGTAAGGAAACGATCTCGAGCGTCAAGCATCTAAAAGGGCATGAAACCAATGTATTTATGCAAATCCCAGATATAAATAATTAAAAATCAATTTTTCTACTACTATTTCTTGAGAAAATTGAAATAATTACAAAATCATCAACAGTAGTGGTGGGTGAGGATCTGGGACCTGTTTTCCTACTTCTGGATGAAAATTCAAAGGGACTCTCTTGATTAAACTGATGAATGTTGCTTCTGAATCCGTCAAAGAAGGGATCTTCTGCAAAAATGTTGTGTTTGGGCGGGGGACTGACAACTTCAGACCACGTTTGAGATTCGCTTCCATCATACTCAGGGGTAAATTCAAATGTGAAAGAGGGGAGGACCATGCTGAATATTTTCTTGAAGAAACTCGGTACAAAGTATAATATCATGGAAGAAAAGGAATACTGCGAGGAAGGATTTGTACTGGGGTCCTCATGTCCCTTATCGGGGTATCCCCCGTGGTATGCGTAGTTGGAGTCAGAGGCCGCCGCCACCGGCATGGACGCCGACATGTAATGGTACTGCTGGGAATACGACTGGTCCCGGTGATTCGGGCGCCTGCGCTTCCCTTTCTGCCCATGGGGTCCATGTCCAACTCGAAACCCCTTCTGGGGCATATCCACCGACTCCCACTGAGTTTTGAATCTTTTCTTGTAGTACATTTCCTTCAATTTGTTCATTTGGGCATCACGGTGATTTTGGTAACGCTGAGGACGTCGCCGACTTTCAGCAAACGATTCCTCCTCCTCTTCAGAAGAATTTTCCTCGCTCTCCTCCTCCGTATCCTGTCTTTGCTGAGTTTTCGGTTTTGCCAACGGTCTTCTCGAACGAGTTTTGCTCAGAGCCAATTTTTCATTTTTGTGATCAGGCTCACTGTTAAAACAGAAAATAAATTCAGGACCTATTAATTTTATGCACCAAAATTTGTAATAATTTCTGCCTTTAATTTCTTTGAGCCATATAATAAAAATTTACCCTGCCATAAAATAACTCCTCGTTGCGACATTTTGACTAATTATTGATGTCAAATTAGATGGTTAAAGATTTTCCTTCTTTTCTTCTTAATTTTTCTTAAGTTAATTAAGATTCTGTATGCGTATGAGAAGGCAAATGGGAAATGGGTTACTTTACGTTTTACCACATAAGGAGCATTTATTTTATGGTCAGCTTTTATTACGACTCGACAAATGCTGCCTAGTTAATTGGTTTACTGCTTAAAATAATAAATAGCGAAAGTGGAACCAATTAGGAGACACTGTAAAATAACAGGCACTATGAAGTAATAAAAGAGATAAGAGATTTGAGTAACATCTTACTAATCTTAATGTTAATGTATTCTCGACCCTAGATAACGAAATGTACTTACACAACCGAGTGCATTACACTGAGATAGTCGTTGACGAATTTATCATTCAACTTCTTAATTTCATTTGGTCTCTTTAGGAGAGCATGCGAATTAATTGAAGATTCTGCACTTATGCTGCACAGAGCTTTTGGCAGACACTTTAGCGCATCGAGGGATTCTATTTCCTCTAGAATTTTAGCACTGAGTCTTTCTTTGGCAGATAATCCAGCATGGTGCAATGATTTCTCTGTCCTCAGATAAGGTCGTCTCTGATATTTTGGACTGCTTCCAATTTTTCTTGTGTGGTGGTGGAAGTGACGTGGGTGCACCCCTCTCGGGCTCACTTTCTCCAACATGGGGTGATTTTGCACTGATAATAGCATAGGGTTGTGCATTCTGCTTATTTCATAACTATCATTTGAGTATGTATCTGAAAACAGAAATAAAATCTCGGGAGTAAATAAACAATATCTTAAAAGTGTGTACACAATTTTTAGATTAGGAAAAACAACCTTTTGAAAGAAGTAATAAAACACAAGAAACTAGAAACACACGAACACTTGTTGAATAATTCATGATTATCGGTTGTTTTTAATGTAAGAATCTTTGGTGGAAACATTGATATTTTAGGTTTTGCTGTACACCCATATAGAGTACGAATACTGATTGTTTACAAATAATTGCACTTGTAAGAATCACTTAAACAATGAAAAAGAGTAATCACAACATGCAGAATCAGTGTCCGTAGATTAGAAACACAATTGTTTCATTTTTCAAAAATAACACTACACTTGTGATTTTTTGCAGCACGTTTAGAATAATTAGTTGATTTGGTAGACGTGAAGTATTACTAAGAGAAAAAGGAACTCTTCACTTTACACTGATCACAATAAAATGAGAGAGAATTGAGAAACGAAATAAAAAGTGAAACTGATTTAGCTGACGCGTGGTGGAGGGTGCTGTGAATTGGTGGTCCATGGAAAAGAGATAAGTGCAATGTCAACTATGCGAAAACAATGAGAGCATCTGTAGAGAAGTTCATGCACAATTAGATTAGGAGTGGAAACGAAAGGATTTATTATCTGAATGATTATTGTTATGCAGTAGAAAGGGAACGTGCGATCGCAGTGCAGACCAAGTCAATAATGCAGCTCTTCTCTGTGACGGAGATCGTGTCAATATCGCACCATCAGTGCTCTCAGTTGCAAAAGCGAGGATTAAAAGCCAATTAATGATCGAATTGACTTTTACAACCATCCACGTGCTATCTTCACTCCCTGCTCACTCTACCGCAATGTTTTCCTATCCGCTTTTTCAAAACAAAACACTGCAAGAGTATGTCGGAACGTCTTCTCCTCTTTAACTTCTTTCTTACAAACATATACATTATTTAGTACTTTTATACATTATTTAGTACTTTTATATGCATTCACCACACTCACCTTCTATTCATGCTCTATCAAATACATCAGTAATCCTTTCCTTTATATGGAATCCAAATGAAATAGAATACACAGCAATCGACAGCAATCAAGGCTTCGAGTGGGAAATACTACTAGTGGGAAATTGGGTTTTTGGCAATGGGAAGTAGAGAAATAGGAATAACCCTGTATCAAGGTAAAGTCCAAACAAGTACAAATTTACTCTAATTTCTTAAGCATTACATTTTTATGCATAAATTTTTGTATTATTCCCATTTCCCTAATTTCTTGTTTTTCCCTAACACCATATTTTATAAATTTCGCTTATTCTCATTTCCAATAACTTTTAATTTCCAATATTCTCATTTTCCATGCTTTCCAAATTTTCCGTATTCTCATTTCCCATACTTCCTAAACAGCATATTTCCTATTTCCAATATTTCCCTTGAATCTCCATTTCCCATTTTGCATATATTTCTTATTATTGTTTTCTATTCTGAATTGCTTCTCTATTTCTCTTATTACATTCTTTCCTAAGTTTATCTTTCCATTTCCCACATGAGATATATTTTTCATTTTTCACATTTATTATTATTCTTTGAACCCTGCATTTTCATAAATTAATTCTCTTATACCCTTCGTTTCTATATCTTCATATATTTCTCGTCATGTATTTCATACACTTTACATATGGCTCCTGTTCCCTTATTTTTATCCTGCATATTTTTCATGTCCATTTCCCATATTTGCTGAATTATTGTTTAACTATCAAAATTGGATGGGAAAATTGAATAATGAAACCCTTGATAGAAATAACGATGTAGTCTTACCTGCAATTGAATTATAGTAGGATATGTAACTACAGGTATGTACTAATAATATGTATACGCAGCGAGCTAATGCTTATAATTGTACATAACATAACATTTAGGTAGATAGCGTAGATAAAGCCTAGTTGGATGCACTAGGCGAAATTAATGCGTTTACTTACATCGACAAGAGTATCTAAGTCTAAGTTTGAGTGTGTAGTCTAATCATCACTATTAACTGAAAAATGAGATTTGGTTCTGGTTCTGCACCCAATACAATTACTCTGAAGCTCCTGTGTTTAGGTGTAGAGTACAGAGTTGATGCTGCAGGAGATGCACTTTATAGCTAATTACAATTAATACGAGGCGAGGTTAAGGAAAACTACTTAATTAACACTAGTAAAATCTTGTAGTTAATCGAAACTATGCTTCTAGTCTATCTTCACTTTCATTAGGCATAGTAAAACAAAAATGTTTTTAATTTAGGTATTAAATATACCTACGCTTTCGAAAGTTTTCCTTGTAAATTAAAAATTGCAATTAGGCAAAACATTTACTACGTGCTTATTAGTCATGTAAATCTACCTATCTACAGGTATCAATACTTCAGGCAACACAATGTCATGTCTTACACAATTAATATTTCAAAGTCAACAATTCCTCCAAGTATTTGCGTTTGCCTACCAAGAAATTTCTCTCCACCAGTTTTAAAAGGGAAGTTGAGAAAAATGAGACGTTTCATTTGGATTAATGCCAGAATATGCAAATGATTACGACTAGATGCATTGAAATAAAATGGACTAGACTTGTAAAATTTTCTAATTGATTAACGTTTCCATTATACTTTTATTATTGCTGAAGCGAGATTTTCTTAGTTGAACTCGTTTACTGTGTAAGGGAAAAATGTAACAATGTAATTATTATGTAACTATTTTGTATCTGAAGGTATTAAATCTTATTAGGAAGGAACAACAGGGTTTAAATTGGCCTTGTGATTGAGTCACTAGTTCCACTAACGATTCTAGCAGCGACTTTGTATAGTGTTCATTTGTTACAGTATAGGCGGATTGGTTTGGTTTGGTTAATTGACTTAACTACGACAGCTAATTGTCTTTGGATTCGTAAATGACACGTAATAATAGTAGGTAGAGGAAAGCACTTTGCATCACCACGAAACTGGGAACGGCACTAAAGTACCAACACTCTGCACACGGCCTCCGTCTAAACTTTCCATTTCACTACGATATTGTGCACCGCCCCTTCGCACGACCCCCGCTCTTCTGCCGATCGCACTTACGAAGCAGACTCGCATCCACCAGGAAGTCAGAAGTCTTGTCCAAGTACACATCTGTTCCAGAACAACTTGACATCCCCTTGTAAACGTCAAATGGCTGTCCAAAAATATTCAATTAACATTTATTACCATTTTCCAAGTATTTTTTATTAAAAATTGCAACATTTGTTGTGTCTTATGTAATAAGTAGCAGAATATGGCAGATCATTGTATTCCACCATAAAATTAATCAATTTTCCATAGACAAAAATTGTCATTTGTCCGCAAGAATAATCAATGTACCATGCAAATTTTATTTTTTACCGTAAGAATCGTTACTAAATGCAGGAATAATCATTTTCCCAAAAGTAAAATTGCGCTTTTACCCCATAATTTCTGCGTATCATCCTATTATATTGATATTCTTATGGTAAATTGACTACTCTAATGAAAAATGACGATTTTTGTCTAAGGAAAACTGATTATATTGATCGGTAGCTCAATAGAGGCCTTAGAACTGACCTTAAGGCGTCTAGTGCAGTAATAGGATCGTCCTTTCTCGCTCTCTTCTTTAGTTGGCAGTGTTGTAACATAAACTTGCAAACTGGGCTTTTCTTTCAGCAGTCCTTGAAACCAATTTGTTGTAGTTGGTAAATCAGATCTGCCGGAAAATCCTAATCCGGCTCTGCCGATTACCACCGGAACAGCGTAAACTGTTTGAAGTGAAGGCAGTCTGGCCAAGCACATGACAGATTGCTTGGTCACCTAAATACAAATTATTTGTAATTATTTATTGTATTATTGTGGTCAGATTTTCCCTAAATCGAAAGGAAGTAATATTACCAATGTCTTTAGTATGATAGTAGTCAAGTTGGGGAGAGTGCTGATTCCAAAGAAGAAGCTGAGATTGCTTTCGAATCGACTGCTAAGAATATTAAGTGTCGTTAGCTCACTTTGGGCGAACTGTTGAATTTCTAAGGTTCTTAATTCTGGAATAAACAATTATTATGATAAAACTACAAAATTCACAAAATTTTCATAGAATGTATGTTTTCTTGAGATAAAAAAATTACTTGTTAAATAGCCAATGTAGGGTCCCATTCTTATCCTGGCCTGTATTTCCTCTCTTGCCTCTTTGCTAAGTGTGAGTGTTCCAAATTCAACATTTGGGAATAATTCCTGTCGGGAAAGTCCGAGAAATCCCTTTTCTGTAAGACTGGTAGCAGTTAAAATGGTCAATTCCTCCAAATCAGGTAGTGCTTGATAAATGTGAAGTAGAACTTCGTCAGTGCAGCCAATTTTTAAAGATTTTAAGCAGGGGAGTTTTTCGAGGAATAGTTTCGAGAGCGTTGGGCTTTGTAACGGTAATTCCAGGGCGACAACGTTTTCGTAAATCTTCTTGTTCGTTTCAAATATCTTTGACCAAACTTGGAATGCAACGTTATTTGAATTGACATCACAACACAAAGAAAGTCTGTAGAGTTTAGGAACTTTGTCCAAAATATCAAAGGTAAACATGGTTATGTGCATTTCCAAAATAGTTAGGTTCGGCATAAACGGGAATAATAACGAGGTTTTCAGGAGCTTTGAACTTAAATCCATTTCCAAACTTAATGACTGAAGAGTTGTACTTTGTTGAATAAGGAATTTAATGAGACAGTCGAGTTCCACGCGGGCATCAATCGTCGACTCGAATTTCTTTAACTTGAGATTCATTTCCAGCAATTTAATAAGATCTTCGTTGGTTTGAATTTCCGGTTGAATACATTTGAATACTAAATCCACAAGCGCGTTCAGATTCCCAGACTGATAAGAGTCCGAAAGGATATCGATGATGGAACTTGGAAATTCCCCCGAAGAACTGGATTCCCGCGACGTACTCGGTGACGTTGATGATGATTCATTGTAATGATGACTGATGAACTCAAAACAACGGAGGTTTGGCATACAATTAAAAATATCACCGAGGTATTTCCATTCCACGTACTTGTAATGATTTTCAAAAGTAAAACATGTCAATTTCGTAAACAGGATTTCTGCAGAATAAACGAGTTCGGTGGAGCGACTGGAGCGGGAGAGTCCCACCTGGGCACAATGCAAACCCATCGACTCTAAATTCGGACAAAAGTAACTTAGCAGAACTAGCAACTTCTCAATATCTCTCGATCCCTTCACCAGATTAATGAATAGATTTTTCACTTTGATATGTTTGATTTTTGCCCCGTGCATGACTAGAAACTGAAGGATCCCTTTATCAGTCACGTCGAAATTCCGAGAAACGTGGAAAGTTATTGAAGGAAAATCCATAAACATATCATTTTGCAATACATTCGTAAATCTCATCAGCTCCTTTTTATTAGACAGTTCGATTTCTAATCCTTTCTTTGTCAAAATATGCGTTGCTTCCACGTTCCAAATTTTATTTACTAAACGAAAATTCTTGAGATCATCAGAGTTAAAATACTTGAGAAATTTTGCAATTATCTGCGATAAAAAATTCATTTAATGACTATAATTTCAACTCAGTCAGACTGATACACTTATTTTCGAAATAAAAATATTTTAAAAGTGTAGACACAAGTCAAGGTCAAATCTAAAAGGAATACCTCCGGAATTAGCAGCGGGTTCGGTCGCAAACCAAAATTTCCAGATGAGGAATTTTGCATTTCCGATGATGACGAACATCCAATAGCGGACCTCATAATGATGTGCTGATTGCTATTCGCTGATTAACATTACATCTATAAATTCACACCTAACTTTTCGATGCGCTTGTATATTGACACGAAACAAGAACAATAAATTGACATTGTAATTATAATACTTCAAACTTCAGATAATTCACTATTTCCTTTTCCGCTTCGCCTGCAAAATAGAAAACATTTAACTGTTAGTGGATTTGAAACATGTACTGTGCACTAATACTATAAATGCAATTATTGTAATAGTGTTAAAATTATCTGATTTAAATAGGATTTCAACAATAAGGATAACAATAAGAATAACAAAAACATAAATTAGCAAAAATAATGATAGGTGAAATTAATCAGTAAAGATATATTTAGAACAACAAAGAACTTACGCTTTCTGCTTCACATGAATTCAATTTTATTTTATATTTTATTACAGTCGTATATTTACTAGTTTGTCAATTTTTGGCAAGGTTGAGTGTAGAATAGCTAACATATTAACAGAGCTGAATATGTAATCAGATAATGATAATATAGATATGGGAATGGAAATAGAACTTTAATGCAAAGAAAAGTGTTTATGTTTCAAAACAAACGCTGACAACAACTGAACCATCTACGACCAGTCACCAGTCACCAGTCTGACTGATGACTGTGACGATAAGTCCTAAAAATTCCACTCAATAATTTTCTCTTGATTTGTTTTGGTCTGGACGCTAGAATTTATCTTTCAGACTTTAAAACCTTTGCGCCTTTTCCTCGCCCGATTTTCAGACTTACTGGATTTAGGCAAATGTAGCAATAATTGTCCAGAACTGATGCTAGCAGAAAGATGCGTTGGCTGGAGAAGATGATAATGTACCAAACTCCGATAACAATTCGGTGGATCCATGCAAAGCAATCGTAGAATAATATTTTTTAATTCAAACGTGAATGAATGAATGAAGCAAAAAGAATTTCTTAATTATTTCTAGTCCTTTATTGTGGGAAGAATAAATCATGCTTCGGATATTTTGATACTCTAATTAATGCGTGGTCATCGTAGGATTACTATTCCTCTGTTTCCCCGAATCCTATTACACTTTGAGGTCCGTAAATACAATTTTGTGATGCAATGGGACCAAAATTGGAGTATTTATAGAATGAGCCATTTCTGGAGTCGGTGCATTCGGATCAAATTGAACTTTGAATTTTTGAAATAATCCAGTGGTAAAAAGAAACAATTCGTCTTTGGCCAGGGATTCTCCCAAACAAACTCGTTTTCCAACCGAGAATGGAATTAGTGCTTCATTTCGCAACACTGTCTTTTCGTCAGGAGACAAAAATCTTTCGGGGCGGAAGGCTTCGGGGTCACCCCACACTTTAGGGTCATGCATAATCCCAAACATGTTGGCCATTACTAGTGTTCCTTTAGTTATTATGTAACCATGAAAGTCGATATCTTCGGTTGCTTGATGGAAGACACCGAAAGGCACCAACGAACTATACCTCAACACTTCCATTAACACTGCCTCCACGTATGCCATGCTGTCACAATGTAAAATTATTTGTTTAAACATAGAGGGATTGTAAAGCATTTCTTTGTCATATTTTGAAATAATAAAGGCTGCCATTTAAAGGCACCACCAATAAACTGAAAGTAGCACCAGCAAAAACCTGAGGAATGTGTCTCCTAGAATAAATTGACCGCCTTTATATGGGTTTGCCACATAAATCCTTACTCAATGCCTCAAAAATTGAACTGGCTATTTTTTTAAACTGAAATTGTCACAAGTTTTATAAATTTCGTCAACATTGTAAATCATAAATTCGCAACCATTTATTGTGGCAATTTCAGTTTAAAACACGACCAGTTCAACCTTTGTGGCACATTCAGGTTTTTCAATAGTGAAACTTTCACACTTTCACTTTCACTGTTTTTGGTGGCACAATGAAATTTTTGCAATAAAAAATACCTGGGCCGATCGGCTAAACAGGGTTTTCTAGTAGTTCCAACATTTTCTACAATGACCTTGTTCAATTTCTCTTGAACTTTCGGATAATGCGAAAGAAGGAAACAGGCCCATGTTAATGTTGTACTCGTTGTTTCACCTCCCGCCAAAAACAGATCATAAAGTCCACTGAGCATATTTTCCTCTGGAAAATAAAAACTAAAGCATTTCAACAACAACAATCCATAAGATCTAAACTTGAAGACCTTAAAAAAGTCTATCTAAATCATTTATTTTTTTACAAAAACCTTTTTACCTCCAATTGGGGATTTAAAAGTGGAAGATTCAGAAGCTTGGCGAATCTCTTGTAAATAGCAATCAATTAAATCTCGTTTAGTTCCTTCTTCAAACGTATTTTTGTGATCATCAATCGATCCTTGGATAAATTTAAGAACCGGAAGAAGATTTGCTATGTATTCATTGTGTCCAGAAAAATTTGGAGCAACTTTACTCAGCCAGGGGAATGGCATAGCTCTTCTCATTACTTTGGTGGATGACATATTTCTAAGAATAGAAATAATACATTCACAATTTGAATTGCTGATATTCGTACGAACAAGACTACAACAATTCCTAATTGTGATCAGAATGTCAAAACGTTGGGCAACATCAAGAAAACTCAAACGTTCAAAAACTCGACTACGCATTTTCGTTTTCCTAAACTTCAAATTAAAAAAATTGTTTGAAACTTACACTGCGATAAGATCGATTAATTCTCTGATTTTTGGGTCACTATGTGAGAATTTCTCTCCATTGACAATTGTCCAAATTGCATTGATGACAGCAACGTTAAATTTGACATGCGTGTCAATTGGTTTTCCAACGGTTTTTCTCAGATCTTCAATAATTTCATCTACCTCTTCGCTAACCAAAGCTTCCATTGATTTTTTACCGAAACCGAATTCCCGAAGGTTCTTCAAAATGAAACGTCTTTGTTCCATCCATTCAGTCCCGTCAGTAAAGATCACGCCTGCGAAACAATTCATAAACTGCTTATTCCAACGATATTGAAAATATTTCAACACTGCTTTAAGAAACTTTTGATTTAATACAAGTATTATTGATGATACAAAAATATAATAAAATTTCCAATTTTGTATTAAATTGTATAACATTACCTCGTTTCTTTCCGCTTTCAGGGTGCATAAGATGCAATAAACTAGGCCGTCCAGTCAAAGTATTTAGACTGTAAGCCTCTTTCATTAATTTCGCATCGTTGATGATTATTACACTGCGGGAACACGGTTCTATTCATATTGTTCTAAATAAATAGTTTTGGACGTGATATAAAGAAATCTATAAGCCCTTTAACATACCGTTCTGTCCCGAAATAAACTCCAATTAGGTCTCCATAAGTGTCTCTCCATTTTAGCAAAGTTTTATATGGTTCTTCTCCCAATTGCAACACATTTCCCAACAAAGGCCAACTAAATGGTCCTGGTTTAAAATTAAAAATTGTGTAATGACTGTATATTTATTTTTATACTAGATAATTTGTAATAAACTATTTTATAAATTTACAATAGTAATTCATATTAAACAATAATTTGAACCTGGTGGAAATTTAGTAGGTCGTTTGTTAAAAACACCAAAAAATATCCATAGAAAGACAATAAATAACAGAAGTTCGACAAACATTGTGATTTTCAATTTGTTTCCGATTCAATTCAGACTGCCACGTGAATGGAACTTAGCAATAGAAGGTTATTATTTGTATCCATTGCACTATCAGTATCACTACAGTTCGACTTGCAAAGATAACGAAGAATTATTTTAATAAGACACACAGGGGAAAATTATTATACAGTAAAACCTTTAGAGGACCATCCTTAAAAATCATATTTTGCCGATTCGTTTATTTACTCAATTTCGCAACATTTTAAGAAGCACTAAAAAATTTCACGTTGTCAAATATTTCATGGAAAAATTTATTACGTGAGGTAAGGACAAAAAAGTCTCTTGGAGGAACTACAGAAATGCATACCAAATTTTTTCGCTTTTCTAGAGAGAAGTTTTACTGTAACAATACAATCAGGAATTATTGTCGACCTATCTGACTAGAAGATAAGCATGACCTTGTGCAATGTAAAATACAGAGCAAAGTACAAATCTTATTTCTATTCTGGAAACAATCTAAAGTGTAGTCGGTTTGTCCATTGGAAAAATGCAGATAATGTATCAGACTACGAAATGTTTTATTTTTCTTTGCAATTTTATTCCTTCAAATCATTGCGATCTAGAAATACAACTTTGTGAGGCGACGGGACCAAGACTGGAGTATTCTTAGAGTGAGCCATTTCTGGAGTCGGTGCGTTTGGATCAAATTGAACTTTAAATCTTTGAAATAATCCCGTGGTAAAAAGAAACAATTCGTCCTTGGCAAGGGATTCTCCCAAACAAACTCGTTTTCCAACTGAGAACGGAATTAGTGCTTCGTTTCGCAACACTGCCTTTTCGTCAGGAGACAAAAATCTTTCGGGGCGGAAGGTTTCGGGGTCACCCCATACTTTAGGGTCATGCAAAATTGCAAATTGGTTGGCCATAATCATAGTTCCCTTAGGTATCACGTAACCATGAAAATCCACATCTTCCATTGCCTGGTGCATTACTCCGAAAGGAGCCAATGCACTGTATCTCAGCACTTCCATTAAAAACGCCTCCACGTACGGCATGCTGTCAAATTAAAATACCCCCATCTTAAATGCCATACTCAATACTTTGATTTACGCAATTTCTAAAATTAATACTGTGCTTTAAATGAAAAATCTTTTGTAAAGTAGAAAACTAAAGTTTACCTTGGACGGTCAGCTAAAGAGGGTTTTCTTGCAGTTCCAACATTTTCTATAATGACTTTGTTTAATTTCTCTTGAACTTTTGGGTAGTGGGAAAGAAGAAAGCAAACCCAAGTTAATGTAGTACTAGTTGTTTCAGCTCCCGCCAGAAATAGATCATAGAGACCAATAAGCATATTTTCCTCTGAAAAATGAACGAATGCAAAAATTATTGATCAACAAGAAATTTGCTTTTAAAATTGAAAATGCGGGCCTGCGGGCAGGGTGAAATATTTATCAAACGTCTATTTTTAATTGCAATATCTTCCATTCAACAAATAAATTAGAATTAAGAATTTACGAAAAGTAAAATGGAATTTCGAATTTTTTTAATAAGCTCGGTAAATCTTTTGTCAAACTGTTTTGTTTTTCTTACCTCCGTTCTTCGATTTGAAACTGGATGACTGGGAGGCTTGGCGAATCTCTTGTAAAAAGCAATCAATCAAATCTCGTTTCGACCCTTCTTCAAAAGTGTTTTTGTGAGCATCAATAGATCCCTGAATAAAATTGAGGATCGGAAGAAGGTTAGCTACGTATTCATTGTGTCCAGAAAAATTGGGAGCTACTTTACTCAGCCAGGGGAAGGGCAGAACTCTGTTATTTACTTTACTGGATGACAAATTTCTGAAAATAGGAAAGATCTTTGAAATTCCTAATAGAATACTTATGCTGGGTGCTGAAATCATTGTTGATTACCCGTCAAGCGCATACATATTTAAAATTATTGGAATTGTATTATAGTCTATATAAAATAAAATATTTCTAATGTGTAATAATTACGCTGCGAGAAGATCGATTAATTCTCTGATTTTGGGGTCACTGTGTGAGAATTTCTCTCCGTTGACAATTGTCCAAAGTGCATTGATGACTGCAATATTAAATTTTACGTGCGTGTCAATGGGTTTTCCGACAATTTGTCGAAGATCTTCAATGATTTCATCCACTTCTTCGTGAACCAAAGATTCCATTGACTTTTTACCAAATCCAAAATCCCGAAGATTCTTCAAAATGAAACGTCTCTGCTCCACCCATTCAGTCCCGTCAGTAAAAATCACACCTACGAATCAAACAATTTATTAAAAATCCTTTATTATTGCTTAGGAATGACAGTAATTGAAAGATTAAAAATATAAGTTAATATGCTACGTGGATGTAAATGCGTAATGGTCTACCTCGTTTCTTTCCACTTTCAGGGTGTAGAAGATGTCTGAAAACTGGACGTCCACTCAGGGCGTTGTTGCCAAAAGCCTCTTTCATTAACTTCACATCGTTGATTATTAGTACTCTTCAAGGAAATATTCAAAAAAGTAAAGGTAGGGAAACTTAATTCTAACCATTATTATAGAGTAATACAATACCGTTGTGTCCCAAAGTAAACTCCAATTAGATCCCCATAAGTGTCTCTCCATTTCAACAAAGTTTTGTATGGCTCTTCTCCTAGCTGGAGTAAATTTCCCAGCACTGGCCAAGTAAACGGTCCTAGTTTTAAAACATTTTAACCTTGTAGACAAATTTTATTAAAGATAGTCCGAATTTTACAATTTTTACCTGGCGGAAAATTTTTGGGCTTTTTGTTGAAATGTCCTAACAAGATCCCTAAAAGCGCAATTAATAACAAAAATTCTACAAGCATATTGACTTTAATAAGACGGATTCCTCTCTTTAAACCTTACTTACAGCAACCTAACTTCTAATGGAATGAATGTTGGTCAAAAGCAAAAGTATGTTCTACGGGAAAGGTAATAAAAAATTTCAATCATCCAGTAAAGAAAGCAAACATAATTGTTTGATGATTAGCACTTTAACACAACCAATATACAATCAAATCAGGGATTACAAAACCAATCGTCACGATTCACGGTCACGAGTGAGTGATAACAAATACACGTTATGCTTCTGCTTCACAAAATGCAATGCTAAATAGAATTTTACAAAAATGTCTTTTTATGTAAATAAATAACGTTATTTTTTGTCAAGAAGAAATTTTTTTCGGAATTTTGTAGTTAATTTTATTGCTTCTGAGCTGTTTTTTAAGAAAAATAATATTTGTATAACTTTCTAAGTGCCTTTATTTTCAAAAACTTCTGCTGTCATGAAAAAACACGCAAACAAAGGAATACCTTTTCACAAAAATTCACTAATTTTACAGGTACTTTGAAAATACCAACTTCCCTGAATCTCAAATGAGGGGAATCCCATACAGCTTACCAAATAATGGTTTATCATAGTTTATACCAGTCCCCAGTTTATACACATTTCTGTTAATTCTGCCAAGTATCGAGACAATAAATACCCTTGCTGGATGGGACGATGGGAGCAGAAAAAGTGCGAAGTAGGTTACGTTACAAGGCAATAATCACAAAAGATTATCCCTGATGCTGGGGGCACGTGTATAGTGTACAAAATACATTTATTACATTAGTAGTATATCTTTGATATTCAGTTATAAATATGCATAGTTCAAGTAAATTCTCGTGATGGTAATTTATATTTGTGTAATCAGTAATTAGATAACTGCATGGTAAATAGGTTTGAGTGGTATGACGTATTATAATGGTGTCCCTACATGAATTTCAAACCTGGATAAAATAATATTTTCAATGCGGAACTTTCTAAACATTTAGTTTTTTGAAAACAGGTCGTAACACAACGAGTAAAAGTGATACATTCTGTTTAATTATTTCCCACTTAGTATTGTTTCGCCCTTTTCCCATTGGAAAAAGGAAAATCTGAGATGTTGAATTATATGGTGTGGTCAATTAACATATACGTACTTCGGTACTGCTGTGAATGTTTTTCTCATCCTAGAAATATCAATAAGACTAAAATCCAAAAGAACTTTTTTGTTTTAGTTTCATAATGTGTACAAAATTCTACAATGTGATTTATTAGTCTTTCGGTTTTATTTCTCATAACGATCTGAAAATATAACTTTATGCTTTGGTGGGACCAAAATAGGGGTATTTTTAGAATGAGCTTCTTCTGGAGCTGGTGCATTCGGATCAAATTGAACTTTAAATCTTTGAAACAATCCGGTGGTAAAAAGAAACAATTCGTCTTTGGCCAGGGATTCTCCCAAGCAAACTCTTTTCCCAGTTGAGAACGGGATAAATGCTTCATTTCGCAACACCGTCTTTTCGTCTGGAGACAGAAATCTTTCGGGGCGAAAGTTTTCGGGGTCACCCCACACTTTAGGGTCATTCAGAATCCCGAACTGGTTAGCCAGTACATGAGTTCCTTTAGGTATTACGTAACCATGAAAATCCACATCTTCCATTGCCTGGTGCGGTACCCCGAAAGGAACCAGGGCACTGTTTCTCATCACTTCCATTAGGACTGCCTCCACGTATGGCATACTGGTGAATTAAAAATTAAATTTTTAAATAAATAGATTCACAAACGAATGTAATTAAAAAAAAGTTTTTGTAAATCGGATAGCAATTATTGAATATAAATTCGTTTACCTGGGGCGATCGGCTAAAACAGGTTTTCTAGCAGTTCCAACATTTTCGGTAATAACCTTGTTCAATTTTTCTTGTACTTTTGGATTAAGAGACAGAAAATAGCACAGCCATGTCAATGTTGTACTTGTTGTTTCAGCCCCCGCCAAAAACAAATCGTAGACTCCGAAGAGTAAATTTTCTTCTAAACACCGAAAAAAACACTAATTAAAATATTATTTCGAAATGTAATTAAAAACTACATTGTAATATAAAAAGGATTTTGTAAACATATTAAGCTACCTCCGTCTTTTGAGAAGAAACTGGAAGATTTGGGTGCCTGGCGCATTTCTTGCAAATAGCAATCAATCAAATCTCTTTTAGTTCCTTCTTCATAGGACCTTTCATGGGCATCAACGGATCCTTGAATAAACTTTAGTACAGGAAGAAAGTTGTTTACATATTCATTGTGTCCAGAAAAATTCGGTGCTATTTTAGTTAACCACGGAAAGGGAAAAGCTCTGTTTGCTACTTTGCTTGAAGACAGATTTCTGAAAATACAAAACGATTCCAATGGAAAAGTGTCTAACAAATTGAGTTCTGCATAATTAATTTCAGTTATTTTACTATGAATATACTAAAATGTAAAAAAAAAACTCGGAAAATGCCATTAGTATCGCATTTTCTTAGGATCGAAATATAAAAATTGATGATTCAAACGAAAAATAGTTATATAATCTCAATTTTTAAGATGTTTCATTACGCTGCAAGAAGATCCAGCAATTCTCTGATTTTGGGATCACTATGTGAGAATTTCTCTCCATTGACAATTGTCCACAGCGCATTGACGACAGCAACGTTGAATTTTAAATGGGTGTCAACAGATTTGCCAGACGATTTTCGAAGATATTCAATGATTTCATCTACCTCATCGCTAACCATAGACTCCATTGACTTTTTTCCAAATCCAAAATCACGGAGATTCTTCAAAATGAAACGCCTTTGTTCCACCCATGCACTTCCGTCCGCAAAGATCACACCTGCCAAGCAATTAATTAGTCTATTACATGAAATATTATTTTTTTTAAATTTTACTTATGAAGTGACGTACCTCGTTTCTTTCCGCTTTCAGGATGTAGAACATGCTTGAAACCAGGCCGTCCACTCATCGAATTGAGGCTAAAGGCCTCCTTCATTAACTTGACATCATTAATGATTACTACTCTGTGAATATTTTAATACATTCATAAATTTAGTTAGCAAAATAAGTTTATTAAAATTCGCAATATTAAATTACCGTTCTGCTCCAAAGTAAACTCCAAGCAGATCCCCGTACGTGTCTCTCAATTTCAATGCAGTTTTGTGTGGCTCAAGCCCCAGCTGAAGTAAATTGCCCACCACTGGCCAAATAAACGGCCCTAAGAAGAACGAAAGGTTTTATTTATGTTTATAATAATTAAATTTTAATTAACGATGGTCGTATGTAAATATAATGTAAACCATTGCAAAACATTTGTAATTGGAGAAACATATTTCAATTACAGGGCCTCTCTCAAAAAAATTTGTTTTAATTTCCACATCAGAGAAAGAAAAATGTTTTTCACCCAAACTTGACCGTCCAGGGCCTGGGAATTCCTGAGTTAATTATAGATTGTAATATGATACTGTGGAAATCGACCTTCAACAGTTAAGAGACTATGACTCTCCATATAGTTCTATATCTATTGTTCACTTTGTATAAAAATCAGGTTTAAAGTAAAAATCAGGTTTACAGTCACAAATCTGGTTTAGCTATATTTAATCCCATTAAGTATGACTGATAACCTCGTTTGTTTGGCTGAATTTGGCAATGGAAATGAAAATAAAGACGAAAACTATCGCACTGACACTGTAAAATTAATGGACGAGTTTAATATTTTTACCTGGGGGATATTTCTCTGGTCTTTTGCTGACAAGGGCTAGTAATATTCCTAAAAATACAGCTGATAGGAGAAATTCGATGAACATCTTGATTGTTGATGTTTTCTTTATATCCTACTTGTTTTCGTCAACACCGGTCTCCTCAAAACTTGGTGTCTGAATAAAAGGCTGCAATAGATAGTCATCGAAGTACAAAAGCAGAAAATGTTGATCTACTTATTGTCTTATCAGGGATTATTCTCATGACTGATGACATCATGAGAGAGGCAAACATCCATTATGTATATGTGGAAAATATTCTATTCCACTTCTAATTCATCCATGCATAATTTCGCTACTTTAAAATGTATGCCTTATAGTGGAAAGCTACTGTAGGGGTATGCGATGTCTGTCTGTCTGTTAGTTAGTTTCTTTTGATTTTTTTTTGAAATTTTCAGTGGGCCTTTCCCTTTCAAAGGCTACCTTCCAAAAATAGGCCATTTCTAACCTATGACCTCCTAATAAAAATCCAATAACAAAATACTTTGCACATTACTTGAGACTTGTCAATATAATGGTTTTTAACTTATTTTGCTTTGCTTTTCGCTACCGTATTATATACGATTTGCAATGGTTTACTATACTTATAGTATAATTGCCACTAATCTTAATCTACCTAACTGGCATTATTTACAATTTACTTACTCTGCGAAACAACTTTCAATGCATTTTCAGCATGACATGATATAGCGCATACTTTTATGCCAATGCAATGTTAGTATTGGATAAGATAAGAGTACAATAAACAAGGCTAAAGTGAAGTTAACTATTCTATTATAGATAGTCATGTAGTATTGAGTGATGAATTGTAATTACATAAAGTACCTGATGGAATGACGTAATTAAATAATGATGGTCGACAGTATATGTAATTTGGGTAATTGGTAAATAGTTTTAAGTGAGATGACGTAGCAGATTTCCACCAAGCAGAGAAGCGGTGCTTAAGGCAGTTTGGCCAAGGTTGTTAATTTGGATATAATTGTTATGCAAACGAAACAAAAACAAACCAGTAAAAAATGGAGTTCGTACTGCTACTACTTACATAATAGAAAATGACTTACATAATAGAAAAGTATGTTATTTAGTTACACGTTTGTTTTTCTGGAGTCATTTTGCATCTATATGAGGAAATGTATTATAATATAATTAAATTAAATATTATAATATCTGGGCTGAGATATTTATTTTAAAATGTTGCTGTAAATTTTTGGAAACTATATAGAGACAAAAGATATTGGATGTCGGTAATGTTTGCAAAAACGTTCTCGGTTTTTAGAATATTGCTCTAAATATTTCCGAAGGGGTAACTTTTGTAATATTTTAAGGGTTTAGAAAATGTTTCCATTTTTAAACTATACCGGTCAATTTTTACCTACATTCAAAAATTTTAGCTAAATTGAATTCTAAAGCTATCTAGAAATATTTCTAAATATCCAACTTTGGGCATGTTTTTCCTCGCTGGTTTCTAATAAAATTGCTAATATTCACATTATTCACATTATACATTCACATTTCATTATAGAATGCAAATACATAGTATAACTTGTCTTCGATTGTGGTAAAGACAATATTAATGAGATATTATAAGTGTTTAACTAAACAGACTTTCCTTTACAAACTACAGTTTTTCGTTTTTATAATTAATAAAGGTCTTTTTGATTTATAAAAAATGTTTTTCCATCATAATATTTCCTTCAATAAATATTTCCATTAATATTTGGCATTTTTGCAGGTTATAAAATATCACAGTCCTGTAATTACGGTGCCTCTTACGCCAGTGTTCTTTTTCGTCTGATTCTCTCTCTCCCTAAGTATAGCTCACCAAAAATACTTCATTGCAAGCGTGCAACTTTTGCGTGTCGACAGTATGGAGACATGATGTAGAATTCGACGGAATACAGACCAGGACCAGTGTTTAATTATCACAACAATAATAATTATTAAGCTGCCATCAATCAGAGCTATATTTTACCTTCTAATAAATTTTTGCATTTTTGCTACATATAATATTTTAAATCTTATAATATTTTAATATATTTATTTATGTATAATATTCTATATTTTTATTTAATTTATATTCTCTTAAAATATTATATATATTTCGTGATATAATGACATCATTGTCAGACACTTCATTAAAAGTTTGAGGCTTGGGGGATTCAATGTTCCCCGTACAGTATAGTATAGTCCAAAATTCAGTATCAGTATTCAGTATAAGAATAGCAGTCTATTGCATTTGAAATTTCTTATTAATTAATACTAATGTTGTCATTTGATTTAAGCATTGTGAATATGCTCTGCATTGATTCATGCATTTAATTGGGACATTCTGCCTTGTACTATTTTTATGGCATTCGTTCATCATTTCCATGTGTCGTAGTTTCTGGAATCAGCACAGCACCCAACCCATAATACATTGTCCTTCAAAATATTGCTTTTCGCAGCGGCACCCTAATTCATATTCCAAATAAACAGTAATTACGAGCTGAACTAACTAAATATCATAAAAGCTATTACTACTACAATTACTGGTATCTTTGCAATCACCAACAGATTAATATAATGTACACATACCTGCACTTTGTTATATCCTTCCACAGTTAAGTATGTGCAATAATCAAGGGTCCGTGAAGTTAGGCGACGCCGACGCGAAGTTAGGCGACGCCGACGCGAAGTTAGGCGACGGCCGACGCGAAGTTAGGCGACGGCCGACGCGAAATTAGGCGACAGCCGACGCGAAGTTAGGCGACGGCCGACGCGAAGTTAGGCGAATATTTGCCCTGGAAGTTGGACGACGGGCGACGCGAAGTTAAGCGACAGCCGACGCGAAGTTAGGCGACGGCATCCGCGAAGTTAGGCGAAGGCGACGCGAAGTTATGCGACGGCCGACGCGAAGTTAGGCGACAGCCGACGCGAAATTAGGCGACAGCCGACGCGAAGTTAGGCGACAGTCGCCAAACATAAATTGCAGTTTATGCTTGTGTTCAGCAATTGGCACCATCTTCGAATTTGAACGTCAATTCCACATTATATGCTCCTTTGAAGTAATTCTGCCTATCCGCCGTCCCAGGGTTGTCCGCCATACAGACTTCCCATACCCTTACGATGGTTTATAGTATTTTAAAATAGTCCAAAATACCGTATTTACCGTATTAATGCCACCCGCTATTATTGTTTCAAGTTGATTTTTTTGCAGGTAAAGTTCGCATTGAAATCCCCATGGGGCCCTTATAACTACGAGGGCTTTTATTGTTTCAACGAATTTATTCAATAGTCAATAGTCATATATAGTATTGTATGCAGTCTTAGTTAACTATATCTATACATACAATTAATGAAATTAATTGTATATAATTATGTAATAAGTGAAATACAATTAGAAAGAAGTGACATACAAACTTGCAAAAATTGGATATTCGTATACTTTGCGTAGTACATACAAGGAAAGGTACTCAAAGTTGCTGGAGAATTAGCTACACATTTTAAACTCTTTACCAGGTTGGCCCTTGCTGTGGTAAACAAATCAAAATTCAGTCCATTCATTCTGGTTTCAAATTTTTGCTAATTTAAAACCAGTCCTTCTCCTGTAAGGTTCTCTCAAGCGAGAATTTTTAATTCCAACATTTTAATTTTTCTGTATAATTTGCTAGGGGATACATTGCGTGTATTTTCAGATTTTCATTTCTATTGTTTTGTACCCTGTGGAGCTAAAATCCCCAAATTTAGCTCCAGAACGAAAAAAACTGAAATTCAAAATTCTCGCTTGAGAGAACCTTATAGGAAAATCGCCATGGTTATACAAATCTTGGAAACGATTGACATTTACAAAATTCATTAAAACATTGTCCCATTACATAAAATGAACTCCTACTACTAATTTATGTACCTTACTATTGCTTTGGCTAACTTAAACCCAGCATTGTTGACCTTGAATAAAAAATATGTACAGAAAGTTCTCTTTGCCAAACGATCCGTTTTATTTGCCAAATGGTCCGCCTGACCGAAATTTCTTTTTTGCCAAACGGTCCTTTGCCAAACGTGCGGATAACTTCGCGACAACTTCGCGTCGGCCGTCGCCTAACTTCGCGTCGGCTGTCGCCTAACTTCGCGTCGGCTGTCGCCTAACTTCGCGTCGGCTGTCGCCTAACTTCGCGTCGGCTGTCGCCTAACTTCGCGTCGGCTGTCGCCTAACTTCGCGTCGGCTGTCGTCAAACTTCGCGTCGGCCGTCGCCTAACTTCGCGTCGCCTTCGCCTAACTTAGCGTCGGCCGTCGCCTAACTTCGCGTCGGCCGTCGCCTAACTTCGCGTCGGCTGTCGTCTAACTTCACGTCGGCGTCGCCTAACTTCATGGACCCAATAATCAAATTCTTGCATTCATCTACTGCAAAAAATTAGAAATTGTGCAAGGAACGTAATGTACGGCGGCTCCTATTTAATTAACCGAAATCAAGCATTTTTAAAAAGACACTAGGAAATTCTATTTATGATAATAGACTCCTTGATAAAGGAAATTCTTAATTTCTTGCAATTTCACAGAAATGGTATTTAAAGCCATTAAAGCCACTTTAAACCTGTAAAAATGAAATTTATTATTGCATGTAAGAATTAGTACCAATGAATGCATGTAAATAATGCATCAGAAAATGACAAGAAATGTAGAGCAAGTTCAATAGCATAATTAATTAAAATGACTGCACAATAATAATTAAGCGATGGGATCTAGCATCCTTAGTATGGATTTTGGTGTCAACAATCGTTTGTTGATGTGTCATAAGAGCTATAAAACTGTGTGATAGAACGAGATGGTTAGTTAATGACATCTGTCGTTATTGTAGTAGCTTCATGTTCCTAAATCATTTTATTACTTATTTACTGTCATTCATACTGATTTATTACAGATATTTGGAAAAATGAGTAGTTTAGCCAGTAACTACCGTTATTCGCAGTTGATTTTATTTGCGATAAACTTTTACCTGATTCAACAGGCAAATTGCCACGGGATGTTGATGGACCCGCCGAACAGATCCTCCGTCTGGCGAGTACCCGAGTTCAAAAGTTACAACGCTACTCCTAATTACGACGATAATGGACTCTACTGCGGCGGAATTCAGGTCACTCTCAATTTCAACCCTCTTTTATTCTTTAGGACCAAATTACAGAGCTTTTCAGCTAAAAGTATCCTTAGGACATTCAGTGTATACGAAAAAATCTTGGTATGTATGAACGTTAGTTATTATTTCCCGCATCAAGTCAAAAACGGGCAATTTAAATACACATCTGCTACCTTTACACTGGATGTCCTATGGATACTTTTGTCTGAAACACTCTGTACATGCTTGATTATTAAAAGCCAATTTATTATATGCTTTAGGTGTTGTATGAAACAAATGGAGGGCGTTGTGGGATTTGTGGAGATCCGTTTAGCCAGAGTCAGCCGAGAGACAATGAAGACGGAGGAATGTATCACAGTGGAATAATTGTTCGCAAATACAAACCTGGGCAGGTAATCATTTTGGCTGTTCATTTGAAGTCTGTCCATGAAAAAACTATACATTTATTTTGTTACACCAAGAATTTGGTATAGCAAGTCTTTTTGCTTTTAATTAATTAATTAATTAATTTTTAATTTCTTTTAAAAGATTTTTTAAATTTTTTTCTAAAAATGTAATTTTTTGACTTGCGAACTCAGGTTATCCCAATCGAAGTAAACTTAACACAAACCCACTTAGGATACTTCGAAATCCGTCTTTGTGCCAAGGACGATACAGAATCCCATCTTAGTCAACAGTGTTATGATAAACACGTCCTAGAACTTGTGGGGTATGAAAAACCAAAAAGATTGCAAGAAAAGCTAACGACGACGACAGGCATTCCAGCTACGACGTGGTGGCCAAAACCCCAGAAAAAAGAAAAACATACCAAATATTACGTTTTCACTGACCTCCCAAACGAGTATTTTAAGTTTAAAGTTCGTCTGCCCAAAAGAATAAAATGCAAGAACTGTGTTTTACAATGGGAATACGTAACAGGTATATAAAATTGTATAAATCAGAGAAGAACAACTAAAATAATTGAGAAATTGCTTATTATAGGTAATAGTTGGAATTACTGCGACGAAAATCTAAACGGCAAACTTGGATGGTAATTTTCTCAAAATATTATAAATGAATTCGTATACAAATAAAATAGTTATTCTAATATTGCTTCAAATCACCATTAATTTAGTGACGGATTACCCTAATTAAATATCATTAGGTTAACTTTGTAAATATTTTTTAAACTAAAATTTATTTATTATTTTGCAGTGGTCGACAGGAAATGTATCGAAACTGTGCGGATATTGCTGTGATGCCATAGCCTCAGGTCAAAATTCAAAATTATTTTAATTTACTCTTACAATTTTATTTATTAAACCTTAAAGTATACAGTAAACTGAACAATTAATTTAGTAAATGTAAATATGTTAATAAACACGGATAATTAGCACCAAAAAGTTTCATTTATTTCCAGAAATCAAGAATAATCAGTTTTATTGCAAAAATTAATAAAATTAACAATAAAATGATACTTGAAGTTGTGTCGAAAGCAAATTAAAAGACACTGGCTCGCGTTTTTGATTCATGAAATATCTTATTAAAGAAATAATAAGAAAACCAGTAACAGACTTCCAGTAGAAATAAAAGAAAGGCTACACCCAACATAATTCCCAAGAAAATGAAATGATTTTTTAAGATAATTACTGAAAGTGGTTGCCTGCCTTGGTTGACTTTAGTAATTGATGTACACTTAGTATTATCAGTACCGCTATCATTACAAACAACGGTGTAGTTTTTGGTTTCTGCAAGATTTTCGTAAGTTTGAAATGATTTCTCCCAGAAATCGTAAATTCCGGACTCCTGTAAGTTGGATAATAAGCGATGGAAAAAGTCTGTAAAATAAGTTCGATGGAGGACAACCCAAATGTAATTGATGCTCCAATCTTTTTCGGTGTCCTTGCTCCAAACAAAAACCGTATGGGGACTGTAATTTTCCAAATAACTGGTAAAAAATTTTAATTTGTTTTCTCTATCAAAAACTGCAAATGGCGAATTAATCAGTTTCTCTCCAGTTACTGTTTGCAATTTTTTATTTTGCTGAATGTAATTAAAGGATTCTGGTATAGAGGATGTCTTGGGAAAATGAATTTTATCGCTAAATTTGGCATACGTTATACCTAATTTGTACTCTTCAGTTGCATTTCGCTTGCTTCGTGTATATTTCTCGTTACGGACCACAAGGTCACCAAAAATAACAGCGAAGCTGTTCCAGATAATTATGAGAGTATCGACACATTGCTGACTGTCGTTAGCAGTGGTTACTTTTGGTTCTACACAGTCTATTTTCGAAGAATACATTTTATCATTGGTAAATGTTGGGATATCCTTCTCGAGTAGTTCTGAAATTTTTGAAGGAGCTTCCGGAAATGTTTTGTGAAACATTAAGGAGAGCATCATTCCTTTGTATGCTGAGGTGATAACTAAACCTACAACGAGCCAACAAATTATTAAAACATTGTTTCCGGAATTTCTCTTCAGGATACTCTGCTGCAAAAGACTTCCTAGGCAGACTGTAAAATTTCGGATGTATCTGCTAGAAATCTTGCTGGGCTGAAATTGAATATTTGTCAAGCAAATCGGTAGGACGAACAATGATAAAATGCAGAGGAGCCACACAAAATTATCAAAGGGTTTCCACAATGGGGATTGAAATAGATTTACATCTGGTAAAATATTCAGGATTTGGAAATTTACTGTTTTCGAGCCAAAATTCATGACGTCCATACTTAAACTTACAGAAGCGTAGAAACTCAGCTGTCTCATTACTCGATGAACAGTCACAATATTCGTCAGTGCTACTTCATCGTCTTCCAATTCGTTTTGAACAGTGACATTGAAAAATTGCGAAAAAGCTTCTATGGTGCACTGCTCAGTTGAATACTTTTGAATTTCCCTGTGGTTTGCCCCGCAGTACTTTCCATTTAAATCCGAAACGTCAATGTTCATCATATCTCCTTCAGCCGGAATAAGTGAATCGTAAAAATTTACTTGAATTATCACACTATTTCCATTTCGATTTATTTTTATCCATTCACTATTTAATTGGGTTAAAGATCGCATTTTCTTCAGTTTCACTAACATTGACTTATCATGCTCTTGTAATGCGCAAGTCATGCACAGGTGAACAAACTCCCCGTTTTGGGTAACAAAGAAAAATTTTGATTTTGTTCCAATTTTCGGAGATTTAAGAATTCCCTTCACTCTGTACGGAACCATCATCGTAGAGAAAAAATCAAACACCTGCTCACTGCGGGCAAATAATTTGTCAGTTAATTTCATGGGCAGCATCAGAACAACATAATTTGGCTTTTGCACTCTCATTTCGTAAATTTCAATTCGTCGAAACACATTTTTCCACACATGACGTTTGTCAGTCTTTAATATTTTCGGAGGATAAAATATTAGTTTGATGTAACATTTTGTGTACCTCACGTCTTTGTAAAAGGGATTAAACGTTTTTCCTATTAGAGGATTTTGGCCTTCAAGAATGCCCAGCATATGCGTGTTGTCAATCACAATTGATGTAAACATTTTTGCAAAGTCAAAAATCAGTGTTTTGTAAAATAGTAATTTATTTCCATTGTACTTTAGCTTGTTACTCATTTCTCCATCTGCAATGTGCACAAGACAGCTAGAGAAAATATTCAGTAAAGGTTTTGGTTTTTTCCTTGGAGAAATTTTGGCATGCGAACAAATTGACAAAAGTACTACTAACCAGAATATTAATAGCAAAAATTTCATATTTAATTTCGAATTCAGAAAAAATTCTTAAAAACTTCAAAAGACATTTTTTTCTGGGATTGGATTTTATTAGAACAGAAAAAGCCTAATTGCCTTCTTAAATGAAATAAATCCTTTAAACCAACATTTGCAGGATTCACTCTGCTTGCCACAAATACATAAAAGAAATAGAAAAGTTTTGTTGTAATTTAAAGACAGTGCAGTGAATTAAACACTACCAAAGAACATGCTATTGTGTTTTTACAATGCATAGAAACAAATAGTAGCATGTGCTAGACACATTTCTTTTTTGAATAGTGGTACAAAGCAAAAAGTTTTGCATTAATACAGTGCTCCTCGAGTATAAGCAATCCAAGTAAAATCATTTTGTTTGGAAAAAGTGTTTTATTTACGTAATTCTTTTATTTGACATCGCAGTGGCAGATATCTACAGAAAATCAGCAAAGCAGTATGTTTGCTAATTATGCTCAAAAGGAAAACGAATTCAGTGTATCTCTAATGTACAATATGTCTATTCCTTTATAAGGAATTTCTTATTATTTATTCAGTAGTGCAACTACTGTATGCCATTGGGCTGTCTGTCTGTGAGTCAGTTAGTCAGTTAGTTAGTTAGTTAGTTAGTTAGTTAGTCAGTCAGTGAGATAGCGCTATAACTCGAGAACGGTTAAACTTTTTTGATATCTGTTTCCACATTATGAAAATATAGGTCCACCGTCCACCTTATGAACAGGTTAGTAAATGAGCAAAATTGGGTAACGCCTTCCCCTTAAAGGGGGAGGTTAAACTGTTCGTACTATACGTATGTTGTGTGTATGTTGTGGTATGTGTCGCAGTCTGTACTTGCGACCACTATATGTCGTAGTCTACCCATACAAGCGGTCTTTTGAATAAATTCAAATAAATTCAAACATTTTTGAATAAATTGAAACTTTTTAAAATAATTTGAAATAAATTGAAACTTTTGAATAATTTGAAATAAATTGAAGCTTTTGAATAATTTGAAATAAATTGAAACTTTTTTGAATAATTTCAAATAATTTGAAATAAATTGAAACTTTTTTGAATAATTTCAAGCAATTTGAAATAAATTGAAACTTTTTTGAATAATTTCAAATAATTTGAAATAAATTGAAACTTTTTTGAATAATTTCAAGTAATTTGAAATAAATTGAAACTTTTTTGAATAATTTCAAATAATTTGAAATAAATTGAAACTTTTTTGAATAATTTCAAATAATTTGAAATAAATTGAAACTTTTTTGAATAATTTCAAATAATTTGAAATAAATTGAAACTTTTTTGAATAATTTCAAGTAATTTGAAATAAATTGAAACTTTTTTGAATAATTTTAAATAATTTGATTTTTTTGAATAATTTGAAATAAATTGAAACTTTATTATCCGAGATATTACAGTTGCACTACTGTGATAATATATCCGTTTTGTAATGGTTTATTAGTTCTGTATAATTCCTGTGTTCCTTATGTTGGGATTGAACTGTACACAGATTCCCATTAGTAAAAGTTTAACTTAGTATAATAAATAGACTTACGTGCAGATATTCCAAAAGCAGACCTCACATTCTATATGTGATTTACATGTACACTTATTTGAAATTCGTTTATCATGCACAATACAAGCTGTTTTCTGGCAAGCTCAATATTTATAAACGGATTGCTACTTCATTTTTTTCCAATTGAACTTCTCATATTCAGAATATTTAGGTTTTAATTCCACATTTAGGATCTCACAATTATTGTACACAGCTGAAATAGTGTCTATCTAGGCATATTGTTGTGGCTTATTCTGACAATGACCTATACCTGTATTCAATGTCAATCCAATTAGAGTTGTCGTGTTGAAAGTTTAACACAATATAAATTCTAAGAATTTGTGGCTTTGATAGCTTCATCGATTAACAACTAAATGTACTCTTTTACTTTTTACAACATTTTCACATAGAGAAAGGTTAAGAATACATAATGACATTTCACACAAACGTAAGCATTTCAAAGAACTGTTGATAATTTTCAGTCATTTAGGTGAGTGTAATGATTCCACTTTGTTTTATTATTGGCTGTAACAAAATTATAGCTGTAAGAAATTAGAAACATTTCGCATTTCCTAGAAGAATGGTACCAATTATGAACAGTGTATCCGATTTAGATTCAAATCATTTCAAACACCAAGTGAAATTACGCGGTTTGCGTTCTCTGATCCAACTTGACAAGTGCAGCACTCTTTTTCCACAATTCTCTGGCTAAATTGTCATGCAGACGTTTATTAGCAGCCGAAAATTGCTTTTGAAACCTGTACATTTTCCCAGTCTCATTCTCTATACTTTTGTCCAAAGCGGAGTGAAGAATAAATTCAGAGGCAGCCTGAAATAATATTTAAAGAGTATTTTTCAAAAATTGAGATTACTAGATGAAACTCATTTTTAGAGGATGTCAAAACAGCAGGAGGCAAACAAATTAACAAATACATCGACTTATGGATAGATATGGATAGATGGAAAGTTAAGTATAAAAATATAACGGAAAATTATGTGCGCCTCAAAAGTAGTATATTTGCCTCAACAAAAATAATAGCTTAGGGGTAAACGTAGTATTATGTTAATTCGAAGTAATGCTAATTGAGGTTTGATTACTAAATATGAGGTTAATACAAGGCAAATTTATTATTTTTGTAGAGACAAACCTATTATTTTTGTGGTACATTTAAAGGCAAACCTTAAAAAAATCGCATTAATTAGGGAATATGAGCTTTTGGAGAAAAGTGAACACACGCTTATCAAGTAATTTTAAATTGAAATTTAGCACCATTTTGATTGCTGACCTGATCTGGCGATATTGCACACATCTTCATAAGCAGAAGCCAGATGAATGCCTCTAGGGTGGTGACCTTTCCGAGAATTTGTGTGGCCACAGTCGTGGGACAAAGCGCATATGTGTGGACTCCAGTTCCCTCGAGGACTTTGGAAAGTTGCTTGGTGAAAAGGGCTAGGCAGTACTTGGTGTTACAGTAAGGGAGCATGTTGCCACCTTTCAAATTGCATTTGTCCATCATCAGATCCTCCAAGTCCAAATGTGACAGCAATTGCAAAGAGGATGATACGCATACAATTCTATACGGATAAACAATACATTCAAATGTTTTTCAATGGCTTGTGTTTAAGTTTAAGTGTACCGCAAAAATAATTGATTTACCTCAAGAAAAATAGTCCCTTGCCTTACATAAATACATTCAGCTAATAAATATTTATTCAGTCTCAAGTATCATTACTCCGAACTGAGAATATACCCCTGCCTCAAGTTTTAATGTAATTTACTATTGTTTTACTACATTTACCTCAAATATAGTGAAGATTTTGTACTCTACTTGAGCTAAATGTGCTAAAACATTAGCAAATAAATTGCATTAAAACTTGAGACAAAAGTATATTCTCAGTTCGGAGTAATGGTACTTGAGAATGAATAAATATTTATTAGCTGAATATTATATAATAATTAATTATTATATAAAAATATTCAGAAAATATTAGCTGAATATTATCGTTTAAATTTTCCCTTTTTCAATACTCTATTAATTAGCATATACTTAGCATAATGAGACACCGATTAATAATAAGTTACCGCGGTTTGTTTTCCTTCCGAATATTCGGTAAAAGTAAATTAGTGAGAAGGAAATGTCCCAAGTAATTGACAGCCACGTTCATATTGAATCCATCCTTCGTTTTCTTGTTTATATTTGAAGGTGTCGGCGCAATTCCGGCATTATTTAACAAAATTTTTATCTTCGGGTACTCACTGCAAACTTTTCTTGCAAATTCTTGCACAGATTCCATATCGGACAAATCTAGGGCAAATATTTTCTGCGGAGACATTGCAGAACTTTGTAAAAATCTTAAGTGCAGAAATTTCAAATTGTTCTTTTATTCGTCATAATAATATTTATAATAATACTGTAATTTACCACATTCTGGTTTCCGGTTTCCCTTTGTATTTCTTGAACAGTTTCTTGTCCTTCCGTGATATTGACATCCCCGATTACAACGATGGCTCCCCGTTTAGCAAATTCTCTGGCTGACGATTTCCCCATTCCTCGACTTCCTCCAGTGATCACAACCACCTTCCCACTCACAGCCTCTTCGTCGAAATTCTGTTTCTTTCCGTACATTTGGTATTGGATGAAGTCAATAAAAGACACCGTGAACAGAATAACAAGTTTTACAAAATCGACTGCATTTTCTTTAAGTCCCATTCTAATGGCCTTTTACTCCACCCAACTATTATCATTTATCAGTATTTGTGAATTTTGCCGTTTACAAACTTTTGGAAATGCAACAACGAATCAAAAATGTGTTTATTGAAATTATGGAAATTATTTCAAGTTTTTCTAGAGCACCTACAAAAATCGCATACTTGGAATTATTCTAAGGTTTTCTTCACTCTGAGTGAGTATATGCCATAATAAAGTCATGTTGATGTTTCGTAACAGAATAGTTTAGCAGAAATTCCCTTGAACTTGATTTTACTCCCAATTAAGGAAGTGCATAACACATGCGTGCGACCAAAACAATATTGAAATGATTATTATGCTAAAATATTTATGGTATTGGTGAAAAATACCTTACTAATAAGTTGATGTGTAGTTTTAAGACATGCGGACTTTTATCCTCACGCTAGCATTTCAATTTTTAACAGTGCACCATCATGATATGTAATCTGACATAGGTATGTATAATTATGCATAATATGATAGTATAGTATTTTATTGTGTAGAATTTGTTGCTTCACTAAATGCAGTATAAAAAATTTTAAATTAAAGAACTGCAAGGCACCATCAACATTTTAACTTTTGTAATTTTTGAGCCTCTCTTCCAGTTTGACTAGTTCAGCACTTTTCTCCCATAGTTTTCGAGCCAAATTGTCATCCAGTCGTTCATTCGCTGCATGAAAATGACTTTGAAATCGGTACATTTTCCCCGATTCGTTCTTAATGCTCTTTTCCAGGGCACAGTACAATATGGAATTAGTGGCAGCCTAGATTGATATCGAAATAAGTAATAACCAAACTATTTTCACTTAAAAATTTTGAAAATAAGGAATGAAGTGGAGTATTTAAATTTTTTTGTTAACTGCTGCTGAATTTATGTGTAAATGACTTACCTCACGAGGAGACACTGCACATGTTTTTATAAATGTGGTCCAGAACGCAGAATAAATACTTCTGCCTTTTCGAATGATTTTTGTGTTTACGAGGCCTGGGCAAAGCGCATAGGCGTGAATTCTTGTTCCTGCCAGAGTTTTTGAAAGTTCCTTTGTGAAGAGAGCTTGACAATATTTGGTGTTGCAGTAAGGCATCACATTGGCAAACCCAAAACCGGATTTTTCCATCATAAGGTCATCCACGTCCAATTCTGACATCATTTGCAAAGATGAGGATACGGAAACTATTCTGAAAGGATCAAGATATTTAGAATAAAAATAATTGCACTCTAAACAACTATGTAACCAATTTCTGGAACCAACCTTGATTTGCTTTCCTTCTGAAGATTTGGGACAAGCAAATTGGTGAGGAGAAAATGACCCAAGTAATTAACAGCGACATTCATATTGAACCCATCTTTTGTCTTTTTATACAAATTACGCCGTGATGGCGCTATTCCAGCATTGTTAAGCAAGATCTTTATTTTTGGATACTCTTTGGAAACTTTAGCTGCAAATTCTTGGACAGAATCCATATCCGCCAAATCCAAAGGAAAGATTTTCTGTGGGCAAAATTCATTGATTCAATATTATATCCAACCCAGTAAATTCCAGACGATTTTTAAAGGCTTTTTTAAATACAGAAACGTACCACATTTTCGTTTCTTGTTTCGGTTTGAATTTCGCTGACAGTTTTCAGTCCCTCTTTCAGATCGACATCCCCGATGACAACGGTGGCCCCACGTTTGGCAAATTCCCGAGCAGAGGCCTTTCCCATTCCTTGGCTTCCTCCAGTGATCACAACCACCTTCCCACTCACTTTTTCCTCATTTCCATTCAATTGGTTTAACTTCTTTCGAAATCGGTATTTTAGGTAGTCTACAAACCCCCCAAAGATTATACTGGCCAGGGTCATAACTTTTGTAAAGTATTTCACAACTCCCATATTCCACTGTGGTGGACAATTCCTGGAAACAAATCAAAATTCAAAGAGAGCACTGAAATTTATTAAAGAGGTGATAGATTTCTTGTTGTTTGAATGCATTACCAAACATACAAAAAGAAACCTGCTGGAGACATTATAATTATTGTGGTCAGGATATTCTTTCACTAATGGTACGTAATAAAAAAATATTTTGCAACCACAGATAGCCATTTTTACAGCTCTGCTGTTTTGCTCGGTATTTCTGTGAATTTTTTCACAAGTTCGCATCATTAGTAGTAGTACCACCATAATATTGTAAAGTGAGGTGACTGTGAGAAAATAGATGTACAATGTACTGCACCTGTACATACAAATATTAACGAATATGTAATATGGTTCTTTAGACTGGATGCCAAAGAAAAGAGCGATTTTGGATTAAAATATCAAAGGTTAAATGTTTGCGTGAGAATGGGAACTAAAACTACATCACTTTATGCGATGGTGGTCTCACCCTGTTGCAGGCTTTCGTTAACACATATAGGTAGGTCTTTGTATCATCATAATCATGATTTTCGCATATAATTCAACCAGAATCTGACAGCAAAAGGGGGTTAACACAACCCTGGTAAAAACGACACTAAATAATATGCCATTTAAACCACAATGATATTATAATTATTTTTATAGCAGACAGATTATTCTATGATATACAGGGTTATCCAAAAGTTACTGACCCTATGGAACACTTCCTAACTCTTAAACGGTGGTCGCTAAAGAAAATCTAAAATATGCATTGCTGGAAAGCTGACAAAATTTCAATTCGATATGATAACACGGTAACGTTGTCACTTTTAGTGGACACCAATGAAAAATACAAACAGAAAACATGGTTTTCTGAATGCCACTGTGTGCACAATGGTATATATTATTATATTACATTCCTGTGGAGGAAATCAGTGAGACTGGCTCTCATTGAACGGAGTTCCACAACAAAACATTTGTATAAGGTGTATGATGTGATTATAAGTACACTCATATTTATTTTATTTAAAATTTGAGCTAACATATTATTTGCTCCTTTCCAACAAGGAAATATGCTAATGTACCAAGGAACAAGTAAATTACGTCATGAAATAACTGTGTAGGGAAATGACTGCACGTTTCATAATGCGGTAATTAAAAAAGGCTTGCATTTAAACACACTCAAAAATAATCGGTTTATCTCAAGAAAAATAATCACTTTACCTCATATAAATACATTGAGCTAATAAATATTTGTCCCCAGTCTCAAATATCACTACGTTACATTTTCCTCAAGTTTAATAAACTTTTAGTACATTTAGCTCAAGTAGAGTACAGAATTCTCACTAGACTTGAGGTAAATGTACTAATCTTAGCAAATTGCAATAAAGCTTGACGCAAAGGTATATTATCAGTTCGGAGTAATGCTACTTGAAGCTGGTAAATATTTATTAGCTAAATGAGGTAAATTGATTATTTTTGAGGTGTGCGTTTAAAATTTTCCCAATAAAAAATGAGTCATTGAATCAAACTTTAATTCCTGCAGGAAATATTGAAGAAAATTTCAAGGTTTTCATAATTATGCTAACAATAAATACGTGGGAATTATATAGGTAGGCTGCGGATAAATAAATTGCATAATGCGATCCTGGCTATACGAATTGAGAATAATTAAAATTAGTTAACTTTATGTACTTCATTCCTTTATTTGTATGCATTTTGTTGACCAATTCAATTGGGTTACATAAAAAGAGGCAAGAGAATCAGTTGAGACTGAAATGGAGGATAACGTATAATGGAGACAACGAACTAGGTACAATTAAATACAATTTAGAGAGTACAGGGTACTTCACATGGTTTGCGTTCTTACCCAGTCCCACTCTCAAATCGGATAATCTCTACACTACGGCAGATTATAATTACTAATTACAATATTGAGGACATAACTTACGTTATTCTATTCTTATACGTTAACAGAAGAGACAATGTACATTCAAAGATGCGTTGTTCAGTAGTTTACAATGTTTATATTTATAATGTGTGATATATGTAGCAATTGCGTATGTATTGATATTATTTAGTATATGTGGTTTGTTATCGTAAGATTTATGATTAGTAATTAATAATAATAAAGTAGCACTCACTCGATTATGTATTCTGTTCCATACAATTACAGTATGTGTGTGTTTGTGTTCAGATGACATGTCATTAGTAGTAGTTAAGCTAAGTAAATGCAACTCTTCCCACTTGGCATACTATTATAATCCATTGTAATTAACTATTCATTCTTTTCAAGTCAATTTACACTATTTCGGTTAATTAAATCAAATGCGTTGTTGACTGGCTTGGCTGGATAATTATTTATAGCATTATTAGAGTACAGTGGTTAGTGTCTATGTATTTTTATGACCTTTCACATTTTATTCCTACTTTAAATTGACTTTCAAACAACACTAGTAGAAATTCAGTCGAGGTAAGCCAATCTTATTCATTGCTGTATGTCAGAGTCCAGTCCACACAAAATTACAGATTCGTTCAACATTCAACTGCATGACAAATTAACGTACGATTCGGTACAATTCCACCAAAATAACACACATCTAGAACAGTGAACTAATTTAAATGGGTTTCAATTATAAACAAACATAATATTATATTATACTAATTAAACTTTCCAACAAGAGTATAAATTCATATAATATTAGAAAGTAATAGTAACGAATCTATAATGATAGATAAATGCGTCCTATATTGATATTGTTTGTAGTGTACGAAAAAGGAGACATAATCAGTAACTAATCATAATTAATTAATTATAATACGATTTTCATTTTCACTTTGCACAACAAAATCATTTCTGTACGCTTGTTCACTTAAATTTGTATGTCACAATTTATAATAGAATTATTACAGGTCATCAGTTTCCGTTTGATATTAGTTAGTGTTAATAACATAATAAGTTATGATATCTTAATAATTGAATATTAGGATTGGGCTAAGTATTATATGATTAAATCACATTTAAAATGGCAACACAATTATCATTAGTAGTTAAAGTTAATGCAAACAAGTAGAAGAGTTCTCAGACCAGACCACTTCTAACTATTACATTTCATTTTTCACAATAAGACTTACTTTCAGCAAAGCTTTTCGTTATGGACAGTATCGTCGTCATGTTTTAAGGTAGCATTTATTTAATTAGCTTTACATTATGTACACTTAAATTCTAAACCATAATAAACTCATATTATTCCATAATGCTAATTAAATTAAGCCGAAATTATCATTAGTAGATATTCTGAGAGTATTCACGTACGACAAACAGAAATTACTTAAATTAGGGTTGAATAGCTCTATTCACTATATACATCCTCATTTACAATTCCATTGAGTGTACATGTAGAGTTAGAGTCTCATTAGTATTGGATTCTTGCATCAAAATCGTATTTGAACTTTCAAAGGATATTGAACGCTGTTTATTGAACCTTTCAGAATTTAAATGCTATTTTTAGTATTAATAATATATTTTCATTTTCGATTTTCACACTACTTTTCATTATTATGGAGAATTTGACTAGCCACTCTACACAGTAAACATTATATCAAGGTTTCCAATATTTCCCCAACCAATTATGTTGGACGTCCCAGAAATGGGGAAAATGGGAAATGAAAAGTCATATATTGGATAGGATACTGTTTTCCATATTTCCCATTTTATGGGAAATTTGAGACTTGCATCAATTTAGGTATTTCCCACAGAAAAGAGGAAACCTTGCATTACATTAATATTCCAAGTGCTAAGCTATAGCTATTATTATTATTACGTTCGCAGATGTTTAAATAGACAGCTGATTTTTGAGTAATTGAGTTTATAGGTAAATATGGATAGAATTAACTGGATTATTATCATTAAACCTTGCGTAACAGTAGATAACCTGAGGTGAGCAGACATACATAAATTGGTTTCCTAAAATGGATAGAATCTAACTAACCTCTGTCATACTTAGATATAGTTACAAACATTAGAGCTAATTAAACTAATTAAAGTCGCTCCTATTCATTTTGGCTTGGCTAGAAAGATATCTTTATCGTTCATCTTGCAAAAATACAAAGTGACAAAGGAATACTCGAGAAAATTCTCATTCGCTATCTTTCTTTACTTAAGTCATCATCAAAAAGGAAACTCTGATCTCTTCAAATTTATGACCATGTAATTTAATCTAATTTCAATATTAGTATAATTACATTCATAAAAAACTACCGACTACTGTAGCTAGCTCATGGTCAGCTAAACTGACTTTAAGGCTAATGTAGTAAGTATAATTAATGTAATATAGATATATGCTCTAAAAACTAGTCAAATAAATTAATAACTTAAACTCACATTTTAGAGATATTTTATAAGAGCAATAAGTAATATGTTTTTCATATCAGAACCAGAACCAGAACAATTCCAAGCAACAATACTTTACTCATCATCTTTCCTATTTTTTACCAAAGAGCATACAAACAGAACCGAAGGCTCTCTTTCTCATTTCCCGTCCGTCTTCCCAATCTTCACGTTTCACGTAGAAAGACAAATCAATGGATAAGAATCAGCGTAATTCACTGGATAACACGTTTGGTTTGTATACAAACGAATAGCTAAAGCTAAGGACACTTGATTACATACAAATATGGAAGAACTAGAAAAAGTGCGTGGAAAACTCTTAAACTATAGATTATCCGTCAAGATATCAATCACAACGCAAAGGAAGTCTAACCTAATACATGGGTTCCTATATACCGATAATAATAAGCTTCCGCACAACCTTAAAATAGAATTACAGTTAATAAGTTGCTTCGTGACCTGCGAGGGTATACAGGTTCACTCCATCGTCACCTCCTGTCGATGGCACCTCAGGATTCGGTCGACTTTCCAAAGCAATCACTTTGTCTTCCCTGCACAACACAAGTAGTCATTAAATCTTCGTCTAACTAACACAATTGCATGTCAAATCAAAGTTAAAACAAGGCAAACCAATTATTTTCAAGTTTAAACCAAAGATTAGGAACAGTTAATATTGCTTCCATTTCCTACTGGGAAAATCAGGTAATAAGTTGGAAAATGTGGAAAATACGACAAATAAAAGAACAAAATACAGAAACACAATATAATTTCCATTACCCACGCAGAGAAAAAAGTGGGAAATAAAAATGCAAATAGAGAAACTCAATATAATTGTGGGAACAAATAAAAAATTAATGGAAATGGTAATAATGATGTAAACTTTGGTTTAAACATGGTAAAATTTGGGGATATGGGATATTAAATGTGTAATTAATGCGAAATAAGGTACCACTGGAAAAGAGAAGCGAAACACAAAAAGGCAAAGCATGAGTGAAATTGATATTTACTGAAAACGATTAGTATTAGAGCAGTGATAAAACGTTTGTGAGTTATAGAATGAGAAGAGGCATTTACTTTAAATGATTAGAGTACAATATAATTTGAGCGTTTGAGAATTGATAGAGAGAGAGACAGAAGAGAGAAAGATTCGTCTGACTGAAAGAATTAATGACTGAGTTCAGTTCAAAACAGAGAATTTTCATGTCCAGCGAGAACGTAGAGATTGAAGCCTGTTTCAGTCGCAGCCACACTAATAGGGTCCGATGGTCTACTTGATAAGCACACCACCCTAAAGCACAGACGAACCAAAAGCCCAAACACATCTTTAGCCAACATCTATCTCATTATAGCCATTTTAATCTGTCTAACACAGTCATTGAACTACTTTAGTCTATTCTAGTCCTACCCAACTCCATTCTAAGTACCAAACGGAAGAAAGCAGAATGTGGGCAACCCCGCTTACCTATCAGATCCGAGTAACCGAAATATTCGACTCTGGTCAGTAATTTCTTGCGTAATTTCACCATTTCTAAAATTTCTTCCTTGCATTCCGTGCTTATGAAACACTAACACGCTATCCGTTAAACAAACTACAAAACAGAAACAATTGTATTAATATCACGGAAATCATGTTGAAGTAAGTACTAATTAACAAAATACTGCATCGCTCTTTACTTACCTACAGAGTCAATTTGAAAGTCAAACTTTATTTGCGATGCGGTTTTTCTCGTTGATTTAACTTTTCCTTGCAAATTGACAAACTTAGCAACATCTGCAACACAAAATCGAAACAAATTCTGTAGTAAAACAACAAAAGGATAGGACAGGCAATTCTTTGAGAAAAACGAGAACGTACCATCGTAACAGATCATGAGCGTATCCTTTTCCAACTGCGTTACATTGACAGCATTTAAATATTCCTTACGTGGTATCACAGTCGCTGAAACAAAAAATTCAAATTATTTCAATAGAAAACGATTTCTTCATTTTTTCAAGTTTCCTTACAAAACAACGGTGTTGTACCTGACTTATCCTCTGGGTCCCCTTGCAATTCATCGCTGTGGAACCAATTAGCAGACGAATTTAGATTTAAAAGATCTAGTTTCAAATTAGTCGACTCCGGGTCCTTCCTAACGTTAACGCATACCATTGGATATTCCATATCAGGTGTTATAATAATCTCGAACGTTTTCAACGGCCACGTCATACAAAACTCGAAATGCTAAACAATCACAAAATAAAACGATAATTTACATTTTAGCAGTATAATACGGAAAAATTGTGAAATTCAAAAATTGCTTATTCTCCCACATTTCCCACCGCCGAACAAAATAGGTGAGAAATGGGAATATTGGAAGAGAAAGCGGAAAAGTGACGTACCTTCAAGAGCATGAATTTATTGAGTGGGTCATACCACTGCATGAGAAAGACCCCTGTGGGCATGGCCCCACAGAGGTAGCGGTATCCGTTGTAGGGGTTTCTGCGAACACAGCATCTCCAGCAGCCCTTGGTTTCGGCGACCCGGGTGGTGAGAGCGAACTTCCTGGGGACGAGTCTCTCGGGAATTTTGTTGCTCATGCGGAGGGAGAAGCGGAGCGAGTGTTTGTTGTTGATGTTGTGGTGGAGGCCGATGAGGTCGTGTCTGTAGAGCTGGATGGTCTTCCCCGACAGGGACATCAACACGTCTTTCACCACGAACATCCAGATCGTCCTCCGAGGATACAGTTGATCCATCGCTGTCTCGTGAAGCTCATTTAAATTCAGCGTGTAGATGCCCTCCTCGGCGCCCAGCAGGATGTGCTGATCCCGCGTCTCCGGATTCACCCAACTCACACAACAATGGATTCTTAATGGACATCCATTGAACACCTGCATCACAAACAAATCCAAACCGTCAATCACAAAGTCCCTTTTCAAATGGCTACACAAACCCATATTCTTTCCCAAACATCTAGTGCTAAATTCTCCAGTTTCGCTGGAAAATAATGCCTGGAAAATATGAAAACTGGAAAAGCAGATTCCAGCAGATATTTAATTTCCCAACAAAGCCAAGGTGGAAAGAGGGCCATAGAAAAATTGCAATTCCAATATGTTATTTTTCCCATAAATTAAACTTTTCATGAAGCGTCATTTACAGGGTGTCCAATACTATTGGGTGGAAAGAGGAAAATAGTTTCTGTAAAAAATGCGAAACCTTGTATTGAGCCGAAATAGAATGATTTCCTTGGTGTGAAAATGAAAAGCATAGCGAATAAAAGGGAAAGAAATGGAAGGAAATGAAGTAAAAGGAGAAATTGTGCCGTTGCAAATGAAACGGTTCATAAAGATCAATGAAATGATTTGGAATGGAGCAGGGGAGCATTTCATCTTAAACTTTTGGATTTCGCACTGACAGTCACGTCAATCGCCGTGACAGATTCCAACACTATAAAATATCCTCCAGCGAACTGGAATTACCTCACGGCCAGAATTCCCTGATTGTTGAATGTTGGCTGTGCCGACTGACTGCGGGAGTCAGTGACTCCAATCTATCCTAATATTGCATTAAGGGAACGGGATTTGAGTGGGTGACTCCGCAGCAGTCGCTCATCCTCCCTCACCACGCCAGCAGAGAAATATAAATGATATCGTAAAAACGCATTGGATCTTAAAATCTTACAACCTGCAGCAGAATGGCATCATTTCCGTTTAGTGCCAATAAAAAGTTCACCCGTCCTGGAGAGGAGCGGAAAGGCCACGAAATAGGACATTGCACTACATCACTAAATCTTTGAGATTCTTGTCTTTTCCTAACCTTGCTCAAGTCTCCTGTCCGCATTCACGGCACACTTTCCCCTCTACAATACCTACGCGCTATAATTTCCTAGTAGGATGGCTTACACAGAAGACAAATCGAATAACAGACACTGCTACAACACTAACAATAAATGTAGAAAGAAAGGAATTCCTACAATACCTTATTATGTTACTGTAAGACACTTCACAAATTCAAAATGGTAATAATGTTATCCAAAATCAACCGAAATTACTTCTCTCCCTCTCCATTGACTACGTTGTCTTGAACTACATTTACAACTCTATACTGCCCCAAGATATCCTACAGGAAATTGGAATGAATAACACAATAGCGTGAAATAGAAGAAGACATGCAATCAAAATGCACATCAGGAGCTGTTTCACACAACTCTACAAGTCTGACAAGTGTCCAACTTGTCAAAATACTCAAAGGTATATGAACATGGATGAAATGTGAGAAAAGTGAGGTGTTTGCGATTTGGTACCTTCATGAAGCAGGCGCCCATGTGGACCTTGGGTGTAGGTGGAAGTCCATTACTGGTGAGTCTGGGAGGACTGCTGTTTTCCTCCTGACGGTTCTTCCTTTCCACTCTGGTCCTTGGCGGAGGAATTGGCGGAAGTCCGGCTGTCAAATCGGGTCTTCCATTCGTTTCAGCTGCGGAGCTGGTGGCGACCGAAGATCCGCCAGATATTCGAGAATTCATTTCTGGAGATTGCGTCAATATGGCAGCACTATCACTTAAAGTTCGATTTGTCTGATGCCGGCGGGGCGAGGCGTGGGCACTCAGACGTAATTCCACCGCCCCTTCCACACTTCCTCGAGTCAGCGTCGCGTCCAATCGCGATGTCAATTCTTCCATCTCTCCAGAAAACGAGTTGTGTCTTCGACGATCCAGCACTACGCAAATTACAATGTCACAATATAATATATTTACAAAATACCAAGGTTTCAAGTCAAATGATAACTGGGAAAATCTATTTACCACTGGGAAAAATTTATTTACCACTGGGAAAATTTATTTACCACTGGGAAAATGAAAACAATGAATTATGAAGGAATATCAGTTGTAAATTTCTAAGTACCCCTGGTAAATAAGAAATTTGGGGGGAAATGCACAAAATTATTTATTTTCCATACTTCTTGCAAAATTGGGGATATGAAATACTTGAAACCTTGGAAAAAAACAAGAGTTTATACTACACCAACGTAAAAGTTAGATCTGTAAATGGTTTGTATGCAGTTCACATTTTGCGAGTGAAGGCTTACCAGATTTTTTAGCACTACCATTGCTGTTACTAGAATTGTGGTTTCTATTGTCCATGAGTTCGTGACTAGACATTGACATGGGATCTCCTAGTGGCAGCGTAGCTCTGAAACATCAATAGCCATCAAACATTAATTGCATTTTTACAAAGAACACAACACGACATCGCTATACTCTTAGTTAGAGATACAATAGCTTTAGGTAAGTAAGTCAGACCAAAAGAGTAAAAAAGTCGAGCCAAAAGGCACGCCAATAAATAAATGCACTTGAGCTTTCCTATTTACGATCAAAAGTATTTACGAACTCAGTTTTCATTTAAGCGTCAAGCATCAGGCTCTTTTTATTTGTGCATTTTGTCTCCTCACAATATCCTACCAATAGAAAATCAAATCTGGGAATAGGCTAACCAAACTAAACTCCGAAATATACGAATTATAAATTAAAATACGAAAAGTTAGGCAAGAACGGACCAAATAACCGCCAAATAAATACTACAAAGTGATTTGAAATCACGAATGAAATAATCCTGCACTTATTGGGCCACGATAACCTACTTTACTATAAACGTAAAATTTAAAAAAATCTTATTAATTAATTCAGATGACAAATTAATTTTATTTTGTCATCTTAATTTTACTAATTGTTAATTTCTATATTGACCCTTTAATTTTGCCTGACAGAACCATGTTTGAAAAGCAGTTATTATTTTGTTTATAATAAAGTAGTTTTGATGGCCCATAAAAACTAAAGCTATTAAATAATAAGGAGATGAAATTCTACGATACAAATACTATTATGATACAAAAAGGAAAACGTACGAGAAAGCTACATAGAAATAGATAGTTTTGAAATCAATGACAATAACGTTAACGTACTGTTGTGAATAGCCTTCACCCGATAGAAGCCTTTCACCGTGACCCCTGAAAAAATACAAACACGACACACGGTCTTTGTACTGTACTGCTTTTCCGCCTCGCCTCTATTTATGCGAAACATTGTCACTGAATGCATTCAAGTCATTAAAAATGGATTTGTCAAAAAATATTATCCATTTTAAACTTTCAAAGCCATATGTATTACTTTTATGTACAATTAATAGTATAGGCAAAGTATTTAATGTATACTGATTGTGAGTGAAGTGACTACTGCGCATAATTCCATAACAGCATATTAAATCTACATAGAGAAAGATTAAGGTAAGAAAGCATAGAAATGATAACCATTACTAAAAATTTAATTTTTAAGAATACATTGAGATAAAAAAATGTAAATTATAAGTTCAGTAAAAAACATTCATTCGCTTTGCTGTTAATCTTCTCAGCTTTATAAACGGCGAGCATACTAATTGCAGGAGCATGTTATTGCTAAAATGCTGTTTATGAAATAAAAACTTGAAAAAATGGAAAAAATGGTGCAGCGCAATGAGAATATAAAAGTTGTAAGCAAATAGAGAAAGACGAGTAGAGTCGGTATTAAAGGTGAGAGAAGTGGAGAAAGGCGTTGCAACGGACAGTACGAGACCAATAGCCAGTAGCCCACAAGACAAAAACGGATATCTTAATTTCCAATATTTACCTGTTCATCAACTCCTCATCTATATACTGGAGCAAAGTCCTAATTTGTCATATAACGAAATCAAACGTAATCAAATCAGTTCTGTCTCATTAGCATTTTTGAATTAAATTATCATTCATTAAATTAAATTCCGCAATAATAATTACGTGAAATATTCATCTACCGGTTTGCCCTTTACAGTAAACTGGATATAAATAATGCAGTGACTCTTTATTAATTCATATTATCCGACAGATTAATCTTAGCTCGAGTAGGCTATGAATAATAAAATGTTTTAATATTAATGCAATACATCATTCATTATTCATTAAACTTGGCAAGCGAGTCCTAGCACTAGGTAAGTGAGAATATAAACACATTATTTTCATTTGCATAAACCCAAAGTTCTGCTAACGGTCAATCTCTGGAACGAATTTCTAACTTTACAAACATGCTGGTGTCATAAAATTAACCCAGTTATCCTTTTCAATGTTCTCGTTATTGATGTTAAGTACACTTTCTGACATTCAAAAGTTTTTTTGCTTTAATTTTGTTTTCAAGTTATAAACATGATATGCATAATTTAAAATTCATTGGGATATCTTCAGGCTCAGTAGTTAGAATTCTTAGAAAGCACAGAACGTTAGAATTAATTATGTATAGTTATTGATTACGAGCAACGTTTGAAATAACAAACTGAAAATACTGGAAAATCAAAAAATATTAAAATTAGTAAAGTAGCTTCAGTCTAAACGCTAAAATACTTTAGTAGCACAAAACTAAAATTAATTAGCTAAGAACTCTATTTTCAATGTTAATTTTATAAATTGAAGCATCCACTAAAACTAAACGTGATTAAGAATTTAATCTAACTTTATATGTAACTGCATAGAAGGCACACGCAATTATTTCTAATCAAACTTTCGTCTCCACAACACAAAACATTTAAACACCTGTTTGTTCAATTAAAAACACAAGGCAGTATAATTTCAAAGAGATACTCGAAAAGGAACTCACTTTCTCTCCTGTTCACCGAGAATTCCATCATTCCATTCGAAAGGCAACGGAAGACGGTCGTTCTGCAAACCATTCTTTATAATTACAAAATGAATATTAAAATTTAGGAAAGTGAAAGTAAATCCTCGGAAATGGGTTGAAAGGAAAGGGAAGACTTACTTCTGACGACTGACTATGTCTTCTTCTCTGGCCCAAGTCCGGAGTCATATCTGTAGCCACAGGCGAGAAATTTACGCTCTCCACTAGTAATTCCATTTAACGAAAATGACAAACGAAAACAAAGCAAACAAGTTAGTCAAAAATTAGCACATGCATTTTCAACTTGAATTGAACTCCTGAAATCTGTGATTATTAACGTTTCATTTCATTTTACTGCAAAATCAATTAGCAATAATAAATGATTATTATCATGTCACATTGCATGGGACTCAAGGACGCATACGAAACAAAACCCATGAAAATAATGTCCTTTGATCTGTTGCTCATAAATAATAGAAACATAACCACACGAAAAACTCGGAATAAAATATGCCAACTTTGTGACACGGAGCAAATGAAAAAAATTCCATTCGTTTTCTTTCTCGGTGAAAGTATAAAAAATCAATAAAAGTGATAAAACGAAGGGAAGAAAACTAAATAAAAGAAAGAGGAGGACAGAAGAGAGAAAGTGAGACGTACTTCGTATTTCCGATGGAGTGCGCTGATCCATCCGACCGGTTTTTCGCGATGCAATTCTCTGTGGCACGTTTTGTACTGTCTGGAAACGAAAACAGAAAAAAACACTTTGAGAATGAGACGCGACTGGAAAAATGGCTCTAGGTAACTAAAGCGGAAAGGGTGCGCTCCGGATAAATTACATTGCGAATAGAATTTGAGAAGAAAGACAGAGAATTGGATATGAGACAGAATTCACAGAATACATTCCACATGAAAGAAAAGAGGCAGATAGTATCTAGGACTGTGAAGAAACTTAATTCATTTCATTTGGCCAATTATATATTCATGATGGAATTCCAGACTTCACCTCAACTCAGCGACAACCTATAATTACAAATCACTTTGGATTTTGAAGGAGTCTCTTCTGGTCGATCTGGTTTCTTAGTGAAAACTGTAAAACTGTTTATAAGGAAGGAGGCGGAGTAGGCTGGAGAAACACAAGAAATGCACAGAGAAAGTATATTCAAAGAGAATGGAATATGAAAGGTATTTTGTGAAATTGGAAGTGCACTTTATTGACTGTCAGAGAAGCAATATTGCGGGAACGCGTTTTCTGCCAACTGCAGATATTTGTTTGTCTTTGCACACGACACGACCATTGGAGCCAAGAACAACAGACAAACCTCCTTCGCCAGTTTTCCAAATTTCTCTTCTTTCCCTGTCTCTTCCTTCCACGCTCCAATTCAACCAAAACAACTCAACTACACACGGCCCTCCATTTTCCCCTTTCTCTCCTCTGCCCGAAAGGACAAAGGCGTTTCTTTCTTTCTAATCTATTCATTCCATCCACGCTCCACTTCTACTCAAATAATACACCACACATGCATACAAAGATAATTCTGTAGTCCCCGCTACAGTCCCAGGCCTTTCCTACCTCACTTAACCCACCTTTAACGCTGCATTTAAGTAATTTTGTTACAACCGACATTCACACAGACAGCGAAAGCAGAGAAAGTCCCTTTCTCCTTTCTCTCAAAATTACTTCTTCCATATCTCTCTTTATTCACGTTTTCACATTGTCTTTTTACTACTCTCTTTATACTACTACAGTACAAATCCATGGCTGAACAATTCTGATAATATTTATCATTATGAACAAGTATAAAAAGTGCAAACAACTTTTACAGAGATCACCATTAAAGGTCACTCAACCAGTAACGTTCCTTAATCCTCTTAAAAACCCTTTTGTCCAAGGTTCCCAATGAGAAATACTAGTGGCACATTTCCCACTGGGAAAAATGAAGAGAAAACAAGGTGAGAAATACCGAAGGGATATTTCCTATTTACCACTGGAAAAAAGGGAAAAACGAGGTGAAAAATTTATATTTTTCAGAGAGAGTTAAAAGAATTTAGAATGAGGTGAGAAATACACAAAAGTGAAAAATGAAACCCATAAATTTACGTTTTCCCCATATTTTCTTGACATGGAGCAAATTTGAATGGAAAGAAATACTCGAAGCCTTGACCATACTGCATGCATTCCTCTTTGGATTATATGATAAATGAATGCAACCTTGTGTGATTGAACTGGACGTAATTTAACGGATAAATATGTATGTCGTAAAAAAGGCAATGACTTGTAGAGCATTAGATTCCGTAGTAGTAAAATTAAAATTAGACATTTGCCAAGATAAATCATTTTTGCAACTGGAGCGTTCTGTGCGACTACAGAGAGCTTAACTAACATGACAATCTACTAATTGTAGGCGGAGGAACGTTATGTTGGTATTACATTGCCGAATGAGAATCTGTCCCCATGCTAAAGAGAAAAGGTTGTGCGGGACTTGAGTTCTAACTGGTAATAATATAACATTTGTATGTAGCTGTAGCTGGGTTGGAGGAATGTGTGAGTCTGTAATACAATTTGGAGTCTAATCATATTCTGAATGTGGAACTTAAGTGCAATGCTTCTTTTGCGTTCGTCTCTAGACAGTAGTAGTGCGTTTAATGTTCCCAATTTTGGTATAACTCGTTGTGCTGGTATACTATACTGGTAGGCTAGTGGAGGAGAAGAAGCAGGTTAGTATTTAGATTAGAGACTCGGTGTACATGTACATGTCTGTGTTTGCACGCTCTATAATATAATACGGTGCAGAGTAGGCCGGGTTTAATTCTGAAAGTTTTGGTAGTAGAGGCACGTTGTTAGCGTTATGTTAGCATTAGCAGGTCATCGAACAAAATGGTAAGGAATAGTATTGCATATGATATAATATTATGGTATATGAGTTAGAGGAGGGACGGTGGACTGGACTGGATATAAATTGTAAGGTGGAGGTTATCTATAATTTAAAGGGCGCGTTGAATGCAGAATTGACTTACTCCATCTTCATCAGGCTCCATTTCGTAGAAGGAGTGGTTGGGGTTCGTGACTTTGTGCAGTAATTCCAACGCTTGCCGTTTCCCCAAGTCGCCCGTCAGGAATGGATGCTGTCATGTCACAATCCGACAAATACACAAAAAACATTCAAATCATTACAACTTACACTTATTTATTTTTACTCATCACGCTACCTGTTTCAAACACCCAGCCAAACACAAAACACAATCCAACTCCACCAAGTCACTGTCACAATAATCACTTTCCAATTCTAATGCAATACTCCGCTCTCTCCGCTACCTCCAATCTTTCCCGTACTTTTATTACTTACCCAAATCTTTAGTCCACCAACTTTTCACTTTGCCCTTTCAATTACATACACTCCTGCATTTCAACTCTCCTGCAGTCATTCATGATATCCTGTCTCAGTCTACAGGCAAGGCATGACAAGAAAGTCCCACGGCTCAACTCCTGAAAACTATAAAGTAAAAGTCAAGCACAAGGCTTACTGCCATTTCCAGCAAAACGTTTCCTTATTCTCAGCGTTTACGTTTCATCCCTTCAAAATTTACAATTAAATGAATTCCTTTGATATTCTTTGATCCAGCTGTCTCTTCTTACTCCAAGCTCAATGCCTCGCCTTTACTCTATCTAATTCAATTCACAGTAGTTTAGCACGTCATATTTAAATCATGAGCTAAAGTCTTCGTTTGTAAAAATTCTGTTATCTTGCCTTACGTGTTCTTAAATCGAAATTATTATGTATATCATTGTGCATACTTATTACATACATTTTCAGACAAAATCCATTATCCTTTAGCGTACAAACGGCTAAAGCTAAACTCATATTTTATACTATTATTATAGCAAAGAAAGCATTTTATATTTTCAATTTTATCAGGTTGGTAGCGTATTATTACGGAACACGAAGATTCATACTTGCAAGACAACATAGGAAACTACAACGTGTACAATATTCCTCCTAAAAAGGCATAGCAGACATACATTTTTTTCGCTTGAGAAAATTTTTCCGCTATTTCATTGGCCATGCAAAAGAATTGGACATTATTGTATTGGTTTCGAGGACTGTATGTAAAAGTGTTATTAATAGGCCAGGCAAGCGTAAGGTATTGCTTCAGCTCGTAAATTGCGTGTTCCTTTCTATCTTGTACTGTAGTTGAAACTTTCCAGCCCATTCGGTATTGCCTAACTTAGGAGAACCACAGAGTGAATAACATGACACTCAATTCACATTAAGTCATTTCACTTCGAATTCCCACTTTAAAATTTAATCGATTTCGACTGGTATTGAACACATTGCATGCAGCTTGATGCTTATATCCTTCTCACTTGCATACATACATACATAACACATGGCGATAGCAAACTGCATTTAACAATACAGCTGCACACTAACTGTACGTAGAGTTACACAAAATTATAAATAGTTGCGCAAGTGAATTCAATTCAATAAATTGAATGTTTCCAAAGACGGCGTTTGGGACGAGACCACAACATTACATTACATGAACTATTCATTCCACTGCACTGCAGTCTTCATCATTCTTTCTTCTCTTATTCTCATCAGTAGCGTATTTAGCACAGGGCTCCACATTCACCCCATAAAAACAACACTCAAACATTTTTAACCTAACCAACCAAACACAGGATAAAAAAGAATTTTCCTTATTAGTCAAGAAACGTTCCTCTGTGTGTGATATATTACGTTATCTTCTTTCGTAGCTACTATAAGACAAGTCGGACAAGTATTCTAGGTATTGTAACAAGGTATTAAAAGTAGTTTATATGTTTAAACGTACTAAAGACCTAAGGAATACTTAAGGAATAATAATAATTGTTCCAGCAGGGTAAGTATTTACGCCCACGACTTTGATATGATTGTGAGGGAATAAAAAGTGGTGGCGAAGCGAGGATTGCGCCAGTTGTGGACATTGGTAGACATGACAGGGAGAGCATGAATAAGCAGTGAAGTGAGTCGTAGTAAACAGAAAAGATAACAAAAGATGACGTCAGGACGGAGTTAAGTCGAGCGAAGGAGACTGTTAATGCCATAAGACAAGTCGGTGGTGGGTTTTGGTTAGGTCGCCACTTTTTCATTGATTCCTGGCCGAAGAACAACAACGGTTTGTTAGTTTCGATGCTTAGGCGCCTAGAGAGCATTAGGTATGTGTTGGGCGATGCGAGTGACTGACCGTCGGCTGACATGCACTCACTCACTCACTCCGACTCCAAATGGAATTCTCAAACACACATGCAATTCTCCTCCTTAGCTTAACCCACCTAAGCCACTTACCTACGATTAGCAACCTTACAAGCCAAACGCATTTGCTATTTGTTTGCATTGAATTACACACTCACTCTTTCTGTCGAGTTTCCTTCCCATTTCAGACGCAGACAGATACACTTCTCTCATTTACTTTGAATTTCTAATATTCAAACTTGTCTACAACATAGTACGGAGTGTTTAGACTTCACTATTCTAGTACCCTGGAGAAAGCATGAATACGTAAATCCATGTTTTCCCTAGCATTGCATACCTCGAGAAACTAAACACGCGAGTGTAGAATACAATGGGGAAAAGGACCACAACAGAGCCAACCGCTTCAAAATGAAACTAATCTGTAATTATTAGTGCAAAGCGGGCTGTTGGCTTTTTGGCGTGAATGGCGTGGCCGTGGTGGGACTCACGCTGAACTTTAACTACTTTTTAAAAGCCCCTCTGCAACGCTTTCATACACATTTACATATTATTGCCAACTTTACTACTTACGTAATATGTTCGTCATAAATGTCAACGTCAAACTATATATCATGGGTTTTCTAAAATGGCTAACTAGTAACAATAGGCTACTTGGCTTAAAATTCTATCTGATTTTTTAGATATTTATCGATTTCAAATATTTTGATGTTATAATTGGACACTTTAAATAGCTTGACCACATTTGGTCAAAATTATCAAGTAAATATAAAATGAGAAAACTTTGGTGGCTAGTTTCACTGGATTTGAGGGAAAGGAAAGTAGGAATGGGAGAGAATGAAGATTGTCTCCGTAAGAGATTGTAAATATTTTGATGTGTGATTCGTGCGATATGACTTGAGTTTATATGATTGGCTGAGATTAGAAATTAGGTAGGCGAGGGAAATGATAACGAATGTTGGTCTTACCAAAAGTAATCTTTCTGCGGTGGGTCGTTTCTTTGGATTCTTTGTGAGAGCGACTTTAACGAAATTGTGGAAATTCGCAGTCCTGAAATAAATAATTATAAAAAGAGGCGATATTAGAAATTAGAAGGCCAGAGCACACATACATGGATATTTCTCATTGTTCCAGTTAGGAAGGCAAGCATGTGTGTCATTAAATGGCAGTAAGTGGAGCACAATGAATTGGTTAGTGTAGCTAGAGAGTCGGGAGAGGCATGTGTAGATGATGTAATTGTAATGATAAGTAGTGTAATATCGTTGGTTGGATTAGAAGCCGAGGCCCAGTGACTGACGGAGAGCGAGTTGAAACGGGAAACGTGGCCAGAGAGTCTGAGAAAGGACTGGGAATAAAACGGCACTCGAGAAAATTAAATTCTTTTCGGCTTTCTTTTATTTTCTCTTGTGAAGTTGGATGGAAGGAAAGAAGGAGTGGGTTTGTAGGGAGAGAAAGAACATGAAAAGGCGACAAGGCCAATCCATTCAAGTTCAGCTCAAGTTCAAATTTCAAAGAGTGCCGATAAGACTGAGAATATCTGGAGAAGCAGTTCTGCTTTCTCCGACTGTCTTAAGTCCACTTGATTCATGTGGCCTTAACTTGTCGTTAGAGCTCTTCGCCTTCCCTCCCTTTTAATTCCTCACCATTTCTCTTTGTCTTTCAGAAAAGGAGGCTTGAAACTGGTCTTGGCCATGAGGATCAGTGCCCGCATCGGATGCAGATCAAACATCGGTGGCTGCAGCTCCGCTAATTCTATCGCTGTGATTCCCAACGCCCAGACATCACACAACTCGTTGTAACCGCCCTTTCTCTCCACAGCAGCCACCTGCAACCAAAACACACATATCTCAACTTGCGTCATTTAAAATATTGATTCCACTCACAACGTCTTCGGTCCATTATCCACATTACACTTCCATTACCATCATTACATTCATACAACCACCCTGCCTGCATTTTTCAACCCAAAACTAGTATTTCTTTTTTACTTTACACGTAAACTATTTTTGCAGACCTATGCACTTAGCTTCTATCCCATGTAAGCTTCTGAGCGAAATGAAATTAGCTTTCTAAGTATTTAATTGCAACTCTTCTAAGTTGAACTAATAACTCCTTATGCAAAATTAGTACAAGAGGCTGAATGTTAAGAAAATAGTGAGGATGTTGTAAGTTAGTAAGTTTGCAGTTGTGAGTGGGTACAAACGGGATTGTGAGCGGAGAAAAGGAAATGTCTAGGAGCAAGTTCCTTAATGTGCTTAATAGAAGCCTCAAATGCATTCATTCATTTGATATTGAATTTTGAGTCTGAGGAGATAGACTTGTTGGGACACGAATGCTGAGCTCGGGAGAGGAAATCCAATAAGAAGCACAATGTGTCTTGAAATTGGAGTCTCCGTTGTGGTGTGGGCGAGGAGACGCCGCAACACATCACGACCATTATTATTCCTCTGCACTGGCTAAACTAGCTACATATTAGTGCACCCGAGACCAGCGATACAGACACAGAAGGAACCAAATCCTAATCTGCACAACTTTTTCCTTTTCTCTCGCATAACGGTAACCTATAACATTACAGTTCCCCGATTCCCAGCCTACTTGCTCTTTGGATCCTTGAATCCAAAAAGTATCAGCTCAGAGAACAGTTCCGTACCTAACTAACCTAAATGCAAACTGCTCCTCCGTCTAGTCACACTCAGATTCTCTCCTCATCTCCATCAGCTCCATTAGGCAACAACAACTTTTCTGGCATCACTTCACTTCAGCATACACTTTCTGCCGCGACTTCCTATCTCTCTCCAATCCACTCCGCTCCTCATATCATTATGACAAGCTGACTAAATCAAATACACCATTTACTCATCTTGAACATCAATGCAGTCGTCCTCCGCTCCACAAAAAAACATCCATTCAAGAAATACAAAAACGCTTTTAGTACCTAAACCTAAGAAAACCGGAGATTCTTTGATTCCTTATTCTTCGGAACTTTTATTATTGCAAATTGGAATTATTCAATTATTCATAACATAATAAAGGAAAGAGTTTTCCAAGAGACGCCACGCCACTGACAGACAGACAGATCTGCATTTATACAAAGTAATTTCCGCCAGCACCTCATAAATACGAATTACAATTTGTAGCATTTAATAAGACTTACAGATGAAACACTGAAACACTTTCCAAGAGAGTTCGTTCCATCAGGTGAATTAGGTAGTCTTATCTCTCTTTGCAAGGCAGTGTACTATTTATTTATGACGATGGATAATGGATATGTATGAGCACGAATGCTGTGCACTCCGTAGATTGTAAATGGACAAGTAAAGCACTGCACATGGCAAGCAGGGAGTATTCACTAGAACACTGTACGCTAACCGCAACGTAAACTGTGCCAATATAGTACTCAAGAAAACGGAAATGAAATAAAGCCATACCTATTCAATCTACCATGCAGTCAGATAAGAACTAAAGATTGAGACTTTAGAAGTTTCGAACCACTTGCATAGTTCCATCGTCTAATCTGCAAATCTATGCTGCAGCTGCATTTGCACTGCACTCACTTATATTACCCATATCTCTACTTCTCTATTCTAAATCACCACTCAACTGTATAAAAACATGAAACAGCAAAATAGCAACCCAAAACATCAATTGAACCAACTGACTTTTTATTTACTTCTTCGTGAACATAAAAACCAAACGTGGTTTCACAAATACTCAGTTTTGCAGCACCAGCTACTTAATAATCTCATTTGCTTCGTGTAAGGCGCAAGGCTTTAGGTATTTATGCATTTTACATTCGCAGGTTATCAAATAACCAAAATACTCCATTCAATTTAAGCTACATGTTAGATCGGTACCTACCTAATTAGTAGAACTAGACTGTATAGGTACATACATAAACCAAAGCTACAACTGTATTTCTGAAGGCTTTAAAATTCAATGTTCAATGTTTTAATAAATATACATACAATTTCCTTCCCCATTTGCCATTTATGTAGACCTACGTAAGGAATTATGCAGTATTGTATGAAGAAATGCTTTTTGCACTTATTTCCTTATAAATAAAACTGTCAAAACTACAACAGTTGTACTACGGATAGAAAAAGCATGTCTTCCTTCTTTTAGCACACATGGTTGCATTACCTTTTTATTTGGACGCACTAACCAATTCTTTTTCAACCAAAGTGCCTACATATGTAGTATTATTATACAAAAAACAGATCTATATGTGTTTTCTCCTTTTCTCGAACCTTGACTTTTCCCGAAAGTATTTCCCTATAGAAATAGCTGTTCGATTTTCCATAGAGTTGGTATTATTTGTGCTACTGCTAAAGGGAGCAATTGTAAAAAGGACTTTGCAATAGGATTATAATTTAGGTACACCTAAGGCATGACCAAACTGACAAGCGAGAGGACTGGAAAAGAAATCGGTTATTCGGAGCCATCCTTTCGCTGTGAAAGTACAAATTCGTTTACTTGGCCTGCGGAGGACGAGAGTCTGAGAAGTTCCGTTTCTCTTTGCGTGTCTATAACCACTGTCTGTACTAACATTAGTATTTTAATGCCCCCAGCAAATATGTGACTCGACTTAACTTTACATTTTCGATCTTCTTCCTATTTATTTTCATTTGTTTACTAATTGACAGACGACAGGTAGCATTGTCTCCCTGGGGAAGAACCTTGCACCTTCTCTGTACAAAACACAGTCACGGCAGTGGCAAGGCCCTCCTATCTCCATCTTCTCAAATCTTGTTCACTTCACTTCCACTCCTATCATTATTTCATTGTACATGCCCACATCGTACATATTACTGACTCATGCCAAACAGAACATGCATTACTAATGCACTAACATAAAAACTTTCCTCCATTCTCTATCTCTCTAAAGTCAGAAAGATAAAGATCACTTCTATATATACCTAATATTTACTTCAGAGTGCCATATCGTTATCATATAGGAAGTACGTATTGTGGTTTCTATAAACCCTATCTGTACTTTTTTACAGAGATATCCAAAAAGTAAGCAGATATGTTTGAATCAAACTCCAAGTCTAAAATTACACCATGGATTGATAGTAATTATGAAAATGTGCCATACAATTGTCCTGCTAGAATGTTAGGTGACCAAAATCAAAATAAGCAATCAACCCAAAAGATTCTATCATAAGATTCCAAGTAAATCCAACATGTCTTCTAAAATTCTATATTATTACGGGTGCCCCTGTAGTATTACTTGTATCTGGGAATCATAAAAGTCTACCTGTGACAGTCTTATAGATTTAGTTAGGTATTTATACAATTTCTTGCAAAGTACATAGAAATGGGTTTCGCTGCGAGTTCATTTGATGGTGAGGTTGATCGACAGAAGTGCCTTTGGCGTGGTGCGAAGACCGAAGACGACAATGGATTCATTTTGGTATGGTTGGGGAAGAGAGTAGGTTTAGCGGAGTTGGACTTACCTCCGGAGCCATCCAGTACGGAGTACCAATGAACGATCGTCTTTTGCCTAGCGTAGCAGTGAGCTGAGCGGAAACACCGAAATCGGCCAATTTGACTTCTCCTCCGTCTGTGAGTAGAATGTTGGCTCCCTGTTCACACAAAACACAAAAACATCAAGTTCACTTGGCTTTTTAGACATGCTCATGTTTGCCATTGCCACCGTCATTGTGTTTCCGCATCAATGAATTCCTTTGGGTACCTAACGCCAACCTTCCTCCTAAATACTACTCTTCTCTCTTCACTCTTCCACATCCACTACTTTACCCACTACCCTAAAACTGCTACGCGTATCACATTCACTGCTATTATCAACCAGGCCAGAGATCTAATGTACTCTACGTGTACCTCACTTATATTACTGTTACTCACATTTCTGTCATCAACTGGTTGTCAATTGTCAAACTCCCTATTCACTATTGACACAGTCAAAGTCAATATAAAATGCCTCCAAGGAATATTCCTTTTATATTTTATATGTCGCTACCTAATGTCAATACACCTTGGGTATAAAATACACAGACGTGTGCACGCAAGCACACATTCGCTAAAACTACGTAAAACAGAAGGAAAAGACTGTCCGTCCCATTGAAGAGAACGAAGAGTAAGTCACCGTTAACTCTTACCGGTCTTTTCCATGGCACGAGCTAAGAAGAATACAAATGCCCTTTTATACCAAAGAAGACGTCGGATCTTCTTGAAATCCGGATCCGGCTACCGTTACATATACTGCAAGCAGAAGAACATTTCGTATACGCATTCTGCATACTTTATATGTAAGGATATTATACTACATAAAGTCTTTGAACTATATGTAATAATAGTAGTACGCTAAAGGAAGATAGAAGAGATGCTACAGTACACAAATCTAAAATCCAATAAGTTTAGTTTGGCCAACTTTTGCGAATTCTTGCTTCACTCTCACATCTACTCCGTTTATTCTCTGCGAGAACGGAGAGAGTTACTCGTTTCAGTGTATCTTTGTATTCGAGATGAATATTGATTATGTAGCATTACATACTAGAACCGCGTATGAAAGAGAGCTAAACCAGCTTGAGACTACTTCCTCTCCTTCATAAAGTTTCCGTCAGATGAAAGAAGACAGTCCCTTATTCCTTCTTTCCTCCACTACTAACTAGATTTATTGTTTCTAATTAGTAATTGCATCAGCATCTCAGAATTTGTCATTTTGTCGATATAAATGAAACTTTATTTAGCGAGAGAGCGGAAGCGGATGTGGCACACAAATTAGGAAGTCCAAAGTCGAACTACTAACGCACAAAAGACAGCAACTTTTATTTACCAATGATTCTTTTCAATTTATATTATTTTATGTCAACCCAGTTCAATCTACAGTTCTACAAACTACAGGAACTGAAATTTCTAAATCTTGCTTTCACTTAATAATAATAAATGCACAAATGACAGGGACAAGACATGGCAGATTGAAATTACGAAAATTGATTTATATTGCAAATGGAACACGGAAACTTACTTTGACATCTCGGTGCATCTTTCCAAGAGCATGAAGGTAAGCTAATCCTCGGAGAGTTTCTTTGCACACGTATGCAATTTGAGCTTCCATCAAAGGACCCGTAACTGCACGCAAAACAAGAAATATCATATTCGTGGTACATTACACAGCGGAAGAGATTAAATCGGCATAAAACACGAAGCAATTAAGTAGATAGGTAGGCGAACATTTAAATATTTCAATTACCGTTACCTTTTACCTTACGATTACATTTGCATATTCATTTTGTAATCCTGGATTATGTCTTTTTTAATAATTCAAAGAAGCCAAGACAAATTAATATTCATATTTATATTATATTCGTACAAATTGTTAACGTAGGTAGGAGAAGTGTAAACGACAAAAATGTTTTAAATTGAATTTTTACTGCATTGTACTAGAGTACCCACTCTACAATATACAAAAGGAACAGAACTCGACCTTATGGATCAGAATAGTAAATAAGTGGGAAAGAAACAATATACAGCACATCGATCAATATTGTATTACAGATCCACATAAAGCGGATAGTAAACCTACATGCATGCAGAAATATTATATGTAGTTTATTTTATGTTTAGCAATAACTGGGAGCAGAGGATGTCTTACTATGATAAATATCCTGGAGAGATCCCCCACCGCAGAATTCCATACAAATCCATAGTCGGTCTCTCCGCAGGTAGCTGCCATAATATGCCACAATATTTGGATGACGACAATCCTTCATCATTAGAATCTCTTGTTGTATAACACAAAAGTCATCTCCAGGCTCTAACTTGATTACTTTGATCGCTGCAAATTCCCCATTCGAAAGTCTTTTCGCCTGTAATCAAAAGAGACAATCAATAAAATACATATTTCAATATTGTGTCCAAGCCTTATACGTACTACACAGTTAAAACTCATCCACAGTTACAAACAACCATAACATTCTTCCTAATACGCGATTTTCTTTTAAGCGGTTTTTATTTTGCATGCTAAACATTGTATATTGTTCCTTTTTATTTTAACTACCTACATGCATGCAATAGTGTGTGAAAAAATTTTGACAAGGATGTCAATTTTGTGGATACTATTACAATACATCTGTACTATTACATTCCATTTGGATTAAGTTACTTATTTAAACATATGTCTCGCTTAGAAAGAAAAAGAGTAGAAAATACAGTAATTTGACTTCCCTTTATTCCAGTGCTTAAAGAAAATTAAACGGTGCCCTTTCTGTTATGTAAAAATAGATTGCGTTTCCTTTCTCTCATTTCTTTTGATGGCGATTCCAAATTAGGTGTTATGTGAATAGAAAATGGAAAGTGTGAGTGGAAGAGAATCTTTCTTCGCATGATCATCCTCATCTCATTAGCATTTGAGCTCCATTTCAGAAGAAGCAAATGCAGCGCCTGGGATTGAGCCTAACAAGATATTTGAAACTTAAAATATTCTACTTAATATATAAAGTGATGGAATCCAGAAGGCCTATAAACCGCAGTAGTGGAATAGAGTAGAGTAAAGCGATTTGTGTGGAGAGTGAGAACCTGAGAGGCATATAGGAGCAGAATCGCATTTAGGAAACGGAGTGAATGGAGACACAGCAGGGTCACACAAAATGCATTACACGGCAAGAGTTAGATTCATTTAGCAGTGGTGAATGGGGAATTGAAATAGAAACAGCCCAGACAAGCAACAACATTATAGGCCTAAGATCAGAACGCGCGTTGTTCGCCATTCACGTTCCGCTGGACTGGACTGCTGGAGTGGAGTCACATAACGAGTGGGGCTGGTCTGAAACAACACCGAAGTCACAAGTCGCAGCCGTTCCAGTTCCAGTTACAAAGAAAGGGAAACGAGGGCGTGAAGACAACGTAAAGTACGTCGTATGTGTTTCCCTGGCTTTTCTAGGACACCCGGGAGAAATACCCACACTCAGTTCACTCCAAAGGCGATGCGGCTCCAACAAAGCCAAAGGCTAACCAAATAAGTCATGTCACTAATATACAAACCTAGTGCAACCGTGTAGCACCTGCTGTTCAAAAATTACACTTTTTGCCTCCAGCCCTCCACTCCACTAATATACACAAACACGTCCAACTATGTTCACCTATTGACACATTATCTTCTAATAAATGCCACAATACGATATACTACCCAATTCTCCGGCTCAATAATCCAATCTATCAAATTCTAACCTTATTTACCAGTTCTCTGAACAGCTTGAACTTAGTACTTAGTGCTATGGATCATAAATGGCAAACTATATACTTAATACTCAAAAACATAATAAACTTTCACTATTATTTCCCTTACTTACTATTCACACGGCAAAAAAGAAAGATTCTTAAGGAGGGCTAAGCGATTTTCCGAAATACATACCAGAAAGTTAAGAGGAAGTGAGGAAGTTATAAGAGACTTGCTTTTTCGCAATATACATGCATACATATATTTTGTAGAAAAATTATTAGAGGTTTTTGAGAAAGGTTTTTTCAAAACCGAAAAATCTAGTGAGAAATATTTTACAAAAAGGTTTTTGGTATTGTGGCCTTCGCCAGTTTTTCGCCAAACTGACGACGAGCCCTCCTTAAGTATAATATGTTTGTGATGGATAACAGTATAACTAGGTATTAGGTCATATGCAAATTGGCAACGCAATGGGACATGAAGTATAGAGAATTGAGGAGAGTGGTATGTAAACAAGATATATAATGGAAACGTAACATATTGCATTGGGGTTGAATAATGGAATCGTATATGGAAGTTATAGGACATCACAGGATGATGGGACTTGGATTGGACTGATGGAGAAGAACAGACAATCATCCAATAAAGCAGAAAGGAACAAACATGTGGTACTTAACAGAATGAGAACACACACGAGTTTGTCTCACTTGACTTTCGCTACTTCCAACGGAACTACAGCTATAGCGGAATTCCAACTCCAATATATTTATGGTGGCCTCAGCAGTACCTTCCTGCTTCATATGAAAATATTTTATTAGCACCCGGCATTCCACACACCGCACCGAATGGCACACCAAACACAACTACAGATAACAAATAAGTAAGCGACTGAAATGCTCAGACGATCAATCTCCGTCATGGATATCCATTTTCCATTACTTTTACTAAGATAATCGCCCGTATGCCATTTCTACAATTACAATGGCACATGCACAAACTCCACTTCCCCAAAACACCATTTCCTTGCCCCACAAATCTCATATCCACAAAGTTCCTCCATAAGTACCTATTTAGCGTGTACTATTAAAATATGCCTAAGTAGCTCCTTTTTAATATATTTACATACCAAGTAGTATTCAGCAGTCAACTAATATCATACACATTTTTGGTTATCACTCCGACTTATCGCTCCCTACTTCAGATGGATTGCCCCCTTGCCGATAGATTGTAATGCTACAAAAGGTAATTAGATATAACTTTTGTTGCATTAGAGGTTATAGTTTATAGGTATCTATTTATAATAATAGTTTCATTTTCTTCATACATCTATCTCCAACACGATATCCTTACATTAAGCCACAAGGTCAACAATGAAAAAGTATGAATGAAGAACAATATTCAAAAATTTCTCTATTTTACAAGTTTTCTGACATTTGTCCAAATATAGTAGCTGTGCAAATAGTTTTCAAGTTGTTTTCTGAAATTTATTTGGGTTAGTTTTGTTTACGCTGTTTTTGCTGAGTAGAGGAAAGAATCCATCCATATTTGGCAATTTTACACTTCTTATATAGTTTTTTCAGTAAAGAGTGCTGCGGACTGTGCGGACCACTGAAGTTGGACAATTAGGAAAAACTTTTTATTTCACAAGTAATAATATTTTAATATTTACCTATAAAAATTCTCCCTAAAATTAAACCTTGACGTTTTATGCTGCTTTTTAATTCCGAATCTTGCATAACGACCAAAAGCTCCGCTTTCTTTCCCTTTCCTTTCCTAGCTTTACTTTTGACACAGATCGAGGACAGATTAGATTGTTTAAAAGAATGAGTTGATGACATTGGGTCATATATCATGTCAGTGTCTGGCTCATCACTAGTAATAAAAAAGGATGGAATATTTATGGACAAAGTTGAAGAACTTAATGAAGTTTAGAGTGAACTGCAAGGAATACGAATTCTAATATGGAGAATGACCACGTTCAGACTTCAGACGACATAAAGTTTTCTATACATATACTCTGACAAACAATACTTGAAAACAAAGAATTCTTTTGTAGTAGATAAGACCAAGAACAGAAGGAAATCTCCTCAGAAAGAGAAAAGTGAGCAGGATGTTTCATTCAAGAGCCAGGCAACTAAGAGACTAAACAAACTGAAACTACACGAAGTTAGAGTTACAGATTTAAATTTCATCTTACCATTTTAAGATATTTCTTCACGCAGTCAAATTACAGATTATTCTTTCTAAGTTATTCTCTCAAATATGGTTATGAATTTTGGAAACGCGAGACATCAGTATGCATATCTTATGAATACACATATTTTGGCCCTTAAAATGTGATCAAAAGTAGTTTAGACCGAAGGAAATTTTGGAATTGTGAAATTTTGGATGACTTGGAAAAGATAATGAGTGATAGGATGGAGGAAGAGGACAGGACAAGGACGAGACATTTGCAAATACGTATGTCTCTTTCCTACTTTGTTTTCACATCGCATCGTCAAGTGGAGTATCGAACTGACAGCAGAGAACAAAAAGAGAAATAGGAGCAGACAATAAATACTGCTCTAAAGAAATTCTGTGAGGAAGGAGACAGAGTGAGATATGATGCAATGTTAGCCTGCACTGGGTCCTGCAACACACTCAGAATACACAAATTGCGCTTTAATAGGTCATCGTGCAAGAGGAAACCAAATAAACATCTATCTAGACTTGTGCTATATCGTCCCAGTCATATCACAATAATACATCTACTGTCTTTGTCTACAATTCTGCTTCTAAGCGTCTAATGTTGCAGTAAATAAGTACCTATATGTCATGTCACTTTGTGCAAAAATTCCTTCATTTTTACTATTTTTACCTAAACAAGTCAAATAAATATTTCTGCAATATACATATAACTCTAACCCATATTTTTTCTCGTATGATAAAAATTATTATTTTCCAGTAAAAGTGGATAGGAACGTCAAAACACTCACTACTCACTATTGACATAAATTGAAAACTGTTAAAATGTAACCGACGAAGATCATTCCTTTCCAATTACAAAAAACTATTCGGAATGCACAAGTTATAGTAAAAGTATGAGTGTCTTTGGATAGAGTGCTGTCAAGTTCAAGTATTTGTAAAATGTAAAGTTAGCAAATATAATACTTGCATTGAATGCTATATTTATTTGATGTATTTTTTTAGTTCCCCAGTTACTTGGATTATGTAAGAGAACACTAAGACCACGCTATATCTACATAGCACTAAGATATAAGCAATCGGGTCATAAAACTCATTAAGAACAACATATATATTTGTTTAGCGATGGACAAATACACTATACACATACAATAACAGAAATAACAGTATAAACATTATCTACCGATTTTAGCTGCTACCACTAAAATAATTAGCAAGTGCCAATACTGTAAACATACATGATGTCATTGTCACTCTGTAATGTCTGTAACATAGCACATTACGCTCTTAGGTAATTGGTTGGTAAAGTAAATATACTGTACTATTGCATATTGCACATTACAATAATTTATACATGAAATACAATAGTTTTAAGTTAAGTATGTATTTAATGTATTCAGCTAGTTGTACTGTTATTATTACGAATATGTAATGATAGTACAAAGGAAAAAATGGTCCAAAATAAATAAATGAGTATTGTCCCCGTCCACATATAATAATACATAAATAGATTGCCATTTTGCCTTTGAAGTGAGTCCGATGTCGTAGTACGCAATGTAGTAAATGGTATAAGCCAGAAGAACTAACTAATTGACCAATAAATAGGAAATAAACAAATAACTCGCTGGCATGTCGTACAGTATGTTGGATGACTAGCGTGGCACTTTAATTACCCTAGCTATATAATTACAGATTATTTGGCAACTAAATTGATTGGAGATAGGAGATAAAATGCACATATAGATAAATAATCAACCAAGAATTGCTGAATTGCATATCCATACCCATATCGTGTTTGTCATTATCAAAAATCATAAAAACAGTAATAGCATTTCACTACATCGCTAACCCATCCATTTGAAATGAGACAAGTATACCGTTTTACCTAGCAGAATATACTTTATTTTATTACTTTGAAATCGCTTCACGTTAGAAAAATCAAATGAGGAAAAAATGCCCTATCGTCACACGAAGATTTTTGGATTTGCTTTAGGAATGGTTGTAAAGAATTGAATTGTAATTAATTATGCGTTAATGTCCTATTTTAATATTAATGTCTCCAGTTTGTTTTGCTTGCAATGTATTGTACATTTCTTTCCAAACCGTGCCAAACATTATTAATTATTGGTTTGTTATTTATTTATTGTAATATTTTAATGCGTATTTCAAAAAGTAAATATTATTATATACTTAATTTTTTCAGTTGTTCATTCAAATTGAATGATTTAATAGACGAGTTTTGCAAAAACATTCTATGATGCAAAAACGATCTTTATAGACTTGACTTCTTTGGGCAAAATTGTACAATTACGATAACGTAATGTTAATGACAGGTAAGACTTGCCCTTCTTTTACATTGCATTACAATTATAATCATTACAAACTGATCCAGTTAATGCCAACATCAACAAACGAATTAAAAATAATAAAACTTTAATAACAGATTAATTGTTTAACATATTAATCCTTTAATATCAACATTGAGTATTGTGTATACGTGTATAGTATCGTATTATTGACATTTTGAAGTGTTTCAAAACAGCTTAATTAGATTAAGGGGCAACCGATTATTCATAAAAATGTAAATAGTGAATTTCAGATATAGATTTAGTACTTAAATCGATTAAACAATTACTTTTTACTTGGTTGACTGTTAAGTTAATTAGCGTAACTAATTATAGTACTTATTAATCAGTGAATGTGTTGTGAATTGTGAAAGTACTGAATACAATGAATGAAATAGGAATTTTTGTTTACTTTATACACATCTCCATAAGTTCCACTCCCAATTCTTTGAATAAGTTCGTATTCATCCTGGGGATTTCTCCGGCTGATGTCGGCGGACAGAGATTGTGCCTGAGCCATGTCACTGGACACTGGAACTGACACTTAGCCTTATTAAATTGAAGCACTGCACTCTTTTCAGCAATCACATAGTTCCGTGAGTTATGAAATTAAAGACTTCATCATCAGGCAGCCAAAATACACTGAGACACTGTTTCACTTACACTTCTCCCAACTGAACTTTTACACAGAATTTGCAGAACTTTGTCCTTTGTAACTTTAAATACGACTGACATCCGAGAAGACGAGAGAAACTTTTCGTTCATACTCTTCTGCCTTGCAGCAGAATCACTCTCTCAATGTCACATGCTCAACACGCGCTCTTTTTAGTAATTGATTCCAACTTTACCACTTTGCAAAATGAAAACCTTTACTGCACAAAGTCGCTTTCGGATCACGGAGATTCCAGGTGGCTTTCAGCTTTCATGCTTTTTCTTTAGTTTTAGCAGTTTTAGGGTTTCCTAGCGCATTTACTATGTTCAACAAAAATATTCTTTTTTACTACATATTCATTCACTAACTAAACAATTTTCATGCGCTTCCCTTAAGAATTTTTCGTAAGACAGCAGTGACCAGATTTTGGCTACTCAAAACTGAACACTTCCTCTTTTTATTCACTTATCTGCTTGCAATATTGTAGTACATAATATGAAGTCTTCAACTCCGACACAGAATGAGAGAATTGATTCATTTTTCAAGTGCTCATACAGAGCATTTCATTTAAAAGTATCCATAGAACACTTACAGTGTATAAGGAAGTAAATGCGTATTTGCCCGGTTTTGGCTTGGCACGGGAAATCAAATGCATGCATATAATTATTTCCTTATACACTGGATATCCTATGGATACTTTGAGGTGATACAGTCTGTACTTATATCAATGATTAATGTAATTAATGCAGAGGAAAGAACTTTACAAACTACTATAACTACTAATTACTAAGCCATATTATTGAATGAAATTGACATTAATTTATCTGCCATTAACTTGTAAAGCAATGATACTTTTATTATTCGATTTGCATTAATAATTTTTGTTCACAATTTGAAGTACAAATGCACTCTCGGGCATTTAGGTTTTTAAGGCTGTGGTGCATTAGTTAATCATAGTATTGGCTTAGCATTTCGGTAAAGACTGGTAGTTATAGACGCGACTTCTCGGGTACATGAAGGAATGCGGATGAGCCCAAGCCATGTATCGTGCACCGTACTTCTTCCCCAAATAGGGCGGGTACTCGCAAGGTTTCTTAGGCTTACAGATCGGTTCGTTGGAACAGCCACAAGAGACTTCGCTCGCAGCCGCCCTCTGATCTTCGTTGTAGCGACGCCAATCTCGATTGAAGCCGTAGCTAGTCTTAGCACTGGAAAATATTATAGTAAAAAGAATTATTAAATATAATCGGTTCATGTTCACTTATATTTTAAGGGAACAATATTTTGTGGGAAATACGCTAGCGGCAAATGGTAATAAATAATTTTGAAACACTGTTCCATAAATTGTCACAAAATCAAAAGACTTTTCATTTGCTGCATTTGTCTTCCTATCTATTTCCCGAGTGCACATAATAATTTCCCAGACACCCAACGAACCCACACAATAACAGGGTGGGAAATGGGAATACCGAACTCCTTATAAAGTTTAACACGAAAAGGAAATAAAAATCTTAGAGAGCTCTGAAATGTTTTACCATGGATCTTGTTGCGGTAAATCCCAAACGCAATAAACCTGAGGACCCATCAAAGCTCTGACTTTATTGCACTTGTATTGGTAATCATCCGGTCCGGGAGTGAGATGGCAGCCAATGTTTTGCGGAGTCACTAGCTGGTCGGCAAAATCTTGCCACTGCTCCTTTATGATAGGGTCGTTGAACCAGGGCTGATTTTCGTACAAACGAAGACATGGAATATCGCAATTTTTTGTCCAATAGCTTTTGTAGCGACCGCTGCACCCCTTCGGCTGAGAGCAAACGTCAGGGGAACCGGAACAATTAGCATTTCTCCCACATTTTCTCTGATTGCAATCTTTCCCCAATTTTCCGAATGGTCTGGAGAAAGAATAAGTCGGATTGTACAGACGCCGCACTTGATCAACACGAGAACTTGTAGGGTCACTTCCACCCAGCCCAACACACGTTTTACATGCCATTTTTAAATCAATCAAGCGAAAATATTTTCTAGAATCAAGAATAACTTGAAAAATCTGCGAGTAGTTTTAGAAAGTCATTTCCGTTATCCAAATAATTTATTATATTTCCAATTTCCAAAAGTTACTATGGAAAAAATGTGAAAACCCAAAAATATTCGAGGAAGGAAAACCTTGTTCTGTCCGATTTTTCATGCGTTATGATTTTTTTAGTTTTTATTGTGATAAATTACAAAAATTGATGATGGTACACAAAAGGTTGTTTACAAGAGGTGGTCATTTTTTGACTCAGATGCGAACATAGACACACATTTCATTGATTTCATTTCGGGTCATGAACCAAGGTCTGACGGGGCATACCAACTGCAGTGATATGGCTTCTGGAAATAATGGGTTGGAGTGAGCTTCCATTGCCAACACGTCTGTGTCTGCCACAGCTTGAATATCGATTATGTTTTTCCCTCCTCCCAAATCAACACCAACAATTTCGGGTTTTCCATCCGGTCCCGGCTGGAGTGTCTTGTCCTTGACATTTCCAAAGGCTGAGTCAAAATTGAGAATGTAGGGCAACGGATTAACGGCCACGTACTTTTGAACTATAGATTCGTCATTTATTTCTATACGGGAAATCCTTTCCCCGCTCAGAACTTTTTCCTCCGAGTCATCTTCTGTATCGGACACTACAGCGATTCCAAATCTTTCATGAAAGTCTTTGGTGCTTGGCGTTTCGTCTTCCGAGGAATTTTCTTCTGAGGTGGGACTAGTGTCACCGGAAGACGATCGCCAGGATTCTGATTCTTGGGGCATTTGGTTAGAATGCATTCCCCAAGCATTATTGTGACCCTGGGAAGACCTCCAGCCTCCTCCCCCTGAAGTCATCATTGGGGACATCCATCCTCCACCACCACCACCAGATGCCATCATTCCTTTAATATTGTAATAAATTACTTCCTTAAATTCGAAAATGTAATGAATAATTTATTAAGATATTTGAATTTCACGGCATGCTCCCTAATAATAGACTATCACGTTTACAAATGAAATATAACGTCAATAATTATGTTTTAGCTCACCCCATCCTCCACTAGGCTTCTTCATCTTCTTCTTTTTGGCTTTGGCTTTTTTCTTGGCAGCTTTCTTTTTTTTCTTCTCCGCCTTTTTGTCGGGGCACTCAGGTTCGTCTGGTTCCCATCCCATGGCGGCCATGGCTTTCATCATCATTGGCAACGTCATCATCATGTTGGTCATCGCATTGTTATTCCCTCCCCATCCTCCTCCCCCTCCCATTCCACCGCCTCCTCCCCCTCCTCCGGCCCCCATGCTCCAGCCGCTATTTGAGTTACCCCCCGAACTTCCTCCTGAGGTGCCCAAAGACCAGGTTCCCACATTTCCTCCCCCCATCATTCCCCATCCATTGTTAGAGCCACCTCCTCCTCCCGTACTCCCACCTCCACCGCCTCCTCCACCTCCCCCTCCGCCTCCTCCTCCGCCGCCACGCCATCCACCCATTCCACCACTATTCATGCCACCAGACATCCCGCCGCCGCCGCCCCCCATTCCCCAACCTAATCAGTTTAAACAAAGTACAAAGTATTAATGGTGCCTGTTGTTCATACTAATAGCGCTGTTATTATAAGTGTAAAGTGTGTGGACTTTGAAATAATTGCTTAAAGTAATTGAGTCTTATAATATTATTTATGTAAAATGGTACCCATTGCGGGAGCTGGTGCCGGAGCCGGGGCAGGAGCAGGGGCTGGTTGAGGTGCGGGCGCAGGAGCTGGTGCTGGCGCTGGTGCTGGTTGTTGAACCTGCATCATATTCATTCCTCCTGAAACAAAGGGTAACAATTAAATTTTAATTCCAGATGAAAACCATATTGACCATGTGAAAAAGGGATAAATGGGGTTTTCGGACCAAACACATGGATCAGTAAAAACCAAAATCCCATTCGGTAATATCATGTGCAGGATATTAGTTTATTTTTACAATGATTAATAATAATTAAGGAAAATTCTTAATAGTGAGCCTCATTTTATTCACCTTTCATAGCATATTCGTAAGCCATACTTGGCATAAGCCATCCAGTTTTTCGCTCAAAAGCTGTTTATATAAATTGAAAGGCAAATTAAAGTAGATCCGTTTGGAGGAGAGTATTTGGATTTAAATATCTTCAGGCGACTTCCATTTCGTGTTCAAATTCTGACTCACACGACATAAATACAGTCAAATACAATAGCAGGAATCTTCCAAATTTTTTAGCCCATGCAATTCGTGGTGTATATGGTGTACAGCCATAAAAATTGAATCAGATGGCAATGATAAAAATGTTGGAGAAGTGTTCTGTCGGTCGAGTTCAAGAATGTGGACAAATGGGATTAGTCGATATTCCAATCCAAACCTCTTCCAAATGTATCCACCTTACACAAAAAAGCGTGCATTACAAAAAGCCAACTATCTAAGTAATTATTCTGAAATAAATACCCTGTTGATTTTCACTACGCAATTAAGGACGAAGAACCAAAGAAATATTTTAAAGAATTTGAGGGTGTACTATACGATTTTAAATTAAAAATGAGCAAGTCTTACCTTCGTTAGTTTGTTGTCCCTTTTTAGTCGGGGTTTGCAAAGTAGCAACTCCTGCAGTAAAATAAACTTTAGGCAACCCGAACCTCTGTAGTAAAATAATAGTTTAAAATTATACGTGAACTAATAAAATAGAGAAAAACAATACAAAATATATAACATTATTTTTCACATTTGTGAAGTACGAACCGTTTCTTTTGGCACAATAACAATTTTCTTTGTTCGAGTGATCTTTGGCGCTGGTGTCGATGAATTATTGGTATTTCTTCTAAATAAAAAGGCAAGTTTTTTAAGATCTCGCGATTCTTCGTCTTGATCGGCAATGACAGCCAAGACGGCCAGAGTTACCCCCAGTCCAAATGTCTGCAATCAAATATCTTTAATCAAATACTTCATACTACTTCAACCAAATAGACAAAGTAAAGGTGGACTCCTCTTACCCCGTAAAATCTCATGGTGAATATTGAATCTGTACTTTTGAAGTCGGTTCGGATTTATTTCATAAATCCTGTCAGCTTCCAGAAAAGCTATCTAAATCTGTTTGTCAGCTCCATTTATTTGATTTCTCCTGGGTTTTCAAAACTGGGAAGCTGTGATCTCCACTTTGTGCTTCTCCTCACTTCAATTGAAGATTACATCCTTTGATAAGCATCGCCTAATATTTATACCATTTTATCGCCCCCTTATTATTGTATTGCCTTCATATATCAGTGATGTTGTGTGGCAAACTTTTACAGAGAGAAAAACCAATCGCTGACGGTTTTATTGACCCGATCTGTAATTCGCTGGGTTTGGTTTGAGGTCAGGGAACGATGCCATGAAATTGTTAGGTCTTTTCTCCTCATGTTTCAACATATAATTTCCATAGATCAATAAGTATAGTCTTGTGTTGAGTTCGTACACAAACCATAATCTACACGACCACCTTTCTCGTTAGGCAATCCAGCAGAGTAAAGTAAAAAGTAAGGGATCATAAGGTTGCAATACGGAAACTATAAAATTGCAATGGTATGAAATTAACGGTTACATGGAATGTAACATGCGACCTATGAAATTAATACAACATCAAACATATCTTATAAACAAAAGTAGTGCAATTGCTTAGAATATAAAAATTCAGTCCCATTTTGACAAAATGCAGAAATACTAGACAAATAAAATCGGATTTCTTCGCACGAATGACGATTTATTTTCCATGTAAAACCATGATTGTATGGTTCCTATTATTCTCTGGGCATCTAGTGCACTATAGAAGCGTCAAAGAAAAGGTACCGCTTCACCTGCATACCTAGTACCCAGTTAACCAAAGGAATAATTCTTTCGCTCACAAACAATACCTAATACCTTGGTATTTATATTGTACTTACTATAATGTAATCATTTAGGTATATCAATGAACATCTACCTCCCTAGACATAATAGTTGTATGAAATAATGTACAAATGGTCCTATAAAGACAATAGATATAAATTATGTTTTGATAATGGAATTACAAATTGTGTTTGGTTAGATATGAGATCTCAATCTACACATTACTTATTTGTTCAAGTTAAATGAACTATGAATTGCTGAGAAGGTGAATGTGAATCATGACCATGACGCATTATTATGATGATAGGTCATGAAATCGTGTTGTGTAATTTTCTAGACCAAAAAAGCAATAACAAAGAAAGCAAAAGTAATGAAGATAGTATTGGTTTACGGAAATGCCAGACAGGTACTAAGCGCACGCCCGTTCCCAGTGAAGATCAATACTCACATACTTATATGCTTAGTGCTCAAGCAGTTATCTGTTTTACAAGATCATTACATCTATTATCTATTAAATTTGGTTGATACACATTGTAAGATTATTTTAATGTAAAAAAGAGTTTGCTAGTATCATATCTTGAAATGACAATAGGCACCGAAAATAATGATAGTTGGCGAGTAATGTCGTTTTTTATTGTTAAGGAATCTTGGATTAATGGCTTGTTATTCGAATCTTACTTGGAAGACTATAGCCAGGACACCATTCTGTCTATCGATGAAACATAAGAACATTTCTATGCATACAAATCCAATCCCTTTATGCGATACATTTGGTGTTGATAGTATTTTCAGTTGTGTATTGATATTTAATTTTTGCATATCAAGAATTTAAGAAAAATGTAAGAAGGGAGAAGATTCTTCTTCATTTAAAAATTCTTCGAGTGTTTAGGTGCAGCGGATGGTGTGGGCGAAAAAGAATAAAAAGGCGATAAGGCGGACGGCGAAGACAGAAATGGCCAAAGCCCATATATCTTGTTCAAAGTCTTCAATTTTATATCCACTGGCTTCAATAAATTGTTTTCCAGTCAAGTTGAGCTGCCCAATACGAAATTTGTCATCATCCCATTGGTTGATGGAAAAAGCTTCGGCGGAATAGTAGAACCAGGAAATATATTGACACCAACTGAAGTATTTGTCCAAGTAGGTACCGCTGTCTATAGCGAGGAAATAGCCCCCGAAGAGCATAACGGGCATTAACATGGGGGTGATTAGGACAACGGCTGTTTCAGTGCTTCCACTCATGCAGGATATCACATAGCCAAATGAAACACTGATATGGGATACAAGAATTAAAATGAACATGGCCATCCCAAATCTATCGAGATTGGGATTTAAGCCAATCATCCAATATGTGATGGAAATAAACACAATTGGGTATAAAACGTAAAGTGGAGCTTCAGCCAATGTTTTCGTGATGAAGTAGACATCGGCTCGGTACATGCCATTAAAATGTTCTCGGAGAAATATGGGGAGTTCGTGGCAAAAGGTGTTGCAGACTCCGAATACGTTTTGGAAGGACATGCAAGTGATAATCAAGAATATGGCCGAAGTTAGGTTCCTAGCCCCAACATTACTGTGGTTTTGGTTGTAGAAGATGGCGCTGATGAGAAGACTAATGAAGAAAGTGTCCGTAAGGCGAATGCGCATGGTGTTCGGGTCTCGGATCAACGTCAGCCACGCTCTCCAAAAAAGTGCAGAGAATTGCTTGAGGATCGAAGACTGGTAGCGGGTGTGACTCCCCACATTGTTTAAATAGTGAGGACTTTGCAGTAGAGTGTGGCCCAAGGAGTGTGAATTGCAAACTGACTGTATTTTGAGAAATTCTTCGGTACCAAGAAAATTATCACAGAACACGTGATCTAGTTTTCGCGACGGTTTATTCTCCGCGAGAACCGTTTGATGACGAGCTAGGGCAAGTTGCTGAACAAAAAAATCAGCTGGATTGTAGTTCATGGGGCAGACAAAACCTAGATTTGCAAAAAAGTCAACTGCTCCCTCCTTAGCTCCTTGGTAGGCCACTCTTCCGTCCGCCATTAGGATTATCTCGCTGAAAGTGTCGTAACAAGCAGAGGACGGTTGATGAATCGTGCACATAACGGCTTTTCCTTGATCCGCCATTTTCCGAAGTGTTTGAACTACAGTCAGGGCCATCGTTGAATCCAACCCCGTGGTTGGTTCGTCGCAAAACATGATTGGAGGGTCCGTCAATATTTCCGATGCAAAAGCCAGTCTCTTCATTTCTCCCCCGGAAATACCTTTAATCAACCCTGGAGTTCCAATTCTCGTGTCAGCACACTTTTCCAGATTTAAATTCTGCATCACTTCATTCACTCTAGCCACACGGTCTGAAAACGGCAGGTTCCCTCTCATCCTTACGCGAGCGTGGAACAATAAATGTTCCCGAACTGTCAGAGTCCCGAAAAACATATCGTCTTGCTGAATGTACGCGGATATCGTTCCCAGAAGATCTGCGGTCACTGGTTTCCCGTTTATGCACATCGAACCCTCCACGTCCAACCCTTCCGTGTTTCTCAAATTCAGGACATTCAGCAACGTTGACTTCCCAGCCCCACTGGCACCCATCATGGCCACTAGTTGACCGGAACGGAAACACCCCGTCACACCATTCAGAATTTGCTTCCGTTGCTTTCGTTGAGACTTTGGCATACATTTACCGGTAACCCAACTGTCCCTGCTGTAAACACTGACATTAGACCAGGAATACTCCAGTCCATCAGTATCACTCTCAGATAATGGACCGTTTGAAATCGGAGTTATTTTAGTTTCTGGCAGGTCAGATGTATTGCTCGCTACTCCTTGCTCTGGGCTACCTGCACTTTCTAATTTAACAGGAGCATCCATACATGCGGTGTCTGAAAAACTCGCTTTTCTATTACTATTACGTAAAGGCTTAAAATCTTAAATCAAAGAAGGCTTTTTTGTTACTATATATTTAAAAAAGAATGCAGGATTCTCACATGAGCAATATTCAGTAGTAGGCAACAAAAAGATTTTCGGAGAAATGGGGGCGGTGGATTACTTAAAAGATGGCAATATTTATTGCTAATAGTAACAATTGGCCAGAACGTATAGTCTACCCTCAATGAATTGAGGGCCCACTGCTGCATGTGGTTCGAAAAATAGGAAATTGTAAGGGGCCTTTCCACCAGCCTTTCTTTGACAAGTTAAAATCTACCTGGGAAATTCTGTCTCTTATAAATATTTCTAATTTTTGAAACAAAAATTCATTGCATAATTATTTTAGAAATGGAAATTCATTTTTTTATTAACACTTCTACAGTCTTCAGGAAAATGTATAAAGGTCACAATGTACATTAAAACATTAGTAAACTAGTAAATTCCGAGGTCAGCTACTGTATGTAAATGCGATGTGTGTCTGTCTGTCTGTTAGTTAGTTGGAGAAAGCGCACGAATCACGAACGCATTGAAATTTTTTGATAAAACTTTCAGAGGGTCTTCTAGGAATTATAAGTGTAGGTTCCCTTTTAAAATAGGTCATTTCTGACCTATGACCTCCAAATCAAAAAAACCCTCAAACATAAACTTTTAGTCATTAATGATACTTATGACATGACTGGCGTTTTGAATGTTTTCTTTGTTTGCTGCCATTACTGTTTTACAAATGGTTTATATTATTATGCATCTCAACTGAGTTGTTAACTCCCCAACAGTGTGTCAGCATCATATATATATTGAATCGACCACAACAAGGAGTGAACAATAACTTTAAATATATTTCTATTTGTAATCCACATATTATAACAGTCAAGTCAAGTAACAGAGTCAACAAAACAATAGTGTCATTATAACAATAATGTTCTTTACTATAGATCTTGGTAAAGTTAAGAAATTGCTGCAAAAGTAAAAGTTGTGAAGGTCAACTTAAGTCTCTTTTATAACGATAATTTCTTAAATCATATTCATATATTATTGGTATGATAAAACCATGATATTCTCATTTTAAGTAAAAAATATGTTTTGTGTAATTTATAATGAAAACCTACAAGAATCAACAATGAACTAATTATGTGGCAATAACGGAGTTCCTCTTTTCGCACAATAAAGGTGTTACGAAAGTTTTTGGATTTGTCTGATCTCAATGAATGACATTTAGTCAAGTTACTCAATTTATTAGGCAAAGCACTCTATAGCACTGATAATTATATTTTATAGTCATCTAAATTTTGAACAATGGTTTTGAAAAATACAAGGCTGTGAGATTGAAGCTCTATATTAGGTTATCCTTTATTTGTAGTCAATACTGCAGAGACCTCACTCCAAGATGGTTCTGCTAAACACTTGTAGCATTCTCTTCGTTGCGCTTCTGCTATCCATTATCTTAGATAGCACAAACTCAAGAAAAGATATTGTAGGAACCGAAGATTCTGAAAATGGTAGGGAGTACCGCAATGCCTTGGTGCAAGAGCGGCTGGCAAGGGTGCGGAGAACAGATAGAGATTCCCTTTATGGCCGTCATCGAAGAGAGATAGACGAAATGTCCTACGAAGAATCAATAGGATTATCGGATGAATTCGGCGAAGACGAAGGAGGTGGAGCAGCAATACCCCGTGCGGGGAAAAGACCTGTGAAAATACCTCCATGGTGGTCTTGGTGGAAGGAGTATGCAAATGATAAGGTGGGTTGGGACGATCCAAGATTAAGAGGAAAGGGTAACAGTCGGAGCTCTGATCACTTAGGTCCTGGAGACGATCCAAGAAGATTAGGAGCAAGACATGTTGTAGTTCCCCTACCCCCAGGAGGAAGTCCCCCAAGTCACCACCCGGTTACACCACGACCACGACCTCCCTGGCCTTGGTGGAGTCGCAGCTCTGATCATTTAGGCCCTGGGGATGATCCAAGAAGATTAGGAACAAGACATGTTGTAGTTCCCCTTCCCCCAGGAGGAAGTCCCCCAAGTCACCACCCGGTTACACCAAGACCAAGACCTCCGTGGCCTTGGTGGAGTCGCAGCTCTGATCATTTAGGCCCTGGGGACGATCCAAGAAGATTAGGAGCAAGACATGTTGTAGTTCCCCTCCCCCCAGGACAAAGTCCCCCAATTCACCCACCGGATCATCCACGACCAAGACCTCCGTGGTCTTGGTGGAGTCGCAGCTCTGATGGTGATTCAAGAGGAAGACCTGATCACCCTGTGCCCCCTGGTTACTTCAGTCCGGACATCGGGGATTACAATGATGGAGGAGATTCTTTAGAGTCACAACTTGGAAGAAAACGTATCCCCGTCGATCTATTTCCCCCAGGTTCAAGACCTCGCAACGTAGTGGTTCCCATTCCAAAAGGAGGGTTCGATTCAATGCCACTACAGGACGAAGCCGAAGGCATAGATGCACGAGTGGGCTCCAAGCCATACCGAAGAACTAAGAGACCCCGCCCAGCGCCCCTGATGCCAGTCATTCCAGTCCCGTCCACACCGGATAAACCAGGATATCCGGAGTACAAGGTGCCAACACCCACTTTTACAAAAGATCCCGAACCCACTTTCCACCTTATTAAGGACGGAGGCACTCCAGATGGCACAAAATCAAAATTGAAGCCTCCCACGCCAGTCATTCCAATCCCACCCACACCCGAAAAACCAGGATATCCGGATTATAAACCAAACGGAGATGGCACAAAATTAAGGCCTCCCACGCCAGTCATTCCAGTTCCACCTACACCCGAAAAACCCGGATATCCGGCGTATAAGCCAAGTGGAGTCCTTCCAGCTGGCACAAAATTAAAGCCTCCTACGCCTGTCATTCCAGTTCCCCCTACACCCGAAAAACCCGGATATCCGGCGTATAAACCAAAGGAAGACCCTTCAGGTGGCACAAAATTAAAGCCTCCCACGCCAGTCATTCCAGTTCCGTCTCCACCCAGTGAACCAGGATACCCGGTGTATGAGTCAAATCAATCAGGTCCTCCTCCCCCTCCACCCGGCATAGCGGAAGGCGAATCAGGCCCCCCTCCCCCTCCACCCGGCATAGCGGCAGGCGAATCAGGCCCCCCTCCCCCTCCACCCGGCATAGGCCCCCCTCCCCCTCCACCCGGCATAGCGGCAGCCGAATCAGGCCCCCCTCCCCCTCCACCCGACATAGCGGCAGGCGGGAGACATGCCAGAAGCCTCTCAACGATCAAGAAATACTTGATAGTAAAATGAAATTCAAGATTTTATATTTTCTAAATATAAATAACTAAAGTTTCCAAAATATTAAACACAATTTTAATACTTTGCAATCGAATAAAATTTTTCATGTACTGTTGCGGTAAAATTTGCTCCACCCGCCACCCACTAACATTATATTACAATAGTGCCTATTCTTGGAAAAACCTTTTTAAAATCCATTTTACTCTCATCTTTTATTTAAAAGTATTGCATCGTATCCGCCATAAAAAATCCATTGCGTCATAACAGTCATAAGACAATAGACAAAGGTTTTCTGCTTGGGGTTTTTAAACAAACTAAAAAATGAAGTCATAAAAATACCAAATTGAAATGTACAGTTGACTCACTTTATTCATTTTTGTTGCACAAAAGTATACTGAAAGTGAATGATCTCCCTATACATAATTAGTTCGCATTTTCATAAAACAATTCACTTACCCAATGCGTTATTAGAGCAATATTTTTATATAATTCGGAGACGTTCATTGTTATCATAGTTGCAGAAAAACATTTGGCAAAAAAGGTCTCCCCTATTATTGTTTTAATGGTAAAATTTATTTTTTCCCACTTTCATATTTCTTATCTGGCAAACATTTTATTTTTCCCAGTGGGAAATGACATTAACCATCATTATTAAGTATCGTAATACTTTATGCAGATGTCCGTGATTGTCTGCCCGTCCGTCTGTCCAAGTGCATGATAACTTTGGAACGGTTTCAGGTAATGATTTTAAACTTGAAATAGCTAGGTCTATAGGTAGTTGAGATTCAGTGGAAGTTAAAAATTTTTTGGCTTTCCGTATGCTAAAATCTGTTTGCCCACCATATATTCTCTACGGTACTTTATTTTCCTTTGCCATAATATACATTGGGGATATTGAAAATAATACTTGAAATGCTTCTCTAGTTTGTTGGTGCCATTGAAAGTTTAAATCGTATTGTTTAAATGAAACCAGCCATTTAGGAAAATTACGGACTATATCAATTTAATGCAGTAATCAGGCCTCCAATAAGCCATTCCAGGTTTTTGTCGGACTTTTTTATTAGATATCTAATTTACCTTTGATAGCACCGCTAAACACATTTACTGCATTTATATCACAAAGGTAAATGCCCTTTTAAATCTGTTTTGCTGCATTTGCATTTGACGATGGCCATAAAAACATCACAGACTGTTAATAGGCTTAGGGATTTTTCCTTTTCTGGGTAAAGATTATGCTTTCATTCTGCGGTTTCTTTGGAATTGGTATTATTATGTTTACAAAATAGTGGCCCAGTATTCCACTTAGAATTAGAAATTCACGAGTAATAATGGTAATTAGAGTAATGAATTACTGTAATTTTGTATCAAGCCTTTCATGAATTTTATCTAAATGCATGGAAAAGGCCGAAAATTATATGCAGAAAATTGCTCTGTTAGTCTGTGATCTAAATGCAATGAACCATATTTGCAGTGGTTGTAAAAATGTCATTTTTCTCTCTTTGCACAAATTAAATGATGAAAGCGCGATGAAAGGTATGTATAATTGCATTAAATCATCAAACGATAATAATGGGAAACAAATACCATCATAATGACGATATCTACAAGAAATCTTCAAAGCTCCGAATAAACATGAGTATAGTAGAATGCGAAATGGAGAACACGAGTAATAAATCAGCACTTGAAAACCTTTATCTTTCCAAACAGGACGTCAGGGAGGATTCTTGTAAGGGATAAAAGCTAATTTTGTTTATTCTCATTAAGCGATGGCTTTAATAAACTAATTTATTTCCTACGTACACATATATGTTCACTTTATTGACCTCCGAAATAGTATTTAAAGCTACAGAATTTCTCTGAGGTCTCATTACATCCTACCGTAGATTTACTTTTGCATAGCAGATTACTTTCAATTGTAAAAATGATTGGAAAGCAAGGTTGGATTTTTCCTGCCCTGACCTTATTAGCTTGCTCTGTGGCAGGTACACCCATCGACAGCCCAAGTATCAAAGGTAAGCAATGTTTACACATGAAATAGTTTTAGTTTAGCGTCCAATTTCTGATTTAAAAAGACTTTTGTTAAAATATTAGAATTTTAGAAAAAATCCGAAATAAAATGTGGGTGTGCAAAGAGGGGTGGCCACCAGCCGGCTTTAAAATCTCCCCGTTTTTTATATATCATATATATTCTATGTTGTAGAGGTCATTGTCCTGGTCGAGTTTGGTTAGGAAGTTTTTTCCAAAAAATCATTAGGGTGACCTCCAGAGCCCACTAAAGGTCGCATTTTTGGTCACTTTTTGGTGTAAATATGAGTGTATCTTTGGAACGGTATGGGCTAGAGATAAAAGATTAGTGCCATTCGACGTCTATTTATATGTAGAATAATGCTGAGTATTCAAAACTTGATTACCCCCCATTTTGGGGTCCCACCCCTCCCCACCCAAAGTGGCCCGATGAGATTCATATTCACACTGAATACTCCCTATAGCCTCCTAAGTCACACATAAATCGCATACATTAATTGAACGGCTTATTTCCCCAGAATGGAAGGTAACAGGATTAAGGTAAGAGTGGTGTAACTACTATTGATATGTGGTTTAAGGAGGGGTTTTGAGCTCAGCAAAGAGATTAAAACGGGTGAACAGTGGGTGAACTTGACAAGAAGTGGACAATATATTATGAAAGTTCATTCTTTTCACGAGAAACATTTTTCGATGATATTTTTTATTTTTCATATTTCAATACTAATAATCATGTTTTTAAAAAATACTATTTTTGAGTACAGACATACTTGGAGTATTAGAAAGTGGCAGTGAAAGTGAATTAAGATATCATAAAATGCAAAACTCGTTTTTATGTCCTGTGGGGAATTTTTCTCCTTTTTGAAAGAATTTTTCCCTTTTTTGCGTTTTAATGTCGTTCTCAAGTTTCAGAGATACTTTGCTCTATTTTAGAATAGTAAAATACAACTTACGTAAATCAAAACAAAACCACAACCCAATGAACTGAACTCAACCCACACTATTTTACAAGACTGCTTTGTCATAAATGTTTACTTGCTCAACATCAGCACACCGCCTTAAGTGAATATTTAATGACCTGATTTTGGGGAAATAAGCCGTTCAATTAATGTATGCGATTTATGTGTGACTTAGGAGGCTATAGGGAGTATTCAGTGTGAATATGAATCTCATCGGGCCACTTTGGGTGGGGAGGGGTGGGACCCCAAAATGGGGGTAATCAAGTTTTGAATACTCAGCATTATTCTACATATAAATAGACGTCGAATGGCACTAATCTTTTATCTCTAGCCCATACCGTTCAAAAGATACACTCATATTTACACCAAAAAGTGACCAAAAATGCGACCTTTGGTGGGCTCTGGAGGTCACCCTAATGATTTTTTGGAAAAAACTTCCTAACCAAACTCGACCAGGACAATGACCTCTACAACATAGAATATATATGATAAATAAAAAACGGGGAGATTTTAAAGCCGGCTGGTGGCCACCCCTCTTAGGGAAAATGTATTTGCATGTCAGCAGTATTTCCTTGTCGGCATACTGTTGAAATTGCCTTCGGTAGTGGCAGTCTTCGACTTCGGGTTCTAAAAAGGCTGACCCGTGAATTATCCTTACTTGAATCATAAGGTATAAATTCTCAAGTCTAGGTCTAGGAGAGATTGTATGCAAAATGCAAACTGATCAGGCACAAATGTCATGTCACATAACTGTGGTTCTCTTGGTCTTTGTTTAGCAGTTTAAGATTTAAGTTTAGCTTTCGATTAAGTTATGTCCGTTAAGTACTGACTAACTACTGGAGATATTGCTTTACAAAGGTTACACATACCTGGGGACCGGGCCTTCTAACGGAACAAGTCGAGTAGCACTTCAATACTACCTTTCTAAAGTTGAGGTACATTTGATTTCATTTGATAAGCTTTAAATTGACGAAACTGGCCAACTTGGAGCTTACATCTTATTTCCTCTTTTTAAAGCTATTGGTTTCTCAAATGACTTTATTTCTTTCAATTAATATTTCTGCACATTCTTTATAACTATAAGAATAACTTCAACAGTTTCTAAGATTATCTTCATCCCAACTAAGTATTTCTAAAATTACAAATGCAACAAAGAATATGTCTCTATAAACTCATATAAAGTCATAAATATTACCATACAGTCTGTGCAATTACAACAGATTTCTTCACCAGTCTAAAAAAATTAAAATATTAATTATTTTTGTTACATAACTGCCACCAATCCAAAGATGAGTCAAACCGGGGCATTAACGGCTTGCGGGGACATGAATTATAAATTACTGTCAATCGTCAATTCGATAGAGGATCAAAATATGCGACTCCTTATTGCTAATGTTTCAGGTAGGTTATTGATGCAATATTCCAAAATTAAGTTTGATATACATGCATGTGTACTCTGCTTATACTACTTTGGTGATTATAAAATGCACTTAATATGATTTGAACAACCTGTTTTTACTTAAAAAGCTGAGCAAATCTGGACATCAGGGGTTTACGATACAGCAATTAGGCAGTGGTACTGGAATGCCCACGGTAAAGTAGCCTTTTTTGATAATTTCCGTAATCCAGTCGTTGGAGCAAACTCCTGCTCTGGGATAACTATTTCTGGAAGTCTTTCGTCATACGGATGGAGTGTTCATCCTAAAACTAATAATTACAAATTTATTTGCCAATCTGAGTAACCTGTGAAAGATGCAAAAATAAATCAGTGGTCCATAACAGAATTATAAAGTATACTCATTTATTGACTGTAAATTATTTCATCAAAGTAAACCCGAATTTACAAACTTTAGGGAAACGCATTAAAAAATTATTATATCTTTATTATTTGTTAGGTAGAACAATTTAATAATGTAATATATACACAGTTCAAAATGGATTATTAAAGGATCTTGCGTTAACTAAGCTCGAATTGCTTCTGTAACAAATGAATTATAGTTTTAATTTTTCTTGAATCAGATTATTGCGAATGGCTAATTACATTCGTTTAATATAAGTAAAGTAGACAAGTCAGAGCTATATATACCTTTTGCAACCTATCTATTTGCAAAATTGCTTTGAAATTACTTTGGTGGAATTTTAGGAGTCATATTCAGTGCTGATAGCAATTCTTTGCTACGGGCTACTCTTGCAATACTAGTTGTAATAAAATCAGCTTCGTCTCCCATTTCTGTTATAAGTTTTGTCTCTGTGGGTCCGAGAGTTGGCTTTCCCTCAAAAGCAGTCATAACTGTATTCGAAACTTCTCTGAAAAACCGAGCAACGGGTTGACCAAAATTTTCCATGAAATTGTCAGTAAATTCTTTTGCCGCTAATTCGATGTCCATTTGTGAAGATCGTTTCTTCCGAGCTAATACACTTTTCATATCTGTCCACATTTTCTGGAAACAATTTCCCAGAGCTTCTGCAGCTTCGAACGCCATCTTTTGAAAAACGTCCATTGACTCCTTCCATCCGTTTGCTTTATTAATACTTTGGTAAAAATCTCCGAAACCCTTTAAGGAATCCGCACCTATTGAGCAGTGAGGCTGTAAAGATGACACTGCTGATTTATAATTATTAAGAACACTAGAAATATTTTTTGGTCGTTTTGTTTCAATTTTGTGGACAGAAATAGATTGATTTCGTAATTCTTTGTGTTCTTTGCGTTTTCGCGGTTTTCGAGAGAGCGCTGTCTGATTTCCCATGTTAATTACCAAGTTGGTTGACTTTATGATGGTAAGGCGGGGTTGAGAAGGAGGACTCTGTGGTATTACATCATTAATAGAAATTGGACGTAATTCAATAGTACCTCTGTCACTGTCATTGATGGAACTGTCGTCTGATTTAGTTTTTGAGTCAGTTGGAAGTCGAACTGTCTTTGTTTTGACTTCCATTGTGATATACTTCTTTTGAGGAACTAAAAGTTCCCCAGGGCTCATTTGCTTATGAAATACACTTTCTCCTTTTTGATCAACCAGTATTTTGCCGGCCATTGCATCTTTGTTCATGGAGTTGCTAATTAAATTAATTTCAGATTTGGATAATGGGACTTTGCTTTTGCTTCCATCTTTATTTGATCCATAGTTTCCAGAATTTCCAGTGGATATTATGGACAGGGAAGGCTTTCCTGTAAAATTTCTCTTTCCGTCATTTATTTTGACGCTTGTCAGTTTAACAAAGAATGGTCGATCTCCATCATCCTTATCTTTATATTTATTTCTGCCAAGAATAGAATCTACGATGGTATTTTGCTTTTGTGCTTCCTTTCCTTGTTGTGAAGTAGAATCTGCTTTTTCTGTAGAAATAATTTCTTTTTCGAGAGGCTTGGCTTTTTTTAAGCGTTGGTCTTCATATTTTTTCATCAGTTTTTTGTAATGTTGTGTTTCAAAGGAATCAATTGGTAATATCATTGTATTTTCCGAAGACCCTGGAAAATCACTTTTCCCTAATATCATTGTATCATCGTCTTTGCTAGAAATATATTTATTTGGGTAAGATGTTTCCACTGAATCTTTTGTAATATCAGCTTCATTGATATCTTCTGGTGGCGTATCGGAAGTATTTCTTATTTTAAAAGTTATTTGGGTTTCTGAATCGAATTCCAATTTTGGAGGGTGTTTATGATGAAGATGCTTTTGACTCTTATGGTGTCTATGCCCTTTTCTAGATAATGTTTTATGATTTCTGTGTTTATGTCCCTTTCCAGACAAGTGTCGATGATTTCTGTGCTTATTTCCCTTTCCAAACGAGTGTCGATGATTTCTGTGTTTATGCCCCCTTCCAGATCCATGACTTTTGTGCTTACGACGAATTAAATTTGTTTTCAAAGTGTTATTTGCTTTGTAAAGAAGTTTTGGGATTCCTGATTCTGGACTTGGATGCGTTTCCACTTCAAATTTGCTTTTTGTTGTGGATGATAATTTTCCGTCTTCTTTTTTCGCTTTTGAAACAGGAGTTTCACTTTCACCAATGTTGGAGTTAGGGATCCTACCCTTCAATTTCTCATTATTGGCAATATCTTTCAACGCTGCCTCTCCGTCATCTTCTTTATCTACACATTTGATCAATTATAAAAAAATCATGTTATATTTCACCACCATCGTATTATACAGACCTTAAAAAATTGTAGTGGATTAATATATTTGTGGGAATTTTTATTTTAAAATAAAGGACGAATAATGAATGTATGGTAATTATAATGTGTGAATGTAACTTGCCCATTGTAATTCCGGATCCTGCTATTTGAATGATAATTTCAAAACAAATTAAAACTACGATGAATGTGTTTGCCAATCCAGCAGATTTTCTGTCGCCAAAATTCGACTGCATAATGAACATTCTTTAGGAGTTTTGTTTTGAAGAGTTGTAATAAATGAATAAAAATGGGTTTACCAATTTTCTACACAATGACAATGATTAGAAATTATTTTGACCTATTTATTACCATATTATTCTAAAGAACAGTATGATAATTCATCTAAATTAGGTCAAAATAATTTGGCATCAGAATAACCAGTAAGTGGTAAGGAAAGCAGGAAGACTACTAAACTAATTCAAAGCAGTTGTTGACATTATCACTGAGATTGATAGTGCCCTATATAGGCAAATCATCATATTTTCTCTTGAAATGTAAAGTAAATTCGTCCTCACTTTTTCTAATTTCTGTAATTATTGCAATTTCAACGGTTTCAATATGAAAAAAAACGAAAAATGGGAAAAATGCAATGTGCATATTATGTTTGATTTGCTACAAATGATAAAGGTCAGCTAAACATCCATCTCCAATAGAAATTTTTGTAAACTTCAGAATGAATGGACTTGGCAAAAATAATCCGAAGTTTGGTTAACAGTATTATTTTGGGTTAAATATCGTGTTTGCAAAGGGGATTTAAAGATTTTAAACGCACCTCAAAAATAATCGATTTATCTCAAGAAAAATAATCACTCATATAAATGCATTTAGCTAATAAATATTTATTCATTTCTATTTATTCATTACTCCGAACTGATGACATGCAATTACTTTGCCTCAAGTTTTAGTGCAATTTACCCATGTTTTAGTACATAGTACATTTAGCTCAAGTAGGGTACAAAATCCTCACTTTACTTGAGATAAACGTACCAAAACATAAGCAAATTGCATTAAAACTTGAGACAAAGGTATATTATCTATTATCAGTTCGGACAGTTCGGAGTCCTGGTATGGTACTTGAGCCTGGATAAATATTTATTAGCTAAAAAATCCATTTATGATGTAAAGGTGAAGTGATTATTCTTGCAAACTTATACATGCTGGGAGGCAGGGAGTTAAGTTAAGAAAAGGGAATCCTGAGTTAGATGCCAGAGAAAAGGTTGCAATGCCCATCTATGAAATAGTTGTCAATAAAGCGCAATTGTATCAATGATTTCATTAGAGATGGCACAGGGGGCTAATTGCGTAACTCTGTACAACTCCAAGATAACTGATAGAATTGGCATAATCCTTTTGCATTTGCCACAGCGTATCTATTACGTGCTATGAATTACGAAACGCGCTTAAAAATGAGCAGTTTGACTTTCTCCTCGTGCTGTGTTGTTACGGCTCAGAGCTGTATTGAAGTTCGGCTAGTAAGATCAACTGGTCATTCGTCATCTGTTTTCACTGATTTATACCTTTTCTGGGTAGTATTTCAAAATGGTAAGTTTTATATTCTTTCATTTCGGTATTCCTAAGATCAACTTTGTTTAGTTCAACCATTAAATCAAAAATAAACAACCGTTCAAGCGAAATTGCTAACTGGCAATTGCTAGTTTGCGAATATTAAGGATTTAAGGCACTATTATTGTATGACATTTTATTTGATGCGTTACCAAAAAGTGTTTTCATGTGCAAATCCAGTATTGGAATTTTACTAGATAATTTAAGTCAATAGTCAATGCTGAAAATTGAATTTAACAGGTTTTAAAACATCAGTAATTTTAGTGATAAATTGCAAAATAGAAGCAATTCAATAGAAGTTTGCTATAAACTAACCGGATAATGTAATTGATTTGTTTTGTGAAGGGCAATGGCAATAATATGTCTTTCTTTGTAAAAAGAGAAAACTAAATTTCACATTTTTCTGGTAGGTTAATATCCCGAAGCTTCGGCGTACCTTTTGCAAAAAGTGCAAAAAGCATCAGCAACATAAGGTAACGCAGTATAAGAAGTCAAAAGAAAGAACTGCTTCCCAAGGAAGACGTCGTTACGACCGTAAGCAGCAAGGATACGGAGGTCAAACCAAACCTATCTTCAGAAAGAAGGTATTTTAATGTTAAAAAATCACTGCTAAATATGCACATTTTTGTAAAACGATATAATTCTTGCGGTAAAACGTTGATAAACAAAAAGAATATATTGTTCACTTCACATAAGCTTAAGTTTTCGATAAATCTACAGTTTTCTTTTAAATTCACAAATATCCATATAATTACTTTACTTTTTAATTTTAAAAGCTTAATTTAATGTACCGAATGAATTTTGCTTACGTAAGAACTTGTTGAATAATGTGATTTTCTTGTGAATTTCTTTTTATTTCAGGCTAAAACTACCAAAAAGATTGTGCTGCGTATGGAATGTAATGACTGCAAATCTCGTCAACAAATCCCACTCAAGCGATGCAAACATTTCGAGCTTGGTGGTGATAAGAAGAGAAAGGTAAATCATATTATTGTTTTTAATTTCATAATTTTTAAAATAATTTTTTAATTCTAAGTCTAACTTTTATAATTTTATTAATTCCAGGGACAAATGATTCAGTTCTAAATGCTTTTGGTTTGTGGACATTCATTCCATCCAAAAATTAACATCATTTTCCAAAGGTTCACAATAAACAGAATTTGTACTGTCGGTTACATGCAGTATTGATTGCTTTTATTTGTGCACCTTGACTATGGATTCGGAATAAAATACAAAACCCCTTCTTATAAGTTTGTTCAGAAATTGTTCCTCATTCAATTTATTTCTATCGCAATTACGTACCTTGCATATTGGCAAATACGGGTAAATAATTACTAAAAGCTGTAGTAATTATTTTCTCCATAATATGTTTTTTCAGGGATAGGAATAATGGGGAAATTAAACGAATCTGCTGTAAAATAGGATTTCCGTTTAGGGCGTGATTGGTGTTCCGAATTTGAGTATTGATTGGTCATTGACCCCGTTTCTTGATTGGGTAACTTTTCGTTTAGGGAAGTGGAGCTACTGAAAGAGTAACCATTATTATTTCCGTAATAGTAATTAAATGGAGAATTCCAAATCATAGCTTGATTATTTTCATACCTGGCATTAAAATTCTCAGGGTTCTCCAGTGGGGGCTGTGGAACAGGGGATGGGAGGGGGAGCCCCATAGCTTTTTGATATTGGGGATAAGAAGAATATGACGGGATTCTATCCCAGTAGTTCATTGAACTTTCTTTGGGGGAATTTTGAAAATTGGAATATAGTGGTGGAAACGTCATTGTTAGTGTTTTTCTCGGGGAAGTCTTGCTTTTGGCAGAGAATGTTGAGCATTTTTTCAACGACTTCACGAGTGCCTCTGCTTCTTTACTGGTCATGGTATCAACTGTCACTTTGAGAAATGGGAATGTGTTTTCGATTGTTGAGCTCATTAGTTTTAGTACCGAGGTCATCAAAACTTCTTCAATATTGGAACACGCATCGGTCACCAGTGTGGACATCAGGGACAGCAGTTGATCCAATTGGGTTTGCAAAATAGGGACAATTTTCATCTGCTCTTCGTCCCCGCTTCTGATGTAGTTTGTCTGTGGGGCCCGTTTTTGCTTTTCTTGTTCGATATCGAAGTCAGTTATCCGTTTTGTTCTCAACAAAGGACTTCCCTCTTCGATTTCCTCAAAATTAAAAGACATTTGCATGGAACGCTGACTTTTCCAAGTCATCATATTCACTGCATCAGAACTGCAGTTCACAACCTTCTGAAGAAATACGTCAACCTGAGGATTATTTGCAATTGGCATATCCGGCCATCCTGATTTATCAATCAAAGTCGAAACGGTGTACTGCAGAACTTCCAGAACCTGAGAGTTTACCGGGTAGCATTTTTCATTGATGATATTTGAAAACATTTCATGCAGGATCTTCATTTCTTCTTTGGACATTGCTGAGATTGGGTTCTGATTAGCTGGAGGAACAGATCGGTAAAATCTTTCATTCGGAGTCGCAAAATAGTTCCCAGAGAAAATATTCGGCTGCAGAATCGCATCACGGGTGTTCAAAATATGAGGCAATGAAGAATCTCCGCCATCATTTAGATTCACAGGCAAGAAAAAAGGTAATTCATCAAATATTCCTCTTCTAAACCGCTTTTTTCTTTCCTTTCCAGGTTTTCTTGCCTGATAGTAAAAATTAGGTTCCTCTTCCGAGTCAGATTCACTGGAACTGGGAATATCTTCATAATCATCTGAATTCTTACGTTTCCAATAAGATGACCTTCTTAAGTACTTCGGAAGAAGCATATCAATAGCAGTATCTCCATGATCATCAACTTCCTCCTTCTTTTTTGAACTCGAACGATCCTTTCCTCGAATGTGCTCGTGTTTATTTTTACCCCTTTGATTCAGTTCTTCATTTGAAGATACTTTGATTTTCCTTTGCGGTCTACGGGTTGTTGTTGTAGACGTCGTTTTTTTGCTGAACAAATTTTTCAGCCACCTGCCCAACCCACGCTTTTCTAGAAGTGAAATAAAAAATACATAAAATAAATTTTATAACATAATTCATTTCAAAAAAAGTTTAAAGATCATTCTTTTTTGAAAATAGTTAATAGTTGACAATTAATTTCGCTTTTATTGGCTGTTAATCTGTAAAACCTCTGTGATGGTGAATTTTTCTCTGATTACGCTTTCTTCGTCTTAAGTCGTTTTCAATATCAATATCAAAGGAAGCAAACCTTGTTATACGGTCTCCTTTCTTATTTCTTTCCATTAGTGACCCTATTAGTAATTGTCCATTTAAGAAATTAGGTTTCAAAAGCTTCAGAACAAAAATCAGAATTGCATGTACCTCTGGTTTTCTTTGCTCGTTTTTGCATAGTTTCCAAATCGTCTTCGTCACCTACTAATTCCTGGATGACTTCGTCGGTAGGAGTGACTTTCTTAATAGATCTCTTAATGCCGTCATTTTCATCTAAATCCTCCTGGCCATTATTACCATGTTGATGAATTTCTTCCATCACTATTTTGTCCATGTCAAGAAAGTCCAGAACTGGAGAATTTCTCTCGATTCTAATACTCTCCAATTGCCTTTTAGCCAAATTAGAAGAAATGTCGTTTTTCCTATTTTCCACTGGGACGTCTACTGTCAACGGATGCTTATATTTCATTGCGGTGGTCAGAATTTCTAGGGGAAATCAAAGAAAGTTCTTATTTAGGAAAAACATGGAATAGAACAAGTACAAATCAACCTGAAAATGGCGGTAATTCAACTGGGTCTTCGGATACGATTGGAATATGGAAATGGAACGGTTGCTCTTTGATTGCAACGGAAATCGAGTCGTTTTGTTTTTTCTCGGGCAGAGGTATCAATTTACTCCTCATTAATGTAGTCTCCCCTGAAGTTTGTATCTTAACCACTGTTTTCCCGTGAAATTTTGAATTGCTTTTTAATTTAGAGTCTGGCGAACTGATTTTCCTTCTTGGCAATAAATGGTTTACGTTATTTCCAACCAAACTAGGGTACTTTGGCAAATATTTCGAAGATTTATGTTTCTGATGTCGATGATGGTGTTTAAAATGTAATCTTTTGCCACTCTTCCCTTTTATTTCTAAATCGTCATTATGAATTACAAGCTTTGTTAGTGCTTCCGTTGATTTGATGAAATGTTCTTCCCAGATATTATATAACTTTGCTCCCGCTCACCGATTTTCCCGTGCTGTATTTTCTATTAATAGTAATGTTAATGTAAACATTTCACGAAATTACTGAATTCATACCTTTTTTCGATTCATCACCCAGTGATCGTATTTGGCGTGAATGTCCGCTTGTGTTAATATTTTCAACTTTCTTTGACTCTAAAATAATTTATTTTATGTGGTTAAATTTTAAAGTAAAATATTCAAAATTATAGAGAAAAAAATTCAAAAAGAGAAATCGTTTTTCTTCACAACTGCAACTGTGATAAAAAAATGTATTGTATAAATAGCTAGTTTAAAAAATAATAAATTGAAGAAACAGTTCAGACCTCCTTGAGTTATTTCTGACTCCGGAAAAATAAATGGAGCGCTTGAAAATATGAAAAATCCCAGTGAAAAGATAAAAGCGACCAACACTGGTTTCCAGCATTGAAAATAAGTCAGCGCCATAAGAAATGTGACAAGCAAGCAATGGAGATAGATGACAACTCAAGATAAATCTATCTTTGCAGTATTACAATAACTGCCAATGCAAAATAAAATTGGAAAGCCTGATAGCACATGCAAAGTGGCAGAATGAATTGTTTGCTAATTACAAATCACGCAGTTGTAGAAATGTTAATGTTTATAATGTCTCCTACTGCACTCATTAAAATTTATTGGTTCTTGGTAGGATTTAGTTAGAAATAGAACCGTATAAAATATTATGGTTTACTTTGCCCTAGGTAGGCTTTACTTCCTGGTCTATGCCTTTGTCCTGAAATAACAAACATTTTATGTTCTTCTAACATTACAATAGTATAATCATATTTTATTAATTTGCCAACTTTAGTTTATTTTTGCTATTTTGCTACTGCAAGCTAAGAGAAAATTTCAAATTGAAAAGTTCCCATTTAAGCTGCTAGGAATCCTAGATTCATTTTTCACGACAATATCCGTGTAAGGTGATTTTATGAATTGCCATAAAAGGTAATTTCTTGCAGAACTGATGCATTGGTTATTTATTAAAGTTATTGGCAGGGGATATAATTTTACTAGCTTTCTTGATAATAAATGCCCTCAAGTCAGCATAATTTTTGAAACTTTGTTGGAAGACAAAGATTTATTAGGTAGGAAAGAGAATATGCGAGTAGAATGATTCTAAAGACTGCGTTGAAGCAACACTTTCACTTTTATGAGATGGCTCAACTTTTCTCAATAAATCAATACAAACTCTGATCAATATGAACTGAGTACCTTGCAGTGCCCAGTACAATTTTATTTTTTGTCAAATTATACGATCCCGTGTAAATTGACAAACAATATAGTCTACAGAAATGAAAGCTAAATAATCATAAATTGCAGCTGCTACTTGTATCTGTTGGTGCCTCACAAACTCAGATCATCCCAAAAGTCATCCCTTTTCCTCTGGGTAAGGAAATTATGTTTTGATAATAGGTAGACAATGTAAACGAATTTATAAATTAACATTGTCATTATTGTTTCTCATTTCAATTGTTTTTTTACTAAGTTCTGGTCACATCAAGCAAACCCTATATTATTATTATTTCTGTCATTCGTAATCATAAAACCAACTTTTCCAACTTCTAACTCAGACGGAACATTGGCAACATTTCCGTTTTTTGATGTCTTTAATGTGTTATGCGTATTTTATTTGTATTTTAAGCTATTTTAGATGAAATATTTATTTCTGTGAAGCTACATGAACTTTTTTATAACTAATATGTTTTATTAAATCATATTTGATTTAAAATAAATAGTTTAAAGCACTTTTTTAAACTGTGTAATACAAGTTAAACGAAATAAATCCCTGCTTAATAATTTTGAAGAAATAAAAAAGGATGAACCCATGAAATATGCACTTATGATTATGTAGACTTTTATTCACATTAGAATTCTGTACCTATTGGATAACTATTTGTATTAGTTCATTAATTGGATTCCCTTTTCGCTTTGGATCGAAGTTATCGATTTCTTTCTTCCATGTAATGTATAGTACTTGGTACTTTACTAATTGATTCTATTATTATTACACCCAGTATGCAGAGACACGATCAAGGCTATTCATTTCGCCTTCACCATCGTGTCTTATTTCTTCAGTGTCCTAATTTAACTTATATTCGCTGTTTAATATAATCCACCTTTCCATAAATAATTATTTTACGTTGTTGGAAAATTGTGCTGAAAACTTAATCAGATGTTTAATAACTTTTATACATATTCTTTTTCAGGTCATACAGTTCGAAGGCAATCATTGCATTCTCGCTTAGTCATTTTTCAAGATTGCAGCATTTATTATTGCTTGCTGTGATGGATGTACTTTTGGAACAGTCTCGGATTTAATTTGAGATAGCTGCTTTAATTGAAGAAGTCAAAGATGGAAGTATCTCGACAAGCATGCTGGATGCTATTTTTGCTAGCGAGCATTCACTTGGTGGCTGAACTTGGACACTATTTAATTGGAGTTGTCAGTAAATGGGTGGCTCAAGACGTTAATTACGGCACATTGGCTTGCTTTTCTAAAACCCAAAATAACAGCGATGCGGCGGCAGAATGCAAAATGGCCAACTCCACCGAAACGTAAGCTTTCTCCCAACTCTAATGTTTCAAAAATGCGAATATTAAATTATTAAATTCAAACTACAATAATTGTTGAAATTATAAAGATGTTTGGGTGTGAGACTGCCTGATGGAAGCAAGCCTTGTAATTGGGAGCACACAGGATTAGGAATGGACTACCAACTGCTGGCAGGGCCCTGTTTCATGGGAGTCTTTACTTTGGCTGGAATTTTCTGGGGCCTGGCTGCCGATCGCTACAACCGAGTCCTACTACTCTTTTTCTCTACATTCATTTTCAGTTTGACAATGGCTATCACTGCATTTGCCACGAAATTTTGGCATCTCGTTTTTTTTCGAATGCTACTCGCTGCTGGGTGAGTGTTAAAAATACATAGTGTAATAAAAAGTAATTTTTCTAAATAAACACAATTGAAAATATGATGGTTTGTATTTACAGTGTTGCTGGAGTAAGTCCGTTGGCTCCTGGAATGATATTTGATGTATTTACTCAAAAACAGAGAGGGCTTGCAATGGGACTTTTCCATTGGGGTGTTTACAGTGGCTACGGGTTATCCTACGCTATTGGCAATTATATAACCAAAGAAGACATTTTTGACCAAGTTAGTTACATGAAACGCTTCCTTTTTGTGAATAATATTTAATTGGTGTTAAATGTAAAACTTTTAAAGGGGTGGCGAGCGACTTTCGTTGTGAGTGGAATGCCAGGAATACTGTTGGCTATTCTTTTTATCCTTACTGTTGAAGACCCACCGAAAAATAAGCCGGCTAAAGCTAGTGTTTCTGAGACTAGTAGCCCCAGAGTACTAAATGTCAATGTTGATGATGGCACTGTGACAGAATTCGAAGATGAAGAGGAGGACGAAGCGAAGGTTCTCATTGAAAACGATAATTGTCCTGTTGCAACCTCGGCTTGGAGATTGTGTCTTCAAACTCCGATTCTTTTGCTTGGACTTGCAGCTTGCGTTCGACATTCCGGTAAATCAATATTTAAGCATCACCTTTGCTTAATTGCTTGGAATTATTTTACAGTTTTTCTATAATCTCTAAAATGTAATTTAAACAGCTGGGTATTGTTGGGGATATAATTCCGCCTTGTATTTTCAAACGTACTACCCAAACTATAATGCCAGTTGGTGGTTGACCTGTATTACCATTTTCGGTGGAACTTTTGGAGCTGTCATTGGAGGATTTCTTTCAGATCGGCTTGTGGCTAGAATGGGTGTGTCATCTCGAGCTCTTGTTCTTGCCGGAAGTCAGGTTAGTTAATTACCTTTGAAAAACGGATGTAATACAGTAGAAAAATCTAGGACCGATAGATGGACAAAATATTCTAGCTCCCACTACTAAAAATAATTACGGCTTTTATTTCTTTTAAGATTCATTGAACATTTTGTGTCAAGATTCAAATTGTCATGTGTGTTTATTAATGTTTCTGAACAGTTGATAGCTGCACCGTTTGCGTTTGGGTTGCTCTATCTGGATCCCCCCTTTGCCTTCTTTTCACTATTCATTGCGTATTTATTTGGTAAGAAAAAATAATACTTTGCCATTGAATGAAATGAAAAGGAATTACAAAACTGGTTTGATTTTAGCGGAAATGTGGTTCGGAGTTGTATTTGCGATTTTCGTTGAGTTATTGCCGACTTCGATTCGGTCGGCTGGTTTGGCAGTGGCCCTTTTCATTATAAACAATGTCGGAGGTAACTTGCCAGTGATAGTGCATCCCTTGTCAGCTGCCGTTGGCTACCGTGGAGCAATCACAATTCTTTACCCTGGTGCCCTCCTTACCAGTGAGTCATATTTTTATTTGCGTCATTATTTTACATGAATAACAATATTTTATTGCGTGACAATATTATATTTGTTGCAGGTTCTATTATTTTCTTCTTTACGTACCTCAGCCTGACTAGGAAATAAATTCATTGTCCTGGCAAGTTAAATAGAAGTAGACCAATTTCGTTTCTGTGGACTGTAATAGTCATGAAATCTATTTCTTCTGTAACTTTACTAAATGTACGACTTTAGATCTGAGTTAAACAACGAATACCAAAAGAATAGTCACATAGTCATCAAATTATCATATTAAAATGCAAACATGTCTTAATTGTGATTTAAATGTAAACCGACAGGTGCACTTTATGTATTTTACATAAATTACAGAAAGCTATGTAGTATGTAATTACAAAATGATATTGATATAATATTATGACAGCACTTTCAGCAGTACCTGTATAAAGTCACATAAGAATAAGGTTGGGTCTGTGTGGTAGTGGAGTCGTTTGGGGACCATACAACACAAAAATAACTTATTATTACTCTCCCTGTATTTTAGTAATTTTAGTTATGTTTTTGTTCCTATTAGGAAATATTATAGCGTGCAGATTTTTTATATGTATTTCGATATCGATTGTATACAAGTATACAACACGCAGTTAAATATATTTTTCCAAAATCCTACAAGCTGGTCTATTGTCAGTTTCCACGGTATAAAATTTTCTATTTATAAGAGTGGAGGGCTTAGGTATAATATGACTCTTAGATTATACGAATATTTTTGAAGACTAGAATGTCAAAGTTTTAAAAATCTGGGTATTTCTTAAACGACATATCTTTATCCATAACAGCTCTTCGTAGAGCAACTGTAGCAATAGGGTTTAATAAAAATACATGGGAAATGAGGAATCCCTTTTAATTTTAGTGTCACTTTATGCACGCCTTCCTGTCTTTCAATGAAGTAGAAAACATTGAGTTTTGCTTTGTAGCAGCAAACTGTATATTTAAAAATGAATGGATATTTAGAATATGTTGCGTCAGTTTATTGATTGCAAAAATAAAGACAATGCAATACACTTAGTACAGGTGTACTAATTGTGACTACAAAACTAATTACATGGTGCTATTACTCAATTCAAGAATGCATAATTCGTAGGAGTATAATATTTATCCTCAATTATAATACTATTTGAGTATATCGTTAAGTCGTTTCTTATTTTCCCCGTAATTTAAGCGTGGGTTAAGTTTCACAAATTCGTTAATTAATTATTAATGTTTTCTTGGTAAATATGTTTCGAAAACTAAAAGTGATCTGCTCTAATTACATGTGTAGTAAACTAATTGTAATTTATATGATATGCCCAACATGTACCTAATTTACAAACTGCACACATATGTACCCTGTGACACTTATTTCTTTTCGTAGATTATAATAATGTTTGTATTCTGTAATGTAGCATGTCAATTGCCTTAAAGCAAAACATCTAGATCAATAATATCTACAGGGAAAATGCTATAAACTTAATAACACGTACCTAAATGTAATTTACTTCGAAAATGAAACACCTGTTTCGCTGTTTCCGTAAATATCCTAAATGTAAAGAATGAAATGAAATGCCCAATGAATTACTGACCTTAGTGTGTTGCATTAGGATAATTGACATGAAAGTCTCTTTAAGTATACAAAATCTTGTTATCGGTACCCAATTGTGATAAAGCAAAACGAAAGAAAGATGCGTATATATTTTTAAATAGGTTTTATTTATGTGTTAAAATATTTCAATTGTAGAATTGGGATTTGAGAAATAATTTCTTCGTTATTTCATTTAAAATAAAAGAGAGAAATTAATCACGATGGCACATTGAAAATACATTCACATGCGCTTTGTCTTATCTTAATTACTGAAAACGCATAAACATAAACAGGGAAAACTGTGCAAAAATGCAAATGCAAAAGATGGAAAATGGAAACAGTAAGTTTATCATAATTCAAAATGGAAAGGAATTTCATATTATTCATTTTTATAGTTCTATGGGAGTGCGGACTCTACTATGTGGCCTAAAACGACATCAGAAGTTAGTAATTTTCCTATCAATTTAAAAAACATGTTTTGATGAAAATGAGTGTTTACGCAGATTTATTGGATTTGACTTTGAATTTACAACTTAAAATATTTTTGTTCAGTTCAAGTTCAACTGAACACTTTAATCCAAGGTAAAATATAACTCTACAAACGTTTTAATGAAAACAGGACACTTGTTTGGTGTCTGTATGTTTTCTGCAGCACAATGGAACGTCACCTTGTATTGGAATTAATTTTGGAATATGTGAGTGAGAACGTTTCAATAAAATCATGTTATTATAAACAGTAATTTTAAGATCACGACATTATTGTACCAATACCAGTTTAAGTCATAAAGAATTATTTTTTAACTAATATTATGTATGACTCAACAATGTTAACAATTGGCATCACGATTTCAAGAGAATAAAATATTCCGTGTTTGAATTCATTTGTGGAGCATAAGTTCGTTTGCACTCCAAGAATAACGTATTTATTCCGCATGTATTAAGTAGTAACGATTACCCATTGAATTTCAACGCTTTATATCGCAGAGATATTAAATCATTGTCACGACAGGCTAAAGCTTTAAATAGATTAGTGTGAAATTAAAAAACTGCTTCCTTTGTGTGCATTGTATACAATGAAATGACAAATGCGATCAAATAGCTACAGGAAACTAAAGGGTACTACTCTTGTCTCCATTCTATATACGTACAATATGCATATAGCCTATTGAATGAAGTATGAACCTACCAATTCTTCCGGTCAAGAGTACTAGACTTCCTAGAGTACGGTTTTGTACTGCGGCAATACTCTGAAAATGGTGAAGGGTCATTTATAGATGCCTAATTACATTTTTTTAGTTATGAGTTACCGTACTAGATTAGATTTTCTCGTAATGGATGGATTTCCAGTAATAAAATTATTTCCAGATAAAGTTCTAAGTATTTGTTTTATTTCTAGGAGTATTTCTAGTAACTAAATACCAACTGCAGCACCTGCTTTAAATTACTCAAGAACAGGGATTAAATAAAACTGTCAATTTCAGTAGTATTCCATTTTAGCCGTTATATGCACAAAATAAATCTGGTATTTTTAACGGATTCCATATACATAGGCATATTTACAGCAATTTTGGTTTCTTTTGTAATTAATCGTGCATTACACAGCAAATAAAATGTTATGGTTCTGTACTACGCGCTTGCATACATTTCATTTGGTCCTTCTCTCGCTATTGTACCTCATCTTTTGTTAATATTTACCAAACTCATGTATCATTTTATAAGACGTGATTTAAAAAATAGAATGTTAGATTACTTTATGTATCAAAAGTCAAGTTCACCAAAACTTATATCCCATCTAATTCTATATACTGTTTTAATGGAGGCATAGTACGATTAGACGAGATAAAGATAAGGAAGGTTGTCTTTTTATTGTTCTAATTTCCACACCTCCCCGGAGCAATCCATACACTGCTTTCATCATCAAACTTTTGAACTGAAGATTTTTTATTTAGAAATCTATTCACGGATGTATATAAAATGCAGGGAATTAAGGTCAGCTTCATTACTTCGAAGGGGAGTAAATTTTATGCGACAAAAATTTAAAAGTCCAGGTGTGCAATTTTGTAATCTTTCTCATTGTAGCAAAACCAAAATTTTATCGAATGTTCCAACAAGACTTTGATAGAGAGCACATTGTTCTAAAAAATATCAAAAACTCATAGGAAAAATTCTATATCGAAATAACGCGCTTTTTTGATTTTTCATTCTCAAAACATGAAATAACAATGAAATTGCATTTCTCCATTCTATTTCTCCTACTCAAAATATGTACAATTTGGCCTTGAATTATTTTTTCTTTAGATAGGACCTTAAATTATTTTTCCTTTAAATCGGACCTTAAATTATTTTTCTGTAAATTCTTTAAATGTGTGATAGAGAAATATGATTAGATTATCGATGATGAAAGTCTTATTACTCCAGTTACGTCGTTCTGTTGGAATCAGTATTTTCCGATTAGTGAACCCCTCCTTAAGTTACATGCTGATATGTGGAATACGGGGGAATAACTTAGATATACTGTGGCATGTATAATAATAGTTCAAATAATCTTACGTGTTCCAGATGACAGAAACTAAGTCATTAGTTATGTGCATGCACCGTAGATCGTAATAATGATGAAACATGATTTCTGCGTATAGCTATGTAAATTAGAGTAGGAGATTATACTCCAGTGGACCCCACCTGCATCCATCATTCCTCTGACTTTGTCATAGAGACAAATATTTATAGACAGCCAGCAGAGCGAGTGGAGTAAACTAATTTGTATAAAATTGGGAGGATGAGTCAGAATAACAAAGAAAGAGAATAATGGAGTTCTAATGATATCCGTGCTATGACTCTATCAATGATTTCCATTAGAATTCCATTTGTCCGTGAGGATTCTTTTATTGCAAAGGACAAATAGGTTAGAGAAGTGGCTATTTATCCTTTTGCTTAGATTGAAACCGCTTCTCCACTATAACTAAACCTTCGGATAATTTAATCCCTCATTTTATTTTTTGTTGCAAGAGAAACCTGGAGCTTTATACATAGTTCGCTCCCGTAAATAGATTTATAGTGCTCAAATTGGTTTCGCAATGATTACCTCTAGAATTAAATTTACCTTTTTTTATTTCTTAGCTGTAAATTTTGTTTCTTTTTCTACTCAACAAACTTCCACTGGTAATTTTTTATTCTTCTGCATATTCATATTTCAGATGTACTTAATTTCAGTAGTTTTCAATTGACAGATATTTAACTTTTTTAAACAATTCTTTGAATTTAGGAAGTCCATGTGACGAAAGCGGGGATACCATAAAGGTTTTTTGTTTGTACTACTTATTAAAGTTTTTTTGTATTAAATAAATTGTAATAATTTCATTTTTTTAGTTTGAACAAGGGAAGTCGTATAGATATGATTTTTCTTCTGTAACGACTCAACATTTCACTGAAGGGGAAAGCGGTATAAGCAACTTATTAATAAATGGAAACGCTATTTTGACAAAAACAGCGCCTTGTGAATACATTTTGTCACTTGAGAAACTCGCAGTATTAAATCGGGACTCTAAAGTACTTTACAAATTCTTTACAAATTATTTAAAAATTAAAATTCCGCAAAAAATAATTCTTTTGTAAATAATTTCCAATTAAGGGCCCTGTGCTACCTGATAATGTCACTAAATCAGCAGTACGCTTTACAAGGAGAAATGGAGTGGTGGACGAATTTTTCGTATCGGAAAATGAAAATACTTGGTCTGTCAACATCAAGAGAGCAATTGTGTCCATGCTCCAAAATAAAGTTTTTGTTTCCGAGACCGCTTCCACAACAATGGAGGTTAAATTCGAAAGCATTATAAATTTTCCTTTCCAAAATATCGTTTGTTCTCTAAAATCGGAATTTACAGGTGAGCGTGTCTGGAAAATGTCCAACAACACATTACAAATCGGGTGATAATTATATCAAGCAAATAAATCTGAACCATTGTGCGCAAAGAGAAACGATTCCTAATGCCCACCTTGGAATTCCCTATGACGTCTCTCCTGGACTAGTAAATATATTTCCAACAACAATTATTTAATTATTTAGCTGATTTAAACTTTTACAAAAATAGTTTTTATTACTGTTTTAGAAATACCATTCATTCCCATTGCTAAATTCTTCATTATTCTGCGAACAAGCCCTGGCGGCCGGGATAATCCAGTCTGTTACATGCAATGAAGAACATAAATCACATCGGAGACATGAAGGGTACCATAGACAACACAATAGCAAGACCCTAATAAAATCCTCGTTGAAACTAACTGCAACAGAAGCAACAATTTACACTGCGGATGATATTTCCAAAATGACCCAAGATATTAAATCAAAGTCGACGATTATTTTCGATCAACTGCAAAAGAAATTACCAGCACTTAATGCAGATGCTGAAAAGAATACAGAAAATAAAATAAAATCTATTTTAAACCACCTGGAATCAGATATTCCTCAAGCCGAATATTACATGCAACTCCTGGAAGCTATTCAAGAGCTAAAATATCCTATGGAAATTTATTCAGGAAAGGATGTCCCTCTGACAAAGAAAGCCAAGAAGCTTTTCAGTGATGCGATCGCTGAAACAGACACTCTCCCTGCTTTCCTCTTTTTAACCAAGTTGATCGAGGATGACTCAGATGCAGTTACCGATATCACGAAAATTGGATTTTACAGAAGAATGAGTTATTCTAAAGAACCGACAAATGAAGGTTTGGATGCACTCGACTCCCTCATCAAGAAACGCGTTGTGTAAGATTTTTTTCACTTCGTAGATCGTTCTAAAATTTGTTTATGTCATGAAGAAATATTTTTGGTATTGATTTCAGAGGGGAAACAGCAAAGGATTTCCAAAGGGAGTTGGACAGTCATCTTCTACTCGGTGCATCTGGCTACGCCCATCAATTCTGCAGCATATTCGGAGAAGTCACTTGTACTGAGTCTGCTAGTTTGGGAAAACTCACTGAAACAATCTCGAAATTTATTCTTGAAGGCGGTATCTCAATGAAGGACTCCAACAATGCAGCCATTCCTGCACTCCATGCTCTGGGAAACATTCAGAAATTGTCACCCGGGGCTGTGAACAAAATTCTCATGTATTTGAGTGACACCCAGGAAGATTGGGTGAAAATATTAGCAATGCAGGCATTCAGAAATGATCCTTGTCAAAAAGAATTGAAAGAAAATGTGAGAAAAGTTCTAGGAACGGTCACTTTCTCCGAAGATTTAAGAATCAATGCTTATTTGGCAATGACAAAATGTTTAGTTCCTGAAGATTATGCTTCAATTCAAACACTTTTCAACGATCCGTCATCAGATCGAGGTAGAAATTTCAATTTTCCAGCAATAGAAATCTGTTTGTAAGATTTCTCATTTTTCTTAGCTAAAATACTGTTCGAAATAAAAAAAGTATATTAAAAGGAAAACTATTTTTTTCAGTTGCAAGATTCATCATTTCACACGTCCGTAATATTAAGGACAGCGCCAGTCCTTCAAAACAAAAATTGAAAACTTCCTTGTCCCAAATCACAATTCCAGAGAATTTTAAATCCCCCACTGTTTCACTTTTAACCAGCAGATACGTAGAATACTCGACTTTCAGTGATGAAACTAACGTAGGATTTTCTGCCTCTGCCAGTCTTATTTTTGGGAACTACTCGGATGGTCCTCTGGCTGTGACCCTGGAAGTGACAGTTGATGCCGTTGGAAGATCATACAACATTTTTGAGGTTTGTCTGGTTTTTTAATTCATCGAAAATTGTTTTAAAATAATGAAAGAAAAATTCTTAAGACTTCTTTAATTTCCAGGTTGCTTTGTCTCGAAGAACCGTAAAGAGGAACAATGATTCGCATTATTCATACGAATCTAATATGTACGACCATATTATTGAACTCCTGCATTCGTGCACAAGGAACGATGTCTATTTGCGGATGCTTGGTCTGACAACCAGAGTGGGAGATTTCCGAAATACAAGTTCGGGTATTTTTTCAGTGGTTCTCAAAGCAATGGACGGAGTTCAAGTCACTGATGGCGCTATAGAAGTGGTTAAAACTCATCCATTCACATTCCTCAACCTCGAGTTTTCATACCCGACCATTTCAGGATTCCCGCTCTCCTTGGACTTTCAAGGGACAAGTGTTCACTCTGTAAAACAAACCAACTTGGAGGGTGGTGCGAGCTACATTGCACTGAAAACAAATCCTATTGGGTCTGCTGCCTCTATTAAGAGTGACATTCGGAAATCGGACTCGATTTCATTGAAATGTGCTATGCGAGTCGGAAGACCAAACTTCACACCGATGAATATTGGAATTTTGAAGGAATACAGTTTGGACTCTTTGGTCGAGATGGGAGTCGATCTTGAAAAACAAAAATTAAATAAAATTCATTTGAAAATTAGATTGCCCAAACAAGATTTTGCTACTTTTAGTTTCAGCAAAACTATGTTCTACTTCGAAGATGTAGATGGCTCTTTCAACAAAGTCCCCTTTTCCAATTCTGTGACTTCCGGAGACCTGTAAGTTTATAATGTATAATAAATCAAATCAAAACTTTATTTGAAATAATATTTTCAATCTTATTTACATTGTTTTAGTAAACCACAACAACATTGTGCCCGCTATGCAGATGATCTTTCTGGAATCTTATTGTGTTCTACCGCAAGTTTCCCTTACAATGGTATTGAGAATCATCCTGAACACTACAATTTGACTTTGAGGAAATCAGATGAGAAAATGGAAGGTTTTGAAATTAAGTGGGATGCAGACTACGGTACGGAATTTCCAAAGTTTTCCAGAAATCATTTTCTAAATTTCTTTTTAATGTAACAAATGATGAACTGATTTTTAGAACCACATTTGAACCCATTTATTGGTAATGCTACTTGGAGCTTAGTTATGGATACGCCTGGATCCACAGTCCCCAGAAAAGTTACAATTCAATACCAATCAAAAGAAAACTTTGTAACTGAACAATCTAACGAAAAATGTTCCAAAATTATTAGTGTGATAACCCCTTCAAGAACCATCAATGCCACTGGTACCATTCCACTTTGCAAAATCCCAATAATTTTAATTACAATTTTAATTATTAATATTTCTTTGATTAGCGTTTGCTGGAGAGTTTGAATACCCAAGAGAAGGTTCAAATACTCGTGGAATAAAGACCATAATGGAATCTACAGTCTACATGAGTGATGTTGGCACTTACAAACTGAAATATGTCTCCAGAAGTTCCGAGTACGAGTTTAATAATGAAACGAATACTCTTGTCCGCTTTCCGCTATCTGTTTTTGGTTTGCATAGTGAGGAATTCTCCGACGAGTTTCAATTGATATACCCTAACGAAAAAGTTATGGTTTCTGCACACCAAAAATTGAATCAAAAGAATCTTGTCAAAGGTGGCGAATTCGTTTACTCAGCTAAATTTGCAGGAGACCTTTTACAAAATTCGGGTCTTATCGGTGATATCCAAGGTAAATTATTTTAAGAAGTTCATGAAGATTGTATTTGTGTCTGAAAACGGTTTCTAAATTTTCTTTTACGATTTTCTTAACAGCCACGTATGCACAACAGCCTGACTCATCAGAAACCCGAGAAATAACCAATTTGGAAATAAAATCGGAAAATACAAGAATGGGAAAGATCCAATTTCAAACAAGTACTAATAGAAGTTATACTACCTTTGACAGTGATTCAGCTACATCGGTCAGTTTTTATCACTTATTAAAACTACTGCAATTTTATTTTAAAATCTTAATTTTTGTCATTTAAATTAGGTCAAAGTTCGTGACAACACCTACACGTACTCCACAATAGTTAGAGAATCCAAGGAGTGCACCGATGAAAATGGAAAAGAAGTTAGAGGACACTATGTCATGAATTCCACCTACAGCGAGTCCCCAAGAGACTTTTCAGCCAGTCTTCACTCTTATCTGGAATTCGGCAATTTGAATAACGAAACGCATTACCAAGAGGTTTATGCTGGTTTGACTATCAATCCAAATCGGAATCCAAATCCAATAATGTGCGTAATGCGTTTCCTCATTTATTTTCTTGGTGTAAAGTTTATATTTTTAGTATTTTATTATGTCTTTGCGGACTTAATAGTTTATTATTATTTTTATGATTTTCAGTTTCAAAGCTGAAATGAGACAAAATTCAAGCAGTATATCAAGCATCGCTCAAATCGAAGAAAGAGGTGAACAGATCATGAAAATCCAAGGAGAAACTGATTTCTCGGAAAACTATACCAAAAGTGACACCACATTCCAAATGTTCGTGAGACGTACCGTCGATCTCAAGTACAGTTCTGAATGGACGGAGAAAAAAATGATGGCAGCGCAAATGGAGGCGAAATGTCTGAACTCTAACAATTGGTTTCGCCACTCGTACAATATCACCACCGAAGGTGACCTGATGAAAAAGCACGCGGATACTGCTTGGGGTCTAGGAGATAAAACTTTAGGAACTGTAATGTGCGACTCGAATGTGAATGTGGCATTAAGAACTCTGGACGCAAAGTAAGTTTTCTTTCTTCAGGGCATTTTTTGAGTTCACTTTCTAATTTCCAGATAAATCTTCAGTGGAATTATAAAAAACATATTTATTGTCCATTCTGTTCATTTCTAATAAAAAATAAATTTCAAAGGACTGTGGTAAATGTTAACGACCAAATTACAACAGTTGCCACTAATGGAACCCTTGCTAAAGATGTGATGAATGGACACAGTGGACTCATTATTATGGTAGATCCTGCTTCAGGAGAGAAAATTCGGGAGCTAATTGAACTAGATACAAAGGAAGATAAGGAAAACGAAGCACAAATGGCCACTTTCCATTTCCTCATTGAGGATTTGAACAAACAGTCTCACTTCCAACCGATAGAACTGACATTGAAAAGTGGTCTGTCTTGGAAGAACACAGCTGCTGACATGAACTTCACGCACCATTTCAGCAATGACTTGACATACAATATAGGATGTCTAGCTGGACATAGCGGACCCTGTAGAAATCTCCATGTCGTTTCGGATGTTAATTCTTCACTAACTGCCGCTCGTGATTTATTCACCGTCCTTGGATCGGTATAGTATATCTAGACATTATTTTTATTTTTAAATGAATTTTATTCTAATATCAAGTACGATTTCACTTCTACACCTTTGTGAATGTTCTTTCTCAAGCTAAAATCCGAAGGTAGCATTTGGAAGGCCGATTTGGAAGGCAGTGTGGAATTAAGTGATCCAACAACTCGGTTCTCAATGAATCATGGCGTATTAAGAATAAATGGCACAAGCCTAGATGAAAGAGCTAAAGAGTTCTTCACCAGCACAGTCACATACGATATGGCACCAGATGAATGCTCAAGCAAATTTTACACGACTTTCACCCTCACGGAAACTGATTTGAAATCTGGAGTGACCATCACAATTTTTGATGGAGAATCCAATTCCACAAGATTCTTTAAAAGCTTAACCGATTTTGATGTACACTTAATTTGATAATATATAATGCATTAACTTATCAAGCCACAAATCCATCAAAAAACAATGGCAATTTAAGTTTCCAGAGAATTTCCGGGAAAAGATTTCCAAAAAAATATTATTTTTTAAGAATTTTTTAGTTTTTTTCGGCCCGTAAAAAGTTTATTTAACACAAGGGGCTTTTTATCCATGGATTTTATTTTCATTGGTGTAATAAAATAAATAATGTTTTTTAAGATGACGGAAACCGGGAGAATAACCACAGCTGCAAAAACAACCAAGTGGGCTGAGATCATCAGATTGCGAAACAATGAATTTTTGTTTCTCTACGATATTGCCGAAGGACAAGATTCGAAAGTTTTCGTGGAATTCTACGTTAAGCTCCACAAGGAAAATGAACAAATGAAACTTGACGTCAAATCGAAGAACAATTTTGATTACAAGCCATCCAATTTTAATTTTACGCTGACCAGATAGAGGACAGTCGCGAAAACATACCGGCCAAATCATTTCCATCATTTAAGGGATTTTGACCTTTAAACCTTAATAAAAACTAAACGTTAATAAATTAAATTCATTTGCATTTTCAAATTGGTTTTTATTAATGCTAAGATATATACTGCACACATATGCTGACAAGATGTCCCGAATTTTTTGAGATTGTCCATTAAATGCCACCATATATAATCCAAAAATCCAAATGAGCATATTTAGACTTAGACAAAACCATGTCTGAAATGATAGCTCATCTCCTTAGCTCAATAAGATGCGGTTTTGTTATGAAAAACGAATTGTGTAGCAATAAAATTGCTTTATTCATTCAAAGCTTTCGTGCTAATATTATTTCGTAATATATTTCTGTCGATTTCCTATCTACATAGAAAGTATTGAAACAATATGGAGAAGAAGGTGGTGAATTTGAAACATTCACAGTGTTGGACTGTGCGTTGTTCCAATTCCAACAAGCAATTCTTTTAAATTACTCAATTTTGTAAACAATTGTGTTTAGTTGACTTTTGGTCACAACCCTATGATTTTTTTAGAGATGAATATGAGAAAGTGATTCACTCGAATGGTGCCTACTTTGCACCAGTAGGGTACTTGAAACTGAATAAAATTTCATCTAGTCAAAAAGAGTGTAAGTTCCTTGTGCCAAAATTGAAAGATATATCAGATATATAATATCTGAATAATTTTTAAATGTTTAATTTCATAGTGATTTTTTGACTGAATTCAGAATTGTTCTTTTATCTTTAAAAAGCACTTATTGCAAATACTTATTTTCAGGGAAAGGTAACCGAAAAATAGCGATGGAAATGGACACGACACATCTCGGTTATCTTCACAGAAAGATCAATTGGACGGCTATCCAGTAAAATTTCCACTGGATTATTTGGCAGATTTGGTTGAGCCAGCGTAATAAAGCTGGTTGCTGTGATGGTCATTTTGAATTTTGTGAGGAAAATAGCGCCAGTAGCGGAGGACATGAGAATGGTCTGCTGCACTGGTATTTTGTTCGAAAAGAGTACCAAACCCGAAGGGGAGGGTGATATAGAAGCCAACCTGTCCATTACGGATATACCAATTCCTGACGAAGTTACGGTATAGAATGCAGCTTTAGAGGAGCATGTTGAAGCGGAGGCTCTAATGCCGTGACGAACAATCCTATGAGAAATGCCTTGGAATTCCCCCAGAGTAAGAAAGTTTTTGATAATTACTTTTTATTGTTTTGAAACATTGAAACATTTTTTAGACAGACCGTGTAGTCATTTGTGAATGTGTTCGTTGCAATTATACTAACTTTACTGAATACGGAGTTAATTTAGTTATGAAAACAGTCTGATATTAAAATATAAATTGTTTTGTAGGTTGGTGATATATTACTTATGTAGCTGGACAGATCGGACTTATTCCAGGAAGTATGAAATTGGTGGACGATGGGTCACGGATGGAGTGCACTTCAGCACTAAAAGGTGCATCAACCGTGTTACCAAAACACTGATACGAAAGTTGAATTACACGCGACGTATCGAAGAATGTAGACATGAGTGGGAGAAGCGAGCAGATAACCCGGTCGATATTCTTTTATCCCCACGGATACAATTTTTTATTTTTAAATGATCATTATACGTATTTACATATTTACAACAACTCTATTTTTCCTAAGCAGTAAAATCTTTGAAGTTCTTGAATCCATTGGTCGGAATCGGAATAGAATTTACATATTTACAACACAACTCTATTTTTCCTAAGCATTAAACCTTCAAAGTTCTTGAATTCATTGGTCGGAATCGGAATAGAATTCGATGTACAATGGCGCTCATCAGCCCATTAACGTCACCCGAAATCTCTGATGAGGATATTACAGACCGAAGATACCAGGAGATTCCAGTAAAGGTAAAATTTGGTCGACAGTAAAGATATTTTTAATTCGGACAAAGAATCTGTACATTTATTATTTTTTACAATTTCCAATATTTATTATTAATTCAATTTTTACAATATTTACAATTTTCAGGCATTACATCAAATATGTAATTTCGCGACTTTCAATCAACTAAAGATTCTACGATTGGTTTGCCGCCACTGGAATATCCAAGTGAGTTCGCATAGAAGAATAGAAAACTGTACAGGAGTGCTCCGGAAAGACTGGATCGACAAGGCGAGAGGGCTGGAAATCGAGGGTACCCTTAAGTGGAGCAGTGTCTACTTCTATTTCTTTCCGTTCAACAAAAACGCCGTGTTTCCCCTCTACTGGGAATATGCTGGCCAAAATGTGACGAGAGTGCAATTTGCGTATACAAAAATCTCTTGCAATCGGATGGTTGCTTTTCTGACTTCGATGCCCCATCTGACTGATGTCAGTTTCAGGCAGTGCAATTTCGAGTTGATCAGAAGGGAATTGACGGACGTTGACCGACAGGGAAGGAAAAAGGCTTTGAAATGCGCCTGCCCTCATGCGCGACTGGAACTTCCTGCGGGACTCGTGATGCCACCACCTCGGATTCGTCGAATAGTGTTATTCAAAGAAGATTACTTTCCTCTTTGCCTTTTTGATCTCTTAGAAGCCCGATCCGCTGGTGTGCTGGAAGAAATTCGATTTGACCACAACCGATTAGCACGTTGGCGAAGAAGATATTATCTTCCTACCCCCGATCAAGTGGAGGGGAAACTTTTTGATATCATTGTTAGAAATTGGGGGACCATTCGGACATTTTCGTTCTTTCGCAACTACCGTGGTGATATTTTTCTGGATCGCTTGAGGAACCGTAATCCTAACAACCCTAACCCGCCGTCTCCTATCGAAGTTCTCAGTTTGGGTCAACAAGCTTCGTGGCTGCATATGCAGACTGCCGGCAGTTTTATTGCCTATTTGAATTATCTGGACAATACCAGATTGAAGGAAGTGACCTGGAGATTTATTCATCGATTTGACTCCCTTCCTTTGGCCAATGCATTAGCTCGCCATACACAACTTACTTATTTGTTCATTGACACCGTGTGGTGTCAGAACGCGGATAACGCTGAAAACCAGCTGAATTTTGCACCTATTCTGCAACAGCTTACCAAACTAGAAACATTGCATGTCAGAGACAGAAACCGCAGGAGACGTCCTAGCCAGAATACCAGTTATCTCGAATCTATCCCAAACAGTTTGACTTCTCTCTCATTCTACGGCTACTACATTGATGAGATCCGAATTACGAATTTCGTCCGACAACCAATGGCTCAACAGTTGCACACACTGGTTATTGAAGGAGGTCGATATGTTACAAATACTGGCATGCAGATTATGATTACAACTCTGCCACAATTGGAAGTCTTCGGAGTTAACGATTCTCGCTACCTGACGGATGCGGGAGTTACTGGCCTTCCGGAAGAATCCTGCAAGCAGATCATCTACTGTAATCAACGGTCCATTCTCAGTAAAGCACCTCTGGATACAAATTCCCTCACTGGAGTCCCCATTAACAGAATGACTAGTAAACTCTCCACTTTTTCAATTCTCTCATATATACACTATATACACCAGATTTTCAATAAACAAATTAAAAACTCTTCCTTAATTTTAATTAGAACTACGCAAGTTGAGCTTGGCTGGATGCAGAAAAATTTCAGACATTTCTGTTTTAGTCGCAATTAAGTTCCCTCTACTCGAAGAAGTCAATCTCAGTCGGTGTCTCAATGTTACGGATGTTGGTTTAGTTTCTCTGGCACAGAATAATCCCAGTTTGGAAAGAATCATTGTGATGAAAAACCTAAAGATTACTCACCTCGGCCTAAATCTCGTTTTGCAAGCCAATGATTCTATCGCTAATATTCACACATCCAAGGTTTTCATAACAAAGTTCATATTACCCGTGTTGACTGCAATTTACCTCATAAATAATTCTTAAATGCGTCTTTTTGAAAACACAACAGGGTGTCCGCAAACGAGATTTGGGGAAACAAGTTCCGTACGAAACATCCTACAGATACGATACTGCTGTAACCTACGCTCGCTGGGATGAACGCAGAGCCCGTCCCATGTATACTGAATGATGACCTCTTATTATCTGCTGATGAAATCTTTAAACCAATGTATAAAAAGTGATTCTCTCATTCTCTGTATATTCTAATGTAATCTTACTTAAACAAATGCACTTTACAAAGCAAATTCTACGGTTTATCAAAGTAGCTACTCTAGCTACTACCTGAAAATGAAAGTGCAACAAAGAAATCCTTTTTTAATTCCAATAATGTGCTCACAAAAGTGTCTCTATAAAATCTGTATATACTGTAAAAATTATATCATTTTATCATTATGTGTTACCAAATCGTGCATCAAAAAATAAGAAAAATATATTTATTTTAATATTATTTACAATATTTACAATACTCTGCGATTCCGTTATTTTGTGTGTCCGATAATATCAAGTACATCATAATAATTAAAATAAATTCTATCCTTATTTCAATAAGTCCATTAATTAGTTTATTTTCAGTTATATAACAAAATATTAACATTTATATTTATTATACTCATGAGATTAAATACTAGTACCTTCTTCACCTTTTTTCACACTATATGGGAATTTTGAAGAAAATTCCATTGAACTGTCTGTGGGTGCGGACTACAGACTTACCTAGGGTATTCCAGAGAACGCCAGAGCATAATGGAAATTCCAAGAGGAATCCACAAAATTGGATTTTCTCTCTGTGAACTGAGATAAGATTGTCATTATAGTTCCTAGTACAAGGTTCAATTAAAACCACCTACAGACATATAATGTTTTGGTATGCAATTTTCATTGATTTAAGTAGGTAAACACTCATGTCTTTTTTCATCCCTCCTGATTGTTCTGATGAGAAATTCTTTGCTGAGCTATAGTAATAAAATATGTACTAAACGCATGAATTAAAAAGTGGTATACCTATATGTAATTAATGGGAGTTATCTTTCGTGTCCGTTCGTCATGAGGAAAAGTGCTGTGAACTTTGAGCAGCGAGTCGATATCTCTTAATGAACTCCACAGAAATGCTTTTCAGATTTAGGAATTAACCTTGGCAGCTACAAGTACATTTAATTCCCATGCTCTCTTAGTATTCATTTTCAGAAACAAAACCAACAATGAACTATGCAATTATCTAACATCTTCAGCTTCCTCAGTACCTATAGACGGTATATCCAGGTGGTTTTAATAATAGAAGAAATATTTTATATCTACAACTGAATGGGGGTTTTTATTGTTCAAATACCTATTTTGCATGCGATTTATACGTTCCATAAGTACAACTAAGCAATAAAGCAGTAGAATTAAGAATTAAAATGAGTCTGATTTGGGAGGAATACTCTATGAAATGATTGACAGGGTACAACCTTTTTAATTCTAAAAATATTCGACTTGTAATTCGATAAGCTCCGCATTGGAGTGTTTGATAACATGAGAACATGTCATGTTAACCCATTTTCATGAGAATTAGAACCTGCCTTACTCTAGTCTAGTCACAATTGTAGTTTACTTCTCTTCTGGTGTTACTTGAAATGTAAGAGTAAGGACTTTACTACCCAGATAACTATATAATTAGTACGAATATCATGCAAACAGAGCGAGATTTTCAATGCAAATCAACTATTCAGAGACAGTTATCCTAAAAATGCAAATAAGATGCTTATTAAGTATAAATCTTGTGTTTTCACAACTACGATTTTAGGATTTATGAAAGTAAATAGAAAAGGATGGTTTTGGCAAAACGTATAGAATTGGAATAAATTTTATTCAACCACAAAGTATGAACAATATTCCACAAATACAGACTATCGCCTAAAAATCAAATTCTCACACGTACCGCATTTACCTATACTCACAAATCTAATTGTTTTTCTTGGGATGGAGTGTTTGTGTTATGGCTATATTTTCTGGAGGAATGTCAGTATCTCCCCAAGCACAGGGTCCACGTTCCACATGATGATGATGACCTTCGACTCCTTGACTTTCAGGATGACTTCCATCTCCAGTTCTTGCAATTCTCTGCTGAATTATCTTTGGGGGAACAGTCTTCAAATCGTAAGCCCAGCCGATTTTGGCAAAAAAATCGATGAAAACTGCAGTTGAGTTTTTCCTGAATCCTCCGAATTCGGCTGCCTTGTAGTCCCAAGGGAATGTGTGATGATAATTGTGCCAACCCTCTCCAGTGGTGAACCAAGCCCAATCACTTTCCACTGGACCAATATTTCTGCGCACACGGACATTAAATATTAATGTAAATGACATTTTATTTCGAAACATCTATTCTAGTAACTAATTCCACGGAAAAATCGTTAGAAATATCTTTTATTGCTTACTGGTCGTAGGGTTTGCTTCCATACATATGGGCCACGCTATTAATGGTCCAGGTACCATGAAGACTCAAAACGTATCTAAACATTGCAGCGAAGCAAAAGGCGTAGTATTGATCCTCACCCCAGAAATACATCGGAATAAGAGTAGGTATCATGAAGGCGAACACAGGAGCCAGGAAGTAATAGTATCTGAAAGTATTACACAAAAAGAAGGGTATAAGAGTCGTAGCCTATAAAGAAAATCTTGAGAAATATATCAGAAATCGGTCAAACCCACTTTTTCTGGAAGGCGACTACAGGGTCCGCACTCAGATCGGACATGTCGATTTGCTTTCCCTTCAAGATTACTGCAGGATGCTTTTTGACCATGAGCCACCCCATGTGGGCAAAGAAAAAGCCTCGTTTTGCATTGTGGGGATCAGCGAGTGTCTCGGTGTACTTGTGGTGAACGCGGTGGTCCCGACACCATTCCCAAATATTGTTCTATTCAATTAATTCAGAAAAACTAATTAGACAATTTGCCGTAGACGATTGTTCAAGAAATTCCGAAATATCAACCAATTGGAACTATTTTATATTTTACTTGAAGTGCGATAGTCTGCCCTATGGCCAGAATTATTCGGAGAGGAAGCTTTGCTTTGTAGCATTTATGAGCCCAAAGTCTGTGACTCCCTCCAGTCACACCGTAGTTTCCGAACATCATATATAGAAAACCTGGTCAGAAAACCTCTATATTAAAGATACCGATCAAAGATAACGTTGGCAAACAACAAATGCAGTTCTGATGTTCTTTGTCCATTTCCAAGTTACATTTATAAATAAATAAATTTCTATTTTTGTGTGTTTTCGATTAATATGGCTATTTTGAAAACCTTACTGAAAAGAACAGTTTGCCACATGATTTGCCCGTAGATCAAAGAGAAGAATCCATATGCGGCTGTGGTGTGGAGGAAAATGAATGCTGTACAATTAAACCACGCAAATTTCATCGGTGGATACTCGTTACTGTAGATATCGATCTCTTTCGATGTCTCTTTCTCTTCGGCGTTTGAAATTGTGCTTTTTAAAGAATCCTCTGATTTAGTATTCATTGATGTCAAGATCTCAGCCAAAACACCGGGTTCCATTTTGATAAGGAATTTCTTCTGGTCCGTGAATTACGAAATGATCAAAGAAGAGCAGAATCTCCTCAGAAATTCTGTAACAACTTTTAGTGGTGATACCCGAGGAGGCACTGAGTGCAATGAATACATGGTACCTGAGTGTTGTCTTTAAATAAGCTAGAACTGGAAATTTTGTGTATATTACCTTTATCAAATCGAATGTTTTTTCTATGTTCACACCGAGAATATATTCAGACATGGAAAAAGCAGGTTTCATATTCTCACAACCAGCAATTACGTACTAGGGCTCGGGTAATAAAATAAACATTTTCGTGTGGACTATTTACATTTTTGTTCCACGGCATTTTCTGTATAATATGGAAATTACATAAATGATACTGTTGCGGTTTTCATCAAGGGATTCAAGCAATCCTAATAAATAAATGTAGTTTTATTCTTTAAAAAATGAGAGAAGTAGTAAAACAGACACATAGGAAAATTTTCGCTTTATTCGAGATTGAATTCAATCGGAAAATATTCCATGATTACTTGATTTAATGTTTGTGGAGAGCCATTTCTAGAAAGATTACTCTATAGGTAGAAGCATTTATTCGTAGAAGATCCACTGATAGCAAAAAAATTTCAAAGCACCCATGAATTATAGTGGGTTTCAATACCTTGCACTGCATACATTCGCAAACAGATAGACAGCCTTCACGCGAAAGCAAATTGTTACTTCCATAATATTACCCTTACGATATTTTAATACAACACGATATTATGGTCATTGATACTGACCAATGCAAAATTCAAAAAAACCAATGGGTAATTGGGAAAGACTAAAATTTAATCCTTCCATGCAAATGAATGATATCCGCAGGAAAGAGAAAGTTTGCGGACTAATGAAAGTCGCAGGCGGCCAATATATATGCAAATGAAAGTCGCAGGCGGCTAATATATATGCAAATGAAAGTCGCAGGGTGGCAATGTTTGGGCACATGAAAGTAGCAGGAAATGATTTAAATTAGCATGAATTTTGCAATGCATATATTTAATCAGAAATTGTCGTTGAATTTTCGGCAGCAGCAATAATTGTAGAAGCCTGGTAATAGTTGAATTAAAAAACTTTACCTAATGGCCTGCGTTTCCTTTTGGTGCATTCAGATTTTATGTCTTGATTTGTGCTTTCCAAGCTATTAGTCTTCGATGGAACAAACTCTGCAAATCCTTCAAACCAGTTGGAATTCTTGTCAATCCAATATTTTTCAAAATAGGAGACAAATAATTGCACACCTTCACTCCTTTGACGTTGCTAAACAATCGAACTAACTACATTGTTTTCAGTCTACAGTTGCACTTCATGCTAATTTAAATCATTTCCTGCTACTTTCATTTGCCCAAATATTGCCAGCCTGCGACTTTCATTTGCACATATTTTAGCCGCCTGCGACTTTCATTTGCATATATATTAGCCGCCTGCGACTTTCATTTGCATATATATTGGCCGCCTGCAACTTTCATTAGTCCGCAGACTTTCTCTTTCCTGCGGATATCATTCATTTGCATGGAAGGATTAAATCACGGTCATTGGGAAATAAACCATTTCAGAATGGAGTTTAGCTATAGGCTATATGTATAGAGAGGGATTTGTGCAGCAGTGGAAACACAGTATTTATAAATTAGTAAGTATTAAGTATTCTGCTCTGTTATCTGTTATCCATTTTCCTCAATTCTAGATGGGTAGAGTGAGCATTTTCGTAAAGTGGCTGCGGCTACTTATATTATTATTATAAATTTATATAACAATAATGATGATATACAATTTTAGATAACAATTAAAAATATTAATTGTTATCTAAAACCGTTTTGCCGTTGACGTCGGTTTTACAGGGAAAATGCTATTTAAATTCAAGAGTATGTAAAGCTACTTTAAATATTTGGGCGCATCTTGACAGATTGGTCCGCTGATTCCCGAAAGGAATCCGAATTATTTTAAATAAGTTTAGTCTACGTGAGCTAACAATAATGTTTTTCATTTCAACTGAAGATATGCATGCACATAGAATTAGATATGTATTAAAATAATAGACTGTTGTGAATTGTTTTCGTACAAAGTTGCAATTTATTTACAAAATTCAGTACTGACAGGTGACGTTTTTAAATCAAGTGTATAATAACGCATCATTTAAATCTGAGACTTAACAGTATTAATAAGGTAACTGCTATAAGCTAGAGCTAGGTAATGGTATTTTCAAATAAGCTCCTCAACATTTCGGGCAATCAAAGCCAATGGAATAAAATAGCAATTAAAGTTAACGCTTTTACAATAAAATTGTTCCCACAAAAACTGATACGTGTATACGTTTTATTAGCCTTTATATGTGATGTGTATTTAAATGCAGCCTGTGCTCTTTAACACAGCTATTTGTGGGAATAAAGATCTATGTGATTGCCTTTCTTGGGGTGGAGTGTTTGTGTTACGGTTACATTTCTGGAGGAATGTCAATGTCTCCCCAATCAAAGGGTCAAAATTCAGCATGATGATGACCTTCGACTCCTTGACTTTCCGGATGACTGCCTTCTCCAGTTCTAGCAATTCTCTGTTGAATTATCTTTTAGGGAGCACGGGAGGAGTCTTTAAATCGTAAGCCCAACCGATTTTGGCAAATATATCGATGAAAAATGCAAATAAATATTAGTGGGAAATGCTATTTAAATTCGAGAGCTTTTAAAGCAACTTTTTTGTCACACGCACCCTGGCCTGACAAACAGGTACGCTAATTCCCGAAAGGAATCTCTAAAACGATTTTGAATTAGTTTAAATTTAGTCTACCTGGGCCTAATAATAATTTTTTCATTGCGACTGAAAGGTGTTCGAAAGTTGTGCATGTATTAAAATAATAGACTTGTGGTGAATTGTTTTCAATCGTACAAATCTGCAATTTATTTACAAAATTCAGTACAGGCAAGACACATTTTTAAATCAAGTGCATTTTCGACTACTACATAACACATCATTTAAAGTTTAAAACTTAGCAAAACAATAGTACAGGTAACAGCTATAAGCTAAGCAATGGTATTTTCAAAAAAGCTCCCTCAACATTTCAGGCAAGCAAATTGAGTTAAATAATTAAAATTAGCACTTCTACTATAAAACTGTTCCTACAAAAACTGATGCTTATACGTTTAACCTTTATAGATGCGCGTTTAACACAGCTATTCATTGAAATATCATAATTGGATCTAATTGTTTTTCTTGGGGTGGAGTGTTTGTGTTATGGCTACATTTTCTGGAGGTATATCAATATCTCCCCAAGCACAGGGTCCACGTTCAGCATGATGATGACCTTCGACTCCTTGACTGTCCGGATGACTGCCGTCTCCAGTTCTTGCAATTCTCTGCTTAATTATCTTTTGGGGAACAGTTTTCAGATCGTAAGCCCAACCGATTTTGGCAAACATATCGATGAAAAATGCAGTTGAGTTGTGGGTGAATCCTCCCAATTCGGCTGCCTTGTAGTCCCACGGGAATGTGTGATGATAATTGTGCCAACCCTCTCCAGTCGTGAACCAAGCCCAATCACTTTCTACTGGACCGATATTTCTGCGCACACGGACATTAAATATTAATGTAAATGACATTTTATTTCGAAACATCTATTCTATTAATATATATCTGATTCCATGGAAAAATCATTGTAAATGTCTTTTATGGCTTACTGGTCGTAGGGTTTGCTTCCATACATATGGGCCACGCTATTGATTGTCCAAGTCAAATGAAGACTCAAAACGTATCTGAACATTGCAGCGAAGCAAAAGGAGTACCATGCATCCTCGCCCCAGAAATACGTCGGAATAAGAGTAGGTATCAGGAAGGCGAACACAGGAGCCAAGAAATAATAGTATCTGAAAGAAATACGAAAATGCATGAAATATGAAAATCTCTCTTTTTTCAACTTTACACAGTAATGTGCATATTTAAAAATCTTGAGAAATATATTAGAAATCGAGTGAAACCAACTTTTTCTGAAATACGACCACAGGATCGGCATCTAAATCGGACATGTCGATTTGTTTTCCCTTCATAATGACTGCAGGGTGTTTTCTGACCATGAGCCACCCCATGTGGGAAAAGAAGAAGCCTCGCTTTGCATTGTGAGGATCAGCGAGTGTCTCGGTGTACTTGTGGTGCACGCGGTGGTCTCGACTCCATTCCCATACACTGTTCTGTTAGGTTTATTCCAAATCAGAGTTAGACAATTTTAGATGTATGTCAAGAAATCCCGGAACCTAATCTCATGGATGCGAAAATATGATTGACTTACTTGAAGTGCGACAGTCTGAGCCACAGCCAGAAATATTCGGAGAGGAAGTTTCGCTTTGTAGCATTTATGAGCCCAAAGTCTGTGACTCCCTCCAGTCACACCGAAGCTTCCGTACACCAAAGTCAGAAAACCTATTCAGATAAATCTGGGAATGAAACTTTTGCAAAATTTTCCTAAATACTCTTTAACATCACTTAGGAATAGAAATCGAGTCGGATTTCGAATATTTCCAATTGGAATTTATGTAAACTGATTGTAATGACGTAAACAGGAAGAACATACTGAAAAGACCAGTTTGCCACATGAGTTGTCCCGAGAGTGCTGCGTAGAGTCCAATAACTGCAGTAGTGTGGAGGAAAATGAACGCTAAAACATTTCCCCATGCAAATTTCATAGGGGGGTACTCGTTACTGTAAATGTCAATTTCCTTTTGCTTTTCTTTCACTTCTGGTTTTATTTCGGGTTTAGAAGAGTCCTCCGACTTATTTTGCATTGTCGTTAAAATCTCTGCTAAGACACTTGGCTCCATTTTGAAAATTTTTGAATTGTTTCCGAATTGATAGTGTAGATAAATTATACTGTCACTCAACTAACCACAAAGTTCAATTTAGTTCACCACAAAAAACTTTTAGTTTCTAAGTCAAGTGTATTGCTTGGCTTATTCCTATTTTGCCTTCACAGGCAGCAATATTTGGTGAACTTATGAATACCGAGCACTTGGTAGAGCAGAACGGTTAAGGGAAAGGTCCTTTTATTTTTAAGGTGGATTGTCCGAACTTGGAAGAACAATAATTGTTAACCCAGCGATGAGACTGCTTTATATACCCCATGTGTAAAGTTCAGGTTCAGGTACAATGTGTATGGCTTATTTCGTTTTAAGCTCTTACTCATGTCAAGTAGCATTTTTCCCTGTTACCTATTGATGTACCTACTCCATACACATTCATTACATGTACTTAGGATTTTCTCAACAATGACGCGAATGTGGAAATGAAAATCATGACCACAATAATGCAGAGACTAACTGTGATGCATAACATCAAGCTCGCTTAAATGAATTGCCTTACTACACAGTACACTACACAGTACGCCTTTTATTCCCACTTTTAAGTAATAAAAGTGTAGATAAATAAAAATAAAACTTCAAATTAACTGCAGAACTCGTTGAAGAGTTTTACTATTCAGGGAAAAAAATTTGTATACCTGAAACGACCATTGTAATTTCTGCAAATTGGAATTTAGCAATTATAAAATCTCAAAGGTTTGTCAGTTTAGATTTTAAGTTAATTGGACAATTAAATTTTTCCATTTCAATGCTTCAATTTAAAGGTTGACTTCCAAGGACAAGAACATGATCATAAAAGGAACTGTCAAACGTAGAAAACATGGACGAATTGAGAAACTGGCGAAGGTTCCATTTGGCCAATTTAAATTCTGGACGGGCATAAGCAAAATCTTGATTACTGACTCCAAGGTTTGTCAAAACATTTTCGCATAGTTTTTACTTGTTACTGTATTGTACCAATGGACCTCATGAAGACTGAAAAAATGCGTATGTACTATTTGCAAATTCTGGGAATTTTATCGGAAATTCTTATTACATCATATCATCAATCTTATTAAGTAGAAATGGGAGGGTAATAAGTAAAATATTCTGGAAAATTGAAGAAGATACCTAACCGCAATAAGGGGAAGACGTTATCCATGCAAAATCGCTTATTGTATTTGCATTTACTACTAGTTCTACTTCCTACTAATGTGGATTTCTCATCAAACTTGCTTCAAAGATGGAAAAGAAAAGACGAATGGTCAACTTTAAGTGGAAAACCCCAACGAAAAAACTGCACTTATGTATTAATGCCCAACGATTTGATTTAATTATTCTTTAAGTCCAACTCAAGTGTGACAGCAATTTCTCACAGTAAGCATGAAGTAAGTTAATAATTTGAAGTCTATAACCAAGATTTGGATTTGTTTCGTTCAGTTCGGGTTCTATGCAGATATAATCTGATTTAACCCTTCAACTGCTGTTGAAGGCTTTATTACAGGTTTAGTTAGTATTTACATCCCTTTTCATATAGTATTCAGGTAAAAATGAAATGCCTTTGGTTATTCCAAAGCTATGGTTGTTTAATAATTATTTAACAGTATAGTGGATTTTCCGTAAAGTTCGGTATATACAAACTGCCAGTAATATAGTACATATATTATGTTATCCACTAAACTTGTATTGTTTGTGACTAATTTCGGAAGACCCTTACAAATCTTTGTTTGCTGTCACCGAAAGGATATTTTATTGGTGCCGACGGTATATTGACCCTAAAAACGACGAATAAGGAAAGATTTATAAATATTTTATTAGAATTTAACCCCCTACTTATTGCGCCATGTTAGAAGTTAGGATGTTAGCACGGGGGGATAAATAAATACATATATACATACTTGTACCTCCAGCTTTCAGTTTTTATTTTTAATCTGTCCACACATATACAACAGCAGCATATTATGACTAGCTATTGAACCGTAGAGAGATGAAGGCATACCTGTAGGTACATATTCACAATAATGTGATATTTGCATGCATTAGCTAAGGGTGTGATTATGATAATGATAATGACTTGTGATAATGATTGTGAACATTACTCAACGGGTGGTATTTACCATGCTATCAAAAAAGCTTACCACAAAAAGAGCTTTTAATAATTATTAAAATTGTTTTCCTTGGTCCATTAAGAAATGAAATCTTATTCAGAGTATACATTTAAATATTTAAATGAATCAGTAATACAGTTTTTTTATAAATCTGTAGTCTTGCATGTTTATTTCACATTTAATAAAGCCACGTTTTAAAGTATGACGTATTCTAATCACTACAATATAATACACAATTAAATAGAACATTGAGCACACAATGAACAAAAAAATGCGTATATGTACCTATATGGTATATATTAAAACTGCCTGCAGTGAATACAAGTCAAAATAAATATTAAAAAGCTTGCATTCCCTCAGCCCCCTGTTGAACATGATTTCTATTTGGTTTTCCTTGTATATAGGGTTTGAGTAACAGCAACATTTTCTGGAGGAATATCAATATCTCCCCAAGCACATGGTCCACGTTCCGCATGATGATGATGACCTTCGATTCCTTGACTTTCCGAATGACTGCCATCTCCAGTTCTCGAAATTCTCTGCTGAATGATTTTTTGGGGAACAGTCTTCAGATCGTAAGCCCAGCCGATTTTGGCAAACTTATCAATGAAAAATGCAGTCAAGTTGTGGTCGAATCCTCCAAGTTCGGCTGCTTTGTAGTCCCAAGGGAAAGTGTGATGATAGTTGTGCCAACCCTCTCCAATAGAGAACCAACTCCAAACACTTTCCACTGGACCAATATTTCTAATGAAAAAGACAACACATAATGCTTGTGAACAACTTTGAAAAGTGTGATGTGACTTACCTATCGTAGGGTTTACTTCCAAACAAATGTGCAACACTATTAATGGTCCAGGTAGCATGAAGGCTAAAAATGTATCTGAACATTGCAGCAAAGCAAACTGCATTTACTCCGGATTCCCCCCAGAAATACCACGGGATGAATGCAGGTAAGATGAAGCAGAACAGTGGGGCCAGCCACAAATAGTGCCTGAATAAACGCATTCTTCATTTTTGATGCATAAAGAAATTAAAGTGTAGAAACGAAACTGACTTTTTCTGAAAGGCGACGACAGGATCGGCATCTAAATCGGACATGTCGATTTGCTTTCCCTTCATAATGACTGCAGGGTGTTTTCTGACCATGAGCCACCCCATGTGGGAAAAGAAGAAGCCTCGCTTTGCATTGTGAGGATCGGCAAGTGTTTCTGTGTATTTGTGGTGGACGCGATGATCCCGGCTCCATTCCCATATGCTGTTCTAAAAAATTGACTTTAACAATGCAGTTACGTTTGCATAGCATTATTTATTAATAATTGCACTTCCCATGCCTCATTAGCCTCTAATTTCACTAATTTCTTTTGCAGAATTGAAAAATTGAGATTAAATAGTTCAGAAACAAAGGGAGGAAATCGTAGCTCCTCCCCCCGTAATACTAATATTTGGATAGACTACGTACTTGCATGGCCACCGTTTGACCTATTGCTAGAAATATTTTCATAGGCAGTTTGGCTTTGTAGGATTTATGTGACCATAGCCGATGGGCTCCTCCAGTAATACCAAAACTGGTGTAGTAAGCCATTCCCCAACCTATCCGGAATGAGTAAAAGTAAAATAATTAGAGCCAATAACATTAATTAATCCTTACATAAGGAAAATGGGATTAAATTATTAGAATTGAATTGAGTTAGGGAATCCTTATTAGTGACGTACTATAGAAAAACGTTTCCACCATGACTTGTCCACAAATAAGACGGAATAACCCATAGAAGCCCAAACTGTGAAAAATACCTAACAGAATAACATTTCGCCACGCAATTTGGATTTGTGGGTACTCGTCACTGTAAATGTCGATTTCCGTTGGGTTTTCTGGCTCTTCAGGTTTGGGGCGCACTACCCTGGGGAAATCTTCCGATTTACCGTTAATGGTTGTTAAAATCTCCGTCATGACACTGGATTCCATCTTGACTCCTTATGCCACCACGCTTTGGCAGTAAAACAGTATAATTACAATAATTATGTACTTTTCCCAAGGAAATCCAAATAACTTTGAGAATTCAATGTGAGTATACCCAAGCGAAGGTGCATTCAGAATCAAGTGATAATTGTGAGTGGATTAGAAAATTACTCTGGTCCTGCCGTGTTTCAAATTAGTAATGCAAACTGGGGAACATGCAATAATAGTGAAAAGTACAACAATGTTGCTTGATAGGTATATTGAATCATGTGAGAAAATCCAAAGTAATTACAGGGAAAACCTGCTGGTTCATAAAAATTTGGCCTGCTGTACAGATAAACGAACATTCTGAATTTTTAAATGGAAAGTCGACTTTCAATGTCAATCCACAAATTCTTCCAGGGTTTCTTCTTTCTGAACTGTTTCAAAATTCATGCAATTTCACAATTTCCGTGTCTCAACTTGCTTTTTCATTTACATTATGATGTGCGTATTTATTAAGCATATTTCTTACTTATTTTTAGAAAAATTTATTAACCCTGAGGGTTGAATATTCCATTGACACCTGCTTTCATTTACCTTTGCTTATTTATATGCGTGGACTTGTAAACCAAGAAACCCTTTGCAAACGGATGTTCCGTTTTTAATTCTGTTTACCTGCCTTTACTATACTGACCGACACTTGCACTTGGCATCCATACCTACATTACACATTCGTTTCAGCTACAGCAGGTGCTGACGGTTGTAAGCGTATCCTTTCCATAGTCGACCCACATTACTGTTTGTCTTACGTTTGGATAAAGGTAATACATGAAATTAGTGTAAGGAAAAATGAAAGTATGTGCGTAGACATTGGGGACTTGCCATGTTTTCCCTAAACATAAGTCACTTATTAAATTATTTTCATTTCACAATCCCACCCCCCACAATTAAACTTAAATAATTGACAGGATTCTAGCGCAATTATAATCACCAATCAAGAAAATAATTTAAATGCCAGCTTCTGGGTATTCCCAAATGTTTTGCTGTCGCTTTGGTTTTTTTGAACAGACTTTGAATTATGGATACTTATGCATTCGTTTCTTTGTCATTGCAATAATTTGAGATTTGTGGTCCCCTTATGCTAACTTTTATGGGAAGGAGAATCTTCCAAAATATCAGTGAGCACTGAGGCTTCCTATTATATAACTATGATTAACTATGCAGGAACAAGAATTTCCTCTGCCTGGAAAAACTTCTTATCAGTTGAACGTTAGATTGTGGTGGAAGCATTTCTTAAGTCTATAGTTAATTGAAAGTTCATTACATTGTATATTCCGGTAGACAATAAAACAGTAGTACTACTCTAAATCCACGATGAGAAGTAGCCGACTGTTATTGATTAACTACAAGATAAGTAGACAAATATTGCTTACCCTGTGAACTCTAATCCAGTCCAGTGAAACAATGTATAAGGTACTACAGTTCCACTATAGAACCACATTTTGGAATGCGGAATGTGAGAATAAATATACAAATTAAGTTATACTGCTACAGAATGAGAAAGTAAGTAAGTAGGTATTGGGTCTCAAGCAATGAAAACAAATCCCAAGTAAACGACCTGTGACCAAAACTCTTTACTCCACGTTTTACCTGTAGGCAATGCAAATGGGACCCTTGAATACGTCTCCGGGGTCATTGCCAGCACAGTTTTCCCGTTCTCCAATTTTACCAACTTTATCCAAAAATATTTCATTTGTATTCTGCAGGTACAGTTGACGGCATAGGAAAACAGTTTCTCTATTTGTAAATGTTTTGTAGAAATAACTACAAATACTATATTCCTGTACAACGTAAAGCTACATTACTTCATAATCATAATCCATTCTCATCACATTTGAGAATATATTTGCATATAATTTAAACCAGGGCGATTTTTCGTGATTATTGGTTGCATCAACGTACTATTTAAAAAAATAGTTCCCAAGAATGTAACTTGGATAATTTATCCTTAGTTGATTAAAGACCAGAAAAAATTGAGACGATGATTTTTTAAATTTCTCTGTATCCAGGGGTAAGTTTCCTTACCAAAGGACATTGCCATAATGCAATCCAGGAATGAATTTTAAAAGAGCAAAAAGTTGAATTATTATAACTCTGTTAGAGTATTCTACAATATTTTATCCTTGTTAGTGTATATCTTGTATGCACAATCGTGTGAATTTATTACCTTTACAATAAGATTGGATTTCTCAAGAGATAGTGCACACTGGCAAAGTGCAAAGGTTGCACGGGTTTAATTTACTAGGTATATCGTGCTTTGTCATTATTTGCGTCAGGCATAGTAAAATAATAACACATGAGATGTACGCATTAAGTTCAGAACTGAAAAGTGACTTAATGGAGTTGGACTGTCATGGGAAGTGAAGTAATTAGGATTACTAAGCAATGTACACAGACATTATTTTATTCAAGCACGATAATTCCAGGTTTCATTTATTCAAACAAACGAAACCTCATGGTTTTAACGATTTTCCTAAAAACTACATAATGCTGTGCTGACGTAGATCATAATAACAACAACACACTTCCCTACACTTATTATGACTTATTACGTCCATTTGCCATTATGAGACCTGGAGAATTATATAAATTGCAAGTATCTATCTATAACTAGAATTTCTACACCATACCACTTGAAAGTACCTGTCTCTGCCTCTCCAATGTTACTGCATGTCTTCATTATAATGACTAGAGTTAAAATGAAGCTAAAACGAGCATATGGAATTAAAATACAGAAAGATTATAAAATAATTATATTGCTAACAGTGTAGCTTCCCAGCTTTCTGGTTTAGTTAATGAAGATCATTGTTTATAGTTTTACCATTATCTCAGTATATTCTATTTTATTATTTTCTTTGTGAATACGTGGCTGACCGAAGAATAAAACATACTTGCACTGCGAAAATGCACAAGGTAAAAAAATAAATTTTATTTCGAGTATTCAGGTTAAAAACTTAAGAAAGATGTAAAACATATTTGAAAGCAACAAATTAGTATCCGTGAACAGCGGAAAGTCTACCTACTTCTTTGACTGTACAACGTTTGAGTGATATTGACATTTTCCCTGGGGATGTCTGAGTCGCCCCAGGCACAGGGTCCCCTCTGAGCGTGGTGTCGTCCCTGGACGCCGTGACTTTCGAGATGACTGCCATCTCCAGTTCTGGCTATCCGCTGCCTGATGATGTTCCGGGGAACAGTCTTGAGGTCGTAGGCCCAGCCGATTTTGGCAAACAGGTCGATGAAGAATGCAGTCGAGTTTTTCCTGAATCCGCCCATTTCTGCCGCTTTGTAGTCCCAGGGGAACGTGTGGTGGTAATTGTGCCACGCCTCTCCAGTGTTGATCACAGTGAAGGACAACACGCTTTCCACAGGTCCGATGTTCCTGTGCACAGAAACGTCAGGCAATTAGAAGTGTGTACTAATACCCCAATTAGAATTCAGCCTTGACTCCAGCAATCACGTATTTTCATCCTGTCCAGAAATCTAGTTTCGTTTCACGTACTCCCAATGTGTATACTGTTTCGTGGTTAAAAGGCATAGTGTGGGAAAATTATTCCTACATACTTGCATGTTTTTCAACATGTACTTGGATAACTGTTGTCTTACATGCAGTAACTTATTAGTATTTTTTAGGTGTTAAGGAAGGTGCACCCTTCCTTAGTCCCTGCATTGTTAATTACTCTTTAATCCAAATATAGTATTTTTATTCAACTTTGTATACAAGGAAAGAATTATCTCGGTGTACTCTTCCTTATTAAGTTATGAAATAGTCCCTGCAGTAATAATTACTCTTTAACCCAAATCTAGTATTTTTAATCAACTCTACATAAGGAAAGAATAATATTATCTCTGTGTACTCTTCATTATAAAATAGTTCCTGCAGCATTAACTCCTCTTTAATTTAAACATAAATACAGTTTTCCCAACTAGCTGAACCAGTTATGTATTCCAATGTAATTGATTTATCTGGTTAATAAGGCAAAATGAAAGACGAAACACTGCGATAATTGTACTTGGGAAAACTCACTTGTCGTAAGGCTTTGTTCCAAAGAGATGAGCTACGCTATTTATGTTCCACGTTAAGTGAAGACTCAAAACATATCTGAACATCGCAGCAAAGCACCAGGCATTTATACCAGACTCTCCCCAACAGTACCATGGAATGAGTGCGGGAATAATAAAGCAGAAGACTGGTGCTAGAATGAGGTAGTATCTAAAAATAAGAAAATGACACATCAAAGGTACTTCAAGGTATACTTGCTAATTAGGTTCTGTTAAGAGTAATTTGGGAAATCGGTTACTTATGTTGAAACATGACGACGGGGTCGGCTTTCAAATCTGATATGTCGATTTGCCGTCCTTTGATTTTAACGGCTGGATGTTTTTTGCACATAAGCCACCCCATGTGAGAAAAGAAGAAGCCTCGTTTTGCATTGTGGGGATCAGCTAGCGTTTCTGTGTACTTGTGGTGAACACGGTGATCCCGACTCCATTCCAAAACACTATTCTATATTTAGAATCCAATTGGACAATTATGTTCCAACGTTTTTCAAGTTTTCTTATCCAAATGTACCTACTAAAATAAAATCTTTGTACAGTACCTGGAGAGCAACAGTTTGTAGTATGGCCAGTATGATTCTCAATGGCAGTTTTGCTTTGTAGGCTTTGTGGGACCAAAGTCGATGGGATCCAGCAGTTACCCCAAAACTTCCCCAGAACAAAACTAGTACAGCTGAAAGGAAAAAATGAAGAGTTTACAATTTTACAATTATTTATGATATTGTCGGAACACATGTTAAGAGTTTTGCAAAAGTTTCCAATTTAGATGGGATTAGAAGGATCAAACTTACAGTGAGCAATTGTTTCCCACATAATTTCTCCTTTGAGGGCCGCATAGAGTCCGTAGAAGGCTGCCAGGTGAAGGTACACAAAGATTATGACATTTCTCCAGACAATTTGCACCGGGGGATACTTCTCTTCATAGATATTAATATCTTCGGAATCGGAAACTAGTGTACTGTTTCTTAGTACGCTTTGTTCGATTTCTCCGATTGGTTTATAGTTGTCATCACTAAAGTTGTCTTCGGAAAGATTCATGCTTCTTGTCAGCATCTTTGGAACTCACGAACGTTGAACTGCTTTTGGTTTTATCTAATCAGTATCTAATTTCTCTTGGTGACAGATGAGTTGTCAGCAGAAAACAAGAGAACCTACTGATTTTAAATGAAGAGGTTTTCCACAATTGAGCTTTTTCTGTGCTTATGAGCACCCTTCTCTTATTCTAGTTCCTGTATCCTCTGCTGGCATTATCATTCCTGTGTTAGTGAAGTTTGTGACACGAATCGCAAACATTCTTTATGAATTACAGTCTAGACAAACGGAAGATAACTGATTTTTAATTAATTACTACCGTTTGCATTTTTATCGCTGCATCCTCCATTCATTCTATACATTTCATTCTTTTTACCAATAGGGGTCAGTAGAATAAGGTCAGTCACATTTGTGTCATCTGAACTTGACTCTGTATTGTAAAGGGTGATGTTACCTTATGTTTGGCATATTATACAATTTGTTGCTCTTCTGTATTGGAGCTATATTGACTGGCAGCATCGGATCCTCATTGTACAGTAGATGTTTTAATTACGAGGTAGATGCGAAGTAATTATATGACAGAAAGTATATCTATGTCGACATTTACAGATTATTTTACATAGGATACTGAACTTAACTCAAAGGATCTTGGTCCTTATTTGAAAAATACATATAAGTTGTGAAAGAAAAACTGTAAATATGCTCAGGCACAAGTTATGTGTGTTTGTAATATTTTTAAATGCATTTATTTTAATTACAACTTGCGACCTAAGGGAAACCTGCTACAACCGTGTCTTTATCCATGAGAAATGGCAATAGAAATCTTCCACCAGAGCTTCTATTATTGTAATGCACGCTGCAGTGAAGTTAGAGAGCTTAATAATAATTAGTGATAAAAACGGAAAGAATATCGCCTTGTGCACGTGAACTTGAACCTGAACCACATACTGCTACCTGGTATTCTAAATGTATTACCTCCTTACCTGGATGTTCTACTTCTACCTTACTACAGACCGTTTCATCTAAAAGTATCCATAGGACATCCAGCGTATAAGGAAATATCATGGCTTGTATGTACACTAGTTTTGAGTTCCCTCGTCGTCAAGCCAAAAGCGAACAATTTAAATACACAATTATGTACTTCTTTAAACCCCGTAACTGTACTGTTCTATGGTTACTTTTAACTGAAACGCTCTGCATTTATTGAACTAAATAATGCCTAGTACTGCACTGCATTGCTTTCAATCGCAGTTTTACACATAATAAAGTTACAATTGCATTTAGAGTAGGTTTATGCTTTAAGAATACTTTTAAAAAAAGATGTGAGAAGGAATTTAATTAGTTTGATAGCTGATTAAGCTGATAACAGGTGTATATGGTAAGTGGTGCTAAAGAACACACCAGTATTTGTAACCGAGATTGTGCCATTGCCATTTAGTGTGAATTACATGTGTATTAGAATCAAAGTAGCAGAATTTTGTTTGCGGATTATTCTTTGTATCCATAAGATGTATTCTCTTGTGTTGAAATGCTATCATTGTGTCATTTGCTGTTATTTATTTTCTTCAACATGAAAACCTCAGAACTGCAGAATCTTTGCAAATGAACTTTTTGTGAACAAAGTTGTCGTATTTTATGTAGTACAATGTAAACAAGTTTGCCAAGTAGTTTTCCTGGAGAAATAAGGATTTCCACAAATTCCCAGTTAGTGTATCTTTATGACAGTTATAATTTTGTTTGCTATATTCGTTTTTCCATAATTATCATCTGGGAACGGAAAAAAGTCGACATATTTTATTCTCTGACCCTAACCTCGACATGTATAAAGGTTCTAAATACAACAAGGTTTATTAAATAATTAAGATCTATATAGGTATGGTATGGTATATTGCTTGGCACCATTAATAACGTACATGGTCGCATAACATTTATGAATAGCATTCTAGATATGTAATTCTGCTTATGTATATAAAGTGTGGTACATTATATAGGGATAAAAAATTATACTACACGATTTTTGAGGGACCGGTTTCCGAAACACGGTTCTCTTACAGTTCACACTTCACTGTAAAATCTGAGGACGCAACTTTAGTGAAGGTTACACTCTTACACTGCGTAATGCATTAGAGTGGCCAAGTCCACCGCTAATCGCAAGTCTAACATTTAGGTACGTCGGTATAGATTGCATTTAGGTGTCCCTATTCAATTGGCTGCTCTTATTAGCACAGGAAGTTGGTCTGTCTGGTTCTTCATAAAAAGAAGCTGTGTGGGAACTCTTGGCTCCTCGATACATCAAATAAAGATTTCCGTTGCGTCCCCTTACATTGAACAAATGCAAAATGCCACTTCGCATATAATTATGTCATGACGTACGCAGTACGTATAATACAAGAAAGTACACTACGTTAAATTAAAATAAATGACTGTGGATACAAATCAGAAGCGCGTTTTTTATCATATTAAGTGAAATTATAAGTTTCGATTGCGATAAACTTGCTACATGCACGTGCACGATGCATAAATCATTTCTGAGAACTTTGAATTGAGCCCATAGGGTAACTAGGATAGGGATCTGGAGATAAGTCCATCCTCCGCCTATAGTCAATAGTTACACTTTTTTGATTCTTTAGTTTCTATAATTTCCTGAAGTTCGCGTATATCATTGTTATCATATTTCATTCGGATTCAAGGTTCAAGGCTGGTGTAATCTTCCTGTAAGGTTATCTCAGGCCAAGATTTTTAAATCCAACAATTCAGTTTTCCTGTATCATTTACTGGGATACATTAAGCTTGTATCTTACGATTTCCATGACCCTCTATTATAATGCTGTGGAGGTAAATTTCCTAAATTTACCTCCAAGATGAAAAAAACTGAAATTTGGAATCAAAAATTTCGCTTGAGACAACCTTGTAGGAGAATCGTCCTAGTTATACCAGCTTTGATTTGGATTGTAAAGTTAGAAGGGAATTATTTGTGGTGGCTTACTTATGTCCTCTCTTTCTTACTGACTTCATGTGCCGAAAAGTTTGCAAACCTGTTTAACAAACTTCTAAATGCAGCTTATATTTGGTATATACAAATAAAGTGAAATTTCTCAATTATCTTCATTATGATTACTCAATATGCAAATGTAATAATTATTCAGTTTAATGTCCCTTTATGAAGTAATAGAGTTTTTGAATCTTGCAACTTCACGATGGCTCGAAATGCTAGAATTTTACGTCTTCGTTTGCAAAATAAAATCCGACCATGTTTTGTTAACAATAAGGTTTATTTTATACCAAAATGTCATACATTTTAAACCCACAAAAATATAATTTAATTTAATTTGCGTTGGAAAAATTTATCTTAATTTGTATGTTTGATAAAAAGCATCAAAAGTAATTAAGATGGTTTATTTAAGATACCGGAGCTGTTTGCAAACTCCAGATATTTCGATAGTACAGAGTTATTATCTCGTATACTTTCGTGAAGGTCGGGAATAGCCGTATAAAGTTTCTCACTGATTTTATAAATATTCTTTTGACTTTGGAAACCTTGGGTCAACACAGGATTAACATCGCTAATGACAGAAATTAAATCCGTGCCATAGGATTCTGCAAAATAGGAGAGCAATGCATTTTTCTCACTTTCTTGAAGAAAAATCTTTTTATAATCCTCATCTGCTACTCTACGGATGTGGTGGCCAAATTTGGCAGCACCTTGGATAAAATCTGTGGTGTAAATTGGTTCGGACAGATTTAGATGGTAGAGCCCCGGAGGAGTAATTTCACTAAACGCAAGTTTCATGGTTAGTTTTGCAGCGATATCTACGCAAATGGAATACCAAGCTTTTTCATCCTTCGGAACCACACCAAGGTGCATAGATAGCAAAAGTAGGTTAACAAATGTGCTGTTACCCGGGATAAATAAACCCGTCTCACTGTGGCCTCCAAGAGTAGGGTACCTAATTACTGTGCAAGGAATACACCTGTCATTTGCCTCTTTTAGCAATTTTTCGCAAACAAATTTGGACAAAACGTAGCCCATTTTCAACTCTTCTCCATAATTATCGTTTTCTGGAAATTCCTCTCGAACAAACCCATCCTCAGTGAGCCTATTTGCAGCGGTATAAGAAGAAGAGTAAACAACTTTCTTAGTTTTAATGTTTGCCGCCAACCGTAATATATTTACAGTGCCGAAAACGTTAACGGATCGGATATCGCTCTTTGACTTGGTTTCTCTGTACTGCTCAATATGATGCGCTTTTGCTGCAAAGTGAAATATCATATCTATTTCCGAGGACAATTTAAGGTAATCATCTTCCGAAACTCCTAGTTGGTATTCAGCAATATTTCCAATTACAATCGAAATTCTGTTTAAATTGCTTACACTATTTCTGAGGTTATATTTCAGTAAATTGGAAATCAGTCTTTTTCTAGCCAGTGGAATGCTTGTTCCTTTGATTAGGCAACATATATTTAAGTGGGGATTCTCTAAAAGCTCGTTCAAAATATAAGCTCCGAAACAACCTGTTGCACCCGTTACCAATACATTTCGAATTTCACATGGTTTCTTTAGAGAATGACCCAGACTCTGGATATCAGTGGGCAATATGGAATCTTGCTTAACAAGATCACTTTCAGAATCTTGGTTTTTGTTGGAAACATTTTCCACAGTTACACATACATTCATTGTTTCCTTTGCCAAAAACTTACAGAGGCCGTTAATGGTGGGGAAATCCAGTAAAGAGTTTGTGCTTACAACCATATTCTTACCGACGATATTTTGAAGTTTGTTTTTCATTTCTACCGCCATTAGAGAATCTAACCCCATATCGGAAAACGGTTGATGTTCATCCAGTTGTTCTGTTTCAGGGAGCTTCAATGTTCGACGGATAATCTTTTCCAAGTGTTTTCTGATGTAAAGTACCCTTTCATCTTCACTTAAAAGATTTATTTCCACCCAAAATGTTTCAGATGCGGCTGATGTTTTGTCATTGAGAGAATTATCCTCTGTTTCGTCATCTAACTCGGATAACCCATTTCCTTTGTCCCGGAAATGCTCTTTGATTGCTTTCACATTCATTTGCACAACAGCTACTTGGGTTAAGTTAGGGCGCGTCATTATAAATTTGAGTGCCGAAATTCCCTGAGTCGGAGTAAAGGGTTTGAATCCAAAAGCACCTTCTCTCCCAAATGTAGTGTTTGTTGCAGCTCCTATCGATGACCAAGCGCCCCACTGTATAGTTTGAGCCGGTAGCCCAAGAGAATATCTATGAGCGGCCAAGGAGTCTAAGAATAAATTCGCAGCGCTATGGTTGCTTTGTCCAGGGTTGCCTAATAATCCTGCAACCGACGAAAATAAAACAAAATGTTCTAGAGGCATGTTTTTCGTCAAATTGTGCAAATTCCAGCCTCCATTAACTTTTGCATTAAAAACCAGTGAAAACTTTTCCCAGGTTTGGTTTATCAACACTCCATCGGAAAGACATCCCGCTGAATGGACTACTCCTCGCAAAACTGGAAGTTTTGATTCTGAAGATTCCATGAGATCAAATAGTTTCTTACATTCGTCCCAGTTACCTACATCAACCTGTTTTGCCACAACGTGGCAACCACTACTTCGAAGACCACTTATCACCTGTTTCGCTTTTTCATCCGGGGGACTCCTGCCCACCATTACGATGAATTTGGCTCCTGAGTCACACATCCATTTAGCAACTTCAAGACCAATTCCCCCCAAACCCCCAGTTACAAGATATGTAGAATTATCATTGAAAATCACTTCTTTTGTAAATTTTCGACCGTTGGATTCTTTAATTTCTGGCATGGACAATACTACTTTGCCAATATGTAGGGCCTTCAGGAAATAATTCAAGGCTTCCTTAATTTGTGCAATTTCAAACCGTGAGTACGGTAAGGGAGTAACGTGACCTTCTTGGAGAACAATTTTCATTGATTCCAGTAATTTCATCATATCTGCTTCGTTGGTTTTCTCTACATCAACTATTGTGTAGTGAACATCTGGACGAAGTTCATGAACCTCTTCCGGTTTCCAAATGTTCACTTTTCCCATTTCTACAAATCGTGCTCGGGGAGAACACGCTTTCAACGAAGACTCCTTAAATCCTGCACCCGTCAAAGAATTTAGGACTACGTCAACTCCTTTTCCATTTGTCACCCTACTTATTTCGTCACCAAAACTAAGATCTCTAGAATGAAATACATTTTCAACACCGATAGAACGCAAATAATTTCTTTTTCTCTTACTTCCCGCCGTGGCAATAATATTTGCACCAATCAGGTTAGCTAATTGTATGGCCACTAAGCCGACCCCACCTGAAGCCACGTGTATCAGAATGGTTTCTCCTTTTTTTAAATCGGCCACATTGTATAAACAGTAGTAGGCAGTCAAAAATACTGAAGGTAGTGTGGCCCCATCCGCATATGTAAAATTACCGGGTTTAGGCAACACCATATTTTCGTTGATTACAACATGACTAGCAGCGCTGCTGGTGTTCGAGGTGCCAAATACTTTATCACCAATTTTATATTTCTTAACAGATATCCCAATATCTGAAATGACCCCCGAGAAGTCCGTCCCCACAGCTTCAAATAGAGTGTGGTACTGTTCTGGTTTAATAATGACGAACACATCGCGGAAGTTCAAAGCCACAGCTTTTACTTCCACCTCGATATCGTTATGTCCCAACGAACTCTTCTCTACTGGACGAAAACTTACGTCATTCAATTGTTTCGAAGATGGTATTACAATAGTGTAGCGCCCCTGAGGTAAAGTGACAGGTGCTATCGGTTTTGGTAGCAAAGTTAACCGATTAACGAATTTCTTTTTATTGCGAAACAATGTGATCAAGTCGCTTCCGGAAATCAACTCTGAAAATATTTCTACACTATCGCCCTCTATGTCTCTGCTTTCTGGATCCAAGTCGATAACTTTACATAAGCTCTCAGGGAATTCCAGACAAAGGGTTTTCAGCATTCCTATTAAAGGTGCAGTTGATGGATTGACGAATTTCTGATCGCCAATAAAGTAAGCACCGCGAACCACGGAATAAACACCCGTGTCAAAGCAGGAATGTGCCATCACGTACTGACATATTAGAAGAAGTGGAAGACTTATGTTTTGCTGGTTGATGGTCCTATTTGAAATACTAAGGTAGCATATTCCGTCAATACTACAATTTTCAAAAATGGATTTAAAGCAACGATTCATGTCATCCTGATCGCAAATGTTAACACTATGGTATTCGCAAAACGTTCCGCCTTGTTCAGAAATTCCTAATGAAGTATTATGCTGGATGATGTGAACTTTTCTTCCAATATTACGTAATTTATCACCAACATTCGTAAGAGCAATTAGATCATCTCCTAAGAGGATCCACCCTCTGCGTTTCCCTTCAGCCCTGATTTCATTTTCAACTTTAAATGTGCCTATAGCACGAGATGCTACAACTTGCACACTTTCTGAGTGTTCCGAAAGGGATACCATATTGCCAAACTTGCAGTCTTCTAGAATGCGGCCCCATAGGCCGAAATTGATACAGGGGTGCCCACCTCTGAAATCAAAATCACTGCATTCCCAAAATTCGTCCGATAGCCCAAAAATCATATCGTACCATCGTTGAGGACCTGCAGGCTCTTGCAAAAGAAAATATCCATTGTCACTGATTAATGATCGAACGTTCTTTACAGAAACAACTATATCTTTTGCAGTGTGCATCACATTTGCAGCAATAAGCACATCGTAATAGAAAGGAACAAAGCCTTGCGAAGTAGGATCAATATCTATATTCAAAAGTTTGTATTCTATACCGGATGTCTCAGAAAACTTAATTTTGGCTTCAGTCAACGCACTGGAATCCTTGTCTGTAAACATATATCGAAATGGTATCCCTGTTTGCTGAAGAGCATTTAAAACGGTTTTTGTTGTGCCACCTTTTCCGGCACCTATTTCAAGTATTCTCAGGATGGATCCAGATTGTTGCTCTCCTGATTTCAACTGATTGAAAACCTTTTGCAAATATTTTGCTATCTTCATATTCGCTAATGTAAATTCCAAACCATTAGTAAAAATATTATCAATACTATCATCTTTACTTCTATTACTAACTAAAGCTGACTTTTGAAAAATACTGTCCAAGTTCTTAAGACATGACAGTACCGTTCTGGAGACAATATCGGGGTTTCTCATTTCTATTTCATCGATTTGTGAGTTTATGCTACTTTTTGCCATTAATACTTCCTCCAACATTGGAAATGGCTTCACCAAACGCCATTCTTTGAATTGAGATTCTGCGTGATTTTGTAGTTCTAGATAACCAACTTCTTGAAGTATTTCCAAGAATCTATTCATAATTTTTGGATTAATATCTGATCCAACAGAATTCGTGAGGAACGAAATATTGAATAGAGAACCAGGTTTGATATCCAGTCCTCTCTTTAAGAAACACTCGATGATACGCAAATATACCATTTTATCGGTCAAACCTTTGATTTCAAGATTGGTTAAATATTTGTAGGGCAATGGCTGAGCTTCTTTTCCCAGGTCTTCAGAAACAATAAGTATATCTGGGGTACTGTGCAAATCAACGCGTGAGTGCAAATGACCATCGCGACTACGCCAAGATTCCTGGTACATTCCAGGGAGCATATTTTTCTGAGAATTGATGACATTTAAGAATGAACTAATAGATGTTTTAACCAACCGAAGACCGTTCATCTCCGCCAATAAAACGTTTCTCTCGTTGTATAACTTTACAATACCACTTGATTTTCCGAATTCCCACTGGGCATGTGCAAAATAAACTTCAGAGTCCACTAAATTCAGTAATGTAAACTTTTCAACGCCAACAGGTAAGTACAAGTCCGAGGATTCCTGACAAATGCTCATTCCAAAAGTTTGAATAACTGCATCTAAAACAATTGGGTGAAAAATGTAGTCTTTGATATTTCCTGCATTTAAAGGGAGTGGAATTTCAGCGATAGTTTCATTTTCGCCTTTCCAAACCTTTTGAATACTTTGAAACGTTTCGCCAAAGCATAGGCCGACATCAGCAACGGCTTTGTAAAATTCCTTAGTAGAAAAAACCTTAGGACATCGTTTTTTCAGTTCTCCAATATTCTCGATCTTTATATCAGTGTCTTGTTTCCCAACAGTATTTTCAGTGGCAACTGAAGCAGAGGCGTACCTTTTCCAACCTTTCTCCTCATTGTATCCATTCATGTTCTGGAAAACAAATACTGCAACAGTAACTTTATTCACCACATCATTTAGTGGAGTAGCGACTACTTGCACTTTGCATTGTTTATCTTGGTACAATTCCAATGGAGATTCTACAACGAAATCCTCTAATATCACGGAAATATTTTCTTTGTCAATTTCCCTTTTCTCCAAAAGTGCGTGTTTCCCAGCAGCCAGAATAATTTCCAAAAATCCAGCTGCAGGTAAAATTACAGTGTTGGCAATTTCATGATCTTGCAAGTAAACTAGATTCTTGAGGTTCCAAGTGTGTTCGTACACATTATCTTGGATGCTCGCCAGAGGTATTTTAGCTCCAAGGAGGGGATGCAACAGAGAATACGAATTATCAGTTTTAAAATCTAACCAGTACTTTTGCCTTTGGAAAGGATAAGTAGGAAGTTCTAATTTATTTCTTCCCAAGGAGGACACGACGGAAGACCATTGGATACCATGGTTGTTCACATACAACTTTCCTAAAGCGTCGGCCACAGTTTCCCAATTGTTTTGATTTTTCCTAAGGGAAGGAAGCCAGAGGACTTCCTCTTGAGGAGTAGTACTAGCTGCACACAGGGCGAGTAATATCGGTGTGGCTCCAATTTCAATGAAAATATTGCATCCATTGTCGACCATGGTTTTTGCTGCTTTTGGGTACTGAACTGAGTATCTCATGTTGTCAACAAGATAATCACTATTTATTTCATGAGGTCCAACAATGTTTCCCGTTCTTCCAGAAACGTAACAACAGTTAGGAGATTTGTAATTAAGTTTTGTTGTAAATTCCCGGTATTGTTCCTGAATTACTTCCATAGCCCGGGAATGAAAGGCATACCTCCCGGGTAGCAATTGGCATTTGATACCAGAATTCTGACAATACACATCAAACAGCTTTACCGTTTCTCGAGGTCCTGATACTATAATTTGTTGAGGCGAATTAATTAGCGAAATATCTAACCAATGTTCCTGACTTTTTCCTTCTAAAAACGAAAGAATAGCTGCACTAACTTTATCTTCGGTGGTCCGAATGGCCAACATGGCCCCATTGGGTAAATACTTGTGAACTAAGGAAGCCAGCTCTACCACCAAACTAAGACCCTCTTCCAAAGTGAAAACGCCCGCGGCAGTTGCAGCCGCTGATTCCCCTGCGCTATGACCGGAAATAAAATCAGGCTCGACACCAAAACTTTTCCACATCTTTGTGAGACTGTAAGCTACCGAAAATATTGCTGTGTGACTGTAGATTATGTAATTCATGTGACCCTGGTACTTTTCATTCCATAAAACATCCACCAATGACAATTCAAAATTATTGTCAAGTATTTTCCTGCATTCATTGAAAGCGTTCCGAAATGGGCGGTTAGTTGAGTACAATTCCTTTGCCATTCCTGCATACGCTGACCCGTGTCCGGTGAATAGAAATGCTATCTTGGATTTACTTGTTAGTGTCTTTGAAATTGCTGTTTTGTTTTGAATTTTCTGTTTTAATTCCTCTACAGTCTCACCGGTGACACAAGCACGGTGTTTCAAATGAGCTCTACCCGTATTTGCAGTAAATACCAAGTCGTTAATATTCACTGATGGATTTTTTTCTAAATAATCAGCATAGCTGCTGCACAAATCCTGCAAAGCATTTTCTGATTTGGCAGACAAAGCAAGGACGTGATAGGAATTATCCTGTAATGTGTTGGTTATCAATTCATTGTGTTTGAATGGAGGTTCTTCAACAATGACATGGACATTTGTTCCACTTATTCCAAAAGAACTTATTCCTGCTCTTCGCACTCTGTTTCCACGTTTCAACCAATCTGTATTCTCTGTTGGGATAATTGCTGGTAAAGCATCCAAATTTATATTTGGATTTAAGGTATCATAATTAATGTGTCGAGGTATCGTTTCGTGTTTCATGGCCAGCAAAACTTTGAGTAACCCAGCTAAACCTGCGGCAGATTCCGTGTGCCTAAAAAATGGAAGTAAATTAGAAGCAGGTCAATAACGGGCTTAGAAGCGGGTCAAATCTGTACTCACCCAATATTGGTTTTCACAGAGCCGATTATTAAAGGCGTTTCTCTTTGTCCTGCATAACCGGCCGTTATGGCAGCAAATTCAATAGGGTCACCAATGGGCGTTCCTGTTCCATGGGCTTCTACATAATCTACATCTTCTGGAAACAACCGAGCATTCCTCAAAGCTTCTTTTACTGCGATTTCCTGGCAGTATTTACTGGGTGTACCAAAACTACTTGTCGTTCCCTCATTGCTTAATGCAGACCCTCTAATCAATCCCATAATTCGGTCTCCATTCTTAAGAGCATCAGAAAATCGTTTTAAAACGACCACAACAACTCCCTCTGCTCTTCCGAACCCGTCAGCCTTCTCATCGAATGTCTTACACCGACCATCTCGCGCTAAAATTGGTATCTCATTTAGAGGAAAGTGAATTATTAAAATATTTGCCCCAAGTACCAAAGCAAGGTCGGTCTCCCTTTTCCTTAAACTATCGCATGCCAAATGCAGTGCCACCATGGAGGAGGAACATCCAGATTCAGTAGCCACGTTCGGTCCATTTAATCCAAGAAGATAAGAAACTCGAGCCGATGTGGCACTGAATGCATTTCCTAAAACCACGTGGTGGAAATCTGCGCTCGAAGCTGTTTCGTTGATTATCCTTTCGTAATCGTGAGTCCAAACACCGGAAAACACCGCAGTGTTACTTCCCTTTAAAGAGTACGGGTTAATTGCAGCGTTTTCCAACGCTTCCCATGCAACTTCCACTAAAAGCCTCTGCTGAGGATCCATAAACGCAGCTTCTCGTGGACTGATCCCAAAAAATTTGGCGTCAAATTCATCGACAGGACATTTCAGAAATCCAGCCCTGGATTCCGTAAATCGGGGATCATCTTGCTGAAAGTCAAATAATCTCTCCAGGGGAACTTTCTTTATGCTGTCTCCACCACTCAATAGCAAATCCCAGAATTCATCACTACTGTTCACTCCTGGCAAACGACAACTATGTCCTACAACGGCAATGGCGTCATTATCAAAATCTTCAATCATTCTTATTTCTTCCTGAACATTTGTTCTGAGGAGAGATTCCTCAAGTCCAAATGCATATATCTACAATTATATTTATAAATAAGAAATTCTCATCTATTTTCCGACAAGTCACAATATTTTTGTTTGTAAATGAATTACCGAGTTATCATCAAGGTCGTACTTCAAATACCCTTCAAAGATTGAGAGCCATGCGTTTTCAAGTATCTGCAGAATTAAAATTATTCACAAAGAGTAATGGAAAGAATGCTCTATATATAGAACTTGGATATATCCAAGTTAAGATTGAAAAACAGAAATGCAATTTACGTTCGCGAACGTGAGACTATTCCCATCCTCATCGTTTTTCTTTACACAAGGCATTTCTGATAAAGATCTCCAAGGTTTATTGTCGAAGACTGCAATTTTTGCAGTGTCTGCATTTCTGCAATATTGAAATTATTTTTTTATTTAGCTAAGCAATGTCAATGACTGATATAGAAAACGCATAGCTCTGTGTCTGTATGGTAAAAAATCAACTATATTTTTTCCCAAGCGGCTTATATACTTTTAGCTTGAATTTGATGAATAATATTACGAATTACGACTTTCTCTGCCGTGTTTGAACTTTATTACCGTACTTTTCATTGTCACTGCGTGAAGACGAAATTACGTATCTGTAATCAATCGAAAGTTTATTTTTCCATTGAGGCTCGCCATTGTTGAAGGCCTGATTTAGCAGATCTGTTACTACAAATTGGAAAATATTTTTGAAATATAAGAACATTTTTGCAGTTTACAACACATTTTATGTTATTATTTCTTGATACTTATTTCCCTGTAAACTAAAGCACTACTAAATAACATTTGGAAAAAACGTCTACAGGGCATTTTTTGATGTGAAGCAAAATCATGAAAATTTTTTCATTTAAATTAGTGTGCACGTGCAGTGCACCATAGTGTAATCATACTGTGTACTAATTCAGTAGAAATTAAAACATGAAAATTCAGTTCACATTTAGTACTTAGAATATTTGATTTATCTAGTTATGTGTTGTTTACAATTCTTGTTTACTGCGAAACTGGAATTTTATGTTTCAAGATATCTTAAATGTGGAATAAAGTTGAAGGTGAGATATAAGTAATAAATGTAATTTTTATCTAAAGTTTATGCTATCCTACAGTTTGACTTTCTTGAGACGTAGTCCATGGAATATGTTAAACATGGTACGTACATGGAAGGTAAGATATGAATGAAGATAAGTTTGAATATTGAAATTATATGAAAATATGGAATTACTGTCTTGAGAAGAGTTGTGCAACCCAATATTCAGGATTCTGCGATGAGTCTTAGTGCATGGCTTTAATACAATTAGGGAAGCAGAAAATCTTTCAGGAACGCTGCTATTAAGAGCCACAGCAGAAATCTCTTGAATTGTGAAAAGTTCATCACAATTTCTCAGAATCTAGAGGTAAACAAAATAAATGCAAGCAAACTATTATTACAAAATTAGACAACAATATTTTTAGTAAGCGAGGGTGGGAACATAGATTAGAAATAAATGTGTTGTTTATTCGACGGATACTGGTAATCCCAAGGGGGAACTGTGCTTCAGAGTGGCTAATCTTTTATAGTGTGCTCACCAAACTGTTGGGGCTGATGAAAACGCATTTTTCGTACATTGTTAGATTCCATGAGTAGAGGAGAGCATATTCAGCGTCCGTTATACCATTCTTTGATGTCTCAGAGGACGAAAGAGGAATAACCACATCAAACGCTTTTATTACGTGATCACTAATAAACAGAACCGCAATTAATATTTAATATTTAACTGAGCTCTGTAATTATTATGATAAAAAGGTGTAATTCAATTTCTATCGTCCCTCATCACAAGAGTTCATTTTTTTACATCAGTTTCCCAAATGTTGGGTACAAATTCCAATGGCCAAAAGTCAAATAGAAAATAGGTAAAAAAATTTTGAAAAAAATTAATGTTCATACGAATGAAAAATTTATGTTCTGGATGATGAGGACGATTTCTGCCAAAAAGTGTGAAATACTGTAAAATTGTTGTGATGAAAAACTGATTTTGCTTGTGGAAGAATGACGATCGATTTAAATGGGAAAATCCATAATTTTGCAATTTAATATTCCCTTAAATAAATATTAATAAGAAAAACTCCATGTGTTTAGTTGGACAATACAAGGTTGCACTTACAGGATGACATCGTCGATATCAAGAGGAACGAAGATAACTTTTTGAGCTGAAGATGCAACCCGGGTAATGGAGTGAGCCAAAATAATTGCCTCTAGCGCTGCTGTCTTCTCAAAGGCTGCCGTCACCCACGCACACCGACCATTTACTTTAATTTAAACATTTTACGTTTAATTATTTCCAACTGTTGATTCCAATGACTTCAATTTTAAACCGTAATTTGAAATAAAAATGATGAACCAAACCTATCATTGTAGTAAATCCTCGTTACGATCGTTTTATGAATTCCCCCGAAAACACTGTTACAACTGTTACAAATATTAAGAGCGATTCACGCAATGAGTACACTGTTGACAAAGAAGATTCTTAATGCCTTACATATGCTTTTATAATTCCCAATAACATTTTCCTAAGCCCAATTTCCTTACGCAATTCAATTCTACTTGGTGTACAATATAACCCATTTATTTTTTGTGATGTCTTGTTACCCAACAAGGAGATATCATAGTTTATTTATCCTTTAGGTTGAATTGGGCTGATTACTTTTTTATGAAATTGGATCACTGAAGTATTTCACATCTTCCTTTTTGTGCGTGCACAATCGTCATCTGGAAAATATCTCCCTGGAATTGCAATTTTAGGATTAGGTAAATGATAACAGAATTCTACACATGTTTTATCATTATTTCTTCATAGTCATTACAATAATATAAGCAAGTGTGTTTTATAACAACTGATTCGTCAAGCTTTCTGGGCCGAATTTATTTGTCAATACTTAGAATGGAAAATACATTGTTCTGCATATCTCCATTCTTCCCTTTTGACCGGATGGCATAATACAGCGGGAAATATTATTTGCACTTCTAGGGCTAGATAAGTCTTCCGAACATTCTTTCTTCACCTTATTTATGTAATTTGAGAAGACACGTTCCTTGGTTATTACAGTAATGGGAAAATAAATTAAAAGTATTTTTCCTACATTTAGGAACAGGTAAAAATGTTTTGAAAAATGGTTCTGCTAATGATGCCAAGTAACAAATTCTCTAATGCAGTATTACTCGTCTGAAGATGACCAGTCTTGTAATTTCATTAATCCCTGGGTAAAAGTATTATTTTCCTAAAAATATTGAACGTGGAATTTCCTAGTGATCCCATTTGCTTGTGTAACTCTGATTGTCGGCAATCCCTCATGCAAAAACTGAGATTATTCACAGCTATCATCAACCATTACTATATATTATTGCTATAGTCTTGGATTGCAGCAGCTCATTCGGCCGCTTTTCTTTATACTACGTGAGATCATTTCAATAAGGTAGTATTTCCCCAAACTCAAATTGCATTTTTTCTTGTCGGTATGTAAAGTCAGAGTTTCAATCTCCGCGTTTTGTTCTTTCCGAGTTCAAAAAAAGTATTTACGTTTGCAGTTTAAGGGGAGGGGAAGAATATATAATAGAAGAAATACTACATGCAATAAAAGTGCTGAAGTTTGAATTCTATTTTATGCAATGCAGCCTTTATTTAAAATGGTTATTATGTATATATCCCTTTAGTATATCAAGTACAGTTATTGAGTTATTACAGTATTGAATTACGATAATGATCTCAAGAGTTATTTGTAGATAAGCAGAGACAGTTTTTCCTGTGTTTTTCATATCGATGGTTTTTGCGAAATTTCATTCCACAGAATTCGCAACTCAAAATTTTCCCTTCATTGTGAAACCGAATGTGGCGATCCAGATAACTCTTGCGGCTGAATTTGGATAAGCACAAGTCGCATTCAAAGGCATTGTAGTTGTATGAACCTTCAAACTTCTTTCTGCATTTCTTACTGCATCACAAATAAAATAACATCATAAGATACAAACTAAATTGAAAATAACTAATCTTGCAATTTATTTACCAATCACTTACTTATTTTTGACTTCTGCTTGACTGGAGATATTTACTCTATTACCGCTTGTTAGCAATGCTTTCAAATAATCAGACCTAAAAGGGCAAAGACTTAAAATTATTAAACAATACGACAGTATTTTTTAACTTCTTTTCTATTACTATTTCAACCATGATTCAGCAATTCTTACCGGAATAAATTTGGAGAGAGTTGTGGATGAATTGATTCATTGTGTGAAAGGAGTTCCGATTCGTTTTCGTAGGCAACTTTGCACAAGGGACACACATGCCACATTTCTACTTCTATTTCTAGCTCGATTTCCATCTCACAGCTATTTTCCACTACCATTGTGATTATGAACTTTTGAAGTATTCCAATGTTTGCATACAGAATCTCAGATTGAGAGATTCAGATGTGAACACAAAGAATTTTTGAAAAATTTGTATTTTTCGGGGTACGTTGGTAATATTTTTCGATGGACGTCTCTAAAGTGATCGGCACAGGTTATTCCAATAGTGTTCAATCTTCCTCTGAGCATTTTCAGACTTACAAATATTATGGTTAAAACGAAATTCTGAAATGATGCTACAATGAAAGCATTCATATTGTATAGACATTGTAAAACCATCCTAAAATAAACAAGAAACATAGGTACCTTGCATTGTAAAGACCTGTAAATATGGGCCACATTTGGAACCTTAGTTCAGTTAAGGTTCAACAAGAAAGTGTTGTATAGCAAGTTGTAAAGAAAGAGCGGTATTATTTTTATATGAGCAAAAATGAAGAACGTAGACTTAAGTTGACATTGAAGTGACAGCTAAGATTGTGAAGGGATGAAAGGACCCTCAGACATAAAATGTAGCTACCGATATAATTATTGTGTTGTAGGTAAATATTATAATCCACACTTCAACAAAACTTTCTTGAGTTTGTTTTTGTTGCAGAGGGGTTCAGCAGTGATAAAGTGGTGTTAATAAATACTTAAACATCCATCGGATTTTCGAATCGGTTTGTCCCCTTTCTTGAGACATGTCTCCCTATAATCTTGGCTTGTAATGTGAACTGGTAGAGGAATAATAAGTGTCATTCTCTGTCTCGACTCTATAGTCAATAAATACATAAATTCCATTTCCATTGTAAAATAAATGGAAATGACTTATTTACTTTTATTGCACCAAGCAAACAAGTGAAACGTTTAGTCCTACTGTAAATATCCATACCATACATAGCTTCTGCTGTGCTTCCAATGTTAATATGAGTAATCATGTACTCTGAGTGTAAAATGTAGACCGAAGGACATAGTTGGGGTACTGTGAGTCAATATCTGCATATAGCACCTCCCGTTAGTGGCTAACTTATAAGAGTGATAAGGGCTAAGAGTGCATATTATCTCTCATATTATATACAATAAGGTTAGGTTAGGTTAAGGAAAACATTGTGTGATAAGAGAAATGTGGATTTTTAAAGAGCAAGTAGCGCACAGGTAAGTATTCCAGGTTCACACATTTCTTTAAAAGATTTTGCACCATAAATACCTCCATAAATGAACGAATGGAAGATTTTACCGGAAAGTACAGGATTTGCAGCCATATACCTATGTAGTTATAAGTATATGCCTTATATGGTTATACTGGGAAGTGGGAAATATATATTCACTCTGGGTTTAACATAGAACGAACAAAGAATGAGAGCATATAGAATATCATATCTGAAGCGAAGCATTTTTACTTACCGTATGCTATCGGTTATATCCTATACATACTATTAAAACTACTGCTTTGTCTATGCTGTGCAATGGAAAGTGAAAGACTAGTCAGTTTTCTGGTTGGAAATGAGAAAGGAGTTGCAGGTGTCCGGGAGAGAATTTTCCTATCTTTGGGGATTAAACGATGAGAAGCCACCTGCTACTGACTCAGAGTCTGCCGTCTGTGGCAAAGCCATCACTATTAAAATGCCGATACTTTTTATATCAATGTGGGACGAGCATACTAGGAGACGGCAGATATACTACTACAGAAATGCATCATGCATGGGTTCGATTCGAGGCATTAGACCATGGTATAATAAAACAGTACAAGGAATGCAAAAAGTGGCGGAACAATTATTTGCATTTAAGCATATTTGCATTTGCAACTAACTATTTAAGTTAAGTTAATGATTTATAAAAATTTTGTGGGTATCTTTAATTGTTTTCGTGACAATTGGAATTCCGTCTGAATAAGCTGTGCATGCAAGTGGTAAAAGTGGAGAGAGATGAAGGAAAGGGATGGGAAGGCTGAAGGGAATGTGACGGAACTACAGAACGGCAGCTGAGGTTGTCTGAAGAGAGACACTTCTCCAGGAACGGATATTCTGTTCTGGACGACCGTGGATTTGGCTTTAGAGGTCCCTGGAGAACTTCCTTCATCCCATCGCAGCCTCATTCCTTATTTTATGCAGAGATCCATCCATATTCTGCCCAACCATTACTCTGCACCCAGAAATACTCTCCGCTCAACATTTCTTTACTATATGCTCCGATATGCACATGGAGAATTGGAGAATGTCCCCATGATATACATTGTGAAGAATTTTAGATAAAGATATTCAGTAAGCAAGATTAGCGTAACTTGTTAGTTGAATTTACCAAAGTGCTTACAATTAGAACTGAGGCGCTGGTTACAGTAGTGGATGTGGCTGAGTTGTACAGCGTTAACCCCAAGTCACGCACCTTAGAGAAATAGCATTAGATACGATGTTTGAAAATAATGCCTTTAAAACAGTTTGAGAGACATTTTCAAACATTCCATGCATTTTCCTATGGTGCATGACTTGTGGCCCAAACCCTATGTTATTTTCCTAAGGTGCGTGATTTGGGGCCAAGGCTGTATAGGGTTTTGCGAAGAGCGAGGAAGGTGTTGCGAATAGTGATGTTGGAGTGTCAACGCATCCGTGTCCTCCCTCTTGACTCATTTCTCATCCGTCCTCGCATCCCTCCCGGATTAATTTGACAGGCAATAGCTCCGCTTCCAACACGTGTCTCTCCTCCTGTTTACATTCCATTTACAGCACTAACTACCCAAATCCATCAAACACACCCAAACCACCCAACACACAATCAACGCAAACCTACAATTGTCAAAATTGCAACCACTTACAAGGGAACACCAATTTCTAGCTTAATTCTAGTTTTGTATACTTCGGTAGCAATTTCCAAGCTCCACTTTTTAAGTCTTGTATCATCTTTTTTATTTTTGTATGCTTGTAGTGTGTTCTGCTTTTTGGTACTCCTAGCGCAAAGAAAATGCATTAATTAATGCTGGAAGTTGAACCTAATGAAGGAGGCTTTGATTCAACCTTCACATAATTCTATTCCTAAACTAATCAAATAATTAGTTTTACATTAAGAATTAATAATTACTCTCTGATAAATCTATATAGGTAGGTATACTAAGTTTGTGAGTTTGCATTTCTCGAAGTATTATATCTTGGTCACTTGGCATATTTGATTAGTATGAATAATTCTCACGGGTATTACTGTATTTGTTTTCCGCAATACACCAGTAGCTTACAATTTACAAGTATCTATGTTATTCACACGAATTGAACATGGACCTTGATTTATTCCCATAGAACAGCAAGTAGACTCATTCCATCAGTATCAGTGCTGAATGCGGAATATTTTTATTTTAGTACAGTGCTCCTTTCATTGTTCTACGTCTATTTTCTATTTTTATTCATCAGGATTTACATTGTTTAAATTTTTTATGTAATTACGAGTTTTCTTGTCACAAAGATCTCTTATCCCTCTTTCATCAATCATAATCACCGGAATTCATGTAATTGTGTTGCGAGTGAAGGTGAACAAAAGTACACGATCTACAACGTGTTACAATTACAATCTATACAAAGTGTACAAAGTGTATCTCCCTACATCGACAACATCAATTGCTGTTAAGAGTAACATTGACATACGTTGTTTTGCATTTTTGATGAGTACTAAGTGCTGACAATGAGGGAAAAGTAAGACAGTGGGATAACGAACATCTTTTCCCAAGAATACAATAGCAATTCATGTTGTCACTACACGATTGCGATTCACCCCAAGAGCCAAAACTGGATTACAGGGAGAACAGCCACCAATTCTCACTCACACGTGTTCCTCACGCTGTCACACTTCTCTTATGTCCTCTTCTCATTCATAATTAATATTGCATGCAATTCACCCGCACTCCATAAAAATGCATTTAGTAATTACATTCTCATCACTTCGCATATCTTTTCCTCCTCCGCTAGTTTCCCAATTATGCTTCTTTACAATTAGTGTCTCCCATATCCCCGGATAAATTATCTCAATAAGTGATGAGTCTGAAATGAAAATTACTGAGACGAATAATTTATGTTTGGTCAGTAACTCTCAAAAGTGCAATTGCTATAAGCTTGAAATCATTCCTTCATCATTGGTAATATACTTTGCCTTTATTTAGGCCTGCAATCTAAAGTCTCCTCTTTCTAATTGAATTCTTGCTTTGAAATATACGTAAGACATTTAAAGGTTCGTAATGCTGTTAGCAAAAGAGTAATTTTCGAATCCAGGATTTTATTTCCAATTATTTCGACAAGTATACCTATACATACATGATGTAATCAAAGCTAGTATATAATAGATAAATTGATACAGACGTTACTGTCATTTCGTGTATTTCAATAACTTAATAGTCTAGACAAATCTCGAATACAAAGAATAAAATATTCAGTGAGCAAGCTTAAGAAGTTGTAAAATGCGCTTGATTTAAAAAAGTAAATGTGGACTGTACAAAAATGATTACAATTTCTGATGGTGGTTATAATAATACATTTAGTGACTAGAGTAGATTTCAAACTTCACCCGACTAGAATAAAACATTCAGATTATTTCATTGCATATGTATTCGCTGACAACTTCAAGTTGTAAGCAATTCCTCGTATTTTAACTGAAGGTGTGTTTAATTTCAAGGTATAAAATCAGCAAACTGGAAAAATGAAGATGAAAACAGACTATCTGACAGGGTTTACTATTTTCAGTGCAGATGAAATAGGAAAAGAGCGACAGACCAAACGCTGAACGCTTGAGGTCTACAGAGTTAGATTCAGCGTTCCAATACATGATTCAAATAAGCAATGTAACAAATGGCCAAGCGGAGTATTTCTATTTTGGAGAGTCTCTTGTCTGGAGGAAGTGTGGGGAGAAGACTCCGAAGTTCCGCAAAGGCGGTGTTGAAGGCCTCTACGCGAACTCGCTCCCTGGAGGCGTGGGCAGAGCGGTACTTCGGAGTGGCCCTCCGCCGACGACGTCTCTCCTCCCGACTCAAGTGCTCCTTCCCTTCCATCATCCCTTCAACAACCAAATTCAACCGTCACAAGAATTCTACATTATTTATTCATTCCGGGACGCTTTTCCAAATATACCTGAGAAATGGATTTGAGATTCGTCTGCACTCGCACTGCTGTCACTCTCAAAGCGAATTGCATTTCCACTCACACTTTGCGACTGAGTGTGGTTGTGTGCGAAGAAGTTGCCCGACCTGGAACCTCGCGTCGCCCCGTGACCACCCCCGTTCCCCGACATTCAATCTTTCCTACTGTCCTCCACAGTCCACCTCCTAGGGGCAACTAAAGACACTTTTCTTCTTCAGAACACTCAATCAAACTAATCAAACAGTTACTTCCTAAAAAGTCACTTTTATCCGAAGAAAACAACAATAAATCTTTATATTCACATTCACCCCACACGCACCCCCAATCACAAAAAGGTTATTGTGCAATGTATGCTATAATATAGCAGAATTAGATAATCCACAATTTAAAAGTACGGAATTTTTGTAATGTATTCAATAATGGAAACCAAAAAACTGGACAAAATATCCGACGACAATTTCCAAAAGATGGCAAAGATACTTTGTAACAACTTTTGCCTACTAAAACGGTTAGATTACTCGGGTTCTTTATCGATACAAGATAATCTGCATGTTCTGAAATGATTTATCTTATGATTTTTTGTATGTGACGAAATTTTCGGATTAGATTTCGGAAAGATTATTACGGAAAGAAGAGTAAAAGACTGAAGTGATTGTAAATGGAAAGGAATGAGCGAGCTGGAGGAGAAAATCTTAGTTCGCTGGATGATTCTCCAAGTTGCTTCCCTGTTCCGATTTCTTCTCCAGGCTGGAGACTGTCCAGGATCTCTCTGCTTGCTAAGTGGGAGATGGGTGCGCAGGAATGGGGAAGGGAAGTCGGAAATTAGTTGAGAAAGATTCAATTCCGCTCCGCCTCAACTCACATCCACAACGCCCAGCCTCACTCCTCTCCAGCCAAACACCCGAATCGTAAATTAATACAAATATCCCGAATCCACATCACTCAGCCTGGTGACATTTCTTCTACAACACTTTACGTTACAATACATGCAGTACATGTTAGCTTACAGTTCTAAATTTAAAACATATCGATTAACTGCACAAACGGAAATGATTAAACAAAATATTGAAACGTATCTTCAGTCCTTCAGTATGCAATATTATTGTAAAGAGGTAGTAAAGTATTTAAGAGGTATTTATGCTGAAAACATACAAACTGATAAAAAAGCTTATTTATAAGGGATTCATTTATCGAAAAGCAGTTCGGAGGAAAAATGTATTTACTTTTGCTTCTGTAGATATTTTATACAAGCTCAACAGCCATATACTACAGAGTTAATTTGCTTTTCCCACATGCCATTGGAATTTGCAGTAGCGTTTCGAGCTTTGGATTATTTCAGCTTATCTTATCTATTGCGGACCCATCAGACTTCAGAATCTTATCATTTATCTACAATTCATTCAAGCAGTTCCTAATTGAGCTTAAACAGTAGTTTTCAGCGTACTTAATAAAATTGTCGTTCCCAATTAAGTAATTAGCAAAAAATTATTGTTTTCATGAATATTTATTAATAATCATCATTTTCCAGAGTTCCCGTGTTTTCGTATATTTATCGCAGTGTGCGTGAAGTTTTCGCTTCATTTTTCTATTCTGAACAAAATGCATTTGATATTTAGTGCAATTGTGTTTGGAGGAACGCTGTATTTGCAATCTACTCATGCATATTTGGCTCAATTAGCTGCTAGAATTCCATTGGAAGTAAGTTTCCGCTATTATAACATTATTTGATAATACAATGACCTTAGAAAACGAAATCTCCGGTGCTTTAGTTAAATTCCTAATTATTATTTTATAAGGATCTAACTGAGTATATTTGTGTGAACGATAAATGGGATAACTTCGTTAAAATCTACCTAAATGTCATTTCCATTTTCAGCAATAAGTTTTTTGGCAATAATTGGTATTCCCATCGCAGATCAGTTCCACCCTTGCTATTTTAGGTGTGTGGGTGTTACAGATATTAGTATTACGGGGATATTCCATTAATACTTAATGCATGAGAGATGGAGCATTGGTTGGGCCGTGTCATCAAGCATAAAAAGTGTTTGTGTTTTGCAAGGGGACTCCGTCTCCTCCTGGAAGTCTTTGGCCGCTGCCCAAAGTTTGGGAGAAATCTCCGGATGTTTTGGCAATCGGATCTAAGGAATCGTTTTCGTACAGCAGCAACGTGAACGACTGCGATATTCTGAATGGGGCGTTGGAACGGTACTCCTGGGAGTTCCTGTTCAGAGATTCCGTCGTGACTCCCGGGAATCAACTCCCCGTCCTCCACACGGTCCAAGTCCAAATCGAAACCGATCCGCAACTCAATCTCTGTCCTACCTTCCCGCAGCTGGAGACTCTCGATCCTCTCTACGAAGCATGTAAATACTCTCATCTACATATTTTAAATACTGTTGACACAAATTCATTTTCTACACATGTATATCCTTCATAAGTGATTTTTAACACAACTTACGCATCTAGGCGTTAAATATATATTGAAAATCGTTAAAAATCACCCCAAAAAGATCTATGTGTCAAATGTGTTTTTGAGATGAAGTTCAAAATTATTGCACAAATTGCAATTGACAAAAAGTTTTCTTTAAACAGACAATCTTACAATCAGTATTGGATCCAATGGAGGCGGGGCGGAGGGAGAGGCTAAAATAACAGCTAAAACCGTCTGGGGCGCTTTGAGAGGCTTGGAAACATTTTCTCAACTAATTTGGAAAGATCGTAATTCTAATGTACATTATGTGAACGTGACTGACATCACAGATTCACCACGATTTCCCCACAGGGGAATAATGATCGACACTGCCAGACACTTTGTGGGCACCAACGTTATAAGACAGATTCTGGATGCAATGTCCTATAATAAATTCAACGTTCTTCATTGGCACATTGTTGACGATCAAAGCTTCCCATTCGTTAGCACCACTTTTCCAGAATTATCGAAAAAGGTGTCCGACCGAATATTATACTATTCAATTTTTTGAGGTTTTCTTTAAATAATCAAATGCTAACTAATATTTGTAGGGTGCGTATCTTCCAGAATTGATTTATGAACCTAATGAAGTTCAGAGCATTATTCAATACGCAAGACACAGGGGAATTCGAGTCATCTTAGAATTTGATACTCCGGGACATACCCAGGGTTTCGGAAAAGCCTTTCCAGGTATTTCCCACTTATTTATACGTATATTTTAGTACAATTTTGTTTTCTTTGATATTTAGTAACACAGAGTTCTAAAATTAAAAAATAATGAAGTATAAACAGAACTACAGATCAACCGGGTATTATTCACAGTATTTTCATGTTCTAGAACTGCTGACTCCATGCTACGGAGATGGAGTAAACCCGGGCACACCGAATTTTACGGGCAATGCACATGCAGCCTTTGAGATAATGGATCCGACAAAAGAATATACTTACACATTTATGACAGACTTCTTTCGAGAGGTGCAAACAAGTGTCTCCAAAGACACATACATTCATTTAGGAATGGATGAAGTACGTTAATAGAAACACTCATATAAAATAAATTCCCTACATTTTTACGGCTTGTATTTAAATGTAGTACTGTACCTCAAAAATAATCGGCTTACCTCAAGGGAAATATACATTTAGCTAATAAATACTTATCCAATCCAAAGTATCATTACTCCGAACTGATGGAATACTTTTGCATCAAGTTTTAAACTATGGTAATGTTTGTGTACATTTAGCGCAAGTAGAGTACAAAATTCTCAGTACACTTGAGGTAAATGGCAAATCATTTGCAATTTGCATTAAAACTGGAGGCAAAGGTATATTATCAGTTCGGAGTAGTGATACTCGAGCGAGACTGGATTTACTAGCTTAATTTTAATTTTTTTAAATTTACTATCTAAATGTATTTATATGAGGTAAAGTGGATTATTTTTGAGGCTCATATAATTTTCTCCCTATTTTTACAAGCAATCCACAATTTACACTTTTTTACAGTATTACTTCATAATACTTTTTAACTTTTTTAAGGTTTATTACGCTTGCTGGCAGTCATCTCCAATTATTAAGCAATTCATGGAAGACAATAATTACACTAGAATGAGTCAAGTACAGCAGCATTATACGGAGCGGATTTTGCAAAATGTAAAAGCCATGGGGGCTCACCCGATAATCTGGCATGATCCCATCGAATTCGGAGTCGAGGTACTTTTATTAGCATTGCTCCATTACGTGAATTGCAATATATTATGGGAAGATTTGATTGCCTATAGTATTGCATATAAGATTTATTTCTGCATTGAATGCAGTAACAAAGTAATAACACCAAGAATTTTTGTAAAAAGTCTCAATTTTTGAAAAACTAAATGTTCTATGAATGCAAAATTTCAAATATTCTAGCATTCAGATTTTTATTAATTTTGAAAAGTATAAAATGTTGGAGGATGTCTGATCCCGCAGTAAAAAAAACCAAATAATTTTATTGATGGTATTAATTTGTAATTCTGACAGCCAGACAAAGATGTGCTGATTCAAGTATGGAAAGGAAGTGTGAATCCGTCGGATCCTTGGCAGCCTTACATGGATGTAAAAGTCTTGTCCTTTTCTAAATATTAAGTGTGCTATTCTACTTTATACCAGATTTCGGGCATTTCCATTTGCCACTTAGTGGACATTATTTCCGATATTCTCTATTTCCCACTTCCCATCTCATTTTCCCACTTTTCCCAGAGGGAAATTAGAGAATTTGCTACTGAAGGTATTTCCCACTCGAAACCTGGTTTTTTTGTAACTAGCAATAGTAAACTAAGCAAATCATAAATATCTACGAGGGCATAATTCTGCCATCAACTTGGATAGCATAAATTGTAGCATAAATCTGTTTTACAGAGAGTTTTAAAAGGTGGCTATCAAGCTATCTTTTCTTCCTGCTGGTATTTGAACTACATCAATTACGGGGAAAGTTGGAAAGAGTATTACGAGTGCGATCCCGTCCACGGAATGGAAAACAGTAAGAAAATTAATAATGATAGACTTAATCTCGTTTCACTGGTGTTCGCCATATGTTCAGTTAATGACCTTGGTTTTCTTTTGTGCAGTTAGCGACGAAGAAGCAAAGTTAATCTTAGGAGGCGAGGCAGCGATGTGGGCGGAGTACATCGACGCTACGAACATCCTGCAACGCTTGTTTCCGTTTTCAAGTGCAGTTGCGGAAAGATTGTGGTCACCGTACAACTCCAGCTCCACTGCAGATGCAAAACATCGTCTGGATGAACATCGCTGTAGACTCTTGTGGTAAATTCACTTTGGAACGGAATTTTATCACATTATCAATATCGCAATCCATTATAAAAGATTAAAATATATTTCTTATGATTTTTTCAGGCGGGGAATTCCAGCTCAACCGATTTACAACAGTTATTGTCTTGCAGCTGAAAAATGGGGGATCATTCCACCATACTCTCCCTCTCCCCCTCCCTCCACGGGGAATATCAATTTCCTCTCACTTTTCTTTTTACCTGTTACTATTTCAATCTCCATCCTATTTTTATCTACGTAATGCGTAAAAATTAATTCCGAAATGAAAGACAGTTAAACCGAGAGTCCTATTTCATAATTATTAACGTCCTTTGAATACAATATCTACCTTTATTCTGCTTGTAGCTTTTATTGATCAAATCTCAAATATGTAGTACACTGAAATCGATTGCTGAAACAAGATCAGTTACTCAAAATTGAATATTTTTCTGCTTAGAATTTTTTAATTGTTTTCTCAGCTAAAAATAAAACTCATTCAAATATCGCCTAATAAACCTTTGAATTTGGACTTGTTACTACAGAATAATGCGATTAAATGGAAAAACAATAAATAGTCCTGTTTATTGCAGAAAAATTGTAAAAATATTTGTTTAATGTATTGCGCAATGTAAGTTACAATGCGTAACAAGAGTGGACACCCTCAAATGGTAAATGAATACTTAAAATAGAATTGGGTATTCACGATTGAATAATTATGAGAATGAGAGTGGACGAACTGCAGTGAGCAAAAGTCTGACAGCTTCAATATGGTGAGCATTTGCTTGACGAAGCATTTCTCTTGCAGTGTCTGAACCCATCACTGAGGCCAAATGCAGCAGGTCTGCAGAAAACTAACAAATCATACACGTTTGCTTATTTAGTTGTATTTAAAAGTGACATTACTGGTGCAAAGTACCACAAATCAACAGAATGAAAGAAAGATACCTCATCCGTTTCAATGGGGTCTTCAGAATAATTAGGACTGACTTCTGTACAGTCGATTCGGATGCATTTCATCGGTGTGTTTAATACCATGCTGTAGTTACTCTAACAAAATGTCAAAAATTGTTATTTGGCAGGTCAGAATATAAGAATTACAAATTGATAATATTCTATGGTCATTACTGGAGTACTGGTTCCATGTCGCTCACGCATTTGATAAACCATTTTGGTTCGACCGGCCAAAAGATTCCAGCGACTCCACTGGTAATTAAAAGCTGGTGCAGTGAGAGCCATACACCTGCGACATTAAACGTACACTTTACAACACCTTGCTAGTCTTAAGAAATTAATTTCTAAATATTTGAATTTGCTTACTGGTACATGTGGTCCTCCGATTCAAAATCTTTAATTAAAATTCCATCAACATAGGCATAGGAATCAAATTCTGGAAACATATCAAGGCCGTGATATCGTAAAGTCTGTAGAAAGTTAAATATAAATATTACTAATTCCAACTTCAATGGACATAACAGTTATTATTGGTATGAAACTGACTTTAATGAGAAGTCTGGGTTTCATGTATTTGTTCAAAATGGCTTCTTCGACGACACTGCTATTGCTCACGTTGTCCAGTGCGCTCACGCATATCAAATCATTCTGGGAATTTAATTCATTTACAATTATTTCACTTTTATGAAGCATCTTAATGAAAAAGCATTGAAATTTCGGTTTACGTTACCATAATTGTGAATTCAATTAAGACCATAGCAGCTTGGAGTGAAAAGAGGACTTTTTGATTTCCCAAAGGTTTTAATTCCCACGATTGATAAGGAAAATTTGTCCACCTGTTGTGAGCAAAGCCCATTATTCCAAACTTGGTAGTGCGGAAACTAAGGTGAAGAGTATCTTCGTTGAATTTGACGTCGTAGAAACCCTCGGTGGACCAAATTCGGTGATGTTCATCCCAGCGCACGGGAGTTGGAGGCTCGAACCACAACGCTGTTTTGGCCACACTAGTTCACACACGCAAGATGTAAATATTACAATCGAATAATGCATATTTGTACAAACAAAAGTAAAAACAGGAATTTGAGGATGGAAATGACAAAGGAGTATCTTTCTAACTCGACTTCCACTAAAATTAGTTTGCTCAAACGCCTTTCCGTTTCCTCTGCCAATTGGGCTGCTAATTCTTCTTCGGCTTGTTTTAAGCGTTCAGCCTCCTCGGCTGGATCGACATCAATTGGTAAATGAGGAACAGAAGGAAGACTAAATGGATGGGAAGGATATTACAGGGTAATTCAGGTGAAACAACTAAAAACAGTAATTTTCTGAGGATATTTGTTTTATTTAGTGACTACGCTTACTCCATATTGACCAAAACAAGTTTCTGCAATTCTTCCTCTTGCTTCTTTGCTTCCTTCTCCATTTCTTCTGGAGTTTTCTTTACTTCTTGTTGATCTGCTGGAAGTGGTGGCAAATAATCGGCCATAAAATCCAACGCTTTCAAATGTTGGTCTGGTTCCACTAAAAATTACAAAGCATTCAATGTAATTAAGTGCATAGTAAAAATCACAACACGAAACCTTTGCTTGGAATATTACTTAAGTGAATAACCCATTTAATTCTGTCTTTGGGTTGGGGTGGGCAGTGTAGCAGTGTAAAATTATAGACTCCACCCAAAATGGCGTAGTTCCTCAGATTCAGTTCGGAATCACGAAGTTTTGGAATAAATTGAGCTTTCTCCTTTCTTTCACGCTCCTTTGCCACTAGAGAAAATATTTTTATCAATAGTCAATTCAATACATGATAATTTCTAAGAAATCCAATGCTACTTACACTCTGCCTCGGTTTTCGGTCTTTCCCTACTTTTACTCTTGTCTCCCTTCTTCTTTTTCCCTTTCTACAATTTTTACAAAAGGGACAATTTTTATAATTCATAGAAAGTCATAATTTATTTCTGGCATACATTTTTCTTCATGCAGGAGCATTATTAATTGTATTACCTTGGACTTGGACCGAGATCGACTTTTCTTTCCCTTTCTGCCCTTTGATTTCGAACGGGACCGTGAGCGACTCTAAAACAATTCATTTATAGTTTGTTTTTACTTCGCTTTAATTTTAATTATGACGACTAATCGAATAAACATGACAAATCACGGAAATATGTTGTAGATGCTAACTAGGTAAAGTCTACCTTGGATTTAGACGACGATCTAGATTTGGATCCCTTTTTACCTTTGCTTCCTTTCCTCTTCTTCCCTTTGTCCTTCTTTGGCTAACAAACACAACAATTATTTCATTATTTACTATTATTTATTTGTAATTATAAGTGTAAACATTTTGAGAAAATTTCCCGGAAATTAATTTCAGATTCAGGCACACATATTCCATAGACATGCATACCGTTTTGGATCTTCCTCTTGAAGTGGACGGTGATTTTGACTTGGAGCGGCCTTTCCCACCTTTCTTGTCCTTCTGCAGTAATAAAAAATTTCTATTTACTCTTCACTATCATGAATTAACAAATACTGACGAAAGTAATTCAACATTCTCAACTTACAGATCTGCTTCGACTTTTGGATTTGTCTTTGGATTTTCCTCTGCCCCCTTTTTTGCCTTTCTAAAAATTGAAGGTTTTAACATTTTTATATTCCGCTATAAAATTCCATACAAGGAATGTGGAGGAATTCTTACAGTTTTGGAGCGACCGCGACTTCCTTCACTTTCATCATCCCCGCTTTTCTTTCCCTACAGTTGTTTGACAAATGAAAATCATGTATAAACGTTTTACATAATAAGTAATAGCTTAATTAAATACTGCAACAAAATAAAATACAGTTTTATTACATAAATAAAATAAATTACAGTTTTATTGGCAAAATATGCAAGAAACATGAGGATTTAGGAACGACAAGGTTAATAACTGGGAGAAAATGGGAATGAAGCTTACAGATTTCTTTCCTTTAGATTTTTTGCCTTTGCTTTTACTCCCTTTGCTCTTTTTTCCTTTGCTCCCCTTGGATTTCTTACCTTTCCCCTTTTTGCTTTTCTTTGACTTTTTCCCTTTCTTCCCACCGCTTTTCTTGGACTTTTTACTTTTGCTTCCCTTACTCTTTTTTCCTTTTCCTTTCGACTTTCCTTGCGATTTCTTACGTTTCTTACTGGAAATAGACGAAGCAGCCTCGTTCTTCGCAGACCCTTTTCGGGATCCGTCAGCCGCAGCCTCATCTGCTTCATCTCCCGGGGCCTCCGCACCTTCCGTTGATTTAATACTTTCATTCCGAGGCTTTGCTGATGTTCCTTCACCTCCTCCGCCCTTAGAATGCCCTCCGTCCTTAGCATGCCCTCCTCCTCCTTCTCCTCCTCCTCCTTTCGCATCCCCTCCTTTATCACTCGCAGAAGAAGAGTGACGTTTGCTTTGATTCGCTTTCGGGGCATCTTCTTCGTCGTCCTCCTCCGTCTTTCCTCCTTTCTTCGCTTTCATCTTTTGCGCTTTGACTTTCGCAGGAACACTTTTCGTTGTGGCTTTCTTATTCAGTTGCTTTTCTTTCGGGACGTCTTCATCTTCCTTTCCTTTCTTGTGCTTTATTGCACCTCCCTTCTTTCTCTATTTTCACATGCAAGGAAATATGTGCGAAATATAATGCAAATAAATTAACAAAAGAAGCAAAATGAACAAAAAGGATAGAATTAAAAATTTAATTACTCCTTCATCTGAATCTGAGTCGGAGTCTTCGCGTTTCCGTCTCTTTCCACCTTTACCTGTATCATCCTGAAAAAACAATCGTAATATTTTATCTGTTTCGATATATTGTTTCCGAAAGATATTTTTAAATTGTTCGTAAATTGTTAAATGTCTTAAATTTTTAAATTGTTAAAATTACGTCATCATCGTAAGTCAGCAATGCTTCATCACTAGGAACTTTTTGTTTTTGTGATGCCTTCGGCACATATTCAAATTCAGCGTCTTCGGCGGCCTCTTCCTCTCGCCGTCGACGAAGACGTCTCTCCTCCTTAGTTTCCTACAATTAAATTATACTTTATTTTATATTTTCATAGTAATCAGTAAGTCAAATAATTACGCATTTTTAACAAATTATTGGCAATGTAAGTGCGAATTCATTTGCGTACTTTGACAGCTTCTTCTACAGTGTCTTCTACATTCTTGGCTTTCTTTTCTTTGCTTTTGGTGTCCTCCATTTCTTCTTCATCATCTTCCTCCTCGTCATCTTCGAATTCTTCTGTTTCAGTAGTGGTGTATCCGACACTGGAAGTGTCTCCTCCGCTCTCTCTCCCTTTACCTTTCCCTTTCTTCCCCTTCCCCTTTTTCTTCGATTTCTTCTCCTTTTTCTTATCTGCGGCATTTCTGGCGTCCTCTTCTTCCCATTCTTTCATCAGTTTCTTTGTTTCCTCGTCCATTTCCTCATCTTCTGATTTTGATTTGCCCTTCTTCCCTTTCTTCCCCTTTGTCCCTTTCTTTCCCTTTTTCCCTTTCTTACTCTTTTTCCCTTTCTTGTCCACTTTCTCATCGACGACTTCCTCTTCCTCCTGAGGAGCTTCTGGAGATTGCAGTTCTGCGGACCATTTCATATTTTCTCTAAGTTTCACTATCCAGTCATCAATAGCTATGGAAAATATTTAAATTTATAATTAGATGATGCACGTCTAAGACTTTTATGGTTGTAGTATTAGTTATTTACAGCGTTTCAAAGGATTAACCACTCCAGGAGCAAAATAGGACTGAGAGGAATCGGAGTAGTGGTCATACTCCGTTTTTACGAGACGGTAAATCCCTTTTGTGGTGAGCAGCACTTCGGGGATTTTGAATTTGAAATTTAGCAGGTTGAAATCATGTCCATCGTACTCAGGACAAGTGAACAGATTTCCCCACAGGCAGTGAGTTATTTGTGGAATCGAGTCTATCTTTTCAAAGACTCCCACTTCCGGGTCATAAAAGTCTGTCAAATCCTGAGTAATCGAGTAAGTACATCGATCAAGGTAGTCTTGCTGGTACTGAATCATTTGGTGGTACAACTGCGATTGTTACATTTCCAATTTATTAAACATCTTTAAATGAAATACGCTGGAATAAATTTAAATTTTGTGCAATAAGTACCAATCCAAGCTCATAGATCGAATCGATTCTAACATTGTCAGGAGGAATTTCCAAAAAATCGTGCAATTCTTCGATAAGCTGCAATAATTTCAAATATTTAGTACGCGAAATTCTCTGTAAACCTGGACTAATTAAAATTTCAAAAATTAGCTTCATGTGTTACCTGAAGGAATTCAGGGGAAAGGTTAAGGAATGCGACAAGATCTGGTTCGTCCATTTCTACAGTCCAGTAAGTCAAGTAGGAGTTAACCTCAGCCAGTTTACACAGATCCGGGATATTTCTACATGCAGTGAACGTTTCCCACTAAATGCAATACAAATTCATAATTTCAATCACATATTATTATGCACCTTCTGAAAATCCCTTATTACGAGTTTTTCTGAATTATTATTGACCTCTCTGAGTTTCTTTTGCCTAGTCAAGGCAGCAAAGACGATTTTATCGAAGGCCCCGATGACATTTCCGCTGTTGATGAGGTGACTGGCCCTCAGCGTCATCTCTTCATCCAGTTTCTTCTTGGCAATGGCTGCCTCCTCCGCCTCCCGCTTCACCCTCTCCGCCTCCGCCTTCTCCGCCTGCAGCTTCGCCAGCTCCATTTCCCGTTTGCTCAGAGCTTTGCTCTTCTTCCCCCCTTTCTGCATCAAAACACACCATTAGCAAAACCAAATAAATAACCTTATATCACGAAGAGAAACCATGTCTATTTTTGTACAGACGTCATCACGTCTACAGTGAAACAGAAAAACAAGTTGCATAATAATCTCCACTCCTACCTTCCCTTTCTTTTTCCCTTTCCCATTTCCACTCTTTTTACTCCCAGAAGATTTCGATCCTTTCCGAGACTTTTTCGGCTCCTTTGCCTTTTTTGTCTTTCCAGGCCCTTTAGACCCTTTCTTGGGACTCTTCGCCCCTTTAGCAACTTTAGCCATTGCAATCACTCCTTCTTTATGAACCAAATGTCCATTCCTCTCTTCTTCAATAATAATTATTATTTATTTCAATAATTTATTTCAACATTTTAAAACAGTTCAAATATCTTTCCGGACAAGAAGTAGTTATAGCGACAATTAAGTACTTCTCAATGTGTACTTAAAGGCTGCAAATTTTGAATGTTGAGAAGTTTGCAATGTTCCCATTTGTGGAATTTGCTCTTTTGGAAACAGGAAAAGAAATATTTCTACAGGGGTTTATTTCTGTGATCACTAACGATTTTTTATTTGCATTCGGCCAATCAAAGGCTAATTCGCTAAATCATTATTAAAATGCCTTTTTGATACGAAGGTCTATATTGCCACTCTATTCATCATTTCTGAAATACCAAAATGAGTTACATTCTTGAGAGAAACTAAATGCATCACTTTATAGTATATGTGAATATATGCACGGTTGTGTAAATTGATAATTTAGAGCAATCATCTACCAAATAGAATCCAAATTAGTAAAAGCAGACTTACTTATTGATGTTTTCCCAGTAGCCCTCTAATTAGGATGCTTTATGGCAGATGCAAGGGAAGTTTCATTGAAACCTTGTGAAAAGGAAATAGAATGTTTGCAGAATACATCACGCTATGTTAGCTACGCATAAAGTTGATATCGATATGACAAGATGAAGAGGCTTCACTTTTGTGAGCATCGTTTGATCAATAATTCCTTTAATCTTCGAGTACTATTCAAGAGTCTCCTAACTTCTATTGACATAAAACCCTCAACTGCTATTCTTCCTTATGAATACACGAGATATGCTCCATGTAGACAGATATTACGATTTGCATGTACTAAAGCATGTTTATGTAATAATGTAATGTAGGCATGAAAATGAGTTTTAGCACTGATCAATGTGTTTTATTAACATTTTGACATTTACATCGTCTTCACAATTAACTGTTGCTAAAATTAGATTACATGGTAAATATAAATATCTACACTTCTACAAAACTGATCGAATACAAAAAGCCTGATAGTCTACCTTGTTGATGAATAATTACTTTCCTTAGGGCTACGATTACACACACAACACACAACTCCATAGAACTTTCACCGCTTCAACAGCTTCCGCACAAAATTAATATATTTTACACTTCTAAATCTATAGTCGCTTCATTTTCAGTTAAAACCAATTACAACACAGTAAGTTCGTCTATCAAAGTAAAATCTCATATGTAATGACAATAACATGCAACAACAACAAGTCCATGCATCAATCCAATTCGTCCGTCCACATTTAAAAGCTTAATTTCTGGTAATTGCTATTTAGCTTAGCTTACTTAACTTATCCACAAGTTGCAATTAGTAATTAGATTAGAGGGGAAGGAAACGCTGTTCCAACAAGTAAAAAATCTAAAAGACTAAATCTTCTAAAACAACAGTATGTTAAAAGTGAAAACAATATTTAATTATTCACAGAGCACAAACACGCAGAGGAAGTCTGCGACTTACAAATATACTGATCTGTAAAATGTTAAAATGGTGTTTACAATTTGGAATAAATAATTATTTCTAACAGGTTCCCATTAAATAATGACATTTACTCTACAGACACAAACAATCCTTACATTTCGTTTGTGCTCTGATCGTCTTACAATTTCTAGTAGTTTCTATGAAATAAAATTACGTGGCTGACATTGGGCTACATAATAAACGAGTTTCGTAAACTTAATGCTTCATCACAACAAAATGTAATAAATAAATACTGAATTGCACAATTAGCCACGCACATACAATGAATATGGTTATAATTAACTAATTAGCCCCTCTTGTACCCAGTCTATTGCTAAATTTCATTTCAAATGTTTTACAGTCTAAAAAACTTAACAACTACATGCTACATTATATAATATACTCGTTATTCTATAGTCATTACAATAAAAACAATTTTAAGCTAAGATATTTTAATTTGGTGAAATTAGAGATACCATTCAGTAAGTACATCTTAATTAACCTCTGGGTTTTTGAATTATATACCACGCTGCTTTAAAGTACTTATAATTTAATTACTTCACCCCACACATCAATAGTTGCATTTCACACAGACAGTTGATTACAAAGCAATCCTTCATTCATTTCTACAGTATTTTGACCACCAAAAATTATCTCATTTGTTTCTATTAAACCGGAATTGCTCATCTTCGTAAAGCAAGCTAAAACTTGCATTTTTATTTTAGCCTTTAATTTTGGAAACATTGGAATGAAATTATATATGTAGTATAGATAATTAGGACATCAATACCTTCGATAGATTAATACACGTTACCATAAAGTATATTATATACTAGCTTCGATTATCATATAGCTACATCAAATATACTTTTAAGTTTTTAATGAATTTGCAAATGGTAAACTCGTATCGCATGCCATTTTTGCATTGTACTTTCTGTTCTGTAGCATTGTAAACATTAATAACAAAAATTTAATGTGAATTACGAAATAAATACTGATTTCAAACTAAACCTCATTCTCACCATTCCTGATTCCTCATATACTATTTTCAGTTTCGCACAACTGCACCTCATCTTTTACAAACGGTTTTCAATATTCAATTGTACAATCTAATTTCGTCTTAACAAACTATGCTGCTTAAATTCTCATTGGCCTGCTTAACGTATTAACTTAACACGATAATTATTTTAGGAATTTCATAAATCCAGAAATAAATCATACGAACAATGAACAATGCTAATATTGCAATCAAACCCACATGAAAATATTGAGATTCTGTCTGTGCATACCCTTGCTGATGTGAAAAACTTGAACTACACTCTAATGTTTCCAATGTTCTGCATTCCATTTTAAGGAAAATTCAATTTGAGCTAATCTAATCTGTTTGAAAGAATATTGTTATGGTTAGATACATTTATATTCAGCTTAGGTACAAAATTAATATCAAATAAAAACTTTAGCATGGTCATAAATGCAAATGCAATTACTTCATATAATACCGATCTGCATGTAACAAATATAAATTCTAATTTTTAACGTTGCAAACTAGAAAATCACTACAGAATATTGTGTTTGGTAATGTCGGTAGAGGTAGAGTAAAAGGATTATTCTCCTTATCTCCTTTAGGTTGTTAGTTAGCATGTAGGTAGATGTACTTATATTTTAAATGCCATCAGATTAAATGCTGAAAGTACTTGATTACCTTTATCAACCAAATCGGATATTAGGTTAATGTACAAAAGATTAATTATGTATTAATAGCAATTGGTTAGGGTCATAATGCACTAGCTAGGTTCCTAATTTAACTAATTTTGTCCCTAGAAAATAAAAAGTATGATGTTTGTTGGGATAATTTGATAATAGTCTGTTAAGTTGTGTTTAGCCACTAAATATAAGTGCATTAGATACAGATAGCAGAATGTAGATTTTAAATATTTATACTTACGGTGTGTTTCAATGAATAACTCACTGATATAGATTTAGTTAGGTTGGTAAAAATAACATCTTGTCATGTGAAGTTGATTTCTGGCTTGGTTAGACTTTTTTGGGGTTCTTTGGAGCCTTTGGAGGGGGCAGGGGCTGTTTGGCCTTGGTTTTGACAGCCACCTTGGGTTTCGCCTTGTTGGAATTGTGAGCTTGGGTGGCGGCTTCTTTGTTTCGCACGATGCAGCGTTTGCAGAACCAGGACTCGTCGTCGGACGGTTCGTCGTCGATGCCCACGCACGAAAAATGATACCAGTCGTCACACGTATCACAACAAATCATGGGCGTGGTGCTGATCTCGGGCTCCTCCTTGTTGCACACCAAGCACACCCAGAACTTTACCCCTTTGTCGTAATAAAACGCCTTGGCGTCCATGTCAGGACACTTGTACGAAGCACCAGCACCAGGGACCGCCTCCGCCTTCTCCCCGGAGTCCGCACTCTCCGTCACCCGGGTCAGGAATGGCGCCGGGCGACTAGCTCCTCCCCCGGCAGCTGCTTTTGTTTCCGGGCCCTTTCCAGGCGGAGCCTTCGTGGGAGGCGCTCCCTTTGGCTGACCTTTCGCAGAAGATACAGGATTGGCAGACGGAGTATTTGAAGTTGGCGTCGCATTCTTGGTTTGTTGGGTTGGCGGTTGTTTCGAAGGGAATGGAACGACTTTTGATTTTGTAGGAGTGCTTTTCACGGGATTTCCTTGAGTTTTCGGTGGTGGAGCTGGCTTGTCTTTGGGGTTTGCAGGTTTCGTCGTTTTTACGGGAACTCGTTGAGGGGGGAGTCCTTTCGGAGGAGGAAGATCTTTTCCGTTCGATGGGTTTGACCCTGGTGGGGGTTTCGGAGCAACATATGTCCCTTCGCTGTCATCTTCCTGGATTTGACGACCCACTCCACCTCCAATCCCCGCCCCACCACCCCGACTAATCTTAGGGGCAGTTTTCGGAGGGCGACCCCGCCCTTTGTACGTCCCTTGCTTTTTATCCAGCATTAATTTGTTCTGCTCCAACAGCTGCGCGGCTAATTTTTCAGGACTTGGTTTTGAAGGTATAGGAACAGCACGCCCACGCCCCCGATTCGGGGCGGCGGATATGGGTGTTGCAGGCTGCGCTCGACCCCTCATGCCTCCACCTGGGTTCGGATTCGGGAAATTTGTCTCCCTCAATAATTGAGGAGGGTCACGGCCTACGGATTTCGTTTTCTGATTCTGTCGCAAAGACTCGGCCACCAACTTCGGAGGTTGCACAGCAATTAACTTGTTACTCTGATTGTTTATTTTGGTAACTTGAACGCCTGAGGTTTTCGCGCTTGACTGAGGAAGCAATGCACCGTTCCCGTTTTTACTTCCGTTGTTGTATTTTCCCGCCCCTTCCGCTGGAATGCTTGACTTCGGGGACAAGCGAACAAACTGAGGTGACTTTCCCGGTTGCTGCTGAACTATTTGAACTTCTAAATTCGGGTTTTGTAGCAATTTCTTAAAAGACTGCGGGTTGCATACTTTCGGTGTCGGGGTGATTCCAAATCCAATTTTCGACGGAGGTGCAATTCCAGGCTTAATAATCTCTTTTTGTCCTTTGATCGCTAATTTTGGCTTGGCAATGAAGTTTGTTCTTGGAAGCTTCAGTTGGTTCACTTGCCTTTCCGATTTCCCCTTCTTGTCACCAGGCTCGAAGTAACACGCAGCTGTGGACTCGGCAACTCCCTGGGATATTATCGTTGCTCCGATTTCCTTTGGTTTCTCGCTTTCAGGTTCCCTATGTTCAACACCAACAAAACCCATGAATTAGTTTCCCGAGTGGCAGGGCACCCTTATGACAGAACATTGACTGCAGAGCAGAAGCGTTTGAAAGCCCAATGACCACCACCACCGCCAAAACTACAGTAGATGAATGTAGCAGAGTGATAGGATATACAAATGTAAATGGTCACAATGACAAAAGTCTATTAATTGTTGTACGTACATATTCCTATAAGGCATTTTCCCTGGAATGGATCCGCTTGGAAAAAATTAACCACATCCAACATTTTAAGCAACCGATCACCGTCATATCATTTCGTTTGTATTTACATTACAACATTAGGACTTTATCAGACATTTTAGACAGAACCAGAACAGAACGAATGTCACCAAGAACTAAAATATATCTCCGTGGAAATTCACTTACCATTTCATCCATTCCGATTCCTCTGTGTCGCTCAGCAATTCTTTGTCTTTCTCCAGATCTAACAATTTAATAGAACTTTTGAGATGGGCGACGCTGCGTTCAAAAAATTTCAAATTAGTTCCTTCAATTCCCACCACCATTACTAATCACTATCTTTACTATTTACAAGGACTCCTTACCTTTCAACTTTCACAATTTTCATTAGTAGAATCTAGTTCTCCGCAGCACTAAGTACCCTTCAATCATGTGATCTAAAAACAAAAGCAGAGTCATCCCAAACACTCAAATCTCAAATTATACATTTTTACTTTAATAATTACACCTAATTAATATAGCAGAAAAGGATCAGAGAAAAATGCTGTTTACGTACCCAAATGTTAAATAGCGAAATACCCACAGGAAGTGCAACTCAACATTAATTAGCAACAGGCGGAAATCCTCAGGCAATTACAAACAAACAGGAAATGTCTCTTTTATGGTTGATGCATGGAAAACGGAATATTTTTATTGGACGACAATTTGAAGACGATATTTTTTACTGATGAAGACTTGAGATTGGTTTGACATTAGTTGCCCGCTTAAAGTGGTTGTACTGTAACTGTAGCTGAAATATATTTTTAAACAATTTTCTAAATTTCAGTTCATGTTGTTAATATTTTTGTACTATATTATTTTTAAATTCCAAAAATTGGTAGCGCACTGTTTATTTCACGTGTCTCGTACTGTCATTTTGTATATCAAATGTATCGCATGCTTCGTAACAAAATAAAAAACAGTTTACTAGTATATTGTCTATAAAATCCGTAAAATACACTTAAGACCTAAGTTTGGTAACATTTCCTATTAAACAATGAGAATTCAGCTGTTTCAGGATATTCTAAACTAGTGTACCCTTTACCCGAGGTTAGCCAGGTAATTTTTTAGGTAAATCCTTTGATGTCGTAGTTATTGGTTTTTAATTCCCCTCAGAATCGGATATGTGAAAGGAACAAAATTATTTACAGTTTACAGGAGTACCCAGGACCCTTTGGGCTTATGACCTTTTAGCTTTATTGAATCGTATTCTTAGCAATAGCAAATAAATATCTTTAGTAATAACTAATAAGATAAAAATTTTAACTGCAAAAGTTTACAAATACGCAAATGGGGCACCCCACCCAAAGGTAGTCCTTCAACAAATAAATTCTTCTGATTATTTGTCAGGATGTCAGGTTATGTACGTAAAATTATCGAAAGAGCTAAGCATTGGAAATACACAGAAAATACCAGAATATATACGAACGTATGTTATACAATATAATTATTAGATTGCTTTTACTAATACTGCTAGCTAAACGAAAATATCCAAGTTTATTTAAAATAACTTTTTCCAGAATTTAAAGTATTAAATTACTATAAGTCCGTTTTGGAATTTGGAAATCTTTCATTTCACTTTTTCGCATTAAGTCAATGGGTCAGCCACCAAATAACTCAGAAATGCTATCCTATTAAATATTTTATTGAGACGTTAGTTAAGAAAAAAGCTGTTAATCTCAAATAGTTTGTATAAATCAGTAGATAACATTGTAACATTTAAATTCTAATTAAATGGAATAATACTAACCACTCTTCTTTCTTGATGAGACTAGTAATAATTAAGCAAATTAACAAATATTTTCCAACACATGTGTATTTCTGGATAGCTACTTGAAAGAAACACTAAAAACCTCAGAATTAAAAGGGAATTTGGTTAAAGGAATTAATAAGTGGTTCCTGATAGGACATTAAAAAACAATACTGCTTTACAAATCTATCAATCCAACATAAAGTCCGTGCTAATGCGAAATCCCAGCTTTTCATCTTAAGAGCAAGCTCTTTGCAAGACTTTTGTGTTTAACTTGTAAAAACACTGAGCTGCTCTTTAAGAGTAATTTATCGTTAATTTAAGTTGCTCTGTTATAAAATAGAAGATGTGTAAAATGACAATAAAGAGTAAAAAAGAGGTTCACCATTCGGGATAGTTGGTGTGTGGTTTGGACTGGTTTGGTTTCTGTAGAAGACTGAGGGAGCTGAACACTTGACAACAGATGAACGCCAAAACCAATGTTGGTGCTTGGAGAACCAAGAAAGTCTGTTGTTGTCGCATCGGCTAGTATCATTTTCTCCTCAATTTTTCTAGCACTTGTTTGTTGTTAGGCTCTTCTGCATTGCACAGTTTTTGCTCTGCTCACTCGCTCTTCCAAACTTCCAATATCCACTCATCCAATATCTACGTAATTCTCAAAGAGGGACCTTTAAGTTACACCGTACACTCGGCCCTCCTCCAAAATCACTTCTTTTTCTAATTTCTTCCCACTTTCAAATATTAAAATACTCGGAATTTCTAAATTCCTCTAAACACTAAATAAATTATGAGTGTTAGTAGCAGATGTTCGTTGTACGCACTACGGAGTGTCCCATAAATAGTGGGCCCTCACTCACAGATTATACGCATGCATTGTCTTATTTTCTTTTTCTTCTTCAGGTTTCTTGGGTCAAATTTTGATATGAAATGCAATTCCAAAACATGAGTTCCAAACTACAACATGCATCAAAGGTAGGGTTATTTCGAAATAAATATTAGGATCTTTATCCTAAACAATACGGCTGGGAGAAGTTGGAAAACTTTTTGCAGCCATAATAGTTTCTGTAAAAAAATTTTTTTTTGGTTTAGTAAATCCTATCGAGCCGTTATTTTTAAGAGAAAATTAAAAAATATTACGTTACGGTTAATTTTTTAGTTTTACAATATAAAAAAATACAGAAAAATAATATCATTGTGCTGTGCGCTAAACTTCTCCAGTAGTACCACCTTCGGGGGGATTTTTGGTCCGAATAAAGGTGGTCCGCGTTTAGAATCCCTCCCCAATGGGGCTAAAAGGCTCAAAATGTGTTAAAAAGTGGTCTTTAAAGTATTGCTTACTGATTGAAATAATGTATTTAAAGGACTACATGAATTGATCCTATTATCCTAGTATATATTGAAAGTATGCGCAGAGATACTTTAGTAATGTAAAAATATATGGGTTCAGCTTTTAAATTGTAATGCACGACTTTTATTGTTAGGAACTTTTTTTTATTTACACACAGGTTTATAATGTTAGTAACTATGATTTTATTTGCAGCAAAATATATTATAATAATATTACGCAGCCATTTTAATCTGTACATTTATTGCACTATATAAGTATAGGTTAATAATTTTATACTGCAATAAATTAACAATAACATTATGCAATTCAGTACAGGCAGGTACTGGTACTAAGCTAAAAAATAAACACCGAAGATAATGAAGATATAAAGGCATAAGAAATGAATCAGGAAATGTAAAATATTTCTGATAGTAAAGGGAAGGGAAACATATTTGGACTACAGTGAGTAAAGAAGAAAAGTTTTTCTTTGATTTTGGTTAAAACCTATTTTTGTCATTTTGAGTATTCAATTCATATTTTTATGTACACGTGCTTTAAGCTGCTTTGTAAACATAGGATATTGAAAATATTTCGCAGACTTCAAAGTAAAGGTCCCAGTAACAATCATCATTCGTCAGCCTTGGCTTCAGCTTTAGAGAGACTTTTCTAAAAACATCACAAATTCTAAGCGTTAAAATGTAAATGGCTAACACAACATAATCTACCTTTACCTAAGTTAATAACCTTTATCTAAAATCTAAATAATTGCATAAATTTATGGTAAATAGACTTGGTTCAATGTTCAATACAATTTTCAAATTAATTAACTTCTCTGCAATACAGCAATCATTAATAAGACGTTGGAAGAAGACTACTTTTTTTACTTAAAATACATTTTTTAATTGCTTGCTGAGTTTTTATAAGGTACACATGCAGTGGTTCAACCTATATCATATAACATATAAAATATTTTCTATGCATGGTTATTCATAACCACTGCAAACGCAATTAAAATGATTATAATACATATAATACAATATTTACGAATAAAGATAATATACTAACTCTACTTTTCATAAAATAAAAACATCCAATGCACGAATGCAATTTTATTAATATTCAAATATTTAAACTGAAACGTAATACATGATTTGAGTCAGCATTTAATTAGAGCTTGACCTGGAATATTAGAAATTGAAATAACCATCCAGAAGGGAATTGAATGAATAACTAGCTAAATAAATGAGGTAGAAACCAGATCACTATACTACAAACATAATATTATATTAGTAGAAACGTTGTAAGACACAGAATACTAGCCAAGCATAATTTAGTACGTAACCAAACATTTAACAGTGGACAACAACAATTGGTATTTAATTCATCTAAATTAACGGTAATTAAATTGGTAGGGGGTACAATAATAGGCGTTACTTTATTATTATTTAGTTTCCTAACTCTTTCGTCTACATTTACTCCTTTGAATTCATAGAATGTATGTTCCTAATTGATTAACTTAGATTCCTGGATGTCTTCTGCTGCACAAACTTATGTCGTAAGTAAATAAGATAAGATGTAACTTATGTAAATGTACAAAAGTGTAGATTAACTTGCAGTATTCCAAATAGAGCAATGAGGGTTTTGTACAACAAACATCCTTTTCTGAAATTTTCGATGAACTGAACTTGCAGGGTGACGTTGAACAGTGGATTTGGTTGATTTAGGTAACAGTGTGAAGAGTCCGATGGTTTTTCAAAGTAGTAAGATTTGGGAAGCGCCTATCACATTCTTTACATTTTAGGAACGCGGTGTTAATTTTAGAGACCTTTAGATGTGACGACTGCAATCCTGCTAAACAAAAAACGGAATTAAAAGTCTGAGCGCGTCCTGTTGAATAAAGCTGTTGAGCTGACTAGTTGTGCACTGGGGTGCCATTGCAAAGCGCACTGCGCAGTTCTACATTTTCAGGAAGAGAATTGCGAACGACTTATAACAAAGATGAGGAAGGACTAAGTACCTAATTTAACTTTTTTCACTGGAGTTCCAGGCTCACTTTTCCTTTTTTCAATGAACACAGGAACACTCTTCCGAGCGTACACTGTTGTGCCACCGTTATTTACGGTCACGTGATTCCCACTGTCCTGTTTACTCTTCCCGACCTCAACAATTTTGATTGGTCCCTCGGGCTGAAGCACTGGGGGTTGGGGCGAGGAAGTTTTCTTGCAGTCTGAACAATGGTAATTCTGCCCTCCCGGGGACAATTTGCCAACTTCCGCTTGAGAAAATATTTTGTTGCATTGCGCACAGGTTATGTGCGTTTTCAAATGTCTGCTGAAACTAGACATGCTCGTATAAGATCTATTACAGACTGTACAGTAACAAGGTTTTGTCTCCTCCAACAAATGCTCCTTTTCATGTCGCACAAACGAATCCAGCTGGAAGAACATTTTACCACACTTTAAACATTTGTGGAACTTTTCGCGGTTTCGGCAGTTGTAGCGCCCCGTGGAGGCCCCCGTGCTAGTGGACGGTTGTTCATTGTCTTTCACCTCTCCTTTCTTTGGTGTTGTTGCTGTTGTCACTGGGACAGGAGAGGGAACAGCAGCCTTCGGTGTCGTTTCTTTTAGTACTTTCGGGGCAGCTTCTGTTTTCACTTTCACAGTCTTCTTTTCCTCGTCTATACTTTTCTCCACATTGACTGTCTTGGCTTCGGGAGTTTGTGGTTCCTCCGAAATAGCATTGGCGCTCTTTTCACCTTTCTCCTCTACTGTAACTTTTTCAACCTTTTCTACAGCGGGCATTGCTTCGTCTGCTTTATTTGCCAACAAAAACAAAATTTTCTAAATATCACCTTTGTGAAATGGAATAAATGTAAACATTGTATGTACCAGCATCTCCTTCCGTTTCTGTTTCTTGACTTTCTAACTGGACCATCTTAGGTGATTCGCTTTCTTCTTTTTCCACCGATTCAAGAGGTTTGGGTCTGTCAAATAGTTTACGATGGCAAATGAGTAAATTGTAGTTAAAATTAAATGTACAAATTAACAAATTAGTTAATATACTGGGGGAGTGACTGAGATTGGCAATTCAAATAAAATAATTGGAAAATAAAACTATAACAAAATTAATTGCATCCAACAAAGGCATTTCTTTCCGTAATTCAGAATATCCTTAAATATGAAATTCTTCGCTGCGTTGTGTTCTATGACAATTGAGAAAAATTAAGGCAATTATTTCCCACAAATTGTATTCCACTACTTTGCCTCGGAGGCAGTAGCAGAACCGGTTGCACGGTTTCTCCAGCTTTATAATTCCGGTAACTAGTTGAATATGCACTAAATATAGTAGGTAATGGTAACAGAGAGAACAGCCTTGAGCTGATCGGTGCTGTCACTTAAATAAAGCATATCAAATCAATAGAAAGCAGAAATACATAACACTTACGTTAATGCTAATGTTTCTCCTGAATTGTACTGGTTTGAGGATTCTTCAGTTGGAAGAGTAGGATTATCTATTCCATTCAATACAATCTCAGTTTGGGAACTCTCATTCTCATTTAGATCAGATTCAGACTGACTGCTACTCATCTCTTCATCAAACTCTCTAAAAATTACAGTAACAGTTAAACAGTTAAAGCATTAAAGCAAATTGAATGAATTATAATCATTAACTAATTAAAAATAGAAAATGCATAATTTTGCTTTGCAGTTATTCACCTGGCTAGCTAGAAAAACATGACAGTTAATCTACGAAAGAAAGCATTTAGTATAGTGTAAGTAATGGCTTACCCATTTTCTATTTCATCATTATCCTGAAACTGAGGAGAATCAGGAACTTTTGACGTTAGTTCATAGCTGTATGAAAATGTAAACTGATTAGCAATGTTAATATTAGTATTAGGCATTAATTGGTATTTGTTACTTTTCAATGAATGGTAATTTTTGAGTTAATTACGAAAAGAAGGGTAATTACGAACAGTTGAACAAAACAGTTACGGATTACATCTTAAAAACTTTATATTATATTAAAAGATCATCTGGGCAAACCTGATTTGTTCTTTTTCATTTTCAACATCTAGTTTTGAAGATTTTGCAGGTGGTGATCTGAATTGACGAAAGGCATCTTGACGTCTCTTTTTGGGGATAATAGTATGACAACAGCAATGCCAATTGCGACAGGAATTCATTTCTTTCAATGTTCTAATCTAGTATTAAATTATTTTTTGAAATCATTAAAAACTGAAGCATTAAACATTACAAAAATATTCAATATTTCAGAATTCCAAAGGGCTCAAACTACAAACAATCAAATATGCTATTAAGCTATAAAAACAGATAGAAAACCAAACAGTGGAACATTGAAAATTTTCATGATAGACTACAGAATCAGTGAATGAAATAAAAATAAATATTACCTTAACCATTGAATGAACAGAGCAACGTTTGAATAGAGATGCCGGAAACTGACACACTCAATAATAGGAGCAAGCAATCCAGACTCTTACATACCAGAGACGTGAGATGAATAGGAAGAATAAGAAAGGATGCGGATTTCGGTCTGATTTAGATCACAAGATTCTATATACCCAGTGAAATACAAAAGCTAAGCCAAGGCCGAATATCGGGAAATAAAATACACTCCAGTTTCTCTCAACCAATGAAAGGTACAACAAACTTTAAATTTGCCTCCACGGTATCACTATGCCCTGGCACTTCATTAAAGATGAAAATCCAGTGAGAAAGCTCCAAGGTCCATGGACCGATAGGTGCTTAAATTTGTAGGTAGGCATAAAATAAAATTTAAGCATTATGAAACCTAAAAAGTATGAAACTAAAAATTAAACTTGGCTCCAAACAATTGTAAGGGGGAGCTTTCTTGTAAAATATGACATGAAAAATAAATTAAATAACACCAGAACTATGTTCAGATAAGACCACAGTCATATGCTTATTCTTATGATTCGCATTTTTAATGAAAAAAGGGATGAACTAGAAAACATCTCCGAAACTCGTTGAAAATATTGCACAGTAGAACATAGTGGATAAGTAACAACGTATAGATAACAATTTTAATTTTTATCTAGGAAAACCATGTACTGTAATAAACAAACCTTATGAGTTTCATTATCTAGTTATAAATTGTAGCAAAAATGGTCTTTTATTGTAAATACACCACCAAAATAATCGGTTTACCACCAATGAAAATTGTCACTTTGTCACCTTTATTTATTTAAATTGATCAAAATTAATTTTATTAATAATTATACCATGATATGACACAGGTCTGCATTATATCATTTACATCAAGCTATTTATACTGGCCACACAAGCTGCCCATTGCTAACTTTTAGTCTTTTGGTTTCATTTTTGTTCTAGTTGAAGAATTATTGCTATATTGATTGTGACATTTTATTTGTGGAAATTGTATTAAGTTTGTGGGGAAGATGAAAAGTAAGCAAATAACAGGAAAACTTGACTTATGTGGTTTAAAATTAAATTGAGTCATGAAACCATGATTCTTCAGTAAAGGCACGGTGGTTAAAGATTATTTAAGGTGTGACCACGATGATTTTGATTGGTGGTAAACCGATTGTTTATGGACACCTAATAGCAGTCTTTGTATATCAGAACCTCAAGCGAAATATAATTTTGTGTGGTTGAGGTGAGGCTATTGGACCTGGAGTCGGCTCCAAACTGGGGTTTGGATCACTAGGGTCAGTCTCAACAGTGAAATTCTGGAGAATAGCTGCGACCATCAGGAAGAGTTCGTCCTTTGCAAGGTTTTCTCCAATACAAACTCTTTTGCCCACAGCAAAAGGCATAAAAGCCTCAGACTTTATTGTAGAATTGCCATCAGTACTAAGGAATCGTTCTGGTCGGAAGACATGAGGATCCCCCCAAGATTTTTCGTCAAAATGAGTACAATAGAGGAGCGGAACAATAAGTGTGTCTTTCGGGATTCGGTATCCCTGAAAATCCACGTCCTGAATTGTGCTGTGGAAAACACCCATAGGAAGAACACTGGAGAAGCGCATCGTTTCCATCAAAGTTGCTTCCAAATAAGGCATACTTTTTCACAAGAAGAGGAAGTAGATTAAAATCTAAAATCTTCACAAATATTATCATATGCTATTTGATTGGCCTTTTATTACCTCTGACGGTCCTGTAAAATGGGAAGTCTAGAATTTCCCACTACTCTGTCGATTTCTTCTTGAAGTCTTTGCTGAATGTGTTTGTTTTCCTTCAAAGCTAAGTGTAGAAAAGTCCAGGCTAAAGTATGGCTTGTAGTTTCATTACTCGCAAAGAAGAAATCCATCAGACTCACTTTTAATGATACTTCTGTAATATAAGGATTAGTAATTGCAAGTTAGCAACTAGAGCCACATTATGATTTACAATAAGTATGAAATACAAAATAAATATAATGCCGACCTCCTGTCTCCTTGTAAAAAGTTGAAGTCTCATCGGTTGTACTTTTAATTTCATCCAAATAAACGTCAATGAAATCCCTTGGATTATTTTCAATGATTGTTTGTTTGTGTTCATCTATATACGTCTGAAGGAAATTAAGTGTTGGCATTATGTCCGTCATGAAAGCATTCCAGCCACTCCAGTGGGGGGCTAGTCTAGTTAGCCAAGGCATGAACAAAGCAGCAGGGCTTGGATCTACCATACATCTGTATAAGAGCAAAGAAAAATATTAAACATACAAGTAAGGTGTTAATTGCTTGATCCAATTTTGTTGTGTACTAAAGAGACTGTTGCAGTAATATGGAAAGTACTTACTCTGTCATAAGTTTCACAATTTCCTGGAGTTTTGGGTCATCATGTGAATGTCTGACTCCGGCAATCATCGTCCACAGTGCGTTGATAACTGCAGTATTGAATAGAACACGAGTTGAGATCGGTTTATCAACCTCTTTCTTCAGTCTGTCAATCAGTTCTACAACTTCGTCTCTAATCAAGCCTTCCTGAGTTTGCTTGCCGAAACCAAAGTCCCTTAAATGCCGCAGGGCGAAACGCCGTTGGTCCACCCATTCCTTTCCTTCAGTGAAAATCACTCCTTTTCAAACAAAGTACAGAAAACTTTATATTTAAGTTTATTTACAGGTATTTACTCTATTATATCTAAATTATGCTCATTTATGGACTAACTACTAACAACCTCAATTCATTATTACCCCTAGTAGGCCCTCCATTCATTCCAGTCCTTTCAGAAAATGCCCGCATTTTAGGACGACCACTAAACGCTGGATCATTCAATGCGGCTTTAATGTGGTTCTGATCTGTCAGCACCACCCCACTATACAAAGAAACTATGGAATTTTTCATAACTTATTAAATTGAATTAATAAATTGTCATGAGCTGCGAACCGAAAACTTCCCAAGTCACACCGGAAAATTGGTCCATATTTCCTTCTCCAGTGCATCAAAGTTTCCTGAGGTTTATCACCGAGAAGGTGCAAATGCCCTAACAAAGGGAGTCCCCAGGGTCCTTAATTCATAATTAATGTAAGCATTTATTAATACAAATGATAGAATAGTGCACTATTATAATTCTCAGTTCGTATACTAAATGTATCCATTTCGAATAAAATTAAGTACCTGGAGGATAGCGTTTGGGACGGTATTGATCGTACAAATAAACTGCAACTAGTATTCCAAAAAATATAACCAAGTACAACATTCTGAAAATAATAGTAAATTAAGGGAAACCACAGAGATCCAACCGCAACAATCATATGGTAAAATGATTTGAGTTTCGCAGGGTTGCTTGTCTGAAATGATGGCATATTAGATATCGTCTCCCAAGGATTTGTCAATGTTTCATAGCCATGAAAAACCATGGCTTTTCTACATGATTTTTCGTTCGTTTCGATTTTCTACCGCTTTCAAATGTTTCTCCATAAATTTTTCATGGTTTTCCTAGTTTTTCCATGGTTTTTCCATATCGAAGTAGTATGTAGGTATTATTATAGCAGTAACTGTTGCACTGTTGATTGAATGACATTAGACAAGCACTTTTAGTATACGATTAATATGAGGGCATTAGTGTTCAGATTTGGTTAACATGCAGTGATAAGACTGATAAGCACACCAATGATAGTTAGTTTCCAAAAACTTCAAAAAAGCTAACTAAAAAGTTGCTAAGAAATACCAAAATAGTTGTGAAAAATTTTCTAACAAGAATTTTAACAGCAAATTTTTATTAAATACAATCAAGTAGGATCATTTTTAAATTTATATAAAAATTATATACAAATTTGATGTAAAAATGATATCAAATTAAAATAGTTGAACGTGATGCCGATGTTTTTGTAAATATATACTGTTGCTGTATTATCTGTTGTAAATACGGTTCAAGGTACACTACACGCTAATATATTTAACGTCAATAAATATAGTGCTAGTAAAGTAAATGAAAGATAGCGGTGCATCCGTTCCTGGTATTTGGTGTAGATATCATAACATTCACAACTACTGTTGTTGAAACGAAATCCCATTTAAACCAATACCATTACATGCTTTTGCAATCCCTTTGTATTGTGTTTTTGTGTTACATGTATTCTGATATTGATTCATTAGCGTGAACCAATCCATTGTTAATCTACTACTTTTTATTCTTCTGTTCAGTTACACAATTTTTACAAACAAGTTCATACAGATTCATTGCATTAATTGATGTAATAATTCCCTACCACAACAGCCGATCATTTTTACGTTTTTCATAAAACTCATTACAGTGTTTGTTTTCTGTTTCATTCTTTGGCTATTATTTTGAAACCATATCGGAGAAAGAAAATCTCGCAGATGCAGTAGTAGTGTTTCTCATTAGTTTTCAATATGAAGAAATATTGGTTTTCTGACTTTTTGGGAAGATGTAAAAAATAAGTTATAAAGGTGCTTACAGCAATTGTGAAGACAGGAAATATTTAGGAACTATAAAATGTATTTTTATCAAGGACTCAAAAAAACATTCGTTGTCTTATTTTTGATGACAACGATTGGGATATTAATATACTCGGACAGAGATATATATAGTAAAAATATCGAAGTCAGTTTCAGTGTAGTACCCAGTGACTACGGTAAGGGAATCAATTCGGAGGCAGATTTCGCAGCCAAGGGATCTCAGTTTATCCGCAACTTGCCTGCTACTCCATTCATCTTAGGAAACCAAAAACATGGTCCCAAGTATTTTAAAAATTCCACTTGTGCTCGCTTTCCAACCGTGTACAATCTGGAATTTAGTGGAACTATCTGGCAGGTATGTGCATTTTTTAGTGGTGTGTCACTTTAAATACCTCATGTTTCAAAAAGTGCATAAATTCTGTGAAAATGCTAAAAACCATCATTTCTAAATTTTCTTTCATAATAAATATATCGATGCGAAATTGGAGAGTTTCTTTTTTTCATTCATATTACCAAATCAGTCTCCAGGAATTAGATCTTGAAAATATCTTCATGGGTTTTATTACTTAGGTTCAGAAACAAGTGGATTGGACAATGTACTTGTTTGGGGCTTACTGGGATACGAGACGTTTGAAACATAAGAAAAGACCAACAGTAAGGGTTCTCGTACTCATGGACAAACTCCACAAAGATGTTAAAGCTACATACTGTCAGATGTGGTTTGAAGATCAGAGACAGCCTTTGATTACTAAAGTGAGTAGTAATTAATTAAGCACAATGGTCCAGTACAGTAGTTTGAGATAAACTCAGGAGTTTGAGGAGTTTCATTTTCTACTCAATTTAGATATGGGAATTATATTGGAATTTTACAGGTAAATGAATACACGTACGTCTGGATTAAAAAGATGGGGAATGCTGTCAATGGGGAATTACAACCTTATTTACTGAACTGTCCTCTGCCAGTGAACTACAAAGGTCGAGTAAGTGTGAAGCAATTATGAATATGTACCAACATTGATAAAATGAATGTAAATGTAATGTAGTAGCGGTGACAAACAATAATCTTTTAATTCTCTTCCATTATGCGTAATATCGTATCATCGTATCTGAACTTAATCCTGTAATCGCTTACGTGAAATCACCAGTGCAACCCTGGGGTAACCAAAGAATCGCCAAAATATACTGCAAATGATTTGAATGCATTTGGACAAAATACATAGCTAGTTTTGAGGTTTTATAAGGAGGTAATGAGATTTCAATGAAGACAGGTGACAAACTGAGTAGGATTTTATTTTATTATTTATTTTACATATTTTATTATCAATAGTATTGGTTCCCATTCAGAATTTTGTCTTTTTGCGTCAGAACTCAGTTACAAGATCCCTTTAAATGTGTAATACAAAAGTTAACCGTAATTAAGTCACATGCTAGAGAACTAGTATTTTCCTATTGACATTACATTTCACTGAAATGTATACTTTATGGAAATGCCCGTGACCGTCTGTCTGTCCGAGTGGTAGCGAGATAGTGAGTCCAAGGGAATAGGTCTAGCTGAGGTTCAGGTGGAAGGTCAAGTATTTTGGTTGTTCAATTTTAGCATGTTAATCAGTTTCTTTACCACCATTTATTATCTGCGATGCTTAGTCTTGCATTGGTTTATTAAAATTTAAAATTTAAAAACTGGGCTGCACAAATGTTTACCTTTGATTATTGCAGATGCCAACCTCAGTATCAATTGTGACATCCCCCTGTACAAATGCAACGAACAACATTCGAATTCATTACGACAAGCCAAAAAAGAAGGAATCTTTTGCTGTGTGTGTTAAGGGATTAAGCTTCATTGATACAGATTGGTCAGTGCGACTTGTGGAGTGGATCGAATTCATAAAACTCATGGGAGTCTCCAAAATTTTCATGTATGATCTGCAAAATCATCCGAATGTTGACAAGGTTAACTGAAAAACCAACTTTTGTATACTCTTTATTATTAATTATGATTTGGTTCACATGTTTCTTTTTTGAGTTAACTCCTACATATATTGTTGCGAAATTCTGAGTGAACTCTCTGTTTCGTATGTGAATATTCAATTCAGGCCGTTGATACCTCTGCTGATCATCCAGTATTTTAGATTATAATGTTATCAAGAACAAGCAAAGTGCTGTGGTTCTCTCCATAAGGCAACACAAACAAAAATATTAAGTCATTCTTATTTGATTCTGTCCTTATCACCAAAACTCATGTTCACAGAACCATACCACACTGTTTTTAGTTATTACGTAACTTGAGCTGGATTAACAAGCTATTTCACCATGTAGACCAGTTATTAATGTATTAACTACTTCAGTAGTCAGAATTAATAACAAGTAAATATCGGGGGCCTTGTTTTGGACTTTACTTTTAATTTCTGTGTACTTTATTATTGATTGCTTCATGGACCCTGAAAAAAGTTAGCTGAGCATTGACCAATATTTACTTATTTAATGGGGACGCTCTAAACGATTTAAACAGTGAACGTTTCCCATGCTAATTTGGGCTTTTTTCTAATCAGCTTTCTTTCTAACTTAACCTGACCTTAAGATTATATGATTTTGATTATGAAATGAGAAAATATACTTCAATTATTATTGGATTGCAGGTTTTTCAGTATTATGAAGATACTGAAGATATTGAAGTGCTACCTTTAACTCACCCTGCTGGAATACCAAATGAACCTCACTTGCGTCACCTTTACTTAAAGACTCAAATACCTACGGTAAGCTTGCTCTACGAAATCCAGTTCAAAAGACTTGACACTGTCCCAGTGCGGGATAATAAGAGTAGAATGTCAGTTCTTATGAAAAGCAAAGTTAATTTTTCTTTGCAAAATTTGAGGAAATCGATATTTGTGAGGAGATGCTTAAAGTGATGTCTTAATAACTGATTAATTATGTCATTTATGTAAAGCACATTATTCTAATCACATTTTATTAATCCCACTGTTAAATTATCCATTTACTAAAATATTTTGCAATTTGATTTCAGGTGACTAAAGCCCGAAAGCGACAGCAAGAACTGATTCCCTACAATGACTGTCTATATAGGAATATGTACAAGTACGATTATATTGCAGTTCTGGATACAGACGAAGTATACCATGATATTTTTGATAAATCTTCCCAACTTATTATCTTAACTTATACTGGATAGCTAAATTGAAAACTTTCAATAAATTGAGATTGATGCTGTTAAAAATAATTGACAGATTATAACCAACTATAATAGTTTAAAAGTTCCTTTACTTAATTTTTTCATGACTAATGGAGTAATTAGTATTGTTTTTGGTTGTTCTCAGATAATAATACCCCATAATAATGCAACCAACTGGACAGAACTTGTGCAGGAACTGGAGAGCGTGTACAACAATGGAACTTCTTTTCCGTATTACACTTTCCTGGACATGATATTCTCCACTGTGGACACAATGGAAATTGAGAAAGATGAAGCCGAAATACCAAAATATCTTCATATGCTCAGAGTAATTTGAAAACTTATATTTCACATGTAATTGCAGAGTATTCACTCAACGTAATTTTCTACGCAGCACACTACACGAAGAAGAATTCCGGAACGAAAGCACTTGGGGATCAAATGCATTTATCGTCCCGAGGATATTCTTATTCTACACCATCATTACCCAATTTGCGTGAATAAAGATAATTGCACCAAGGTATTCGTAGATCTGAAGGACGGATATTTGCACCATTACACGATAGACGGTCCTGGAATGAAGAACGGAAAAATTCAAGGCAACTTGACCCAGGAATATCAAGTTTGGAAATGGAAGGATGAACTCATCGTTAACTCTAATAAAGTTTTACTCCAGCTCGGCTTGATTTCTTAACTCCATCGGAACTACCAACAGGAAATTAAAATGGCAAAACCGTAAAAAAAGAGAGAAAAGGGTAAAAAGAAAATAGCAAGGAATAAATGTTGAAATGTTTACAATATTTCTAATTCTAATTACAACTTTAGATGCAGAGAGAGCCGAAAGAGAAAAATGCGTCTAAAGTTGTAGTTAGAAAATTCGTAAATATTTCAGAATTATATTTATTCCTTGTTGTTTACTTTTAAGTGCATTTATAATTTTTACCTGTTGGTCTCACTCGACATTTTACGGTTTTGCCGTTTAAATTTATTTTAGCTACTTTACTACTATTTTAGCTATAAGCTGAACTTAAGTTTTCAAAGTTCAGGAAATTCAGCTGAAGAAAGGTTTAATCATTTTTGGGTTTAATCGATCTAGTTGTGAACAGCAAAGAATGTATATTGGAGGAAAATCATTGGAGTGTAAATAAAATTAAAGAGACCTCGATTTTTTTTTGAACCCAAGGTTGTGAGAAATGAGAGGATTTTGGAATTGGATTTGGGAAGGAATTTTCCAGGTCATAACAGGGTAAAACGAACCTTACAGTGGATCTGCATATATGCCGTGTCCAACATTTGGTGACTTGCCGTCCGAAAACGTATTTCTTTGTCTTATTGCGAAATCCCTCATTTTTCTCAATCTGCATGTCTATGTCTATCAACAGGTATTTATTTGAGTTGAGAGATATTGGTAGAACCCAAAATGCCTGGAAGCCTGAAACCCTATCTTCACAAATCGACATATTAACGATTTCCAAGGGATGGTACTTTTGGTTTTCGGTGTGTTAGGTTTTCGGTTTTGTTTTCTAAAATTTATACTGATGAGAATTGATTAATAGAGCATATTTTTTGTATTCTTTATGGGGGACAGTAAATCAGAATGTACTTTATTTTCAATTGGGGCATGGGGATTCGCCCAATTGAAAGCCGGTGAAGCTTTTTTGCAAATTGATTTTAAAAGTGAATTAAATAGTCATGTCGTCAGGAGGTTGTCATGAATTCTCAGCCTTTAAAATTGTGGGTTGCAATTCCGAAACCTTTTTCATGATGATTTTATGACGATTTTCATGACGAACTTTCATGATGATTTTTTACGACGATCTTCATGATTTTTTACGACGACCTTCATGAGGATTATTCAGAAAACTTTTCTATAAAGATTTTTCATGTAGATTTTTAGGAAGATTTTCTATGAAGGTTTCTCATGCAGATTTTTAGGAATATTTGCAAGAAGATTTTTCATGTTGATTTTCATAAGGTTTTACATGAAGATTCTGTATGGAGACTTTTCAAGCAGATTCTTATGAATCAAATATAAACTGTAATAAATTTTTATAAAAATTATTGCATAGATAATTAAATTAACTTTTTAATTAATTAGAGTCTCCACCAGCCTTTAATTTAATTGTACATGCTTTCCCTTTTAACGAATGTTACAAGGGGAAGAACAGTCAACGTCAACGTTTATCTAGCAGCACGATATTGGTTTTGTATCATTGATAAATGATTTTGTCCGATTGTAAAAAATAAATGCAAAATTATGACCAGTAGTTTTTATTATCTTTGTTTTTCGGTAACAATTTGCATCTAACTAAATTCGCTAAATTTTCAACTGATTAATTAACGGTTTCAACCAGCGAATATACTATTTATTATTTTTCCGTGACTACGAATCCACATTTTCACAATCTTCAAGGTCACTCATGAAAGCCGGTTGATGCGTTTGGTCAAAGAAACCTGGAGTATCCAACTCGACAGATCTTCCCACACCGCCATCTTTACCACAAAGCCAATATGTGTCCATTAAACCTTTTCCCTTAACTTCGATTAACCCTCTGTGCTCCACTCGGAAACCACCAATTACATCCAGAGCCAGTTTCATTTCCATGCTTATGTGAATTTTCAAGGCTGGAAACGGGAAATTAAAAGATATGAGTAGTCCATGTTAAATTAAACGATATCACAAATTCTTTTATTTTTTATTCGGAGTTCAAAGGTCAGAGAGTGCTCATCTTTGAATTTGACCAAACTATTCCCAAGTTCGATTTATCTACAACTTACGTTCTCCGGTAGTTTCCATTCTAGAAGCAGTATTAACAGTGTCTCCAAAAAGACAATATCTGGGCATTTTGGTCCCGACGACACCAGCTACAACGGGTCCTGTATGAATTCCAATGCGGATTAAAAGCTTCTCTCCAGGTCGGTGAGGAATTTGGAAGATTACAGAACCAGCGAGGAGGTCCAGAGCCATCGTTGCAATTTCCGAAATGTGAAGATTTCCTGCAAAAATGCAAATTATCCTAAAGAACCTATTTAATTTTATGGTAATGACAGCATACGACTCGAAATTAAAAATACCGTTCAATTGGGGAAGTCCACTGGCAACCATGTATGAATCGCCGATAGTTTCCACCTTGTAGACATCATACCGCTCAATTCGAGCATCAAACAGTTTGTAAATGGAGTTCAAAAAAGTGACCACTTCTAGTGGATTAGATTCGGCGGATATTTCTGTGAAACCGACAATGTCGCTGAAGTAGATTGTGACTTGGTCGTACATCTGCGCCTGCACTTGTTTCTTTTGCTTGAGTTCTTGGGCCACGGTAGCGGGCAGCATTTGAAATAGGAGTCGATCCGATTTCTTCTTTTCTCTGCGCAGTTCCTCCGCCTTCAATAGCAAATTGTGTGCAAAAACCTGAATGGTTTCAGTGGCCTTCGAAACGAGGAATATAATAATGGGAGAGACGATCAGCACAAGGATTACAACCATAATGGCCACGACAGCCTGTGTGTCCGCATCGTGAAGATGTTCCTCCACGGCCACACGAATCGTCGTTCTTAACCGATATTGCATTTCTCGAAGTTCATCCACATAATTCGCCATGGATTCAAAATATTGAATTGCCTCCTCAATATTTGGCCTTCGTTTTTCGTTAAGGAGGATTGTCCCCCGCCTATAAATTAACCTTCAATAAGCTAAAATTCATAAGTTGCGAAACAATGTTCCATTCCTTTTCCGCTTATTTCGTCATGGTTTATTGCTATTCTTCGGAATATTCATAATGACATCAGTGCAATTGCCTAACGTAAAAATATTATTATGCTTACATTTTTTGGATTTCTCCATAATTGGGAAGTCGTCCACTGATTTCGTTATAGTAAGATTTAGCAGTGGAAGCAAACTCTAAACTGGAATTCAAATACTCGGTACCGAGGGTGTCATGACGGATGTAGCGGATGTAATTCTGTGAAGTCAGGATACCGCGACCAAAATAATTAATGCCGTGGACAACTGATATTCCTATGTTTTCAACGCTCCGCAACAGGTTTTTGTACGATACAAGAAATCTAAGTATAATTACAGTTCACTTTAATATCTGCTGCCCACAATTTCAAATTTGCAAATTCAGTATTCGTATAAAATATGCGAGTTTTTTATTAATTATTATGTAGACAAATCTGCGTGGTACCCCTTAATCTACTCAGTAATGGGTTTACCTCCAAACATTCGATGTATTTGTTTCTTTGATTTCGTTTGTAAGGTATGTCAACATCACGTGGTTAATGTGTGTATAATATTCCATGACTTCTGCAATATTACTGTCATTAGGGCTAATTATTCGTTCTCTAGAAAGGCAACAAAATGTCTACATCGTCATTTGAAATTTGAAATTGCGTTATGTTTGATGCTTGTATAACCCACCGAAAGTCTTCGAGGCGAATTTTAAATCTTTCTTTCGTCTCAAAAATTCTGCTGGTTCCATCTTGGATTTCCGGCCAGTGAGTTATGTTTTCTAGTGCCGAGTCGGTCCTTTCAAATCTCACCGTTAAATTAGAACTAAAATGTTTAAACATCAGATTGCCTTTAGGAAAATGTAAAGTTTTACACTTTGCATGCATTACACATACATATTGCATATTTTACACAAAACATTTATAGCCACAATATAGAGACATGCTCCGAAAGACAAGAATTATGCTTGCCCACAATAGCAGTATATATTAAACACCTAATTATTGCTCTAATCATATCGTGTACCCGTGTACGTATACATTATGAAACGTATGCACATCATTTGAGTTTTAAAGCACAAACACAAGTTGCCTGCTTGAGACAGTGAAAGTAGTGAAAGCAACTTGTTTGTTTCAATTGCAATGCCGACCTGCCCTTGGCAGAAGGTTCCTAAGTTCTAATTGAAGCCACATAAACAAATGTAATGAATATATACATGCTGACTAATTTAAAGGGGAAATTGAACATTACTGAACTGTTTAATATTAAAAAGGTTGGTAACAGGGAAATTAAATGAGAGTGTTGCCAATTCTCAGAAAAACAGACATTAAAAAGGCAGTCATTCACGTTGGTTAAGGTTGATGTACGGAATAAAAGAACATTCCATGCAACAAATAAGTTACATGGTCACTAAACAGACTAAACAGTAATTAATGAAACTTTCAAAGAGACAACTGAGACCCACCCGCTGTAGCTTGTGTCGGTAAAAACAAAGAAAGAAACTTCCGAGCGTTCCTTTTGTATTTCTGTCACAAAACGGCCTAAGCTCAATGTCGTCTCTACCTGTTCACAGGTAACATCAATCCTTTAATTTTCACTGAAATTACCCCATACGGGAATCATTGTTACCAAACGTTGGAAATACGTAGGTAATTTAAACTATTATTATTTATTATGTATAAAAATGCATTCGAGTTTAAGTTTAATATATGAAATATGACTAAGCTTATATATACAAAAACAGCTGCAACCTTTTAAGACAGCTATTTTTCAAATGATTAGAACTCACTTTCTCTATTTTATCTATTTGCCTCGCTTTCTTTTGCAAAAAACGCAAAAGTGCAATAGTCACTACCTTAAGTTATTCATGTAACTAATAAATTTTGCTAGAAATGTCACTCCTGTTGGTCATCTCATTATCTACAACAATACAATCCAAATATCTTGTGGAGATGTAGTAAAAGTACAAGTATCAAAAGTAAGTTAATAGTTTCCTCTTCCCGTAACTTTCATTTTCACTCTAACTCATATATCATATATCCACAATTTGATAGTTCTTATGCTACCTCATATTAAAACAAGTTAGGCTTGAATAGCATCAGGGAAGCGTATTGTGGTATCTGCAGCGTACAGACACAAACCAGTAGATAAAAAATCTGTGGAGAAAGCATTTGCGACACACAAGGCTAAAAATATGCACTTTGGTGAAAAGCCTTAGTGGCTGTAAAGAGGGTCAAAAAGGTAAAGGTAAATATTTACCGTGAGAGAAAGTAAAGAAAAAGTAAGACTAGTATAAGATGGAATGTGTACTTTTACTTTTATATAAGTACTTAACGGGGTTTACCCGGGAGGATGTTGATTCTTGCAAAACAGGTAGTATAGTAGTAGGAAGGACAAAGTGGTGTTTGGGGACAGGTAGTATTCGTATAGGAGAGTAACCTGTTTGTCGATATCAGCCACATCGTTTTGGTTCTGGAGCACAGCTACCAGACTGAGGATATTTTGCGAAATCAAGAAGACGATGGGAATGAAGGGAAGAATGATCATTTGGGCCGTCTGCAGCTTTCTCCCTCGATTCCAGTGCGGAGGAGCGGAGCATAAGCCAACCTTCACCATAAATTACAATTTTACTCAGCCATACAAATGAATTGCCCTCTTTTTCATTTCCTACACATTCTAGCCACCGCCAATGAAACTCACGTATAAAAAGAAACTTAAAGCCTCTTTCTCTATAGAGTATATCTCTAAAGACGCACTATTTCTGTTTTTAGACTTTACGCACAGAAATTCCAAAGAATCCTACATGTTACCTTAAATGAAAATGTCAAAACTCAAAAAACTATAACTTTGGAACTACTTTGTTTTGGAAAAAAAGTGGGTCAATTTTCACTAAGAACTTTAAGAGTTTATCGACCAGTGGAAAAGAGGGAAAACCTGTAGGAAAACCCTGTATTTAATCACATGAGTGTAATTAGGAGAAAGTAGCTAGAGAAAGTATGAGTAAGAAAGTACCTTAATTTTAACGAAAGAAGTTTCACTGGCCAAAGAGCCTTGATTAGATCCAGAACCCTCCCGGTGCCCATTATTGAACTTCGGGCAGCAGCTGGGGAACATCTTGGTAACTGTTTCGAAGCAGAAGAGAGATCTGAGGCAACTGGCTGTTCTGGCAGCGAGGCCTCTTCGACTTCCTGGTTGCGAGATCGTTGTCCCATTGAAATTCGACTCGTCGATAACAAGGTGACCGCCGACGGCTGCGGATGTGCGGCGTCGGTGACTACTGTGGCCGTGTGAGTGGCTCCGATTATTCCGGGCCATGCTCTGCCTCCTGACTATGGCCTCCACGCCGAAATCTACCAAATCTTCCGCGGAGTATACATTAGACTATAAATCACCGAATTCCTTTACACAAAGTCAAACCGTAAAACCTCGTTATGAAAAATAAATCCACAAAATAGAGACTACCCTTGTGCATTTGCCTACGTTACAAATAAATTGAATTATACACGAAGCTTGGAAATACATTCCTGTTTTACATTTGCCTAGATTTTAGGTAATTAGTACCTTTTGTCGGACTACAATAACTGACAACTGAAGTGAAAGCGAAGTACACCGCCTAATGCCCATTAATGCAATGTGTTCACCGTTTCCGATACGATGGTCCTTCTTTCTCTCACTTTCTCTTTCCACTTTCGCTTAATTAATTGTCAAAACAACTTTCACTTCCATTTCTCTTTCTTTTTCCCTAAATTCCGAGAAATTACAGTGAAATGCAGAATCAACAGTTCATGGAGAATTAAACAAAGACAATAAACCTACAGTTATTGATGTCTCAGGTGTAGGAATACAGTAATATAATATTTGTAATACCGTAACTTGCAATAGTATAACACATTTGAAGACTATAGTTTGAAAAACTTGAATTAGTTTACCTGGTGTGGCGTCCAGTTCCTAACGAAGTACAATAATGGGAGAGAAGAGGACAAAAGGCTGGAATGTGGGAAAGAATTGAGGAATGGAGGTGAGGCTCAAGTCTCTGGAGAGCCTGGAGATGAGAAGAGGACGTGAAATGAAAAGATCAGTTGTCCAGGATTGGAGTTAGTGTGACTGATTGAATTTGTCGTTGTTGTTGGGTGGCCTGAGCAGAAAGATAAATTGAATTTGGAGCACTTTGTTCTGTTTTGACGATTCATGGTGCCTGGTCTGATAATGAAGTGATATTTGGTGAAAGAGTGAAATGGAACAAATGGGTTCCACTGCTGTCACTCGGAAAAGCTGTCAAGTGTAAGAGCCACAGGAACAGTGCACCACAAGCAACATGTGTCAAAACAAGAGGACTCTATCAGTGGATGCTAATGGAATATTACTTGTTTTGGGTTGGTTTGGTTCGAAAGTCAAAACACTTCATTAAGTTGTAAAACTTAAAATGTTTAATGTAATGAGTGGCGGAATGGAATTCCTGATGCTCTAACAATAGATTTCATTCCAGAATTCCAGAAACGAGGACACAAGAACAGAAATGCGGTGGAGACAGAACAACCGAAGTGAAAGCGCAATTCAAATTCAACTCAGGTTACAACACAACATTCAACTGTAGCATAACACCAGATATCCCATCTCCTCTCTACATTACTTTCAACTTACGCAAATAATTCACGATTATTACTTTCACAAACACTGAAGAGATTCCGATCCACACTGAAAGCAGATTTTCCACGAACTTGAGTTATATAACCGTTCTACGACTCCACTATTGCATACACGCTTCACTCGCTCGCTTCGTCGCTCATACCAACATTTTTCCTTTAGCCTATTCTGCCTTGCAAGCATAGGGTCAGTCAAAATTCATCGAAGCTTTCATTCATCATGAAAAAATCAAAATATAATATATGTTATATGGACAGACACTGCTAAAAATTGGTAAATAATTTCTTTTTGACTTCTTGTAAGGAATATCTTTGAAATTAAAAATATTTGAACTTGGTACATGAAAAGGTTTCATTTTTAGGGGTAGTCAAAATATTTTTAGGGGTAGTAATTTAATATAGTGCATTTGAAAATACTTTCAGTTTATTGGTATATTTTATATTGTGGACTCTTCAGTTTTTCACTGCCACGACTTTTAAGGTGTAAAATTAGATTTTTTGTTCATGAAGATATTTTTGATGCCTGAATAAATAAAATATTTTTGGGGCCAGCATTTCCGGTCCTTGTAAAGAAAATTCAAGGATATAATAGAAGGTAGAAGCCACACAGACACGCACAGGTGAGCAGTTAAATGCAATTTGTTAGATTTCGCTGTTTGCTTTCATCTAATGATGTATAGAAATAATATAGGAAGCACCAAGTACTAATTCCCGTAAATTTATGTACATTAAATGGTAGAGTCATTAAACGAACCACGCTAGTGATCATTATTACAGTAGACAGCTATTATTGAGGTTGTATATAAAATGGGAGCTGTAGAATAGCTTTAGCCGAGGAAGCAGAAGGAGAAAGTAGTGGAAAAGCAAAACATGGTGTTAGAATATAGAAGAAAAGAGTGTGGAGATTTAGAGCCTACTAGTACTTTGAATTACACAAGTCTCTGGTCTCTTGGTCTCTAATAATGTCATAATTTTCCAGCTAATTGGAAGAATGTCGCCATTGCTACTCACCGTCGACTTTCTCTACTCCAGGCGAAAGCCAGAACAGAACCTTATATTTAGCAAATAAATGATTCCCAGTAGTGGCTCCAAAATTAATGAACACAAAGAATTAAAGCCGAGGCTACTAAACCGGTGTGGAAAATTTCACTGTTTCTTTTCTTCATTTTCCCATTCACCAAAATCGATCGCAAAGGGAATTGGCAAGAACGAGCAAGTTTTGGGAAAAACTACACTAAAAATTACCTTTGTTTGTAATACCGCATTTTCGTTATGTGCCTAGGCTTTTAGGGTTTATTTTGAAAAGCAATACACTTCAGATAACAATACGGGTACACTTTGAGTTCTTCGTCTTAAGAGTCCCTAAAATGCTGCAGAAACCTTTAATATTAAAAAATTCGGTTTATACTTTTTTACAGGGTAATTCATAATGTCGAACTTCTTGTATTCTCTCATTCTGAAAATAGTAATATGAAATAGGATGGTTCCGATGAGCAAGAACACTTTGGAAAATTGGGTATGGAGCGTTATGAACATAGATTGAAAAGTAATTAAGTTATCCTAAAGTAAATAATGGTGTTACATGAAGCTGGTAAGTAAGGTTCTTGTTTTTATGGTAATTCCACTTTTGTCTTGACTATGTATTCTGAACCCATTGTGTATTCGGAGCATTATTACATAGTACATTACATTTAATAATCTGTGGAATAATATAGAGAACAATTTTCCAACGTGCTTGGCTGCACTTTCGCATCAAATCGAAATTACATCATTTTCTACATTTCTTTACCACTAAAGCTCAAACTGAAGGCAGATACAAATTATCATAAGGTCATATTCTCGAAACGATTTAATTTCTGCAGTGACAGAGTTTTTGAATACGTTATGTAAGTTCTGAACTAAAAGAAAAATTAGGGGAAACAGGAATTATAAGAGTTCTCACTTGAATTTCTTGTAAAAGAAGGATTTTTAATTGCAAATGTGGAAATGATTATTTTGTAAGAAAAGATGAATTGTGATTGCAATTCGTGACGGGATATGAGGATGGGAAATATTTACCTTTGTCCTTTATTCAGAGGAAAAGCTAACACAAAAAGGAGAGAAAACTAATAGCTTTGTATTATTCCATGGATTTGGTGAAATGATTCTAGAGTTTACTTTGCCGGTTTGGTGTCGTCGACGTCTAGGCTGGAGAAGAACTTGTCTTGTCACAGAACGGAGTCTGATGTAGTTGCCCGGAGACGAGTTGGGTCAACATACTGGAGAATAGGAAGACCTGCACGTTTCCTGTTGCATGTCACGTGCTAACAAGCTTCGAGTTCATGTCAACAAAGTCGTTACTCCCACATACTCAAGGTATATGCAAAGATGTTTATTTTGTCCTTATAGTCTTCTTGTTTATTGTTTGTCATCCAAATATACGTAATACGTAATATACGTAATGCATTTTATAGTTGGTCGTAATCGTTGACTCATGTACAGGGTGAATAATAATAATTATTGTTGTATTTCAAATGAACAATCTCATCATCATCCTTTCTTCACCAGCCCTAGCAGAAATGAAACTAGATGACCCTGGTACTATTATAAACGACAGGTATGTCTATTAATGGTTACGTATAAATATTTAAGATCAGGGTATTTATAACTTAAGGAACAGCTCGTCGTGTGAAATCCTTGAACAGTCGAAGAATAAGCAAATAAAATGGTTGCTTAATAAAAATAGTTTGTAATATTCTATCAGTGATAGTGATTATGATTATAGTACAGTAATACAATCTGCAACGTGTATACTGTAGTAGGTATATGGAAATCATATGAATTCTATTTTCCTGACCTAAATAAAACGAATGTTAATACTACCCCTAAACATGGTATGGGATTATATTATTCTATTTCTAATAACAATACATCTTCACTTAGCCGACAAGTTTTAACTTGACTAGAGAATAAGATTAAACTCAAGACGAGTACAGTCATACCTCCCTATGACTATCACCTCATACATAGGGTGGTATGACTGTACTCGTCTTGGATTAAACTGCATAACTACATGCACTGCATTTTTAAACTTACCTAACCTTTTAAAAAACTATCACTCTATACATTTGAGTATTAAATATTATCGTTGTCCAATGTTTTATGCTTTCAAATAATTATATCCACAATATACCGTATATGATACTTTTTTACACCCAGTATTGCACTGGGTAATTATTTATTCACAGGTCCGGCAGTCCGGGATCCTCCATTATTTTTAAAATAGTGTACAATGCATTGCATTGGATAATAAAGTAACTATAAGTAATATGTATGTAATGGAATTCATGATGACTTAGAAATAATTCCTTCCCACATATGTCATGATTGTGATATTGGCAAATACACGAATTAACTAATAGAGATAGATACTCCCATAACCTTAACCTTACATTATTTCTTTAAGTTATTATATACGTTTTGACTGAGTTTTACTCATTGTAATATTTAATACGCATATATTTGATTAGATAAGTTTTAGGCATTTCACTTATAAATTGGATGACAAGTATAAATGACTAGTTTAAAAAGTATACAAATAATAATATATCGATACTATTTGTTTGACTCGTTTGAATGCATTAGAATGGAATGAGAATGGTAATACCCCTTTCAAAAGTGAAAAGGTATTTATGATCAGTAGTGTACTTAATTATTTAAATGTTGGATAATAAACAGAGATTTTAGAAAGATATTTCGGTTGAAAGGGGTGACATGAGAGTCACTACAAGCATTGATTGTTTTTCTCTACAAGAATCTAGTAGCATTACTTTTCTAATCAGTTGATTCAATTTTCCTCGTTGATTTCTTCGTCAGGGGGCAGTATTTCAAAGCTACCGTCATAAATGAAAGCAGTGTCTGTCAAATCCACTTCTACAGGAAACAGATTTTCATTTTCCTTGCTTAACCGGTTAATTTCTTCATAAAATTCGGCCAGTCCTTTCGACAACTTCTGAAGCTGAGATGCAACATCCTGAACATGTTTATTGTCCAATAATTCCAATTTCACTTGCACATCACTGCGGAGCTGGGCAAACCGGAGACGAGCTTCCTGACGACACCGTAAAACCAATCTACACAGAAATTAGAATTAAATCAATAATTATTGTTTTACATAAATTTTTTTCTGCTTTCGTTGAACTACAAAAAAGAGTACTATTTTTTGGTAGCAATAACATTTTGGGAACTTATCGCTATCGTATACAAACTATCGGTCACTTATTTTCAGGTAATTAGATATTGAAGTTAAGTTTCTACTATATTACATACCGATATTCATAATTTCCAGTTTCAACTCTATAGAGAGAGGTTCTGCATGACTTAATGAAATCTCGTCGTGTCAATTCCTTGACAGTCTAAGCAAAATGCAAATATCAAATTTGCTCCAATAATTCAGTTGTCAATGCTATCAGGAATAGCTTATGTACAAATAAGTCCAGTGATCATATCTGCAACAAAGTGTATACTGTAATAGGTATATGAAAATGCTTGAAATATTGTAACTTACAGGTTTTAAGCATTTGACCATATCGACACCCCTTTTTTCAATTTGTCGGTGATAATCTGCAAACTGGGTGAACGCAAGAGAGGCTCTAGGCTGTGGTTCTCGAACACCAATTTGTGCAAAAGTCTCACCAAACATTTTGATTATCCGAACTAATTCCAAATAGGCTCTGAGGAGTCTTTGCGTGTGTTCAACGAGGCCTCGGTACATCAATTCTGTCCTGCATTGGTAACTTCACCTAACCTTTTCAAAAACTGCCTCTATACCAGTTGCAGTCGTAAAATCATCGTTTTGTCCAGATGTTTTACCTTTTTCAGAATTATGTCCAAGCTTTTCCCCTGAGAAGCTTCTGCATGTAATTTGTTGTATTGGATAGTCACATCTCCCTGTATGTCCAAATTTACTCTTTACTTTACGTACATTTAAAAATGTAAAGAATTCTAAAATGTTCCAAATTTAATTTTCCTTACTTTTATACTCTGGATCATTTTAGCAACTTCGACTTTCGTTTTGCCTTTCATGGAATTGGAATTGACACCGGTTATTTCGTCTCCACTCTGCAAAGTTCCCTCCTTGCATGCCGGTGTGTTATCAAACACTTGAACAATGTATAGACAGGGACAATTAGGAGCACCACCGCCAATGCTAATTCCAATCATGTTTGTGTTTTCATCTTTGGTGATTGTAACCGTACCAGATGTTATTTTCAGTCCCCTTCAAATAAAAAAAGAAGTATAAAATATATATTTGCAAAGAAAAATGACCACCAAAAATACCCAACTGAAATAAGGAATTCAATGTACCAATACTCCAAAGGAGGCCTCAAATTTTTGTACATATTTCGAAAGGACGATATCAAAGTTCTCGAAAAAATTCTATGTTATTGCCCATCAAAAATAAGGGGTAGTTTATGTAGGTGTCCCTATACCTAAAATGCTTCCCTGATTTTATAGGGGTCAAAAACGAAAAATATTCCCTATGTTCACCATGTTAGGTTTTTTTTGCGCGGACCCCATTTTGGGGAATTTGGCCGAGGATTTCGCAACATCTAAATGTTGGAAAAGGTAAAGGGATACCTTCGGCAGTTTTTGAGAAAAAATTGGCTGCGGTGTATTTTTCTTCGATTTTTAATTATCTTTCAAACAATTGGCAAAAATCGGCACTTTTTAGCAAAAAAGACGAATATGTGGTCCTTCCCTTTAGGCATTTGTGGTCTTCAGATGAAATCATTAAGGTAATTCATATTTGCTATATTTTAAAATGGCTACAGACAGTACAGAGCATATGGAAATGTAGAATTGGAAAAATATACATCATTTCTTTACATATATCGCGCGCGCGCAAAAGCATAATCCCTAATCACACCAGATTGAACTAAAAATCCGCACTTTACGGACTTTGCATTCACGCGGCAATCAGAGTCATTAATAGCTGAAAAGGTGATACTATTATATGGAATTACTACTGCCCATAACCGCGCGCGCGCTTGAAAACAACATACCTCAAAAAAACGTGAAAGTCAGAATTTAGTGTTCGTACGTGGCTACAAACTCGAAAAAAGCGTTTTTCAACAGTTTTTGACCTAAACGGTTTCTAAGCGCGCGCGCTACCTCCACTAATTTTTGTATTACACATTACCTACATTGAACGGTATTTCTCGAGTTTGTGGTCACATGACATCATTAAGTTCTAACATTATATTTGTTTAAAGCGTTTTGTTTCAAAGCGCGCGAGCGCTCTACAACCACTGATTAAATTGCATATTTTTATACCGAATAATATTTTTCGAGTTTGTGGTCACGTGACATCACCAAATTCTGACGTCCATGCTTCTCTAAAGTGTGTATTTTCTAAGAGCGCGCGCGCGCGCTACATTCAATGACTGTACGTCATATTTTTTATACCGAACGCTTTTTTCGAGTTTGTAGTCACGTACGAACACTAAATTCTGACTTTCACGTTTTTTTGAGTTATGTTGTTTTCAAGCGCGCGCGCGGTTATGGGCAGTAGTAATTCCATATAATGGTATCACCTTTTCAGCTATTAATGACTCTGATTGCCGCGTGAATGCAAAGTCCGTAAAGTGCGGATTTTTAGTTCAATCTGGTGTGATTAGGGATTATGCTTTTGCTCGCGCGCGATATATGTAAAGAAATGATGTATATTTTTCCAATTCTACATTTCCATATGCTCTGCACTGTCTGTAGCCATTTTAAAATATAGCAAATATGAATTACCTTAATGATTACATCTGAAGACCACAAATGCCTAAAGGGAAGGACCACATATTCGTCTTTTTTGCTAAAAAGTGCCGATTTTTGCCAATTGTTTGAAAGATAATTAAAAATCGAAGAAAAATACACCGCAGCCAATTTTTTCTCAAAAACTGCCGAAGGTATCCCTTTACCTTTTCCAACATTTAGATGTTGCGAAATCCTCGGCCAAATTCCCCAAAATGGGGTCCGCGCAAAAAAAAACCTAACATGGTGAACATAGGGAATATTTTTCGTTTTTGACCCCTATAAAATCAGGGATGCATTTTAGGTATAGGGACACCTACATAAACTACCCCTTATTTTTGATGGGCAATAACATAGAATTTTTTCGAGAACTTTGATATCGTCCTTTATTAGTACACTATGGACAAAACCTACCCACAAAATTTTAAACTACGAGATAAATACTAATATCAAGGAATTTTCTACCATCCTGCATTACTCAAACAAAAACTGCTGTAACTGGTACTAATCTACTAACAAGTATTTACATGTCATCATGCAGAGAATGTAGAATAGTGCCAGAGCAAGAAATAAGCTTCTCATGCTCGTAATCAAAGTTAACGTAGCTTTCCATTGGAGTTATCACCGAATAAGTTCCTTGAAAATGAGTTGCGGTCGAACTCCTGCTCCTAACCACATTTCCGTTATTATATAGTTTTGTTAACACCTTTCAAGAAATAGAATTGATTGGCAAATGAAAACAATACTTTTACAATGTTGTGCAAAGATTAGCTTTTCAAAGCTTCACACAATATATAACTTTTATTTTAGCTTAAAAGAATCCAACAAGGAAATATACCTTATATCCAGTTTCTAATTTCTATACTACTATGACGAATAAAATTATAATTTTGCATTGCAGCAGGTTACTTTAATCTATTACACGGATGATTATTAAGTAGCGGAAGCTACTTTATAATAATGCCCTTCACAATCTGTCTGTCTGTCTGTCTGTCTGTCTGTCTGTCTGTCTGTCTGTCTGTCTGTCTGTCTGTCTGTTGGCTCTATAACTCCTGAACGGTTTAATATAATTCGCTAAAACTTTTTGTGTATGTTCTAGGGGTCCCGAGGAAGGTCCCCTGCGAAAATGGGTGTGATCGATAAATGACATCCACTAAAAAAGTTGATTAATATAGAGCCTAGAATTCCATGTATTACTAAAAACGTTAAGTTTGAGGACACAGGGTGTACCAAATATTGAAAAATTTTAAAATACGGTCTTCACCGTATAAAATTTTAAAATTGACTTTAACGCAATTATACGGTGTAACCGATCCTCAGAAAGCGTGCGCACACAATATAGGCTCCATTCTGGCTTATAAAAATAAAAAGATTTAGACTACTAATGGGAACGCATTTTAAAAATTTTAGTAAAGCGTGGAGAGCTTAATGTTATTTTATGGGTCAGAATGGAGCCTGCAGCGCTCCAGCGCGCTTTCTGATGTTCGGTAACGACGTATAATTAATAATTGCGTTAAAGTGCTTTTTTGATGATTTTTATTTTTGTCAATATTTGTTACACCCTGTGTCCTCAAACTTAACACAGGGCTAAAAGTGTTGTGTAGCTGAAAAGTTCTATAGAGAAAAGATAGGTGGCGTAAGTGGTGCATTCTTACTACTTATGTCATCTAACTTTTGTCTATGGGAAAATTGAGGTGCATTTTTAGCACCGAATTGAGGTGTTATAACTCTTGAACGCTTCGATACATATACTTAAAATTTTTCTATTGTGTTGCTACGGTTCAGAGGACATATGTGTCGCTTCTGCTACTTCATTAAGTGCATTGGTTGAATGGTTTATTTCAATTTAAAATTTTGTATTTATATATATTACTGCTACTAGGAAATAAAAGAAGTTGACTAATAATATAATTGCTTTATCCTTACTTTACTACCACAAATAAAAAAGCTTTTAAAATTCTCATGTACTTTACATACACGGATATTTGCATTCCATGAAAACAGTCAGAAGAAACATTTACCAGGCAAAGCATTATCGTATGCGTAAAAAATTCTAAATAATGACAAAGCATGCATAACAAAAAAAGCAAAAAAAAATAAAATAAAAATATTACATTCGATCTTCTACATTGCTGTAGTCGAAGCCGTATTGGTGATGACCCATATTAAAAGGAAGAAGTGGGTCCATATAGTATTCTGGATTAGGATACCGCTGCCAGTGCGTCATTGAAAACTAATTATTTTACTTTTTTACTACTGCAGGGATATCTTCGGAAATTTTATCCAACTAAGGTGATATTTGTACTTAAAAGTGCTCAATTACAAGCGAACATTATTACATAAAATAAGAATACTCAAGTCAGAAAGTAAAAGTGCAAAAAATAAAAAGGTGGGCAAATTAAAATACAAGACTAGCTGTTGCTGTAAATGAAATTCATGGGATCATGGGATTGTTTTCTAATTTCTATTAATAAGCTAAAATTATTAAAGTATAAAAAAATAAATGAGATGAGAGAATACGAGTTCCAGTTTTGTAATTAAATAAATATGCAAGTGATTGTAATAATTTCTATTTTGATTGAAAAATGTAATTTTGAGTCTACAATTTATCTTCGTCGAGAAGATAGTCTTCTGCCAAATCCAACATGTTCATCCTTCGACTTTCGGCTTCGAAATTAAAGAAAAAATCCAGTTTTTAGCTTTGACTTGTTGCTTCCTTTGAATCAGTAAAGTTGACGTGGCACTTCACAATGTATTGACATTTACTTAATTGAAAAATAACTGACTACTACTCCATTGAATTGTTAAGGAATAAATGAAGATGAAATTGAAATGAGTGTGGTTTTATTTTATTCCGCTTCCATTTCGGTCCCCACAGCTGTTTCGTTATTCTTGTGCTGCGATCAGTGCGATGTAAATAAATGTAAAGACGGAATAACCAGTCTCTTTCCTTGTTTTAGTGCGTTCCCGCAATACCGCTAGAAAGGTGTCTGACACTCTATATAATTTCGGTGCTTTGTCAACAAATTTGTAACGGAGCACAAGATAAAGAACCAAATAGCTCAAATCCGAAAAACGCAACTAAAATATCCACTAAATAAAGCATTTCGTGTTCTATAAAATGGCACTCGCCCCATATTTTTAAAAAATTCCTACGATTTTTAAAAATTCTGCAAAACTGCTGCTTTCCTTTTAGCATATAAGTTCTATTGCACGAGTTAAGCGGGCATAAGATGCATAGTTTATCTAAATGGTTAAAGTGAGTGCGCGGGCTTTAAATGGGTTTTCCTAGGTACGTAAGTTACGCTCATATGGTTCTTTTTCTTGTGCGCCGTCACATTTTTGCACTACTGCATAGGTTAACCTATTTCTATTCCAAGAGAAAATGCATATGCAAATATTATAATTTTCGTTGAAATAATAAAGCCCACATTCTTTTCCAATTTTCCCATTTTACAAAAAATAAAATTATCCTATAATGTTAAAAAAGTTTTTGATAAGTAATGGAAAACTAATACTATTTTTAAGGCAACATTAGCTAATTAGAATATTCTAAAAGGCCAGAGCTGCCTAAATTCAGCCCTACATTATAATGAAGAATACTTGCACTGAATAATTTAGAAAAAAATTAATGGTAATCAGTGCTAACAAATAATGAGAAAAAATGTAAATGAGATCCGAGCATTGTTCTAACTAAATTATTTTCAAATAAACGGTTTTACTAAATTATTAAAGCACAACAAATTAAGATTCATAATTACATTCAATTCTTTTTGAATAGTAAGGTAATTTATATATTTACATTAGAAATATATAAATTATATATATTAAATATATTTATAAATAAATAAATAAATCTATAATTATAATTTTATAACATTAGATTTTTATTTTATAATATGAAACAGGCGCAGGCATAAAGTATTTTTCATTTAAGCTACTATTGGGAAATTCCAGAAAACTGTCAGCGGGAGTCTCACGGAAAGCAATAATTCGGAAGTCGCCTTCGGATAACTCTTCATTCAGATCCTGCTCATATTCACTTTATTATTACCTAATATATATCACATGGTTGCTGTTTCACAGAACAAATAATTTAAATCCTATGGAAAGAAATTGCTATTGATAAGAAATCCTTTTATTTACATCGGTAAAACGGTAAAAGTATTATTACAAAAAATGTTTTGAAAAGTCAACAAAATAAAATATGTAATTTTTGATTTAGATAAGCACGTTTATGTACAACTTTAATTTAATAATATTCTAGTAATGGAGGGAACCAACACATTTTGTGAAGAAAGCAGCCCAAGGAGAAGCACAACTAAAGCTGTCATTTCCAGAGAAATAATGAGTACATTTGGGAACCCAAGCCCAAGGACCATAATCAAAAAAGATATTGAAAAGGATTTGTTCTGGAAAGGCACAAAGAGAAAAAAGGTAAGAAAAAGCTTTACAAAATTAACTGTTTGCAATTTCATGAAAAAAGGTTATATATAACGTAATTTTCTTAATATAAAGCAATTGCAGAAAACTGAAAATTATGGACTTGTGCCCAACATGACCGATGATAAGTTTTTCTGTTGTCCTAAGTGTTGCTTATTTTTCAAACAAGACAACTATGAAGACTTCAAGGACCACATAATAGACGAATGCTTCGTTAATAAAAGATTTCCATGTCAAAAATGTGGCCACATTTACGCTACCCAAAGTATTCTCGATTATCATGTTGTAAATATTCACGAAAATCCTGATTTGACATCACAACTATTAAAAACAATGCCTCGACAGGAGTTTGTCCAAATAATGAATTCTTTTATTGAAAAAACTCCTAAAGTAAGCTATGAAGCGGATTTAGAAGTGGAACCATTACGTCCGTTTGTTCTCACAGCTGAAAATCGAGAAGAACTTCTGAGCGAATTAGAGGACACTGATACACAAAGATTAAACGAAATCCTGGGCAATGAAGCTTTAATTCGAAAGAAGAGAGAAATCGAAGAAGAAAATTGGCCAGACAGTGAAGAATTAGCCAAAGATTTTGGATTATCTTCAGGAATATGGAAATGCTGGATTTGCAGTTACGAATCAAAGCAAAAAGCCCTGTGGCAGACACACATGAACAGAATCCATCCTACAGTTAAAGGAAGAATAATAAAATGTAATTTCTGTGAATTCAGTTTCCCAAAAAGGCACCACTTTCGTGAACACGTGAATGAAGTTCATGTGGAGCAATTGTCATACCAATGTGAGTTTTGCAAACGTCGATTTCTTTTCAAAAACGAAAATCATAAGTGAGAAATTTCAGTGTGAGGTGTGTGAAGAAGTTTTCGAGGTGAAAAGTAAAAGGTCTAAGCACATGCTCACTCATCCTGAATACCGACCTTTTAAGTGTCACGTCTGTTCAAAGGAATTCCAGAGACGGGAATATTTATCTGTGCACTTGCGAATGCACAATGACATCCGGCCTTACAATTGCAAATTCTGCGAAAAGAAATTCAGAAGTAAGTCACATTACAATAATCACACAAGATCACAACATACAGGGGAAAAGCCTTATGTCTGCCACGCTTGCGGAAAAACGTTTTCTAGTCCTCAGGGTTTATGCAGTCATATGTCCACTCACGATGATATCAAGAATTACCAATGTGAAAAATGTGATAAAGGATTTAGAACGGGTAATGATTTAAAAAGACACGCAATAATTCATACAGAAGAAAGACCGTTTGCTTGTAATATTTGTAACAAAGGGTTCAATCGAAAAAGCAACTGCTTAACACATGAAAAATCCCATTCCAAATTTCAATGTGAAGTTTGTTCAGAAAGTTTTAGTCAAAAATCTCAACTGAAAGTAATTACAATAAAATCTGTAAATCTACAATTAAAAGAGCTTGAAAACAGGATTTACATTTATTATTGCCATATTTAAGTAATGTTTCTTTTTTCAGAAGCACTTAAATCGCGTCCATGTCGAAGACAATATTAATTCTTGCATTGAGAAACCACCAGAGGAATTCTCGAAGGAAAATATTGAAATTCCAATTTTGGAAGTAGACGATGTTGCGTGTAATGTAGAAGTTGAAATTGATGAAGAAGTCATCCAAAACAATGTATTTTAAATATAATTTCCTTTCATTATACTTCATTTTTGTGTCGTTTAGTCGTATATATTTGGATATTAAGTGACTAAAATTTGATTTCAGGCAGCTGAATCTCTTACCTCAATGTGGAATGAAAATTACTTGGCAATTCCAGCGAGCGAAGATGAAAACATATACATCACAGTGGTTCCCATTGAAAACATAAATATGGATCCAATTTTCAGTATCATAGATGTAGAGTCAGATTCAGATATAAATACACCCTTGCCATTACTTAATAACGACCGACACTTTCCAAATGCAGACTTATGTTATTAATGAAGACTTTATAAGTATTTGACACCCGTGCACATTGGAATAGCTATACTCAACGAAAATGCCATATTAAGAAAGTAAAGAAACCAGTTTTATCTAGTTTTATCCACGACCTTAAGTATGCAAATCCCTATGTCCATATTTAAAGTGACGATTTGACGAATTCCTTTTTGTTTCTCTGAAACCAAGTGGACATTTTCGGATTCCTTGCCATTGAATTGACAATAATATTAAGACAACAGGGTCCGTACCCAACCGTATTTTGAGTTTATGCAACTACAAAATTTGAATGTTGAAACCCGCAATCCTTGTCTAAGCATATCAGACAAAGGGTATGTTTATACCCTTTAAGGCAGTGACAGATTTGGATAAAACTTCGGATTTGGACTTATCTCAAGATGGTTAGGGACTCTATTGAAAGTGGGCGTGGTCGCCCCACCCCCTTTGGGGATATCGCCCCTGAAAGCGCTTCCACTTAACATTGAGTAAGATAGCAAAATGGGGTTTTGGTTAATAAAATATTTCGTACCCATTCTACTCCTTACTCCTTTGTTAGTCAGATAGTAAAAATTATTTTACTCTGCTCCCACTTTATATTGAATGACATATTCAAATAGGTTTTTAAGGTGTAAAATAATTTTTTTAGGAGTTTCTCATTATAGGAAGTGGTAAGCTAACTTTTTAGGTGTTTCTACTTGTGGGAAACGCCAAGCTTAGTTTTTTGGTCTTTCGAGTTTTTTGAATAATATTAATTTATTTTGAATTTTCATGATAAAATGAAAAAAATTTAACAAATATGACAAGTATTTAATTTAAGATTATGAAATTAAAATTGAGACTAATTTTATACTCTGGTTCGCGTTAGTATACACCGATTGCTGTTAGTTTTTCAAATGTTTTGGCTATTTTCAATTAATTGGTCTTCCTCTTCTAACAACTTTTTAACTTGCATAAATGTAGTTGAAACATGTAGCGCACTATTGTTAACTGTCGGCTACTTTAGATATGGCTATTTTGCTGCCATGCATGCAACAGAAGTCCAACCGCGCAGCACTCTGCTCAACTCCCTATATAGATATATACTATACCAAATGGCAAAAACTTTTATAGGAATTATCCCACTGTGCCGTGGTAAATCTTTAGTCTTTGTCATTACAGATGTATCTCATACTGACGAACAATAATTTTATTGATTAGTGGAAAATGGAAGACTTTATTTGTCAGTATTAACGTCAAGTTTTACAACAATTATACAGATTAATAAATTATAAAATTACTTATAAAGAGTACTTCTCTATAAAATAGCACAACCAGAAAGAAAATTCTTTAACAATTAACTAAATAAAACAAATTGTGGATAATTATTATAGAGCAGGGCTATATCCATGCTTTTTCATTGTATTTTGGCAAGTCTTCTTTGATTTCCACTTCAATTGGGCTGCTTTTCCATGAATGGTCACTTTTTCGTCTAATTGCTAAAAGTTTGTCTTCATTTTTGTAATCATTTTCAGCTGAATTCCTTATAGTTTCTCTATTTAAAGTACTGCTTTTGCTGGAGCGAGGGCTACTGGAAGCTGTGCTAACTCGGAATGGAACTGTTGTAAAATTTTTAGTAGACTGCTCACAGTACCCTGCAAAAATTAATTTCAGTTAGGTAAGTGAACAATCTCTGCAGGAACTGCGCTGAAAAAATTTAACAGAATTTAATGTTCATACCAGAATTTCTAGTGACGATATTTACGACAGCTAAAGCATCAAGGTCCCCATTCTTTTCTGCTTGCCGTCTTCTCTTCAATATTACGTATACCTAAGGCAAATTAATATGTATATTTTAAATATTTTACGGAAACAACGCCTAAGGATTTGTGCCACTTTAAATTACTGTTTAATACTTACCCAAATGGCTCCACCGACACTAATGACAATAAAAAATACTGCAAAAAGAATATCCCACATGACAATTTCCACACAGTTGCAATATCCTAGACGGGCAATCAGATAAATACGGAATCGTTATTTGATCGGGTTTTGGTGTACTATTTTCGAAATAAGTGTCACGTAGTACATTTATTTGTTTTTACGAAAATATTGGATAAGCACTTTTTCTCTTGAGACAAGACGGTGAATGCTCTTACTTCTACAGTGTTCCTGTTCTATGAATTGTAAATGTAATTTATATTTGTCATTTGTATGGATTGAATACATTTTGATGTGACTCATTGAGATAGGTATTGTTTTCCTACTCTACTGGAGGAAATTATACTTTAACAGAGGTGCTTGCATCATCATCTCTTGACTTACTATGGTGTGGTCAAATATATTTTTGTGTCATTCATGTCGTGTTTGGCAAATGTTGCTACTTACTATTGCTGCTAAATTATTCAAGTCTAGGAACTTTTCTGTTATTTACTCGGTTGACTAATTCTGTGCTTACTTACGTTGTACGTTATTCCATTAGTATTTTAGTTCATGTTTAGCTAAAATAACTTGTATTTAGTAACTGGTGCGTGCGTATGCACAGTGCATTTTCACAATGAGGACAACTTGCTTAATATTTTAGTTTAGTACCTCAGGTTTGTGATTAAGCGTACAGTAGTGATTGTTAAGCAAATCTTAAAAGAATTAGTCTCCATTAATAATGTTATTAGACCACTCTGTACGACTTAGTTTCGTGCGTCAGTGTGTGCTTTCCATAGGTCAACACCGCGGTGTAATGCATGGTCATAGAATTAGTATGTTGATATGGTTGATTAAATGACGAATACATCTATAACAAGAAATATGAATATGAATGTTGATTGCGTTTGTTAAAAATGTTGTTACGAAAAGGAAACTCAGTTCAGTAGACAGTTTACCTTACAAACAAATACCATTTAAGGGATTTTCATTCACAGCTAAGTTAATTTATTATTTACCATAAAGCTTTCTAAACATGGTTCCCAAAAACTACCCTAATGCTTTCTACAAATTAGCAAAATGTTTTCTAAAAATGTCATAATATTATGACTTTCTACAAATTGCCAAAATGTTTTCTAAAGAATGCCGCAATACTTTCCACTAAATGGTAGTATAATGGTTTCTTAAAAATGGTAAGCCATTTGAATATCTTTAAAGAAATTTAATTTTCATTTATATTTTAAAAAGTTTAACGAACTCAATTAGCAAATAAATTCATGAATCATGAATCCACACTAGTTTTGAAATAGTTTAATTTGTGTTGTTTTATAAAAATATTTTTGATCGACCTTGGACAGTATATTTGTTCATTTCCTATAGTAAATCAGTATCCTATAAATAATTCCCACAGGTCACAAATTCCCATGCTTTAGCTTTTGTAATACACATTATTTATGAAAGTTAAAATAAAAGGTTTTTTTTCAGCGGTTAGCCCAAACCCAAATTCAATTCTGGTAAGGCAGTTCCGGCGAATCCTTGTATACGCGGCGCAAGTCAAAGTTTATAAAGTTAGAATGAATTGATTTGCACAACAACGATAAAGACGATAACCGCAAGCTATTATATTGAGTAGAGTATTCAAGTATTAAAGTTGTGATGACAGTTTAAACATTGACAAAACAGGAGGCGGAAATTGACAGTATCTACAAAAAGACTAAAGAAAACAATTTTATTGAGATTAACTTTTATTTATTGAATGGTTTTTTGTATTTATGTCTTTTTACACATGTCCAAATGTATTGAGATTGACAATGACAGCTGTCAAACTTCCAACAACTTATTTTTAGCTACTTAAATAATTGAAATTATATATAACAAAAGATTTTTTTGAGATTTAATGCATTTAAATTTAAGAGTCAATTTAGGATGTTTCACAATTGAAACACATGTTTGCCAATTAAGCAGAAATTAGGAATACTTCGTAAAGTTTGAAGGAAGTTAGGAAAGGAAGTACAGTAAATGAAGTTGGCAGAAAAGGATGTAGTTTTGAAGAATTAGGTTTATGTGTCTTATATTTTACATACCATAAATAGAGTTGTAAGGAGTATCTTTTACATTAAATTAAGTAGTTTACCTAGTTTACCAAATTAGAACTAAACCAAACTATAAATGCCAGCGCTGGTAGCTTTTGGTAGGCGCTGGCAAATTGCTAGTGATGATTTCGTTTTTCCTGGATTTATTGATGTGTTGATACGCGTTGGGGGGTAAAAAATATTAATTTACCATTATTACACTAAAATATTAAATTAAAACGCTATTCCTCATGTGCCCAATGCCTGAAATAATTTGTTTAATGATTTTGCAGGTTAATAGCAGCATGCGTAATTTATTGGAAACACGAAGCTAATTTAACATGCGAGGGGGGACATTATATGAAAGTATATTTATATGGAAATTTCGCCGTTCAGCTGAGCCTCATCTTTTCGGATATTGCTCTAGTTCAAAACAGCATGGATGGTCATATCATGGATTTAGAATCCAGGAAATATGTAGCGCCTTGTTTGTACTTTCGGTAAGTTCCGCAAAAGGGTTTAATTTTCTTACAAGAGTTCATTTTTCAAAAAAAATTCCAAATATTTTCTTTCACATTGTAATTACTGAACTTTTACTAATGGTGTATTTATTTTTTAGATTACTACTGGAGGTTCCTGAAATCGGGTGGAATGTTTTAGGAACAGTGTGGGTATTTGCCAAATCTTTGCACTGCATTGAGGCTCCTGATTCCATTCTGCTAATCAAAGGTCCAGAAACACAAATTACATTTTATAGCAATCGGTCATCGAAATACAATTATTTCAAGATACTACTTAAATTACTGGCAGGTCTGATTGTATTCAACTGGATACTGATCTTCTTCATGTTGGTGGCAATTGGACTTGTGTTTGATCCATTGGGTTCCAGTCAAAAGACATTTGATGACGAATACGAAAGATTTGAAAACGGATTGCTGCACAGTAACAACAGACACACTCGGCTGTGGGAGAGGAGATGTAAAGTTTTAATGTGTTCTTGCACAGGAACTGATGATATGAGTCGTGATGCCTTTAAAGAAGTTGGAAGTAAGTTTAAAACTGTCAATAATTGTTAAGGGACAATGGACAAGAAAAACTATTTGGATATTATTTTCCATTAGGAATCATGGGATTCCTGTTTGAAGACTTGGACCTTGTTCCCTCCGATCTGGCTGCAGGACTCATTATTCTGCATTGGAAAAATCAAGCGGAAACAAACGCATTGCAAAACTATGAGAATGAAAATGCAATTTCAAGGGAAGCTTACTGTGGAGATTTTTACGGCATTTCTTCAAGTATGGAAAGTGATAACTGGAACTCCCCCCAAACAATAAGTCATTTTATGAAATATGCTTTGGGGTCATACGGGTGGCCGTGGTATTTGGTCGCTCATCCCAAAACTGGATTGTGCCGCTTATGGGAGAATCTTTTATGTTGTGGTTGCTGCTTGTAAGTGCTTGCGTCTGCGTCAGATTCCTTTATAGCTAGTAATTAATAGAACTTTGAAAGTAATAGCTTCAAAAACTAGTTCATTTTCTTGAAATTACGTTTACAAATTAATATGTGGTGTATATTTTACTCTGGTGTTTTTTTTTAAATTTTAGGCCCGTTATTATTAATTTCATAGTAAAAACCCTACTTCATGGCAAAAATAATTTTTTAGACTTATTTTCAGGGGCCACTTAAAAAAATTGAAACCGTAATTTTGCAATTGTAATGTATTGGATTAGAAATTATGTCGCCTATATGATGAAAACATTGGTTTTAATTATTTGTAGATCGCATCCATGTTCTGTCGAAGGAGATAACTGTTGTTTCTGTCACACGTCCGCTTTAAAGGACACTACAAAGGTTAAGGATCAAGACTTGCTGTACGCGTCCTTTCGCAATAACGTTTTTCAGACGCCATTTTTCATTGCTATAGATCATACTATCAAAGCTATTGTGATTGCAATACGGGGAACAATGTCCCTTAGAGATGCTCTAACGGATTTAACTGCCGAGGCAAAGCCTCTGGACTCACCAGGATTGCCTCCAGGATGTAAGGTAAATACAACTGTCTGATTTTATTTTTGCTAAAATTATATTTTTAAACTTGATTTAGCATAGCGTAACTTGCAATTTACTGAATAGGCTCATTATGGAATGATACTATCCGCAAAGAACGTGTATGACAAATTAGAGAGCCTGGATATTTTGCGTAAAGCTGCTGCGGCTCACCCTAGCTATACTGTTGTTGTAACAGGTATACATTTTACTACAAATAATTTTTTAAATCTATCCAATTTGAATTTTCGTAATTCAATTTGTTGAAAAAGGTCATAGTCTCGGTGGAGGAACTGCAACCGTGCTGGCTTTGATGCTGCGTTCCCGTTTTCCAACTCTTCGTTGTTACGCCTACTCCCCTCCAGGTTTTAACATTTTTTCTGCTGCAAACTATTGCTTTTTTTCGGGTGCACTATTTTATTCCCTGGAAACCACATTTTAATTTTTGTCTGCCCAGGAGGATTGGTGACAGCCGAGGCTGCAGAATTTTGTGAAAGTTTTACAACCTCCATTGTCATCGGGGATGATATCGTCGCCCGGTTAAGTGTTCCTGCTTTTGAAAAGTTTAAAAATAAGTTAGTGAAAACTATCAAAGAAAGTCGTGCTCCTAAGGTAAGAGACGAACGAGTTCGTTTTGCTTTTTCGACTATCAACTAATTAAATGAAAATGAAAATGCTGTTTATTGTTATTTACGTGTTTTGCATGCAATTTATGATGCAGTACCGTGTTTTGGTTGGAGGCTGCTGTTATTTTCTAATGGGAGGAATACCAAATATCAACTATCACCCCAATTCCCTAAATGAGGTGGATAGAGAGGGAGAGGAGCAGAGAAGCGACACAAACCTTCTTCAGGGAGAAAGTGAACCAGTCAATTACCACACATACGTAAGAATAACAAAACCGTATTCATTATTTATATACAACTTTATTTACATAGTAAAATACATTTTCAATATATAACATTTAACAAACACTTGCTTTCTCCAGCTTAAAATACTTTACACGTTTCGACTTTAACCTTCACATATTACACATGCACACGTACAGTTATCATTAAGAACATGGACAGTAAATATTTTACGAAACACAATTACACTTAATAATTATATAATATTTGGACACAATTTCAGGTATCATTAGCTGAAGTAAGTCATCGTTTACAGCGGGAGTCTGTAACCAGCTGTCCCATGTATCCCCCTGGAAAGATAATGCACGTTACAGAGAGACCCATTTTTCAGTCACGGTATGCACAATCTTATCAATATTTAAATATCAGTACAGATTTCGTTATTTTATCCTCTCTACGACATGACATTTATTTAAAGAACTTTGCTACAAATTGTGTGCACTATTCGACGGGTTTACAAAACATTGAAGTGAATAAAAATAATATCCTATATATTAACATTGAGTGGGGACTTATAACTTAAAATCACTAAGATTAGAAAACATTCTTGAATTTTAATTGGTTTTGTTTTTCAGACCGGATTTGGTTGATGGTCCACGGTACGAGTACAGATGGGCTGAACGTTCCGAATTCGGTGAAATCCGTGTGACTCCGAAAATGATGGTAGACCATTACCCCGACAATGTTTACAGAGCTCTGAAGGATATTGCCAATGCTACAGCCAGTGCTCCGTTTTACTCTGTGATATAAAATCAATAAGTTTATGCAGATTAGTAAACGCTAAGCAAAGAAACGTCCTCCTCGTCGCAACTTCTAATCGCAATTACGTATATGAAATTATGCATGAATATTTTTAAATGGTGATGAAAAGAGATTGGAGTTAACTGTTGGTGGATTTGATTACAGACGTTTTCCATACTAATTATTATAGTGTGTACATATTTAGTTGAATATTAGTTAGTAGATTTATATCGGCTCTCTAGGATTCCCCGTGTCGTTGTTCAATGTATTAAATTGTATACTAAAAGGCAGAATGATCCACAAATCGTTTTCTACCTTTTCAATCATAAACAAGTTATGTTCAATATTTAATTCAAAAAGTATACCTAAGCATTTGTACATTAGTATTCATTGGATTCGTATTGAATAATTTATTTAAAGTTATAGTTAAATCACATTGCGAAAAGTTACCTATATCTTACATTCAGTACAATGGGCGTAGTAAATGACTCCTAATGTTAAGAGTTAACCTAATTTGTCTTTTTCTCTGAAAATGAGAAAAATGACTTAAAACATTACGTATCTCGTTTTTACATTGTATATAGTATGGACAGTACTGTATACTGTGTTTGAGGTAACTCGCCTTTTCACAAACATTTCCATCCATTTTTCGAGTAAACTTGCCTTACAGGTTAAAGTCGGTTAAATGATATTATTGCCTCGTTTTAATTTATTGTGAAGTGAAGTTATATAACAATAAAAATCTTGCCACGTTGTCCTAACTTATTCTCTTTTTATTAAATAAGAATTGGACTTACCGTATTTAAGTTGACTTGACTAGATGAATTTGCAAGAAAGGTCAAAAGTTTGTACTTTAAGAAATAACGGTTATGTTCATTACGTAAATTGTGCACTGAGAAACTTTGTGTAGGGACTTAGGGACTTTAAAAATATCTTCGGAGATATTTTTCGGAGAGATTGCAACTTCTATACATTTTTAAAGTTCTTTACTGTAAATTGAATATTCAACAGTCTATTCGTTTTAAGTTTTAAAATTTTCATCTGGTGACAGGTACATTTAGTGGACTGGATTTGTGGGGCATAGAGTCATATCACATTTTCCTAACCAACCAGGGTAATTTTCCATTCCTCTTGAAGTTCCAATAGTCGTAATACACTTTGATAATAACACCCACAATAGCAATGGCAAGAGTTATACTTATAAGATCCAGAATTTCGACAAGTCGAGTTCCTTCGTCTTCGTCCATTTTGCACCAATCTTCTCGTTTTATGTATCGAATCTATAAGACAAATATTTCTAATTATTTCAAGCCATATTTTAGCCGTTAATAGGTGCATACCCATTTTCTGACAAAAATGTCCGAAATTTCCAAATTTCTGACGACACTGACGAGTAGCAAAATAATCTTAGTACATACTTTTAGAAAATCTTTTACGATTTCAGGATGCAGGTACTTAGTAATTCTGGAATTAATTTATTAGTTCCTGCATGAATTTGCATTTCTATTGCCATTTATCGCTATGCGCATAAATTATGACTCAACAGGAAAGGTTGGAGCCAATAGCCAATGAAGAAAGCTGCATACGTAATTTATTAGTGGTGATATTTTCATGAATTAAATATGAGGAGTGATTTGAAGCAGTCAACATATTTGTATTTTTCCATGATTTCCATTGCTCGCTTCTAATTAGTCAGGAGTCTAGCGATTAGCACAAAAATTCAATAAAGTAACTACTTATAACTTCAACTAACTACTTATATGCAAATTGATGCAATCTGAAAGATAACCATGACCATGATCAACCATATTCGTCTCTCTAAATGTGTTAAAATTAATTTAATACTCAAACTCACTGTACTGAAAATTAGCACTAATGATTTTCCTTCTGGCGAATAAATTAATACATAATGAAGCATATTACTTTGGTTATGCTATATATAGAATCACTAACAAAGTTTACACATTTCAAATAGTAAATGAAATGATAATTCGAAAAATGTAGACATCATGCGGAATAGCAATATTTTCCCATTTTATGGACTATTCTCTGTAGACATCCTGAAAACAATAGTTTACACTAAATACCTATTCCAATTACTTTAATTATTAATATTTCTGCATTTCTATTACAGCCTCATTTAGAAATACTGATTACAGATAATGACTGCCTCCATTTTTACTATTACCTAATGAATAATTTACAATACGGGCATACATGTTAAGTAGACTTGCATTACTCATGCATACTTAGCATTTTACTGTATTAAGTATTATACCTGCTCTTTTGTGTTGGCACAGCGCACCTCTTCAACGTGCTTCACATTCGCAGCATACCGAAGGAGCCATACCTGGAAAAGATAGAGAAATTAAATGTGAAAGTCTTTTACTTTTCCGCTTCACCTTGAACCAGCCTTCATTCACGGTTTCAAATACACTTAAGAATTTCATTGTGCCGGAAAAGAACTATTTATTTACCTTGAAAGTAGAAACGGTCGAGCATTCACATATGAAGTCATTTTGGCTTAAATCTATATGCAGTATACGTTTATTTTGCCGGAGAACGTTTTCCAACACGTAAACAGGAACCTAAGAAAGAATTCCATTTTGTATTCATTCAAGAATATTATTACTGTACTACGTATTGCATATTTTCTTTATATACTCTTTAACAACTATTTATAAATGGTACAGCAAAGTAATTTACCACAGCATTTTGTTGGACATTAGATGTAAGTCTTATTTTCTTTCAAGCATATGAATCCATTAAAAATTAATTTAGCGAACACGTAATTGTGTACAGTGAATTAGATTGCATTTAAAAACAATTTTTGTCAGAGGTTGCATTTCTCGACTATTTAGGAGAAATAATTATTAGTCGGCTTACCTCAGTAAGATTATTTTTTCTTATGCTGAAAACTTGAAAATTGTAAAACCAGTCTGAACCTTCAAGTATATTAATTGAAGAAATTTTATTTTCGTCAAGGTAAAGATTCATCACGTGTAGATCCGTGTAACGTCTATCTTCCACGAACTTTTTCATTGATGTAATCTAGAGGGAATAAACAAATGTAAAGAATAGAATTCCTGTCATGTCAAAACTTTTTCAAGTACTACGTGCCCTTACCCCTTACACGTGCCACAACAATTTTATTATCTTCAAATCGATTTCAAGATGTTTAAATTCTAGAATCCTTAGTCATCCTACCCAATTTAGGAGTAAATATTTTTTCATATCCGCATTTATGGTACAATACCAACTTTAGAAACCTACGAGGTAGTTTCTGGAACTAATGAACACTCCTTTATTATTGGAACTTTTTAAGCCATAATAGTAGACATTCCTTATATCGGTTTTCACAAATCATTCAACCGAGAACGATTCCAAGTCCTAACGGGGAATATAATTAAAAGTTTCATGTGCATTTGACTTTCACTAGTTTACTTTGGAAGCTTTTATTGACTAGCTTACAAGCAAATACAGCAAATAAAGTAAAGTCCTCATTATCTTTCCGTTACTAATTAATAAAACTGCAGGCTTTCAATTGTTCCTAGTATAAATAACCTCGCAATCAAACAACGCTGCTTAGTTTTCAAACTACCGTTCCCATTACATTCCAAACTGTTATAAACTTTTATTTAACAATAAAAAACCAACAGGGTACTACGTACAATTTGGAAAGGTGCCTGCAGTCAGTTAAAAGAGATGCACCAGTCAAAAGTTTCTATGAATGAAGAGTAAGAAGAAAATGAACAGTATCATCGTTCATTACAGTAGAAATGAGCGTTACTAGAATTAGAAATGTCTGTTCATACCGCCAAAGAAAGTAATAAGGAGAAAAGGCGAAAAGTCAAATGAAAATTACAAAAGGAGAATACGATGTACAGTGAAAGTAAAGTGAAATTACTTCCTATTTGATGTTTTAATCTTTGATGACTGTAATAGCATAATTTAAAGAATGGTTTGATGCTTAGCTAAAAGCTTATAGAAAATAAAACCCGAAGTGGAAAGGTTTTCTCGGAATAAGCACTATCGAATCACCTGAACGGAAGAAGTATTGAAGTTTTGCAAACAGCTTTTGACAAGGACTAAAGTAAAGCGTTATCGACCTTACGGGAGTTTAGAACAAGTAAAAGTTTTAGGAGCCGTTAGGGAACATTTCATGTTAATGGTACATGCAAGTCAAAAGAAATGGTATTATATAAAACTGCAACCTAAGTACCTCCAGGACTATAAAATGCAAAGAACTGAACGAAGAGAGAATAAAGAAAGCCTACTGACAATGCATTGGGAAGAAGGTGTATTATGAAGAGAGCACTAAAGACGCAATGCCTAACCAAGAAATGGGGCCACTCGGTTTTAAGTCAAGTCCAAGAAGTGATTGCGTGCTTCGGCCGACTTTAGCCACTGCCACTGCTCTCAGACACGAAGTAAACACAAAAATAGATAGGCAAAGGACAATACTCACTTAGACTAGACACTAGCACGTACAACCAACCAAACCACGATAACAACTTCCCACATTCACATAAACTTATTATTTACCTACTTCACTGCAGATAATCTTTACTCCACTACACAATTATTATATTATCAAATTACTCTGCCTTTTCTCAGACCAGGATATTAAAGAGACACAACAGCTGAAATAGAGATAGGAGGAGCAATAATTATTTTACCTGATTATTGGTCAAATCAAGAGTATCCGTTGGGTGAGGCAACTTGTCTGGGTCAGGAAAATCCGTGAAACCCCTATTAGAACAGTTGACAGCCGTCTTAGAATGGATCACGTGGTTTTGCTCCCAAATGTAGGCGATGTCGCAAGTACAGTTAACACGACACTCTTCTTTCACTTTCTGAAATATTTACATAACATTCAGATTAGAGAGACTACTTGACTAAGCTGCAAATACAAGAGGGAAAGTAGGGAAAGCATAATAGTACAGAGCAGATGCATGATAAATGTAATGACAACTAGATAAAGTAACGACTCCATGCTTTTTATGAGTTTCTTGGTTCATCTAGGCTACTGCTATCTCCTCGTCTTATTTACGGAGCTGTCACTTGGAGTGGAAGACATCTCCTTTAGCCATATTCACCAGGAGAAAGTAAAGAGTAAGCAAAGCTCCAATTCTATTGCCAAGAGTTGGCCAACGATCGTGACTGAAAATTTATTACAGGGAAACCAGTATTTCTGTTTTAGTGCAGTGGTGCATATAGCAAAGGCTGCTTTTCCAGTTTTATTTCTTTTTTATTGAGTCAGAGTAGTGACAATGATGCAAGATAAAATGTAGCCTTCTTCTTAATGTCAATAAAACCATATCTTACTGATACGAAAGAGTCGTAAGACATCTTTATTGATTTACAATGTGATTATGATAATTTCGAGGACTATCTCCGTTTCAATGACGCAGGAGCTCTATACAGGTATTATGCATCAAGTCAGTTCACTAAGACTTCTCTGAAAATTATTCTAATATTTCTATTGAGTGAATAATATGTAACCACGTAATCATTCTATCCTCGTTCAATTCCTGAAGCAATTGATTAACGTACGTCAGGTGCAGATTATTTCAATAGTCCATTCAATGACGAAGACTGCCCTGAAGGTGAAAGATAAATCAGTTCCTTACGAATTTTTTCAATGTAGGACACGGGTATTGGATATTATGGATATTCTCATTCTGATAAAGACTTAATCTTTATATGCACATCATACATCTCTATACATATACATAAATAGGATATATTCGTTCCGTAGCAGTTCAATCATGTGCCCAGAAGTTCCTGCTAAATAAATAATTAGCTTACAACTTCTTTTTCGCAAATACAAAAAGCTCCTTTCTCCGGGTTCCTGGTTTCCATTTAATAGAATTTTTCCGCAATTTCTCGTTTTGGCAATGGCAAAGTACTATACTGTACTCAGTATACTCTATTTAGATAGCCAAGTTGTAAGCACAAAGTGCAACTTGTTCATTATTAATTCAAATTAATCCGAACACCTTATTTGAAGGGCTCTCTCATATTATTGAGAAAATGTTTGAATTTTTAAAATTCTATTATGTTAATGTTTAAATATTTAAAAAGATGTTTGGAATACAAATGGAATTTTTATTCACAAACTGCGATTACGAGAATATTTGGCCTGCTAAGAAATTCAAGTTTTGGATATTCTCCGAAAAGTTGTCTAGTCGAATTATCAGAAACCCGGCAAATGTTATTGGAAAATTACAAAGGAAACTTACACGGCTTAGGGTTATTAAGATACGAGAAAGAATAGAATGGAATAGTATTGCTTATTAATGAGTTGAATGGAAATTGGATAATGAATGGGTTTAACAAGACGCTAACCTTAATAAGACGAATGACTTTGACAATGGGCTTGGGTTTATTTTGGTGTGGTGGCAGATCACATAGCGTTTGGTTTGAGCGCATCAGCTTTACAGTGGGGTACTCTAACCACTCCAAATCCGAGGTGCAATCCAATGGATTTCCTGCAAACAACAACAAAAAACTCGGTTAAAATTGAAAGGAAGATCTTCCAATTGCACAGTACTAATATAAGTCGGCATAAATAGATAGCATATCTTCTAGAAGCGAATCCTTTGTCTCAAGTCTCAATATATGCACTTCTGTACCCGCTCCCTAATTCTATTTATCTTGTACATCTCAGTGTTGGTAGTTATTTATTGCGCCCAAAATAACTATATTCTCCTTCTTATTTACAGCACATTGTGGGAATAAATTGGCCTTGTCTCAATAACAGAGTTTACAATTGTAGATTCACAAATACAATGCATTTAGTGTTCTATGCTGTAGATGTACACGATATTTTACAGACCTCACCAGAGATTACTAACAAAGCAGCAAACGTACTGTGTTTGTGTACGTGAAGGTTAGCCGGTGGCCATTAGCACTTTGTATAATGTAATGACTGTCAGTTACACTTTGGCTTTTCCAATGAAATTACTACAGGGAGCTATTATATGTGTTTCAACTAGTTTAATCGGAGATTTCGATTGATGCGATTGGGAAAGGATTGAAGGAGTACTAAATACTTCAACTTGAAGTGTGCAAGGTGCATTTAAAATAATACCATAGCCCTACTTTCCCAGTACTGCTGAAGATGAAACAGTTTTCTGTTGAGACTTGGCTCATGATATTCAAAGAATTAATTCTACGTAGTGTGTACAATGTACAACAGAAAGTGAACATAGAACAGAAATAACAAAAGAAGGACTAATCTAAAGGCAGCAACGCTACTATAGAAAACTCTGATTAAATGTTAACTTTATTATAGAAGCATTAGTATTAGTACAGAGTCGGTATAGTGTGAAAGGAGTGTGCAACCATAACAAAGCACTAGATAAATGTATACCGACGAAATGAACCACATGAAATAAAATTGGGTTAGCGAATTCCATTTTGTAAATACTTTTCTCTTGTCTTGTACTCTTGCAGCAGCATGTTCCACGTACACAGCAGTAGCTACTTATTATGTCGCTTGGTGTTACAGACTATTTACTTTTGCTGACAGTTGACACTTCCATTTTAATAACGAAATAGCAATGTAAACTTACGATATAACATACAACAACTGCAAGCATGTATTTACTACTACTGTCCAGTAAGTATATCTTTCACAAATGCTGCACCATTTGTTTAACAGTGAAGACCTTCTGCTACATCCACGGATCCACGCTACAATATAAGGTATTGAGGCAATGTAGGGAGAATTCTCTTAAAGTTAAAGAAAACTCACAAAATACAACTTGCCATGCAACAAGACAACTCGCTAACGATACACAAGTTGTTCGTAAACATTTGTGAGTTGTCACATTCCCAGTTTGTGAACCATTTTTAGACGAATTCTCTAAGAAAAATTATATCATGTTGTGTAAGCTATATATTGTATAAGCACTGTAGTTCAGTTACGTAATTTGTTCTTTGTAACATGAAGATCTCCATTATGTAGCACCTTAATTAAATATTTCTGTTCTGTACAATACCACCAATATCGGTGTGAGACGGTCTCACTGGTCCTTCTGACTTCAGCAATGTGGTCGCACTGAGACCACATTGCTCAAGTCAGGAAGGACCAAAAATAGGCTGTGCTGTTGCTTCAACTAATGATAAGCTATATTCTGATAAGCATATTCTGTGCTACCTGAAGCTGCGGCTTTAACTACTAACCGACTGGAGTTTCGTAGATTGGGTTCTCCAAAATTCATGACCTACACTCCTACACACTTTACAGACAAACTTATTAGTTTAAATTCAGGATTATGTTTGTATGTTTGAGAAATTTTATTTCTTTGGAAGTATTAAACTGTAATAATTGCAAAGGATCCACACCAAAAAAACTATCGAAGGAGAAATTTTGATGTGAAATACAACCCCTTTTTCCAGGCAGGCAAATAAACATAAAGTTAGCGTTTTGATCAAAAACTAAGGTCTACCCATTGTGTATCCTCCCCTTAACCTTACGGGGCCTATTTTTGTAAAATACCGAAGTTACCTCACTTGGCCTACCTCATTTTAAGGTACCTAGATCTAAAATAAGCTAGATTTTATTTTCTGGTCAAAATGCTATCTGTCTAATACAATAAAATAAGTAGAGAAAGCAAAACAGAAAACATCGTTACACCAGTGACAAGTATTGCTTAATGTTATCCATTTCTGAAATGGAAACTACATCGAGTATCAAGAAGGCTCAATAAAACTTTCATCGAAAAGTTTCAATGTATTCTAGAGTTATGGAGACCGTCAAAGCATACATACAATACAGGTAGATATCCCTTTGCGCTTTTGCAACTGAATTAAGGAAAACATTATTTAAAGAAAGTCTAAAAATCTTATTCTAGTTTGTTTTCTTGGTAAAATTAAAATATCAACAGCACTAAGCTGGTCCCTACTTTATAAGCTACCAAAGCATTAGCAGCTTCTCTAAACGTCTTGTAAGTAAGGTCATGTTTCTTTTCAATTATACAAGGCATATTATATTAAATGAGTTACATGATTCTCTTTTTCCCCATCCTCGGTTTGGTTTATTATACTCAAGTGAATTTATCTCTGTTATAGAAATTCTCATTTCCAAGCGAGTCAAGAACTTTGCTTTCCTATGTGAGACAAGAAAATGGTGACAAAATTCGGTTTTTACAAGACCTGGAATATTTCCACTTTGGATATGCTCGTTTGTCAAAAAGTTGATATGGTGTTGTCTTTCAAGTCTCAAGTGAATACATGTCTACTAAGCAAGATAAATATTCTTGTCCTAGGCAAAAAATGCAACCATTATTGCGTGTAGAGAGCAAAAGAGAAGTGAGGAAATAAGAGTGATGCAGAGTTTTCCAGTTTGATTCGACCGATAGTTCTCTACCAAGTTTAGGTTAGCCCAGGAATTGCTGCTCTCGTTCTGTATTCATGGACAAATGGATATTGGATTTCCGGTTGGCTAAAGATTGTTTTCAGTCTACATAATATATTTATGGTAATAAGAAAATGGAACTTCAAAGACGGTGAACAAACCTGCTTATAAAACACAACGAACTTCTACCATTATTTAGCATACTTTTTTGATACTTCATGCTTATACATATTTTATACCCATTTTATCTCACTATTACTTAGTACCATGTAAATATTATTTCTGAATAGATATGGTATACAGTTTTCATTTGCATAATAGGTTGCTTTGGCTGAAAGGCTCTGCATACTTTAAGTAAATTGCTAAAGTTTATTTTAGCCTATACACTATAATTCGTTTATCTATTTATATTGGTACAATTTTGAATTTTTACGCTCTTGTTTATACAAGTAATACAACAAGATCCTTAGGTGGATTTTGGATTTTGGAAAGAAGGAATATTTAGCCAAGCAGTGGCAGTGGTAGCATGCCGAGAGAAAGGTCAATGTTATTTAGCAGTCTTAATAGGCTTTCGAATTGCATTTGCACGTGTGAATGACGTGAATCAACTTATTGCTTAGTACTTACTAAATTGCGGTAGCGCCAACTTATATTTCACTACTGAAAAACAGACAGATGTTATCACACACAAATTTGTTAATGAGAAATATTCACTTTCAATGTTGTAATTCCCGACAAATTACCTAGTTTGTTTGCTTCGTTATTAGTATGATCTAGAGCTGCACTTACGCAAGAGTTTAAATCTGTTAGTCAATCCATGAACAGTTCTTCATCTATCGTGTACTCATTCCACACACCACATAATATAATCGTGTGCGTCTTAAATAAATCTATCCTAATGAATATACACATATTTCTGAGACCTAAAGTGTTTAAGTAATACTTTAGTAATAATCTACTGATCTGTGCTAATCGAAATCCAATTCAAATGATTTCAATACTGCGAACATTATCGAAAGGTATTTCTGGCGTCTTATCTGTTGTCACCGATAAGCTAGAATTGGAAGGATCGTAGGATAGGTATTGCTACATTGTTACGAAAATGTGCCTTTAAATATAGTTATAGCTATTTGTTGAGTATTTCTAAATATTCGTCCGTTTTATAATTCCCTTGGAATGCTAACGACAAGGACACTTAATTCTCTGAATACACAAACTCCATTTGCAGCTTGTCCTTTATTCGTTCCAATGCAAATCTGGTTAAGTCAGGGTCAGGGTTTTAGAAGCTGAAATTTCCGGCGTCTATGTAGCATTATAGTGCTCTGCATTTCTCTCGGGATTTCATTACACTTGACTTTAATAGTACTGCCACAAATTCTGTACAAAGTACATGGGTGGTCATAGGATATACCTTTGTAACGGGAGAGAGAGAGAACATACATGGCAATGAAGTCTCTTGAGTCTGGACATGGATAGGGAATATAGTGCATATAGAGAGATTCAGAGTACGTCATCACTCACAACTCAATCAAAGAGAATAAAATTCAGGCAATTAGCTCCTGCTTACAAATTGTTCCTCTGCTATTGTTCCATTGCTTCGTCTGTCTCATTATTAAATCGCAGAAAGTGAAAACGCTTTTCAATTGTAGTATAGTTCAAAGTTCAAAGTTATTCCAGAGCTCAAATAAAAGTGGTGCCATACAAATGCTGTTCTTCGTATGAAATAGAGAACTCTTCCTAATAAACGCTGAGCTGAGTCGAAAATTCTCGTCGGGAGTCAATCAATTATTTATTTACAACGGAAAATTATGACATAATGCTCACGGAAGGTATGCTATAAATGATGACTAAAAGAGATTCTATTTAACTTGTAGCGGAAAACATCTATGTAAGATCTATTATAGGAAAGTGGATGAAAAAGTGTATATGTATGTTATACATGGACTTTTATGTAAGGATCAACACGACCACATCAAGTCGTCAATTAAAAATAGCTGCTGACTCTCATTGGTGCATTTAATAATTAGCACTTTACTGAATGGCTATCCATACAAATGTGTTAATTAAAATTCGCATGCATATGCAACTGACGCATTAATAATTCATCGATTAATGCAAAGCTTGTAAAAATTCATGCGTCAAGTGACTTATTTTTGCAGCAATATTTAAGATCTGCATTAACACAGGCTATGATCATGACCATTATCAACCGATGATCTAAGCCTATAAGCATTAATATTGCATAGTTTGATCAGGTGGAAACGTTGTCATTTTATTCGTTTGAGCAGTTAACAGCAAACTTACATTGCAGCGCAGAATTAATTACTTTGGCTATTTACCAAAATTCGATATCCGTGTGGGTTCTTTCAGTTCATCTTCTGATTGTTCAGAAAACGGATGCGGAATAGGATTGTCCCCCACAAAGTCATTGGCTTGAACATCGCGTGACAAAAGGAATGAGTGTAAGGTCACACATTCAATGAAAATTATACCCTGAGTAGCATTAAATCCTAAATCCCTTGAATTCAGTTTCTTTAAGAATGACATTCGCAGAAGCAAATAGTAATGCTTATTTTATTAAAGGATCTAATCTTAGTTAATTCTGCCACTTTGCTAATAAATTAGATTTCTTCATAGACTTAGAGCAGAATCGGTGGGAGCGTTTGGTTCGTCAAGAGACTAATATTTTAGCCACATGCCACCAGGTACATCCCAATGGCATTATGAACTCTATTTGCGCAGACGGCGTCAACAGAAGTGGTAAGATGGTCTTAGGTAATTGTTTTTCAATACCCAATGACAAAAGGTTGCTTCATTCTCCTATTTGTAGTATAAATAGTAATTTATTTGTCTCAGACTCTGGAACAATCCAGTTTTATCTAGATTTCGTTCGCTATCAGAATTAATTAGGAGAGCCTCGATAAAGACAGAAGACAGATGTCCACATTGACATTATAAAATATTATAAAAAAGCAGTCTTGTCTTATTTATAAGTGCATTTGTATTTAAAGGTAGAATACATGGGTAGGACCACATGAGATAAATCCCTATTATTATCCCTATAGTTGCATAATGTATCCGTATTTTCACAATACTACGTAGTACGTATTTTAAAGTATACTTACCTACATATTAATTGTTCTAATAAAAATTGTGTTCATTTACAAATGATTACACACAATCGTTTAGTAAAAAAACAATTGCACATGTTGCCAGCGATCTCGATCACAATCACAGGATTCACAGTATAGGGATTAAATAAACCCTTCGCTTTCAACCACTCTCTATGGCATAACATTTACAGTCTGTTAAACCTATAAAATAATATATGCAGTAGACTAGTAGCAGCAGGCTCTTTGTTTTTATCACCTTGATATTGAATTGCGATATGTGATGAGTGAGATCTCAGATGAGATTGCAGAATGGATTTGGAGCAAGTCCGCTAGCCTAGTAGCCTGGCGCCAGTTATCCTCATCGTACAAAAATGTATACTTAGGCAATCCAAAGACTTCTTTTTTTACCTCATTCTGTAACATAAAAATTCAACACTGTGTCCCATATTTTATAATCAAATATGATAAAAAATAACAAAACAAATGAAATGAAAACAAGACGAGGTAGCCAGAGATAGGTAATTAAGTTTTCTGTGTATTTGTATATTATATTGTACTTTTGGCATGTGCTGCAGAATCTTCCCATTGTTATTTCCATTTTAATAGGGATTGCAATGTATTAACCAAATGATGAGAACATTATTTTTTAAACTCAAACTATTAAAGAATTCCTATTGCAATTATTTTACTATTCTAGCAGTTTTCAAAATTCTTCATTAAAAATGACCAATTTTTACACATTTATTCTCCAATTTTTTGTTCTTACAATGTTAAGATATTTTCTCTGGTTTCCTTAATTAGCTTACAACACTACTAGGTAGTAAGACAGTAGTTTTTAGACACTAGACATTAATACTGTCTAAAAATTAGGAATGCGTGAGCACTTTGTCGTGACGGTAAGTCATTGAGTATTTAGGTACGTGGAATGATCGGCCGTTTTAAAGAGTCTATTTATAGTTTGCAAATAATTTAGCTAACAATAAGTAAGTTTTGTACTTCGTACTCACGTCTCGTAACAATTTACATTCACAAAAGTATTTACCATAATGTCATAACTCATAATTGACAACGTTTGCTTGTGTACAGGCTGTACAAACATCTTTATTATAGCTCCTAATTATGATTAGTCTTCCTCGCTTGCTTTGCAAGTCTTTTTTACGTAGTCGAAGAAAAATGAGAGTTAAATAATGAATTGATGGAGCAAAAAATATGTCTAGTTTTTGTAAGCATTTGTTTTGGCAAGTCATTAGACAATTTATGATTTAAAAATGATTGTATCTGTACAATTACATTAGGAGATTCCATTTCTCCTTTTAAAAATAACTAGGTGAACGATTGTCCGTCATGATTATATTTATTGCAATGCATATTTTAATTTAAGTAGACATACTTGACTTGAATCAAGGAGAAAAGAAGACGAATGTGGTTCTAACTGAACACAACTTGCAACATGCAATATTGTGTTACACCATTATAGTGCAGTGGTGTAATTATAAGTAATGCTTTATACTGTATCGTATCACATACATAGTATACTGTGTACAATACATATTGCGAGAAGTGTATGATTATTTTGCATTACAAATGTACTAGTACTACATTGAAAAATGAAATTGTAAACACATACATAGCATATTGATCAACCAAATTAGTCCTGTATAAAACATATTTATAAATCGGCCACATATAGGAAAAGTCTTATTGCAGTGAGAACAAATACCTACGCCTACTCAATCTGGAATGTTTTTACACAACTTTGGTTCATACATTCGTAAGTGACTTATTAGGACCAACACCAACACCATAAGATTATTTGAATGGCCTTTTTGCGTGGCCTGCTAAAGAGCGCAGTATAGTACGGGAGTACTATTCGAGTAGCGTTGTCACTGTCAGTTATATTTTTCTTGGTGCTGTGTCAGCATAATTTGCATACATCACGTGCATTAAAAATATTAAGAATAACTGCCTAGATCTACAAGTAAAATGAGCCGGAGCATTGTGGTAATGAGTGTTATTATCTTAGGCTGGTCTGGTATGTTACATTATTAGCACTATTAGTAAATCTATTTTAATATTCAAGAACTGGTAATAATAGCTACACCATTTTTTAAATAAAATATTCATGGCTCAGTGTAATTCGTGAGCTATTTTTAACTGAATGCTGTGTCATGTCCTGCCGGGCTATAAATACTATCATCAATATTCATCATAGAAACATTAGAGTCAGCACAGTATACACTTCTTGCTAAGAGAGAAGACATAAAACAAGTCTATGTAAGCACATAAACAGAAGGGTATTTCGAAGAGGGATTTGGGGTCCAATAACTTTGGCAATTCAAGTAGGGGAGGCCATTCTATACTTTTAAACCCATTAACTAATTTCACTCCTACTACAGCTAGAGCTACCCAGCATCCATTTAGTCCTCATTATGTTTATTTTACTTTTCAACATGTTTGCAATATGTATTGAATGCACACGACACTCGATGACTCGATACATATTCGTCAGTCATAATAGTCGTAAAGTTAGTAACGCATTTATGTTTGCCGATTAATTTAGAATCTAGTAAACGAAATGTGTTATAATACATGGTTTATCATTTATATAGTTATGAGTTAATTGAGTTCATAGTCATATGTATTAACTTTTGAATGAGAAAGATATATTTTACACACACATAGTCTAGTCTGCGATAAACCTTGAAATGTAATAACTAATAACATAATTTAGTTAATACTTTGCATACATGTACTAAAGCAAGGTGTTTCATTATGTCAGGTGAATGTCAAATTATGTACCACAATTTAGACATTTGTACCTTTATGTATTCTTTCTTTGTTCACATCCATAATGCATACATAGTTATATGCACATGCTAACTGTTGTTATATACCAAATGAATGGATGAATTAATATCAACATTTCCCAAATATGAATTATGAGCTATACCACTGCTATACTTGAAGTTTAATGCACATTATGAAACTTAGTTCATTATTGGCTTAATTAAATGTTAACATTTAATTCAATTGGCGCACTATACTGCAGAGAGCTTGAACTGAAAATGTACAAACGATTATTAGTACGTAGTTAAAAGTTAATTTTGTTAACTTATCCATAATCATTAAATGGCAAAACTTGTATTTGATATTAAGACGTTGTTGTTAATTGAACAATTATAAGTCGTAAAAGATATGCCTCAAACATTAGTTCATATTCCATGTAGGTACAAATAATATGCATCACTTCTATTTTCTCCTAAAAGTCAATTGATTACAATGGTTAGTTATGACTATGATATTTGATTTTAAAAGTTATCAAAACTGTCTAGGTTTGTAATTATATAGGAATGTCCGACTGTGTTAAGGTGCGGAGTATGGGAGTATACAAGAGGTCATTTTTGTTTGCCCTCGTCACCTTGACTGGAAATCAGCTACAATACGTATATTGTAACCTACAAACTGAACATCTCCATATAAGCAGTATAACAAAATTCTTTACTTCCTAGATATTTATTTTACTACTTATTTGATAAGCAAATAATATGATTAAAGGGATGATGTCCCACAGACATATGCAATTAATGTACCATTATGCTTGATTTCAATTAATTCAGAAGACAGAAGATCCAAAGATAAATTTTTCGAGGAATTAATATGTTTCTGGAATTCAATTAAGAATTGATCGTCTTCCATTTGTAAACTAAAGTAAAGCTAACTAAGGATTTAATACTTATTTTCATGAACCATAATGAATATGAATTATATGAGTACATATAGTTCAATAGGTCTGAGGTTAATTTTTGTTAGGTAAACGATAAGCTGGCTATTACAAAATGTGTAGAGCTAAAGAATAATTTTCGAAAATACATCGACGTATGAGATTTGGCAAATTAAAGGATTATTTAGTCCAAAATAATTCTACTACTGTTGCAATACCAAAGCATCTGTTTTCCTGCCTTAAACTTTACACTTTTACATGTACTATGTCCTACTTCCTATACAATGAACAGGATTGATATTCGTTTTCCAGCTCTGCATGCTATTATTGCTAATGAAAGATAAACTAAATCGGGTTGCAAATAAATTCCTATAATAAGCCATACATATTGCAACATAAAATAAGACTATTACGTAAACAAACTGCAGAATTTGAAATAAACATTAATGCATTAATGGAAATAGAGGAGGATAATATAATAATATCTGATGACTACTGCAAAGAACTTTCTGTCGCTATTACCAAGAACATACCTAAATATAACTATTAAGCATAATGATAATGACGGAGTTAAGTAGTAAGAGTAGTAATAAAACAGTATTGGGAATTAGGAATGGCTAATCCTCACCACCTATAAACAAAATGGCAAAAGTGTATTTTGCATAATTTTCTCGCTTTGTCTCATCCACAGCCACAGCCCTGCCTAAAATAGTACCGGTGCCATTGCTTAATCATGACATGAACCAAAACGCAATACTATAATTTTGCTGCTAAAAATCAAAAATATTATTGCAAAAATAATTTGAAATAAAAGTAGGTTAATTTTCCATAAAATACGAGAAACAAATTCTAATAAGAATGCAGACATTTTAAAAATAGTCATTAAGGTGTGTCATTTGGTAAATTTTATCAGCAAATTGTCAAAAAACGAGTTTTAATTAGAATTTGCATTTGCGTTTTTGTCATTAAAACCGATTTAACTTTAGGTAGCATTGATATTTAATATGCTTCCAGCCTTGAATAACATTGTAATTCATTTTAACGGAAAAAGGCTAACAACTTTTATTATACTTAAAAGATTCCCAAGCTTTCGACATTTTAGGTAGCACTTTGCAAAATTAGTATATTCTTAATAAAAGTAAGTCATGCCTATATGGAGTGATTTCCTGTAGAGCTCTAAAGGTGGTCTAGATTCTAGAGTGTAAAGTAAAAGTTTTTAAGGAAGTTTTGCAATTTTATTAGTCTAATATAACACTTAATGAAGCATTGCATTGCATTCGAGGTAATTGACTATAGGTACAGGTGCAATAATAGCCGAAATAAAGTTTCTGACTTAAAGCTGACTTATGATGTTTATCATGTCAATCAGCAGGTAACTTATCAACAGTATAGTAGCACGCTTGGCATGCCATGCCATTAAAATTATACATCAAAATGCTTGAATACATCATCTGGAGTGGATTTACACGAAATCCCGAAAGAATAAGTTAATACTAGTGACGGTTAGAGTATGCATGTATCGTATCGTATTTCTAGAACGAAGTACTCCAACGTTTTGTTAGCACACATAATGGCGGAAGTTTTTCTGCATGTGCTAGAGTCAATAAATATGTTTAGAATAGGAAAACTTACCAGAAAGGTCAACAGTCTTTAGCTGAACCCAGTCCTTTGGTGGAATGTTGGTTAAAGTTGAGATGAAATTGTTGGATAAATCAAGTTGCTCCAGATTTGGGAACATGTTCAAGAGTGATTTGGGAATAGACTCAGATGTCAACTCATTCCATGATAAGTTGAGTAAGCGTACGGACTTCCAGATGAATTGTTCCTCTGTGTCATCTTTGTCGCCAGCAGCCCTGTCCTCTTCGTCGTCAATGGGCAAAAGGTTTTCATAGTATGATGTCCTAGTTCCACCACCACTGCTGTAGGCCAAAGCCACCGTGCCATTGCCATTATTTGCTAATGCGATATTACTATTACTTTCGGATGTTTCTGTTGTGCTCGTACTGTTGCTGTCCTCAGTTTCACTTATCCGAGTCAAATCTCTTATTTTCCTTGTTAAATTAATTATATTTCCTGCAGATCCCGGACAGTGATTGATACTGAGGAGAATCAAGTTGGGGAATATGCGCTCCACATCCTGAAGTTGAATGTCGCTACTTCCAGAAACATTGATAAATATCGCCTGTTGAATTCCGTCAAAGTCAGCTTCCTTTTTCGGCAAGTCATCGCGACCCTTTAGTCCGTAACACACCACTTTCTCTAATGACACATCTGCTGAACAGCATTCATTCAACTTAAATGTCAATTCAGACGGGTTCACTAGTTCGTTTTCGGTATTCGTTGACAATTCTTTTTCACTCTGATACCGGCGATGAGGATATCCGCTATGCAAATGACGCCCTTGTGTTTTTACTAGAAAATTGTTCTCTAAACTCACTGGTCCCCCGAAAACAAACGAGAGGAAAAGTATAAAGAAAAGAAAAGGAAGGGAAAATATCTGGTACACAGTTTTCCAAGTCCTATGAAACTGAAAACTTCTATTTGGCGCCATTCTTTTGTAACTCACCGGCATTTTCCGATTGCTTTGATTTTCCTCTGAGAAAATTTTTCACTAATCAATTTTCTACCAATGAGTTTTTAGGTCGTAGGTCTCTGTTCTATTTAGCAATTGAATCTCGCCAAGTAATAATGCACCACCACCGTTGTAGAAATTGCATGAGCTTGATAAAATCGTGCAATGTTTTTGCTCTGATACAGTTCTTTTAATTTACAGCTCACTGCTTACAATAATATTTGCGTTGGTTGGCTAATTCGACATCAACTTCCTTGAAAAAATTAAGTACGAACTCCGATAAAAATAATGATCTTGTTATCTTCAGACATTCTTCGTGTTTGTGTTGGTGACCTGTATTGAGTGTTTGCTGCTCTATCTATAGTTTCTTCTCACTTGGCTGTATACAATTTTAACCACTGATTTATTATCCAATACATTTACTCCTTCCACAAGCTAATACAGAATTTGCTGTCGTTTGTGAACTGAACTGAACTGCAACGATATGATAAGGTAACCATTATACAACAGCTATTTGCATACACAAAATGAGATTTTACGTATTAGTTATCTTCCGTGTTCCACATACCTACTGTAATGTAGACGTTAAAAGTCTAGCCTTCTCACTAATCTGTCTGCTGTACTTTGCTGCAAATTCTAGCACATACTAATACCTAACTAACTCCGTTTAAATTACCTTTTTTCTTGCACAGAATTTCCATCCAAAGAAAGTTGAGCCTTTTTAATTAACTTTGCTGTTTTGTAATACAAACTTGTTTATTTAAACATAACAGTTTTTCCTGGAATTCGAATTTAATTGTGTTATTCACGGAGAGTGATAATGACACATGAAAATAGAACGCAGGCGAATTGTATTTTCCTTGACAAAACGTCAATTTTACTTCACTGTAAAGTTATTACTCGAGCACTGTAGAATTTGGTGGCAATAATGTCACTACACGATCTGACCTCGAGTATTCAGCCGTATCGTATTAAACTGTGTCAACAATATCGGACAAAAATGATTGTACTTATTTATAAATGCGCGTATGTATAGTATGGTGTAGTTCATACATATGCTAACTTTAGCTACACAATCATTTAATGCGATTCCATATACAATACAAACAATGACTTTATTGGTGTTAATGCCGTAATGTAGTGGTCTATTTTTAAACTTTGCCTATTATTGTCGCTTTAGCACAAATCCCATTATCTTTGTCATTCTGTAATGGAAAAATTAAAATCCAGATGAGACAAATACAGATATAATACCAGCGATAATAATAAATGATGACAAATGTATTTTCGTTACTACACTAGCAAATGTACAGCCCAGGTCATCAGTTAGGAATTATCCTCCCAGCTGAATAATTAGAAGCACAGACAGACACTTATGTAAAATTTAGCTGATAAACATGACTCTTTCGTAAATGTCAATAAGCTTTTTTCTTTTTTATGAAAGCTTAAATTTCAATGTTTTAAGCAAACAAGTCTCACTGTCTAAAATTTCTTGTAAATATTTTACAAACTGTTACGCAACACTTGTAAGAGGGAAAAAAAGTCTCTAAGCAATGTATTATGCTGATTTTTTGCAAGGCAAAGTGCTTTGGGCTTTCAATTTTATTGTGTACACTAAGAGCAAATTCAGGATGAATTCAAAACGCCAACTTTGTTAGCCTTTCTGCATTAAGTTGAAAAGTAAGTCTAAAGGTAAGGTATACTCATTTCTTCTGAGTAATCGTTTACATTGAAATGTTGTTTTGACTGTAAATTCATTAAGTAGTAGACAAATAGTTGCAAATAAGTGTAAGTGTGTTGGGTGTGTCCATGAATAACAATGTGTGCACATGTAAAAGCTTATCGATGTAGTTAGTCTATTCTATAGGATTACAATAATATTGTCTTAGGAAGCGTAATCTCATGTAGTAGAAAGAAACTTACTGATACACTAATTATTTCTATTAGTGCAGCTTTCCCCACACAATACCAGTTCGCACCGGTGTAATTCAGTTTTAAGAAGATTTCAGAAATATTTTGGCACACGGTAAGTTCCGATATGAAAACAAGCTTGAAGAACTGCACTACAAGAGATGTAGAACTTGATTAAAAATCTCAATCATGTTTGCTTAGTCTCTTCATTATCGAATATCAGTATTTTCTAAGTATTATATTTCCGTGTAAGTAAATACAATTTCAGATAGTATGTCTGTGTTTGCTAAGTGCAAAGTACATAATGGAACATTTTGTGCAACTCTACCTTGATAATGCGGACAGTGACAAGGGTAACTCAAGCTGAGTATTCACAACACAGCAATAAAACTCTATTTTGTCTGTAAAGTAAAGATTCTCAATGTTATTTTTTCGCAATGCTCTATGTAAGTGGGAGAATTGCGGATATACGTTGTGTATTAAGTTGTTTTGTGGATGGATCTGTAAACACAGGCTTAGGAACAAGTGGAGTGTGGTTGATCTTCAGTTGTTTTCATCCAGTGTTATTTTTGTTTCATTCAACTCAGAATTTTAATGATGTTTTCTATGGCACAGTAGAACGAAGCCATATGTATAATGCACAGTACAAAGAAAGGTAACGTAACTACAGACGTCCTCTTCGGCAAAGTGCCAGATGCACACTGAACAGCTTTCCATGTGCTTCTATCATCTCTACACATTCTTAGTGGATCATCTAGTAGTGTATTATGTAGTACAATTCGATTCTACGACCTGTGCTGTACATGATTCCTTTCTGTGCTCACGCTTAACATCTCTTGCAAAGCGAGCTATACAAACTGACACATGTAATATTAACTTCAACATACAGTGCTATTTAACAATGTACGCTTGAGATGCTGCAAAAGCATAGTCAGTTATAGTTATATGTAAATGCATTAATTAATAGTAGTCAGTATTCTCAGTACATTTTACTTTGCCTTGGTAGTAGCTTTGCTTGCTTGTTGAAAGGTTTTCTTGGTATTATTGACGATATGATGTTTCATACATTATACACTTGCATATTATGTATTCACCTATACCTACGGACAAGGTATGTTCTCTTGGCGCTGTCTAAATATGTTATCGTTATTCTGTTGCGCCTCCAGCAATCAGAGGGAAGCTACCATCGTGATCATGTAATCGTATTATCAAGATGTACATGTACGAATATCAAAGGCTGTTTCCAGTATACAGTGTGTGTCTTTGATGAAAGAACAACGACTAGAGGATAAACAGGATTGACATTACATTTATATATACGTGACGTTTCGAAGATTCAGAAGAGTTTGTTTATCTACTTGATTCGATCATTACGATTCAAGTATCATCATGGGTAAGCTTTGTAAAAGGGTAAGCAGTGTTGTTGTTTGTTACATTCGCATTGTTTCGTGCAACAACAATGAGTGAATCCTGTACAAGTTCTATTAAAAAGACATTATATCTCACGCCAATCGAATCGCAAATCTCAGCTAGATAGTGGCACCGATGGTTTCAACTTTCAAGGAAATCCACCAGGCTATTAAATACTTGTATAGGTACATTAGTCATTCGATATCTACTAAAGAAGCATACGCAATAACCTATCCTAAAACACAATTTCTATTAGCTTATTATGTACTATAGTACATAAAGGAAATGGCAATAGAGGAAAATATATATGAAATCATACAAATGCAGATGTTTGTTTTATAGTAGGTATAGTGTAAATACGGACAGTTGTTGTGTTGTACACGGGCCCAACATGTGCTCTCTAAAATATTTCAAAGGTTCAAAAAAGGTAGTGCATAGCCTTCGACGAGCGTTTCGAAAGTTTTGTTTCATATTGCCGTAAGTTACATAAACATCTTAATTCACAAATACTTTAAGTTATTTTGTCGGAGAATCCTAATATCTTAAGGAGGCGATAAAAGCGGTGAAGTTAAAAGAACATCCGTTTAGATTTAATAAAAAGCATCAATTGCAGTAAAGTGCGGATAAATAGGATCTAAAATTGAAAAAACGGTATAACTTACTACTTAAAAAAGGATGCTAGTGTTTAAGTGAGGGGTATGCCGTCATCTCTTCTACGTATACATTATACGTATAAATTCTACTTACTCCGGTGAAAAATCTCGTTAGACATGTTATGGAAATCATCTATTTCAATTCGTTGTGCTTTTACTTATCTTTCTTTGCATGTTGACAGAAATAAATGATTTTCTCCACTTCTAAGTATTCTTATTGCAACTTGGCCTCATATAGAATTCCACTATTCGTTGCAGTACGTGTATGAAAATGTTTGCCCTTTGAACCCCATATAAGTGTATTGTTTGCTCTCGTAAGCACTTGAATTGAAAGCAGCACTTCAAAAATCATACCTGCATAAATTAACTTCATGGCTCCAAACTCTGTCGACTTAGCTTCCTTACGGATTCTCCTAATTGTCAAATCATAAGGATCTATACAATATTTGTGTACTATACATCTGTGCATATTGTCACTTCGACTTTCATCCTTTCTTGTAGGTTGTTGTTATCCAATTATCAGCGTGTACATAAAGTACATAGTGATCAACAGATCATGTTTACGAGGAGATGAAAGCAATAGTGAAATTACAGAAAGGGGAAAACATGTAAAAGTGTCGTTACCCTTCACTCCAGTACCTGTCAATCGAATTTGGCATGTGTTGCTTTACAACGATATCAAAATGGCAATCTCCAATTACAATGTTCCGTTGGTATAATTGAAGGTTTTATTCCGGAGAGCTCAGTGGGAACATGATCAGCACCCTTAGACCCAACGCCATGTCAAATACATAACAGCCATCCGCTCGGTAACTTCATACAGCAAAGCCTCTATTTGCAAAGGCAAATCAGGTTGCCAAACAAATAGATGTGTGTGTAAGAAAAACAAATACCTTGTGGAACCAAGAGTTTCACTGCAATTTCATGTAAAAATAATGATCAATCGGTATCCGATATGTGATATTACAATTACAGTTGCTCAATCTGCGATTACCGCCTATGTAATCTTTTACGACTTGAATTGAATGTTTTGGACTAATTTTTACGGTAACGCAATACATAAATGTTACGTTTTCTTTAAAATGATTAATAATATCTATAAAAATAAGATGATTATGTCCTTTATACCATTCAGTATGCAGTGCACATGGTAAACAATGATTATCCGTCTTAACAAGCAGAGTAATTACACAGTATACGATATTTACAAGATATTGTTTACTTCTGAAAAGGTTTTGGACTTAGGTTGTTTGTAGTTTCTATAAAGTCAATTAAATTCAAAATAGTATAATGAAGTATTTTAGCTAAGAAATCAAGTTTTAGAATTTTGCATAGAGTACAATGCAAACTGAAATATCTTACAATTATGATTTGACGTCAATTGTGTTACCTGTCAAGCTGTCATAAGTCTAGATAAATACCTTTATAGTGAGAATTTTCTTAACTCTCACTCGAAGTAACGTAATTACAATTTGATCTACTCGTTTATGAAGCGTTTTGGTTTTGAATGACCAAATAACAAATTTTGTGACGCATGCGTTGACTTAATTAACATTTATGCATAACTTTGCTTCATAGGGTCCTCTATACTACTAACACTTGATTGAATTCAAAGAACTGAGTTGTGTGTACGTGCAGCGTTTACAGAGATGTAGAAAGTAGGAAACCTGTCTACTTATGTCACTTGGTCATTAGATTTACGGATTTCACTGAGACAGACAAACAGATTTTTGTTTGACAGTTTTTGCCGTAAACAGGTTTCGTTTCAGGATGCTTACAAGTAGTTGCCTGGTGTCGTCTGCCTACTCTCTAGAACATGAGTCACGCAGACATCGAAATTACACTAACACCGAAACCGTAAGGACCGCATGAAGTATAGTACTAATAATGATACTCATAATATATGTTTTGCTTCTGGGGTCTGCTGAAGCGGCATGCGGATTCTGTAATGAATGAGCGGAGTAAATGTAATTTGGTTAGCTGTGGAGCTGCATGTGTATCTCGCAGAACTCATCCGCAGTGAAAAATCGCTGCTTCACTAAAATGAAGTTTGTCGTTCTGCTCTAAATTTCATTTCTGATCTCTAGGTGACTTCCCCATTGAGCAATATATTTCGTCACGAAAGCGAATAGGTGAAATAAAGGAAGAAAGGAAATCCTATCAAAACTTGAACGGGTGGGTGGCATTAATCTCCGAGTCCTTAATCATAGCTTAGATAGAGCTATCAGCTAGGCGGTTCAATGCATTTCTAATTCGCATCCCACCGATTTCTCTCACCCTCTCATTTTGCTCACACTCCATTTACTGCCTCACCGAATTCTTTTCGCTTAATTAAGGAATTGGAAATGCCAAACGGAAATAGTGGAAATTAAGAATTGTGCAAGTTTCAGAATTGGGAAATGAAAAGAATTAATATTTGATATCAAAGTTGACTTTTCTACAAAATGAATATTTGTAATAAAATAAAGCAATAAAACTTTTAAATACCCGTATTTTACTAGATACTTAAACTTGTGCCATTTTCTCTGTTCTGTCTTGGTTTTGTCAGTTTTTACATGAAGTCGTTAATTTTTGTTTTATTGCGATTTGGAAAAACTTTCGTATTACAAATATGTCGTCAGATTTTTTTCTTTTCAGTCCGAACTGCCTACTTCAAAACATTACTTTGTCAATGATCTATGGACAATTGCATGTGATGTAAGGAAAGGAAAGTGAGCCAGGGAAAATGGAGCGACGAATGAATGGGTGATACTGATAAGTATTACTGTCACTGTAGGATGCTTTTGGGAGGATTGGGTATGTCTTAAAGCATATACTCCGCTCAATCAGTTAGGTTCCTACAGGATTGTGTAGTAGGAGTAGATATGTTGAGGAAAGAGTGTTATTGTTCGTATAGAATGAGTTTACGGTGACTAAGGCTAAACTATAATACAGCAGCCAACTTTTCAACCTTAACTTGTGTACCTGCCACACTGTGTCTGCCGTGTACCCGATTTGTGACTCGGTCAAACCAGGATCAGTTTATCCTATCCCCAACTGTCTTTTGCACTCCTTCACTATTCTCTCTTCATTGGCTATAATGTATTGCCTATCAAAGTTCTACTTCTTTATTGGGGTGCTCATAATGCTACTCGGTGCTGAATGAAAGGGAGACGAGCTTTATTCTAATAATAAAGCATTGAAACCAATACCGATGAATGAAACCATTGAATATATCTGAGGTCTTGGAAACCCTATTTCAGCTTCCTACACAAAGGATATTCATTTGGAAAATCTTGATTTCCGTATACCAAGTCGCAGCACATAGATTATCCTTGATATACGAGATGAAATACTTTTCCCATTTACCTACGGAAAACTAGAGCATTCCAGTAACTGCAAACTAGAACATTCCAGTAACACTCTTACTTGTATCTTTAGTGTTAGTTTAAGTGAACATAGCTCTATTACTGTACTCCAATCTCCTTATCTTTTTGTCTTTACTGGACACATCAGTTAGAGGGCTTATTTATCACTGGCCACTTATATTTGTATGGGTAAGCAATAATTTCCAAAGTATCATATTTTCATAAATTGTGGCATTCAATAGAAAACTTCTTTAGATAAAATAAAAGCTCTTGTACCAGTGCATTCATTGTAAATATGCTTTGAATTACAAGATATGCAATTACGTTTGTTTTGTTTGTTGTGTACTATTTGAAAAGCCAGGGGACTAGTAATGTGAAATGTGAATCACGAATGGAATCAATAATGAATCGCTCTACCAGTCATATTATACGCTATAAGCTACAATAAACGTTGATTTTGCCGATTTATATAAAAAGGTATACTTTACCGCAGTTTCATCAAGTAAAGAATTGTCTCCACATTGCAAACGCACAAGGATCCAATATACTCTGTTTGCAAAATCACAGAGCGCCTTTACATTTATGACTCTCTGTCAAATGTAAACCAGAAATATTGACTGGATCGTCTTATCGTCAACAATCAACCTACTTCTGAAACCCTGCATACCCATAATATCATTATGCGAAAACTTACAATCCATTTCTATAATATTTGAAGACCCAGGCAAACCAAATCCTCTTTTTCGACTTACAATTATTCTAATGCATAGTTACACAAGCCTTGAGTACATCTTTTAAAACAATTTTTAAGTTTAATGGACAAGCAAATGCATCTTATTTACTCAGCAAAACATTTTTTAAATACTCTTGTAGTAGATGACTTTAGTTAGTTAATTATCTGTATTAGAGAATTATTGCATACAGATAATCTTTACAAGTGTACTTATCTGTTACCACGCTACCTATTAGGGTAATTTAAAATGAAAATGTGTGCATTGAAGGATTACAATTACAGATTGAAGATTTTCGTAGTAAAATGGTATTTCACTTAGTAAATGAATATCTACTGTAGTGTACTGTGTATACTGTATACTGCAATTCTGAAGTCAGGTAAGGTAACTTTGCAAATAAATTACATACGTTTTATTTCCTTTTATAGTAGTGTTAGTAGTGTAGCAGTAGGATCAAATGGTTTGATGTGAGCAGAAACAGGAGTTGTGTGTTTGCCAATCGGATTAAACTTTAATTAACTTTGGCGGTACGTAATTAATTACATAACTTGCTTACGAGCACTAAATGGAAAACTAAACAAATTGATTAGTTGTTTTTGATAATGTAATGAGTTTCGAATGTTGCACAGCTTGGGATTTTCGTTTACATAGACTCTTAAAAGAAGAGTCTATTTTATGAAGATGGAGAGAACAATTACCCATAGAAAATCAATATATCTTCATTAAACTGTTCAGCAGTAAAATATGGGTTTTCCTGTAGTCTTCTTGTCTTGAGTAATAATAAGTACTGACAGATACACCTTAAAAACAGACAGGCTGCGGTAAATACGATTTATTACGTGCTAGGAATTGATATATTCACTGAAAAGCATTATCTCCATTTTATTCCATTATCCTTTGCATTATTGACAATGTGGCTTTACTGTCGTATATTTGAACAGGAGCTATTGTTTGACTTGTCATTTGTGCACATGACAAAAGCATCTCTGCTATTTCATTGTCAAAAGCATTACTAATCACAGAAAGGTTAGAAACAATAGGTAAAGCAATTGATATTCCTCTACGACAATTTTTTGACTACTTTTGAAATAAATAGTCACCCTCCACAGTTCCAATAATAATATACTATATACTGGCACTGTGTCGTACGATGAGAGACAAGTATTGACATAAAAATAAATTTAGAATCATACGTACATTTGTACAAAACAAATATTAGTTGAAGCAAAGTAATATTTATCTGATTGATGAACGTTATATAGTGCTTTGTATGCAATTATGTAACTTGGAATAGTTTTATGCCAGAAGGTTCTGTTGTGGATCAATGGAAATAGCAAAGTCACTCCAGACAGCGACATTGATAAGTCAGTTTACGTAAAAACGAATAGCTGGATTTTTATTTTCCTATCCATTATTTGTGCTGCATTGGGTTTTAATAGTGTCTGCAAACTTTTATATGATGCTTTTGTCCTTATTGATAATAATAATAGTCGGCATAAAAAATGTGTAGACCTTTGACTATCTGTTTGACCGAAAAAAGAAATGCAGTTGTACAATAGCATGGTCTAGCTCCTTTCGTCCTTTGGAAACTATCTTTAAAAATTCGGCACTGGAGCTTATGAAAACAACATTATTAATTATTGCTTTTAGATTGATTGTAATTAGGATTCATTATGTTATTAGTGATTTGAATAATTCTCCTATTGCAATTTAGCAAAGATTTGCTTCTGCATGCTTAATGTTTTGCAATGTAAACGATGTTACCTTTGTTAAATAATGGCATTTGGTAACACAGAAGCACAAATTAATGAAATATTCTCATATTATGAATTTGCCATGTTAAATGATTTTAATGGTAGGAAAAATCCAAAATTAATGAATTGTGAGATAAATATGTAATTCTAGGTAGAGTAGGGGAATTCACACATATTATGAGGAATAATACATATTACAAATCATGCCATGACATCACTCCTATGAGCTTTCAATTAAAATCATAAGTAATACAGATAATATGCATTGTTTGATCTTGTATAAGTAATTTTAATAATTGATAGATACATCGGTAGGTATAATAACACTCAATTAACTAGAGTGCAATTAACCCTTGGAGGTAGAGGGAGAGTAATTGAAAACGAAATGGAATTTCGAATGTAGGAGATTCATATCTAAGTATATCAACAATAGTAACCATAATATGCAACAGGGATAATTAAAAAGCAGTTGCCCAACTCACTTTATGGCACAACAATAATGTCAACACTGTTACTAGATGTGGATTCAAGAGCAAAATATACTTGTCTAAGGTAATTATTATGCAAATTAAATGGAAACCGGTCTGATTGGTACATATATGACGATATGATAAGGTACGATATGTTAAGGTACGATATGACTGTTATGTGTAGATTGAAAATTCTACCCCGCTTTATTGAACTTCATCGAAGGTCATCAGAGTGTGGTGTGCAATATGCAATTGGAAGTCAAGGAAAGCAAATTTTAAAGATCCTATGTACTTCAAGTTCTCGCACGAGTTTACTCAAGAACAAAATCAGCTCAAATTACAAGCACGAGTTGAAATATCTGGTCTTACATTACATTACAACTACCAAGTTTTCCTCTAATGATGACTTAATTTCAATAAATCAAGAGAATGAGATTGATTGATTTTGATTGATTTTATTCAAATGACCAAATATTAACCGTTTCAAAGCATAAAGTTGTTTTCCATACATCAGTGTGTAATGAAATAATAAATTTTGCAATTCATGTACTTCCTTACTTATCTGGCTAATAGTATAATGTAGTTAATGATGTATGATGTTTCATAAGTCAACTTTACTAAATTCAGGTCGTTTTCTTTGCACTACTGGGACGTGTATTTAAACTTAATTTTTTGCTTGGGTTCATATGTCAAGGTTTTTATGTGATTGTATGATTGTACATGAATACCTATTCCAATTTTTCTGTGATTGCATGGTAGCATATTTCAACTTTTGAATTTTTCTTAGCACAATAAAACTTCTACATGCGACTGGAAGCATATTTTAATTTTTGCGTGTGATTGGAAGCATATTTTAACTTTTACATATGATTGGAAGCATATTTTAACGTTTGCGTCTCATTGGAAACGTATTTCTACTTTTGTTTTTGCAGCATATTTCAACTTGTTTGGAAGCATTTTTCAAGCTTGCTATGATTGAATGCGCTGAAAGCACATTTTGCGATGTTCTAATTAAAATGGTCAGATCTTTGGATATCCAATTGCAAGTTATTAAATCTTTGTTTGTCTGCTGGTTATGTGTGTTTGACTAGTTTACATTATGTTGAATATAAAACATGGTTGCACAGTGCACGGCCTGCGTACAGTAGTATTTTTGAAGTCTGAAAAGAGTTATTTTAGTTGAGGTAGCAATACTTGAAATTGACCTTCATTTCCGTTTGTTCCTGGCATACACTACAAGACTACAAGTCATTATGCGCCTTCATTGTCGGTGCAAGTACTTGAATAATGTATGCAGCATGTATGTAATTGTTTTAATCATAGTAATTATCGACTACATCAAACGTCTGTTTGTTAGCGTAGAGGAACGTAAAACAAACAATACGATCTAATGAATGGTTAACAAAACAAACAATATATTCCATTTGACATTCACTGATGATATTAGATAAATTGCATCTTAAATGCAAATGCTAATGCTAATCTCATTTGTTTTATTTATATCTTCATTCACGTTCTAAATTCACAGTACTTCCTAATGTTGTAAATCAAATATGTACTCCTTCAGTGACAATCGTAATTGGTAAATCATGATAATAGTGTATATTTGTAGTAGGTATAGGGTATATTGCGTAGTAAGGAAGAGTGAATACCATTTCAGAATCAGACTACAAAAAAGTGACTTAATCAATATATAATGGTAATCTTAATCACATTTAAAATATTCCGGATGTACTTACTTCCTAATTTAAAGGATGTCATGTCACATTTAGCACATAGTGTCCGTTTGCATTGAAATTACGCTGCTTAATAAGTACAGTGTGGTATTGTTGTGTTAAGGTACGTGTAATGCGTAAGAACACGTAAGTGTCTAACTGTCTGTCTGGCAGCACAATCGAGTTTTGTCAACATGTCTTTGGTATGTCAACTAATTCAAAAGGACACATAACTTTGCCAAGTACATGAGAACAATCAACAGGAATGAAATATCATGTCTGATGAAAATTGGCTCTTGTTCTTATAAATGTACGTACAAAACATAATTTCCTATAGGTACTGCATACTTTGTCTGTAAATTGCGCTTCCGGTAAGCAGTACAAGAGAAAAATGGTCTCTTCTTGGCATGGGGCCAAATTAGATTTTGTAACAAACAAATGATTGCCTGCAAAAATGACGTTTGCCGCATATGTACTTTTAATAGAGTATGTTTTGTTAATTCTACCTATGTGAAGTAACAGTGGACACATGTTAATTTGTATATTAAGTAGGAATTAAGTAATAAATGAGTATTACTGGGAAAACTGGTTTTAACTCAACCTATTTTTCTGTCAAATTTATTTCATAAGTTATTAAGAGGTCATGTTTGCCTCCCGTAGTGTTATAGTTATTTACTACAATTCTATTTTGAGACCAAAGTCCTGTTGATTATTGGAGACCTCTTACAAATTAATAATAGCATCAGCAAAAAGTTTTAGTATCATCATTGCGCAACATGATTGGGATGACACGATGACAGATGTACAAAAATAAATTTCTATGCGTGTACTTCTCAGTAAATTAATTCTCTGCTAACTTATTTTTGTATAAGTATCTGTAAGTATTATTATCAGATTAAACCAAAAGCCATTTCCAGTTTCGACCGGCAAAAACCATGAGCTCTGCTCATTTCATTCAAAGATATTCCTGGATTCATGCGAATCCTTTCTTTGACTTGTGGCACAGGATACGCGACGGACTGCTGTGTCTGTATGGTTGCTATTCAAAATTTTTAGCTAACTCCTCGATAAGGCTATCTAACGATGACCTGTAAGTGTCCTGATTTGTTGCAAGCCTTATGTAAAAACAAAGTTATAATTACTTTAAAGGAGTTGTTGAAAATGGAGAAGGTAATAAAAAGTTATTTACATAAATCAAAATGTGTAGCCAGTTCTACAGCAATGTATGAGACTTATTATTTGTCTTTAATGCAAAGTAGAATAATTACTACGTTCATTTAACATATTCGTTCTTTCTTTTCAAATACGTATTAAATACGCAACAGAAAGATCATAAAACATTTTATGGGCAGTTAGAAACGCTAATTATATCTGCAATTAGAATATTGTTTTAATATTGTGGTAGAGAGACAAGAGAGGTAATAATTATTATACTAAAACACAATGACATAAAATTGCAATGTTTTATACCTCCTTACTGACGATTTTACTATCTGGAGTACGTTTGTGTAAAATGTTAAGGTGCATATGAAATTTTATTATTCCTCTGAGCTAGACAAAGTTGTGTTGCTAAAAGTAATGGATTGGAAAAAAATGAGTTAAGATGTTTGTAGACATATGTAGTATAGGCAGAAATCAATGTACCTCATTTTCTGTCATTATTATGCCCAGTCAATCTTTAACCCAGAAAAATTTGTATAATGAATAGGCATGAGTAGTGAGTGAGTACGTTAACGTTAACACAGAAATTAGGAACCGCTACTCTAGAATTGCTTACATGAAAATGAATGGCAATATCTACAAAAATGTCAAATATGCTTACGGTTTGAAAGGGTAACTGTTTCATGGTCTACGAAACAGTTTCTAGTGCAAGATGGAACAACTCAGTAATGTGTCTCAAGCAAATCTAATCCATCGGTGATTTCCGCTTTCTAAAACAGTCTATCTTGCCTATAGCTATCTCGGTGTTTTTACTTTAGCAGTATTGATACAATTGCTCTGAACTTTATTAGGAATATTTGTTAATGAAACAAAAAATGAAACCGAAAAAGAATTTCGCAATATATTTAACTCTATGGATTATTACTAACGTAAATATTTGCAGTGCAATAAATTCAAGAATCAACCGGGGGAAAGGGATTGCAAGTGAAGTTACTACAACTGCATCAAAAGATATTAGCGAAAGGACATACAGACCCATTTTACATTCTGAGTCCTCTAAAAATGGAAACTTGAAAAATGCAGCAAGAATTTCTGTCGAGGATGAAGACGACAAGGCACCTCGTGGTGGCTGTCCGGTATTATAACAAATAGTTTTCCATGCAATATTTCTTACTTCATGGTCAGTTAGTAGCCATAATTATTATTTTTGTAGGTGGGCAATCAAAGTGCTAACGAGACAATGAGTGTTATTCCATACATCATTTTAATAGCAGCTGCCATCATTGGGGCATTTTGGTTTTTTGTGTTTCTCGCACTGGTATACTATTTCTTTGAAGGTGTCGGTTCCCAACGGTCACTCAGCGGGTAGCCAATTTATTACAATATATTACATTTACTTACATAAAATATTTGAAGATACATTACGTACCTTCTCAATTCATGAAATTAAATGAATCTTTTTGTAGAGATCCTATGGCGAATTTATTAAAAAGTGTGGCAACTGATTTTGTTTCCAACCCGGAATTCAACCGACTGAGCGATTTCATCGTAACATCCATTTCTAAATTTTATTAGTTGTGTTACTATTTTTAGCTGATTATTTTTAAGAAAATTGGTAAATACTTCAATACAAAAATGAAAATGAATATTTTATTTATTTATTTGCTGATAATACTTCTGTACATATTCTTACAATAGATCTGTTTAAAAGTTTTCACTAATTGTTATTTATTATTTACTTGTATTAGTAGATTATCATTTTTTAAATCATGCATCATACTCAGGCGATGTTTTGAATTCTTTCTTTGCCCGAATTAAAGTCCTATAAAAATTGCAGACACAAGATTTATCTCCATTATTAACAATACTCGTATTGATATAGGTAGGGCATTTTTCTTCAGAAATATTATCTGCAAAAGCATTCAAGTGATTCATGATGCTCGTGTCGCGTCGTAGAGAACATAAATACGAGATGTTTCAAAGGCAAATACAGGAGTATAGACTTTCTTTCCCGTGACATTCAATGTTCGTTTGGCCTTGTATTTCAAAAAATGCTTTAGGGTTGTAAATCATTGTAAGTATATAAATAATGTCACTGCTGACTACAATGTTATCGCTTTAGCAGGGTCTGGCTGAAGTAAAACCATTTCAAATGTAAAAGCTACAGACATTATCGATATTATAAACCTTTTCGTTACAACGAAGCATCCCAATCCTGTCAGTCCCAATGTTCTGCTCCTAGACAAGCTTTCCAACCTTTCAATCTGTCAAGAAATAAAATCCCGTTCTTTATTTCCCATATTCCCACACACCACCAGAACGTGTCAGTTATTTATGAAATAGGTTACCATATGGGAAAATAACGTAACACAAACATAAAATTCCTTTTAGAGCAAATTATGTAGAAATGTTGCCCGTAATAATAAATAATTTGCCTAGCCGAAATTATTTTACTTTTAATTATTGTGAAATGCTTGTAAAATACTTACTTCTGTAGAAAATTGATCCATGGGACATTCATGTATTTTAGAACGCAGAATTTTTGTTGAATATGCGTTTACTTTTGCAGCTGTTATTGTTACAAGTATAATCCTTGTCATTAAATGAACAAAGGACCAAATGGAATAAAGAGATATCCAATAATTTGAATTTTCCCGATCCCGAAGTGTCAACCCCAAATGAAGCTAACAAGATATTTCTGTGTTTTTTCATAGTGTGTGTTTTCTGTGTTTCAATAATTGAATTATTATTGAATTATTTTTATGGACCATCAAAAGATTTTTGTCATTTTAGATGCAGTTAATAAAACTGCTGAACTATGAATGGTGAAAAAGCGTTTTCATTCCGATAAAGTTCAGTTCGAGGTTAAAAATCAATCTTTCATTTAAATGGCAATTTTTTTGGTGGCCCAATAAGTGTAGTCTTACTTGCATGCACATGGCATAGAGATTCATCCAGTACGTAACAAATATCATAGGAGAGAGGAAATCTTCGAAAAGTTCCATAATGTTTACCAATTCCATGTAGACTGTACGGAATTCATCCCAGGGGATGTTTACTAAAGAGTTATAAATTGCGTCAGAAATAAAATCTTTGAAAAATTGCTTTTTTAAATGCCGCACAGTGAGTCACTTTTAACTTGTTTGTGAAGATTAGATTATTTTCTTACAGTCTGAGTGCAAAAGAACGGCGAATCTAAAGTAGAGCGCTCGGGACATTACAATAATAAAGATATCCATAAAGTTCCACGCGTAAAGTGCTAATTTGTGTGTGATGAAAAGTAGAGCGGCTGTAAAAGGGTTGTACGGAATTAGCTTAGCCCAGTACCGATGAGACCGATTGTAGTACGTTTCAACAAAAGTCATGTTTGCTTCAGTTAATTTTTGTTCTGCATATCATTGCCAAAATAATAACTGCCACATTTAAAAATTTATTTTTTTCAAATATGTTTCGCTGGTAAAAAGTGTACTAACCTGGAGATCTTTCGAAAATGGGAAACAACTGTAGATGGAAAACTGCATTTTCTAAAATTGCAGACATCAGTATTAGCACAGAGATCAAACTAACATCTCTTCTTAAGGTTTTATCCTCCCTTATCATTCTGAGTTTCTTCCATCTCAAAAAAATGGTGCTCAATTTATGATATCTTAAGTGAAGATATCTGTACCTTTAATGTTTAAATCAACAACACATTTCTCTCAAACTCTTAAGTTTTCTTATCATAAGCGTACTGAAAAAAAGTAAAAAAGATTTATTTACGCAAAAGTTCCGGTGAGATAGAAGAGAGGAGGTCCAATGGCCCAACCAAGTTCAGAAGCAGTTTTTCTTGCTGCCGTTGTCGCAAACACGCCAATAATATCTATGATAGCGTTGATACCAAGAAGAACGGGGAAAACCTGTATCCATCTTTGTAATACAGAATAATAAATTAACTTTTCAGAAAACATTTGCTATTAATTATTGCTATTATTATACCTATATTGCCAGTAATGCAGAATTTTTGTATTTAAATGTAGAATTTAGCTTACTGACAAAGAATAGTTGATTGAGGAATTAGACCTATGAATTTTCCGAAAGTTAACACAATTTTTATGCTTTGCTCGAAATCTTCCATTTTTCTTTTCTCCCTTTTCCCCGTAGCAATTCGAATTCTTTTCATCAGGAAATCTCTTCACATTTTGAAATAACACTCTCAATAAATGAGACTTTCTAGTACATATATATGTATATTATTTTTCCATTGAAAACAATCTGGTTAATTTAGCATGCATTTTAGCATCTCAATTTCTGCATAAAATGTTGGTGGCTGTAATTTTCTATGTCCACTCAAACTTTGTATGCACCACGCACAAGACCACAAAAACTGACCGTTTTCCATTTGTCTTTTTCAACACTTTTTCTTTTTGACTACAATACAATGAAGACTTGAGAACATAGAAAACCATTTCAGTTATTTCCAACTTGACAAATGTCATAACTGGAAGATTTAAAGATGATAAATTCATTTTTATCTGCAGTATACTGTCAATTCAAAATGAAATGCTAACCATTTTCTATTACTAAACATGGTTTATTTAGCACCTACAATATTGAAGGTTCATGCATATAATAACGATTCACTTTCACTCAATTTTTCTTTAGGCTTTCAATGCAGCATTCATATAAGTACTACCATACACAAGGACGGACTTTTTAAGTATCCCCACAAAAATTATATTCCATTTATTCGTTTTGCTGCTAAAGTGCGAAATTATCTTTGTGCGAAACTATTGAACTTTCGCTTTTGTACTTTTCATTTGAATGACTAAACTCTTTTCTTGATTTAGTCATTTGGAATATGTAGATAGATAAACATTGCTTAGCATTTATTGCCATTTGTAAGCACTCGAGTAAAAGAATTGAAATCCTTGGTGATGATGACGATATGAAACGGAGTACTAACAAAGGAACAAATGAATAATACAATATTCGTGGAAGTCCATTAGCCCACATTGAAGGCAGTGAACCTGATCCTCACTGCAAAAATTTGAAAACCAAATTGGCATATTATGCTTGACGGAAATACCATTCTTCTCAAGTTTCTGTACTAACTCATCGATATGGAAGTAAATTGACATTTCTTGGTTAGCATTTGGTGTATATTTTGTTAATAATTTGCAGTATGTATTCTTTAAACGGATTTGGTCTTAGTATAAATTATTTCTATATGTACTGTTGTGAATGAAGCATTTAAGTCTACAAGAAACTGGGTTAACCTTCAGTGAAAGTTATTTTTCTTTGAAAGTTTGCGTAGGTTTTGTTTTCAGTTTTACAGATAGGAAACATTAAAACTGTTCTAAATGGCTTATGACGTGTATCTGTCTTTAGTGTCTTCCTTCCTTCGCATGTCTATCAATTTTGACGACATGACGACATATTTGTTACAAATATGAGTAGAATTGTCACTGTAAATGTCATTTGTCACTCACTCATCGCCAAGAAACTGTTTTCGGGTTTCATTCTTTTCTAGTCTACATCTACACATATTGCAAACTCTGCAAAGGTCTACTGAATCTACCTATATGCAATAAAGCTAGCTGTCCTTAGTGAAGTGTAACGTGAAAGCCATGGAAATCAAGAAATACTTTATTTCCATCTGTCTGTGTGTCATTTTCATAGAAAATGCATCAGCAGGCATCAGTCCAAAAAATACTACTGAATTTCACCAAAAACTTCAAAAGAAGCCTCCTAAGTTCATAATAACTCAAAGACAATTGTCCCAGGGAGCGGATTTTATAGGACGCACTTGGAATTCACTTGTCGGAAGTTTAGATTCTAGTTTTGACTTTTTCTCTAGCAAAAATATTTCTTCTTCATTTACTAAGCCAACCTTGCCTACCTTGCCATCTTTAACCAACAAAAATTTCACTCTGCCGTCTATATCTATAACCAACAAAAACTTCAGTCTACCTTCCATTGATAAAACGTCACTGTTTTCGTCCTTCACAACATCAGTAAGACTATTATGTCATTTACGATCTCATCTTTAAATTATTATACATTATTGGTTCACATTTGCAAATATATGTAAAAATAATTTATTTTATTTATTAACACTGAAAGTTAAGGACAATTATACCACGAATCAGTAAGTTTCACGCATTGGGATACAAACAAGAAAATGTTAAAAGAAATTATCAAAATAAAATAATTTTGATAACACGGAGACCTGTAATGTCTTAATTTTTAATCAACTTGATAAGAATAATAATACTGTTTTACAAATCACAACAGGGAATTACAAATGGTTTCGGCGAGCAAGTGGCAAAAATCCCCCTGTTCATTGGACTTCCGATTTTAATAGTTGGAGTGGCCCTTCTAACAAAAGCAATTGCATTCATTGTTGCCATCCTTCCAAGTTACACCGCACCTATTTACAACAAATTAGTTGAAGAATATGGGGAATATTTTCAGTTTGACGATGACAAGGACAGGTATTGTGAACTACAATATTTCATATGCTTTTGTAGAAGAGACTCGTGATGCGTCTCATTACTTTACATTTTAGTACATTTCTGAACTCTTTTGTAACGAATTTTGTTTCAAGAAAATGATGGGAATTAATACTCTTAACTTACCCTTTATAATATTTGTATTTAAGTGACTCTTCTTCCGACGGATACGGATGGCAAAGTCAAAGTCCTTCGAACAGTTACGGAGCCCCTCAAGGGAATAGCTACGGAGCTCCTCAAGGGGACAGTTATTCGAATTCGCGAGTAACTTATGTCCAAACACCTCAGCAGCCTCCTTACGCTTACAGACCTGGTCCAAGCAGGCAACAGATTAACTCAGCAACTCAGCAATTGAGCCAAGCTGTAAATAAATACTCTCAGATTTAGATTCACCTGTTATTCTTATTGGATTACCATCCGTCAAATGTTAAATATTTATATCTTTTGTTGCGAACCTATTTTTAAGCTTTCACTAGTCCGTTTTAATGACCATGTACGCATTTATGAAACTGTGAACTGTTTACCACGAATTAAGTGATTTCTGATCATTAACAAGGACAGACAATATTAAACGTTGTTGCATTATACCCTCTTATGGCTAATAAAATACATGATTAAAATTTTGTGCACCTTGTCCCAACTTAACCCACTGTCCACACTGCGATCACCTTCCATTGTAAATATTTTTCCAGTTCCCGTTTGACAATAAGCGATACCGTACAATTTGTACCCCAACAACACTTCTTCATGTAAAGGGTGACCCAACCGATTTATGAACATCAATCTATGCAAAAAGAAACGGGAATCATGAATCTGAATGTCTGAATTAGGACATGTTTATACAATCTTAACCTGCTTCGAATTCGGTCCGAAAACTTTATCAAATGTGAACGTTTTAGGTTCGTTCTTTCACAACAACCTCTTTATTTCCAGGGCAGTCCAGCCAGTCAGTCCAGGACTGTCAAAGATTTTTTGGCCCTTTCTCGGGAATTCATAATTCTGGGTCTTAGCAAAAAGTAAAACACATCCATTAGTGTACTGTGAAAAATAAATCTTTTCTCATCACTAGTTGTTTAAACAAAGGTTTTATTGATTTAAGTGATGACTTCAGATACACAATAAACCATTACAAAACGGATATATCACAGTAGTGCAACTAAAGACTGCGACACATACCACAACATACACAACATCCAATACAACATCCAATACAGCGGCACATACCACAACATACAAACAACATCCAATACATACACACAAAATACGTATAGTAGGAACAGTTTAACCTCCCCCTTAAAGGGGAAGGTGTTACCCAATTTTGCTCATTTACGAACTTGTTCATAAGGAGAACCTATATTTTCATAATGTGGAAACAGATTGTAAAAAAGTTTAACCGTTCTTAAGTTACAGCGCTATCTCACTAACTGACTAACTAACTGACTAACTAACTAACTAACTAACTAACTAACTGACTAACTAACTAACTCACAGACAGACAGTCCAATCGCATACAGTAGTTGCACTACTGAATAAATTAAGGATACAGAGTAGAAAGCAAAATGGAAATAAAATAAATTATGAATTGAATATGAGTTTTTTAAAACAGACATAACAGTTTTAATTGTCAATTCTTTAGCAAATCGAATCTGATACGAAACAAAAAATTCAGGTATTGTTCCTAATAGTTTCACTTAAGCCCCATTACCTCATACTCTTACCCCAACACTTCTATACGGTATACAGGGATTATAAATATTCTTTTCAAGTATGTCTGCCTCTTTTGGCTGGTCAAATAGAGACTCCATGGGTATGCAAATATGAAATCAATAGTAACTGGATAATCTAGTACATCCAAAATATATTATAGTACTATATAAAAACTTACTTAGAATTTTGAATTTTGAAAGGAAAATTGGGCCGACTTTCATGTTAAAAATTTTGTGACTTCTACTTGTATACTTTTGAAATGTAGCTGGAACCGAATCTAAAGTAGAACTGAAATGAAAAAGAATTTGGAAAGACGCCTGCTATGCTGATAATTTAAGTAAAATAAGTCTGTCTCCTGCCTCCCTACAATGTACATAATTGAGTATGGCTTTGCTTACATTAATACAGGAAAGGTATGCTAAGGTAGGTATATTTAATATGGAGGATGGGTGCCGAAGATTAAGATATTAGATATGCTAACCTGAGTGAGAAATGCATATCTCAGGCTGAGGCTGGTCAACGCTCCAAGTTACCGTCCATGTCCAGTCACACAAAAGACATTCGTATATACATTCAGATAAATAAATGCAAATGTAATAATGTAGACAGAGTCTCCGTTTCATTGGCTAAAAATTGGCCTGTTGTGTTTTTAATTTATCGTTAAATGATGAAATGACATTTACAGTGTAGGTAGTAAATTGTTCAATTTTACAGTAATTCGGATTATGGCTTATTTATGAGTTATAATTGAAAAAAACAACATACCTAAGCCAAGGTTTACTTGCTTAGGTATGCTCTAAACTAAAATTATAATTAGCTGTTGTACTTTTAGCGTTTAGAATATTTTTCAGTTTGGTGCACAATGCAAATAATTACAGGGTGTGTTTAATCATTCACAGAGTTACATACAGTACAACTTACAGGGGTGGAATGGAGACTTTTCAGTTAACTACGAGATAAGGTTTAGATATATTCAATGATCATACACATAATGAATCTTGCAATATTATGTAACTATTGACTGAAAACTGACAAGAAGTAGTCTTAATTCGTAATAATATTAATTCCCCATGCACTCAATTGGCGATTTATTTTTCAGTTGCGTAATAGCAGAACCTTAATAGCGTAACGTAATAATATTATTACAAAACGTGAGACTCCGTTTGTTACTGACTTTGTCTGTTTAAAAACACTACTGACTTATAAATGTCTGCTGTTTGAAAATAATAGATCAAAAACCATTTCTGTATTATTTATATAAACTGTACTATAATATCTGCTTTGTTTGTATACACATAATAAGCTAGATAAATATACTATAATAATAACTGTACATAATATATACTGTCTATAAATAAGAGCATTTATTTTATCAACAAGTTTGACTATTAATAGAATCACAAGATAAGTAGTACTATTTATTAACAAAATACCATCAGAACGTTTTCACTCCATTTTTCAATTATTTGATTTACACTTATTCTATTGTAGTACAATAAACCTTTGTAACTAGTACTTAAATTACAATACAATGACACAAGCATTTAATTAAAAGCAAAATACTACGTAGCACTACGCGACGACTTCTGAAGCCTGAAGAACACTGAATATTTTGTTTTTCGCAAAGGTATGACACTAATACTACAATCCTTACAGTATATAAATGGGATTGGGAAGAAATGAATACTAAAACAATGTAAATGATGTAGATGTAATACATAGTATATACTTTGCGGAGTCTACAGTCTACTTTTATAATAAGCAGTTCTCCTTGTATAGTAAATCTTATATTGTACAATTAAAAACTAAATGCAATTGGCAGGGAGTAGAAAGTGATTAACTGATTAATACTGATTGTCCAAAAGTAAGTTGTAATTAAATGTTATGTTGGCCTATCTAGAAATAAATTGTTTTTGCTTTTGGCATCCACAAATGTGTTGACTATTTAATCGAAACACGAAACCTGAAATGCAGAGGTAGGTGTCTTTGTTTTTAGCTACGTAACTATTCACTATTCAGGTACTATCAAATTATATTATATAAATATGGCATTTTATATATTTTACGTGGTAATGTTTTCTTTCTTAGGAAAGTATACTTAAAAGCAAAGGCAATACACAAGTTATAGTAATTATAATTTCCATTACTTCAAAATGAGCTACAAGAAACCTGAAATGAATGGTGACATTAATGTAATATATTATGTCTATATTAGGAAATGCTAATATTTTATTATTTCCTAGGCATAAACATCAGTATTTAGATATTTTAATAATTGGGTTAGGAACTGCATTATATTTTCTGAATATATTAATTATCTGATTTGGGGAAAATTAGAATAGAGTGGATGTGCAGTGTACTGTAGAAGGGAAAAAGGATTTAGTTATTCTTTCGGACTTTTTTGTGCCCACATGTAATCACAAAATGTCATTTGAAACCAGTTATAATTGGTAGAGCTCGTACGAATTGAAAATCTGAGGTTTTGTTTCGTGGTATTTAATCATATCAAAATAATTCGTCTTTGGTAATTATGAGCTTTGACCTGACTTCACAATTATATTTTATGTACAACATTAACATTACTAAATTCTATAGTACATCTTTGTATGCTTCACTACACGGGTTGGTTTGAATCTTTAAAAATTAATAACGGACTAATAATTATTAAACAAACAGCTCATTCATGTAAGTTAAGTATTAATAGACAACAATAACAATGGATATAGTACTAGTGCATCGTGTTTTAAAATATGTTCACAATACCATTAGTAGATACCTATTACTTTTCAACAACTATAACAGACGCTTCCTTTGGAAATTGGGACACCCTTGACTTGAGGGAGTGAGAGTGAGTTCAATTAATTAGGTAATTTGGTAATTATAAAACGAAAACCTTTTCCGTTGAGTAAATCTTGGATGAAATGCTTCAAATACTTTGTATAATTAATACAGTTGATTGGGGAGTGCACGATGAGAGAGACTCTAGGACCAAGAGAACCAAGACTTGATGCCAGCAACGACACCCGCTTCCGCCACGGTGTCCTCGCCACTGGCTCCCACAGCAGGAGGAGTTTTCGGTTTTTCCTTGTCCTTGTTCTCCACCTCCTCCTCATTTTCTTCAGTGACTTCAGTAGCTTCTTCCGCTTCTTCCAAATTCTTCGCTTCTTCTGTTGACCCTGGTCCTTGTACGCTCAACACTTTCTTGTTTGTTTCCTCCTGCATATTTTTCTCGTATTCCCTCACATCTTCTTCGGTCATTCCATGCCAATCGTCAATCCACGCAAAAGCTTGACGATGTCCAAGAAGAAGGATATCCCTGATTGCCTGCAATTTTTGTAATTCAATTGTTACTAAAGGGAAACATAACCATAATTAAATCGAAGGCAAACTGCTTCGGCTTACCTTGTGAGCATAATCCTCCACTCTTGTCTGTACACCCCAAACTTCAAAACTGATTTTTACATATTTGTACGAACACATTATGGGCTCGTGTGAAAGCATCCAACCATCGGGTAGCGGTCCACGCCCAGTTTTCTTCGATTTAAAAAACTTTGGGTCTTCGTTTTCTTTATAGTGTTTCTGAGTAACTTCGTCGTATGCAATATCAACTCTGTCAACAAACCTTGCTTCCAGCTCCTCGGGAGTCAGACCTAAACACTTTTTTATTTTCGAAGCAATTAAATTATTACCAATTTTTAATTTTTAATTTATTCATTGAAAGTGGAAATACCTAGATTAAAAGGCCAAGGTTAAAGGTACAGAAAACATTACAAAACTTACATTTTCACTAGTCCCTCCATTGTCTTCATATCGGGTCTTGATGAATATATTCAATTTTGGCAAAAATGAACAAGTGTACTCGGTTTCAGTGTACGGATAATAATTCCAGGATTTTTCCACAACATAAAACACTCTAGGAATTATCGATTGTAACCAATACGGCATTCGACTGCAAATAATATTTAGTATTCCAGTATTCGTCATTGTCATTATACTTATAGCTACTAGCCAAAAGACTCAAAGTATTATGCAAATAATTGCTCACTTTGAAAGATGAATTCTTTTTTCGGTGTATCGACCATCTCCATGCACTGAATCATTGTGGGGAACATTGTGCACGACTTCGACCCCCTCACCAGCTTCCGATTGCTCGCTGCTGTGTTTAGCAATCATAAACAGCTGTCCAATTTTATACTAACACAGTAAACAAACAATTAGGCTTTCCCTTCTCATTGTAGTAATTTTATGACATATAATACAAATCTTTTGCTAATGTTCCTTACCTCTTCTACCGTAAAAGGCATTGGGATCCGATATTCCTTCACCAACATTTTGAATTTATTTATTGCAAATTGACTGAACAGTGATGATGGCACAGCTAGCTTCGCTTAAGTCTTAAGTACAATTGGCTTTTTAAAAGAACTCGATTCTGAGGAAACTTATCACTTATCACCAGACAAAAGAGGGTTGTTTGTACACTTTTATTTGATCAATACAATACAGCTGCCTGTGTATACACAAATCGACCCAATTATCTTTCTTGATATTTGATTTCGTTGTGCCAGTTCTGGAACTTTTCAGTTTAACTTTCTGAAGAACTTAATATTCTCTTATGGCAAACTGACCTGAAATATTTACGTTTTATTTTATTAGTCCTCATCAATTCGCTTAACAAAATAATCATTTTAAGGTACCTATTTACTTTTTACTTTGTTTACCTAATATCAGGGAAATTGGATTTCAAATCAATTATTTTTACATTAACAATTATTACAATATAGTTATGACACAATCAAAAATATTTGAAAGTAAATATTAAAATTATGTTATAAATATAAATATTTACCATTTCGGATTTTGGTGTTCTCTGTTTTCACGTGGAAAACACTGAAAACTAGATAATGAGCTCCATCATGATTTTGCAATTCTCCTTCTCTCGTCAAGGCCAAGTAAACGAAAGAGGAAAGAGATTTTTAGGATCTCCTGTTTCCTCCGTGTGCTTCTGACGTGAACTTAGCTCCGCAGACTGTAATACTACGGATTGAGAATGAGAAAGGCTGGAAAGTGTGATGTGAGCGAAGGTTGGTTTGCGTGTTAAAGAGATCCTGCTGCGGAGACTTGAGCAAACAGTAACTAAAGTTGTGAATCTGTGGATGGGAATTCAGTTCTGATTCTTCTGCTTCTCTACCTTCTTCTGTGAACACTTGAAAAACACGTGCATAACTCAATTACTGACGTCAATGTAAATTCACCTAAGCTACTCATCTTCTATCCAATTTAAGGTCGCTACCGAATTTGGATCCAAAGTCTGTGTAAACCATTATATATTGACATGAATAACAAAATCAGTTGTAAAAGGTTTTCATGTTCCTAGCATGTACAAAGACATCAAAGAAAAATCTCTGATCTCTACTCTGACTGTATCTGCTCTTCAATTGGGTCAATCCGTTCCTATTCCGTTTGTTCTCTTGAGTATGTAAGTATATCCATGGAACTAACATCTCTTATTGAATACAAACTACTTTAGGATTCTCTATTCTATATACAAGCAGATGTTCCTTTTCAGACCCAAGGTACTAAAAGGACAAAATTGACAGTCCGTCGGTTGTCCTTTTTCTAAGAACCCCTTTCATTCATTACCGTGTTGCATGAAACTCAATTAAGACATTTACATAAAGGATTATACGTCTCAGCTACTTAACCACATAATTCAACGCTTCCCTTCAGACAATATTTGTCCACAGTATTAATTCCTGTTGACTTATCTCTTTACTTCTACAAGACAAGTGCATTTCATATAAGCACAATCGCTATGTATCGCTATAATAACATTTTATTATGATGTGACAGAAGTTCGTAATGAAAATCAATATTTTCAGGTACAGAATATAATCTTACTGATTTTATTAGTGCTACTGAGTACTGACAACCTTCTTGTATTATGCAAGATAAAACTGAATAAGATTGCAATACTCTAAGTTTAAAATGATTCCTTATTGCGAAACGAATTCTTTGTTTATGTATTAAAAATATAGACCTGTATTTTCGGGCTACTAGAAAATCTACCATGAATAAAACTACTGGTCCTCCAAAAAGGAAGTGCTTAATTGCTTTAGCAGTTTTTCTTCATGTGGTAGTTTTTCTGTGACCCATAAAATTTAAAGCCAGAAAATACAAATTAATCGTGTATTGCATGAAAAGACTAAATATTATGCAACACAACTGATTGAACACCATAGTTTAGTTACTTTTTGTACTTATTTTTAAAGAACATTCCAACCACGACGAATAGAACGACGAAATCAATGGCAGTGACAGCATAAAAGTTATCCATGGATTGAACGTTGTTAACTGGGACGGCTAATGGAACGGCAAAGCAAACAATTAGAAGGACGCAGACAAATGCATTTGTACACATCCATATCATTTTAGTGTCTCCCTGAAAATGGATCACAAATAGACATACACAGGTTTAGATAGTTCTGATGCTCTTCCAAGTGTTATCATATCTGTCATTGAATAGCCACCTTAAAGAAGAGGACGACAGATGTAATGGTCTGCATGAGACCTCCAATAAGAGCCGCAGAGCTGCATCCTATTACTTTCTTTCCAGTTTGTCCAGAAGCATTCGAATAATCTTCAATGACCATGCTGCTCACAATCACGACACTGATTCCAAGCAACTAGAAGTAAATCCAAAGAATCGATTACTTTGTAATCCCAATGGGAAATAGGGAAGGAAACTATTTTTCAGCTTACGGCAAATAAAATTGCTACTGGAGAAGAATCTTTCGAGAGCAACCCAACAGTAATGAAAAGAAGTATCCAGTTTGTCATTAGGACTGCATAAAAGGAATTTGCATGGACATCGTCCGCCAATGGAATTGCAAAACATATTATATAAACTATGACAAGTACTATGCTAGCATAAATCCAATTCTTCTTTTGGTTTTCCTGCAATTCGAAATTATTAATAGGATAATTAACAAACATATTTAACCACGTAGCCTACAGGAGATTTCTAATTTCATTTTCATCCTGATAAATACTGCATTGAGTTTTGCCAATTAATTATGAATAGAACTTTCTGTGTTCATGTCAGCACACACTTATCCCAGGAGATTTTGTTTAGCATTGTAATGGATATCTACAAGGTAATTAAATTTCCACTTTGCTTCCCTACTCTGGATTTTGGCCTGACTCTGACCAACGAGCTTGCATATAAGTTTCATTGCAATGTACCTTGAAATACAAAAGGACAGAAATGAGAAGTTGTACAGCTCCTCCAATAATGCTCACAGAAGTACAGCCAACCACTTTTTTCCCAGTGTCACTTCCAGTACTGTTGGAATAGTTTTCCAAAAGAAAACTGCTTGCGGTTATAACACCTGCTCCCATAAGCTGTGAATGCATAACAAAATGTATTCTTAAGTTAAAAAAATTCAAAAAACATAAAAATGCCAGAAATACAATGTAGCAATGATATAAAGTTGTATTTTTAGAAACGTACCGTATAAAATATTGCAATTTGGGAGAGACTGATGTTTATTGTTATTCCGGACATCTCAAGATAGTAGTTATAAAAATGACTGCAGCAGTGCAAAGAAACCTGTAATGTATTAGTATAGTGAAGAAGTAGTTCAAGTTTTGGTTTTTAAATAAAAAACATGAATCAAGCGAAACTTTTTCTTTGTGTGTGCAAGGAAAGAGTGAGTGAGGCGCGTATCGTCTATGGAGATCGACAAAGATGACCTTCACAGTACATACCGGTTTCCAGTCGGTAGTCCAGGCCAGGGATATTACTTGTGCTAGAATTTGCCCAGTTTAACTTTGCATTACACTTACCTAATGAATTAACGCAGTTGAGAATAGGACTGAAAAATAGTTTAACCAAAGTATAAATTGTAGGAATGAGTTATGTGAACTATTTGCATGCAGTATTTGTAAATGTAGTGTAGGTAGTTACACATACTCATTCTAAAGTGCTAAGAACCATCATTATCGTTAGGTACACAATTATTATCTTTGTTTTGGTTTACTTTTACTTATCGTGAGATTCGTTCATCACTTACTTACCATAACGGTTATAGAATATGGTAGCCCTACAGAGTTGTGTGAGTGTACTACAATTAGTAGAACATACAAATGGTAGCCACATATCAGTGAGAAATTGTTAAACACGACCTCCTTTTCTTTGAAGATAATGTCAACCCGCAAAAGAGATTAAATTTCAAATTCACTTTGTTGATACTTTCATTACAACTTCGGTATACTGTTCAATGGTAGATTCTACATTATGATGTAATTGTATAATTGGTAACTACTTTCCACCATCCAAATCTAATTTAAGCGAAATCTCTGTAGACTGTACTTCAGAAATGCCTGTTTACAAATTGTTTCATCGTCACATTTACCTATTCTCTTTGTGAATCAAATGTAGTAGTAGTACCAACTACCCGTACAACAACCGTTCAGGCGTAGTCAATAAATATTTTACAAATTAGTCTGCATAGCCAGTCAGACTCTATGAAATTAATTAAACACGCTTATTGGAAGCGGTGGTGGATAATGGTGGTTTTATTATAAGTGGGAATACTATTACTATCAAAGTATGTGACTGATAAATTGGTAATGGCATGATAATATTATATGGTAATGGATTTAGTGAATCATTCGATGAGGATGGCATTGACATTATGAGGATGTTAAAAGTACGTAGTTTTACGAGTGATTCAATTGCTGATGTCAGTTTAGTATTCTATCAAGGGTAAATGTAAATGAATTTAAAATCCCATATAGAAAACAGGTATTTCAGTTTTAAGGATCGTATAGCAATTGTTTTTTAATTACGTCATTGTATAGGTACTTTCAAAGAAACATTTCACGAGACAGGACATTATACTGCATTTTAGCATAAACATCTACACAGTGTTGTGATCGTGTGAATTCTATTATTTTCCTTGACAGATGCCTAATTGTTTAGACATGTCGTTATAAATTAGGTTTGTAATTTAACCAATTTTGCCAATTTAACCAATTTAATCTAATTAACCACTATTGCAGGAGTTGTGCCAATTGAAATCACAATGGAACTTGAAAGCGCAGTTTATGGAGAATGGGATGATATAATTTTCAAAAAGCCAATGCCAAGCGATTTAGGAGCAATTCTGGTACATTTGAAGAACTCATTCTACCTAGACGAGCCTGCAAGTAAATTCGTTGGCTACGATGAAGAAAGAAGAGAAGATTTGGACAATTTAGTCAAGGCCGGACTCTCTCATGGACTGAGCATCGTCGCGGTGCATAAACCAACTGGTAAGGTAAGTTAATGACAATCACTAGCAATAACAGACCGAAATGCCACCAAAAAGCAAACACGTTTGGAAATTCCAAATAGTCATTTTTTTAAGTTCGTTTTAACTTTTCTGTTAATGGTCACTATTGTATGATTAGTATAAATCCTGTGTTAAGTAACGGAGATAAAGAATATTTTGTAGTAAATTTGAAGAAATGGGTTTCAGAATTTTAGAAATTGTGTGAAGGATAATTTGCATGAAAAGTTTTTCTTAACTAGGTGATAGGAGTGCAAGTTACAAGCGTAGAAGATGTGGATGCGGAGGAAGTGGATGCAATTCCGCAGCCTTCAGTAAGAACCCAAGTGGCACGGAAATTCTTTGGAAGACTCCGAGGAAATATAAATATCTTTGAACGATACAAAGTTGGAATTGTTGCTGATTTGCGAGTTACTTCTGTCTCGAGAGAGTTTCGTCGGAGGGGAATAACAAAAGAGCTGTACACTCGTTCGGTGGCACTATTAAAAGAGAAACAATTTCCTCTCGTAAAAGCTACCTTTACAAACGCCTACACGAGAAAAGTTGCTCAGCAATTGGGATTCACGGAAATCAATAGGGAATATTTTTCCAACTTTACAGATGAAAACGGAGTCTCCTTATTCCTCAATAAACCCCATCCAGAAGACTTTGCTTCCATTATGGTTCTGCTTTTGCCATACCCTGCTGCAAGAATAGTATTATTGTAACCTCCACTCCTAGTGTGCGCATCAGCAATAATATTTCGGTTTGAACTACTTTTGAACAAAGGCTAAAAATAAATACGAATACGTTTGCAAATTCTCTTGATATTCGGAATACATTTATTTCACAAGAACAGGGAAACAACTTTTGTAGATCAAACAATTTTCGTAAAACAACTTTATCAATATTAACTGTACACTACACACTGGGATAGGCCTTTGGTAAGGTAACTCTATAATATGCTCAATATTGATATACAATACACAGTGGTTTCTATTGTATTATTCTCTATGATATCTTGCATGTAGATATTATTCATCACATCCATGTTTAAAGGTACAATAATTATTGCCGCTCTGTATAAGAAATTACTAAAATTTACAGACATAGACCAAACATTTATTGAATAACTAGTCCCGTCTGGCCGACGGGTTTTTTGCTAGTATAATAATTCCGGAAAATGGACAGCAAAGGAATTACATTAAGCATTAACAAAAAATATTCATTAATTCTTACATAAAATGGCTATTCAAAAATTAGGTGTCATGTAATTTTAAAATACAATAGAAATAATGCATTCAGTTAATAACTGTTATAATACTTGATTTTAGAGCTGAGCTTGGAAATACTTCACAAGGTATTTTAAATTATTAGGTTAATAATGAACTAAACCAATAACATTATTGAAAGCATTGTTTTCTTGAATAATGGCAGCAGCTATACTTTTTATTGAAAACTAAACTACCTTTCTTGCATATTTGTAGCATTTATATATTCATATACTAGTTATTAGCAATATTTGATATTGTTACCATTATTTACAGCCCAGCTAAAACTAGGTAATTTTAAAATTCACAACTTCAGTAATCATATTAAGTTTACTGTGAACATTCATACATGTAAGGGATATATTGTTTAAAGCTCAAAACCTTCAATTAAGAACAGTCACAAGATTCGCTGTAATTATTGTACTCTGACCTGAGCTAAACTGTTTGTTTAATTTGATAATTCATGTGACTAATAGGCAATAGATTATTGAGAGAGTTTGGAAGACTTGATTAGGCATTTTTATCAGAGCTGACAGATAAGATAAGCTTATATAATTTAGGAAGACGTAAAATATGTATAGGTATGCATTTTATCTAGGTTTAGGTTTAGAATCAGTAATAATAAGAGAACCTTCACTTTAGCCTTATAAAATGGTTTTAGATTCCTATTTACTTACAGGGTACTGGACCTCATTTATTTTCTTACCCTAATTTCACATTTCAATAGTAGCTGAGTCACAAGATAATGCTTGAAAGAAAATGAAGATGTTTACCAAAGATAAGATTTTCAAATGGAGAATTATTTAGGGAACAGTATAGGAATGTATTGAGTTTACAAGAAAAAAAGTTGTGCTTGAGACAGTAAGTCAATAAGTATAGTAGGTATGACGTAGATACGGTTCATGTCGTAAATAGAAATAGAGCAATGGAAATGGAAGACAGTTGCATTTGGTACTCGTGTTTGCAATACAATTAAGATTACATTAAACTGAGGTAGCACTTAATTACAAATTGGAAGACATTCAATATGCGTATAATTGCTCTAGTCAACTGCCGCATTTATTGTATACACTTATAACAAGCTTATTTACTAAAGAGGAGCCATTCCTATGTTTATTTGTGCAGATGTAGTTTAGCAAATGTATAAACTCCATGCACAGAGTATACGTGATAGTGATATGACCTTCTTTTTCATTAAGAGCTCCAACTTTTAGTCATCTTCATAAATCTTTCAGAACAGACTCGAATTTCTCCAAGAACAAATTGGCATGGCTAGGCTGGAATACCAAACTAGGTCTTAAACGAATTGCTTCATCTCCGCATCCGCCAGCCTGAACTCCTGTATTTTTTGAATATCGTCATGATTAGTATTGCCAATCGAGAATTCTAAACCCAATTCACTTGTAAATGTTAAATCAGTTAAATGATTATACCTTTGTGCTTTAAATCATTCAAAATTTTGTCCCTCAGTGTAGTGTTGGAGGCGTTGATTGAACAAAATGTCCCTCTTCCTCTTGCAGAATTTAGGTGTTGAGGATATTTTTTCTGAAAACGGAAAGACAATTTTTACTGTTTGGTGAATGATTTTAATTTTTATAGAGATCTATAGTAAGTATTACGGCATGGGTACCTGAAAATCTTTTAATCCATTGAGAAGAATATCTCCCGATTGCTGAACTGTTTTTAATAAATTATCCCTCTTAATAACTTCCAGTATTTTTTTCAGTATTTGAATTTTACTTGGTTCTCCCATCCATGTATTAAAGATTCGATAAGCCTGGTCAGGTCTGAAAATAAGGACGATCGAGATTGTAAGATTAAACAGTAATGGGGAAAAAGTTCAGAAAGGGAAAGAAAATACCTGAATTCGGGTTGATGGTAAAACCCACCAGTTTGCATTTTCTTACTGAAAGTTACGATATCTGGAGTGTAGGGCAAGTTGAAATGTTCGTGGCACCAAATCTTTCCAGTGGGTCCTCCACCTGTTTGGACTTCATCAATAAGGAGAGCGACACCTTTATTCTTTGATAATTTCTGTAGTTCCTGGAAGAACTCTGGAGAAGCGTGATTATCTCCGCCTTCGGCTTGGATGGGTTCAATTATAATTCCAGCAACAGGATTGCCTTTCTTATTCCATTTTTCAATAAGCTCTTCTACCTCTGCTAAGCATTTCTTATCTTCTGCCTGGTTTTCGCGAACATTTTCTTCAAGTGGATATTTATATTTTGGGAAACGAGCAATTGGCCAATCGAATGCAGGGACATCTAATTTATGAATAGCTTTCGAATGTGTAGTGGACAAAGCAGCCAAAGTTCTTCCGTGAAACCCACCTGTTTACATTAAAAATAATTAGCATCTAAAAATCTGCTACATCTTGAGAAAAGCAAATTTGCATTTGGAGAATAAAATGTAGATTTAGATAATAGAATTTTAGCAATAATGACCGTGGAAAGATAAAATTGACAACGATGGAGTTCCCGGTTTCTGATTAATCATACAAGATGTGAAATCCTCTGGAGAAACTTCAACTCCTCCTCGTTGTTTCTTACGATACCAAAAGAAAATAGCTTTAAATGCATTTTCATTCGAACAGGAACCACATGCCATAGTCGTAACATGCTTAAGTCCTTTTGGAGCTACCTTCAAACCAAAAAACAAACAAAAACTTCAAATTTTCTTTTAAATATTGGCTTTCATTCATTTTTGAAAATATAAACTTACAGATAAAACAGATGATTTTAGTTCCTCAATCCAATCTCCACTGGGATAAACTCCTAGGGCAGGACGATTAACAAGCGTGCGCTGTTGAACACCAAAGGAAAGTAAAATGTCGACATTATCTCATTATCACAATAACGTACTAATTACTGCTTATTATTAAAATATTTTCAAACGTACCACATGGTGAGGATCAGTAAACAACTTAATTAACTCAGGATGATTATAGCCTAGAGGAATGGATGAAATCTGAGTGTACACATCAAGAAAGATGTTCCCATCAACATCCACCAAATAATTTCCAATTGATTTGTCATAGTCCGCAAAAAGTTGAACACTTCCACCTTGCTGTAAATTACCATTTATTTTCAAATTGAAATAAAGTACAATCACTTTCGTAAATGAAATGGAAAAACATATGTTACTGTAAAGCACACCTGAAGTTCATTCAAATCAGAAAGAAGTTGTTTTGAGCGAGGTCCCGGTACTTGAGTCTTAATTGTTGGACCGGAGGGTTCACTTTGGGTCAGGTTTGCACAGTTTGCAGTTGTTGACAATCCTCTGAAATCTAAAAAAAGCATTTTCATGTCAATTAGGAATTACACAAAAATGAATTATTGTTTAGAGAAGAAAACTGTGTAGTTACATCTAGATGTCGAAGCAGATCTTGCCAAGACCCGGGAGACAACGGATAATCCCATCATTTTGGATTAGTGGATATGAATATTGCAACTGGAGCAATATGGGTGTATTGCAAACGTTTTACTTTTGAAAGATGGTTCAGTGATGTGGCAGTTTGTTAACAACAAAGCTATTAATATACCTAATGTACCTATTCTACTGCCTCTTGAGATTCTAAACTTAACTGCGGTTTCGGTATCTGGACTACAACTGTCTTTTACTGATTAGGCTTAATTTAATGTACTATTATGAATAAATGGTTCACCAAAACGTGCTGGATGAAGATTATAGGATGAGTAATGTTGATTGGCTACACAAATAGGTTGAACTCAATTATACGATGTGTAGACACTGCTTGAACTGGAGTTTAGCTGGAGTGGATTGTTTGTAAGAGTTAGAGACATGTGTACTCGTGTGCTAAATTACTATAACTTGTTTTCGCATGGGATGTAGCATGTAATTATTATAACTGTGGCTTTCTGCTTAGAATGGCAATTTTTTGCACATTGGGAATTCAATGCCAGGGCCAAGGTCGCTCTTCCTCACCACCTTGCCAACAGCACTTGCTTGCTGGAATTATTCTGGTCGCTGGATAACCTTCACCCTCCCAAAAACAACTTTTATTCACACTTCACTCATTCACGCTTACGTTAACACAAATCGTTGGGCCTTCACTTAACAATGCATCCCCAGGTCTTAGATTACACTTGCTTATAGTAAAATGAATTGAAAGTGACACTAATGTCTGTAAACAAAAACGGTATCAAAAATTGTAATGAATAAAACGTTCTTCAAAATAATCAGCTCTTACAAACAACGGTAGCAAAATAAACCACTTTTCGGGATTTTCTATTGAATATCTTGATAGTGCCGAAAAATTTAAGCTTTGTTAATTTGTATTTCGATTTTCAGAGATGAATTCTGAAGTTACCAATAAATTCTTGACTAAACTTTCGCTATTTTTGCACTTGAATATTTTAAAAATTACATTACGAATTATTTCATCATGCGAATGTTCAAAAAATGTACTTACGAAATTTTAAATTTGTAGTTCTACAGATATGGGAATGGGAGGAGGGCAGAGAAAATTAGGTGTGATAGCAGTATTACGAAATAATTGAATGCAATTGAATTATATTTAAGTATAGACTAAGGAAGACTGGACAGATGAAGGCAGTGTTTACTTGTTGGCTGGAGAAAGTGGAAGTGAAGTGAAATAAGTGCGGGTGACAGCGGGAGATCGCTCATCTGCTCTGCTTTCTCCCGACTCACTTCTGCTTTCTCCATTGGTTCTCCATTCTCTCTGCTTTCACCAGGACCTTCGCTCTCCACTTGTTTGGCAGTTTGTGCCGACTGCCCTACTTTATTAAACGAAGGTCTGCTGTCGTCATCCTTCCATTCATCTCCATTCCACATTCCACCACTAATAATACAAATAAGTGACTACACGACACCATCCAATATCACAGACACTCGCCCACACTAATCGATATGTCTGGCTCCTTTTCTCACTTTCCTAGCACAATTTCCCTTTTCACATCACCTTCAAAGCACTTAAAATAAAACACCGATTCAATTTCACTGTTCCTTAACAAATCCAATAATAGTCAATACGTTATCGTCGGGCTATTCTTCTGTTGGAATTTCGGAATGTTGTAAAAAGAAATGGTACAAATAAAGTACCTTTACAAGGAATGTCAATTTTGATGCAAATACCATGCTGAATAAGGTGAACATAAAAGATGCACGGCCAATGAAGTACCATTTTAATAAAGGACGGATTTAACAGGGCAGACATTGTTTCTTACATACAATCAACTAAATGCAATATTTATTGAATTAAGAAATGAACACCGAATCGTAAATTAATTATACTTATATTATTACTTGAAATGTTTTACAATATAAGGAATAGTACTACATTTTTGTGTTAATGAGGAACTAAATTGGGAATCATCAAAATAATATGTTGACTATTGTTTATGAAAAATAGGATTTTCGAGAATTATATATTCCCCACAAAAGTTACTTCGACTTTTGAGCACCCTTCCGACTTCCCAATTAACCCAATAACATTCAGTGGCATTATATCACAAGACTACAACTTTGAAATACTGTTTATTCTACTAACGATATTGAGAAGATATATTTCTTTTTTACATTTGCTTCCATGCCCAGCATATATTTAATTACCAGTCTTTCTTAGATAACTAAGCAACAATAGTTAGAAAGAACACAAATACCGGCAAAACAACGCTTTTGCAAATCTTGATACCTAATGTTCCTCAGTAGATACATCATAATATTTAATTATTACTTATTAGAACAAATCTTAGGTCTGCTATTTATGGTTTATGGTATTTAACAAAGCTTTTCTTTGCGCAAGGATATAATAATTGTATAGATACAAATAAATTTCTTGTGTATAATTAATATAACTAAATCCGCTTATTTATATATAAAGAAATCCTTATCATTACGAAATCTGGCATTATAATTAATATTTCAATATAATGCATTGCCTTTGCAGTACAATTTATTCATTATTACTCTAATCTGCGTATTTCTGACAATGTGTATTACAACTATATATTTTAAATAGATAATTAACATTATTTACGAATAATAGCGCATATTCTCGGAGTAAACATCTTATATGTAATATGTGTCTAATTAATTATTGAGAATAAAGTGTTTACTTTAATAATGCGATTTAATTCTCTCGATTCATATCTAAACATAAGGGTAACTTCTCAGAGACAACACAAACAATTATCCTATCACAGGTTCACAATCCAGAAACACATGGTATGGTAGAGACAAAAGATTCTTTAGCGAATCATATCAATACCAATTCGATTAGGCAATCTAAAACTAACAACTCACTCTTACAGAGAATCATTATTTTTACAAGCATGAATAACGGTTACTATTTGCAAATAACAAGAAATAATTACATAACGTGATTACAATTAATTGTGATATCATTTCAAAAAAGATTTTTTGCGTCTTCAAGCGCATAGTTAACCTAAAGATTACATATAGTGTATATTATGTTTAATATGCATTATAGATTGCATTACACTCTATTCAATAATTATTTCAATAAGTCTTCTGTTCATGTGTTATCCATTTGAAGGTCATGCATTTGCTCACAGAAACTTTCCATAACGCTTTCCCTTCCCACTGTAGGAAAATCCAAGGCATCAGATTCACGAGACACATTTCTATCAGGATCTAAACACAAAAGAGAAATTATTTCAGTTGCATACAATAAGTATATTTCAAAATACCGTGCATAAAAACCTTAAATTAAATTGCTAATTGTAATTATTACGCACGACACAAAATTCATAATGAACTTATAATAAGTGACAATGTGCTTTGCATTTAGCCTGACTAGCTACTCAAAAAGAACTAAGCATTCTGATATCGTTAGCATCGAAACTTACCTGACAGAGAGTACAACTTGATATTAGCCCCATCCATGAACATATCTTCGGTAGATGTAATTGCAAATTAACATTGACGCGTAATTAATATTATATAGCTTCAAAATGCTTTGTAAGTGTTAACCAACGACAAACATCTAACTATATAATATCATTATAATTTGAATACTTACCACATGAAATCAAGCTGTCCTCCTCAAAATCAGGGAGAACTTCAGAAGTCAGGTTTTTCGGCTGCTTAGCATCAAGAGCAACAATTTTTTCAAAAAGGTCTGATTCCGATTTAAACCTGCGCCTTAATCTTGTTTTTGGTTTCATTTTTGAGTCATACCCAAGACAGCGCTGCCTCCCCGAAAGAGGCGCTGTTTTATTATACTCGGTATTATTGGTAAAATTTGGAGAATCGTCAAGTTTTCTGTAGCTTTCTTGAATGGGAGCCAATTTGTAGGAATCATCAAAACTTTGCTTAAGCGGCTTATATTGCTGTGGAATTAGATCTTGCGTTGCTCGAATATTTGTTGGCGATATAATTCCTTCTGCTGGATATTTGGTGTCGTATTTTCCATTTCCCAAACTCCAATCATCAGTCCCATAAACAGGAGGGTCGTCGTTGAAAGAATCGTCTATAGTCTAAAATATTTAAAAGTAATAGCGCAATTAGTCAGTGAAATAGGAATTGAGTCCTCTGAAAGTAACACAAAACATGAATTAAAAATAATTTGTGTTCAATATATAACTTTACCTCAATTTTACGTTTCAGTATTTTCTGATTAGGACTGTTCATTGAAAGTCTCGTTTTAGAACTAAATTGTTCCACAAGATTGGAGATAGTATGTTGACTTGCATGAGGCTGATCACTTAAGTAAGTTCTGACCTTTTTATCAGCAGCAGCCATTAAAGCAAGCGGACTGGTTTCATTGTCCAGCGATCTCGATAGCATAATTCCATTTGTTTCACTGAAGGGGAAAGACCTTTCTAATTCGCCAATAGTCATATCCAATTTATTTTTCTGTCATTAAAAATACGAAGAAACAATATTTTATGCTTGAAAAGGTTTTGACATTTTGAGTAAAACTTTTAAAATAAAAACTAGTATCCCATCCAAGAAATTCAGAATTTCATAAAAACTTCTAAATTGTAGCCTTACATTACTTTTGTTGCTTTTGGATGAGATACTGTGATGCAATGTAAAAGTAAGTGCATTGGAAATTTGAATTACTTCTTATATCTTTAAATCTTTTAGATTAAAAAGTGAAAAATCGTTCACCAACCTCGGATTCATCATAAAAGTTTTGTTCACCACTGTAATTCAAAACCCTTTTAATATCTCTGTGTTGCGACAAGTTATCACGCCTCGACTTGGTGGGTGTTGATGTAATTAAAGGGAAAAACTTGACCTTTTTGGCTACTGATGGACACGATTCCAAGGAAGAATTGCTGGAAATGCCACTAATTTCTGGACTACCAGCAGTGGGTCTCTTCCGCTTAATAGAAAACAGATTACTCTGGAAAATAATAGAATTCATGAAATATAAAGCATGTTTTTAAGGGAATAATTAAGTTAATCAAAATGAGATAAGGTTTTACCTCTTGGGGCTTACTAATTAGTTTCATACTTGATTTCCTTTCTGCGGAAAGATCTCCACGGGGGAATTTGGTGGAAACGTTAGTGAGATACGACACATCCAGACAAGCACTTGCGCTGCTACTCTTACCCATATCTTAAGCCAAAATACAATTTTGTAAAACTATGAATTATAAGGATCTGAGAATTGTTGTACACAAAAAACTGGTTACCTCCCATCACGCCACTGGAACCCATTGTGCAGTCCAATATTTCAGATGGAGAGGGAAAAGTGGAAGTTTCTGGAGTGGCAAACACATTTGTATTCATAGCACTACATTCAGGATCTTCGGAAATCACCTCTGCCGCACTTTCATGATCAGAAATTGAAAATAGTGACTTTGAGTCAACCTTAGCTTCGTTTTCTACTTCCATGTCTTTTGAAGAGAACGACTTCTCATTCTCAGACGTGTAAAATTCGAATTCAGGCGCAGATCTTAATTTGAGTCTTTCTTCTGTTTTAGGCAAACATCTCTGTTGACCTTTTGTTGGGCGGTAGGCATTATCTTCATTTAATCGATGAACACCATCTGAAGAATACAGGGTGTAATGCTTCAAAATAGATACTAAAGATCTGCTCTTTCTAGGAGACAAAATATCTGGTCCTTCTTCTGACACTTTGCTCGTCATAACTTTTGAATCCTTAACAATGCTTAGTCTTTAAGGTCCCCCTCTTGATTGAACAATTAAACCTCATTTTCCTTTTCTTGCCTCTAAAATGACAAAATATACATCACCCACAACAATCCTAGTAACTCTAAAGAATTTGTAGAATAAATTTGTACTTATAATTATTATTACCAAAAATTATTCCTACTCGTTGTTTGAGCTATATTTTCTTCCCCTTTGTTTCCCCCTTGGAGTGTCAGGATATGCAAAATTCCCGTCCTTTGTGCAGTACCCTTCAGTCGCAGTTTTTGAAGTAATTCATCAGATTTAAAAGAATTCGAAATGATCTTAATTGCCAGCTGACTTGGTGTATTCAATATTATGCGCTGCGAATGTTTGCACAGCGGTTTATGTAAGTCCCATTCGCAGAACATGAGATTTCTCTTTTAGATTTACATTTAACTCTACAGTTTTAAAGGCATCAATATTTATTTCCCTATCCTGTCAGTTTCTTACTTCGCTTATGTACTGGTACAAACAAATTCAGTCTCCATTTGAGTGTCACATTTACTGGTGCCTTTTATTTACTAGTATTGCTAATAAATATTTAAAACTCACACTTTTTGACTTTTAGCACAATTCACCGAGATGAGGGGAATTTTAAGGACTAAAGTTGCCGCTCTCATCTGACAATTAGCAACTAAAGCAAGGTTGCAGTTGCAACCGAGTCTCATATACACCAAATGATAACCGACCAACACTATGGCTTAGGGCTTAGGCTTAGGCTACGTCCGCATGTAATTCGTCATTTTAGGCAAAAACTGTTAGAAATTTCATTCATTTGGTATTTGTGTTCCATTTTCAATTTGTATTTCTTTTTTATTTTCTTTGTATTCTGGTAAACAGTATTTTTCATTTTCTCGATTTCGTAAATCTTCCTGAGATTTTTTCCTTATTCCCATAAAGGCCATAGCATACTCAAGTTTTTATAAATGCTTGCGTATATTATGGTAATAGGGTACCCCGAAAAACAGTTATAGTTCGTCATCCATGCAAAAAAAATTTTTTTCGATTTTCACCGATCAAGATTTTAGCATCTTTTTTCCCCTGTAAATTTTTCTAAATTTAAACTCAGAACATTAAAAATTTCTTTCTTTCCGGAAAGGCACCGAAGATCATTTCTTTTAGTTGAAGCAACAAAATTGTAACTCTAAGACATTTTTTTCAAAACGAAGATCCTAGTATCCGCACGGAAACATTCAAATAGAAGACGCTTTTCTTTAATTGTGGGCCATATCAAAATTAAGCCTAAAATAACTAATGTATAAAAAGTAATTATTTCTTCATCCACTTTCCAAGGAAGTAAGGACAAGAGAAAAATGTTTATGAAATCTTTTATTCAACAAAAATTCTTACAATGCAAAAATTACACACTGGAAATTCAACCACATATTTTATACGAAAGATTAAAATCAGATACTTAAAGCAAAACTTTTTCTGAACCCGTTTTTTAAAATCCATTAATGGTGATGACTGGAAGGTTCGAGGGTGGTCATAATAGAAGCATACACATCTTCAATCGCAGTAGAGTTGGATTTCACCTCAGCACAACCATCGGTGAGAAAGATGATGAGCATGGCTCCAGCTAAGAGACCTACCCACAAAATCCAAAACGCGATGAACAAAATCCAACGAAGTCGCACCCAAAAGGGATCATTCACGTACTTTTCCAATTCGTCTTTTCCAAGACCTACGAAGGTAGGTTTGGGAGCTCCGTAATTTATGTCCACTTTTGCATCTTTTTCGTTTGCATCTCCTGGGATGAATTGGACATCTGCCACCACTGGATTTACAGATTCTAATTCAGAAGCTCCAACTGTTGCCATCTCCTAATTCTTCAAAAATTATGAAAATGAATTAAGAGCGTAAAATTTACATTTATTTACAAAATTGTCTTCGCACAACTTTTGCAAGGGATTTTACATTTAAAACACCAAAATGTTAAAAGTCTGAGCAGAAAAGTAAAATACAGCCCCTGTAAAGAATACATTAGAGATAAAAATAATCCCTACTGCATGAAATTAATGTTTGCAAAAATGTTTGAAAGAAAAACATTTTTTCGACAAAAATATTCAGATTTCAATATTTTCTGGAAACTGCTTATTGACGAATTAACGAGATCTACGAATATTTGTACAAAATTTTCAATTCTGGGGCTGATTGGAAAAACGGATAAATGTAAAATAGGCGAAACATCAGAGAAAGAGGAAACTCTTCATTTCTCAATCTTTTTGTCTGAAAATAAAAATATGTCGTAGCTATATACCTTGGATTGTGAACCACACGAGAAGGAATTCAAAGTATTTCTTCAACAGGTGTACTGTTTTGGTTTTAATTATCAAATTTGTGTGCGCAGCATGCACAAAAGTAAAAATGATTTCACAGTAAATCTGATGTACAATTGTAAAAGTATATAGGACGGTATACAACTGTACTGTAGATATGTGGGTTATCTAGGATAATAAAGCGACAGATAGCAGAGTTTTTCTTCAATTTAATTCAGTGCCTTATCTGTCCAGGATAATCGAAGGACACACTTGTACTGTGCTCCTCTGCAACATAGAATGCCGTGCTGAACAAATCTGAAAGGGATTAATTGGTGAATTTCTATACTGTTTGATGCGGCTTATCTCTGAGAAGATACGCTCCTGAACAGACTCAATTAAGCTTAAGTGACGAAAATTAATGCACTCTGTCCTGATTTGCATTTATTATTATACATACTGTTAAATGAATACAAAGCTCAGTTCAGCTATACTTATAATCGAATTTGGAGAAAATATAGTCATTCCCTCTATAGATAACTCTTAGGGGAGTTTGGATATAGATGATAAAAAGCACAAACTACACAGTACTATAAGCATGGAACCAATTCATGCTCATATTAAACCATTATTTAAACTGAGATATGTATGTATGTACACAGAAATCCCTAACCGTCACCATTTTAAATACTAAAACATGATATAACTAAGTACAGTTTAATAATAAAAAGGGTAATTCTTATCTATCTACTGCACTACACTCCGTCAACTCTGAAAGTTAGGCAAGCAATCAAATATTTGCATGAAAAGATGATGAAATAATGACATACTATTGGGGTATTTTGTTACTATTGTGGGTTCTGTATTTGAAGGCATTGGGCAAAGGGGTATTCACAATGCTCCTCCAACTGTAGAATTGTATTTTATGTACAGTATGTACTCATGTTATACAAAATACAAAAAAATGTCTGCGGAAATATGAAAGGATGTTCTATTATTCAGTATATAAGAAGACATGAAATTTAGAAACACTAATCATTGATCTCATAATAACTAATAGACCCAAAAATGTGCAACTTTTAATGGAACTCTTGCTCAGGAATAGCAGATCGCACAGTACAATACGATTACGCAAATTAATTCCCTTATATTTGACGAAAAAATCAGACAACATGTCTACACAATACGGACTGAATCTTCAGTACCACCTCCAAATACCATTACAAATACTAATTATACCTTCATCAGGGAGCAAGGTATTTCAATGATGTTTTAAAAAATTGAAAGATTTATGTAAATATGTTCTAGAGTTATACCACCGACAAATTGTGGACGACGGACTGACAGATAAACGGACGGACAGAGTGACAGAGTTTCCAGTAGTATCTCCGATACTAATAATCATATGACTAAATTATACTACTTTTAATTCTTGCATAGTTAGAGTGACTATTTATTATGGAAGCTAACATGTTAATACTGTAGCACAGTTAATAGCTGGTCGCTGAATAAATCTTTAAATCAAAATCAAATCAAATATGTAACTGCAGTCAGTGTGTGGATATACTGTTAGTTAAGATAGATGAAACTGAAAGGGTAACAGAAACAGATGAAACTATATGCAGCTTAAGCGTCTGGGTTTTATGACATGTTTTATTTATTTACATACATACTTTTTACATACGCGTGAACGTCAAGTTAATTCATTTACGCTTCATATCATTGGTGGACTTTGGCATTTCAATGATAATGAGATTATATATATAGTTATCTCCTGTGAGCACAATTTTGTTTGCCTCTTTCTAAGTATAGTGTACGTAAAGAATTGAGCTAAATTAAAATAAATTGAAATTGACCAACCGTGAAATTACAGCAGTCTATACCACTCTATGTTACATCGACCTTTCCTAGAGTTTCTTACACCATACACCATTATCACTTTAATTTAACTATACTTGGTTCCTGAAATCTTGATTTTTCATTCTTTCTATCGTTTTCCAATATACCTTTAGTAATTTTCATTTATAATTATAGGGCTCCAAGTGTAAGAGAATTTACAGCAGTGACCTGTTACATTTGTTTTATCCAATTAGCTAAATATGTGTAATCTGAACGCAACACTCAGTTTCAGGAAGGCAAGTACAAATAATACTGTACAAAAATGGAAGACATATTAGACAACGTCAGTTATTTTAAACGTACTTCAGTTCTCCGTGTGGACGCATCGTTATGTCAAATATCTAAGAAAAAACAAATATGAATGTTATTATTATGTGTTTACCTTACAAATAATTTCCACCATATAAAAATGGTTTTCCAAAGAAAAAATGTTATGGGAAATGTAGGTATTAGTTTTTATTTTTTCAGGCTAAAATACCTCAACACGCAAGGGAGCCGCCAAAATGAATAAGACGGTTTCAGCAACATCTTCAGGTTGTATTGCATTATAAATGGCATAAATTTGGGTGGACAACTCGCTACTTCCGGTTGCCTTTTCCAGAAATTCGGTTTGAACAAGGCCAGGACTGATGGACTGCAAGAATTAAAACTTGAATTGTCACTGAACTTTTAATGCTTAATATTTTATGCAAATAATGTACTTAATTGAACATGCTGTAGCTTACTAAGAAGCGAAATTCTAATGAATGCAATACGATTTACAATATTTATAATCTAAGATTGGTGTACGCTTACGCTGACTCTAATACCGCTTCTTCCACTTTTACATATTTCCTTCCGTAAGCCTTCCGTGAGGGACGTAACAGCGTATTTTGTTGCAGAGTAAAAATTCATTTGGCCTGGATTGACATGGCCTGCCATGCTAAAATCAATCCAAAGCAATAAATTTAAAAAATTAGGATATTATTTTACAGGGAAACGGATTGTTTAAATAAAAATTCAATTATGTGGGGATTTAAATAAATTATTTACCTATTTATGTTTATGATGTGCCCCTCATTTAATTCCTTTTCGAGCATCGATTTCCAAGCATATTTTGAACACAAAGTAAGACCAATGACATTCGGATTTAGCATCTCCATCATTTCCTTAGCTGTGATCTCTGCAAATTTTTATTTATTTGGTCATTTTTTAAATTATGCACCCTAGTTAGCAAAAAATGTATGGAAAAATTCTCTAACCTTGAAGAGAAGACATTGATCCACTTCCGGCACAATTGATGCAAATATTAACACATTCATATCTGGACTCTATCCACTGGAACATAACCTCAACCTCCTTTTCATTTGCTATGTCAACTTTATATGGCAAAAGCTCTCCTTTCAATTTTTGAGCTCTGTAACCTTCGGCAGCTTCCTAAAATCAAAAAAAGGTTAGATAGGTTATATAGTAGTAAAAATAAGATTAGTAGAGTTTATTCTTTAGAGAAAGCTAATGTGTAGAAACGAATTGTCTGTCTCTCTGTGTGTTAGTGAGTCCGCACATAACTCAAGAATGCATAGAAAGAATATTTCAGTGTGTCTTCTTGGGACTAAAGGTTATCTTTTAAAATTGGGCTAATTGTCCTCCGAATAAAAAATAAAAGGTCTCAAAATTATATAGAATATATAAAATGAAACTTGTGACTAGTGTTAAGGTTTTAATGTCTTTTCTTTGTTTTGCTTTCGCTACTATGCTATACCCGTTTTGTAATGGTTATATTATTTATGTAATAACAATGTGCTGTAAAGCAATTTTTGTGAAATAAAATTATCGGGCATTTACCTCAATAGACTCAATATTTCTTCCACACCCAACAACAATCAGTCCGTTGTTTACAAAGGCTTTCGAAATCGCTGCTCCGATTCCTCCGCTGGCCCCAGTAACCAATGCCACTTTATTTGCCCAACGAGAAACTCCGTTTTTGAACATCTTGAAATTTATATAACGTCGTTCTTCCAAAAATTATATTTTACAGAGTCAAGAGTTCAGCAAGAGAGTGAACTTTACCTTTTGGAAGTTACAAAGGCAGTGATTCGAATATTTGTCTAATCTAGTCTACGATACAACGAACGAAGAAAACTTATTTATAGCTGCAGTAAACCGATTAAAGAAATGAGGCGACTTCTGGTACGAATACACCAGACGGATTCTGCCACCTAGCTTCTTATGCATATTTAAATCCTATTTCTTTAAAGTACTTATTTCCCTCAAAACTCTTAAGTATTTCAAAAATATAATTCAGGGCATTTTACCCCCAATAGTATAGACACTAATGAGAAAAAGGGGATAAACGGCTCGTTGTTTTTAAGTTTAATTTACTGTACCAACTTATCAGCTATACCATATACGATTTTGTTCTTATCTCTTTTAGTTGGTAAGTCATGAGAAAGGGTTGCTTCTATTTTGATATGTTTATGAGTACAGAATGAAACTGGTCTTCAACAAGTTCATCCTTCTGCCTACTTACACGTTAGCACCTACCCACATAAATATAAGTAATCCCATTTGGTATTTAGTTAGGAAATATATTATGACTTACTGACCCAAAATGAAACACTGAAATATAAATAAACGCTGGAACAATAATGGTAATATTATAAGATTAAGTACAAGACGCATCACAGAGAGAAGTGACTCGACTGTCGTCACAAAGTCGCCTATTTACTGGAAAACAATTTTAATGAACTTTTGTTTAAAAATTCTATTAATAAATCTTCGTACTGCTTAGCTGAACTTACCTGGCAGTAAATCAAACATTCATTTGTTTTGTACATTTATTATATTAAGCTTTTATTTTTGTAAAACTGGTTTCCTCTAAAAAGTCTTTGATTTATGAGAAAGTGGAAGATTTCATGGATACAATGATAAGAAATAACGCCCCCGTTACATGTTATTCATAAACAAAAAAGTTAAAATGGCACTGAAAATTACGACTTCACTTTCGCAACTATCATTGGATTCCTTGGGTATGATGACAGGATGCCAGCATGGTCAGAGGCCAGAGCATATTAAATTCAATGTCGTAATTGTAGTTATTTGTTGGCTGCTATCTTTTAATCTTTTTTGAGGCATGATTTATTTTAGTAACGTGAAGCATCTCTCTGATTCGTAAAAGATTTAACTGTCAAAAGAACTTGTTTGCAACTTGCAACATCCGTCATTCGCAGTTTTTCCTACTTCTATAATTTTTTCACAACCATTATTCATTTTCTTAATCCTCATTAGTATAAAAGGATGCATCGTCCATCAGTATACAGTTTGAGAATTACTCTGAAATAGAGCTTTCGCTTTATTAAATATGTAGGCCTAATTAATTTTCTTTGGAGAAACCCAATTTCTCATCATCGTCAAACGAGGTCGTCTCAATTTCAACCTGTATAACCTGGAACGACAGAGATGGGCCAATAGGAGATTTTAACCGGAGAAGTAAAATGGGAAACCCAGCTACAGATTATTGCCGTTGTTGCTACTGTTGCTGTTGCCTCTCAATACCAGATGTCCGAAAAATCCTTTTGGCAACTTCAGTTGAGAAACTATCTCGATATCAAATAAATGGAGACAATTAAACCAACTCAGAACATCACGGACTCGATTATTTTTGGTGAAGAACAAACAATTCACCGAAAAGGAATAAAATGTTCAAAGCAAAGAGAAAAATATTTTTGACTACATGAATAACATTTAGACGGCTAATCATTTTCCAAAACTTTTTCTCACCCTTTTGGCAACACCTTTACCACATCGGCAAATCACTCCCGATTTTGATATTTATGTCCCTGAACAATCCATAAAATTCTTTTTTACCTAACCTAAATTTACCGATTTAATTCTCTCTCGTTTTGAAATGAACTATCATAAAACTGCATTGGGCAACTATTATTTCGATGGAGGATTATTTAATTCTGAATATCCTCTTTTATGACTACGAAAATTACTACGTAAATCTTTTTGCCTCATTAGCCCACATTGCGGTGAATCATAGAGTTTTTCGTATCCAGTAGGTTGCACAATAACTTCTTGGACACCCTTTTCAGTCATTGGCGTTTTTACTGCTGCAGTTTAACCACACTGTCCTTACCGTCTCATTAACCCATTAACGCTATAAATGATAGGCATACGGCATGAGTATGAGCAACTATCTTGACGTGGATATTTAATGTTTCGAGGATTTTCGATCGCATTTCCTCATACCGATATTTTGATCAGCTAATGAATGATGTAAATATGTAAGTTGTGGCAAATTATCGTTTCTCTGCGTAAAGTATAATAACCTTAATTATTATTTTTATTAATCTATAATTTATTATTAAAGCATAATAACCTCTTAATCAACGTGGCAATATAAAATATATACAATACTTAGGAAATCCCTAAGTCTCTAGAAAATAAAACGGAAATACTTCGTCAAGCTAAAAATAAACCTGTTAAAAACAGCATGTAACAAAGAGTCGCATCGAAAGATAGTAAAGTCGGGAAGGACAGTGGGAAAGTAAAGACAGATGAAAGTTATGTGTAGCTAATGATACATTCTGTTCTGTTCTGTTATAGAAGTTGAACAACCTTCTATAGAGAAGGTGTCCAGGGCTCAGGCCACATAAACGGGCTCATTGCCAACTTCTCTGAGGCAGGCATTTCCTACCTACAACACATACCAGCAACTAGTAGAGCCTATGACATATCTGACTGCAGTGGGTTGGGGAGGGTTCATATACTACGAGGACCACTTTGAGGGGGGGTGGGGGTACCCGAAATGTCCTCACCTTATATGCTACAAGATGGCTAAATGCTGCGAAGTGGTCCTCAAGGCGGGGGGTGGGGGTCAAAAATCGGCCAAAAAAGTCCTCGTAGTATATGAACGCTCCCTTGTTAGATAGTATTGCCTTGTATGAGTATTGCGTTATTGTGTGACTGCCGGTTGCTGTGTCCAGCTCTAACGCAAACGCACAGACGGACAGACAGATTGGGGCATTATTATAAGGATTCGCTATGGTCCTCTTAATAAATACTGACTTATAACGAAACGAACAAACGCATGCGAAATTTCATCATCTAATCTAATTGGAACGCAAAAAAGTATTTAAACTTCATCGCATTTGCCTTGTACCTCAAATATCCATTAATCTCATGTCAGTGCTGTAACGTTTTGTACTTTTGTACACAACCTATTTTAGCTAATAATAATATCAAAAACAAATAGTGTCATTTTATGATTTTATACGGATGTGACTTGCCAACCCCTATAAATATCATCACTGGTTGCCTCTTCATAGAACAGGTACTTTACTTACAATGAATTTGTGTAACTTTAAAACTAGCAATAGACGAATCTCAAAATATTGCCACAGGTATTCGCACTACTTGTCTCACATTCTCACATGCATTTGCGATTCAGCCATTTGGCCAATAACTTTGAAGTAAGTGGTTCCAGGCTATTTTTGAGACTGGTCTATAATTACAATATTTTCTTTTTTTTCTTTTTTTGAAAATCTGTTTTAGCATAGCAAAATGTATATCCCCTCAACTGAAGAGAAAAAATGTTCGGAAATAACTATCCTTACTATCCCATTGTGCTGATTAAAATTCGTGCTAAATACCCATATTTAAAACTAAACCCTTATCATGTGTATTATTTCCTATTTGAAAATAATTGCCCCGTTCTTAATAATAGCCCCAGAGTGCATATTATCCACTTTACTTTACAAAATTATATCTCATTAGACTCACCGAATGGGCACCGACAATTAGGTACAATCGCACTACAATATTTTACTGCGTGCAAAAATGGCCGACATACTGATTCATAACGCTGGTAAGATACCACCTCTTCGACTAAACACTAAACCTGACCTATTCCAGTAATATATGTTCCATGGTATTCCAGCTAAATCCTTCTTTGTATCTAATATCTAATTACATATTCGAGGGCTGCCGATAATGGGCAAGCAACCTGTGCGCCGCAAAAACTAGTTACTCCAGTGGTCACTCCACAGGTTTTTAGCAAATAGGTTGAATAAAATAGCTAATTGCAAATGTTTGCTCGCCCATACTTTTCTCACAATAAAACAGGGACTTAGTGATTGCTATTGCGACTCTCTAGACGGTCCAGAGTCCAGAAAGTAAGTTCCGTAGAAGAAGCAATTTTATCAACTAGACAATGTAGGCAATCAGTTTTTGTTATTCTCTGTAAATTATGGGCCCGATTTTGTAAAATCTTCATAAGTATCTTTTCAAATACAAAACTTTTTACAAATTTTATGTATTTTACAAATAAAGAGAAGAAATATGCTTTTCAAGGTATACTATGCTATGCTATAAGTATGAAGTTTCAATCTTTCAATACTTCATTCAGTAAAAAAGCAAGTTCCATTTTCTCCTTTAGATACAATTCATCACCATTGTATTCCGATGTTCCACCCAACTCCCCATTTGGAAAACGAATCGAAATACATAAATTACCAGTTGAATCACTACTTCCAACTGGCATGTTAAGATGAGGGACCTGGAATCGCAGTCTTAAAAGTGATTGTTTAGCATCTGTCTGCTATAGTACAGGGAAACCCTACGCTGTCCTTCGTGGCAGTCCAATCGTTAAAAATATCCAGTCTTTGGTTGCGAAGAGTACAGCTCGCACCTTTACTTTTCCCAGTTTTACATTTTTAAGTACTACAGGTATTCTTCAAAGCATTCTTTATCTAATTTCAGTCTTTGAACCCTAGCAGTCTTTGAACCCTTCGCGTTCAAATCAGAGATTTCAAAAAAATTTCTCCAGGAGTCCCGATTTCTTCCTACAACAATCCACGACAATCATTTCCATAATAGATCTCTAGATTTCAATGGGCACTACAACTAATTTTTGTTTTTTTATTTCACAGTTTTATTGAGGTTATTTACAAAGTTTTTTGTAGTACGAAAAAGCTGAGTCAGTTTGTCAAGAAAAGTTGTGTTCTTCAGTATATTGTCAGTGTGTTAAGTTATTCCCATCAAAATTGGAAAAAGTTCAATTGGTAATTTTATGACATGCCCTTAGAGTTTTCCGTTAATAGGTAAGCGCTTAAGTTTGTCACTTGGATTTTTTAGAAGCCAATTTAAAACTGGAATGATGGAGAAACCAGTTTTCTGAAAAAGTGCATCTTATGTTTATCATATTTGATATAGTTCTTGATTTCCTGGTTATTTTTTAGATGTTTCTTGGCCTAAGAGATTCAGAACCTGGAATACCCAAAGAAATGGAAGAGTATACCACGGACGCTCAAAATAGCATCAGAGATTTGCCCAAACTTTTAAAAACCTTGAAATCTCGAGATGGTTTTGAAGACGATTTGCATTGGGTTAATCACCACCTAATTGGCAATTACTCATCTTTCCAAGGTCCTTTCGGCAGTCGGCGATGTAAGTAAAGTTTTTCTGTCAGTCATGATACTCATGATTTATAGAATTAATACTTGTACAGTTGTAAAGTAGCACAGGTTATGATTATACCCACCGCATAGCAATTACATAAAGCATAAAACAACTATGTTTTACTTAAAACTGGATTTTCCCAAAGATTCTCTTTAAATGTTACAATAGGAGGAGGAATCCTATTTCAAAAGAAACCTTTCTTGTAAAAATTTTTTTCCTATTTTAAGATTTAAAATGGGAATTTCTTGTTCTCTAATCCTATTACTTATGTGAGCCATGATGTGTGATCCATGATAACAGAAAATGTATTTGCTTTACATTTTTACCTGTTATTCAAACTGGAACAATTGTTGTACGGGGATTTTCCATTAATCCTGCTTCCTCTAGTATCTTGGAACGTTTTGAAATGCATTCCCTGCTTGCTATACAATCCCTGCCAAGAGCAACGGTTTGCATAATCTTGAGAAAGCAATCGTTAGCAAACTTGCAGTGAAGCAGTCGTAGAGATTTTCTCAAGGATATGCAGTATGCACTGAACATTTTTGTTTTTCAGTAAAAAATTTTGAAAAGGAAACAATGTTAGTGCAAATATAATGGTACAAAGCAATTCCAACTATACTGTGATCATGCTTGGAAATATTGAAGAATATAAAGAACTAGAGTTACGCAGTAGATATATATAGGTGTATACAAGTAAGAGTAATAAATCATTTTACATGTTAAAGTAGGTAAAAGCCGGATGTCTTCGAAAAACCAATTATAACTCGTCTTTGTAGTTTCCGTGTAGGTATCATATTATAAATACTACCAGAAAGAAATCTTGCATTTTAATATAGTTAGGATCAGGAAAGAGCCTACATACATTCATTGTAAATAAGTAGTAAACATTTAAGTATACTAATCTGTTTTCCATATCTTTTGGATATGTAATTTCTTCCGTAATCATAACTAAGCTATAAATATCTTCCTCTATGGAAATTGAAAGCTTGAAAATTAGTAGTATGAATTGAATTGGTTTAAATGAATTGATTTGTAAAGGTATTTACATGGATCACACTGCTTCAGGAAGATCAGTGCAATTTATAGAAGAATTCATCTACAGGAATGTCCTCCCTGTGTACGCAAACACACATACTACAATCTCCTACACATCTTCCCAAACAACCAGTTTGAGGTACTATCTGTCAAAAAAATTGCAGTATTCTCCATTTGTATTCCTGCTGGGTCGTGACTGACTACCTGTTGTAAAGTTATAATGTAGTGATTTGCATAATATTTCAGAAACGAAGCTAGAGATGTAATTAGGGAGTGCGTGAACGCATCGAAGGAGGATGTGGTTCTTTTCACTGGATCCGGAGCTACCGCGGCCGTCCACAAGCTAGTCCATATGGTACAAATCAAAGGGGATCCAACACCAATCGTTTTTATTGGTCCTTTTGAACATCATTCCAGTATTTTACCCTGGAGAGATATGGGAGGTTTGGTACGTCGCAGTTTCATTACAAGTTTTTACACGGATAATTGTAACAGTTAGAGAACTGAGAGTACCGCCGGACGCATCTATTAAATATCTCTTGATTCTCCTTGGGAAAAATAAATAAAAACCCTGTAATACTACTAACAAGGAGATTTCTAAATTTTAATACGCAATTGAACAATGTATTCAAAAACTAGTTCACATGCAACAGGATCTTCCTTTTGCTTCTAACCTCTAATATTATCCACAGCATTTCCATTATAAAACTTTTACTTTTTCCAACATTCAATTATGCAGTGCAGATGAGGATTTAATTCACGAATCATTTTGTTAAACAGATTATCAACATTCCAGAAAATGACTACGGAACTTTAGATATCAAATTTTTGAAGAAGAAACTGGAAAGTATTGCCAGCAAAAGAGAAAATAAAGGAAGACTTCTGATTGGTGTGTTTTCCGCAACATCTAATGTCACTGGAGCGTTGACTGATGATATCGCCGTAACGGTTTTACTTCATCAATATGGAGGTTTCGTATTCTGGGATTATGCTGCTGCCGCTCCCCATGTTAAGATTGATATGAATCCCTCCGTGAACGAAGATGATAATTATGCTTTATACGAAAGTCTTGCTAGAAAAGACGCGATATACTTTTCTGGGCATAAGTTTGTTGGTGGACCGCAAACTCCTGGTAAACATCTTTGATACATACCGCTGAAATTTTTTTGCTGTCTTTGTGGAGGTAGTTAATTTCATTCAGTATTTGATTATTCTTTACGCACATAGGTGTCCTGATTGTGAAGAACCACGTATTTAGGAATGATTTGCCCCACAATGGGGGAGGTGGTTCTGTGTTTTTTGTCACCCCAGAAAGACATCAATATTTACAGGTTGAAAGAAGATTTCAATTATACAGTAATAAAATTGACGTTCCATATTCCACATTCAGTACATTGATTTTTATCTATTTTATTTATTTGTTCTAACCTTCAGGATAAAACGGAGAAAGAAGAAGGTGGGACTCCTGCAATTATCGAATCAATAAGATTGGGATTGGTTATGACTTTTAAAGAATCAGTAGGAGTGGAAAACATCATTGCCAGAGAAGCCTTTTTTACAAAGTTAGTTTTACAAGTTAATGCAGTAATAAAAGTTTAACAATTAATATTACTGATTAATCATTTGTGATCTTAAAATTTTAGAAGAGCTCTGGACAGATGGAAGAAAATTCCGGAACTGATGATATTAGGAAATCCGTACTCAGTTCGAGGCCCAATTATCTCTTTCCTTGTCATCCATTTGCAAACAGTAGGCTCATTCATTCACTTATTTTTAAAGCATACCTATTCATGTAAAATTGATTTCGCATTTTAACTTTAAATGTACATTTTGTGTCAGGGTTACTTCCTTCATCAAAATTTTGTCGTTGCACTACTGAACGATCTGTTTGGAATACAATGCAGAGGTGGTTGCATGTGTGCTGGACCCTACTCCCAGACTTTGTTGGGGATCAATTTAAAAGTAGCACAGAAATATGAAGACCTTCTATCTCAAGACAGGTAATAAAGTTCGCAGAGCAGGGATTCAAGAACCCCTATAAAGGGTTTAACATATTTAGGGGGTATGCCAACTATTTACTGCCGGTAACAAATGCCACTTGCAGTATTAACATTTATGGCTCCACAGTTTGAGCTAGCTTTTCGTTGTAAACTAGTATTCTAGTTCTTCGTCGCAAAGTAAAAAGCTGAAAACGCTGGACGACTGGAAAAGGGTTGTCTGAGGTCACGTGTATGTTATGTTGCTGACGCAAAAAGGTCTAACGTAAATGCGTAATTACATTATAGTAATTAAGCTATCTACTTATGTATAACTTGTACCAGTGTCGCAAGAAAACATTTTTAACACCAAGTTGCCGTCTTAAAATCTAGTTTCCTCAATAGTTTGGCTTTGCATGCTTATTTTTATCCGGCTAGTTATAAAGGTGTTCTCATCGTGCGGATAAAAATATGTAAATATAGTCACTTGAACGGAAATGTTAATTTTCCACATCACTGGCTGGCTAACAACAAACATGCAAGGGGCTCATAAAATGTGGGCAATAATAACCACTACATTGCATTAATCTAAAAACTTCGGCTGGGATGTTTAGATTTTTAACGAATTCATATAATAACAGTTTCAATTACAAGAACTGTGAGATCTTAAGAATTTTAAGTACTTTTCAATTAAAAGTACTTTTGCTATCGGTACAAATTACAAAGTACTAACTCCAAGGTAAACTACATTGCAAGAGCACCGTACAACTTTAGTAATAAGAGATCCCTGTTAAAACAATAATCTAGAGTGCATATAATATGACAATGACAATAATTGTAAACCCATAAATAAAAATAGGTTTGCAATTGCAAACAAAGTTGGTTTAAATATTGTATTATAATTTGTGGTTATGCGTCTAATCTATTCTATGTTTTCATGTTTTGCTGTACCGTTTAGTCGTTATTTCCGGGATCCGTTTGGCAATCATAAATGTGGCGAACCAGAATATGACCTGATTTTTAAACCAGGATTTACTAGAATTTCTCTGCCATTTCATGCATCTATCGAAGAAGTTGATTTTGCGATCGACGCTGTAGAAATGGTTGCTCGTTTGGGTTGGCAACTTTTGCCACTCTACTCATTTATTCCCCAGGATTCAAAATTCTTCTATTGTCATCTCTATGTAAGAATTAAATTTTTGTATTATCTTCTTTATGCTAGAGTAAAAAGTTCTCGTAAGCTTTTTAAACCAGAAATGAAGGAATGCCATGCAGTCATATAACCGATAACATTTAAAGATTGTTAAAATACTTTTTTTATGGGATATAAATTTACAGCAATCCAATGGAGTACTAAAGGACAAATTACTGAATGGGAGTAGCAAAAGAGATTACGCAAGTTTCCCAGAGTGTCTTCATCAAGCACAATATTTGATGCACAATAATCAAACTGTAAGTTTTACACAATTTAAAAAAATTACGGAGTAATGGAGTTTGAAATCATGTGTACCGTCTTTGTAATTCTTTTTTCAGGTAATGAAAGCGTTCTACTTAAAGGACGATACAAAGAAATTCAATCCATCCTTCCACCCTTTACGATGGTTTCTTCTACCCTCAGAAGCATTAGAAATTCTAAAGAATTCTCCCAAAATTAAATTAATAAAAAGTCCTACACCTTTTTCTCCAAAGTACAATGTTTATAAAAATCTTAAAACGCACAATCTGTCGCCTGGAAGTATTCCTTATGCAATTGTACATAACTCTTGCTGGAACCACACGAATGAGGAAACTTGTCAGTATTCACAGAAAGTTCTTTTGACTAGTTCCATGAGGAAAACTAAAAATAGAAATGAGAAGGATATGTGGAAAATAACAAAAACTATTCAGGATAGTGAACCAGTAAAATTGCACAAATCTCAAAGTCTGAACTTTAAGGATTCTTTAAAAGAAAACCTTGGGGTGTCCAAAAATCCGGGAGGAGGGTTAAGTTTTGTTTCAAAAGAAGAAAATCGTTATCGTTCGCATTTGTCAGTTAGCTGCTCCCCCTCACCAGTTCAAAACTTGAAGCATCGAATTCAGAGAAGCAATTCTTGCAAGGATAATGAAATGGAGCATTTAAGTTCTGGCTACCATTCTGAGGAGGCTGTAAACCTAGGCTCACACCTATTATCCGAGCAATCCGTTTTAATTGAGAGAAACTTAGCGAGAGTGTTAAAAGACCAATTAGATCAAATGAGATTAGACATGCGAGCAACAGTCGACGAAATAGCCGTTGAGTTGCGTAATGAAATCCGAAACATTATGCCATTTTCACAGGACTCATTATTAGCACCTAATCGCATGAGACATGATAATTGTAGCGACAGCGGCAGTAACTTTTAGCTCTAATGGTGTACTATACTTGTGTATAAGGACTCCAAATGGACATAATGAGCATACTCATTAAATTGAAAGCTTTGATATTTTTGATTAGACCAATAAATCAAATTTGCTTTCCTCAAGGACAATAATTATAAACAAAACTGAAGGAAACTGGTCTTTCGATTCAGAACCAATGAAGATAATGTTCGATCGAACAAAAAGCAAAGTACATTGCAATATTTTATACTTATTTCCGTTTGTAAAGAGTTAAGCATTGGTGGGTTCGTTGTGCAAAATGTTATACTATAATCTTAATGAGATGTTGCGTACATAAATGCATTTACAATAAAACATGCACGTTAAATTAAAATTGCATTCTTAGTAGATATTCATTTTGTTCATGAAGTGTCATTACCATCATTAGAGCTTCGTATTGACTGTGGTTTGTTTATAGTATTTATGAACACATAAATATGACTGCACATTAATAATTATACTTGCAGGGTTTGTGGGTTTGTGCTAATAATCATCTCCACTCGAGAATCTCAATCCCACTTTTCTGCAAACTGGAACTGGAGTTCCCGAAGAGTTCAGTTATTAAGTTCCCGGCTGTGGCAGACAGATAGATTTAAGAGTATCTTTTAATGCATTAATTACACTGATTACTTACAAAAGGAATTGCTCAAGATATTTAATAAATTATGTTTCGGGAAACTTGAATTTGTCACAATTTTGAGTAAAAATATCTATTCAGTATAATAAACAACAGTAGGCTCAATCTCTATATTTTAAATGTATTCCTTGTCCACTAGTCTACTATTCAAAACATTTATTTTTAATTTTACTAGGTTTGCATAAATATTTATTAGTGACAATAATTAATTCTCACATTACCTTGTGGCTCTAAAAATCGTGATTTGATTCCCTTAACTAGGAGTCTATTTACAACCTCGCGAACACAAAGTTGCTCAATTATAGTTTGTTTTGTACTATATAATGAAGTATATAATATGTCCAATTGTTATTTTAGGTGTGAAAAATTAAGTACTTTCCAGTGTTCCATATTAAAGAGGAGTTTTCATGCATTCGAACCTTTCGTCTTGTAATAAGACCCATGGAACAATGCTTTGGGTTATGAATATAAATGATTGCATTAAAAACCAGAGAAAAAGAACCTTGCTTTGTGTATAACTGAAAATTAGTTTCACTGAGTAACCTAAATCTTGCAGGCTGCGAATACTATAAAAGTAAATTGGATTACATAATAAGAGCATAAAATGCAACTAGAACAGAAAGAGTTAAATCTATCGTGTTCGTGGTCGGTTAGTGTTTTATAGCATGGCATTTCAAGGCAACCTGGTTCATGTACTGCTTTTTCATTTTTCTTTGATTACTTACATATTATTTGCGTGAATTACTAAACCAATTTTATTGTAGTTGCAATCGGCGTATTCTGCCATTATTATTATTTATTTTATTCCCTCGCTTGCTCTTTGTTTTACTACATTACATAATACGCCGTAATTATAGCGTGTAAATAAAGATACCTGCCTTCACTCTGTAAAAAAACTAATGCATTTATAGAGTACCTAATATGCAAAGTAGTCCTGAGAGCAAAAGCAAGCAAAATGCAATGCCATGATCACGAAAAGTGTTTTGCATCCCACATTTAGTGTGGCCAAGAGTCAAGTCAATCTCATGGACACCGATGTCTGTCTTTGCAGGATATTCACTCAGTCGTTGGTGATGGTCTGCTCTTTAGTTCCAAGTCTTTAGTTCGGCTCAATTTCTTATGTTTTAGTTTTCCTTTTTTCTGGTTCTCCTTAAAACTCGTTTCGGTGTATTACAAAGTTTTGGACGGTGTAATTTATTCCTTCATTTGGTGCACTTGTAACGACCAATTCAATGCAAATATTAGTGAGTCTTGAATATTGTGCTTAAAATAAATCTTAAACCTGCAATGAAAAGAATAGTAGGTTACAGTAGCTTCAGTGTTTTGTTTGTGATGACTCTGTGTATCTTTGCAGGTATGTTAAGTATTCACCACAGACAAATTCTCAATTTCGTGCATGTACATACAAAAAACATTTTTCAGTTTTAATACAAACATTTCACGATAAGTTCTAGAGAAAAGATATAATAAATATATTTATTTAAATTACAATTTTCTTGTAGTTCTCTTGTACATATATATATTGTACATTTTCTATTTAAAATGTGTCAATTGGTATGCATTACTAAATATTATTCCTTTTTTCAGAATTTGTCAACCTTTATCTGTTTAGTTGGACTATATTATATGTATACAGTTATGTAATATTGCAAGTGTGTTATTTTTAGATGAGCTTCCTTGTAAATAATGTATATTGTGCAATTAGAGCCGTCACAGACAGAGTTATTTGATCTCAGCACTCCTGATAGCGAGAAGATCAGGAATCCCTTCACTCTCAATCCGCAGTCTCAACCTGCTGAGGGATATAGCAACATCCAAATTATTTATAATGTACATACCCCAACACCAAAAGGTATATACCATACATCTATTAGATCCATGCACTATTTATATACAGGATCTAGGATAACTGCACGCGCATTTCTTCTTTTCTATTAATTACTGCCATAATTTGCTTTTCTGTTAACCTGTACACATGTATGGGCATGGCATTGTACTCTTCCTCCTAAGCAATATTATTATTACTTTACTACTCCTAATAATTAGTCACCATATATGTAGCAGTTCTGTTAACTCGAGCATATTCAGTAATATATGATGATACATTACACTTTTAATTATACAAGGAAGGTTAGAGTACTAAACGTTTTAGCAAACAGTTTGCGATTGCGATCACACCTTCACATCACCTTTATTTAATAAATTCTTAAGCATTTTCATCTGTGTTAGTTATACTACGTCTGCACTCTGTACATAGAGGGATACAATTTGTTTGATAAATATTTGTTCTTCTGTTTGCATGTAAATACAAGTATTGCACAATTATTTTTGTAAAGGTTGAACATTGAGAACATTGTAAATATATGTAAATAATGTTGAAGTGAGTGAGATGGCCTTTTAAATATTTACACTTGTTAATATTTAGGTATTTTAATATTTATATTTGGACATGACTGTGCTTTAAACTGATGTAGCCATAGCGGACCTCCTGAATACACGGGCTTCCATTCTTCTGCAACCTGCAAGAGGTCCAAGGAAAATATGGCACGATCCAATGGAAGGAGATATGTCGATGCTCCCCGAACCGCATCTTCCTTTGTACCCCATTCCTATGATTCCTCCGAATAATTTTATTATAGGATATCCGCTCACGCCACCACAAATTAAATTTCGAATAGGAATTGTTTCTGATATGGACAAGGACGCCATAGATAAATCGGAGACTGGGAAGTGGAGATCCTTTATGAAGGAAGGCAATCTCTTTGTTCAACAAAACAAAATAGATCCATCCAAAACAAACGTATGATTCAATTCATATTTCTTCAATAAGGAAAAATACTTTAGGAATAATTAGGATAATTAGGAATAATACTAGTTAATACAATAATAAAACTATTGAATTAATATTATTTAATTACAATGGTAATATAACAATGATTAAATACTTTGTTTAAATAATCTGTCAACCCAAAGATCATTCGAAATCATTTAATTGCAATTTGCAAATGTTACTTTTAAGATTTCCATACAATGGGATGAAGATGCAATTCACATAATAAAATCTGGATACAGCTTTTCACTTCGTGGAATGGAACTTTCAACACTAAATGTGTTCAATGGAAAATTATATGCTTGTGATGATAGGACTGGAATTGTTTACCAATTGGATAAAGATGGAAAGTCGAAAGAGATAACTCCGATACCGTGGGCAATTCTCGCAGACGGAAATTTTACCGGAAATAGAGGTGGGCAAGTATTTCTAATTTGTAGACAAATGACTTACAAATTGCTTCAGTAATGTGTTATTTTCTTTAGGTTTCAAGTGCGAATGGAGTACTGTTAAAAATGGCAATTTGTTTATTGGTGGAATTGGAGCGGACAAAAGAACCGAAAATGGAACCGTTATAAACGCGAATAATAAATTTGTGAAACGGATTTCACCACGTGGGGAAGTGACTCATGTCGACTGGAGTAGAAATTTCGAAAAAATGTCCAACGCCCTCAACATTCATTTTCCTGGTTATTATTTTCGCATTCTAAATTTCGAACTCACTAAATATACAAGTACATACATTAAAGGAAAGCTTTTAAAATTCTTCTTATCTTTTTCCAGGGTATGTGATTCACGAGGCAGCCGGCTGGAGTGACATTTTAAAGAAGTGGATGTTTATGCCAAGAAAAGTTAGTCAGGAAAAATTTGAAACAAAGGCAGATGAGCAAAGGGGAAGTAATGTCGTTTTGCTGGCAGATGAAAATTTCGATAATGTTCAGGTGCCATTTTAAAACAAAAATTATATTTAGTTCTTCAATTAATATTATTTAGTACTCAATAAATAATATATTGATTTTTTTAATGTACCCAGGTTGGTCACATTGGTCAGTTAATTCCCACGCACGGATTTGCCGGTTTTAAATGGATTCCTGGTACAAATGACCGATTAGTGGTGGCAATAAAGACATTAGAATCAGATGGACTTTTTCAAACATATATCATGGCCTTCGATTTGGATGGAAATGTTCTTCTGCCTGAAACCAAAATTACGGATCATAAATTCGAAGGAATCGAATTTTTGTAGCTCAAATTTCAAATTATTACTAATCACAAAATTAATAGTACTTCTGCAGTTCTGCATACTACTAAAATTAGGAAATTAGCTTTAATTTTTATACAGAATGATATAAATGAACATGCTTCGATATTCTATCAATGCGTTAGCATTAGCATTGTTCTAGGTGCTTAGTTGTTCCGAAGTTGTTCCTTAAAGAATAAACAAAAATAATAAATTGAAGAGTTTTTTCGGATATTCGTTTTATATTGTGCAATTTTACTAAGATAATTAATGGAAACGTCGCGGATAAAATAATTAATAGAATATTAATGGAATAGCGTATCTAGAGAGATGTGTGATGTGACAAATACCGACCGAAAAATTGAAATCAATAGGATTAATTAATTTATTAGAATTTTATTATATATAATTAGATTTTACGCATTACGTAAATGAACGTAATAATTTTACAATTTTATAAATTTCAGCCTTTTAAGAATAAAATGATTCAAAACAACAGTATTTTGTTTCAACGAATAAGGAGGACATGAATAAAATATGACTAATATGGACTACAAAAATATTTATTTATTACTGATAATTTTTATTTACCTCTAAATATTGAAGTGTATTAATTAAACATAACTAAAAGTATCAGGAAATAAAGCGGCACCTACGTATATTTAAATGACGAATTGTGCAAGGGTTATGCGGTTATAGAGCGAGAATGAGTTACCTTATAATGTGAGTAACCTGTGTTTGGAGTACGTATATACCTGAGTAATTATACAGCATTTCATTTCAAAAATTCTATAATAATAATGGTCATCCGATTGCATTTCATGGACATTAATAATAAAACATTGGCAACGAACCAATATGCATTGGGTTTATTTATACGGAGCATGAGCTAATAATCCTTAATCCTTATCCAAGTTTCTAAAAAAGTCACTCTTTCTTTTGGTTGATAGATTTGTGACATTGTAAATATCTTTTGAGTGTTCTGAAATGAAAAAGAGACTGAGCGGCAAGTTGGTTGTAGTAGGCATCGAGTCACTTAGTTGGAACTCATTTTAATCACCGTACAGACCGTACTGGACATTAATTGAAATTCATAGCAAGTAAAAAACTGAAAGTTTAGCTAAAAAGGTAAACCACATGTACAAGATTGTTGCATAATTAATCATCATAGATAGTTTGGTATGTACTTACTTTTGTTAAGCATTAATACTGTAAACTCCTGTAATTAAACTTAATTAGTACAGAACAATGCATATAAATTACAGGCCATCTTATTATAAACAACTAAAATCAATATAACTATAAATTGCTGACCTCAAAAGAATGAAAACAAAGTCGGTCTAAAGTATTTTGCATTATGAAGAATGTCCCGTTATTTCTTTACGCTGCAAAATGAAATACTTTTCAATGTTCTATGCACGATCCCTTTCCTTTTCCTTAAAAACCCCACGGAACAAAACATTGGTTAAGAAGGGGGCATTAAAAGCCACGGCAAAAGAACCCTGCTTTGCTGTACATCTGAAAATAGATTTCACTGAGTAACCTACATCTTATTCCACACTACGAATAGAATAGAAGTAAATTGGATTATAAAAAATCTAGAGCACTGTCGTCTTTGTCGTCTGTGTTGTGTTAATGCATGGCATTTCAAGGCAACCTGGTACATGTACTACTTTATCATTTTTATCTGAATCTACTTACTCTGGACTACTGGAGTGAATTGATAAACCAATTTTATTGTAGTTAATCCGTCACTCGTTATTCCACACTTGCTCTTTGTTTTACTCTTTGGCTTAATACGTACGCTGTACTTTAGTCAGCAGACCCGCCCTCACTTAGATAAAAGTACACCTTGTACCTGAAATTCCGAGGAGTAAATGCAAAATGCTACACCCAACTTCCGAAAAGTGTCATTTGCTCTCCACATTTAGTGTGGCCGTGGCCCAGAGTCAAGCTAATCTTGTTCACACTCCGATATCTGGCTTATCAGAAATTCATATAGTCTGGTGATGATCTGATCTTTCGCTTAGTGTCGTTTTTCTTTGCCCATAAAACTATCTTCATTGTTTTATGAATTCTTTTTAGCAGTGTAATTTATTCGCGTTTTTATAACACACCAATTCATTCCAAATTTCAGTGCCTTGACCCTCAGTTGTAATGAAAAGAATAGTAGGTTGCAGTGGCTTCGATGTCTTGTTTGTGATGGCTCTGTATATCCTTGCAGGTAAGGTATGCTATTCCCTATTTCATTATTGCCGAATTCTTTATGTGCATACAGACTATTATCATTGTATGTAATTGAAGAAGTGGTATGCATTATACCATACCCTCCTTAAAATCTAACAGTAAATCTGCAACGAGAAAAAACAGCTTTTAGATAATTATTTATTTAATCTCTATCCATATCGAATAATCGAATATATTGTCCATTTGTATAGACCATATAGTATTTGCAAGTGAATTATTTCCAGATAAACGATGAACTTCCATGATGTAATAAAGTATGTTAATTATGCTGTACTTTATGTGCAATATATTAGAGTCGTCACAAACTGAGATATTTGATCTCAGAATTCCTAGTAGAGAGGGGTTCAGGAGTCCGTTCATTCTAAATCGTCGTCATCAAACTTCCGATGGATCCTACAATACTCAAATTACATATAATGTACATCCCGCTGCACAAAAAGGTATGACGTAATAACTACAGTACCTTATACATACATTTGTTTGTAAATTAACTTTACTTAGGAGTGTGATTTAGGAAGGTAAAATGATCAAAAGGGTGAGTACTAAATGTTTAGGAAACGGTCAAGCATATCCGTCTTTAGTAGATTGAAATTAATGAACGAATAAAATTAAATGTGTAAGGTCGCATTATCAGTAGTTACGCTTTTTATGTGACTATTATGATTTATAATGTCATACCCATCTCAGACCCATCGAATGTAAGATCTTCTACTCGTCTGCATCATCCAAGAGGTTGGGACGATTCTGTGGAAGAAGCTGTGCCGATGCTTCCCGATGTGCATCGTCCTTTGTATCCTGTTCACAGTGCCTACAACCACCACCGACTACTTTCCAGCAGTTCATTCTCACAACCAAAAATTCTTCGCTTTGCAATCATATCGGATATGGACGAGGACGCCATAGATGCTTCGGAGAAGGGGAGGTGGAAATCCGTTTTGAATGAGGGGAATCTCTATGTTCAACTAAATAGAATAGATCCATCCAAACCAATTGTACGATCAACTTCTTTTTACTCATATTTCATATTTCATGATAATCTATAGATACTTTGCTAAAAACAAATATTTTAATTATTCAAATTGTTAGAAATATTATTTTCTATTAATAACAAATTAATTTACAATGTCACTTTTAAGATTTCCATACAGTGGGATGAAGAAGCAATTCACACAATAAATTCGGGATACAGTTTTTCTCTTCGAGGAATGGAGCTGTCAACATTGAATGTGTACAATGGGAAATTATACGCCTGTGATGATAGGACTGGAATTGTTTATCAATTGAATAAAGGCGGAAGAGGAATAACTCCGATTCCTTGGGCAATTCTTGCAGACGGAAATTTTACTGGAAATAGGGGTGGGCAAATATACTAAAATGGCTATTTTAAACGGTACAAATTTCAACTCTCTTTAGGTTTCAAATGCGAATGGGCCACAATTAAAGATGGGGATTTGTTCATTGGTGGAATTGGGGTGGATAGAAGAGACGCATTTGGAGTCGTAACAAATACGAATAATCTATTTATAAAAAGGGTTTCACCTCATGGAGAAGTCACTCACATTGATTGGAGCCGAAATTTCGAAAAAATGTCTAATGCTCTTAATATTCAATATCCTGGTTATTATTTTCCTATCCACAATTTAGCACCAACGCCAAATGCATAAGTTGTAAGCTAAAAGTGGTCCTGTGCTTAAACAGGGTATGTGATTCACGAGGCAGGAGGATGGAGTAACAGTTTAAAGAAATGGATGTTTATGCCCAGAAAAGTTAGTCATGAGAAGTTCGAACCAGCGGCAAACGAACAGAGGGGAAGTAATGTCGTTTTGTTGGCAGACGAAAATTTCGACAATATTGAGGTTCAATTTTAAATCTGTATTTTTATTAACATTACGTAAAAAGTAAACCCAAATAATTTTACACTCTTGTTTAGTGGAACAATTATTTTTCCCTTATACAGAATTACTATTATTTAATGTAAATTCTATATTTGTAAAATAATTTGTTTGTATTTAATAAGGTTGGTCACATTGGTGAGTTAATTCCCACCCATGGATTTGCCGGTTTTAAATGGATTCCTGGAACTAATGATCAAGTAGTGCTAGCAATAAAGTCATTGGAATTTGGTAGCCTTTTCGAAACGTACATCATGGCTTTCGATTTGAACGGCCACATTCTTCTGCCTGAAACCAAAATTGCGGATCACAAATTCGAAGGAATCGAGTTTTTATAGCTCAAAATGGAATTGGAAGACAGTGACATATTCACAGCAATTACTCATCAACATCCGGATGCTGCAAATTATAATTTTACACTTTTGTATCTTCCCAAGATTTCTTTTTCAAGAATGGATACGTAGAACATATGCTTAAAAAACGATAATTATTAATAAAATATTTATATTCTATTCATGAATATTCTAAGGAGATGAATAAATGTGGCTACTACAAAATTGTTGGTTATTTCAAATAGAAATCTGTAAATACCGAATTGATACGAAAATGTGCACAAGTTTTTCCATAAGACCATGGTTCCCATTTTCAATGAAATGTTCAACAGCTAATTTTCTCTGTTTATTTGACATCCTCGAAGATTTGGCTTATTATGTATTTATTGACAAATTATTATTTAAATAATATAGCTGCTACAATCTTATTTATTATAAATAAACATGCTTTAATTAATTTTACAAACATTTTATTTCTGCATAAAGTTTCTACAATTTGTTAGAAATAATTTCCAAGCTCAAGAAAAAACAATAAATAGTGCAATGTAAAAGTAGAATTTACAAGTAAAATTGCGGTTCCGTGCACATACGCTAATATACAGGTTTGACAATGATTTTCTATCAAATTCTCACAAATACCTTTGTTACAAGATTGATAACACTTGTACAACATCACATGCGTGTTAAATAAACTTTACATTGCATTGTTTCACAATTACAATAATAAATATATTTTCATGAAGGTCATGCCAAATAAAATTGTATGTTGAATGGTAGATATTGCTGTTTAACATTGCAAATTCTGCTTTAGAGATGTAATGTGAAAAATTACAATTAGGAAATTGCTTTGAGCAAAAAGTAAACCGAAGAAATTGCTTAAGATCTCAATGTTGCAGGATGCAGAAGTAAAAAACCATAATCTGTAACATCATTTCTTAAGTCACGCCAATTGTTGATTGAAAGCACACCCACTATTTATGTAATAGAGTAAAATCAGAACAAGTGCAACAATGTGAATTGAAAAATCTATGGTATTATCTGGAGTTTATATAAGTGCTATGGATTTTTAAATGTGCTTGCAATTAAATTAAACAATTTAGTTTTTGTGATTTGTGAGTGTAGTACAGGGTGTAACGTAAGGATTAAGCGATTTTATATAGAGAATACAAAATCGTTTAATCTTTATGCCACACCCTCTATATGGGCTGATTAGATTTGTGAATTCAATATTAACGATTAATTCGGACGGAATTGCAAGTAAAAATATTTACATATAAACTGATTTACTAATTAAATGTTGGTTATTGTGTAGTATTTGGTTGCAGTAAATCAAGCAGCAGGAGCAGCGGTGGTGGTAGTCGAGGTGGTTGTAGCCTCATCTTTTGTGCCCTCCTCCACTTTGACTCCAGCCTTTTCAATGAACTTGACAAACAAAGTTCTGTAAGTGTCTGGCCTATTAGTCTGCAAGTCTTCCAACACTTTGTCAATTTTCCCCTTTTGAATCTCAGTGCAGGCGGGGCACTCTCCCAGAAGGGCCTTCGCTACTCTTGGCTTTAACCAACGTCCTACGATATCACATGGACCTAAGAAAACAAGGAAATTCGCACAAATGAAAAAAAATTATTAAATGACCACATTTCTAATATTTATAGAAAATATACCTTTCTTATGTTATACAATGAAAGACAGTTAACAAACCTTCATCCAATAAGCATTTAAGCTGAAGTTTAAAAAGTCTATCATTTTTTAGATAGCTGTCTACGTCTACGGAATCCAATTCTGGTTGTAACCTCAAAGGATATTCTTTACTTTGAGGTGCAGCATAGGCCACTGCAAATAACGTAACTACCACAACAAGGATAATCTTCACCATTTTGCTCACGGTCACTAAAACATTCAAATCAAGTGTAATTTGTAATTCACACAAATATTGCTACAGATATTTAACCTGAAATCCGAATTATTTATAATTGCAGTAAGTTTGAGGTTATCCGACGGTAGACTGATTGAACTTTTGAAATATTTAAAAAGTGGTCAAAATCGTATTTGGCAAAACAATGAAAAACAATAATTCTACAAATGGCAACTTACGTGGATAAAATACAGTAGAGGAAAAGAGTTCAGCTTTATGGTCTTAGTTGAGTTCTTACGTCAATCAATCATCCAACTTAGAAGGATCTCTGGAATGAAGTGGTTGCGCATCTCTGGACTCCATGGGCTTTTATTGTTTCAAAGACAGCTTTTTTCTTCTAGCAAGATAATCATCTTAGAGTGGCCAAGTGTGTAACAACAAGCTAGTACCTATCAGCAGTTTATCGTATACTACCTAATCATTCAGCACATATTATGTACATATTTAAAATGGAATATTAATACTATATTACAAATGGACAAGATACTTTTTTCCCATTTTAGTTTTATAATGGTGTACTACATTACAGCTTGCAATTATGATTGATGTGATAATTGGAATGGACATGGTTCAGAATCACACAGAATGAAAAATCTACTATTAATATTGTAGTAAAAACATTGGACAAAATGAAAGACATGTATCCGGTGCAAATGTTCTAATGTTTCATTAAGCTCACTTTTGCTTAGCACGAGAATTTTTTGTTTAAAAGTAATTCAGTTAAAGGTTAGAGGAAAAAATATAGAAATTCACTCAGCTCCTTTTATACACACTAATACTTTCGTATATGTGCATTGCATATATTTTATACTTATTTCTGCAATCTGAACTGAAATAGGAAAACCTATTTTTGCATATATATTTTGTTGTGTAATGATATATAATTAATTCAATTATTACCAGGAAGGTTAATTTAGTGTGAGAATATTTCTCAGAATTTGGAAATGATAAACAGCAAATCTTGATAATAGTTAATTCCTTCAAATCATATCATAAATCATAGTCATATGTCATTGGTGTTTGGAGAAGGTTTCCCGTACTTCAATTATATAGTAAAGAGCAAATGTAATTCTTGATAAACTCATTATCAAAAAGCGTTTCTTTAAAAATGAGTAATTTTCTTGTTTGAGATATAATGATTAAATGATCCTAATGATTAAAAAAACCAATCTCAATTTCCTTAAATTGTTTAGACTATTTTAAAATCTTGAGGTGCGAAGTCCTTAAAGGGAGTATAGGGTGTAACAAAATGGGGACCTTAATTTTCGAAGTAATACCAAGAGAATGGAGATGTAGATTAAGAGAACCTTGGTGAATTTTGTGCACTTGCACATTTTTCCAAATCACCCTACCTATATTTAAACCCAAATTAAATCCTCTTCTGATTTTCTGCATTTATAGTGAAAATTCTCAATGTATTAAAAGTCAATACCTGCGAATTAAATACCAATACGAAAGGAAATGCGTAAAAGCGAATTAGCAAGGAAAAGCTGGGTGTCAGGTGCCATAATAAATATAGGGTACACCATATGCATTGCATATGCATAAGTACTAAAATGCAGCATTTAGGTATATTCTTAAGCGTACAATTTAGTACTCTTTCTTAACAATGGAAAACACATCTTTATTAAATGGATGAGGATGTCTGTGTGTGAATGTTTTGTATACAGCATTTAAAATAGCATTTAAAGCAATTCGCTACCATACTTATACTTTTACAAACCACTTTTTCTTCATTGTTCATAGGATCTTATCAATTAAAAAATATTATGTAACAATTTTTTCTGGGCAAAGTTGTTTAAAAGCATGAATCAGAAGAAATTAACCGAAATAGGGTGCAACATGGTGCAGATCTCTCTAGTTTCTCCAGCACCTCATGAGAAGACCCCTATAATTAAGCCCTTAGTGGATGTGGAGAATCTATCCGGCTTTTTTAAGTTTTTCATCCTTTAAGGCCAATTTATAGCTATCCCATTCCTATCAGTATCATTTAAAAGGGATCATTCACAAAGTAAAAATTTCAGTTCTCATAGTGACCCCCGAAAATCAAAATTCGGGTAATGTGAAGTTTTTTGTGAACGATCCCTTTTAAATGATACTGATAGGAATGGGATAGCTATAAATGGGCCTTTATGCACTTTATCCAATGCAGAATGCAGACAAGGCACGATAAAGGAAGTCTTTCTTATCTTTCCACTTGGCTTCCAGAACTGCGAAAGTAATTTCGGACTTCTTTGAAATATTTAACAGGAAACTGAAAGTTCTTTGAGTATTGGGTGATTTTCCAGGAGAGTATTTTTGAAACGTACATTTCAGTTAAAAATATTTCCCTTATTATCATTAATGACTACTTGGAATAGCATTTGCAATGTAATGATTAATTTATTTTATATGTCATCCTTAGATTTATTTTTTAAACTATAGATGCCTCGGTGTTTAATTTGAAGAATACGGTAATCTCACGGTAATTCCCAGTTTTGTTTCTTTTATTACTGACGTCTGCTAGATAGTTGTGCCTAATACTATATCTATATGAACAATGAACGATATAATACCTAAAATCTTAGTGAACTTTTTATATCATGCCCAGTAAATAAACATGCAAATAGCGTAGGTATGTCATAATATTTGCGTTTTGCTGAGGTGAGTTATAAAGTTATCTCTGAGAGCACAGGTACTTGCAGTTCGTATGACGATGTTGCCCACCTTGAAATGTTAACCTCCTCAATGTTCTTTCGTACAGCATCTACAATCTACTCTTGTCTACCCAAGTCTGCTCTTCTATCTTTACCTGCACTTATTAAACCTTCTGCACCTCATGCATGCTACCCTTAGTCTCAAGATTAAGTTCAACCTTTTTGCACTATTTTATTGTATTAAATAACTTCTCCACTTGAACTTCTTCACACATACACCTTCGCTTATTATAGGTATTTAAGTGTTACTTCTGTGCAACAATTACATTTGTTTTCATTACTCATTATAATACCTGTTTAGCTGGATTGTGTACGAATAGGTGTGCACAGTAAAACTAGTATAATAAATATAATATTAAACAAGAATTCTAGAAAACAATAATTAACACTGGATTTTCAATTATTTTGAAAACAACATCAAATATCAACATATTATCCAGCTTGTATGCATTTACGCATCACGTTAAGTAATGTCATGATTTTCTGACGTAAACTTAATTCATTTCTGCTTAATATTGGACTTCTGTTTGTATGGATATTATTTTAATACGTAAATGTGCTCGAATCTGGAATAAATAAAACAAAAGCAATCTTGTTAGACTGATTACCATCTATGCAGTTAATTAAAACAAAGACAATAGAGGCACAGTATAAATGCTATGTATACTTTTGCAGCTTTAAATAAATGTAATAAAAATAGCGTTCTTATCTGTTGGAAATGATAAGCGCTGCTTTTGCATTTTTTTATGCCCTTACTATTAATTCTACTATTAAACAATAAAATGTATCATTAAAGATTTTTAGCAATCTTTAAGTACATCTTCAGTTTTACAGTAATTAAGAAGAGTTACATAAACTACAAAACATAAAGCTAACTTTTTTAAGTAATTAACTACAATATTATTCATTAAAGCAGCATAAAAAGGAAGGCATGGAGCGATGGTATGCGTTGTGCAGGAAAACAAAGCAACAGTGCTTGAATTGAGTAACTTTTATAATCTTGATGGAATGATACTAGTTTTGACAGCAATATGAAAATGTACCGATGGACATACTTATTTTCTATTAACTGTCAGTCATAATCATAACCGGATTTAAATTATTTACACCAGAGCCCAAAGGGACTTTTTGTCCCCTTTCTTTAGTCCGAGTACTGGAAAACCCAACAGATCATATTTCCTTGTGAATCTTCAATCTTGTAAGGCTATACTATGGACTGCTACCAGACGATCAAAAGGAAATAAAATTAAAATTGGGTTTTATATATTGCATAACCTAAAACATTGTAGGTCTGTATTTCGGTCTGTATACACTTGCCATTTTTTACTGTGATTTTTGAAGTTAAAACTTGAATAGTGGTTATTGTTAATAAAAAATGACAATTTAAGTACAACGTATGGATTCATTTACATTTTCAATTTAGCTTCACTTTTGCATTTTAGTGGCAAAACAATTATTACTCTGAGTCTTTTTGCTAATAGAGTAAAGTATGTCTTTTGATGGTCCGCTAAGTTCTTAAGAAGGTCGTATGAGGATTACTTTACTTTTGTTTGGTTCGATTGTTCCATGATTTTCATTTTGCTTTATGTGGTGACTCAAAATTAAAGATGCTGAAAGAAATTGTTTTTGTTCTTCACGCTTTAATGACCACGACAGAAAATAAATTACTGACATTCTTTGTGTTAACATACTGATTACATGGAAGTATACTTATAAATGAAGTGCTTCAACATGAATAGTATACATTCACTTCAGCCGTAAAGCTGACAAGGAAACAACAGTGAGATGTCTTGCGTACATTTAAATAAATATTTAAAGTCTTTGATGATGAGACTGACTTAAAGGGTTGTAAAGTCGCTTAGGCAGATTTGGCAGTGGATGAGCCAGAGGGAACGTTGATTCCAGAGTCCTTCAAGTATTTGGTAACACTAGCACGGTAGGCTTCTGGACGCTTTTCTTGGATGAAAGCCAAAATCTTTTGCATGTCAAGGGTTTGCTTGGGGGTGCACATCAAACAATTTCCCAACAAACCGGCGGCCACACGGGGCTTCACCCAACGCCCAACTTTTGTACAAATAAATTCATTTTCACCATTAGAATTTAAATTCATTTCAGAAATTGTGGTCATTTTCACATAAGGACGCCACCAATGCTTAGATGGTCAAAATACATTCAAAATACAAAGTGTATCTTCAAATTACAAGTATTTAGCCCAACACTGTAAGATTATAATAGTAATTGAGAGATTTGCTTACCAACGTCACAAGGAGCTTGGTCCAAGACGCATTTCAATTGGAGGTCCAACAGTCTCTCGTTCTTCAAGTAATCGTCAACATTGATAGTGTCCAACTCGGGTTGCAATTTGATAGGGTAATCTTTTCCAGTTGGCACACTGTATACTCCAGCGATGGCCAAGAAGAATGCAATAGCAATTACGGATTTCATGATTTTATTTTATGAAATTTGCAGGATTTGAATCCCTTTTTCAGTTGTAAGTGAGTAAAGTTATTATTATTAACTGTGATGAGAAGAGAGTCGGATCACCGTTTATATAAGAGCAGTGTGGAAGGTCGTGCATTCTTGTAATGGACAAGGGGAAGGCTCCAATTATTTTTCGTTCGCCATCCTGTAAAAATAAATGTTAATTAGTTTGTCAGAACATCACTGAAATAGGTACTAAAATCAAAAGTGGCTACAGTAACGTCGATAACCTAAGGTTTCCTCTCTTGTTCCACCTATTTCTCTCTGTTTTTCGCATTATAAGATTACCTTGTAATATTCTCTCTATCCATTTGCATCGCACATATATCTTTGGGTCTGAAGTTCATTTTGATGACTTTGTGTGATTAGCTAATCAATTGCATAAAAGGAAAAATGCGTCAAAATTGTTCCTGTTTGGCTCTAATTCCTTCAATCGAGGATAGTGACACAAGTTTCAAGTGATAGTCGAGAATTAATTGCCTCCTGTTACCATTGGCAGGTCGGCAGCTCTTTTTCTCATAATCCCATAGTGTACCTGATCTTACTTCCAGGTCTGCCTTCATTGCCTACCAGATTCACTTTATTACAGGTTGCTTTTATGCCCAGATACCAGCATTAGTATAACAACATATAGGATACCAGAGAACTCATGTGGATAAGGTAGAATAGTATAAATGTGGAATAATGTTATGTCTTCCGCAGGTACACGAACAACATTCACAATACTGAGAAGTGATCCATGATAATCATTTTCGATCAACAATAAATTGCTGCATGTTCAAGAGATACAAATAAATATTATATACTACGTACTTTTATCTTGCAACAATAAACATGTGTGAAAATGTTGTCCACAATGCCGCAGATACGTTATTATTTTGTATCCAACTTCCTTCACTTTACAGTCAATGACAAGGACACTCTCAACAACTTCCAGAAATTGCTTAATCGCATGCATATCGTTCTACTCCATATTGATTGTTTATGCATACTATTGCAAATAATAAAACCTGTCTTTACCATAAGTACAGTAGTTAGCGTTGAAGACACATTGGTTCATAGTAAAAGATCCAGATTTGAGGATCGTCGGTGTTTGCTTCAATTATCTTTGAAAAATAAAAATTAAAGTTGTTTGTCCAAACAAAACTTGTTTGATTTTGATGAGGGAAAAATACAATATTATCAATATTATGTACCCTGCATTTTTCTAAATACCTATACATGCCAATAAATGCATGACTTCATCACACCAATTTTTAACACTATTTCAGAACCTCGGATTACAATATACTTTAGATTGCTTATACGTAAGAAAAATTTTGAAAATGCTTTACAGACCAACAATTTGCATACGTCAATACATCCTTCTTTTCACTATAACCTAAATTATAATATTTTAGTCAACCAGTCAACCTAAAGCAGTGATCAACATTTTTACATGACCCTGTGGAAAGTGGTTCAATTTTGCTAACTTCAAATTTTATTCAATATTTTTTTTACTGTTTTGTTTCGAAAGATTTTTAGCACTAAGCATACGGTCAGTAATTTTTACAATTGATGGATATTAAAAATCCGGTTTTATGAACATCCTCAACCTTTAAATTAAAAGATGTAACATACTTTACTTTAAAGTAAAGCGAGGATGGAATCATGATATCATGAATTGCAAAAATTAAAAGTTCTCATGGTCTGTTTTCCTGCGTGCAAAAAGTGGTACAAGTCAGGGCACATTGTACCACCTTCTGCTGCTTTATGAAACTGAACTGTGGTTACTTCAGAGCGGTAAAAGCAGAGCAATTTGGTTCCGTCGTTCTTGCGGTCAAACTTATTAAAGGATTGTAAAAGTGATTTTTCAATTTTCTGATTTTTATTGATGAACTCGAAAAATATAAAGTAAATTTGTCAGCCATTTTTGGAAAAACAATATTTGAAAACCACAGGGCTGGTGAATAATATTTATATTTAGCGGAGAAGACTGGTAATGGCCAACATATGCAATAAATTTTCTCATTAATCCATTCCTATTCTGTTTATCACTATGAAATACTTAAATGATTAATCTACAGTAGCGGTGTTGACAGAGTTGATAATTTAATTTTTTGTACCTGTGTAGGAATTTAAGATGATGTAATAATAGCTACCAATAACGTTGATAGTATATATTGAAGGACAATATTAATTAGCGTCTTTAGCGTAATTGTTTATTTCATAATCATGATGTAATATCAAGTAAAATTGCTTTGATGAAATTGTAAGAAAGAAAACGTTATTTTTTGAATTCATAAAATTGTTTTGGTTTGTAGATGTTTTGAAGAAAAAAGTTTCGGCATACGTTGAGAATTTTGTGTTTGTACTTACATTGTTACATTAGCCGATTGATGGATTCAATTCTATTACTATGAGGAGCGCTTTGGCTTATTTATAATGTGGTGAAGTCTGCAAAAAGTAAGTACCCTGATTTCTCAGTTTAATTTTTGAAAGTAGGCTTCAATAATTGCAATATTATGGTTGAACTCCTTTTTAATTGTTCTTTGCATTATTTTCTTTTCGAATCACATAAACTGAGTGAAAACTTGCATTTGCATAATTCTGAAATGTGTGTGATTGATAATAAAGAAATAAATCAAAATCACGGAGGAATGATAAGATTCCTCTATCTAATTAGTATATTGGATTGAATTCAATTACCAATGATAATTTATTTTCTTATAGGTTACCAAAAAGTGGGCATGGACGTAGAGGAATGTGAATCAGTGTTAACTTTATTGTCTTCCTTAAAAGTTAGAGTTCATAGTGCCTTAGAAACTATTAACAACTGCAAATCATCTCCGAGTTCTTCATCCCTTCAAAACGTCGTACCTTCACTAGATAAAATGGACAAAAGCAATGAAGATACATCTTCTACTCCTATCTCTAGAGATGACGTTAAGGCTCAAAGAGAAAAGAAGAAGGCTGAAAAGTTAGCAAAGAAAACTCAGTCTAAAGAAAAAAGTAAAGGAGGATCTCAGCAAGCATCAAATGAAGAGCAAAATGTAAAAGGTACCCCAAAAGGGACGAAAGCAGAGTCAAAGCCAATAGTAAAAGTGGAATCCTCTAAGAAAGATGTGGAACCAGAAAATCGCCTGCTGAAAGACAAGAACACAGAAAAATTGGTAGGCGCAGCCGATTTAAACTTAAACAAAGTGAAGAAACCGAGTGATTGTGAGAAAGGAAAAGGTGATGTTGTTGACAACACGGCGGAAAAAAGTAAAGCTCAATTAAAAGCAGAACGACGGGCAATTCAAGAAGCTCAAAGAGCTGCCAAAGCAGCCGGTACCAAGGAAAATACTGAAAATAAAAGTAAGAAACCTTCAGTAGATGTGAATGTTACTACCCCGAAAGGAACTCAAGGAAAGGAAAAAGCTATTCCCGATAGCAATAAAAAGGTAGGCACAGGCACAACTAGCGGAAAAGTTAATTTAGAATCAACGCAGAATCAATTACAAAGTAGCAGCTTGCGGTCTAAAGGAATTTCGAAGCGTCATGTATCCGAATCCAAAATGCAAACACTTTTCGACCATTTACCACATTCTGGAGATAGTAAAAGTTTGTTTCAAGGGTCCCAGACCTGTTTAGACCCTGCATTTGTGACTTTAGGCCAAAAATACGCCAACGGAATATTTACTTCATCCAAGGAGAGATGTATTCAGTTTTTAATTACCGTGCGGGAGTATATAAAAGTATATCGGACTCCACCAGGCAAAGATTTTAGATACGCTCTGGCACAGTCTCTTAAGCCCAACTTAGAATTTTTACAAAAGTGTCGCCCCTTTGCAGTCGCAATGGAAAACGCGGTTGAGCATTTTAACAACCTTCTGCGTAGTTTACAGAGTGAATCTGAGCAAAATGAACAGGAAGTGAAGGAAATGTTGGAAGAAGAACTGGTTAGGTTTGTTGACGAGAGGATCAACAAAGCGAAGGACGCCATAGTCCGCGAAGGTAAACGAAAAATAAAGAACGGCGACGTCCTTCTAATTTTCGGTTGTTCAGAACTTGTGTGGTCCATCATAAATGAAGCAGCAGAGAAAAATTCATTTCGCTTAGTCATTGTCCGAGACATTTCGCAATCCAACGACAGTGTTAAGGATAAGATTCTTTCGTGCATCGAGGGGTTTATCAACAAGAGAAAAAGTTTTGGAGACACGAGCGTATCTGTAGACTACATCGGCATTACAGGCTTAAGCAACCGAATCGAGACTGTCACAAAGGTTCTTCTGGACGCCGAAGGGCTCCTGGCCAACGGGAAAGTCATGGCCAGGGCGGGCACATCTCAAATCGCCCTTATGGCCAGTGAACACAACATTCCCGTTCTGGTCTGCTGTGAAACGTACAAGTTCTGTGACAAGAGTCCCACAGACTCTTTTTCTCTCAACGAACTTAAAAGTAGAACTGACCAGTTGGACTCTAATGATAACTATGACGGATATCTAAAGACTCCAGAATTAGTTTACGATATTACACCTTCAGAACTTGTCACCGCTGTAATAACTGACGTAGATATGCTTCCTAGCACTAGTGTCCCTGTAGTCTTGCGAGTTCAAGAAAATCGGTCCCGAAATGTTTAATCGTGTTAATTTCAATAACTAGACATTCAAAAGTGTAACCCAATAATTATTGTACATATAGCTGAATTACGTAAAAAGAATATAGTAGTGGAATTTGCTATTGTTTCGTTATGTGCCGTTAATATAGGTACTTTGGACTTGGAGGTGCACTTAACCTGATAAATCAACTTTAATTAATTCACTCACGACTTACTAAAATTACAATTATGTTTCGTATTCAGTTCAGCCCTTTCTAGAGAATGTAGACAGGTGATGGTAAAGGAAGTATTTGTTGTTATACAGTATATAAAAATATTTGCAATCAAATGCTAAAAGTGTAGTAATACGACTGGGAAATTTTCGTCCATTTATTTTATTGCCAACTATGTAATACTGCTTAATTCTGACACACAATGTACTACACGAGCAATAAATATTGTACAGTACGTGCCTGCTGATATATAAAATACATGAATGTATAATACACAGCAATATTTAATAAATACTTATCTTCTAAATATTTAATAGCTACACCCATTCATAATTCATACATAATTAGTTTTTAAATTGTAAAGTACATAATATCAACAGTTATTTATAAATTACTATTTACATTTTTTTGTATACACAAATGCACATATTACAATTTCATTTCACTCCATGCACTAGTTAATCTACTCATTCGTAAATCCCTTTCATTTCATCATTAGGCAAACATTATGTGCACTAACAAGTATTTAATGCAGTTATTTTATCACACTTGGCATTTCTTAACTTAGTTTAACTGAGTGAACTGAAGGCATATTGAAGGTTCTGTATAAAATAATACCCGTTATAAGTCAAGACAGATCAGCCAAATACATTTTAATTATTTTCTGAGCTTTATCCGAGAATCACAAAAAGTATATTATTTTTGAAGTGGATTATCAAAGACTTGTCTTATAAATTACGTTTATATTAAATATTACGTATATAAATTAACGCATTTTGGTACTAGTCTTGTATTTAATATTAATGAGCCTCCCTAGGATGTCTGTTTTACGGTTAGTGGTCCGATGAAGGCTAGGAGACAAGGCAGAAAGACGAGAGCGTGAGCAGCACCGAAAATGACGAGAGCCAAGTAGACTCGGAAATAAAATACTTTGACTAATTGCGATTGAGCAAAGGCCAGGACGACGAGTCCAACCACTTTCGTCAGCGTAATTCCTAAAATTATAGAGTGACCTTTGCCCTCCAAACTCTCCTTTGCTCTGTCCACTCGAGTTGACTGTTTTGAGGTGGTGAATGCGTGAACCAACACCGAACTGAACTCCGTAGCTATTCCGGCAATCTGTAATCAAACATTTTCAAATTATTATCAATATAATGCAAAAATACCTATTTAATTTCTATTAACAATTAAGTCAGTCATAAGTTAGGGAGAATGCGAAGGAATACAATGATTTTCAAGAACTGATAAAAACTCAGTGAAAAAAGCCATAAAATACTAAAAATCTTATTATTACTAAGGTTTAGTGTTAGTGTTTCTTGGTTTTCTCAGGGGCTCCTAAAAATTCCTTTTGCACTTGTTTTACATCAATATTCTTCTTGTTCATTGCTTCCTTCACGCAGTCTGTGTACATTTTAAGCAAGATATCGCAAGACGATAAATCCCGATCTCCTTTTAAGAATTTGTCGGTGAACCACGCATTAAAACAAGAATCATAAGAATGCTTAAGTGCGTTGCATTCAGAACCAATGCTGTTCATTACTGCTGGATTATGGTTTAGGAGAGAAGATTCGTCTTTACTTTTACTTGCCATAACCGTATTCTCACCCTAGCGTAGTCACTGTCACTATAATATAATATCTAACTTCCTCCTAACAGAGGAAATGTCCAGCACACACCTTCTGTCTCCCTATTAGTGGTTTTGTTAAATTACTATGGCACTCTAACAATAACTTTTTACAACTAGACTAAAACTGACAGCGTACACGTACTATACACCACACAACGTAAATTGACACAAAAATTGCATCATGCATAATATACTCTCATTATTTGCATTCAGCAGGTTTTGCGCTAGATTGAATATAATATTTATAGTCGAAGTGGAACAAAGTTTTCTAGAAAGAATTGGAGGATCTAGCCAATCAAGGGAAATATTATTTCAATATTGGAAACGAGTGATACAGCCTACACTAGGAAAATATTGGTTTGCGAGATTTTCGAACTCTTAGCTCCGAAAATTTCAAAGGGATGAGTAAAGCTTTGTGAATGCGAAGCAACAACATACGTTTATTGAAAACGCAATATTTAGGAACAGGGTAGTTTTCAACTGCAAATTTTATAATATTCGTCACTAATTGTGTGGTGGTCACTTAAAATTGTTAATATCTTCTGTCCATTGTGATGACAGTTGTGAGGAATTTGTTAAATAAAGGAAAAGATTATGGGATGTAAATAAATTGCTTACCATGACAAGATTAGCTAATGAGATGGCATTGAGTGGAATGCCCCAGAGGCACATCCAGCCTCCGACATTTGTGACAATCATGACAGTCGTTAGGATGATGAGTAGTGTGGAGAAGATATCGAATCCCGTAAGGATGAAAGTGATGGTGAAGACCGCGGCAATGGTAATGCCCAAAAGTTTGAAAGTGTCTCTCCAAACGTGCAAATATTGTTCGTAGAAAACATAAAAGGGAGAATAGGCAAACACTTGATGACTCGTCGAGTTTGTCTCTGTAAACCAAGGTGAACAGAACACAAGAACATCAGTCTCATTCACTTTTATGTCTAATCCGTGATACTTCAACATAAGTGCAGGACGTAAACATCGTAAAATACGACGAAACTTTCCGAATTCTATACTACGTACTTTATATACAGAGATTATTTTCTCCTTAGATAGTACTTTGACATGCAGTCTACGTCAAATATATTATTTACTTCTTTAACATAATCTCTGTATTAATTTCTGTAAAAAGTATTCTAAATAATATATAGACTGAAGAAAACGCAACACTAATAAATTCTAAGAGTTACAAGTTTGAATACCTTGCTGCAGCATTCGAGTAATATTGGCTGCAACGGATCTGGCCTCACTCATTGCATCCAAGTGATTTTGGGAAGTTTCTAGCCAAGTGTGATACGTCATGAAATTTGTTGGCCCGATCCGTAAAGGTCTTCCTCCAACACTCTTTACAAATGTTACAGAGTCAGCATGAGCTCTTCCTCCCTTAGGACACTCGTTAAACGGACTGTCTTGCAAAAACCATGAAATGTATCTGTCGAACTTCTCATAAGGAATTTGACCATTGTTGGAAGACACTTCCTCGTGTAGCTCGCAGCGCTGACAAATTCTATTTCAAAAATCGATATGGATTACCAAACAAATTGAAGCATTATTGTTCACAACCAGGGGAAAACAATAAAAAAATTAAAAAAATTTTTTTTAGTGTATTGATAATAAAATTTTGAGGAAGTTTTTCTTACTTGGCATCGATTGTTGAACTTGGACAAAACCCAGGATCCTGGACATTCCATCTACAGCAATTTTCATTGGAGGCCCAATCAATATAATCGTCTACCCAAGAATTGGACGGTTTAGCTATAAAAGTTCGGTTGGAAATTCGACTGGCTGAAAATATTTGGGAGACCAAGCTGTAGGGATATTCGCCTCCCCGAATTAAATTTCGGTTCTTCTCGTCTGCATAGTTAAATGTGGTGCTATTGAGGACAAAGTACAGGGGCTCGCCAACTTTAAGTGCATCTTTTCCTGCTTTGAAATAGTTGGAAATGTAGGAGTCCTTTGGAGTGGCGATTTGAGGATCCATTCCCACGCTAAGCGAAGGCATAATGGCCAAAGAGGAGCAGAACCAAGCAAAGAAAAATATCAGAATTCCAACTCTAACGGGAAATCTCATTAAAAGAGGAGCCCAAAAATTCTTTAGAGTTGCCTCAATACATCCAACACTAGGCTTAGTACACACTGGACGTCCTTGAACGCTAAAAGTGCAAATATTATTATAAAGTGTAGTCGTTTTTTATAAACATCGAAAATAATTAGCTAAAAATGTATTTTAATTACCAGCACAAAATATCGAACCGGTTTTGTTCCTTTCTGGAAATGTCCAGAGAAATAATGGAAATCAAACATGTGAATTGAAGAACCGTGTTCAGAAGTACGGCTGCTGCAGTAAAAAATGCAAAATGTCTCACAGAGGCTATCCCTGTCAGTCCACCTACATAAAACAAGAGATTTTTTACTAATTCAATTAGTTTTTGTAATTAAAATGCAGGAAAATGATATTGGGGAGTTTAACTTCTGTTTTCATTTGACATAATAATGTGTATAGTGGGTTACCCAATGCAAAGGCGGAGATAACTGCCAAAGAATTGAGAAGTAGCGTGGGAGCGATTTCTCCGACGACCCTCCCCAAATGTTCTGAACTTGTTTCTTCGTTTTCCCTTTGCATAGATCGATGGTGTTGAATAATCAAGTAAGCATTGTCTACAGCTACAGCGAGAACCAAAAATGGGAAAACTTCAATGGTAATTATAGTGGTGGAGACACCGAAGAAACTGAAAAACCCAACGGCGGAAGTTGCCGACAACAGAGCCATCAACATACTCGCCACTCCTATTGTTAACTGAGAATCAATCTGCAATGAATTAACACGAAATTAGTGTCTGATAGTCATAAATAGCCTTTCTAATAAAAAAAGTAGTTTTCTCATATCAATGATTCATTTCTCAATGGCAGTGACGTAAAAATCTGTTTTTAAGTATCCAGCAAAATATTAAGTTTACCACCAAAGGAAAATCATAAGAATTCAACAGATTGAAAATATATTTCTTAATCTTACTATAATTCTGGGAAATGTGGTAAATTCTGCGAGAGTGACAGCAACATATAGACACATGAGGACGTAGGAAATGACAACGGCCACAATTTGACTCCCGCTTCGGTTTTGCAGGATTTCGTCCTCTAAACTTCTTTGCGCGGAGTAGGACACGTCCATAAAAACTGGTTTTTGAGATTCGATATATTTTTTCATAAAAAGTATGAATTCAGCTTCCCATGCCAAAGCCGCTGCCAATTCTTCGGGATTTTCCCTATTTTCCACCAGATAAGTTATGACAGCGGTGTTTGCCTGTCTGTAAGCGGCTCCGTCCATCGCATCACCTAAAGTCAATAAACCAACAGACAAATAACAAATAGAAAATCCTATTAGCGTTCTGACTGTCGAGAGAAAGCCTCTCCAGTCGGTTTTGTCCTGTCTTCCTGGACAGGATTGTGATTTCGATTGTTTACCGTGCACAGGGTATCCCCCGAGGACTATCCGAGGATCGATCGCTCCTCCATGAGCTCCGAAGCAACTTTGATGCGAGGAAGTGGAATCCATCGGGAAATTATGGTGCTGGGAGCAATATTTAAAATGGTCCAGATAATTATCTTTGATTCCTGTTTCTGTCATCGGGGAACTCAACTCAATAAAATCCACTTCCAGTTCGATCTCCTGAATTGAGTTTTGCCAGTACCCCAAATAACTCAGCACAGTGCAGTTTCTGTTTTCTGGGTCCAATGGTTTGTGACAAACGTCCGCCAATTTCTTCCCTCCAACTTCAATCTAGTTCAATTTTAAATTACCACATCAAAGATTATAAACGATTTTAGCTTTTCAGGACTTATAACAAAATAAAAAATTATTTGATTTTATTAGATTAAAAAAGGCAAGAAATCCAGTTGTATTCTAAAAGAGATGAATTACGAGAATTTCCTTTTATGATTTCGTTAAGCTATGGTCGGCTTATTTTTAAGTCTTCTAATTAACTCTGAATATACCTCAGCAATTTTATTCTGCAGGTCAAGAACGGCATACATGAATTCTTTGTTGAAAATTGGTCCGAATTCTTCATTGCCGTCCGCAGTTCTATGTGTAATTGAAGGTAAATGTTTTGCTGTGACGATAATTTGTTCTCTCCGGTGCAAAGGACCAAAGGTGGAGTCGAAGAAATCTTTCTCCAGACGAGATCGGGAATTTGGGTCCGTCCATAGTTCTACAGTATCTGTGTTAATTCTCAGAAATATTAAGCCAGAGCACAATGATGTTATCACTATAAGTCCCAAGGCTAAAACAACGTATGGATTCCTGGCGCATTCTAAAATTTTGAAAAATTACGAAATCAGTTTTGGAAATTATATATTAAAGCTATAATTCACCCCAAAAGAAGCCAATCTTGACAAAAACACTCACGTTTAGCTAAAGATGAGAAAAACCAAGGGATGTAATTCATAAACTTAGGCACATCTGAATTGAATGGTTCTAAAAAAATAATTCGGTATTTTAAATTAGGTTTCAAAAAATGAAAAAATACCGGGCAGTCCCGAAATTACAACACTTTGTAAATATTAGAAAGTGTTGCCCATCTCCTGAACCAAATTAGAATATGGATATAAGGACAAAGGCATATTTTTCTTACGAATTTTATGTTCTTTATTATTTTGATTTTCTTTAGTGCACTGGGTCTTGAGAACAAAGGAAATGATAATCACAATAGCTAGAAACGCAAAAAGAAACTCGATAATCAAGTATCCACCAAATATTCCAGCAATTTTCGATTCTTCTTTTTCAGCGTCATATTGAGAAACTGGAGCTACGGGACAATTCAACGGGCAGTCAACACAAGAACATGTTCTATTTGCATTCTGAAAATCATTATACTCACATCAGTAAAGCTGTAATTACGAAATATCAGTAAAAACCGGAATGGTAAACGAGGAATTGCTAACCGGAGGATTATCAGAGCATTTGTAGGTATCAAAGACGAAGGGTTCCTGAGTTTTGATATCTTCTTTTGGTAAAAGTAGGTCAAGGAGGAGCGGAAGAACTTGATAGTCTTTCAGGCCTTCTTTGGGTTTAATGTAGTGAAATATGAGATCAAAAGGAGAGAAGCCGTTTGTGGAAGAACCAAGATAATCAAACCATCTTTGTGGTGTGCAATGATAAGATCCCCACGGACCACAAAGAATATCCAGTGCCGGTCTACAAATAATATAATTATACTTGATATACAGAACCCTCAAAAGTCATCTAATCCAAAAATCTTTGTTTTTCGCCTGGAACTTCTAATATTACAAATCAGAACCTCACAGTATAATTCATTGACGAACAAAATGCACCATCAAAATCAAAAACCTGAAAGTATCACCAATGAAAAACCTGAATGTGCCACCTATATATGACTTGATTGACCATACCTTTGTATGACATTTTAACTCGATAAATCCTTACTCGACTCAAGCCAGGTTTTTCATTTGTGATACTGATATTTTCAGATTTCAGATTCGATATTTTTTGATGGTACCTTTAAATGTCAGCCTTATTAATTCCCAAAGTTTTGATTTGCTCGGTAAAAATGATCATTTTCGATGGCGGATAGTAGTTTATCTTTCTTTGAGATGAACATGAATATAAATTACCGATTAGTAAAGCTGACGAGAACATTCTTGCAGCTGTCATATGTTTCCTGGACGCTTTTCTCAGAGATAAGGTAGTTGACTTTTGTAATGGCTTGTTTGGGTTGGCCGTAGTGATCGACATCCAGTGATGGCCTTGTTTCCGTTGCATTAATGAATTTGTACTGCTCCGGTGAGCAGACAATATTGCAGAAGGCCTGTTTGAAATTCTGGAAACAGGAAGGACAGCGTCCCAGAATAGTTTGCTGCATTTCCAGGTTTAGGACGAGGAATTCTATTTGTGTGGCAGAACAGCAGAGAGTATCTCCGTGCTGCTCCACGACTTCAGGACACACGGCCTCCAGCTGCCGAAGAGCCTCGGAAGAAACTTGGCGAGGAGGATGATCAACTTTGCAAATAGAATCCGTTCCTTCCTCACGACGACAATTTCCGTACATTATGCACTTCCCTTTGCTCTCGCTCAAAGCGATTTCCATAACTTCACTCTCACCGCCCGGCTGCAACATTAAAAACATGCATAATTCTCTTGCAAGGCATAAGTGTGTAATTAAATTGTATTTTATCTCTTCCTTCCGTTTTAAATCCATAACCAAAGCTGGAATTTTCAATTCACTTGCTCTGAACTTGTGGATATTAGTTAATTACAATTTCGAAATCTTAATAACAGTAGAGCAAATGTTTCTGTATGGAATTTTCCTACGTGGCCCAAAAAGTCACTCCCCAGTATGTAATATTTCAAACCTGATGAGAAGGTTGCGCTTTATGCTTCACATCTTTATTTCAAGTTCATGTAAATAAATACATAACTTTGTTTAACACTGATTCTGAAAGTTTATATTTAATAAATACAGTGTACTAGCGGAATACATGAGTCGGAAGCGTTTTAATGACTCATGCAAAAACAAAAAAGTGCTGGATTTGTTTGTCTTTTGCTGGACGGAATCTACACAGCCTTAAACTCGTGTTTAAACAGTAATGTAACTCCAGGTAGGTACACAAATAATTACAGGCTATACGCTTAAAGGTATACACGCCTAAAAGCCTTATCAGATACGTAATACGTGTGAATGTGTGTATTGCTGTATTATGCTTTTGTGTTGGTAGAAGAATAGTATTTCCATTCTCGTGAGAATTTTCAATGAACTTGGTCATATATTAATCATCCATTAACACGAAGGGGTTTTCTTTAACTTTTTAGCGCTAATCCTCCAGACATTACTTGAATCACACGCTATTTATTAGTTCGTCAATACTCTAAAACAGATTACTATAGTTAATTATTGTGTAGTATGAAAATGAATTTAGGTAGCCGCTTTTATATAATTATTTTCCCACACAGGTAAACAGACATTAAAAATTAAGTACAACTTTATGGAAACAACTGTACACCATAGTACGTAATTATTACCTAAACCTCCTATTAATGAGTTGCAATAGTAATCTACTGCAAAATCATTCAATATAGAGCAAACAACACAAACTCTTCATCAATATTTGGGTACAACCGTACAACAGGGTTAATTAGGTTTCTGAGGGATGAAATGAAGTAATGTTGTTTACAAACAATTACTCCATAAAAACTTTCAAAAAGTTTCCCTCATTTAACAAAATGTTAATTATCTTAGTTTGTGTAAAATTTTTTTAAATGTTCCTCAATCTTCATTTTCCTTATTCTCAGTTTTGCAAATACTAATTTTGTTTTTTGTTATCTTCAATCAAAGGAGTTCCCATTCTTCAACTTTTTAGATGTAAATGTAGTTTGGGGTTCCCAATTTTCGAATTTATTATCAACTTTAACAATACGCACTATAAGAAGCATGAAAGTAATCCCATTCACCATAAAATAATAATTAATTTTTTATTTTGAAAATTTTTATACATAGTTTGTAGTTTGCAGAGCAGTTAACAGTTAATTAGCACCAAAACAACACATTGTTCCTGGTTCTGAGTACTATGAATTTAGCCAAAATAGATGCGAATAGTGGACTAATCTTGCCATAAGTAGTATTAGGGAAGTACTAAATCGGACTGTTTGATTTATTAATTTTACTTTTTAAGCTGGCGATTTTGAGAATAATAAATTGCATCATCATAACTACTTCAAACACGAAATTATATTATTGAAGAACTTACGAGAATTAGAAGGAGAGCCAGGAAAGCCTGGCAGAATGCTTTCATTTGTAACTTAGTCATTTTGGTCTTGGAACTCAAAAATTATCTTGGAAAAAGAAAGTAATGGTAGCACATTGAAAAGGAACCAGCACTGATACCTAAAGGTACTTATAGGCACCACCGTAAATATGAGTGACGAATTAGTGAAGTATTTCCATTCAAAGAAAAGTTGAAACTCACTGTATTTCACGAATTATATATATAAACGATAGAACAAATAATTAGCATTCTCAAGATGTCAAAATTAAGATAAGCGTTGACATTTAAAAACTATTCCTGAAGAACTGGACCCAATACACGTTTTTATTAATTCTAGTCTCAAGAAGTCTCACTACTTACAACTCAGATAAGTCAAAACTATAAATTGTGATTAAAACTATAAAGATGATTCCTCTGAATATGTGGATAAGAGATACGCTTGTCTAACTACACGGAAGAAACGGATACCTAAAATGTAGTCAAAGAAAACACAAGAAAAGGATCTAAAATGGCATAAACATTTAACTTGACTTAATCTTAATTCAGGGGATTATCGTTAATCTCTCTGAAGCTTCGTGTGAGCGACAAACTGTATATGGTTATCGTCCGACTGGGCAAATTAGATAAAAGGCAATGCAAATGCATAATCTTGTGTTGGAACTGGGAATGTTTACTGTTGTGTGCAGAATGTGCGTCTGGTATCTGAAGAAGCAATTAAAGTGCTGATTGCACTGTTGCTGCCGTTGAGTATATACTTATAACTAGCCGGCTGACCTCCACTCTCTCCGCACTAAGGTTACCTCACTCACTCCTCTTTTGCCAACATTCAGCAGCCGTGAGTCAATGCAATTCTCAAATGGAGCATCACTTATTTGTTCCTCTGCACCTCTCTCTACTTAAAAGCAGTATCAGTTCCTTTCCCTCCTTACATAAACCCATTGTGTATTTAAAACATGAATAGTACAACAGGATCAGTTAAGTCAAAAGAATCGTGAGAATCTAAGAATCTATGGTGAGAAATCTGATACTGGATTTTTACTCCACTCGCTGGAAACAGGAACAGAAAATTACTTTAAGAAATTAAAACTGCTGAAAAAATTCATTAGCATGGTGTATAAGCATATAGTTTTCTTCTCTGTCTTTTGTCTCCCCAATTAAGTACACGTAATAATGGGGCATTGAGTCTCCCGACGAGTAATTAAGACTTGTACCTCATACTACAATAATTTAAGATCCTTTTATCAACGATTGTACGCTAAATCATAGGACAAAAGAAATTAATGACAAATTCACATGGTTAATCACAATGCACTTGAATAATTAAGTTTAGAAGTAGGTAACCATTACTGCATAGATATAACAGGTGGACTAATAGTTATTCCCATGAGGTAAGATACGGAGTAAAGAGTATGCTGATATTACTTAGAATTGCTCTTATAGCAGTAATAGTATTTACTGTATATGCCTGACATTTGTAAAGCAGTGTAACCTGCTACAATTCTATGGCTTAATCCAGTTTTTTCAAGTAAATGAGTTTAGCGTGGTGAGGTTGACTCACAATCAGTTGACTATATCCAGGTTATCCAGGTTAGTTTTGCACAGGCAGTTTCTTGTTTAGGAGTTATGGTTTCATAATGATGAGTTGTGTAGATTGAGAGTTCTTCCGGACAAAACGAATTAACCATAAAGTGCTATACACGTAATATTATCTCATTTCATCCGTACTTTTGTCTGACTCTGAGTACACTCCACAGTTCATCAGGTGCATCTTAAAATTGAAAGTGAGTAATACACAACGTGTAAGTACTTGGACGCAAAAAATACAAAGTCAAGGCAAATTCAGGAATCTCCAAGTTCAACTGCTTTTCTTCTACACTACAAAGCAAAGGTGCAACTCTCTTTGCAATCAAGTCACTTCCATCCTATAATCCTATCCAAGTATTTCATTAGCCGCTACTATAACGTACGTACCATGTACTGCTTGAGTAACATGAGTAGGTTACAAGACATTGAAATTCATATCTGTTTGGAATATTACGTAGGTGCATTTACTCTTTAAGTAATTTCCAATATTACTGGCATCACTGGTCAGGATTTTTTGAAATTACTGCTTTCTGAGAAAAGGACAGCCGAATTGTACGATAGTTAACTTTTGTTTTTGCTACCGCTGTACTTTCCACTATAAACTTGGGTTTGAACCCTTCTCCGTTTTTCGGCCACCAAAATCAGCAGAAATTACGTCTTTGCACAATTATTGATATGATTCCGTTGCATGTTGACTCAGAAAACTTCCCTTACTTATGAATCCTGATTTACAATGCTGGAGATAAACAATATGTGCCAAAGGCAAAAACAATGCGCATTATAGCAAGTTTTTAAAGATAAGGCGACGAGGAGAGAAGCAAGCAGAATAGCACGACGTAGCTAGGCTGGCCAGTTTTCCAGTGGTAAGTACCAAATAATTTGAACCAAAATTACTCCAGGCACTTTAACTAATGTGCAAAAAATAATATTGTAGCCACGCATTGCAATCTGTTCCTGTGCTTTAGTAGGGCTAAGAAAATTCCTTTAAGAGGTAAAACTTATATTTATGAATGAACAAGGATAGACTCAAAATATTATAGTAGTTTCTAAAATGGGACGATTAAAATGCATATGTGGCCCGTGAAGAAATTTGCAGAGTTGGATATTTTGAATTATACAATCTTCAATCAAATCTCGCATTCAGTAGACATGGTCAACATTAAAGTTTCGCCGCTTTCCAATTATTCGAGGACATGCTGGCTGACCCAACCTACGTTATTACTATTACCTTGTACTACACCAAAGACCAAAATATTGTCATAAAATTACTATATACATATGAAAGAGTATAATACATTTCTGTGGTATACTATGCTCATGTATGGAAGGTAATTTATATCGAAAGAGGCATGAGTACCTACCCAAAATTCATGGTGAGCTAAATGTTAAATAATACTTAATTTATTCATCTAAATATGCAGATATTGGATGTCTGTATTAGTAATCAAGCAATACGACGCTAATCACAAAACCAACATAATTTTTTTGGAGACAGTATTGTAAGTAAAAAATTTCAAATATATCTGAATACTGCAAAAAAGTCATGAAAAAGACTGTACATTTGTCCAAAGCTAACTTTTTAAAAGTTTCATACTTAAAACGCATTTTCGATCAGGCGCTCATGCTTCAGTAATGTATTCCGATTAACAAGAAATACCTTTGGCAGGAACAAAGGTAGCGATTGTAATATTTTATATTACATATTTTGTTAGAGTTTAATGATAGCACTATTCAAGTTTAGCGTAGCATTATGCCATAACCATCTTTAAAGCTTACTTCCATGCCTACACTCCTATTAGCATACTTGTACAATGTACACAATAAGGTTTCTGAAGGTGAACCACAATTTTCAGGAAGGAAGTGGTTACTCCACTTTTATTAACTTTCCATTGCATTGTTAAATAATAATGGTTGACCTGCACACACAATCTTCTAGCTACATTCCTATGCGGATGTTGTTTGTCTGCAGGCTTCTGAGAAGTAAAGGAATTGCAAAACACAATAAATGATAGAATGAAGGAACCGTCACCATAAAAAAGACACCAATTTTGTCACTTTGGATTGAGGTCATGGTCAATTTCTCCTGGGTGCTCTTTGCAATGGTTTTAATACTAATCTTTAAATACACAATGTTCCACTAAGGAAGTACAAATAATTACATGCATATTTGTCATAATTATCTTATCCGATAATAATTATTCACATGTTCACAACTATTGAGAGTGGATCTTATTTTAAGGACAAACTAATAAATATTATTTTAAATAAACTTTTGCTGACAACAACATTAAAAATTTCAGAACATTCAGTCATTAGCTGGGTGTCCATAATTGCATTCACTGTTTCTTTACAAACAACGGATAGAATGAATAAAGTACATAATGAAGTAATGAGTTTATTCTTTGGATACACTGACTGTTGACACTGAACTAAAAACTAAAACATTCCAAGCTGCTTCACACACATCCTGTTTGCTTGGGATAGAGTTTCCTATGTATCTACTCCGTATTTACCATCTAATATAGGTATTATGTTTATTCACGCATATTTGCAAACAGTGATTCAACAGATTGTGTACATTTGTTGGTACTCAATACTGGAGTTCTTGCGTTCGGTTAGTACTCCCGTATTTACTTAATTGATTGTGAGTAGATTGTTCGTATAGGTACTGGAAAACAAGATGTGCAAAACATGGACACTACAACTTTGCTTTTTGTTGTATTAGTTTCCGTGTACGGAATAACCTACAAAGTTGCGGTTCTAACCTGATCATTTCGGTTCCAACAGGTGAAGCATGCATTATTTTACTTATTAGGTCAGATAAGGATTTCTTTACAAAATGTTGGTTGTTTTCTATATTTATGTAGTGCGTATGTGAATAAACCTTTGCAAACTCATATAATATAGTACCGACAGTAAAACAAAGAAACATTAATTCTAATTCGAATGATCCATCCTCGGGGTTATATGATATAATGTATTACTGAGTAGTAGACCCTACTTTCCGCGCCAGACCACAACTTTTAAAGTATAAAGGAAAGCCAATCCTCGCTCTCCCCAGCCTATATCTCCTACTCTCCTGCTGGGAACTGCCATTACTCTTCTTTGTGCGTCGAAAACCACACGCAGCCGTTCCCTCTTCTCAAAAAATTGAAAAATTTTGGAAAAAACTGCCTGCTTATTGGTAACTCGAGTACTCCATAGTCGTAAGAACGCACAAAATACAATAAAATTTACACTTTTATTAATAAAACAGTCATTTGAGCAAATATTCTATAGACTAAAAAATTCATTAATCAATTATAAGTATTGATTGCAGAGTTATGAGTGGAAGACAACATGAAAGTCGTCATCGCCGTCAAAGAAGTCGCGAACATCGAGAACGAAGTCTCCAAAGGGAAAGGAGTCATCATCGTCACAGACCTTATAGTTATTCGAGAAGACGTTCACCTCGTGAACGTCAACGATCCTTTTCTCGGAGCGTATCATCTTTACGTTACCGCAATAGCTCGGTAGATACAAAGATGTCATCCGAAGGAGCCCTGGCTACAATTTTGGACCGTCTCAATAATTTGGAAAAAAGATTCGAGGTTTCAAAAACGAATGACCAACAAAGTCAACTCCTAGAGTCGACTCAAAAGGCTCCTTCCACCGAAGCAAAAATTAATGCCCACAACAGAAGGGCAAGTTGTTCTAGCTCCATATCTAGCAGTTCGAGATCGAGTATTGCTTCGCAACACTCTGATAAAGATGATTCAAATCAAATCATCCTCCCAGAGAAGAGTATTGCTTCGCAACACTCTCACAAAAATCTTGGAGAAATGGGAGACTGCAACGACGGAGATGTGTTGGAAATTAGCACTCCGATAGATTTGGATATCCTGGAGTCTCTCGGTAGCGCCCCAGAAGTTGCTATCGAAAAAGGCCCACCAATTCATGACGAGTTGTCCTCTCGGTGGCAACATATCCTAACCAAAGGATTAACCGTAGAGGAACGGGCTAGTATATCAAAGATATATTCGACGCCTGAAAATCTAAATTCCTTAATTGTTCCCAAGTTAAATTGCGAACTCGAAGGCATTCTTCAGGCAGACTCTAAGAAAAAGGATGACCAATTGGCATTGCTGCAGAAAAACGTAGCTACCGGCATTTCAGCTCTTGGAGCTGGAATAACAGGTTTGTTGGGATTGCCTTACAAGCAGGAAGTAAAGCCGCTGGTGAAATCATTTAGTGATTCGGGTCGTCTTCTCTGTGATGTATTTCACTGCTTGTCATCAAAACGACGCTCGGCAATTTTACCCAGTTTAAAACCCAACATAAGAAAAACAGCTGATTCGAGTCAAGTGGACTATAATTTATTCGGAACTGACTTTACTCAAAGAGTGAAAGCTGCAAAAGAGATTGAAAAATCGGCCATTGACATACAGCTGAAAGGTACTGCTACAAGCCGTACACAAAAATCTCGCTTACAGTCTAACAAGAACGCCAGTTCTTTAAACTCGAAACGCCCGTCACACCGTCGAAACCTCCGGTCTTATGGCGGGCAGAACAAGGACAAGAAATCATACAAGAAGTAGCTGAGGTAAGGATTGCTGGTAGACTTCAGCATTTCATTTCCCATTGGAAAACTATTACCAAAGACAAAGTTATATTAGATTGGATTGAAGGCTATAAATTACCCTTCATTGATCGCCCCAGTCAGAACTATATTCCAAATAATAAAGTTCTTTCTGAAACTGAAATGCTACAAACTGATGTAGCCATTCAAGAATTACTAGTTAAAGGGGCAATCAAAGTCTGTGGGCATGAAAACGGAGAATTCATATCTCCATACTTTCTAGTCCCGAAAAAGAATGGTGGGGTTCGTTTCGTAATTAATATGAAACAGTTGAACAGGTTCATTGATCCTCCTCATTTTAAACTAAATGATATCAGGACAGTTATGAATCTAGTCCAAAAAGACTCTTATATGTGTACAATTGACATTCAAGATGCATATTTCCTTATTCCCATTCATTCTGACTATAGAAAATACTTGCGTTTTCAGTACAAAAATAAACTTTTCGAGTTTACATGCTTACCATTTGGATTGAACATATCTCCATATGTTTTCACAAAGGTTTTCAAAGTTGTTATGAAGGAACTAAGAAAACTAGGTCTTACCTCTGTGGACTACTTAGACGACATAATTTGTATTGAAAACAGCATAACGGACTGCCTGAGCAATGTCAACTTAACTGTGAAATTGTTAGAGACGCTGGGATTTCTGATTCAAAAATCGAAATCGGTTCTAATTCCATCCACAGAGGTGACCTATTTAGGATATACAATAGATTCTCACTCGTATTGCATTAGCATTTCAAATGAGAAAAAGCTTAGCACTCTTAAAAACGTAGTTCGTTTTCTGAGTATCAATACGTGCACAATAAGGTCATTTGCCCAACTAATCGGACAATTAATTTCTATTCGGTATGCAGTTCCATATTGCATGTTATACACAAAGGAATTTGAGCGTATAAAAATTAAGGCCTTACAAAAGTGCTTATATAATTTTGACGCCAAGATTTTGCTCCCGTCAGTAGTTTACCAAGACCTAAAATGGTGGAAGGATAACATTCCACATTGTAAATGCAAACTTCGAAATGACGAGTTTGACATGGTTATTTTTACTGATGCATCTCTTTCCGGGTGGGGTGCACAGTGTAATCTGATTTCAACTCGAGGTTTATGGTCTAGGCAACAACAGAAGTTACATATCAATATGCTTGAACTAATAGCAGCATATAATGGTCTAAAAGCGTTTACCAAAAATGTTTCACATTGCAAAATTTTGTTTCGCATTGATAACACTACTGCAATCTCTTGTATAAATAGAATGGGAAGTACTAAATATTACCATTTGAATTATCTAGCCAGATTACTTTGGCAATATTGCGAAAGCAAACAAATTTTTGTTTATGCAACTTACATTTCTTCTAAAGCAAACTTTGTTGCAGATAAAGAATCTCGAACAAGAGATGAATCAGAATGGGAATTAAACGGTAAATATTTTTTGGAAATAATTGCCAAGTTTGGAACTCCCAAAATTGATTTGTTTGCTAGTGATATTAACTGCAAGTGTTCCACTTTTGTCTCATGGCATCCTAGTCCAGGGGCAATTGCAACGGATGCTTTTACAATAACTTGGGAAAATCTAGAATTTTACGCTTTTCCACCTTTTAATTTGGTTGGCAGAATGCTTAAAAAGATCATTAACGAAAAAGCGACAGGAATAGTCGTTGTACCACAATGGCCTTCTCAGCCATGGTACCCTGTTTTAATAAAATTAGCAATTTCCCCACTTGTCGTGCTATATCCGAAACCTGATCTCGTATTATCTCCTTTCAGAAATCGCCATCCGATGTCACATCACCTTACCCTGGTGGCAGTGAAATTATTCGGAGGTCTTTTGTGAGAAGAAATGTTCCTCTACAAAGTGCAGATTTTCTTTTAAAATCTCTCTCCTCTGCTTCCTTAAATCAATATTCAACACATTTAAAAGAATGGTGGCATTTCAACAAAGGAATTGAGATGACTTTGTTTAACCCAGAAATACAAAACGTAATCAAATTTTTGCAAGCAAAATTCGACAAAGGTTGCAGTTATTCGTCTCTAAACACAGCACGTTCAGCATTGTCGCTTATCGTGCCAGAAATAAACAATACAGCTTTGGGAGAGGACTACCGTATCAAAAGATTAATGAAAGCAGCTGCGAAACAAAAACCACAGCTTCCGAAGTACGATTCACTTTGGGATCCTACCAATGTTATAGATACATTGAAGAAATGGCACCCATTGGTGAATTTATCTTTAGAAACCCTTACCTACAAGTTGGTAATGTTGCTAGCTTTAGGGACAGCTCATCGTAGTTCATAACCATCTTTAAAGCTTACTTCCATGCCTACACTCCTATTAGCATACTTGTACAATGTACACAATAAGGTTTCTGAAGGTGAACCACAATTTTCAGGAAGGAAGTGGTTACTCCACTTTTATTAACTTTCCATTGCATTGTTAAATAATAATGGTTGACCTGCACACACAAATCACACAATCTTCTAGCTACGTAGCTACATTCCTATGCGGATGTTGTTTGTCTGCAGGCTTCTGAGAAGTAAGGGAATTGCAAAACACAATAAATGATAGAATGAAGGAACCGTCACCATAAAAAAGACACCAATTTTGTCACTTTGGATTGAGGTCATGGTCAATTCTCCTGGGTGCTCTCTGCAATGGTCTTAATACTAATCTTTAAATACACAATGTTCCACTAAGGAAGTACAAATAATTACATGCATATTTGTCATAATTATCTTATCCGATAATAATTATTCACATGTTCACAACTATTGAGAGTGGATCTTATTTTGAGGACAAACTAATAAATATTATTTTAAATAAACTTTTGCTGACAACAACATTAAAGAATTTCAGAACATGCAGTCATTAGTTGGGTGTCCATAATTGCATTCACTGTTTCTTTACAAACAACGGATAGAATGAATAAAGTACATAATGAAGTAATGGGTTTATTCCTTGGATACACTGACTGCTGACACTGAACTAAAAACTAAAACATTCCGAGCTGCTTCACACACATCCTGTTTGCTTGGGATAGAGTTCCTATGTATCTACTCCGTATTTACCATCTAATATAGGTATTATGTTTATTCACGCATATTTGCAAACAGTGATTCAACAGATTGTGTACATTTGTTGGTACTCAATACTGGAGTTCTTGTGTTCGGTTAGTACTCCCGTATTTACTTAATTGATTGTGAGTAGATTGTTCGTATAGGTACTGGAAAACAAGATGTGCAAAACATGGACACTACAACTTTGCTTTTTGTTGTATTAGTTTCCGTGTACGGAATAAACTACAAAGTTGCGGTTCCAACATGATCATTTCGGTTCCAACAGGTGAAGCATGCATTATTTTACTTGTTACGTCAGATCTGGATTTCTTTACAAAATGTTGGTTGTTTTCTATATTTATATAGTTCGTATGTGAATAAACCTTTGCAAACTCATAATATATACCGACAGAAAAACAAAGAAACATTAATTAAATTTTGAGGTTTTTGTTTTTTTATTCGGGGATCATAAGTCAGAAATGGCCTGTTTTTTAAAGGGAACATAAATTTAGTCCCTATTAAACATTAAAAATTTCAATAAAAATTTTAAAGCGTTCCTTGATATTTTCCGGGTTCACTAACGCATAGATAGACAGACAGAGAAATCGTGTTTTCCTACAGTGGCTTTGGCTACTGCATGAAGAACAAAATTTTTGGATCTGCTTAGTTTCTGAAAATAAGTGAATAGAATAGAAAATGCAACGCCCACTGTTTCTGTTATGCAGGAAAAGCGGTTGATAAACAAGAGAATTCGTTGTACGTCACAATCAGAAATGAACTTGTCATTTTATTTGTAAAAGGGGAGCAAGACGATGTTGAACCTCTTGCTGTAATAATACCACATAATGTGAACAAAGTTGAGCATTAGCTGGAGCAGAGTAGGAGCAATATAAAACGAGTCTCCGCGTTCTGCTCCGCTAATCCGAATGCTTCGTTGGCTTTGTATGAATGCAGAATTCGATCGCTTACGTGGCTTCAGGCTCCAATCCAAGTCAGGATGACATACAAAGTAAAGAATTTAATTTGCTGTGGCTTTCTCGACTATTACATTTACATTATTCAACCTCCAATCAAATAATGGGTTCTACAAAAACAAGGAGAGCTCCCTGTATTACGATAAATAATAATATGGACATTGTTTTCAAAGTAAGCATACGAAATTAGTTTATGAGATTCTGGAAGGAATGGCCCTCAAGCTTAGTACACAATAATATTTATTTATGCAGTTATTAGTAAAACCTCTCATAAAATAGGAAATACTACCATTTCCAAATGTCTGTGTACCTTTCCCCATTTATTTGACATATTTTGACGTTAGACTTCATGTGATGCGCATAAAGCACTGCACATTAGTATTTTAGTATATAATACAGTAGGTAAATCTAGTTTATGTATTTCTTCGTATCTGTAGGAGGAATACAAATTATATATATAAAAGGCAAATCAGAATGACGTTCTTCGAAGAAATTGTTGCGAAAGGGAAAACATGTTTTTGCAAAGCTGACATTTTAGTAGAATTGCAGTTGAATACTAGAAAACAATGAATAATGGAATTATGCAAGTTAGTGAGGTCTATAATCTATTTCCTTATTTCGCGTATTGATGCTGTGCAAAAGTGAACAGCTATGAGAAGGATTTTGGTGGATTGGGGAGCATTGATACGACATGCATACTTTGCATTTAGAGCAGTAAAGTGAAACAAGATCCAATATTCGGTGGAAAAGTCCGTTTCGGGTTTCAATTAGTAGATGAAAACAGAAGGCAAGCGTTTTAGTTTTTCGTTTTCCTTCTTCAGCCGAAACAGGGTTTGATTATACAGGTAGCTTTATAAGCAATGCTAGAGGATAATATAATTTCTTGAAGTAGTCACTTATAACTCTTGTTTTTATTATATGTTAGGTATGCACTTGTGGCATTATTACATTAATATGCATTTATTATAATGCTGACGTAGACCAAATATTCATTAGATAGTCAAGAGTTGTGTTTACTTTGTGCTAATGAAAGATACTTAGCCAGGTAGTCTTTGTGGCATTTTGTGTTTGTACAAATGCTTGCAACATGTAATGGAGCTACATAAATAATATTGAAATTAGGAGTAGCCTGGCCTGGATGATGAAGAGGTGCTTTGATGTTTGAAGATGTATCCGTACTCCTGTCTGAACCTCCATTAGCATAAGTAATAGAGTACAAACACGTGCATTAGCAAAAGGCACAGAGAGAGCATATCCATAAATATACAGAAGTGAAATGCACAGTGCAATCTGAACAAGTATGGAAAATGGAGATTGACTTAACTTGAAAATGGGAAGAATTTGAATTACCTGTTTCCTTTCTCCTTGCCTCGCTTCACTCCGTCTGTCCTCCTCAACTTCCTACTCACTCAGTCCTCTCAGAATTAATATTCCTACTTCAAAACATCTCTCCTCTCAACTTCCTCACATTCTGATCACCTAAATAATATTACAGAACCAATAACAGGTGTGCACTCTCCCATTCATGATCACGTTAAACTTCAATATTGCAACACATCAAAGTCCAACCTATCACTTTTTATCATTTTCGTTCGGCCGTATTATTTGCCTATATTACATTTATTTTATCGACCGAGTTGTCTTATGGGAAAGAATAAAATGGAAAGCGAAACCTATTTTCAGATGTAATGTAAGATTAAGCACTGTAAATGTCAAAATGAAAAACGAGCTATTTTGATGGAGGGAATTGTAGGTCACGTCCTCAGCCATTAATCGCTAGTCGAAAGAAACAGTTAAAGTGACAAAAAGTTTTGCTCCTGTAGTTATCAACATTGTAACTTGTAACAAAATACGTTAACTTAGTTTTAAAAGGAGTATTCTAGGAATGTTCAACTCTTATTTGCATATAGTAGTGGAAATACTTTTTATTCTGTTTATTTCTCGCTAGCATATCGGAGAAAGCGTGGCCTGTAGATACGGTGGACGCACTTATGTTTAATAGTTGAGTATGCTATTACTTGCTATGCAAATATTATTTCTAGTAGATAGAGGAGATAATTCTGTGAGGCAATGGAAGCTTTTTGGTGTAGAGAGGTGGATGAAGAGCTTTTAGTTAGAATGGAAGATGAATGGAGGGGAGAGGAGCTCGTTGAACCTTTTCTCGTTGAGAGTCTGCTTATGATGTTGCGAATGCAAAAAATGTGTTTTCTCCCGAATTTCTTATGCTTTCCATTAGACTTTCTCTTCCTTCCGCTCGGCTCCTTCCTCCGCATTTACCTTTGCATCCAGTTGCTGTCTCTTTGACTTTCTCCTCCACTCCCGATTCCCAACTTCTATTTGTATTTTATTTTAGTTTGAAACTTACCTATACTGCACTGTTCCGTTACTCCGATTAGTTGGCACAAAGGAACTTTCGCCAGGATACGAGCTGCCTTTGAAAATCTGCGTAGCATGACATTCCATTCCAAGGCTTCCATCCTTTCTCCTCTTCCTTCCTTTCTCATCTTTCAAAAGGAGAAAATTATACTCGTCTCCAGATTGATATCTCTCTGCTTATTGTTACACGCTCTCTATTTCTCTGCTCGGAATGCCTCATTCTGCAAATGCATAATGGCAGAGCAGACTCAGTCAACAACGAAGCTAGACACAGTGGGAGGAGAATTTCAATTTTGAAATTACAGTAGCAGAAATTGTAAATGGAATCCACATTACTGTGACTTAAAGGAGCATGATAATTAAATTGTAAATAAGAATGGGTCGCAATTTTTCCTAGTCATTGCAGCTTAAAAATGTACTTTTGTACTGTTTTGGGAAAAGAGGATGAAGAGATTTGTGCATGGAGTTGTATTCCTTTTGTACTCGTAATGATGAATGATGCATCACTGTAACTTATTCTTTGTGCCGCTCCAAATGAGTAATATGATCCGATTTGCAGCTGCTCTACTTCAATTATTAACTAACATGTAATAAGATCTTCACTCTCATTTCCCATCCTATTAGTTTATCAAAAACGCCAGTCTCATTTCTTTCGTCATTAATATCGATCCCTTGATCGAAACTCGAATTCGGGCTAGAATACACCTTGAACTCCTATTCGGAAGGTGCATTTAGGTGTGTAAACTGAAAAACACTACCACAACCTACTAAACGATTCGGTGGCTAATAGCAAACATTTTGTCTTGTGCTTTGTTCATCATTTGCTTTTGTTTGGTGATAAGAGTATTGGAATTAGCTGGACCCGTCCTTGGTCCACTAAACAATAGACGAAGCTTTCGTTCATTTTTCCTCTTCGGATTACACTAATTAGGAGAGACAATGTGATTACGCTGGATCGTTAGCATCTGACAAAGACCGTACTGAACAACGAAGGGAAGAGAGGAAACCAATTTGAACCGCAACTAAACGAAATAAAGTCATGTCAAAACTGGACTGCTCCATCCTCCGTCTTATTAAAGCAATATTGCTCTAGTACCTGAACATTCGACTCGACCCAAGTAGGTCTTCCCTACACATGTACTGTGATTATGAGTCTCGGTCGGCAGGATAGAGGCAGCTATTTAATCTCAACATCTTGCAGCCTCTATGACATGATATGACCTATTGACGGAAAACCGGGTTTTCATGGCGCTGCACTAACGAGGGCACGTTGTGTTGCGGAGCATGTCACGGGACGCCAGATTTAATTAGCCTGTACATACTTACAGACGATACTTCAGCCACTCTTTCTCAGAAACTTTCTCTTATTACCTCCGCGTTTCATCTTCCAACAAAACTCAAACCTACCTTCCTTATTTACCTGCCGCAGTCAAGGCATTGACGCACCGTGCACCAAATCCTCTGGGTTTATTCCCAGTTTCTCTAACTATATCAACCTATTTCAGCACAACCATATTTCCTCAGCGCACAAAACTTTCCAAGTATCCACAACGCGGATCGATTCTAATCCTTCAAATATTGTGTGAACATTTTCTAGATAAATTATGGTACTATTAATGCACTTTGACGCAAGGCTGAATAGTGGGAAAATTCCTTTTCCAAAAATCCCAAAAATGCAATTATATTTTAGACATGGTTGTATTTTCTGTTCACAGAGATTTCTTTATGGATTTTCAACTATTAATAATTTCTGACACAACGATTTTGAAGATCAAACTCAAACCTTAATAGGTACCGCAGTTTTATGGATCAACTAAAATTGACACAGGAGTAGAGTTTTCAAAACATAACGATTTTTCATTCTACCTAGTAGAATCCTATAATTGCAAAATTTAGAAAATTCCGTATAAAAAGTGTATTAGAGAATCCCAGATTACATGTTTATTGCTTATTACATCAGGTGAGCATTTAACTAGGTAAGTATCTCTTAATGAATTTTTTAAATTTGAGGCTTAGCCTATAGCGACTTGATTAAGTAGTTTGGCTGGGTTATCGAGGAAGATGGAATAGGATCTTTGGATCTAGTAGGCATATTATGGCGTATAAAGCAGATCAGTTGGGACTATGTTTATTTATAAATGGATTTGGGTTGGTAGCTTGGTGGAGGTAGTTGGTGAGAGCTGTGAGCGGAGACTGGAGAGGATGGAGTCGTGGAGTCAGTCGAGTGAATCCAATTGAACAGAATTACAACGACGTGTGTCATGTACACAGAGTCTGCAGACCCGGGCGAAGTAAAGTGTTTAGGCCGTCTCCGTAGTTAAGGTGGATGATAATGTCCGCTACTTAATATTAGTATAAGGAATAAATAAAGTTGTAGAGGAGGAACTCGGGGAAAGCAGAAGAAAGTAAAGACGCAGCAAAACTGAACACACAAGGGAAATCCGAAGAGACCACACGGTTTAGTTGAGTGAGACGAACTACCTCTTCCTCTGCCACCAAATCCAGGGCAACTCTCATTTCTTCTGGGCACCAACACAGGTACGCCACGTCTTCACTTCTCCCTTCCCTAATATTATCTTAGGCTCCCTAATCATAACAAACAGTGCTGTCACACAATCCTAATAATATAGCCTTCCTTGCCGAATAAAATGGAAAAATTATTCCTTCTTGCTATAAGAATTCGCCGCATTTACAATTAGTACGTTTATAACTGCTAAATATCGTTATTAAAAGTGTATAGACTTTATTACTTTATATAGAACTACATTTCGTACTCAAATATCGATTCCTTGTTCAGAATTTTCCAGATACTTGAATATTTAAGTACTATGCACTAAATTTAGGTAGTAGTACGATCAAGCTTTTTATTCCAATAATGCTTTTCAATATTTTATTCATCAGCGAACAACTCAAAAGAAAGCAGGTCACAACACAGCAGTCATTTACAACGGATCCTCTTTTTCTACTATGTTGTGTAATATTCAATCAAAAAATAGAGGTTCCTTCCTGTCGTGAGCACATGTACTTCAACAAATCTTGGAATTTTTGATTTTTACCATTGGCTGAAAATGACGTCATGCATTCAAGACGTTTCCATTGCATGGCTGAAAATAAATTAAAGTGTATATGTTGCATATTTGAGTTTTATGAAATAATATGACTATGACGAAGGCAAGGCCATGCTTTTACAGCTATATAGTGTGAAGGTTATGGATTATTAAAATTTGGGGGAATGGGAAATCCAGGGAAATTATTATGATGGGAAAGAACTGTCAAGGTAAACGAATTTAAGAAAATAATCTGTCTCATTTGATCTGAATCAAGAAAAACAATGAAAAATGTATTCTATCCTTCTTCCAAGCTTCTGTCGTAAGGTTTTTTTCGATTGACTTGAATTCTGGGAAAAACAGTGTAATATCCTAGGTTGACATTTTGTTAAGTCAAAGTTGTTTGGAGGTAGAGTATTTACTGTTGCAAGGTGCAACATGCATTTCATATACCTGGTTGTATACGGTATACGAGATAAGAAAAGTTTACTTGGAAAGAGATAAGTGACATCATCCAAGCGGAGAAAGTAGGAGAAATGACGGTGTATAGTGTAAGGAAAAGCAACAGATAGGGAAAGAAGATTGTGCCGAAGGCGGGTTTTTTTCTAACACGCAAATCCTGGTTTACCTGTCACACCTATATACCTATGCATATATGCATATCTACTTACCTGCATACTTTATGAAATAAGAAATACGAAGTTCTACGAAAATTCTTAATACATAAGTACGCGAATAAAGTATTGTATTTGCAGGAATGTATATTTAATGATAGGATGCATTGGTGTATTTGTGTCGTGTGCCTTGTGTTTTATTTATTTCCGTATTAGTGTTACTTTGGTGGTGTTTGCGTTTTGGAGAGGGATCGGGAAGGAATATTTATGGAAGCCACCCAAGGAGCCTAGAAAGGTGTTTATTCATTGCACAGTGCAAGTGACACATTTGGGTTGCCATTTGATAATGGCATTTCTGCTCTGCAACACTTTGTAAAGATAGCTTAGAAAGAGCATTTGAGTAGATAAGTATGTTATGTGCTTCCTCCCACGGAGAGTGGCACCTTTTATTACGTCTGTGTGTCCTGTACTCTGTATTGTGCAGAACATGATAGCAGTGACTGCACTACTGTGTCTGGGCAGTCCTCATACACCAGATATTATTTCCATTAGCTGAATAGTTTTCTCCTTTCCATTGGATTTCACAGCGGGAGAATCGGATGGAGACGAACGTCCAATTCCACTTTCTATGTACCTTCTTTGCTCTCCCCGCTTTCTTCACTTTTCTCACTTAGTCCTATATACAACTCCACTACTCATACATACTCCATTAGTCTCCTCTTACCGTCTTACCTTCAGCCAACTCTAGTTCCACTACTTAGATATACTTACGTCCCTCTTCCATCATTCCAACCATATACGTTCTATTTATGCCCTTTCCTCTATTCTGTTCTTTAAGGCACTACGTTACAATCTCTACCATTTTCTCACAAGAGTAAGCATTATTTAAATTTTGTTTGTATCAAGGAAAAAGTAATGTGTTAATTTACGCAGGACAGCTTTACTTCGGGACATTTAGTATACGAATCTGTGGCGGATGTGGGTTTAGATTTCATGTAGCCACTGAAAGCGATAACAATGATAGGGAAAGTAAACAGTTATGTTATGCAGTATTATGAGACGCTACTTAAATAGGTGCAATTAGAAACTATAGTGTTTTCTTTATGGATGGATATCCCAGTCTATTCGGGTATAAGGAAAAGTGATAGGATTGGTTGACATATGTGGAACACGAAATGCATTGCAGTTAGGCAGAGAGATTTGGACTGTTTGAGAGTGAAACTGCAGGTGGTAGTAACTCTTTAGTGATCGTTAGTCTTCATTCTTCTGCTGCTCTGCTCCGCTCTGTTGCTTTGGGGAGGAGTCCATGTCAACTTCTTCACCGTGCCAGACTAAAGAACACTGTGTAGTGAACCCATTCCCGGGATAAGTTAGTCTGCCATGCATACATGTTATTTCGCGTATCCTTTTCCGCAACTCCACTTCCCACCCACATTATCACCTGAGAAAGGGGAACACAAATCGCAATAAAAACTTTTAGTGGAAAACTTTCCATCCACTGACAATCAATTATCCTCCGTTGCATGCTCAATCCGTCCTTCTTCCACACAACATTTCTCTATTCTTTTCACTGCAGGCCTAATTAAAACATTCATTTCCCTTTCAATAACCTCCATTAGGACCTTGTAGAATAACAATTACAATTTACTTGCATAGGTGTTAATGCTGATAAATTCATTACACGAACAGTTTTGGTATGGATAGATGGTCAATTAAATGGCTTTGAATTTTATGTCCAATTGGAAAAAGAGGAGAGAATGAGAATGCGAGATTTGGTAAATTGATGGAGATTAAATGTGAATTTTATTATGTAAACGTCATGTGTAAGTTTAACTGGTGGAGATTATCGTTCCTTTTAACAAGGAGTGTGATGGGCGTAGTAAAATAAGAGAGTGGGACATTTTATAGCGATATTAGGACTACTAGGCAGTTTATGTGTGTTTTAGAGCTTTGGTCGTTGCATAAAACGGTGATATTGATTTTAATGAGTTTTACTTGCCATGAAGAGTAATGATAATAAATGAGAGAGCGGAGAAAGTGAGACGGAGGAGGCAGAAAGGGAAAGTTTTGCTGCACGAGTTGGAAGGTCCTGGAAAGTTCCAGTTCTTATCAGTTATTGGTAGCTGGCTCGGTGGTCTCTCCGTTCGTCTCATCCCAGTCATCTCAAGAGCAGCATACCCGTGTTTCGTGCACCGTGACATGACCGTGTTTGAGTTTGTACTTTTCAGTGTCTCTGTACGCCAACACACGGATTTACCATTCAACATTCAAGTCAACATGTACAGCGTTGGCCATAACTCACGCACCTTAGGGAAATAGCTTAGGATTTGGACCGCAAGTCAAGCACCAAAGGAAAATGCACGAAATGTTTCAAAATGCCTCTCAAACTGTTTGAGATGCATTTTCAATTATCGTACCTAATGCAATTTCCCTATGGTGCGTGACTTGTGGCCAACGCTGGACTTGTGTGCTTCATAGGAATTCCACGAACGGATTTTCCGTCCCCGGGTTTTTCATCTTGCACAACTACGTGTCCTATTTATGTATCTCATGTGTTCAACCATGTTATTTCCTGTTGAATGTTATGTGAACATTTAATATATTGGCAGGTCCCTGGAGACACACTTCGATGGCTGTAGGTGCCCCGCCATTCCTGCCCTGCCGCTTCGCAAGACATCGCATGCCATTTAGTTATAATTGCATGGGACATTCCAATCCAAAACTTCACCGTCACGAAGAAAGATATTGCTAAATTTTTAATTTCGTTTCGGATACTGACTAAAACTAATCCGACAACATGTTTCTCAATTGTTTGCATTCCTATTCGTACAAATTGCGCTCTTAAAAATGCTGGATAAATAATTCCAAGAAATGGCTAATGTTATCATACATCATCCAACATTCTTTCAAGTATTCGCTTGTCATTCTGTACATAGTTCGTGTAACTTGAATCAAAATTGAACGTCACGTAGACTTGCAAGTACTACTTACTTATAAGCAACTCGATTTAACCCTAAAACTTATAAACAATAGTTGTGTAATTGCGCAATGTCAAATTCTTTACGCAATCCCCTAAGCAATAACTTTTCTAGCTACCCAATACCATTATATCAACATCAATTTACATAAAATTAAAAATTCATGAAATTGGGCACATAATTAATTATTATTTTTTAAGAAGTTACACATGGATTTATGACCAAGTAAATAAATACTGAAAATTCTACATAATGCAGTCAATTATTAGTAATTTCTCACATTACAGAAATATGCTACCTTTTTCATTGTGGACCACTAGTTTATTTCGGATACGTAGGAGCTTAGCCATATTAACCATTAAACCTCCTATAAGGACGACATGTCTTATTTTGCTGGTCTTGTAAAATTGGTTAAAAATTTTTGTATTTGTATTTTGGTTAGTGTTGGTACCCTAGACAGTATTGTGTATCTGGGGAGCTGGAAGGATGTGAAGTACATAGAAGGATCAAAGAAAGAAGTTGGGAATGGGAAAGGCCTGAACTGAATTCGAATCAATATTTTCTCCGACGTGGGAGAGGGAGGAACTAGAAGGCAAACGGAATGATGCGATCTGATGTGATCTTTACAATTTTCATGTACACATCTCTCTTTCCATATTATGAACTTTCTCTCACATCTCTGCTTCCATTATCTACTAGTCCTAAATATTGTTAGCCAACAGTCGCTCTATGCCTACTCTCTTCAAAGACCTGCTTTCCTCTCCCTTCCAAGAATTCACTGCACCAATCAAGATCCCTCTCATTTACGTCTCGCTCCACTCCTATTTCTAGTGAGACATCATCCTCAGTCATCAGATATGCTGCACCAAAACCCGGAAATGAACTTCCGTTCGGCTAATCAATCCCTGTTAAGCAAATCGATCATTCGTCTAGCATTCAGTTTAGCAACCTGTTGTCATTACCAATAAACCCACAAAATGAAAAAGTTCAATTCTTTACGGCTGCGGGATTAGTGTGTGGTATAAGAATTACATATAAGATATATTATGACTAAACTATAAAGATACGCCTACAACAGTGAACTAAACTATTGGAAAATATTGCACAATACACAATGAGATAGAACAACATTGCCAACAGTAATTGCTTTCTCTTAAATATTTATGCTCTATTGACATTTCTCCTGCACTAGAGAAATGCATACATTATTTATTAAGTAGAAAGTCGTAGAAATAGGAACAGAAATACTTGAAAGCCTTTTTCATCACCGTAAATGTGGTACTACAGGCCAGAACCTCCTTAATTGAAAGAACAAAATTAAATAACTATTTTGCATTACATTTTCCATAATTATAAGATTTAAATACACATTTGTGTAGCTGCTGTCTGCGACGAGGTGCCATTTTCCCAGAGGGGTGGTTTCAGCCATTTTTAAAGGGGTCTTTCTGCTTTTGCCAATGTTGTCACTGGACTGTTCCCAATTTTCATCAAGAGGGTAGTTGGATAGCTTTTAGTAGTTATTTTCTACTTACTCTATAGTGAAAATATGTTGAAAACTTATACCTATAAAAGATATACCTGTTGATTAAGTGGTTTTTGTGCTGAATAGAGAATTTGGCAAATAAATGTGCAGCTGAATGGATTTAGTGAATGTTTTGTGTAAATTGTGTATTATTGTGATTGTGATGATGAGGAGAGATGAGTGACAGAAGAAGTTTGGACTAATAGAGAGATTGAGGAGGGGAGGTAGCGGAGGAGCGAAATGAAGAACGTGCCGTGTCCGTTGTACGCTTGTCTATAAATAAATCGGGAGGTGGATGGTTTGGCAGTTTGGTTTGTGTAGTGAGAGTGAGTGCACGGACGGAGAAAGAAGACGGAAGGCGAGCCGTGCTTTGGCTGACACCACAGCAGCAGCAGACTGCGATTAGTCAGTACAAAGCGATTCGCTGAGAGCAAACAAGTTGTTTTCCTTCGCTTTGTTTTATGTGGAGCAACGGAGAGGAAGCGGAATCCGAAGGCTGCAGCAACTCATTCAGACATTTCACAGTGCAATTACGCTCTCCATCCCTCAGCTACTCCGATTCATAAATATTCCATTTTAGTAATGCTAACAATTACGACTCCTTCGTGACTAAAATTAACCATCTCCATTACAATCCTACTAATCGCTGTCGATTTATCGATTAAACTTGGGAAAACGAACGCTGCTGGTTGCACCTACGGACGGTAAAATTAATCCTAATCTCCCCGCTATTAATATTTAGACTGTAGAAATGTTATCGGACAATTAATAACCAAATACAGCCAATTAATTCATATTCGCTCAGCGAATTAGTAGCGAATTGTTGTTAATTACTGTTAAATGAATTGGAAAACAAAACACAAACAAATCGGTTACTTTTGCTGGAATGCGAGGTGGAATAAAGAAATAAATTTGGAAATGGTTTAGTCGACATTGGATATAGTTAACTGGAATGAAGAATTGGAATTCAAAGGGAGTGTATTTTTGATTGGGAAGGAAAACAGGAAAAGCTTTGTCTTGAGTGAAAAGCAGAGAACGGAACGCTAACAACGTCGAATCCATTCGACACTCGACAGCACATCAACTTTATTCAGTGTTCAATGGTTCACGAAACGACGTCAAATGGAATTCCATTCCATTCAAAGTTTATTTTTGTTCAACAAAGGAAACACGACGAAAGAGTCTTTTCGGCTTCACTCCTCCAAGGAAAGTCACACTGCATCCACCCAGATAGCTATCTCCGCTTTCTCGCCTACTTTCTCCCAACTTCTCCCCGAATTTGACTTTCGGCTTCCTGCTCCATATTCAGTTCCCAGAAACTTGCCTTCTATTCCATCTCATGTTTTATTTTATTGGGTTGGTGAGAGGTGCCGAAAGACTTCAAGTGTTTCCAGTTTATGTCTTTAAGAGTTCCCTTGTCTTTGTGTGTGACCTCACTCAAATAGCTTTTATTGATTTGCATTTCAATTTAATGCCAGAACAAGCTATCTAGTATAAAGAATTCACTCGACTGACTGACCTGGAAAATTTATTTCGCTGTAGTTCTAAAATTCAAGAGATTCGTGTCCAAGATGTAACTGGGGAATGCTTGATACGAGAATACGATACAGATCATTTGCATACAATATTTACTGTTGTCTGCCGAGTGACAATAGGCGAGAAACCAAGTTCCAATTACATGGCACATAGTCAAGTAAATGTGCTCTGTATTTGTTCTGATAATAATAATTAAACGAATTGTGCAGCACTTATGGGTTTCATGCCCAGCGAAACAGAATAGCAAATAGCTGATAGCGATTCGGAGTCAACGTTAATAATTTAACTGTGCCCTGGGAAAATTTAGGAAAAGCAACGCATATCGTTTGTTCTTGAATGAGATTCGTGACATTAGAAGGAAATGAAAGTTTAGTTTGTAGTTGTGCTGGAGAGAGAGAAGTAGCGGTATAAATGCATACGAACAAAAGTTCTGTTTCTCTGGGCGTGGAATATTTCAACAAATGACAAATATGTGATATTAGTGAGTGAGAGCGACATTTATGAGGTTTGGATACGTAGAATGGAGAAAACTAATTTTCAAGAAGGACTCGCACCGTTACTTGGAAGCGAAAACGGGAATAGCAATGATATGCCTGGAATGACTTTCGAATTCCAGGAAATTATTTGCAAAAGTGAAAATTGTTTTGAGGGGATCAGTGAAACGTAAGTGAAATTCAATTAAATTTAAATTGCATTGGAGTAGGTTAATACCCACAATATTTAAAACCAATATTTTCAGTGAAATAGGGTAATAGGGTCTGGGTGAAAGTACGATAATGGTTTGTGTAATTTTTAATTGGGTATGTGATGCAGAGAAACGTCGGAATTGGATTTAGAAATGGAAGGGAGAGAAGAGGAAGAGGCGGATTTGCAAAAGGCAATAGACAGCATTCTAGAGCTGGAAGAAATTCGGGAGCAAAAGGATCCGAACAGTGGGGCAACTGAAAAAGAAACTTTGTACAAGTGTGATATTTGCCGTAAAAATATAAATGTGAAAATGTTGGAAAGACACATGAATAACCACAAGAAGCGGGATCAGAGGGGAGAGTTGAAATGCAAATTTTGCGGTCGTCGTTTTGTGAAGGGTCATGTAATGTATCGCCATGAAATGTCCCACCGCCAAAATATTTATCTGTGTCAAGAGTGTGGACGCCCGTTTTACCGAAAAGATGTTTACGAAGTTCATGTGCGAACCCACACCGGAGAAAAGCCTCACCAGTGTCCCATCTGCAAAAATCGGTACAATGACCCAAGTAACTTGCGAAAGCACATGTACTGTCACGAGACTCATAAAAGTTACAGTTGTAAATTATGTGACGAAGTTTTTAACACGTATGGCACTTGGAAGAAACATCACCGTTTACACGCAGGGCTGGAGAACTTCAAGTGCTCCGTTTGCAGTAATGTGTTTTTCCGATGGGAGAAATTGAAGGATCATGAGATTTCTGTGCATAATATCATTACTCGAGAGAGGCAGAAGAGAAAAAGTCCCCCAAGAGTTAAAAAACCGAAAGAAACCAAGGTTATTCAGAAAAGTGAAAAGACAGTGAATACCCGGTCTTCAAGAAGTAAAACGGTAAAGAAAAGTATTGGTAACAGTAATACCGAAAACTCCAAGATTAAAATCCGGAAAGTTTCCAACAAAAGCGAAAGTGATGACGAAACGTGCAGTTTTCAAGGAGAAAGTCCGACAATTGCAGAAAACTATTACGGAACTGACAAGGAAAACAAAGACGACGAATTAATCTGCATTAGTATTCCATCACCGGACAGCCAAACGATTGATTTACAAGATATGGAGATTATTGAGGAGGAAATTCTGGAACCATTGATCCACGTCGGTTCTTTCGAAAACATAGAGCTTGAAGGTGTCGAAGATGAAAATCAAGATTTGTTCCCCATGTCTCCCATCCCCATTTCGACCATTCCGTTTGCATGTCCCATTTGTGGTGCCGAGTTCGAGTCGCAAGACGACTGGGAGACACACCTCATTTTCGCTCACGGAGACAACAACAACCAATTGCAAGAAACGCTTACAACTCTCTCCTCGCAGAATTTCACGTGCTGGATCTGCGGAGTAGAGATTCTTGACCCTGACCGTTCAACACACGCACTCTTTTCATCAGACGATATTCAAGGTGGCCTCAGGGAGTGCTTCAAGTGCAAAAGTGCGAAAATCTCGAAAAATTCCAAGAATTAATTTTCTCGGGCCAAGGGTCACCCATCCCAAAATAAACACCAAGGTGCGAATACTGTAACCTTATGACATTTGCAACAAACTAACCAATCACTATCAGTATTATTCAGACGGGAGCCGCAGGACTTAATAAGTGGTTTTCCGTGTAATTGCCACTCACCTGTCTGCACATTAGTAATAATGAATTAGGTAGCCCATCGCACGCAACATTTTATGTATCATTTCCATTTCCATTTCGGGAACTCTAAAATCACCGACGTGGCAGACCACACACCAAACCACACTTAATACCCTCCTCCTCTAATGTCACAAAACAAGACTCACCAATGTACTTACTACCATTGACAGTCTATTCTACCACTTACCTTATCTTTCTTCTCCACTGTCAAATACAATTACCACTGCTGTAAACATCTATGATACTGCAATCTTTACTTAATATGTATGTAAGTAAACTTGACTGATCTAGAATGCCCCTTCTGATAGGCGTATCTTATAATCATTTCAAACACATGTTTGCATGTGTGAGAAAAACTATACCTACCTGTTACCGAATTAAGTTTTGCAATCAGTATTAAATATTTCGAACGAATTAGGAGTGCTCAGTCGGGTTGTTTGGCAGCATCAGAGTCAATTGAGGTTTATTATTATTTCTTTTGAATGTAATTGCATTTTTACTGAATATAATTGTGTACATTTAGGAAAACTGCGTGTACCAGAATTGTCTACTTGTGCATTGCCATTTGAGAATGATTATTATCATTAGTGTGACCGTGGTGGGACCCTAGCGAATACCCACAAAGTAGGAACTATTTGAAACCTTTCTAAACAGAGCTCTAAAATAGAATACTAATAAGAAAGCGAAAGACTCCACCTTGGGAAAATACCAGGCTAACTATCTAACTAACAATAAGTGGTTGCATTGTTTATTGTTCAGGCTCAGGCATGTCAAGTCATGATGACTCAACTTGCAGGCACATTTCTTTAACAAAAACAAAAACTGTTTTCCAATATGCACATGATCACAAATTATTGTAGATTGTATTGTGTTGTAGCAAAGCGAAAGCATATCAATAAATAAATAAGCATAAAAATGAATTTTGCGAAATTAATGTGTCCCAAGTCTGCAGGTCTTCATTTAAAGCATTAAAGTAGCCGTTTTTGCAATCCGCAAACATTGCAATATCCATCTGTGCAAATCAAGACACTTGCGTGAATGCATTTTGAGATACATACATGAGAGACTCATACAAGAAGCTTTGACGTCTCGGCGCCTGTTTAGCGGTTAGGGAACACAAGAGTATTATTATATTGTTTATGTCACAATAAATGACAACTTGATTTTGCTTGAGAGCATTTCAATCATTGGCCCTGAAGGCTCATTAAAGACTTTAGTATCGCAATTCACCAGAAAATCTGCTGGTGCGTAAACTGTTTTCGAACCAGTCTGTTGAAACCACCTTAAAAGTGATCTCTGCACATGCCTCGGGGCAGGGCGTTTTAATTAGTGGGTGATCTAATTAATTGGTAATTAGTAATTAGCTGTTTCTTATTCAAGAACTAATTAATTAGTAATTAGTAATTAGTTTAAAAATATTCTTCTAATTAATTAGCAATTAGTAATTAGTGCAATAAAATTCTTCTAATTAATTAGTAATTAGCAATTAGTGCAAAAAAATTCTTCTAATTAATTAGTAATTAGCAAATTAAAAATTTAATTAAAATTAACTGCTTATTTTCCTTAATTTATTAATCAATGTATCGGAATTGAAATTACTCTCTCAATTATTAAGACGCCCATCAAATTTACATTGGCTTTACTTTGAACTTTACTGCTTACTTACTTTTTATTTTCATTTTTAGTCTGCTTTTACCCAAAATTAGTCTTCCGCAACTAAATAAGAGTTCAACTGGGGCAGAAAAAATTTAACACTGTGTTAAATGGTCTAAACACGTGCATGATTGTAGGGAATGGTGGGGCAATGGTGGCGGAGTGTAGGAAGAAAGGTGTTTTAAGTGGCTTGTTGTAGTTGTGTTGTGGCTTTGTATTGACACGATCAGGAAAATAAGGCTGTGATTTGAATCTCGACATTTCAGACTTGGCTTTTCCAATTAATATTTGAATAACCTCGTTTGCTTCTAATTAATTAGTAATTAGTTCTAAAAAATTCTCCTAATTAATTAGTAATTAGTAATTAGTGTAAAAAAAATTTCTAATTAATTAGTAATTAGTTAATTACTTCTTGTGCGAACAACTAATTAATTAGCAATTAGCAATTAGCATCTAACTGCTAATTAATTAGCTACTTAATTAGATTGCTAATTAATTACTAACGCCCTGCCTCGGGGAATTACTATAACTCTGTCTGCTGATCTACCTTTTCTTCCATGAAATGTCACCGGTTGGTTGCATGACGTAATTTATACGAACTTATACGAACCAATTTATACGAACCAAAGGATAAAAAAATGCTTTTCAATACCATTTCTATGTAGATTAATTCACAGAATAGATTTAACTTCCAGTTTTTTAAAATTGAAACGTAAAGCGAGAATTTTGTTAATTGGCATTGACGAACAAAGCATTTACATTTTTCTTCCTGGATGTATAGGTATACATCAGTGTTATTAATGTGTACATATTGTGAACCGCATTAATTACAGACAGATTCGCAACGAAACCGCAACAATAACAATGAATGCGGACAAGAACTGATTTGATAATAGGAGAGAATGGAGCCAGACTGACTAGCCTAATTAATCTAATGGTTGGATGCCTGGAGGCAGAAGCAAGCAAACAACTGCAGTACTAATAATTCATATTACATCCTGTTATGGAAAACTACATTTATAGCAGATAGAATTGTGTACCACTGCGGTAGAAATGTACAGCGAACTTTGCCTGTTGGTGGAATGTATGAGTGACTGATGAATATGTTAATCGCTGAAAGTTTATTAGTTGGTTGTCACAAAGAGAGTTATTACATGTATAGTAATGGAGATCTCTGCTGTTTGGAAAGACTGGAGCTGGAGTGAATAGTAGTCTGCCTGTGTCAAAATGAATGAATGGAGAGGGAATGGGAAGGAAAGTGAAAGCTGAGGCAGGGAAAGGCAGTGGGAGACAAGATGACAAAGAGGACATATGTCAAGATTTTCTGCTGTGTCAGTTCACTGGAGGGGAAGTAATATTTGCAAAGACTCGCCCAGCACAGCTAAATAAGGAAATAAAAGGCTTGGGGACATTCTGACATACGGAGCACAACACACAACTCTACTTCTCCACCACAAACCATAATATCCAATCTCTCCCTTGTCTCTTTCCCAAAAATGTTGAAATCTGAAAGGTGAATATGCACTCCCTACTGTAATATTAACTTCAAACACTAATCTAATAAGTAATCGCACTTTACAAAGCTTATCTAATATTATTGTATTACAAATATTTTACTAGAAATCGCAAAGCGATTTGGTAAATCTATAAAATCTCAAATAAGTCATGTCAACATTTAATTTCATTAACTTTCTTTTTACAGAGAAACAAAATTCCAAGATTAAACTTGGTGGATGTATTAAAATACAGGGTAGGGCAATGGCAATAGTAAATAATATACGGAGATTTATGCCGAGTTTTCGAAAATTTATTATTAATAAGTAGTCATATCCAATTATTTGAATTTTTTAATTTTTGTTGACCACAGAAATAATTGGTGTTTTAAAAGGATTTGTACTCTACTGTTGAATTTTGAACTGGAAATGCCTGGAAGTGCGAAACCCTGTATTTGATCGACTGCTGTAACTTTGCCTATTTTTGCTTTTGCAGTTCGTTCGTTTAGCCTTCGGTTGGTGGTTTGGTTGTATCTATCCATCACTATGTTTTATTCTGGTTGGAGAGCAAAGAGGATTTGCTGGTTGTACTCGAAGAATAGCAACAAGTAGCCTGGCGAACGTAAGCTGACTTACTTAGCCAAAATGGAGAAAGCCGAGTGAGCTCAACTCTCTCCTTCCTTCCCTTGCAGTCTTTCTTTCTCTTTCTCTCCAACCCAATCCATAAGACTGCAGTGCATGGACTCAGCTGCTCCTGGCAATACTTAAGTGCAGAAACCAAGTTCCTCTAATATCTTTCTGTTTACTCTGGCTGACTGGAGAAGGCAAGAACACTTTCAACAGGTCGCCCCTCTCTGCTCACCTTCTATTTTCCCTTTTCCCCGTCCGTCTGGACATTCTCCAGTTATGGCTAGTTTCTTGCACTCTTGCCACTGGCTTTGCAATTCGGATAACGATCACTGCAAACCATACATATCCATACTCCCTAAAATATTCCGCACAATAGCATTGAAGATGTAGTTCAGCTATATAAAAACTATTTAGTTCTTCTTATTAAAATTTATCTATATAGTTTTATATTTATTGCACAGTTGTAAAAATTATTGTGCAATCTTATTCGCTATCGCTGGGCTAGATGATAAAACTGATCTGCCTTTCACATAGTCTAACCATTACCATTAGGGACCTTACAAATATAACGCCTGAATGTGAACGTTCTCCAATCATGTAATACATCCAAAGCCCAAGTAATGTGAGAGGAGGGCTCTGGTCAATTTTTTCCAAATAGTAATTTTGCGAAGCATTTAAAAATATTTTTACTGTATTTTGAGAGTAATTATTGCTAAGGTTTATGGATACTCTTCATAAGCACAGTATTACGCTTAAAAGTAGGTGTAACCTTAGACCTAAATGTAGGAAAGAAAAAAATCATGGAAAGACTTGTTGTTTGGTCTTTTTAAAGTTATTAGTACATTTTGTGAGATGGTACTAAATAGGAATGGTGAGTACTTAAAAGTTTGAAAGTGACATGGATTGATAGTGTATTTGGAATGTGTGGATTATAATAGGAGGGAAATGGAATTTGGGAAAGGTGAGATTAGAGAGATTAGAGTTGGCGTGGATGAGGATGGATGGGAGCTGGAAGGAAAGAAAGAGGAGAATAGAGGTAAAGGAGAGCAGCGGAGCAGAGCGACTCATTGGTTTGTATGCAGACACATTTGTTATCTTCTGGGTGCTTAGCTGGGAAAACAAGGTTGTGGCTGGATGAGGCGGAATAATAACGGGAAATAATAATGCGTGGCTGCAGAAGTGGAGGGAAGAGAGAGCAGATGGAAATGTGTCTGCCTGCACCAGCAACAACCCCAGAACTGGCTCCTCGCTCCCATATCATCCTGGCGCATCTCACTATCGATTACTCCGAGTTGACGCAAAATGCAGTTACTTTCACTACCCACTTTCACTCCACGTCCTACCCAAGTGGAACACGGACAATAACAACACTAACGAGACTCTCGTCTACAACCAAGAGTACTCAACCACTTCTAGTCGCTGGAAGGGCACACTCAGCTCCTCCGACATCCAATATCCTCCACTGAAACTAATAGCCTCTTTTTTAATAAAAGTTATACCCGCTATGCCACCCGCTGACTTATTATTATTGTCTGCTTGTCATCTCCCCTAAACAATGGGATTACACAAGAGTTTTTAAATGTAGTAAGCTAAATAATAAACACAACATTGAGTCTAAATACAGAAAATGGTTATTGGGCAAAAGAACCACGTGGTATCTTTAACGAGATGTGCTTCAGTATAGCAAACTCGGCTCTCATGACACAGTACTGCTTTGGCTTTATGTATTATGCTGTGGTTCTGTTAAAGGAAGATGCAGGTTCGATTCCTGCCTGGAGTATCAAATAAAAACTATAGAACCATTTAGAATTTTTGTAAAATGAAAAGAACGGACGTATTTACCATTAGTGTTGAGATCGACCATTCTAATAAATATACTCAGTTGCTATCTAGCTTTACGTTGGAGTACATTCATTTCAAAATTTGAAGCGTGTAATAAATTGGAACAGAAATAGTTTTATGAAATGGCCACTCCACACTACAAATACTTGTGCAATACTATGATTTCCAAAGTTTCTTTGTACAGGTATATATTATACTAATGCTGTCCAAACTAAAGTGTATAAGGAATTAAGGTGATATTTAGAAAGTAATAGTTGCAATACTAATAGACACTTTCCTGATAACGAAAGACGAAGTCATCCTTCCACTCCAGTAGCTCAATTGCGCTAGAGCATCCTTCAGAAAATTCCCAGTTAAGCCAAAACAAACTTTTGCGATTATTTTAATCAAACAGTCTTGTTTTCTTAAGATGTTTACCGAATAGTGCCGAAAATTGGCAACTCTTATTTAATTTTGCTACAGAGTATTCAGATAATTTGGTTCGGACAGGGACTAGGGACATGTTACAGTTATTGGTGAAATGTATTATGCATTTGACGAACAGAAAACAAATTTAAACTGTGGCTAGCATCAAGAAGAATGTAACTCGGCAGTCGTGTGTTTTGGAAATGATGCTTTCACGGTAATTAATGGACTAACCTTTATAGAAATGTGACACTTGAACAAGTAAATTGTAAATGATAATTGGATACCTTTGCAATTTAATAGAGTAGAGTAAATGAAAACAAAGCAGGCACACTATCACATAAAAGTAGTAATGCATTCAGTCAAATAAAACAGAATGACGCACCGCATTTCCCTTATCTGGTCCCAGTTTATGAACACAGAAAAATATAAAAGCGCTATTCGATCATAAAATAACGTAAATACAATTTTGTAGTAAGTGGGCGCTTCAAATTGATTTGGTGCAAGAAAATACTTTTTAAGAATTAAAGTCGAAGTCGAGACATTATTTTCGACACCCCTAAAATACTCAATTTTACCCCAAAAATAGTGCTTTTCAGAAATAGAACTTTTCCCCCAGTTTCTTCATTGCTACCCCAATTATTATGTATTTTACCCTTTACCATAAATTCGCTTTGAGGAACAAAAATTCAACTGAAGTACTATTGATAAATCAAAAAATCATAAAATTTTCAACATGTCGTTGACAATATACTTGCATATATAAGATTTAGATAAACATAATGTCTTTGAGGCCTTTAGACCAACAAAAGTGCATAGGACACTTTAAAAAACTGATTAAGTGTTCATAAAAGTAGACATATTTGCCCTTTTTGGTTTTTTTGGACTTATTAATATTACTTAACTTGAGTTTTCGTTATTCAATGCCTATTTATAGTTAAGGGTAAAATACATAATAATTGGGGTACTAATGAAGAAATTGGGGGAAAAGTTCTATGTCTGAAAAGCACAATTTTTGGGGTAAAATTGAGTATTTTAGGGGAGTCGATAATTACATCCATTAAAGTCAGGGTAATGTCATTGTTGAGCCTGGTAGCGGAAAGGTGTAAGCCCTGGTTGAAGCTGAGAGAAAGCGGTATTTGAGCGTGGAAGTAAAGTGTAATGGAAAGTTGAGTGGAGGCGATGAGAGAAAGTAGCGAAAGGGGACTGAACATGAGTTGATTAAAGATGCATGAATGAGGGGATTTGTAGAATTGCAATCACCAAGAGATATCGATGAAAGCGCTACTAATCCTGTAACAATAAGTGCTTGGGTTTTTAAAAGTTGAGAGAGACAGAAACAACTGGGGCTTTGTTGGCTTGCCAAATCCTTCAGTTCCTCAGTTCACTTTGATGGAACTTGGACTACCTCGCAGCACAAAAGCCTTTTATTTATCCTGCCGTAGTACATGATGGGACGGATTATACTTACATATGTGTATTCTGCATCCAAACACAAAGTATTACTCCGCCGAACCCCAGAATGAGGTCAACACATTTGCTTTTCTCTAGTTCTTTTTCTAACAGACACTATGCTTTATTGATTCTACCCAACCATCCATATATAGAATTCACTTTTAATATTATTGTCAATAAATTACTGTAAAATAAGTCCTCCCTTGTCCCACAGTCATGAATACAAAAATTTCTAGAAAGTGCTTACCAAATTTAATGCTAGTTGTAATATCGACGGACGAAATAAAACTATTGATGAAATAATCTCTGAAAATATAGTCATCACGAAGGATATTAAGATGTAAGATTTAGCCTGAGAAATACCCTGGCAGTAGTCCCCAGACAGATTACAAATTGGAATTACTACAGATTGGTTATAAATAGAAGCGACTATCTGTAAACAATCCACTCTAATCAGAATGCTCATCCGCATGAAGATAATACTGGGAGTAGCGTACAAAGTAGAATGGAGATTAAGAGATAATTTTAGTGTGGTGGTATCTGCTGCCACAATGGTCTCCTTCCGAACACATTCACTTGAGCAAACAATTTCTTTAACGATTTCCTGTTTACATTCCCATGTAAATATGCGCTAGTCTCAAATGTGGAATTCCTCCCGATTGTTCTAACAATGTGTGCCTGTGAACACTTATACTTATAAATAATGTTTTCCTACATTTTCATATTTCACTTTTGACGTTGGTTTGACGCTCGGAGGCAGATGCACTACTTTCCCTGTTAGAAAGCACTTAGTCTCACTTTTCCTGAAATATTTCCCCGTCCACATTAGAAATGGATGCAGATGCTTCCCTTCTACAATGATTTGAAGGTTTTTAAAGAATGGGGTTGGAGAATAATGTAGGTGACTATTTTATTTATGCTGGAGGAGATGAAGACATTTGGAAAGAGAGAGTCGGATGCAAATAGGGTTTTAGAATAGATTTTAATATTTAAAAAACAAATGAAGGTTAGCCATTTGAGCGACTTGAGTTGTTTGACATAGATAAGAGTAAACAGTATCGCAAAGGGCAATAGATTACATCGAGTATGTATTTTAGTGTAAAATGGCATTAACCAACTAATCGTAAGTATACAAAAATTCATCCTTTACAACAATATCATACGAACGAACGAACCACTACATTGGCAGGGCTTTCCTTATTCATTTCCATTGTATTGTGTACATATAGTGCATTCCAAGTCAATTATCGTCTTACACTAACCATATTCCATATCCTAATCAATAGTGATAAATAAGTACTTGTATGGAGAGTAATATCATATGAATATCAGTTTTTGAGTTTGTGCAACGTGAGAAAAGGAGCAAACATTAGTTTTTGTAACTCTGTAGTGTAGCGCACTAGGTGAGCCGACGTGAGTCACTCAAAAATACAGTACAAACAAACGATTCGCTTCAAGGGAAATCCAAAGTACAGTAGATTAAACATGTAACGCATTCTATGCCTTTCATGTGCTTTCTTCAAATGTGCAGCCTTGGTGCCCACAGTCGCCATCAGCTGTCAAAATACATTTTCGAACCAGAACTCAAGCAAATTATACCTTTTAAATACACAAACCAAAACAACAAAACCAAAACCAATAGTTGGTAATATGTCTAAAGAAATTTCGCGTCTATTCACAAATGGTAGCATTTCAGAATAAAATAATATGAATTATGACACTGATTTGTTCGATAATGTAGCTTGGCTGATGAAAGCGGCTGCAACAATATAGTTACTAAAATGTTTGTATGTAAGGTCCGATTATCTGAAATAGTATTGTAATTGAGTAATATTTAACTAAAGGTATGTATAATATTACAATAATAATAGTAATTGCAAGGAACAACGCGTGAAACAAAGTTGTCGTAACTTAGAAATATATGTAGAGTAGTACGTTACGTAGGTACGTATGGAAAGGCTAATATTCTTCGCTTGGATTATTTTGAGAGTGATTATAAGTACGATTGGAAGGATTATCTTTCTGAACGACAACGGTTGGAAACGTTAGGGAGTCTGAAGATCCTCCGAGAACTTCACTTGTGATGTAATATCGACTTCGTCGCTTTGTGTAGTCCACCGACTGACCTGAAGGATAATACTCTTCTCCTGGCATCCTGCTCAAAATTACCAAAAGGTCCAACGTAAATAAACACAGGCATTCATTATACAGCAACTCTTCAGTTTTATTCCAGATAAACATACGTGCTCGTTTGGCGAGTGGCGAAATGCCCTGTCATCGGTTTGGTTCGCTTGTAGGAGCCGTACTGACCACGTTTACTCGTTCGGTGTTTATTGTGCGCAAATAAAGAGTGGTTTCTCTGTATAATACATCAATATCAGTAATAGCTATTCAAATGACCACAAGTTATTCAATAAGTTGGTTACCCTATGAAGGATGTCGAATTCATTTCCCAGCCTCTGAACAAGAACTCCAGATGTTCGCCGCTTAACTCGAGGACCTTTTTGATGCAATACTCTCAAGCCAGCCTAAAACAAACATTATGGTGCCATATTTTAACATTCAGTAGTCACATAAAATGTTCAATAAAGAGTTGCTCTAGAGAATTCAAGTTTACAGGGAATTTTCCATGAAAAATGTCTTGTGGGAATTTTAATTACTTTTTTAAGTATTATGGTTATTGTGTTCCGTAACAGTTGCTGTGCATGAACAGAACAGTCAGTAAAGCTGGAAAAATTGGGAACCGGGAATAGTGAGACAAAAGCTGGGAAAATGATTTATACTTATTTAGAAATGATTTTTGTCTTTCCAATTTTTCCCACGAAAAATAATCTTTACATGGAATAATTTCCATGAAATCTTTGTGAATCATTAAGGGCATTTCATTTAAAAAATACACAAACACGTCCCAACGAAAAGGTAGCGTTGTACGCACCTGAATTGTGAAAGCGTTTTCAGCATCTTTGTTAGATTGATCTTGAAGCTTTCGCTTCCTGCGATGATAACGTCTGTACTGTTCTTGAATCAATACACTGGCGTAAAATTTTCCGACTGTAACTTCGTCCAAAACTAAAGTGTTTACAAATAGTGCCCATTATGACCGTACTAGAATATAAAAAATCTATGGTAAAATTGAAATGAAGGATTTTACTTTCAGGAGGCGGAACAACTTGATCTAAGAGTTTAGGATCTGTTCCTTTCCAAATTTGTTGAATGACTTGACGAAGTTCCGCATCTGCCTCCATGATATTTCCCTCTGTTTTAATTTGCAATCCTGTTCTTACTAGTGCAAATATGGTTGCGTTGAAGTTGACTGTACCGTCGGGATTCATCGGCATGTTCATTGCTACGAGTCTCTGTAATATCATTCAAGTCACGATTTCTGAGAATCTTAACTAGATATCATTTGAATATTTCTATTAGTGAGTAAACGGTTCAAAAAGACCTTGCAAGCCATTCGCTGAGGACAAAGTCTTCCAAATCCCAATGGCGGGTTAATTTTCTTCATTAAATTCAGTACATCTACGTGTTTTATTTGACCAGTGGCATCTGGATCGTACTCGCTCCATAACTGAATGAATTCGCCCAGATGGTGTGCACCAAGAATGGACCAATCTCTCGTCAAATAATCGAAATTGTCCATAATGACAGCCACAAACAAATTCAAGATCTACCGAAAATTACATCAAAAACATTTTCCCCTTTAAATATGGCTTGAATTTATTTGAACTCGAAAATAATCATTATACCAGGATAAAACTGTCTTTTCCCCTGAAATAATACCTCTACTCGATATTTGGACCAAGAAATCAATAGTTAAATACTTCTGGTACAATAAAACATTTTGTACTTATATTTCCAGTTATTTATTAGTGATTTAGGGAAAATTATCAGTTTCCATTGCTCCTTGCTGTTAATAATTATCTGGTATATAGATTTTAATTTCCTGGAAGATTTCATTTGGAGATTACTGAATTCAGGGCAAAAGACAATTGTCAACGGGGTAAAACGATAATTTTCGTAATGTAAGCATTTTTGAATAATGTCATCGCCTAATATATAACATAGCCCAGAGAATGAATGACTTATCGGTATTCGTAGACTATAAAATGGAACTCACTAAAAAGGAGCACATAACAAAAAAGGAAATAAAATAAAGAAAAGCAAAATCGGATCCACAGGTCTCCTCAGTTGGGGCAGGAGCGGGAAGATCGTTGGGCGAGAGGGTGGGTTCGGTCGCATTGTCATCCGATGGCTTAAGGAAGCACTGAACACCGGGAAGGTTTGCACACGCCATCATTATGTCTTGCCACGCTTCGCCTGCAATTAAACCAACCGAAACAGAATTAAACTGAAGCTGACTTCATTAGCCCGTTCTAGAGCATCGTCTCTAATTGAATCAAATCAAGGCACATGGCTCAGCCAACTCTTCCGTTCATTCGCACTTAATACGTTACTATCTCTTTAACACTCCTCCGTAACTCTGTGCTGAGCTCACGGCCACTACCACCACACATATGAACATCGTTAGCAAATACACTAAGTAGTTTTAGTGCACTCGTTTAGAAATGAAGCCACGGCTCGGTATAAATAAAGGAAAGTGATTGCCTGGCCTGACCTGTTGCGCATCTGAACAAAAGTAGAACAGCTTCGCCAAATGACTGGAAATTGTTGTTTCGGTGGATTTCCGTTTCCTCGTCCAGGGCTATTTTACCGAAAACCTAGAAACACGGCAGATGAATAAGTTATACCCAGAATCTCATTTAGTACAAGATATAAAGGAATGCTCAGTAATACAAAAGAAAGATAACAAGAAAATAAAAACCTGCATTCCAACGATGGCATAAATGAAAAATAGCAAAACAATAAGTAGAACAACGTAAGGTAACGCTTGCAGAGACTTTATAAATGTCCATAAAATGGTCCGGATGCCTTCGCTCTTATTTAGTAACTTTACCAAACGACCAACACGAAACAGTCGGAAGAAACTAATCTGTTTAACAAATACCACAATGTTAAGTAAAACACAGAGAACACAAAGTGAACTTTGCTATTTAAAATATAGTAAGATAAAGTTTACTTACATTGACTTCAGCAAATATAATGTCAACGAAACTTCCAATGACGATAAGGAAATCAAAAACGTTCCACATGTCACTGAAATAGGTCTATAAACAATTCCACAGTTAATTTGAGATTATTGCATAAGTTGCGTTACTCCATGAATACTTATCAGGAATTAGTGAACCTTGAATCCGAAGGCGAGTAGCTTTAGAATAAGTTCGATGGTGAACACGGCAGTAAAAAAGAGATTCCCGTTGTCCAGAAAGTCTGTATACCATTGCGGCTGCTTATAGAATTTCATTGCCAGAGAAATGGTGTTGAGCAGAATCAATAGAAAATTTAAGTATTCAAAATTTTGATGAGTGACAACAGACCAGACTCGGTATTGAAACCAATTCTGGGGAATGTACTTCTTCACTGGCTTTGCATTCAATGCAAACTCCAAACAGTTCCGCTGCATTACAAAACATAAATTTAGACTTTATTACATGAAAAGCAATATTGCGAATATTTCTTACTGAATACGAATACTGAGTAGTTTCTGTACTTTGCTAGCATACCTGATTTTTTTCAAGATCGCAATTCTTGTACTCTTGCTCGCCCTCATTCTGAAACGTCAAGATGACAAAACCGACAAAGATGTTAATCATAAAGAAGGAAATTACGATCAAATAGGAAATGTAGAACGCAGCTACGATTTTACGATTGTCGTAAATTGGACCGTGATCCTCTACATTCGAATCTATCGACTTGTACAGCATTCTGAAAAAATAAGACACAAAGTCATAAGATCTCTGGAATAAATACTCAGTTCAGCATAGTAATCAACTTGTTGCATTGCAAATTGCAACACATCCATTAGGTGTTTCGTAATAGTTGACTGAAATTGATCGTGTGGGATTTGTATTGATTTCTTACTGCGGCCATCCCTCAAATGTGGACACAGCAAAGAGAGTGAGCATTCCGTTGGGAACCGAGTCAAAGTTGAACGGATTATTGATCCACTCTCGCTCCTCTCGCACTGGGCGGTGAGTGTCTGCGTCTTCGTACGTTATGAAATCTCCTCTGTTTCCAAAATTTATTATCAATCATTTTTAAGTGACACAAGCAAATGTTTATCTTTTCTGGGTTACTTACTGGCAGTCGGATTCAAAACTTTTCGACGGATCAGTGCATTCAAACAAAGTTCCCTGCAGTACAAAACGTAATATTTACTTAATTGGCTGCAACTTTAAAAACTGGGTTACATATTATTAGCTGAGTTATTATAAGGCAAGAGACATAACTTTATTGATTGTTAGTATCTTTAGTTAGCGGTCCAATCTTCAATCTCAATACTTAGAAAGAGTTCCTGGTTTGCATTGGGTTTTCATTAATTATTAATATTCGTTAAATTACAATATCATACATTTCGCTAAAAGTAATTGTTAATTTCGCATAAAAGCGAATTTGATAGTATAAATTGTTTTCGTTATAAATATGCAAAGATAAACCTTGAAAAGTTGTACTCCAATAACAGCGTACATGAATTGCAACAAATTCGTTACAATCACAATGTTTCCAATAGTTTTGATGGCAACAATCATACACTGAATGACACGCTGTAAAAACACAAGTAATCAATTTCTAAATTCTGAACCATTGTAGAAGAAAACTATTTTTAATAGTACTGAAATGAGTTAATCGTTAATCTAAAATCGTACCTTGAGACCTTTGGCCCTGTTTATAGCCCTCAATGGACGGAGGACCCTGCAGACACGAAGAATTTTGATTGTCGACACTGCCCCTGACCTGCAACCATCAAATTACATTATTTAGTCGTATTCCCATGCTATAGCATTGCCAATAATGGGTGTTATATTTTGTAACAAAGAGGTTAGCACATAAACATTGGATAGTACAGTAAAAACATTTAATTTAAGGTATTTACAAATAAAATGTATACAATTTTATTATTGAAAAGTTCGGCGAATTCTACAACAGAAATAAAGAGAAGCTAAAGAAACGTAAAATATATAGTAAAATAATCCGTATTATGTTATTTTAGCCAAGCTAAATTAAATTTTTCTGCAAAATATAAAATTAAGCATCCGAAAGGAAAAAAGGTTAAAAATAAAAAGTGCATCAGAAAAATGACCAGAATTTTTACGGCAACGGTGACCGTGGAATGTTAATGCAAGTAAGGGGTACTTGAATTGGAAGTGGAAAATGAAGGACAGTTTGTGGTTAACCGGTTAATCTATTTAAAAAGTAAAACGAAAGATAAATGAGTTGAATACGTTGAAAAGAATGAAATAAGAGATACACAGACGACGATAAGATCAAGTAGATTTGCAGCAGAACGGCAAAAGGCTCCTTGGTGAAATAATAATCCATACACTACCAACTTTAGCGTCAGCTCCACAGTGAACACAGACGTGAAAAAATAATCAAATTTGTTCAGCAACTGTAAAACCATAAAATAAATGTGAACTTGGTTCAAAGTAAATGTTAATCAATACTAGAAAGTTGTTTGCAGTTGAAACTTACAGCATTGCGGGGAGAATCTTCGTACAGTGGATCTTCTGCACCCAAAAGAGCTGAAGAAATCAAAATGCAACACAAAATGATGTTTCCAAAATAACTGTTGCTAATGATTTTGTGAAAAAATACACGAATCCTGAAAAATAAATGAGGTGCGCACTTGTAATTAGTAATAAAATGCTAAATGTTTCTAATGGGGAATGAGAGAGCCTTATTAGCATCATATTATCAAGAAATAAGCATAATTAAAATTAAAAATGGAGTTATAAGTATTAAAATTTGAACCATACGGATTAGTTTTTGAGAAAATAAAGAAACTGGAACCGTCTGGGATGGGTGCTGCCGCGTTGTCATCTACTGGAGGCTCCTCTACTTTCGGCTTACTCTCCGCCCCTTCTTCGTCAGTTTGAGCTGGCTACACACACGTGTACAGAGAGTCATTTACATCCACACAATCATTTCCAATTCATTGAATTCATTCTCTGAAAACGAACCTCTTCAGGATCTTCGTAATAACCATCACTGGAGTTAGAAGAGCCGTAGCCTCCAGCTGTAGCGTCCGCCTCGGACACCGAAGTCATTCCTTCTTCTTCCTCTTCCTCCTCCTCCTCACCTTCTGTCTCTTCTACTTCCTCTTCATCTTCAGTTGTGTACCTACAGCATGGAAAACCAACAATATCTACACAAATCTGAAATACTATTTGTAGTTCACTGACTAAAAAGAAAGGCCTAAATAATAGTAATATTCGCAATTGCAGAGTAAAATTAGCTAAGAATTGCATACTCTTTTTCTTCGTCTTCAGTTTCCTCTCCAGCTTCATTTTCTGCTTCGCCCTCAATGGCTCCTTCCTTTGTTCACAACCCAATACAATAAATTAGATTAAACAAGAATCAGAATTTTTGCGAATTTTAGTTAATTTCCCAATTTTTCCCAACGGGAAATTGGCAATATTATCATTAGTGGTACTTCCCACTGGTAACTTTGGAAATCTTACCTCTTTCTTTTCTTCTTCCTCTTCTTTTTCGACATCATCTGCGTCACCCAAATTATCCACAGCAATAGCCAAGAACACATTTAGGAGAATGTCTGCGGATTTTTAAATTCAAATGTTTATTAGTAGTTCGTAAATTTTGCGAATAAAATATACTGAAAGTAAAACATTCACTTACAGTTGCCGAAAATAAACAAGACCATGAAATACAAGGAGGCCAAAATGCCGATAGACGCCACCCCACCGTACGCATTTATTCCTAAATACATTACTTCGTTCCAATCTTCACCTGTCAATATCTAAGAACATATTTAATGGCAATTTATAAGTGTTCAAATCGGATAACTACAGAAATAATTAATGTAATTAATGAATATGATAACAGAATTGTTACCTGAAACACAGTGAGGAGACTTTGTGAGAAAGAATCAAAATTGGTTCTGGGTTTGTAGTCAGTGTGATCATTGTTAAACTTTCCACCGAAAACTTGCATCCCCAAAAGAGCAAATATCATTATGAAAAGAAAGAGGAGGAACAGTAGCGACGCAATGGACTGAATTGAATTCAACAAAGACGCCACCAGATTTGAAAGGGCCTTCCAATATCTGCAACCCAAATCAGTATTAAACACCGGCGCTAACAAACTGAATCTTAGAATCAACCCTTTCTCAATTTTTGAGTTATCTCACTTAGTGACTTTGAAGACACGAAGAAGTCGAACACATCGAAGAACGGAAACACCAATGGGAGGAATCACATTGGACTTGACCAAAACTATTTCTATTATACTGCTTACCGTCGCAAAGCAATCGAAGCGATTGAACAGTGACACAAAGTAGCGCTGAGAAATATTAATTCACATAAAAGTACATAATATACACAAATGGGGGTGAAATAAAGAGAAACAGGAGAAACTTACAGACATTCCGAGACTGTACATTTTGAGAATCATTTCGCAGGTAAAAAGTATGATAAAAAATATATTAGTTGTTTCTGTAAAAGAAATAACCCCGATTATCGCATTGTGTAGATGAAGAGCTAAATATTAAGGAATTGTAGCACTGACCTTGGAATTCATCGAGCCATTGGGGTTGTCTGTAATGTTCAGTGGCCAGCACTACAGTATTTAAAAAGACTAACACAATAATAAACCAGTAAAATGCTTGAGATTTTATCATTCGTCGACATTGACGCCTCACACGCCGATTCAGACTGAAAAACAACAAAAATCACTTTTCAAGGGATTGCCAACCAAAACTACACTCCTCTTAGAGCGCAGCATTCTAGTTAAAGCCTTAAATAAGTCATGTCTTACCTTGCGAAGGATACACCAGCCTTTTGCCAGAAAGTGGGCTGCTTCTCTTCCGTTTCTTCGGTTTCCTCATTACCAGTTGCCGCAGTGGCGCTCACTAAAACCAAATTCAGCGTTACAACAGACTCACAACGATACATGAATAGGCAGAGTATCTAATTCATATAGGTAATTTAGTTGAGTACTAAAAGAAGCATTGGTAGATTGCATTAATTACTGCTTTTAAAATATTAAAAGTGTCAAGCGATTTCCACCATTTTTGGCATATTCTTTAAAACACGCAAAACACCATTGCTTCTTCTGCCGTGTATGAAAAAAATAAAATAATAAATGCAGAAATAATTAAAATTATATGAGAAAAAAATATATTCGATTTATCAATATTACTAAGCAAAGGATCGCTGTACTCTGCCGTAGTGATCCACTCAAGGTACCCCCGAAGGCTCTCTTCTATTTGTTGTTGCTCTCGCAGCTTTTGGAAATCTCCCCTCGATTCCGCCTTTCCTTTCTGCTTTGAAAACTCTCTGTTCATATGAAAAGAACATTCTTATTATTCAGTCTTGATATTATTATTCTTGCACGGAAAAACAACCCTCAGGTGAACTAACCCACTCAAGACACCAAGAATGAGATTCATGACAAAGAAGGCACCAAAGACAACCATTGATGTGAAGTAAATCCATTCCCACGAAGTGCCCATGGCGTCTTGAAGCTAAAACAATCGAAAAGCATAGGGTAAGTAATAAGTACTTAATTTATATAGGTTGCGGTTATTAGAGATACTGACATTGTACATAACATTCGTCCATCCTTCAAGCGAAATGCACTGAAAGACGGTGAGCATAGCGAGACCGATATTATCGAAGTTGGTGATGCCATCATTAGGCCCTTCCCAATACTCATCACACTGCCACATTGGGTCATCTTCATCTTCACAATTATAGCCGCCACCGCAGTTGCTCTGAGGCGCTTTCATCATGTCCCCTGACAAATTCCAATTAATTATTAGTGCCCATCTTGAAATGAAAGGGAATCAAAGATATCTGTGGATTGTGTGGATGTGTGAATACCTGTGATGTTGTGGAAACACGTTTTATGAAGTTGACCTTCAAACATCTCCAGTCCGATGATGGCGTAAATGGTAATTACAAATAAGACTAGAAGAGCGATGTGAAATAAGGGAATCATTGCCATCAAAATTGAATTCATTACTACCTGAAGACCTGGACAAACCAACATAAATAGCAAGTTAGGTAACTCCTGTAAATAGTATTTAGGAAATGGAAAATGCAAGTTATTCTGAATTACTTGGTACTCCAGACACAAGCCGAAGGGGACGAAGTACTCGGAATGCTCGCAGTGCTTTGACATCAAATCCCTCCATTACTGAAGAGAGAATTGAGCTTAGAAGACTGAAAGAATTAAGGGATACATAGTAAACACAAATTTTCTTGCACTGTTTAACATGCACAACTATTGTGAAAAGTAAGTAAGAAAAATAAGTAATAATTTGAAATTGAAATTGAAAAGTCAAGTAAAAAATTCTGTACCCTATGATCACAATTGTGAAATCAAGGAAATTCCACGCATGTCTAAGATATGCTCCTTCGTGGGCCACAAAGCCAAATGCTATAATTTTCATGGCGCACTCTGCTGTGAATATCACTGTAAACACTATTTCTACCTCCTCCTGCAATTACAAAATAAAAGATGTATCAAGTAAAATAAATTGATATCGATGATGGAAAAATCCAAAAGAGCTTACGAAATAAAAATAAAAATAATAGGAGACTTATTCTATCTAGAATACTAAAATTTTGTAAAATCTTTAAAATGAATTAACTTACCAATGCTGCATTAAGACTATCGGAATCATTATTAGGATAAGGTGTGGCCATAGCCAGACAGGCACATGTCGCCATGATGGTCACCAGGATTATGTATTCTAATGGTCTGCCAAACAAAACACAAATTCATTAGATTTCATTTTCCATACTATACATTGCTACATTTTAATTCATAAATATTGTAAAGATGAAACGATTGAGAAAAGGCGACTGACTTCCACTCGACGACGGCATAGCAAAACTTGCGTAAAGGATTGTCAAGGGTGAGACAGCAAAGTGAGCGGGCAGGTCTGTCAGGAATCACCGGAGGCCTCGGGCCCGTCTTCACCACCTTTTCCGGTTTCTTTGGCGCCTCTTCCCCCCCATTTGGACTCTTTTCTTCTGCAAATACAAAATTAAACACTTATGTAATGGTCAAAAAGCATTAAACTTACTAGCATTTTACAATTAGTCATTTAAATAACTAGGGGTGTTCTATTAAAAGGTCACTGATTAAGTCACGAGAGTAAAATCAGTCGGGTATGCATTCTAAAGGAACATCATTGTATTTCCTGGTTAACTTTCGACTTCCAGCATATTTTATTTTGCAAAAATGCACAGGAATTATTGTTACTTAACAATAAAAATATGATTGTAGAAATGAATAGCGAACAGAACAAAACTTTTCTCCCCCTTAATTTTCTATTTCCCAAGCATCAAAATAAAGGCTTCTTCCTCTAATAGAATCTTTCAATTTCATTCATTTCAAAAGAAATATCAAATCATTCCAACCCTTTTTGCCTGACCACTAAAGCAATGCAACAGGAAATACTGAATACGATAAGACTGTAGTTGAATAGTCATTACTCCTTAACTCCTTAATTCAGGCCATTGGACAAAGCATTTCGCTGTAGAGGATTTAAGAATAAAGACGAAGTTATAAACATCATGCATCCAATAACGGAAAAGGAAGTGGTACGCATTACTGCTGTTCTTACTCAGTAGTCCACCGATGTCCATTGAACGCTTAATATAATATTGATAAAGATTGGCTTATTTATCGTCAGTTCATTGCCCACCCATCATCAGCAGAAAATGTTAATTACGTGCTTTGATGTGCTAGTGATACTTCATTTCATACTTGGTATTTATTGCAATTAATGCGTGGAATTTCTTATACTACTTAATTTAATTTAATTCTGTTAACATTTGGTACATTTGGATTTAATTGCTGCTGGGACCTACGTTTTTTCATAGTATTAACTGTTTTGTGACCGCTCGTTCATTTCTGAGTGTAAGTCCCATACGTTAAAGTAATATTATGATTACCTAATATCAATAAAACTGAATAAAATGGAAACTTATTTTTCTACGTTTTTTCTTCTTTTTCATTTATAGTATATTTAGGAAAATATGTGTTATTTGCTTGTTCACCATCGAAAGCTGAACAAAATAGCCAAGAGGCGGGATTTGATAGCTGCCGTTATTCTAATTATCTTTTTTCCTTTGATTGCATCTTCTGGTGTTCCTGAGTCTGAGCGTTTCAGAAGAATCAGGGAAAACGATCTTCTAGATCAGAGACGTAAGCGTGCGTTGGGTAACATTGGTAGCAACTGCCGGGGGCTCAAAGGATTCATCAATAGGCTCTTTCGAGGGAGATGTGTCAAAACTCGTGTCTTATTTCCCTATGCAGGTGCCATATTTCCCAAAAGTTCAAAGGAAAAAATTATCCTTTGTCCTAATTCTAATCAACGAGCAATGGGTCATAAAACCAAATCAAATTTCAAATCTCAGTCGAAACAAAATTGTACCCTGAATAAGTATCTTAGCAGACCTCGTGGAAGAAGCAGAATAGGTTGATGTATTTCCCCACCAGTTTTGGTATTATTACTTGTAACTTATTCCGATATGGTATTTCAGTTAATTTAAAGGTGGCTTTAGTAATTATCTGAATAAAATAATTATCACATTGACTTTAGCCCTATTGCTAAGCTAATATGTTATGTAAACTAATAGAACGGCAAATAAAGTGGCCCAGCAAATGTAAAACTGAACTAAACTAAACGCCTTTTTTTCATTGTCATTTCTTATGCATTTTTTATAATTACATATGAAACTTCCATAATTCTGATTTGATTTCAAAGATATATACTGAGCAAGGATACTGAACAAGGTGTAAGGATCCTCAGCATGAAGGTGTTGACAATAGCAGTATAATAACTGAAGACAATAATCAACGTATTCCGTTAATTCCGTATAATGGGAAAGGCAGGGTATTCAGAATTATATATGGAGGTTATGTAACATTTAAGGAATGTGACTAATTTTAACTTGAACTTAAGGTAGGCTGAACGACTCCTCAAACTGCATATGGAGCACCACTTTCGTCTTGATGAGTGCAGATGAGTTTGGTTTGGTGTACACAATTACAGTACATACATCTATTTACTCCCAGTCAGACACAATCATGCCTATTTATAATTATAAGCAATAAAACGCTACTAATACTGAAATGTCTACATGTTTTGTAAAATTCACAATAACATGGTAATTTAAGTAAAGTCAATTGTCTCGTGATTATTCAATCAATTTTCAAATGGTGAAACATTTTCTCTTGATGGACATTCATATCCAAATCAAATCATTCCATATTTATATTGTTCTTTCCGCACCGTGTCCCTGTGCCTTAGAGTGAGGGATTTCATTGATTAAAACGTATAGTACACAGACGAAGGAATTCTTAATTGTAATTTAGATTTGCTTTGAATAGAACTGGAGAGCTGGACGAAGGCCAAAACATTTGAAGTATTCGTAGAACACAAGTCAACTCCTGAAGTGACGTGATCTTGAGTGAATGAGATAAATGCTGTGAATGAAAATCCATTCAAAAACGAGTTCACATTGGACAATGCAAATTTTCACCACTAAAATTGGTTCCCAATCACAAAGTTGCATTCATGATTGGGCTACCACTAACTCTCTGTCCGTGCCCATGGTTTGGTATTTATTAGTTTCCTAATAGTTTCTATTCTGTATATACCTGTACTGCTGTACTTCTGTCCTGTGTCATCTAAGGAAGAACAACATTACTTGCAACGCTGACCTTTTTTAGCCTATTTTATTAATGCAATCTATTTTTTCCAGCCAAGGCCGGCCTGGGCGAGCCTTTTGAAATGTTTTGCTTCGCTAGTCGCAACTAGGGTCCGTATATAATCGAAAAAGTCACCTTTTGAAAATAGTAGAGTTTGTAAAGTATGCATTTTAGATTTATAGTAGACATAAAGAAAGTACTTCAGGGAACATGTTTCACTGGTTGGGTCTGACAATAACTTTAAATTCTCGAACTAGGAACTAGTTATAAGTGTAATGGAGTTGCTTAAAGTCGTCTCCACTAATAGTAGTCATATTAAATGCTATATCCATGAAGTCACAATAGAACATAGCATTGTGGTGACAGTGCACGAAGCCAGAGCCAAGTTGCGGTGAGAGAACAAGAAGCACTTCACATCCTCATGTTCAAATACTTAAAAAGAATGTCGAAATGGGGATATACTACAAATGCATATATTATATTTCTGGAGCCAATACTATTGGCACCTCTATTTTTCAACCAGAAAATTATTAAACAAAACACAAACTACACCAAACTAAATACATAGTAATATTTACTACCTCAGGAACGAACTCTAAGGATTCATTCAGGCAAACAACCGATACCACTGTATATTCTTATAGTACACCTAAGTTACTTAATAGGGCACTTCCACTTTTTTCCTAAACGCATTGGTTGCAATGGTATTTTGACCACCTAGTCATGGAAAGGGCATTGAGGCTTGGGAATCCTTTTTCTGGGCACCCTGTACTTTTCTTCAGGCAGAACTTCATGAAATCGTATCAATTTTCAAATTGTGGCTACCTAGCAAAAATCAATTTATATCGCTAAGTGCATTTCTTTTGAGCTATAGTTATACCTAGGTACTTTAAATAGCGCGAGCCAATTGCTGTATACCCTATATATAAGTATTTAGACCGTGCATGCTTTTATTTTTTGTTTCACGCGATCTTGAGCGTAATATTATGTTAACATATAAATATTATTCAATGCAATTTTTGTTTTTGTTACTTCATGTTAGTTGTTAATGATTACTCCTAACTAACCGATACAAATAACAGATTGCTCGAATTAAGTGTTGCGAGACTAAGGAGACTACATAATGGATCTAGTGGGTTGGAATTCCGTAAAAGCTATGCAAGCATGATATGCAATCTGCATGCAACATTTAGCGATCCACTTTTATTATTTCATGTAAATATGACATGTAAATGTGTTTTGTGCTGTGTATTGAAAAACGTAGCTAATACCTGCACATAATATGTCTCTCTGTCTCTCTTCACTTTCAGTCAGTAGAAAATCCATTAATAATTCGCTCTAGTAATAGTAATATATTATGCATTTGCTGCTACCGTTGCATAAAGGTAAAGACCGAAGTACTAGTGAATTCTCAGTCCTCGGTTATTACACGTTTAATTTTCAGTGAACACCAGTTTTGAGTTTTCCAGGTTGATTGTCCCAGACGATGAGAAAAACCAATAAGTTAAAAACAATTTCTGGATTGTTTCTCGCTGTTTTGTTAATTGTGACATATTATTACATATTTTTAGTTGATACAGAAGCTTCTTACGCATACGACGACGTTCTATTTGTACGAAGCCAAAATCGTAATAATGCCAAACAAAGTTTCAGATATTTATGGCGACCTGCTTCTTCTGAGGATTCTAAAGGCTCCAGTGACAGGATTGGAGCTCAACTAGAATGGACAAAGACGTTTTTCCAAAACAAAGATTTCGGAAAACACCTATTGTTAGTTTTTGGGAAGGAAGGCGGGAAGTTTTGGCAAACTGATAATAAAATAGTGTGTCCTGGATTCTCCATAAAATCGGAACAATGCAAACTGACGTTATCCCAGAATCTCCAAGAGAGGAATTTAAATTTGAGCAGATTTGATGCTATCATTTACACTCAAGATTACAAGCCTCCAAGAAGGAGTGGCAAATTAGTGCGGGATCACGAAGTGCCAGAAATAGTGTACGCGCAGGAGGCTCCTCTCCAAATGAGGTATACCTTTGACAGTCGGACTCTCTTGGCCTCCTACTACAGGGGTTCTGATATCGTAGCACCTTATGCAAAATGGGTGGCTTTTGAAGACGAAAAGGCGGAGTATTTCGGTTTGAACTCTTCGAAAACTGAATTTCTAGGCCCAAAGGACTATGCAGTTGGAAAGACACATTTTGCGGTTATGTTTGCATCAAATTGTTATGTGAACAATAAGCGTTTCGAGTACGTCAAGGAATTGATGGCACACGTCTCAGTTGATATTTTTGGAGGGTGTGGAAGGAAACCTCCGTGTCACATCTACGAATCTCGGGTCGACTGCCTTAGTAAAGTTGTCAAAAAATACAAATTTTATTTGGCTTTCGAAAATTCCAATTGCAGAGACTATATCACTGAAAAGTTTTTCGACAACGCCTTAAAAAATGATGTACTTCCTGTAGTGTTAGGTGCCCATCCGGATGATTATAAATACGCAGCCCCTCCACACTCTTACATACACATCGAGGATTTTGAATCACCCAAACATCTAGCACGCTTTTTGATCAGCCTGGACAAGAATACTTCCCTATACAATGAATACTTTCAATGGAAGGGCTCCGGGGAACTTTATAATGCATGGAAAGATTTGTTTTGTCGAGTTTGTGGTATGCTTTTTTACGCTGACTTTGTTCCGCCTCCTACTTGGAAGAAAAAAGCTACTTGGACTAACGTAGATACCTGCCTGCCTAAAGGTCAGTGGTATTGGAACAGGAATTAAGGAAAATCAAAACGAAATTTAAATAATTTTTCATCTCAGTTCTATCTGCAATACAAACTACAATCAATGTTTTGTTGTCTCTCAAAATGTGCTTTTGCTTTTTTAATAAATACGAATTTTGTATAGAGTTGTATTAATTATATTTGCGATCCATCATTGTGAGATTATTTTACTCAATATCATAATGAACAGTATTTAATTTTAAGTCATCATTTGTACTATACCCTATAAAGTACTTCATATTAATCTTCCTGAGATATCTTAATGCAAAATAAAATTTTATCTTTTCGTAAAATGTCAAGTTCGATTTTCATTTACCAAGGAGGCATCACCTTTGGTGCATAGACTACAGCAGCTTTGGTGCACGAAGGATACATTTTTAGCGAGAGATGGTTTTGAAGAACAGATAAGAAGAAAGTTTGCGCAACATATTTAATAAACGGTTCTTTTTGAAAGTGTGGCTGGTTTGGCAAAGCGGTCTGCCTGTCTGCTCAAAAACCTCGTTGCTTGTGACACTGTGACTTCATTTCCTTCCCAACACTTGCTCTGTGTCACTGACTTATAGTTTGCAAAGCAAACGTTTCCACATACATATACTCTTCAATACATATACATTCTTCAAAACATGAGGCAATGCTGTTCACATTGCCAATGTCGTTCCGCAAAGGGAAAGGCACCTTAAGAATTTTTATGATACGTAACGTCAAGCAACGTTACATCACCAAATGTGACTCAGCTAAATTCATTCCCTCTCTCAAAACCCTGCTTACCTAAAAATTATAATTATTTATGTAGACTATCAAGCGAGCTACCAGCTACCTATGTATATTTTATACTATTTACATTCTAAATGTTTACAGTTTATACAAGGCTGGTGTAATTCCCATAAGGCTACCTCATGCGAAAATTTTCAAATCCACCATTTCGGTTTTTCTGTATCTTTCTACACGGAAAAAGTTTTTAGGCGTGCCAGGACTGAGTTAAATGGTCTCCAGGCAGTAAACCACAAAAATTCAAGTTTCTGAAACTGCTGGAACCTTCGTAAATTTGTACAACACGATAAGGAATTTAAATTCAATTTTTTAGGCCATACAAGATTTCAACATTTTTGAATGCTTGAAATGTGATGAGCCTGGTGTCTGTAGTTTCTTTGATGACTATAAAATATCGATGTATTCTCTATAGAGTATGGCAAGAGAGAATGCATGGTCGAATCCAATATGAATAGCCAGGGTGCGTATGTTGAGTAATGACGCAATGTACAAGAAAGCAATTAGGTAGAAAAGCAATGGGCTCCAAGACAAGAGAAATAAATAGCGAACTAAAGAGTGCATGTTGGAATCAGTTAAGGCTAATCAGTTATTTAATGGGTACACGAAATGTGGAAGCTTGCTTCTATTATGTACATGTCGCCTTGCACTTTCGTCAACTACCATTAGAGGCAGATAGCGTGCAGCGAGGCAAACGATGAATGAGAAAACACAAATGCTCAGACAGCTATTAGCCAACTACACTGTTTACCTAATACAAATTCTCAAATAAGTACACATAAATAAAACCACGCCGTTACCAAGTAGTCCCTGAATCAGTAAAAGTGTCATGTAACTCCCATTTTAAATATCTCACCTCAAATGATAGTTTATGTCAGAATTGGTCATACTTAATGGGAAACTCAATTTTGATAGAATCCGAACCGTTGAGAACTACGGGAAATAAAATGAGTGGTGGAAGTGAGACTGTTAAATAGAGTCCAAAGAAGAGGCGCAATATTAATTGCATTTTTCGGATAATTTTCCGGTAAAATAGAAAACTCAGCTTGGCATTGATTTTTGATCATCAAGAAAAAAGTAAATTAGTCTCAATTGGCTTTGGAGAGTTTATAATCGACCAACTGTATCCGAGAATCATTAAAATCATCAGGACTCGATTCTTTAATATTATTAACCAATTTGCATTTGATGTGAATCCAAATGGTTGTGAATATTATCAAGTGACCTTCCGTAACGGTTATAAGTGAAAATATTTGTTTAAAACGTAAGTGGTCTAAGTACATTGGTTGTTGTGGACGGAAGCGGGTGATTAAGCAGAGAAATGAGCTGAGTTTGTAAACAAATGGCAATGTGGGTAAAATGAAAATTCCACGGGTTGGTAGAGGGGAGCAATGAAGTAAGGAAGGAATGTTCTTTGTTGGCTTGGTGGATGTTCAAGGCTGGTGCGACGTCTGGCTCGCTTTTCCTCGATATTACCTACCTACCTATTATTATCTTCTCTAACTGCTATGACTGACTATGGCTGACTTGCATTGGAACGATTAGTCAGAGGACAAGAAGAGGACCGAATTTTAAATGCATTACATCTCCACTTTAACTGCTTTCTTATGCAAACTAAATATAAATACAGTCACACATGTACTTAGACTTATCTACAACACACAAGTAACCTACATCGTCATTGTTCATGGAAACAACACTTTCGTGCTAGATATCCGTCCTAATCTTCTAGTAATACCTCCGATACACTTTCACAGCCTCAGCTCACCTAATGAACAATGAAGACTTATGAACACAACAGTACACACACTAATGTGTAATACCAGGGTAGTCAAATGAAAACTTGGGAGTCGTTTACAGAATGGGTTACAATACATAGCAAGGCACGGGTTCCAATGTTTTAAACGTTTAGGTATGTAATGTATAAGTGATGTCAACTCAAGACTTCTTGTCAGTCTTAAAATTGCGATTAATTAAAGTTGATTGGGAGCAATTTTACATTTCAACACGGTTAATTGGAGACACACAGGAGCACATACTTCCATTTCAGTTTCAAAATGACATAACATTGTGGTGACGCATATTAATCCACATACAGACATAAAACAGTTAGTTATGTATGATTTAATGTGTCTTGTAAATCATATTATACGGCTAATTTAATATTTGGAAAAAAATGTACTGTAAAAAAACCCATATCGTTTATTTAATGGAACTTATATTTCGTTTTGCTTCCAATTTAATTCATTTCATTAAATTACAGTGTCATTTGTGGCAAGACTTAAATGTAAGGTCAGTTGGACAGATTAATAAAAATGTCATTTCTCTCTATGTTGGTGCAAAGCATAGTAGCATAACAGCATACCAAAACAAATCTGTGAAGCACAATATTCAAATTAATCATTAAACAAACCAGTTAAACAAACACTGAGAAAAAATCCGCGATGTTATATTGAAGTTACTGTAAACCAAAGTTGCTGGACTATTAGCTACACGCTTTAAACTCCATTTTTTAATGAATTTTTATTTTGTTTACCCCACAAGGGCCAACCTGGTAGAGAGTTTAAACCGTGTAGCTAATACTCCAGCAACTTTGACTTTAAACCTACTTGAACCAATATTTCGATTAACTGTAAGTAAAAACCGATTTAGGAAAAATAATGAAAATACCTGCACTTTCTTTACAGTACGCAGTAAACAAATTCTATATCTGTGGTACAGTACAACCTTGATTTACAAGATACTTAATATGTCATGTTACCAATGTCAATGCCTCCTTCCCATACTCTTCCTTTACTGCAGGCTGTAGTAAAGGAAGAGTATTTTATCTGTATTTTATCTGTAATGTGGCTAAGACTTAGTAATTGACTGATTGACCATAACATTTGATTTATTTTTGATATTTTACTTAGAAATGGTTTACTTAAATGCAGATCTCTTTCTTAAAAAACTTGCTTTATCTATTGGCTCCTTGTGCTAATTGTTATCCACATAAAACCTATTAAACTCCTTAGAGGCGGTTCATAACAAAAAAATCAGTACATTCGGATGATAAGCTTTACGTAGATTTTTATATTTATCTGTAAGAAAGTCGCATTCATTAATACTTTCAACTGAAACTCATTAAGTTTTAATTACATGTATGCGTATTTCTCAATTTTAAAAATATTTACATTCCAAAGCAATTGTCTGGTGTATTGTGTAATAAATCAGCTATGCAGTATGCAGTCGAAGGCAATGGTCAAGTTTGCAAATGTTCACTATCGACTATCGATAGGGAAGTTAATTTTTCTATTAAAACATTTTATGTTACAAGAAAACTATTTTTTTAGCTTTTATGCTTTCATATCTCATATACCAAGTATTAAAGGTTTCAGGTCATGTCATGAATACTGAATGAACGTCATAAGTATTATTTATTCTAAAATCAATTTCAGATACATTGTATATTGAATGAGTTTCTGCAAATGAAACAAGATTTTGGGGTTCGATTGCTTTTCGGAAAAGGGATGAGAAATCTGGAATTTTTTTATGAAATAACTGTTGGAAATAGACTGAAATGTTGGAGTAACAGAGTGCAGTACTAGAGTAACAGAAGACTTGAGAGCAGACTACAGGATTTTAGGAGCAATTCTCACAATGTTGTCATTGTTCAGTGTGGTGCCTTCGTGCGATGTTTCTGTTCAGGTTGGGTGTTGGTGCTGTGCACAATAGCAGAAGTGGAGTGAAATGAGGAGATAGAGATGGTGAAAGAAAGTAGATACTTGTGCTTGTACGTGGATGTGGATGGAGATGAGAATGTGCTTTGCGGTGGTGCTGCTGACCTATTTATAGCTTCTGTCGAGCCAGCTCTTTCAATTCATTTCATCGTGTCTATTAAACTCTTGTACAAACAAAACTACAAAACAAAACGAGGAAATAAAGTACAAGGCAAGACTCTAAACGAATCCCTCCTTCAATTACAACCAAGTTAACCAACCGTAACCTATTGAACTATTATTTCTCCATCTCTATTATCCCTGCAACAATAATATTTTTCGCAACATGTCACCACCCACACAAATCAATCCTTCTCTTCCTCTAATTTACATTAATCCACAATATCTACATTCTTATCCTTCCCTAATTACTTAAAATTTTCCACTTTACGGAAAATATCCTACCTGAAAATAATAAACTCAGATTTAAATGGTAATAAAAGAAATTGCTTGCTTTTTCTTTTACTTTTGCCTTTACCGTAGTCACATTCTCACATTGATTTGGATTTTACGGTAGTCACTACTAACTGCTTAAACGTGGCTTGTTTTTGCTATTAGGTTATAATGTATGCACCGTACGCAAGGGCAATTACGCAAACATGTTTGCTTATGCCTTCTTTGCATTAATGCGTATGCGTATGTACATAAAACCTTTTCCAAAACTTTATTCAAATAAAATAAACTCAGTAAGTCCACAAAGTCCACATGCATTGTGTTAAAATTACACTAAAAATTACGAAACTCAGATAGGTCGTTATCCAGCGTAATATTTCATTTAAGCTTCATTAGGGGAAGAAGAATATCACAAGAAACAAGCACATAATTACAAATGTTAGAAGAAAGAGCATAAAGAACTTTACGCACACCTGATGTGTACATACGCTGTAGTGAAATATACTTCGTTAATTCAACCTCTACATTTGTTAATTGCCGTATACATTGTTTGTTGCCATAATTATTTGTAAAGTTGTTACCCACCCCCTGGCATCGGGTCACAAACCCTCCATGCTGAAATTGTTTCGTGGCTCCTCCTTCCCCTATTTCTCTGCAGATATTCATTACTACCGTTTTTATTTGTTTACCTTCTGCATGCATAATGCATAGCTATTGTTTGGTTTAGACCTGAAGTATTGTATAACTACACACATAGTATAGATAATGCCAACTGAACCATTGACATATCAAGTCTGTTCACAGCAATTAAAGTAGTGCACTATAAATACAACCCTTGGACTTCAGAATGTGTGTGTGCTTGTATGAGAATCCATACAAAGTCCCGAGTCCCATTGAAACCGCTCTTTTAGTCTCAATTTGACACATTTATTGGTTTTTCTCTTTTCATCACAAGTGGACAATTAAAAGACCCCTAATATTTGCATCGGTGCAGGTGTTCACTTTATATTAGTATTTACAATTTATAAGCAAATTTATAAGCTCTTCCTATAAGCAAATGTAGTACACCTGTGTACCATGATCTTGGCCCTTGGTCGCTCAGCAAATCAAGGTTTCCAAATGCTGACATAAAGATATAATACTATTATGGGCGTGGAATGATTATCGACTTATCCCCAAAAGGGTGGTGCAGAATAATACATGATATTACTTAAAAGACATTGTCATCGTGTTTGACCGAATTCAAAGTTACTTTCCCCATGAGGGTATGCAATAAAGACTGTGACTGATGTAGGTTGTGATTCGGGGTCTGATATTGACTTGGGACGAGGAATAGGAAGAGCGAAGGAAGGGGCATAAGTAAAGGGGTAGGCCCTGAATAATTGGGGGTAGGGAAAAGAGAGAAAATGTTACCGACCGGGTCCCAAGCCCTCCATGCCTCAATGTTGTCGTGGCTGCTGCTTAATGCATTAACGACGGTGGGTGTTTTGTCACGTCAGCTGCCCGAGTTGGGAGCAATGGTCCTGGGTTGTTGGCTCGGGCCGCCGTGGCCCGCGTCTTCCGCTCCCTCGGTTCTCACACTCTCTCTCGGTCGCTTCTTGGCTCGCTTTGAACTCAATCCTCACCAACCAACTCACTCCGCACGACTAATCTAATTAACACTTTCGCACTCAACTACCCACCCGCCGAGACACTACTTGCTCACTCTCTGCAGATGACCCGACGGCCAAGCGGTGCGCACCCGCACGCACATAACACGCACATCGGCTCACCGCTCACGCATCTCACGCTTCACTCTCACTGAACTTGCAACTGCATCGTCACTTTTGAGCTTGTGTCTTGCCGACTGGTGTACTTTGTGTAAAAATGAAAAGTTTGTAAGTTAATTATGATTTGAGATGTGCGAGGATTATAAGAAATGACCTCACGAGAGAAAGCACCTGAAAATGAATATTTGAAGTGAATGCGGGGAAGAGAGACTGAAAGAAATGAGCCAAGTCAGAGTTGAGCTGCCAAAGTGCCAAGCCAACTTTGATCATTAGCCGACGAAGAGAACACTAGAGAATTGTCCCACTACCGCAAGAGCTGCTGACCCATTTTGACTGCCATTCTCCCATTATTCCACTTACTCAAGATTAGACTTCACAAGCCAACAACAAACTCCTCAACATAATTATTTGCTCTCTGCAATGTCTCCGCACAGACAGGAGCCCACTATACCCAAATACATATGTGCCATTTACCAGCCATTCCATCTCCACATCTGTCTACCTTTCTATTGTACTATAGAACATACCAGCAGTCTTACAACCGCCTCTCCACACTAAATCTCTACTTTAAGTCCCGAAATACCAGTCGAAATGCCAATCCCATGTCATGTGCATGTAAATAAACACAAAATTCTACGATTTCATTTCTAGAACCCACTCTTCAAGTTGGCATCCAATGGCATTCGCAGACATCAAATTAAACTAGCCATTGTGTCATTTTCCAATGCTACAACCTAAGTGCAATTTTTATTCCTAAAGATATACAAAAATATTCGATATGCAAAATCTCAATTACGTTGTAGTTAATAATGCATTAGTTAACATTTGAATTGCGAATTGGTATATGTTTGTGGAGAAATTAGTATGCCCCCATAATAAAATCCCAATTATCTGGAATAGTATCGAGGCCTAGTACTTAAATCAATATAATAATTATCTAGTGCACTATTATTACTCTCTACAGAACTTTACGTACACCTAAAGTAAATGTGACTGCCATAAAAAATAGAGACTTCATTGTTCATCGATAATATATTCAACTGGAAAAGAACTGAGAAGGTAATAATTAATAATTGATTAGGTAATTATTAAGGAAGACAAGAAAGAGAGCAAACATAAACTACGAAGTAAGTCTAACAAGGCATGAAAAGGGTTTGTCCTGTAACTTACAGGACTTAGTATAGTTACTGTTCATATTGCAAATACATATTAAGAATAATATAAGTATAAAATAAATGTTCCCGTAATAATAATAACTCCAAAATCAAATCATTATGTGCTATTCATATTCACATAACATTGTATTAATTATTGTCATCTCATTTTCTATATTCATTTCAGTGAACCTGTGGGTTACAGTTTACTTTCCTAACAAAAATTGATTGCCTATTTGCAGTGGGTGCGTTTTTGCGAATTTCTGCTGACAATGGAATTTCCTATTTCGCAGGAAGTTATACATACTTGTTTACAGAACATTTTCTCCCATTGAATGTAGTAGAAACGCTGTATCACTCATCAATGTATTGATACTGTATCATGAATTTCATGAAATTATCATTTACTGATTAATAGTACGAGTTCTGATAATCTAGGAATATTTTAGTGAATATTTAAAAAGGTAATAAATAATTTGGTTTGGGTCGGCAGCCCATGAGAAAAGGAAACCCCATTTAGAGTTGATGAAGCATTTAATCTTATCACTTGGCTCATGTTTATTAAATTCCATCTAAATACCCGCTGCTGGCTCTATATCCGTTAACAAGCACATTATTAAGCTATAAGTTATCACTTGAAGGAAACTACACCGTTGTTCTGTGTTATATAACAATATGGTTAGCGAAATGACTGACTTACGACGCGATATTGCTTGTTTATTTATACTTTGAGATAGAGATTCGCTAATCTAGCCTAAGTTCAGCAATGCACTGCTCCACATGTACCTACCTAGGCATACCCTTGTTCACTGTTTATATATCCTTTGCCAGTGTAATAGCGCCCTGCCCCAAACATTCCGATATCAATATCAACTGCATTTTGATTTAACATTAAATCAATTTTTTCAGTACACAGGAACTTCCCTTCCTCTGAAACGAAAGAGAAATCTCCTTCCCACACACCTCACTCGTCACTCAGTGGTAAATTCATAAATACTTTCTCCTTGGCTTTCTCCACAAAAATAAATTCACCTTAACCTCACCACAAGTCCTTATTGCCAATCAATTTATTTGCACACGTTACATTAAGTGAAAATCTGAAACAGATGCTGGTTTCTTTATGCAGGAATGCAATGCACTAGACCTCAACCAACAGATTTCTGTAATTCGATTCAAATGTAATGGAGAGCAGAGATTAGCTATTTAAACTTTTAAAATATCATTCCAATCTTGGAATAGCTGGGCCACTGTTTGTATAACTGAACATTTGCTGATTCTTTGAGTTAAACTCTTGATTTTGAGGTGAAACCAAACTATACTTTAGATTTCGATATTAAATTGTATTTTAAGGGGACGGAGTGGTTGAGGACGGAAATTAAAGCAGAGTGTGTCTGGTTTGTGATATTCGGGAAAGTGCTGTGAGCCACATCGAGAGAATTGCCATCTGTAGAATGACATTGACCCACATGCTATCTTAGCCAATTGTAAACTTGATCATAAAACAATCGTTTGTTTCGTTTCGGTTTTGCTCACTTAAATTACTTTAACGTTCAAAACTTTTAAAAACACGTGGAAATTTTGCGGTAGCACTTCTTGCACAATACATAGATAGTTGATAGCTTTAGCAAGTGTAACCTAATAACAAGGGCAATTGGCTACAGCCGTGGATAACTATATAAAACAACTCAAAGCGAATCTACACGGTATATGCGCTACAATCGCTTACAAAAAGAATTGCTCCTGTCCGCTTTTCTAACTCAAAACTCACCGACCTCACTCCAAGAAAATTACTTGACATTTAAACTTTATTTCGTAAAGAATTATTTTCAACTATTTTTACAGGTTGAAAATTTCGCCACGCGATGCCAATATTATATGATTAAATAAAAGTCAGTAATTAAAGCCAATGAAGGGTCTTAATTTGTTCTTTCGAACAACGAAACTGCTCTTATTCTCTATTAGGACATATCGCTGTTCTGGTCTATAAATTATTTTAAGGATGACTATTGAGAACTTCTTTTGAATAATGGAATTGTGAAGTAACTGATATTTTGCAGCTTCTCATATGTATTTCTGTAACTCAGCTATTCCGAGTTTTCCGGAAAAAAATTATTGCAAATGAAAACACTCTGTATATGCAGAGTAACCAGCTTCAAACATATTTTTTCTAGGATATCTCTACAAATGTAGCTAGATTGCAAATTTCCAAATACATTTCAGTAAATAATAGCGGAAATCTATTGCTGACTTTGGGTTGAATTACGGGGAGGGGCGTGTTCTTTTGTTCTACTCCTGCAACTAATGAGGACTACATATTCTTACAGTCTCTCAAAATTGTGTTGAGGTGGTTTCGTGTACTGAATATGAATAACAGAAAAGGAGAAAAGAAATCACAACCACAATTACACTCAACTCACGATAATTGCACAAAGTGGTATGAAAAAACTGCTCCACTCACTCACAAACTTTCTTTGAATTTGAAGATTAAATTCTGAAACTATTTTATTTTATTTCTGTCCTTTAGCGAAGAAATCTTAAAAGAAATCAGAGAAACGGCATTTTGACTTGTGCCTGAGCTCGTGGCAAATGTGACTATAATTGTGCCATGATTCACAATACACTACACAAAATCGCGTTAGAAATGATTAGAAAAATGTCTTATGTTCTGTGAGGGAATTAAAAAGTTGAATTGCACATTCATAGCAGGCAGGTTATTAAATACTAGTTTTTTGTACTGGAAATACTTATTACTCGAGTTGACTTTTTATGGAATATTGACTGATGTGCATATAAGTGGACTAGTTTACAGAAGAACAGAGAATAACGGTTCCGTCCGTGTGTCTTAGTCATGGGTAGGAGGGGTATGTAGTGTTACAGTCAGCGGATGTAATCTCACGTGGGAAACGGGAATTCTGTTTTCTGAAAAATGAGTAAGTCTTAAGTTCCATGATGATGATTAACTTTTCTTTCCTTTTGACATTTTGGTATAAAAAGAGAACTGTGTCTGTGGAGACCAAATGACAAAGAAATGTGTAGCGATCACTTTTCACTGCACAGGTGCGTAGTGGCAGCACAATTGCAAATTGTTTATTTTTGTTCACGCATTGTTTTAATGCGAGCCGATTTTGTACTTTTGTACAATGAAAAGTTGTACTGCTGAATAGGAGCGAGTGATGAGCACAGAAGCAACTAGTAGGTACTCTACGTAAGTCTATCTACAGGAGAGTGAGAAGAGCAGCTATGTGACATTATGGTGGTGCAAAATAATTAGTTGAGGAGGCAAGCCAATCGGATCCAGTCCACAAACAGCCGAAGAACAAGGAAAGTCTTTAGCAGATAATTGGAATTTGGAATCACCGCACCAAACTGCACAAACTAGATATTCAAGATTAGATAGTCAAAATATATTTCTGTCACTAACAGTGTAACAAACTGGCTCAATTTACATACATAGCACACACATATAGTACCTAGGCACCATGTAACTATATAGGCCTAAATCTATGCCGTAGTCTTACTCTTCTTCTTACAACTAAGTCTCAATTCATAGAAACATACCTATGTCCTTTACTATTATTGCCCATACTCTGCAGTCTGCACGAGTTCATTCTACAAAAACTAATTTTAGTAGTAAATTAATTAAAAAGTGTAATTATAATTATAATCAAAATTTCATTCATTGCATGTTGTACTGCAGAGCTAGAGTTAGGATTTACGGAACATAGCTAAATTGCCAAAAGAATCATCGTACTATATGAGTGTGCTATATAATCGGGCCTTACTATACAGGCACTGCTTAAGTTCAAAATAAAGGGCAACTATCAAGAGTATGCCTGTATGCATTTTATGTCAGTAATAATTATGTGACTTTGATAATCTTGTCTTCTAATATTCCAGCATGATGTCTGGTTTTCACTGTAGTATCCTACGTGCCACAAAATTAATTATTCGTTTCAAAAAACACTGAAAGTGAATCAAGTCTATAAATGGCTACAGTTCCAGCAAGAAAACATAATTATTTGTATTACCTATTACTTAGGTAAGTAAACTAATGATGGCATTATGGAAACCTTACTTAATTGACATCATATGACAAAAGATGAAGCAGTGTGTTTTAGAGACGTGACCTAGTGCCTAGTGACTATATTCAGTAGAGCCATCCACCGTTAACTCCGGGAATAGAGTAAGGGAATTTGCATATTAGCAACGGCGGTTGTTTGCCAACTGAACGTAAAAAGTTAGTTCTACTTTCTTCTATGTGTGTCTGTCTGCTCGAGTATGTCCGCAGAGGTGGATGGCACTGCGACTGGAGTAGAGAGCGTGTCTGCACATCTCTTTTTTATTTTGCACTACATCCGGTCGAGTGTAGTAAATCAGGAGAGGTAACAATAAGTTATGTGTCGAGGACCGAGAAGCGTACGAACTCTGTTAGACTTTGGTGAATTCGTCTACGGTGACAAAAACTGAGCGTCACGTCTATGTAGTTGTCTGCAGTTTCGAGACTCTTAGGTACAAGACAGACAATTCTCAGTCCTGAACTAGTAAGCACAATCTAATGGTGACAGCCAAATAAATAGAAACACAGATATCTCTTTTTACTAGTTTTTGAATTGAAATGAATAAGTTTCGATAGATTGTTAGAGTCACAAGTCACAACACAACAGAGTGAATTCAGCCAAGGGAATTCAAACGAAAGTAAATATTTCTTTTGCAGATTTGTACCTACTCTACTTATTCTAAATTGTAGACGAGCTGAGCAATTACCGCTACATTTACTTATAGGAGTCTGTGGCAGACAGTAGGAGACAGAAGAGCAGAGCTCTCTGCTCTCACTTGACTTACAGATTTGGATAAACTTGTTGCATCGCTCTCTCTCCATCTGGCTACATACTCCTTTGATCCTTTGTAGCAAAGTATCAACTGCAACACACACTAAACTTATGTCGCCATTAAAATATATCATGTGCATATTAATGTTCATAGATGGGCAGAATACTCGTATTTTAAAAATATATGTATACATTATGTATTTTAAGAATTTCAAAAAGTATTTTGTATTTTGAGAATTTCAAAAAGTATTTTGTATTTTAAGAATTATAAAAAGTATTTTGCATTTTGAGAATTTTAAAAAGTATTTTGTATTTTGAGACTTTTAAAGTCTTTTGTATTTTGAGAATTTTAAAAAGCAATTTGTATTTTGAGACTTTTAAAGTCTTTTGTATTTTAAGAATTTTAAAAAGTATTTTGTATTTTTGTATTTTGAGGATTTTATAAAGTATTTTGTATTTTGAGAAAAAATCAATGTATTAAATTGTATTTTGAGGATTTTATAAAGTATTTTGTATTTTGAGAAAAAATCGATGTATTAAATTGTATTTTGAGGAAAGCATTTTGAAAATACTTTCCATGCATTTTGCCCAACTATGTTAATGTTGCCACACTAGATTAAATATATTTCCCCTCTTCGTACATACAACACGACACGACAGAGAAGAGTCATTTACAGAGACGAGCAGATGAGCGATAATGCACCCATTCCATATCTACACGGTCACTTATAAATAATTTAAGCAATTAAACTAAATTATTACAAAACGCATGTAGCCCAGTAGCGGAAGCAAAACGAAAAACTGAAAAATTAGAGTAACTTAACCTCAAGCACAATCACAAGTATTGTTTAATGATTTTAGTAAATTTTTGAGGTTTCTAATTTTTTCCCCGAGGTCATAGTTCATAAATGGCCCATATTTTGAATTATGGCATACAGGTACTCCCAAAAAGACCCACTAAAAATTTAACAAATAATTTCAATGTTTTCTTATGTATGAACTTGCTGTACTAACACACTAATTAACAAACATACACACGGACATCGCGTTCCTACTGTAGCTTTCGCTACTGAATAAATACTTAAAAGGCCGAGTTAAAATCATAGGGAATTCATTAATACCGAGTGGACTCAGGTTAACTTGAATTTTATTCTAACAAAGACAATAAAATCTTAGTTTGCAAAACATCATATATCTATCACAAAGTTTAACATTGAATTTATGAAGAAATTAGTAATTACCCTGTACTAAAAGCGTTCTGCTTACAAAGTGCATGGACTTCTAGAAAATGAGCTGCCAATATGGTTGGTGAGACTTTAAGATTGTACCCACATTATTATTATTAGTTACCACTCTGATGCGACTAGGACTGCAGACTATATGTTTCATACACATACATAGGGAGATTAAAGCAGTAGAGCAGGGTAATAATATTGCACTAATGTTCGGTGGCAGGGAAAAGCGAGCTCAACGAACGAAGTGAAAACGGAGAGTTTGTGTGTAGTGGATGTAAATGTGTGTTTGGAAGGAATGGAGAGAGCTAAACGGTAAGTAAAGCTGAAGGATGAGGTTATGGAGAGTTGCCAATAATTCCCATGCCTACTTACAAGTCATAGAGAGCATATGGAGATTTGGGAAGGAGCGATAGAGTTAATAAGACTAGGCAGGGCACGCAGAAATAACTTTAGCAACATTAGCAGCCCAGCCAGACATTCAGGAGGAGTTGGCGAAAAAGGCCGATGGTGCGAGCAGAAGTGTTCCCGCAGACACCGAAGAATAGCCAAAAGCCCGAATGCATACATTACATCACAGACAGATATCCTTAATCTCTCCCTCGTACTCACCACGGAGAAATAAGCACAAGAGTGAGTGAGTGAAGCCCACTGACTGAACAAAAACACTCTGTATCTGTCTGCTGCATGGATAGCTAATCGATTCGCAAACTAAACCAAGGCAAACCACTAATTCACCGATACACAAACAGACTTCTCCCATCATGACTACCAGAATGACTTTACGACTCTATCTATTACTATCCACATTCCCTCTTCCTAGAAACAAAATACAATGCAGTCACACCAATACCAACCACTCACAACTTCTATAGTGCATCCTTCACATTTCTTCTAATATTCAACTTCCGATATATTTCAACATAGATCCAACTACCAACCCAGTCCTACCAAAAGAATCTTCCTTTCAGACCTAAAGTTAAAATCAAGGCTCCATCCTATCGTCGCATGTCTTAAATCCAAAACGCTTTCCATATTCACTTTTATTTACTCAACCGAATCCACATTCCTCTTCCAAAGGTCACTTTTCCACGTTTACATAAGCAAACCAGTGAACAATGAACAATGAACATGTCCCACCATTTTCCTCTAGAAAATGACTTAAATGACTTTGTGTAACATTTTACATTGAAAATCACATAATGAAATAGGTGCACCATGCTTTTAGTCATTAACTCCAAGGGTTCTCAGAGATTTACCTAATAACTCCTTGCCTCTAATAGAGGTCCAACCTCAAACAATTTACTGGGTAAATTAAAAATATCATTTCTGGCAAAAGGAATTTTTTTAAAGTGTAAACGGTCAAATATGGACTGGTATTTCTTTGTTAGCATCAGTTAAATCATGGAAAACTTGTCCAATCCTTTCCTAATCTATCTACTCCCGCCTGAACATTTTTGGTTAAATGAAGTGTATCATAAATCATAACATAACCAATAAATCTTCTTCTTCAACCTTCCTTCGCAAATCAAGAATGAGTCCCGATAATAGACGTCAATGTAAAGTGGAAGCGGTGTAAAATTATTTTTACTATTCCGCTAACAAACTACTAAAAGACATTTAGTACCCAAAACCCCATTTTCATATGGCCAATATTTGAAACGTCCATGCAAATTAATGGAAACAGCAGGAAAGAGAAAGTCTACGTACTTGTGAAAGTCGCAGGCGGGAATTATGGGCACTAATGAAAATAGCAGGAAATTAATTAAATTAGCAGGAATTCTGTATGTATTGTATTGAATTGTAGTCTACACAATGATTCCCCCACTCTCTCAATCTAAATTGACATCGCATTCTTCCCATGTATTACAGTCTTGTATTTTAATGAGAAAATCAGAATCAGTCATTTAATTACAATATACGTATGGTAATAGTATAATACCGAAATATTTGTGTAATGTGGGAGTGCTTTACAATTGGTGAAGATAATGAACTTTTGTGTTCGCTTAGTAAGTCAGGTTTACATATCCTCCAGGCCTATCCTCCAGGCCAGAAGAGAAAGAGAAAGAGGGGACGTCCTAAGCGCACACAAAAAAGTCTTTCAAAAAAACAACCTTCATTGACAGACTAATTACTGTTTTCGTATTCATTTTATAAGTCAACTGTTACCAGGCTTTTACAATTATTGCTGTTGCAGAATAAGTCGACGACTAAAGATATGTATTGACAATTTCCTGTTAATTTAAATATGTAATTTACTGCTAGTTTCATTAGTACACATATAATTCATGCCTGCGACTTTCACAAGTACGTAGACTTTCTCTTTCCTGTTGATTCCCGTTAATTTGCATAGAAAGATTAAATAACGGCCTTTTCATATCTTATTCCTTATAAAGTGAGCGCGCGTTATCTCCAAAAGGGGTGGGGCGACCACGCCCATTTTCAACACAGTTCTAAACTAGTATGGCTTTACCTAGGTAGAGAAAATACGTTGTCTAGGCACCTTGACTGCCTTATTTATTTCTCTTACCCGTCTTTAATATCCGCCAAATTGTCTTAGCAAAATTAGCATAACACTCTTCATCCAACTCTCAGTGGATTTGGTTTTTGGCATTTTCGTCTTTTCCGGTGCCTGAATTCATATTTGTAATGTTGATAGCGGACCCATCTGTCGAATGACTTCCACAAATGAAGTAGGACTAAGCAACAAAGCTGATCTCATTTTCATCATCGGCGCAATTTTTTAATTCCATTGTGTGTTTTACATTAGTTTGGATTGGAATGTTCATGGTTTAATGGTTTTGGTTTAATTCATGGTTTAATTTTCATGGTTTTCATGGTTTAAGGGTGTATATTCAAGGGTGTATTTTTAAGGGTGTATTTTTAAAGCTGTATATTTAACGATGTATTTTTAAGGGTTTGTATTTAAGGGAATATTTTTAAAGGTGTATTTCTATGACTATGTTTAACGGTGTTTTTCATAGGATGTATTTTTAGCTGTGCAATTTTAAGGTTGCATTTTTAAAAGTGTATATTTAAGGGTGCTTTTTTAAAGTTGCACTACTAAGTGGGTAGTCTTAAGGTTGTATTCTTAAGGGTTTATTTTTAAGGGTGTATTTTTAAGGTTGTATTTGTAAAGGTATATTTCTAAGGATGCCATTTAAAGGGGCTTAAAAAAGTAGGATTTTGTCTTAAAAAAGAATTTATTTAGGCTTAATAGGAAAGCAGCAGATGTGTCGTGGAATGTGGCTTAATGCAAGTATTTAATCCGTCTTAAAATATTTAAATTTTATAATAATTGCAAATTAGTAAAAATGATAACTTAGTCATGTATGCAAAGTCAATGAAAAATAATAGTCGGTAATCACCCTCCGGTTACATCATCATATCATACCCCATTTGTAGCTTATGGATATCTTCACTCAATTCAGCTCGTATTTTCGGACCACTGACACCTAAAAAATCTCTTCTCATATGCATTGTTAACGTGGGCCCAACACTTTACGCACAAGAATTCATCACAGAAGCCATTCCTAAAACTCTTGTGAAGTTTGTTGCTCTTAGAAAACAACCATCGTTTTTAAGACAATTTACCACCTTTTAAGCCTGGTCAATTAAGCCTGATTACATTTAGTGGCTGCTTTTTTCAGTTTAAGCCGAAAAAAAATGTTTTTTAAGACACAATCCTATTTTTTTAAGCCGCTTTAAAATTAACCCTATTTCTAAGGCTGTATGTTTAAAGACTCATTGTTAAGGGTCTATTTTTGAAGGTTAATATTTGAAGGTGGTAGTTTTGAGGTGGTAGTTTTGAGATGGTAGTTTTGAGGTGGTAGTTTTGAGATGGTAGTTTTGAGGTGGTAGTTTTGAGATGGTAGTTTTGAGGTGGTAGTTTTGAGATGGTAGTTTTGAGGTGGTAGTTTTGAGATGGTAGTTTTGAGGTGGTAGTTTTGAGGTGGTAGTTTTGAGGTGGTAGTTTTGAAGTGGTAGTTTTGAGGTGGTAGTTTTGAGATGGTAGTTTTGAGGTGGTAGTTTTGAGATGGTAGTTTTGAGGTGGTAGTTTTGAGATGGTAGTTTTGAGGTGGTAGTTTTGAGATGGTAGTTTTGAGGTGGTAGTTTTGAGATGGTAGTTTTGAGGTGGTAGTTTTGAGATGGTAGTTTTGAGGTGGTAGTTTTGAGATGGTAGTTTTGAGGTGGTAGTTTTGAGGTGGTAGTTTTGAGATGGTAGTTTTGAGGTGGTAGTTTTGAGGTGGTAGTTTTGAGGTGGTAGTTTTGAGGTGGTAGTTTTGAGGTGGTAGTTTTGAGGTGGTAGTTTTGAGGTGGTAGTTTTGAGGTGGTAGTTTTGAGATTGTGTATTTTTAAAGTTGCATATTTAAGGGTGTATTTTTAAGGGTGTATTTTTAAGGGTGTATTTTTAAAAATGTATATTTAAGGGTGTATTTTTAATAGTGTATTTTTAAGGGTGTGTATTTAAGGGTGTATTTTTTAAAGTGTATTTTTAAGGGTGTATTTTTAAAGGCATACATTTACGGGTGTATTTTTAAGGGTGTATATGTAAAGGTATATTTTTAAAGGTGTATTTCTATAACTCTATCTTTAACGGTGTGTTTCTTAGGATGTATTTTTAGCTGTGCATTTTTAAGGTTGCATTTTTAGAAGTGTATATTTAAGGGTGCTTTTTTAAAATTGCATTTCTAAGGGGGTATTTTTAAGGTTGTATTTTTGAGGGTTTAATTTTAAGGGTGTATTTTTAAGGGTGTATTTTTAAGGGTGTATTTTTAAGGGTGTATATTTAAGGGTGTATATTTAAGGGTGTATTTTTCACGGTGCATATTTAAGGGTGTATTTTTAAGGGTGTATTTTTAAGGGTGCATATTTAAGGGTGTATTTTTAATGGTGTATTTTTAAGGATGTATTTTTAAGGGTGTATATTTAAGGGTGTATTTTTATGGGTGCGTATTTAAGGGTGTATTTTTAAGGGCGTACATTTAAGGGTGTATTTTTAAGGGTGTATTTTTAAGGGTGTATTTTTAAGGGTGTATATTTAAGGTTGTATCTGTAAAGGTATATTTCTAAGGCTGTATGTTTAAAGACTCATTATTAAGGGTCTATTTTTGAAGGTTAATATTTGAAGGTGGTAGTTTTGAGATGCAGTTTTGAGGAGGTAGTTTTGAGGTGGTAGTTTTGAGGTGGTAGTTTTGAGGTGGTAGTTTTGAGGTGTATATTTAAGCGTGTCTTTCTTAGTGTGTATTTTTAAAAATGTATATTTAAGGGTGTATTTTTAAGGGTGTATTTTTAAGGGTGTATATTTAAAGGTGTATTTGTAAAGGTATATTTAAGGGTGTATTTTTAAGGGTGTGTATGACAAATGTCCCCTTGCCAGGGGAACAGGTGTATTTTTTAAAGTGTATTTTTAAGGGTGTATTTTTAAAGGCATACATTTACGGGTGTATTTTTAAGGGTGTATATTTAAGGGTGTCTTTCTTAGGGTTTATAATTATATGTGTTTTTCTTAGGGTGAATATTTAAGGGTGTTTTTCTTATTGTGTACTTTTAAAGGTGTATATTTAAGGTGTATTTTAGGTGAGTAGTTTTGAGGTGTAGTTTTAGTGGTATTTTGAGGTGTAGGTTTTGAGGTGGTAGTTTTGAGGTGTATTTTGAGGTGTATTTCTATGAAGTCTATCTTTAGAGGTGGTAGTTTCTTAGGATGGTAGTTTTTAGCTGGTGCATTTTTAAAGTTGCATTTTTAGAAGTGTATATTTAAGGGTGCTTTTTTAAAATTGCATTTCTAAGGGTGTATTTTTAAGGTGTTTAATTTTTAAGGGTGTATTTTTAAGGGTGTATTTTTAAGGTGGCATTTTAAGAGTGTATTTTCAAGGGTGTATTTTTAATGGTGTATTTTAAGTGTTTTTTGAAATGTGTATTTTTAAGGGTGTATTTTTAAAGGTGTATTTTTAAGGATGTATTTTTAAGGGTGTATATTTAAGGGTGTATTTTTATGGGTGCGTATTTAAGGGTGTATTTTTAAGGGCGTACATTTAAGGGTGTATTTTTAAGGGTGTATATTTAAAGGTATATTTTTAAAGGTGTATTTCTATAACTCTATCTTTAACGGTGTGTTTCTTAGGATGTATTTTTAGCTGTGCATTTTTAAGGTTGCATTTTTAGAAGTGTATATTTAAGGGTGCTTTTTTAAAATTGCATTTCTAAGGGGGTATTTTTAAGGTTGTATTTTTGAGGGTTTAATTTTAAGGGTGTATTTTTAAGGGTGTATTTTTAAGGGTGTATTTTTAAGGGTGTATATTTAAGAGTGTATTTTTAAAGGTGTATATTTAAGGGTGTATATTTAAGGGTGTATTTTTCACGGTGCATATTTAAGGGTGTATTTTTAAGGGTGTATTTTTAAGGGTGCATATTTAAGGGTGTATTTTTAATGGTGTATTTTTAAGGATGTATTTTTAAGGGTGTATATTTAAGGGTGTATTTTTATGGGTGCGTATTTAAGGGTGTATTTTTAAGGGCGTACATTTAAGGGTGTATTTTTAAGGGTGTATATTTAAGGTTGTATCTGTAAAGGTATATTTCTAAGGCTGTATGTTTAAAGACTCATTGCTAAGGGTCTATTTTTGAAGGTTAATATTTGAAGGTGGTAGTTTTGAGGTGGTAGTTTTGAGATGGTAGTTTTGAGGTGGTAGTTTTGAGGTGGTAGTTTTGAGGTGGTAGTTTTGAGGTGGTAGTTTTGAGGTGGTAGTTTTGAGGTGGTAGTTTTGAGGTGGTAGTTTTGAGGTGGTAGTTTTGAGGTGGTAGTTTTGAGGTGGTAGTTTTGAGGTGGTAGTTTTGAGATGGTAGTTTTGAGGTGGTAGTTTTGAGGTGGTAGTTTTGAGGTGGTAGTTTTGAGGTGGTAGTTTTGAGGTGGTAGTTTTGAGGTGGTAGTTTTGAGGTGGTAGTTTTGAGGTGGTAGTTTTGAGGTGGTAGTTTTGAGGTGGTAGTTTTGAGGTGGTAGTTTTGAGGTGGTAGTTTTGAGGTGGTAGTTTTGAGGTGGTAGTTTTGAGGTGGTAGTTTTGAGATTGTGTATTTCTAAGGATGTATATTAAATGGTGCATTTTTAAAGGTGTATATTTAAGCGTGTCTTTCTTAGTGTGTATTTTTAAAAATGTATATTTAAGGGTGTGTTTTTAAGCGTGTATTTTTAAGGGTGTATATTTAAAGGTGTATTTGTAAAGGTATATTTAAGGGTGTATTTTTAAGGGTGTGTATTTAAGGGTGTATTTTTTAAAGTGTATTTTTAAGGGTGTATTTTTAAAGGCATACATTTACGGGTGTATTTTTAAGGGTGTATATTTAAGGGTGTCTTTCTTAGGGTTTATATTTATATGTGTTTTTCTTAAGGTGAATATTTAAGGGTGTTTTTCTTATTGTGTACTTTTAAAGGTGTATATTTAAGGGTGTATTTTTAAGGGTGTATATTTAAAGGTATATTTTTAAAGGTGTATTTCTATAACTCTATCTTTAACGTTGTGTTTCTTAGGATGTATTTTTAGCTGTGCATTTTTAAGGTTGCATTTTTAGAAGTGTATATTTAAGGGTGCTTTTTTAAAATTGCATTTCTAAGGGGGTATTTTTATGGTTGTATTTTTGAGGGTTTAATTTCAAGGGTGTATTTTTAAGGGTGTATTTTTAAGGGTGTATTTTTAAGGGTGTATATTTAAGGGTGTATTTTTAAGGGTGTATATTTAAGGGTGTATATTTAAGGGTGTATTTTTAAGGGTGTATATTTAAGGGTGTATTTTTCACGGTGCATATTTAAGGGTGTATTTTTCACGGTGCATATTTAAGGGTGTATTTTTAAGGGTGTATTTTTAAGGGTGCATATTTAAGGGTGTATTTTTAATGGGGTATTTTTAAGGATGTATTTTTAAGGGTGTATATTTAAGGGTGTATTTTTATGGGTGCGTATTTAAGGGTTTATTTTTAAGGGCGTACATTTAAGGGTGTATTTTTAAGGGTGTATATTTAAGGTTGTATCTGTAAAGGTATATTTCTAAGGCTGTATGTTTAAAGACTCATTGTTAAGGGTCTATTTTTGAAGGTTAATATTTGAAGGTGGTAGTTTTGAGGTGGTAGTTTTGAGATGGTAGTTTTGAGGTGGTAGTTTTGAGGTGGTAGTTTTGAGGTGGTAGTTTTGAGGTGGTAGTTTTGAGGTGGTAGTTTTGAGGTGGTAGTTTTGAGGTGGTAGTTTTGAGGTGGTAGTTTTGAGGTGGTAGTTTTGAGGTGGTAGTTTTGAGGTGGTAGTTTTGAGGTGGTAGTTTTGAGGTGGTAGTTTTGAGGTGGTAGTTTTGAGGTGGTAGTTTTGAGGTGGTAGTTTTGAGGTGGTAGTTTTGAGGTGGTAGTTTTGAGGTGGTAGTTTTGAGGTGGTAGTTTTGAGGTGGTAGTTTTGAGATTGTGTATTTCTAAGGATGTATATTAAATGGTGCATTTTTAAAGGTGTATATTTAAGCGTGTCTTTCTTAGTGTGTATTTTTAAAAATGTATATTTAAGGGTGTGTTTCTAAGCGTGTATTTTTAAGGGTGTATATTTAAAGGTGTATTTGTAAAGGTATATTTAAGGGTGTATTTTTAAGGGTGTGTATTTAAGGGTGTATTTTTTAAAGTGTATTTTTAAGGGTGTATTTTTAAAGGCATACATTTACGGGTGTATTTTTAAGGGTGTATATTTAAGGGTGTCTTTCTTAGGGTTTATATTTATATGTGTTTTTCTTAAGGTGAATATTTAAGGGTGTTTTTCTTATTGTGTACTTTTAAAGGTGTATATTTAAGGGTGTATTTTTAAGGGTGTATATTTAAAGGTATATTTTTAAAGGTGTATTTCTATAACTCTATCTTTAACGTTGTGTTTCTTAGGATGTATTTTTAGCTGTGCATTTTTAAGGTTGCATTTTTAGAAGTGTATATTTAAGGGTGCTTTTTTAAAATTGCATTTCTAAGGGGGTATTTTTAAGGTTGTATTTTTGAGGGTTTAATTTCAAGGGTGTATTTTTAAGGGTGTATTTTTAAGGGTGTATTTTTAAGGGTGTATATTTAAGGGTGTATTTTTAAGGGTGTATATTTAAGGGTGTATATTTAAGGGTGTATATTTAAGGGTGTATTTTTCACGGTGCATATTTAAGGGTGTATTTTTAAGGGTGTATTTTTAAGGGTGCATATTTAAGGGTGTATTTTTAATGGGGTATTTTTAAGGATGTATTTTTAAGGGTGTATATTTAAGGGTGTATTTTTATGGGTGCGTATTTAAGGGTGTATTTTTAAGGGCGTACATTTAAGGGTGTATTTTTAAGGGTGTATATTTAAGGTTGTATCTGTAAAGGTATATTTCTAAGGCTGTATGTTTAAAGACTCATTGTTAAGGGTCTATTTTTGAAGGTTAATATTTGAAGGTGGTAGTTTTGAGGTGGTAGTTTTGAGATGGTAGTTTTGAGGTGGTAGTTTTGAGGTGGTAGTTTTGAGGTGGTAGTTTTGAGGTGGTAGTTTTGAGGTGGTAGTTTTGAGGTGGTAGTTTCGAGGTGGTAGTTTTGAGGCGGTAGTTTTGAGGTGGTAGTTTTGAGGTGGTAGTTTTGAGGTGGTAGTTTTGAGGTGGTAGTTTTGAGGTGGTAGTTTTGAGGTGGTAGTTTTGAGGTGGTAGTTTTGAGGTGGTAGTTTTGAGGTGGTAGTTTTGAGGTGGTAGTTTTGAGGTGGTAGTTTTGAGGTGGTATTTTTGAGGTGGTAGTTTTGAGGTGGTAGTTTTGAGGTGGTAGTTTTGAGGTGGTAGTTTTGAGGTGGTAGTTTTGAGGTGGTAGTTTTGAGGTGGTAGTTTTGAGGTGGTAGTTTTGAGGTGGTAGTTTTGAGGTGGTAGTTTTGAGGTGGTAGTTTTGAGGTGGTAGTTTTGAGGTGGTAGTTTTGAGATTGTGTATTTCTAAGGATGTATATTAAATGGTGCATTTTTAAAGGTGTATATTTAAGCGTGTCTTTCTTAGTGTGTATTTTTAAAAATGTATATTTAAGGGTGTGTTTTTAAGCGTGTATTTTTAAGGGTGTATATTTAAAGGTGTATTTGTAAAGGTATATTTAAGGGTGTATTTTTAAGGGTGTGTATTTAAGGGTGTATTTTTTAAAGTGTATTTTTAAGGGTGTGTATTTAAGGGTGTATTTTTTAAAGTGTATTTTTAAGGGTGTATTTTTAAAGGCATACATTTACGGGTGTATTTTTAAGGGTGTATATTTAAGGGTGTCTTTCTTAGGGTTTATATTTATATGTGTTTTTCTTAAGGTGAATATTTAAGGGTGTTTTTCTTATTGTGTACTTTTAAAGGTGTATATTTAAGGGTGTATTTTTAAGGGTGTATATTTAAAGGTATATTTTTAAAGGTGTATTTCTATAACTCTATCTTTAACGGTGTGTTTCTTAGGATGTATTTTTAGCTGTGCATTTTTAAGGTTGCATTTTTAGAAGTGTATATTTAAGGGTGCTTTTTTAAAATTGCATTTCTAAGGGGGTATTTTTAAGGTTGTATTTTTGAGGGTTTAATTTCAAGGGTGTATTTTTAAGGGTGTATTTTTAAGGGTGTATTTTTAAGGGTGTATATTTAAGGGTGTATTTTTAAGGGTGTATATTTAAGGGTGTATATTTAAGGGTGTATTTTTCACGGTGCATATTTAAGGGTGTATTTTTAAGGGTGTATTTTTAAGGGTGCATATTTAAGGGTGTATTTTTAATGGTGTATTTTTAAGGTTGTATTTTTAAGGGTGTATATTTAAGGGTGTATTTTTATGGGTGCGTATTTAAGGGTGTATTTTTAAGGGCGTACATTTAAGGGTGTATTTTTAAGGGTGTATATTTAAGGTTGTATCTGTAAAGGTATATTTCTAAGGCTGTATGTTTAAAGACTCATTGTTAAGGGTCTATTTTTGAAGGTTAATATTTGAAGGTGGTAGTTTTGAGGTGGTAGTTTTGAGATGGTAGTTTTGAGGTGGTAGTTTTGAGGTGGTAGTTTTGAGGTGGTAGTTTTGAGGTGGTAGTTTTGAGGTGGTAGTTTTGAGGTGGTAGTTTTGAGGTGGTAGTTTTGAGGTGGTAGTTTTGAGGTGGTAGTTTTGAGGTGGTAGTTTTGAGGTGGTAGTTTTGAGGTGGTAGTTTTGAGGTGGTAGTTTTGAGGTGGTAGTTTTGAGGTGGTAGTTTTGAGGTGGTAGTTTTGAGGTGGTAGTTTTGAGGTGGTAGTTTTGAGGTGGTAGTTTTGAGGTGGTAGTTTTGAGGTGGTAGTTTTGAGGTGGTAGTTTTGAGGTGGTAGTTTTGAGATTGTGTATTTCTAAGGATGTATATTAAATGGTGCATTTTTAAAGGTGTATATTTAAGCGTGTCTTTCTTAGTGTGTATTTTTAAAAATGTATATTTAAGGGTGTGTTTTTAAGCGTGTATTTTTAAGGGTGTATATTTAAAGGTGTATTTGTAAAGGTATATTTAAGGGTGTATTTTTAAGGGTGTGTATTTAAGGGTGTATTTTTTAAAGTGTATTTTTAAGGGTGTATTTTTAAAGGCATACATTTACGGGTGTATTTTTAAGGGTGTATATTTAAGGGTGTCTTTCTTAGGGTTTATATTTATATGTGTTTTTCTTAAGGTGAATATTTAAGGGTGTTTTTCTTATTGTGTACTTTTAAAGGTGTATATTTAAGGGTGTATTTTTAAGGGTGTATATTTAAAGGTATATTTTTAAAGGTGTATTTCTATAACTCTATCTTTAACGTTGTGTTTCTTAGGATGTATTTTTAGCTGTGCATTTTTAAGGTTGCATTTTTAGAAGTGTATATTTAAGGGTGCTTTTTTAAAATTGCATTTCTAAGGGGGTATTTTTAAGGTTGTATTTTTGAGGGTTTAATTTTAAGGGTGTATTTTTAAGGGTGTATTTTTAAGGGTGTATTTTTAAGGGTGTATATATAAGGGTGTATTTTTAAGGGTGCATATTTAAGGGTATATTTTTAATGGGGTATTTTTAAGGATGTATTTTTAAGGGTGTATATTTAAGGGTGTATTTTTATGGGTGCGTATTTAAGGGTGTATTTTTAAGGGCGTATATTTAAGGGTGTATTTTTAAGGGTGTATATTTAAAGGTATATTTTTAAAGGTGTATTTTAAGGTTGTATTTGTAAAGGTATATTTTAAGGCTGTATGTTTAAGCTCATTTAAGGGTGTATTTTTAAGGTTATATTTAAGGTGTATTTTGAGATGGCAGTTTGAGGTGTATTTTGATGGTAGTTTTGAGATGGTATTTTGAGGTGGTAGTTTTGAGGTGGTAGTTTTGAGGTGGTAGTTTTGAGGTGGTAGTTTTGAGGTGGTAGTTTTGAGGTGGTAGTTTTGAGGTGGTAGTTTTGAGGTGGTAGTTTTGAGGTGGTAGTTTTGAGGTGGTAGTTGTGAGGTGGTAGTTTTGAGGTGGTAGTTTTGAGGTGGTAGTTTTGAGGTGGTAGTTTTGAGGTGGTAGTTTTGAGGTGGTAGTTTTGAGGTGGTAGTTTTGAGGTGGTAGTTTTGAGGTGGTAGTTTTGAGGTGGTAGTTTTGAGGTGGTAGTTTTGAGGTGGTAGTTTTGAGGTGGTTGTTTTGAGGTGGTAGTTTTGAGGTGGTAGTTTTGAGGTGGTAGTTTTGAGGTGGTAGTTTTGAGGTGGTAGTTTTGAGGTGGTAGTTTTGAGTTGGTAGTTTTGAGGTGGTAGTTTTGAGGTGGTAGTTTTGAGGTGGTAGTTTTGAGGTGGTAGTTTTGAGGTGGTAGTTTTGAGATTGTGTATTTCTAAGGATGTATATTAAATGGTGCATTTTTAAAGGTGTTTATTTAAGCGTGTCTTTCTTAGTGTGTATTTTTAAAAATGTATATTTAAGGGTGTGTTTTTAAGGGTGTATTTTTAAGGGTGTATATTTAAAGGTGTATTTGTAAAGGTATATTTAAGGGTGTATTTTTAAGGGTGTGTATTTAAGGGTGTATTTTTTAAAGTGTATTTTTAAGGGTGTGTATTTAAGGGTGTATTTTTTAAAGTGTATTTTTAAGGGTGTAGTTTTAAAGGCATACATTTACGGGTGTATTTTTAAAGGTGTATATTTAAGGGTGTCTTTCTTAGGGTTTATATTTATATGTGTTTTTCTTAAGGTGAATATTTAAGGGTGTTTTTCTTATTGTGTACTTTTAAAGGTGTATATTTAAGGGTGTATTTTTAAGGGTGTATATTTAAAGGTATATTTTTAAAGGTGTATTTCTATAACTCTATCTTTAACGGTGTGTTTCTTAGGATGTATTTTTAGCTGTGCATTTTTAAGGTTGCATTTTTAGAAGTGTATATTTAAGGGTGCTTTTTTAAAATTGCATTTCTAAGGGGGTATTTTTAAGGTTGTATTTTTGAGGGTTTAATTTTAAGGGTGTATTTTTAAGGGTGTATTTTTAAGGGTGTATTTTTAAGGGTGTATATTTAAGGGTGTATTTTTAAGGGTGTATATTTAAGGGTGTATATTTAAGGGTGTATTTTTCACGGTGCATATTTAAGGGTGTATTTTTCACGGTGCATATTTAAGGGTGTATTTTTAAGGGTGTATTTTTAAGGGTGCATATTTAAGGGTGTATTTTTAATGGGGTATTTTTAAGGATGTATTTTTAAGGGTGTATATTTAAGGGTGTATTTTTATGGGTGCGTATTTAAGGGTGTATTTTTAAGGGCGTACATTTAAGGGTGTATTTTTAAGGGTGTATATTTAAGGTTGTATCTGTAAAGGTATATTTCTAAGGCTGTATGTTTAAAGACTCATTGTTAAGGGTCTATTTTTGAAGGTTAATATTTGAAGGTGGTAGTTTTGAGGTGGTAGTTTTGAGATGGTAGTTTTGAGGTGGTAGTTTTGAGGTGGTAGTTTTGAGGTGGTAGTTTTGAGGTGGTAGTTTTGAGGTGGTAGTTTTGAGGTGGTAGTTTCGAGGTGGTAGTTTTGAGGCGGTAGTTTTGAGGTGGCAGTTTTGAGGTGGTAGTTTTGAGGTGGTAGTTTTGAGGTGGTAGTTTTGAGGTGGTAGTTTTGAGGTGGTAGTTTTGAGGTGGTAGTTTTGAGGTGGTAGTTTTGAGGTGGTAGTTTTGAGGTGGTAGTTTTGAGGTGGTAGTTTTGAGGTGGTAGTTTTGAGATTGTGTATTTCTAAGGATGTATATTAAATGGTGCATTTTTAAAGGTGTATATTTAAGCGTGTTTTTCTTAGTGTGTATTTTTTAAAATGTATATTTAAGGGTGTATTTTTAAGGGTGTATTTTTAAGGGTTAATATTTAAAGGTGTATTTGTAAAGGTATATTTAAGGGTGTATTTTTAAGGGTGTGTATTTAAGGGTGTATTTTTTTATGTGTATTTTTAAGGGTGTATTTTTAAAGGCATACATTTACGGGTGTATTTTTAAGGGTGTATATTTCAGGGTGGCTTTCTTAGGGTTTATATTTATATGTGTTTTTCTTAAGGTGAATATTTAAGGGTGTTTTTCTTATTGTGTACTTTTAAAGGTGTATATTTAAGGGTGTATTTTTAAGGGTGTATATTTAAAGGTATATTTTTAAAGGTGTATTTCTATAACTCTATCTTTAACGGTGTGTTTCTTAGGATGTATTTTTAGCTGTGCATTTTTAAGGTTGCATTTTTAGAAGTGTATATTTAAGGGTGCTTTTTTAAAATTGCATTTCTAAGGGGGTATTTTTAAGGTTGTATTTTTGAGGGTTTAATTTTAAAGGTGTATTTTTAAGGGTGTATTTTTAAGGGTGTATTTTTAAGGGTGTATATATAAGGGTGTATTTTTAAGGGTGTATTTTTAAGGGTGCATATTTACGGGTATATTTTTAATGGAGTATTTTTAAGGATGTATTTTTAAGGGTGTATATTTAAGGGTGTATTTTTATGGGTGCGTATTTAAGGGTGTATTTTTAAGGGCGTACATTTAAGGGTGTATTTTTAAGGGTCTATTTTTAAGGGTGTATTTTTAAGGGTGTATTTTTAAGGTTGTATTTGTAAAGGTATATTTCTAAGGCTGTATGTTTAAAGACTCATTGTTAAGGGTCTATTTTTGAAGGTTAATATTTGAAGGTGGTAGTTTTGAGATGGCAGTTTTGAGGTGGTAGTTTTGAGGTGGTAGTTTTGAGGTGGTAGTTTTGAGGTGGTACTTTTGAGGTGGTAGTTTTGAGGTGGTAGTTTTGAGGTGGTAGTTTTGAGGTGGTAGTTTTGAGGTGGTAGTTTTGAGGTGGTAGTTTTGAGGTGGTAGTTTTGAGGTGGTAGTTTTGAGGTGGTAGTTTTGAGGTGATAGTTTTGAGGTGGTAGTTTTGAGGTGGTAGTTTTGAGGTGGTAGTTTTGAGGTGGTAGTTTTGAGGTGGTAGTTTTGAGGTGGTAGTTTTGAGGTGGTAGTTTTGAGGTGGTAGTTTTGAGATTGTGTATTTCTAAGGATGTATATTAAATGGTGCATTTTAAAAGGTGTATATTTAAGCGTGTCTTTCTTAGTGTGCATTTTTAAAAATGTATATTTAAGGGTGTATTTTTAAGGGTGTATTTTTAAGGGTGTATATTTAAAGGTGTATTTGTAAAGGTATATTTAAGGGTGTATTTTTAAGGGTGTGTATTTAAGGGTGTATTTTTTAAAGTGTATTTTTAAGGGTGTATTTTTAAAGGCATACATTTACGGGTGTATTTTTAAGGGTGTATATTTGTTTTAATTATTGAGGTTTCTGTCCCAATAATTCTTTAAATTAACAGATTCGTACAGCCAGACTTTTAACGAAACGCAGAATTTATTTATAACAGTAAAACATCAATCATTTAGTTCATTAGGACGTTTTTAAGACAATTATCTAAGCTTAGATAACATGCCCAGGAGTACTTATCACTATTAGACTCGTCGCTACGAAATCTAGAGTAAGTCTGTGGAAGTTTGCATTTTTCATCATAATATAGAACATTGTTTGCTCATAGCATTAAAACATACATGCAATTAAAACTACCTTAGTAACTAGCATAAATTTCTGACACTCCCACCTTGAATCTTTTACAAATATAAAAAGATTCAACTAATTTCATATTTTATATCTTATTATCAAATCAATTTAAATATCAGCATCGACTTAATCCTCTGAGGCAGTGGATACAATGACTGATGACAATACTAATCTAATTTTCAATTGCTTGTGATCCTCAGAATTCAGTTCCATAAGATACAGGCGTTGCACTGGTCTTACATATGTTCCACTGGTAGTTTCCAAACGAGCTACACGTACATTGTCATTTTTTCCAGGGAATAGCTCTAGAACTTTGCCCAGCGGCCAATCTTGTTTACATAGTTTTAACCATTTTGTTCCCTCCCACCAGTGAGAATAGAGTAATTGTTTCACGGAATATCCTTGCAATGGAAGATCTTCTAGATGCTTACTTCTTTGAACGTCATTCCAAAATTCCAGTTTGCTCAGTAAACGAATTTCTTCAACTCGATACCAGACGACAGTTTTCCATGCTTCATCATTTTTTCTCCAATATAATGCATTGAATTTGCTGTATATTTCCTCCGGTAACTTCTCATCTGAATCAGAATTTGTTTTCCATATTTCTTGCAACAAAATCTTAAGATAAAGAGGTATCGGTGAAATAAATCCTAAAGGATCATAAATCCGATGATCTGCTGACAAGATACTTCTCTTGGTTTCAATCAGATCTTGTTCCTCGAACATGTTTGAAAAATCACATTGTAAAATATCCACGCCTAAATCCCAAGTTAATCCGAGAAGTCCAACTTTTTTATTCAAATCTTGATCACCCACATTCGTGATTGATTCTCTCAAATCAAGTTGACCATCCAGCATAATTGAGATTGCTTCTTTTTTAAACTTTGTTACAGACTTTTCATCCTTCAAACTAATGACACAATTATCCACGTAACAAGAAGTTTTCAGTTTACTTGTTGTATCCAAATATTCTCCTTTCTCTGTGTCCAGTAAATAATTTATTACTGCGGCCAGTAGAATTGGGCTTGATTTCAGACTAAACACAACTCTTCGGTGTCCCAAAATTTTGATTTTTGACACATCTCTTCCCTCCCACCACAGAAACTTGACAAAGTTTCTGTCTTCGGGTAGACTACTGATTTGAAGAATCTTTCTTCGAATATCAAAAATAACTCCGTAGTTGTTCATTCTGAATCTTGACAGAATAGATGGAATGATTTCCAAATAATTGGTTCCCTTTTGCAAATACTGATTCAGACTGAGACTTCTTTTTTCCTTTTCACTCGAAACGAAAACAGGTCTCACAAAGGTAGTTAAACTCGCTGGCTTAAAAACAGGTCTGTGACTATTGCAATGGCCAAAATCATTCATTTTTCCAACTGGAACTTCTATGACACCATCCGTCCAGAACCAATCTTTTGAATCACCTCCAAAATCCTTTGGTTCACTTGTAGGAAATTTGTAATCATTAGAATCAGAATCCATATTGACATTTCCGTAGTCACTTCCTTGAGGTGAAATCACGGCTTGTCCTTTCCTTTTATAATTTTCAATTTTCATACGATATTGTGCTAATTTTTCTCTGAAAATATCACATTCTTCATATTCTTCAATAAGTTCTACTTCAGAACATTCCTCAACCATCAAGTCATTGATTCGCTCATCAAGTTTTAAGATGGTTGCTGCTCGATTTTCCAAAACTTGGAACAATCCTTCAACTTTTACGAGATCATCTCTTTTCAATTCAGCATCTAGATTGTCGGCTATTCTTCCGAATACAGTCCTAGATACAGTCCTCTCTTTCTTTGCTTTCAGCATCTTGCTAAAATTCCAAAGAAATCTGCGTTTTCTTGAAAAATCTTAGTTTGTCCCACCGACAAAAGTTTATTTTTGGTTCTCGTCCAAAAAGAATTTCAACTTTGACCAAGATCTTTCTTCTGACTGCTAGTTTTCTCCAAACGGTCGCCAAATATCAATTGACGTTAGAAAAAATCTTCTTGAGACTGCTACTTTTGTCCTGTCACGGTCGCCATGTTTTAATTATTGAGGTTTCTGTCCCAATAATTCTTTAAATTAACAGATTCGTACAGCCAGACTTTTAACGAAACGCAGAATTTATTTATAACAGTAAAACATCAATCATTTAGTTCATTAGGACGTTTTTAAGACAATTATCTAAGCTTAGATAACATGCCCAGGAGTACTTATCACTATTAGACTCGTCGCTACGAAATCTAGAGTAAGTCTGTGGAAGTGTGCATTTTTCATCATAATATAGAACATTGTTTGCTCATAGCATTAAAACATACATGCAATTAAAACTACCTTAGTAACTAGCATAAATTTCTGACAATATTTAAGGGTGTCTTTCTTAGGGTTTATATTTATATGTGTTTTTCTTAAGGTGAATATTTAAGGGTGTTTTTCTTATTGTGTACTTTTAAAGGTGTATATTTAAGGGTGTATTTTTAAGGGTGTATATTTAAAGGTATATTTTTAAAGGTGTATTTCTATAACTCTATCTTTAACGGTGTGTTTCTTAGGATGTATTTTTAGCTGTGCATTTTTAAGGTTGCATTTTTAGAAGTGTATATTTAAGGATGCTTTTTTAAAATTGCATTTCTAAGGGGGTATTTTTAAGGTTGTATTTTTGAGCTTTTAATTTTAAGGGTGAATTTTTAAGGGTGTATTTTTAAGGGTGGATATTTAAGGGTGTATATTTAAGGGTGTATTTTTCACGGTGCATATTTAAGGGTGTATTTTTAAGGGTGTATTTTTAAGGGTGCATATTTAAGGGTGTATTTTTAATGGTGTATTTTTAAGGATGTATTTTTAAGGGTGTATATTTAAGGGTGTATTTTTATGGGTGCGTATTTAAGGGTGTATTTTTAAGGGCGTACATTTAAGGGTGTATTTTTAAGGGTGTATTTTTAAGGGTGTATTTTTAAGGGTGTATATTTAAGGTTGTATCTGTAAAGGTATATTTCTAAGGCTGTATGTTTAAAGACTCATTGCTAAGGGTCTATTTTTGAAGGTTAATATTTGAAGGTGGTAGTTTTGAGATGGCAGTTTTGAGGTGGTAGTTTTGAGGTGGTAGTTTTGAGGTGGTAGTTTTGAGGTGGTAGTTTTGAGGTGGTAGTTTTGAGGTGGTAGTTTTGAGGTGGTAGTTTTGAGGTGGTAGTTTTGAGGTGGTAGTTTTGAGGCGGTAGTTTTGAGGTGGTAGTTTTGAGGTGGTAGTTTTGAGGTGGTAGTTTTGAGGTGGTAGTTTTGAGGTGGTAGTTTTGAGGTGGTAGTTTTGAGGTGGTAGTTTTGAGGTGGTAGTTTTGAGGTGGTAGTTTTGAGGTGGTAGTTTTGAGGTGGTAGTTTTGAGGTGGTAGTTTTGAGGTGGTAGTTTTTGAGGTGGTAGTTTTGAGGTGGTAGTTTTGAGGTGGTAGTTTTTGAGGTGGTAGTTTTGAGGTGGTAGTTCAGGTATGGCATGTTGACAGTGTTCAATATTTACCACCCATCCCGAGGTTTTACCACCCACCTGGTAAAAAGTGGTCAAAATGCTTAGTGGTATAAAGTGCTTAGTGGGTCCAGCGTATTTAGGGTAGTACTATACAACGCATGAAGTAAGCATAGCTCTACATTCGTCTTCACCCTTGTTTTCTAGTGAAGACAACTGAAAAGTTCCCTCCTAGGCATTTCTGAAATAAACAAACCTACATGTTATGATAAAAGCAAATTATTGTAACTTTTGTCCAATAACTGATCATTCAAAAACTGATCACATCGTTTACTGGATAAAGTTGCAATAGTTCACTCCAAGTGACGTTTTGTTTTTATCATAGCACTTACGTTTATTCCTTTCAGAAAGGCTTAGGAGAGCATTTTGCAGTTGTCATTCTATTAAGGGAGAGTAAAGACAAGTTAGTATGGCTGCTTGTTTCATACGTGGTAGCGTAGTAAATATGCTGTACTTTATATGTTGAAATACATTTCCTAGTAATGCAAGTAAGGATTTGTCATGCATTAAGATTTTCAGTTCTGCAATTATTTATGTCACACTACATTTCAATTGTGGTCAGTTTACATATGCATGAATTGAACTTCAATAGAATTCAATTCATGTAGATGTAAACTAAACACAATTGAGAATTGTAAACTGAGCTATGTTAAAAGAAAATAACCCGGGAAACATTTGTTACTCCCAATTCCTTATTTTACACTACTTTTTCCCACTAAGCACTTTTTCCCACTAACCACCCTTTTAATTTTACCACCCATTAAGCACTTTTTACCACTAAGCACTAAGCACCCTCCCAGTGGTTGATAGAACACTGCATGTGGAGGTAAGGCAGGTAATGTGGACAAACAAACAGAGGTGTAGCATAAGTGGGAGCCGACCGTTAATGTGGGGAAATAGGCAGAAGTGTAGCATAAGTTGTAAACGACTGTTAATGTGGGGAAACAGGCAGAAGTGTAGCATAAGTTGTAAACGACCGTTAATGTGGGGAAGAGGTGTAGCATAAGTGGGAGCCCACCGTTAATGTAGGGAAATAGGCAGAGGTGTAGCATAAGTGGGAGCCGACCGCTAATGTAGGGAAGCAGGCAGAGGTGTAGCATAAAAGTGGGAGCCGACCGTTAATGTGGGGAAACAGGCAGAAGTGTAGCATAAGTGGGAACCGACCGTTAATGCAGGGAAACAGGCAGAGGTGTAGAATAATTGGGAGCCTACTGTTAATTAGGGAAAGAGGCAGAGGTGTAGCATAAATGGGAGGCATTTTGAGGCATAACATCGCGTAAATTTAAAATGTATATAAATTCTAGTTTTAGTAAAGCAAAATTTTTATGACAAAGCCCATGCATACTGAGGCAACTCACGATGTTCGCATAGAAGATTTAGCATTATAATTTACCGCAGATGCGAAGAATGCGAAGGTATGAGATTGAACGCCTTCACTTCAGCATTTTGCATAGCAAAATAGCATAAAATAAATAGTCTTGGCACCAAAATTAAATCTTTGCAGATTCAAAAAGCTTTTACTTTGATCTTTCTAATTATAAAATCCGATACATCCTTACAGCTTCGATTAATAATTTTAGAAAATGCCTAAGCTCTCCAGAAAGCAGCGCCTACTGGAAAATATTTCCTTAGTAGCTTTAGACAGAATGGAATGGTCAATTTGATATTTTTAAATTAGAGTTGCTACCGAGATAAAACTGTATTTCCCTCCAGACCTAACATGTAGCAAAGCTAAACAATGCCATTATGAACATCTGAAAACCCAGTTTGCTGTTTAAAGACGTGTGCTGACCATGGTTTTATCTCGCAAACTTTGCATTGAATCTCATTGGCGGAGAAGTCGTATAGGCCCCTCCTGCTTCGCAAACGAGGTTTCATATTATGCTATGCGAAGATTGCGAAGAACCTGAGTTGCCTCACTGTTTTGTTAACGGCAGACTACTGTTACCGCCGGTCCAAAGGCAAAGTTGCTGGACTATTACCTACACGCTTTAAACTAGAGTTTAAAGCGTGTAGCCAAGACTACAGCAACTTTGGTCCAAAGGACTGGTAATTTACTAGTAGGTCTATATTCTGATGAAAGAAATAAGAGGTCTACATACATCCAAAAAGCGGTAAAGTATAATTTCACCCTTGGATGTAAATAAATTGTGGCACTACTCAGTAAATCGACCTATATCAGTTTACAGTTTTTTAAAAATTAATTAATTAAAATTTTGCATGCAAATTGTCCATAACAACCCTATTTTTTAATTTTGCAAAAAATGGAAACTGATATAGGCCGTTTTACCGAGTAGTGCCACAATTGTAAAAAAGGAATAATTATTATAAACGAGTTTCATTTTTTAATCATTTATTTTGCCCAATTTTAGGGTGGACAGAAAATTAGCTTCTAACGAACATGGATATGGTAAGATTTTTTCCAGCAATAACGTAATCAACATTTAAATTAAAGTGTCAGGTGTCAAGTAAAGGTGGCTCAACCACTGTGAGATTCGTAATAGTGGAAAGCAAATAAAATAACCTAATTTTATAAATATTTTGATAGGGTCGAGCAAAGAGAACCGGAGGAGTGCCAAATTTGCAGATGCGAACAATATGACAAATAAAGCGGATTATTAGTTTCATTAATCCTGATGATAATAAATTGAGTGCATTGACTTATTGTAACTCTAGAGAAGATTATAACTACATACGATAGCATTATGTTAGTCTTCTCGAAAATACCTCAGCGTCAATAAAAAAACTCAGGTCTATCAGCAGGCACGTATCCAGAAAAATCATCATGGCGGGGCTTAGCGAAAAATATATATTATTAAATATTTATTATTATAATTTTTGGCAGGGGCCCCCAAGCCACCCCTGGATAAGTGCCTGTCTATCAAGGCTTTGTTCCGTAATTAACCTGTGTTTTTAATCTGAAAACAGCAAAGATTTTAAATGCCCTGAAAAGCAAGAAAACCGGAATCCTAATGAAGTTGCAAAGTTAGAGAAGTGTAACAGTGTAAGTTATGTTTTTCTTCTCAAATATTAGACTTCATTCAATGTAAAATAACTAATTCTGAGTAGTTCGTAAAAATTCATACATATGTCACTTCGCTGGGGTCCTGAGCCCATCCGTATGCGAAAACATAGGACGAATGACATTTCATTTTTATATAAAATGAAGCGTTCGCGTTCATGTCTGAGAATGGTTAGAAATGTTCGTCTGAATTATTTATCTTATGAATTTTTATGTTTTTAGGTTCTCCATTGAAGGAATAACTAGTGCGTACGGATCTCCTTGCAAAAAGAATTTATGAAATTTATGAAATGAATTTATGAAATTTATGAAATGAATTTATGAAATATCTCATTCATTTTTTCATTTAATATCTTAAGATATTCATTTTAAAATGTTCAGAGTGTATGTTTGTTGATCATAAAAAAGTGGTTAAAAGATTTTTCATCAGACATTGTTAAAAGCAATTTATTTCTTACAATCAAAAACTTCATTTAAAGAAACAAATGTTAAATTGATGTGTATAGTAAATAGTAGCGATATGTTATGAGTTGTAGTGGTGTGGTTTTGTATATTATATTATGTATACAATTTTATAATACACAGCAACGACCATTTGTGTAAGCCGAAAACTACCTGTTTGGTGTCTGAGCATGGGTTACACATAGAGTTACATAAAATTACTACATGCAAAGCTTGGTTATTGGTGGTTATTCTTTATTCAAAATGCTTATTCAGCGTAATGAAGGTGAATAGGCATATATTGAGATAAAGTTAAAATACCCTAATATTAGCCTTAAAGTACACCTATAGGTTACGCAAAACATTTCCCTGAATAGAGTGAAATTCTTTATTTTAAAACGGAATTATTCATTATTGCTCTAAATTATGTCAAGATTTAAATCGTAGAGTGTTATTCTGGTTAAATTAAACTGATAATCAGTAATCCCCTTGCTCTCCTAGCAGAGTCTATATAAATGTTGAAGAAATGACCGCAAAGGTGATTCAAATAACTCTGTCGTTTTTCATTTATTCCTGTACCGAAGCAGAAGCCTTTCTATATAAGTTCAACAGCCTTGTAATTATTATCTGGAAACTTTCGAAGGATCGATGACGTTTTCAGGATCTCCTCAAAGAAATGGTATGCCTTTTTTCAAGAACAACCTCTCAGAAAAATGGCCAATTTAAAGATTAAAATTGCTGCTCAACTTTTGGTGGCAGGACTTTTCCCATTGGAAGACAGTTAGTTCCCATTGCAGACATTTCCCAACACCGGCTGTTCCCATTGACTTTTCCTATCGTGACTTTTTTTATCACGGTCTTTTTCCATTACGACTTTTCCTATCTAAGACGCTTCCCATTGGGACTGTTCCCATCGCAAATCGGGGACTTCTCCCATTACTGACTATTCCTGTCGGAGGGCTCCCATCACATTGTTAAATGTTTTATGAACTACCACTTTACAGAGTATTAAAATATGAGTTTGTATTTAATAATCACCCAAGAAGAGTAGGTTGATTTTTGTCATTTTAAAGCTATCCCATAGGCTCATTCGCGTTTATCAAAAATAGTTTTCCTCTGAAGGTGATTTTATGCAATAATTTCTCGAGTTTCTGAAATTTCCACTATCATCATCCTGAATTCGAAACAATAGGAGTACACTATTACTATTACTTACTTGAAAATCTCCCTTAATTTCCTTTATGCTTGACGCGAATGGGCAGAATGATAAAGTGAATGATACTGTATGCTAGATTAGATTAATTTAGAGGAACTTATGTATTTATGAAAAAGTCGCGACGGGAAAAGTCGGTAATAATGGGAACAGTCCCAATGGGAAACGTCTTCTATAGGAAAAGTCGTAATGGAGAAAGTCTGTGATAGGAAAAGTCGGAATGGGAACAGTGGAACAGTAGGTAATGGGAAATGTCTGCAATGGGAACTGTCTTCCGATGGAAAAAATCAGGTAATCTGAACTTTTGGATCAAACTTTGTGCCCGTTTTCTATTTCTATTTACTAAAATTTTGACCCTGGAACTTACGTCAATGGCTGATTTACTATAAGTAAGTAACTATAAGTACGTCCAAAAATTATTTAATTAAATCCTCTGTTAGGCTGTTGTATAGGGTGATGCATAAAGTCATTGCACTCATACATGCATATGTGTGAACCGAAGATGAGTGACATATTTATGAAAACATATCTGTCGAATGAAATGAGGGTCTTAATGTTTGTATTGTTATTATTATTTTTGGCAATGCTTGAAGACTTATCGTTAAAGTTAGTTTTGCCTTATGTAAGTAAGGAGTTACATCTATCTAATGCAGTTTGTGTTAAAGGATTTTGAGCGTAATAAAAAGAAGTCCACTCATTTGGCTCATCGCACCATTACGATTACACACACCATATGCATATAGGTAGTTTAGTAAGCGGCAAGCAATATGAATTTTGCTACTTAATTTTTGGGTATTTATTCCTATGTTGTTGTAGAATAGAATCAATGTACTTTTACTGTTGTATGAATTTTGCTACTTCAGTGATAATTGTGTTTTGACTGAGAATAATTTCAATACATCCTTAGAAGTACACAATATATATGTACATTTTTAAAAATGAATGATTGATTACGTGACAAAACATATTTGTTTATTATGCTTTTCCTATCTAAGTGTAATATGATTTTAAGTACTTTATGGTTATTTTTGAGGGCCCCGTGATTTTTATAAGCATTACTTCAAAAGTATCTTCTTAGGTCTTTAATACGTATAGCACATATCACGCCATAATCATACAATTGTGTAATCACGGTTTCTACATATTCCACTTCCACTACCACAAACTTCAAGTTAATTTCATTCACTTCTTTATCTTACACATTATATTTTTTCTAGGAAAGGGAACGGAAAAGTAAAAATGTCGCAGTCAAGGGCGATATTTGAGTCAGTGAGGGTTAAAGTTAATTACATGTATCTATAATAAGTTTTTTAGAAAATATAATGTGTTTGAGTACAGTGAAACGATAACGTGTATGTATAATAGGGAAAACAGAGTTTTACGAAAATTACAGCTATTATTTTTGGCACATTTCGTATTTTTCCTAGAATGATATGAATAGCAATACTACGTTGCATACAAATATTAGTTGACTAAAATTATTCCTAGCAAACCAGCTTAAATCAGTTGCCTTCGTCTCTGGGGACAGTAGGTAAGGTAATCGGTATTAGCTATTACGAATTCCTGATACTTCCATTTAATCAGTCGACTATGATTTAATCCGTTTTTGAGGTCTTTACTTGATAGAGACATATTCTACCTAATAATTCTCATATACTCATATATATACTATATACTACTATATAACAATACTTCTATTGTAAAAATGTCTACCTATAAGGGGTTGTGTTTACGTTCAAATAGGATTTTACTAATGACGTTTACCTGCACATATCACACTTTCTGCTTGTGCTTTCTAGAGTTGGCTCAATACATAACTAGACATAGGTAGTAGTAGGAGTAGGAGTCGTATAATATTGGTCATAAAAATACAACTTATATGGTATTGACGGATTACTCGTGTACTGGATACTATACAGTACAAGTAGGATTACTAGATAATATATCTTTAAGATACCTACTAGTTCTTTTCCAGCTGCTCGATGCTCTAGTCAAGTTTTTGTACATATGTAGAGTTGTAGGCGATTCTCAAACTTTTTTATGAGTCTCGTTGTAGTATGTATGCATTATGTACAATATGATACGTACTTGGTTGTCTGCGGTAGATATGTACATTGGTTTGCAAAATGTATTAAGCAGTGTAGTCTGTATCGCACCACGATATAATATAATATCCTATCTACGGACTTCCTTCATTCGACACTCCGGTACTCTCCGGTTAGTCTGGCTCTCGTTCCTCTCGCTCTTTACATTTCCATTTGCTCCCTTTGCATTTTCTTCGTTAGTCAAGACAGTTTCATTTCATTCGAGTTTCTTTCGCCGGTATATTCACACCACGACAAGACATTCGAAGAGGTAGGCAGCATTAGTAGTGCACCTTTTCAGTGTTCTTCAGCATTTACTCCACAATTATTTAATTCCAGTTTCAATTTAAGTTTATCCTATTCTAAAGTAAATTGGTTTTGTTTTCTTTAATTTTGAAGTAAAAAAGTCCTTGAACTGTCAAAGTAAAGGTACCACACAGCGCTAAGTTTGTTTACGTACAATATGACTGTTGTTGATCCAGCCTTTGAGGGTGCCGGTAAAAAGCCGGGTTCTGAAATCTGGAGAATTGAGGTGAGAAAAGCTTTCTTTCCTAATTAATTTAACATTATACAATATTAAAAGACTTTGACAAAAGTAATAATAATACGTATAGAATTTCAAGCATTATCAATTTAGATGTTAGATATTACACAAGATTACCGATCCTTATGGCTATAACGAAAGGATGAAAGGATACCTGACTTTGTATCAAACATAGCATTAATGTAGTAATTGATCCTCTTAACTCATAGAAAATAGTAGGCTGCAAAAGCAAAGGAAGTAAATATGAATTACTATCAGCATTTTTTGAAATTTCTATGAACACTATATTACGCTTAATATTAATGAAAAACCAATTCGGATGTATTGTGGCATTATGGTATGGTACCAAGGCTGTGTACCGCACTACATTGTTAACTACGGTTATTAAAGCTTGTCTTGAGATTTCATACTTCGTACTTCTCCGTGTTTTCCTGTACGTTTGCTTTGTACTATCGATTTCATTAAAGAATGGGCAAGAGACCATAGAAACGCTTTGATGATCTGGAAAAATTATATCCACTTCAATGCGGCTCCCCTCACTAACTACTCCGAATAATAGATTTTTCATAAAAATGCACCTTGGAATTCATTTTAATTTTCTAAAAAAATTGTCATACCTAATGATTTATGCCGGAATTTTGCATTGTACACTGTACAACACTATGTCCACTTCCACAGATTGGTGTTCATGATTATTTTGCATTCAAAAACGCGCGGTAGTCCAATACCTGACAGGCATAAAGGCTACATATAGTGTAGTGCGTTTTATGTCAGGAGTCAGTTCAGGATCAATGTAATGTATATGTCACCGCCTGAGAGAGAACTCACGCCGTTAGAGCTACTACTCGAATGGATATGCCGATAACTGTGCTCCTATTATAGGCAATGAAGTGAAAATATGAAAATTGGTATATAAATAACAGCAAGCCGTAACAAAATCTAACAGGAGTTTAAAGTTAGTTGCGTATATTGAATACTTTAGTATTTTTGGAGCGCTAATGTAGCCGGCTTTCCGAGTATAACATTTTACTAGAGTAGGTTAGGTTAGAAAAAAACAACGTATCCTAGTAAAAATGCAAGAGAAATATAAAATAAATGTTGCCCGTTTGGTGGTCGCCGTAGTCGATCTGAGAAATACCAAAGTGGTCAATTACAATTTAATAATTTTAAATAAAAACATTCTTTCATCGTAACGAAAAAAATAAATATTTTGTATGGAAGATAATAAAAATTTAAAATACATATATTTGTATATCCAAAAAATAGCATTTGAATACGTATTTCCAATGTATTAATAGCGGTTTATCCGGTACATGCTACGAAGTTGCAATTTTGTACAAACGTGCATTATGTCTATACATTTCAAGACTAATAAATCTGCACTTCCTCGAACATTGTTGGTAAATACATTCAAGTAGTTATCTAGAACGATTTGGGCTCTTTCAGGCGGTGACATATACAGTTTATTAAGTCATCAATTCCACGAGTAACCATTCTAGTGGCCAAACTTGCTATGGAACCATATTTTGATTAAATTATCGTCATTTTGCAACCATTTCTTAGGCTTATATGCATCTATCAAACAAATACGTAGCATAACCCTACCCCACAGCAGTGCTAAAACTTTCAGCATATCAACCGGCATATCCGCATCGAAATTACATGCAGGGAATATTATTCCCTATGGTTTGCATGCTAACTTAAATTTTAATTCTGAAGTGCAATTATCTTTGCAATTAAAATGAATTCCAAGGTGCATTTTTATGAAAAATCTATTATTCGGAGTAGTTAGTGAGGGGAGCCGCATTGAAGTGGATATAATTTTTCCAGATCATCAAAGCGTTTCTATGGTCTCTTGCCCATTCTTTAATGAAATCGACAGTACCGTTGTACGTGTCATTTTCAAGTGAGACAATATTATATGGCGATGGCTTCAGAATTCGATGTATGAATGAACAACTTAATTAACCTTTTATGCAATGGTGTATTCCAAAGTCTTTGGCGATTATAAGATGCTCTTCTAATACATGGACCTATGGATTTACCATATTCCATTCCATAGACACCAATGTCAATGGGGTCAAATAAAAAAGTCAGGCAAACACAAAACAAAGTGTGTACTTGTTGCATGGATGAAGTACATTTTTTAGTATTTCGATTAGGCATTTGTAGTAAAATTTCATTTACGTAAGTAGTACTTTATTTAATATAAAAAACGATCTGCACCTCTAAAACGTTATTATTAGAATGCAGACTGCTGAACTCATTCCTACGGCGCTAAAAACTCATTAGAAGGTGATTTACTATTTTTATTATTAGGAGCCTTTCGTGGCTTTGTATCGACAATGCCAATAGTAAATGCAAATAATCTTTTTTTAAGTACACAGACTTAGCAGATCAATATGCAATATCATCACAGAAAGATATCTCAACTTGCATGACTAACATGACATATGAGTCACCTTATTTAAATAAGCTTCCTTTATCCTCTCTTCCGTTAGTACACAACAGTATTGCTGTTTTTACATCCCGTGAGGCATTATGCATTATACCCCAAACTTCACTGTTTCTGATCAGTTTGCACACAAATTAATTCTGATAGCACATGCATTGCGCGTTTGTAATAAGCATGGATTAGAGTTTTAATAAAATACTATATATATACCGAGTAATAAGCATTTTAATTATGAAGCATATGCATTGCATCTTATTCCACAGAACGTTAGAATTTTTCACTTATATAATATTAAGTAATATACAATGCGAACATTACTTTATAGTACGATTCATAAAGTGTATTGTTTGCCACTTGTTACATTTAACTTACATCAATTCTTGAATCTAGTTTAAGCTTCAAAACTGCAATAAAAATTTACAATTTCCCATCGCATAGATTCTTACTAGTTGAAAGTTGAAAAAGTCTTGCTCAGTCCTTCCAGTCCTTATAACAAGCCTTAAGTTAATTAATTGTTGTGTAACAAATGCTCATATTTGTCCAGGTAATTAATGCACGTAACCGTAATTAGCTGAAAGAATGCGAATATAAATTTTTTCCTATTTGTCTAGTTGTATTAAACTTTCATAGACATTTATATATACAGTAGTTAAAGTTTGAAAAGTGTGCGATGCCATTTATTACATACAAGGAAAAAAGTTTTCGTTTCTCAGAACAGAAAATGAGCTGATAGTGATAGTATTTGCTAATGTAAACTGTAGACCACACTTTCTTCCAGATAAAAAACGACAACTTTGAGGCTTAAATAAATATAGTAAGCTTGCTATAGATTAAATGAAATCACAAAGAAAATGAGAGGAAGGATTAATTCAGATATTAATGTAATTCTTAAATGAAATGGCAAGATTTTAATTTATAACGAGTTAACAGGTTGAGTGTCTTTCTTCAGGGATCATTCAATTATGTTTTGCAACAGTAGAAAATTGGCGAGTGTGCTTCATTTCCAAGCATTTCCAAGCAATTAAATATAGTATATGACACACTTACTAAATTTAAGTGCAACAACGTTTATTGCTGTTGCTCACGTAAAGTGTTGTTTATTTAAAAGTAGTGAGTTATGATTTTGACAAGCTAAGCGAGGCATGCAAGATATACAGCAGATCATATTTGCATTGCACATTGCAATCGCATGTCCCATAATGCCATAATTATTGATTTACTGACTCTATCTAAGGAATGGACAGTTTAACAAGTCTAACTGATATATTTGTTGACATGCAATGATATGTGTATAAAACAATGTGTCACAGTCTGACGTTTAACTACAAACGTATCCATTTGGTTATTACAGTTATCAGTTTCACTTATGCGCTGCCGCTGCTACTGTTTGCAGTATTAACAAACTGCATTCTGCACTTAATGGATTGGTATGCACGCAAGCCAAATTGTTAAGTGGTACGAAGTTGGGAAACACACAAACGTATGGCATGAAAATGAACAGCCAAACAAGAGTTTGGATTTATAATAACTGTTTATTTATGTCGCTAACGCATACTAAAAGTAGTAAAACATTACTACCCGGTTTACTTCTCTGTTGTTCTCTATAGAAAAGTAATGAACCACAAAAACTGCCTTAGATGAGATTAAATAAATAGCTGTTTGAAAAGGGGATTCATTTGAAATGTTCTTGTATTTGAACAGTAACAAGAAATTAATGTTTGTGTTGACTTTTACGGACATTTTCGATTAAAATAGGTAATTCTTAATTAAAAAATAGTAATTGTGCAGAAGAATAGTTGTTAGCTATTTTAGTTGTACATGGTTTGCAACAGCGATAACATTTGCTAACGTGGCATGGCATTATTAATTGGATGCGTTATTATATAGTTGTTATTTAGGAACGTCGTAAATATATTATTCAGAATGCTGTAACGTAACATTGTAACTTGTAACATAACTGATAGGATAATAATAGAAAATATGGTTCCAACTCATTTTACGCACATACAGGCTACAGTGTAATTTTTTTATTGGCTAACATTTGTTACTTTTCCATCCAGTAATGAGCCAAAATTTATATTAAGTATTTCCGGTATCATTTAAGTTACACTTCAACAGACTTGTTTCTTTTTCTTAACGTGTATGTGCGGCTTTACGACAACAGTTATCGTGAGAAATGTTCTAATGTCAAATAAGCAACTGGTAGTGCAATCGGATAATAATCTACTAGCAAACCCGCCTAACGTTCCGAGAAAAGTTCAGTGAGTTAGTCATTCCGGAATTAACTAATGTGAAGTGTGATGGGCTGCTCATCTATAAATAAATCCTTCAAGTTTCTTAATATTAAGACGACCGGAGTATGACTTTGCATACACTAAAGGGTAATATACATGCGTATAGCCTAGAACACGTACTTTATTTGAAGGCATGTATAACTGGGATTTTTACAACTGCTTAGCTTAACAATGTAGAATTGTGGCGAGTAGATGAAAGAAAGCATCGCATTGCAATGGTAGCATTAGGAAAGTCAATTCTAACGAAACTGACTGGGTGACTTATCGTAAAAATCCCCGTGGGTCTTTACGAAGTCTATTCTAGGAACTTTAATGAAGACTTCAACCATGCAACCAGAACCCATTAACTAGCGATTGAACTTACTCGACTGAAAAATAGCAATGGGTGATTTTTAATTTGTTTTTCCAGTGACTGTACTTCTTCCCAAGCTATTCTCATTAGATAGCAAAGTAATTGTAAATCTCTACTGCAGAATTATCTAGAATAGCCTCCCAAGTGTAAACTTTGGCTCTTCTTATACATCTATTTATTGTTTCGTCATGAGATCACGACATTTTCTCTGAGATTTAGGAAACATGTGGAATTGCAGATTCTCATGTCGATTCCCGTTACAAAAGTCGTTTGACTTTCTGTTAAAATTTGCAAACTTCTTTTGCAGTTGCGAAGTATTTAATGTTTTGCAATTGAAATGCTAATTAGCAATGATTGCATTCTTTGTGTGTTCTATATTTTGCAGAACTTTGCTCCAGTGCGAATTCCGGCTAACGAATATGGAAAGTTTTATATGGGAGATTCCTACATCATGTTAAATGTAAGTTATTTATCTATCTAACGTTTAATTGCTTTTGTACTCGCATTTATCGGTTTTTAAGTTCAGTGTTAAACAAAACTTGACGTTTTTATTTTCTTAGACGAGGGTAACAAAAAGCGGAGCCTTCGAGTGGGATATTCACTTTTGGCTGGGAAAGGACACAAGTCAGGTAAAAATAGAATACTGGGTATTTTTTGTTATGCAAAGAACATATGGAGATTCAGCACAGATCTTTAAAATGAATTAGTGGAAATAAAATGTATTGTAAGAATGCAGATAGAAGGGAGTAGACATCCTGTCTGTCTGGGTAACATGAATGAATGTATTTATGTAACGTGTTTAAGGATGAGAAAGGCACAGCTGCCATAAAGGCTGTTGAGTTAGACGATCTCTTAGGAGGAGCTCCAATTCAACATCGGGAAACGCAGGAGTACGAATCTCCCCAATTCCTGTCTTACTTTAAAGGCGGTAAGCACTTTAGCAGTTTCTTTTTCAAACGATCTCGTCTGACTTGACAACACATGGTGGATTCATTAGTTGTGGCCAAGATTCGTGACACGGTAGCGTGAAATAATTTGGTATTTTTCTTTTGTGATGTGATGCACACTTTGCGACAGGTATCCGTTACGTTCCTGGAGGTGTCAAAAGTGGATTTAAGCATTACGATCCTGAAGATGCTCCTCCGAGGCTCTTCCAAGTCAAAGGAAAGCGAAATGTTCGCGTTCGAGAGGTAAAATCAATTTACGTCCGCATTTTCTTTCAACCAACCCGAACTCTAACAAATTGTTCGTTGTCTGAGAGTCAGTGACAGCACAATTTTGATTCATTGCCAAATTGACTTGTGCTCAGATTCAGACTCATGGATTCCCAATATACTTTATGTGCTTAGGTGGAAGTCACAGTTCGTTCCATGAACAAAGGAGATTGCTTTATTCTCGACACACCAAAGAAAATTTATGTTTATGTTGGCCGATTTAGCAAACGTACCGAACGTTTGAAAGCTATCCAGGCTGCTAACCAAATTCGGGACCAAGACCATGGCGGACGCCTTAAAATTCACATCATTGGTATGTCTTATCTCTGAACCAGAAACTCATCACTTCCTCGATCAGATTATTACGTCAAATTAACAGATGGAAATGCGATAGTAGTACAGTACATGCTCTCTTTAATTTCGCAATTTGTTAACGAAATTTTCCGCAGAAATTAGCAGTCCTGAAGATGAAGTTGCCGAATTCTTTACTGCCTTGGGTGGAGGATCCCGGGCAGATATGGCCGATCCTCCTCCAGAGGACGACGATGTTGCTTTCGAAAAACAAACTGAGGTTATTTATTTCAGTAGCTTTAAATTGTACTGAAAATAACTTAATTCAAGAAATGCTTAAATGATCTTTTTGCAATTCTAGTCTGTCGTAACGTTATACCGTGTTAGTGATGATAGTGGAAGTATCAAAATAGAGAAAATCGCAGTAAAACCTTTGAAAAGAGATATGCTGCAATCGCAGGTATTGTATTTAGACTTTTTTCAATTTCAACTATGAATAAATGATTTACCCATGAAATTTTATATTTTTAACTTTTGCTTTTGCACCTTTGCTCCGACGGCTGATCACTTGAGAAAATACATAAAACACCAGCTTACATACATTACCCAACCTACCCATTAAATACTCAACGAATGTGCTATATTCTGATAAAATCATTAGTAGCGAGATAGTTTTTTATTTTTCGCTGAAATTGGACTAATATTTTGCGTTTTGCATGGTGTGATTTCCCCGGATACACCAAAGGACGCAGGAGGACAGGTAGGAAAATCAATGGAGTTTGTCTTTCTGTGTAAACCCTATCATATCATGTACTTACTTTTGTGTCCTATTGATTATAATATATGTGAGCGATACCAATGACGGATTATAGCATGACTAAATTAAAAATAAACTTCGCTATTGTTACGATTATTTGAGAACTATACAGTCTAACGCTTGCTAACCGCTTTTACGTATTTGTCTTTGAAGTATACTTTTGTTTTCCAGTATCTCAATTTCAAAATAAATGGATTCTATTAAAAATATTTGAGATGATATGTTAATTGTAAATATAATGCAGGACTGCTTCATCTTGGATGCTGGGAAGTCCGGTATTTTTGCATGGATTGGCAAAAAGTGTTCTAAAGATGAAAAGGTTCAAGCCATGAAGACTGCGGAAAACTTTTTACAGAAAAATGGATATCCTCAATGGACAAGAGTAAGATTTTAGAATCTTTGCCAGCAATTAAGTCACACGTCAAAGATTACTAAGCTATGATTCTTATGGTTTCTTTAGATCCAAAGAGTTGTGGATGGTGGAGAGCCAACTGCTTTTAAACAATATTTCCAAGTTTGGAAAGAAACTGAAGATGCCTCACCAATATTCGGTCGTGTGTACACAATGGAAAAAATTGCCGGTGACATTTAATAAAAACGTAGCACAAATAATATGCTAGTTGCCTATCTATGATGCACATTCCAGTTATTTGTTATACTAAAGTCTTATAGAAGTATTCATTTTTGAATTAAACAGCAAGCAACTCTTTTGTGGCCCCTAAGATCTCAAAATCTGGATTATCAAAGGAAGAAATGGCAAAGTTGTTGAAAAATTTGGGCAGAGTGAGTTATTCTACAATTTAAGCTTTCAAAAATATGATTTTTCAATAAAATATTTTTCTATTCTATTGTATTTGCAAATATCAGGCTCTTGGATTCTGTCCAGACAATGGTACCGGAAAGGTTGAACTGTTCCGCGTCGAAAACTTTGAACTAGCCCCTGTTAATCCAGACAGTCATGGAATGTTTTTTGGTGGGGATTCTTACGTGCTCCAGTATACTTACGAAGAAAAGGGAAGACAAAACCATATTATCTATTTTTGGCAGGTAGGAATTTATTTTTCAATTATGTATTGTAATCATTGTCATGAAATTGTGTCTGTATGTACTACTGTGATCAAAATTACATTTTCAGGGAAGAGACAGTTCGCAGGACGAAAAGGCTGCCGCAGCCCTTCACGCAATCCGTTTAGATGATGCACTGAATGGCCGAGCAGTGCAAGTTCGTGTGCTGCAAGGTCACGAACCTGCCCACTTCTTACGTATTTTTAAAGGACGCATGATCGTTTTCTTGGGTGGCCACGCCAGCGGATTCCGTAACGTTCGCGAACACGAAACTTACGATCCAAAGAGGTCGAAGCTTTTCCAAGTTAAGGGAACATGCGATGAAGATACTCGGGCCGTTGAAGTGGAGGCTAAGGCTTCATCTTTGGATTCAGATGATGTCTTCGTTCTTGATAGCCCTGCTACTACTTATGTATGGATTGGAAAGGTAACAACAGCTAATAGAGGATTACAGTAATTTATATCGGATAAGAATTTCTTTGTAATTATGTAACAATTGAATTATTAATTTAGGGAGCTTCTGCCGACGAGAAGGCCATGGGAGCAAATGTGGTTAAACTAGTGTCCCCTGAAAGGAGTGGAACAGAAATTTCTGAAGGATCTGAACCAGATGACTTTTGGTCTCTTCTAGGAGGAAAAACAGAATATACCTCGGACACAAGTGTGAGCGATGCGCCTTCTTTGGCCGCTCGTTTGTTTCACTGCAGTATTACACCTCCTTCTACAAAGTTAGATGTGGACGAAGTGCACAATTTCAATCAAGAGGTTTGTTTCTTTGAAATATGTGTGGTTTCATAGATATTTCTAGAGCCCAAGTTAATTAAGGTCTACTTTCTTGTTCTGTAGGACTTGAATGAAGACGATGTTATGGTACTTGACACTGGAGATGACGAGATCTTCATTTGGATCGGAAAAGGCGCTTCCCCTGAGGAAAAGCAAAATAGCATGAAAATGTCTGACGTAAGTACTATTGATATATTCAAGGAAATGCTTGGCTTACGATTTGTCAGAATCAATAAATTTAATTCGTCGTTTTATCAGGATTACATTAAAAATCATCATGAAAAGGCTGGAGGAAATGCCGTGTCTATTTCTATTGTTGTCAAGCAAGGGGAAGAGCCGGATTCATTTAAAGTTCTCTTCCCATCGTGGAACGATTCGCACTGGGCGGTAAATTGATTAAGTTATTTATAACTATTTGGATGTATTTCATTCTAATTGCTGTATATATTGATGTAATTTCTGTTTAATTATTAACTATGTATTCACTCTCGCTATCTCTGTACTGTCCTATTCTCTTCTATTTATTTCGCTCAGAAATAAGTTTTCTCTTCTAAGCGTTGTTAAAAGACGAACCAGAGTTTACTAAGGTAATCAATATGTTTAGCAACGACTCTATACGGAATGTATTATGAACCTTAAATCCTACACAGTGAGATTTTATCTAAGTGAGACGTGTAATTTCTTGGCATAGTATTATAATCGCGAATTAACATAACGTTTGTAAAACGGAACGGATATGCATAGAAAGATAGAAGGTTTTTAAAGAATGGCTATTTGTAAATAGTTCATAATTACTAACAAAGAGCTGCTTATAAACAGCCAACCCAATCTAATCTTTGTGCTGATTTTGGAAGAAGTTCAAGTAGATGCATTGTAGATCATAGAGAGTTATGTTAGTTAATAGTACATAAACATAGTAGTTTTGGTAGTAGTATGACGTTTTGATTTACAATACTCCCTTACAACTTTGAACTTTTACATTTGGTTTTGGTTTACCCTTTCTGTTGTCGGTTTGTGCATATGCTAAATGTTTTATTAAATGTGCAGGAACTAAAGTCTTTGGAAGATGGATTGAATGCCAACGCAGAGTGAACGAGCTTGGATTGACGACGTTTCTACCCACGCAACAACTGATTTATTTTGAATTTTAATTAAACTCGTAATTTGTAACATCGAATTCGATCGAATGCGTTGTCATATTTTATCTCTCTTCTTTATTTCATCTTCGGAGTATTGAAAATATATGTTATCTCTTTACCTTCTACAGACTATAGATAATTTGTAAACCGAAGTTATTCACTGACAGACTGACAGAGGTTTCAATAATAAATTAACAAACAGTCATGTCATACATAGCACCATAGGATTACAGGAATTACTGTCAGTGTCAGTCGACCCGTTTGAGGAAAATATAACTAACTACTATAATGTCTTGTCGGAGTTAAGTATTTTAATCTCATCCGTTTATACTGTAAAACTATACAAAAACCTTCACCAAATTACCGTTTTAATAAACTTTGGCTAATTGAAAATTTAAACTTTGGTATATGAATGAATACTATGCTTTGGTTATAATTATTTCGAATGAATAATTAATCTTTCAAGTAGGACATTTTTAAACGAACCAGATTGCATCTAAAGCAGCTATTACCGATTTCTGTTAAACATAAATAAAGCTGCTGCTGGATCATTAAATGAACGTAAGTTAACTTAGCGCCAGTCGATCTGGGAACCAAAGTAGTGACCGGAACCAAACAAAAAACTCATATAGGCACACTTGAGTTAAGGCCCATTGCTGTTGTAGGATATTCTTGAATGTGCAAAAGGATGTAGTGCATTTCCGTATGTTTTCAGAATAGACGGCCCGAATACAAAATTTAGACATGGTTGTGAATGATGTCATCCTATAATGTAAAACGACCAAGTTAGTTTCTTTCCATTTTGTTGAAGGAAAATGTATTTTAAGCTTCAAAAAGGAAAACGCTTACGTCTTTTGAGTTTTAAGAGCGAATTCTACACCTCGAAGTAAATCGTTTGTTTTGAATATCAATATCATTGGCCGAGGGACACGCTCCAATATTTCAGATATTTGTGGAAGGAAATTTCCGATGTTTTTGCGAATTAACTCTTGCTGCAAAGATAAATTGTATTACAATTCGGACCAATACTAATTGACTGATATGGATGGTTTAAGTAACAGTTAAGTGCAAACCTCTTCAGCTGACACTTTATGCTTCGTTATGCCTTCGCTGCTAGCTATAGTTTCCCAAGATCGAGCTGTCACCATGCATGCAAACAAATGAGACAGATCTCCTACGCCCAATTCTTTTCCATATTCTTCAATTCCTTTTACGTCAGAACTTAAAATACTGAGCCAGAATTTGGAGTAGTTGTACCGAAATTCTGGCGAAAGTGTCTGCAAAGTCAGTTTAAAATTACAGTAAGGTAAAACTAATTTTTCATGCACACTATTTATAAAATACTTACGGTATAGAGACCATGATCTAATAGGCACAGTTCTAAAGAGCCATTGCAATCCCCCTTCACTAGAATATTTCCAGGGTGCGGATCACAATGAACATATCCATTAACAAAAATCATTTCTGAATAAAGTTGTCCCAATTTCGAAGCTACTTCACTTCCAGAGATTTTGTGCCTTTGCATGTATTCCAGATCATTTACTTGACCACCCTCGCAATATTCCATTACGAGAACCCGCTCGCTACTTAAATTCCAATAAATTTTGGGGACCTTTTTGAAACAAAGAAGTAATTAATTTGTTAAAATTATAAAATTTTAAAATCCATTCATAAAACACTTACCCTTAACCATTTACAATGGGCAAATAATTGTGCTACTTTATCCGCGTTTTTTCCTTCGTTCAAAAAATCCAACTCCATTGGCAAATTCTTCTTTGTTTCTTCCGCAAGCCACAACAACTTGAAATCTGGAAAAGCCCAAGCTGCTAACCGGACAAGTATTTCCATTGTGGCAATGTCAACAGTCGAATGACCTCGAACATCTCTGTGCTGAACTTTTACAGCTACAATATCACCACTTGAAAGTTTTGCTTTGTAGACTTGTGCTAATGAGGCTGCCCCTAATGGTTCCTCGTCAAATTCTTGAAATAATTCTGATTTCTGTTTGTAATTAAACATAAATTAAAATAAATCATAAAATAAATGAACATTTTGTGTCACAACTGTTGTAAACCTCTAGTTTTAGATCTTCTTTAATCACTCGGTAAACATCTTGTATCGATGATACTGGCGCCTGGTTATGCAGAATTCGTAGTGTCTGTATATACTCTTGAGGTAACAGATAATCTAATGCACCTAAATGTTGACCGACTTTTACAAATACCCCACGGTTGGCCCTACACAAAACTAAAAGTTTGTCTGCTGACCTTTTGTGAACCTAAAAAACATAATTCTTTTAAAAGGTTGCAAAAGTATAAGACGGCAAATCAGGGTTCCGCAAAATGCCTAAGCCTGATTCACGCACCAACTTTCACAAACTAACAAAATATCTAGTGAATATCATTTTCTTTGCCTAAATATTTCTTACGTCGGACCACAATTTTCTTAGTTCTTCCTCATCGGTTGGTAATTTGCCTCGATACACACTGGTGTGATAATCGTAAGCGATTGAACCTCCCTGAAAATATAATAACTATTATTTTCTCGCTTAATTTGTAATACATGTTTCAGTCAAATTAACTTACGGCAAGTGCTGCTCTACCAAAACGTACAATTCCTACAGAATTCGGATCTAAATTGCCTCTGAACCATTCCGTAACACTGACTCCAGCAATTCCACCTAGGATTAAATACCGTGGACGTAATAGTGGCCACATCTAATTACACAAGAGAAAAACAATCGCTTTTATTTTAAGCTTCTTAGAAGCACTTTAAGCATATTTTTTCGATTTGACGAACTTAAAGACATTACGATAACAATACTTACATTGTATTTTTGGATGTTGAAGTTCAATTACTGGTATTTAGCTTATTTCCAAGCAATGAACGATATCACAGTCGGTTGTCGGGTTTTGTGTAAAGGTTGCAATGGTCACGATTCATTAATACAGGAATTTATTTTTTTTAAATCACAATGAATCACAGGAGGAGGGGGAGCACTTAAGACCAACAAGAATTGCAATACATCACGAAAATTGTGAGTAGCTTTGTCAAATCTGTAAACGTAACCGAAAATATTAGATTACGTAAAAGAGGTATTATTGTACATTACTGATCTTCTGTAAAAATAAACAAGGTATAACTTTAAAAAATAAACTTACTTCGAAATTTTGTTTCAAAAATGACAGGTATCTTTGTGGTGTTTTTTAATTCATCAGTTTCTTTTCATTTTGTATGCATCAATCTAATCCAAGAAAAGGAATGCATTAAAGGTTACATTGCATTACGTAGAATAAATGCAATATTAAAATATAATTTAGCACGTAAATTGCCTCACCTGTTTGCAAAACCAAGTACGCGAAAAATATTAAGAAATAGTAAATAAGAATCCGATTTTATTATTACTTTCCAATTTCAGCGGAGCCGAGATGTTTTTGACTTGTTGGTGTAAAATAATGTACAATCATGCTGATTTGAATATGCCGCAGTTTGGTAACGGAAAAGCCTTTCGCCAAAAATTCATATCCCAAACGCAAGCTAGCGTGTGCAACATGTCTTTGCGGATAACTCCACTTCTACTTGAGCCCAAAATCTAACTATTCTCCAAGAAACTGGAGAAATTAACGGATCTTTTTCCTTATTATTATCCGTTTTCTCTTGTATACCTCAATAATCTTGTGAAAAGCTCTTCACTCCTCAGAGAACGGAAAGTTTTCTTTGCTTTACACTTCACCAGCAACTTCTCAGGAGTTTTTCTTGGTAAACTTTCGACTTGTAGTTAGTTTCTTTTTTCCTCATGATTTGTGATATGGGCATTTTTCCTTCAGTTTCTTGCGGTGCACTGTCTTAAAATAATCCTGAACGAAATTCCAACTATAGGCCTAGCAAACCAGTTTTCCCATCTGCCAAAATTCAAGAGCACTAAAGAGTTACGAAAATTACAAAATATAGACACCCACGTATGTAGTAATAAAATATCCGTATAACTCTTACAATTTTATAGTCGTTAGTATCTTAACGAGTATCGTACTTACCTTTTAATTCCTGGAAATGGTATATAGCATATTGAAGGCACTATCCCATCCCAGTGTAAACATGTATTTTTTGGTTGTTTGATATCTGCAGAACACTCATCCGTATAGAAAAGTTTATGTGTATGCAGTATGGTACTGAACCGGATCGAAGGACCCAACTTTCCAGAACGCAATCAACTAAATTAATGTCCAATACACACGGCTTAGTTAGCAGAACTACGATGAAACTAGAAAACTATTCCTTTTACTACATTAAGGTCATACGTCGACTTGAGTGGTTTCATTGAATTGCATTTTACGGTTTGGTAAGTAGTCCCTAGTTCGGTTGAGTACACCTCTTTCATAATCGTTATTTGTAGAATTAATTCCACTAGGACATGAAGCACTTTACAGATGCAAAGGTACATGAAATAGTTTGTATCTACGTAAAAAAGAGAGATTTATAGATACCTTGATTCTATCTATGTGTTCATTCTGTTTCGCATTTCCTTCGAAATTTTTACGATGGGTGCTCACACCGAGATAAATAATTTCTACTTTACCGTGTGCCTTGCCTTGCCTGCATTTTCTCTTTTATTGCGAGGAAAACAGCTATAGATGTGATAAATACCATTTAGCTAACTCAAAATTGCTATAATGTTGACGGGATGTTGTTCAAAGATATATATAGCCGGTCCCTACGTAAAATACTTAAAACGATTTCACTTTACAGGTAATTTGAATCATACTGTAATTTTAGAAGAGCTGGCCTGGCTTGGCCTGCCCTGTTTTCTTGTGAAATATGAACCCTTTTTACAAATATATGGAGGTAAGTGCCTTAGTTCCAGTAGACTTGCAACTCTTTGCTATTTTTGCTACACGACTACACACACATAATGAAAGTTTCAAGTAAAACTAGTCCTAGTAACTAATATTTGCTTCCAGTTACAAAGGCGAAATGTACCTTTATGAAATTTGATGAAATGAAACTCATTTTTAATGTATTATCCCAGGTTTGTACAAGAGAGAGCTTTTTGTCATAATTACTATTTCCTACCATAGCGTTACTTTTGCTACGTGACCCAAATTAGCAAATTTTTCTGTTACATTGCAGTTTTATGGTCCTTCATACATTACCAGTTTTAATTTGTGAACTTAATTAGCAAACTGAATAACTTTATTACAAAATTCTAAAATCGTCTCTTGAAACATACTTTGCTAGTCAGAATTTCCTTATGAAGAGCTTTTGCCCATTAGCTGTACTAAGTTCATACAAAACGGTTTTACGTAGCAAACTGTGTCATACAGTTTTCATGACTGTAGTAATAATACAGGCTTTACTTTAGAATACCCTTATTTCCGGAAAAGGTAATTTTATTACTGATATATGTATTTAAGATATTAAACTGTGACATGCAAACTGCAAGCCTCCCACCTCTTTCTGTTCATTCTTAGTAACAAATATTCTTGGAATCGGAATATTATGTTAATAATATCAAAGGCAAATTAAACCTAATATGAAAATATTGGATTCCCTGTTGTATCTGGTGTGTTGTGGATATGAGTACATAAATAAATGATTGACGAAGATGAAACGCCTGTTTAATATTATTAGAGGGACAAAATCTATATTAATACTGATCCTGTGTCGGGATGGTAAGACAAAGACATAAGTGCACTTCCTAAGTTACACACTAAATGTGTTTTTGTGTCTGAGAGCCGACCCGGAAGAGTAAATGGAGTGTCTTGAACACGAAAATAAAATTCCTATGAATTGTGGAAATGTAGCAATAAATAATGTAAAAGCCGTTGACAATTTAAGGAGACAAGCACGCGATTTGGCAATTTGAGAAATCATATTGTGGTAAGGAATCAAGAAGAGACTAGTGGAGAGTGTGGAGTGTGGGGAGAGTTGGGTTATGGATAAGTAGAAGCAGTAGCAGTTGACATCAGTGGAGAACTAACCTCCTTGCACTTCTACTTCTCTTTTACGGAGCAATTGAGAGCAAACGAAAATTCATTCATAGCCCTAGTAAAGATACAAGCATAGTCATTTACCTATAGTGCATAGTGGTGTGGTACGGGAGAAGAGAAAGGCCACATATCGGCTAGGACTCAGGACACGATACGAAAGTACTTAACTTTAACTTACTTGTTCAGTTGTTGGGTTGAGTGAGACTCTGCTATGAATACTGGAATGGAAAGAAAAAAAGTTTTATGGCAAGTCAACTCAACTCAATTCAAGAAACTTAAGGAGACTAGACGTGTCTATATTATAGTCGTGTAGCAGGAATGTACCTAGTTGTTCTACTAACGATAAGTATGTCTGTAGAACGTGTACTCCTGTATACTTACTTACACCGAGTAATGTGACCGTAACACGGCTATACACACAGAGCAGAAAGAGATTAGGATGGAGCTGTAAGTTAGTGTTGGGCCAATAAGAGAAATAATTCATAAAACAACACCATAAAGACAGCATGGAGACCTGTGTACGACTAGAATTTAATTCCGGCGTAATTTTCTATGACTATTTTCTATTTATGGGAATGTTGATGGACTTCACAAAAGGCAATTGCTCTCAGATAAACTACCAGGCTGAACTCCGTGTGTTATCCACGTTTCCCTATTTACGTAGCTAGTTGAACATTGAACAAAGCAATTCGTAACTCGTGTAAATTCTAGCATATCTTCAGATATACATTACTTATATTGTAACCCAGTTAGTTAGTTGGGGAACAGTAAATTTCTAGTGTTACTTCTTTGGTCGTATTAAGCAAAAGAGGTACTAAAGTTTATTCCTCGTCCTAATCCAGAATGACTATTGCTCCTAAAGCAGCAAATGATGTGTTTGTATTGTGTATGTTTTGTGGTTTGGTTAGTGCAGTTTCGTTTGGCTAGATTGGCTTATCTCACGTAGATTTAGATACGTTGGTTGTGTACGAGCATTAGAGAGCCTTTCTCGTGAGTGATGTATTTTGTATGTTAAATTGCTGACAATGTTATTCTATGGGAGAGACGGAAATAAGTTCTTGGCATAAGAAAGTCATGAAATTGAATGCGAATGTGAGGAAGCAAACAACTCTTGATTATCTCTACCTGTGCACCTTCGGGGCAAATGGAATGAATAAATTGCAATTTAGATTTGGCAGAATGTGTTTGTTTAGTCGGAGTGAGTGAGTCATGCAAAAGAATAGAATGGAGGGAGACATAAGAGAAGGCAATCTAGGAAGGCAGGAGCGGAGGAGAGGAGCGAGAGGAGCGATATCGTGTAACAAAAGTCGAGTGGAGAGAAAGCAGGAGAAAGGAAAGTGAAAGTGAGGAAACGAACATTGAATGCGTAACTTAGCAGTTGTATGTATGTATGTAGGTGAGCTGAGTGAATGTGTGATGAAAAGGGCTGTGTAGCAAAATATTTGTGAAGCAGCACAGACAGAGCAGAGTCACAACAAGTCGACTTGAGTCGAGGCACAGAAAGAAGATAAAAGAGACAAGTGTGTAAGCTGATTGTAGATGTGAGCTTGGCTTTGGCTTTCTGAGCTTTGGTGAGGATGATAGAATGAATACGGCTACGATCTGTATTTCTGCTCTCCAATTCTCTCGATCCATTGTGTGCAGGTAGACACTCTCCTCTCCCTTCCTCCTCCGCTGAATATTCAACCCAACATATCACAATGCAATGAATTTGATACTTTCACTATAATAAAGCCTAATATGTAGTTACATTCATACCTAACAATAGAAAATCTATAAATACACTATACTTCTATTCCTTGTCTTAGAAAGCGCGATAAAGAAAAGAAACTTGTTTCTCTAACGACTTAGCAATAAGTTCCAGTCGTATTAGAGTAGTTCCTATTGTTAAATATACCCACCCCTGTAGATATGTGTAGTGTGTGACTAAAGGTTTCGTGTTCTGCGTGTAGGAGATAGGAGTGGGTATGTATGTAGGTACTGTGTGCAGAGAAGGAGTAATAGGTAACTATTGTTGCATAAGTTAAGAGCGTTCAGATAGCACACTAGTACACTTAGATAGGATAACAAAACATGGATTTGGATTGTGCAGAAAACATTTTGAGTTTGGAGGAAGAGAGGGATCAGCATGAAATAACTGGAGGAGAAAGGCGTAAGACAGAAGGAACGGAGAGTGGCTCTGGATAGGATGGATGGATGTGAAGTGAAAGTTGTGTGTGGGAAATGACAAGAGAGAAAGGATATGAGAGAAAGTTCGTTTCTTTCGGTTTTGCATGACTATGACATCGGATCTTTTACGTTACTCGGAATAGACAAGAGTTGAGCTTTGGAAGTAGTGCTCAAGTGAAGAGAGTCAGTTTAGCTGAATTCGGCTCTAGAATTGACAGGATAGACGAAGGTGGCAGTTATGCAGATGGAGTTGAGGGAGCGGAATCGATAGGTTAGCAGAATAGCCATTCAATTGGAGACTTACCCAACTAAGTCGAGAGCTGTAGCGCCACTACTAAAGTCAACTCAACCCAATGTACAGAAAGTCATATCACTTTCTTCTATTACTTTCACCTACACAACTTACGCTCTTTCTCTCCTCCCTGCTCCTCAATTCCCCACGCCGCTATCCTCCATCGCCAAGGAATATGCTCTTCCCAAATGCTCTAACGATAACTACGCGTCTTCTCTCTTATGGTCACGTCCTCTATTATAATACTAACATATTCCCACCAACTATACCCATGATTGACTTCGGATCTCATTTCCAACATATTATTCTACCCTATACTATGCCTGTCTTATGTAATGTTTTCGTGGGCGGCTCCCTCAGCTAAACCCAATGTCGCTCGCTTAGGCAAGTCTTGTCGGTTTCAACCAGTCACTCAACTCAAGTCCGGACGGGATATCATTTCCTCACTAATGTTCTTCAACAGTGATCATTTTATGATGCCGGATAAAACATTCAGGATGGAGAGGATGCACAAGGAAATAGACTTCGATTGCCGTACACTTCTTTCTGATTCTTGCAAATAATACGACTCACTTCGTACATGATCTCACCAATCACATAAGCAAAAACTAGCAAATGCATAAAGTAAATGGTTTTCTTTCAGCATTTCACCTGTATTTCAGGTTGTCAAGAATTCTTCTTTCATTGAATATTTTTAAATTGTAAAATTATTAGCAAAGTTGCTGAGATTTGCAGAATGGTGAGCCTATAGTACTTTAGGTTTGGAGAAAACTTGTATCATTTGAAGTATGATGTGACCTTAAAAAGAAAGCAGAAGAATCTTGAAGGGAAATTGTCACGTGCAATGACAGAGAAAGTTAGTTTTGCAGTGGTTTTCTTTGAAGCGGGGATTTAGTGTGTACATATAAGTATGGAGAGGATGTTGTATTTGTATTTGAGGTGGTAATGTGTGTTTGGAGTATGAGTTGGTAGGGTAAGAATTTGAAATAATGTGAATTGTTAGTTAGTGGAGTGATAGAGTGGTGGAGAGAGAATAAAGGGAATATAAAGGAAGTGGATGAGATGGGAGTGTGTATTATCAGAGTGACTGTGTGCTCTTTTATGTTCATTAGCAAGTTGGTGTTGGATGGGTAGGATTGCGAGTGGCGACCAATGTGTGACTGTTTAGTTATCTGCTAGGAAATCCTCACCATTTCTCTGAATATCCATTAGCTCATCTCCTTTGAATAACAAGCAGTCTGAGTCAAGCCACCAACAAGCTCTCTTGGCCAGCGGCTTTATTTCTCTATTCACTTGTCCTTTCTTGTCTCTCTTTCAGATTGAGTCCCAGTCAGAGCAACTAAGAACTTTCAAACTATCCACCTAACTTCCTCCCAAACACAACCTTCACGTACTATCATACTACTATAATTATCTAATATATTATTCTTTCTACCCAACACTAAGAACTCACTTTGTTCTCCGCGTTCACCAACGTCTCTTCTGCACAATCATACACGGAGGGCTAAAGCACGTATACTAATAGCATTAAGTAGTAAAAGATACTCCCGTCTCAGTTTCACTCCACCACCACTAATTAGCTCCCTTTCATTTGCATATCTTCTTACTTCGTCTACGTTTTCATAGATACTCCACTGCTCTGTCAGTCAAGGCACAGTCTACGCCATTCCAACCTATCTCACTTTTGTTGTGGCAATAATGCCCAGCAACCCTGTTTAGTATATCCTGTGCTGTGTACAGTGCTATACGAGATGCGGATGTACATGTGACTTTTGTCCACTGGGGATTATGTCTGAAGTGACCTTTGCTCCATGTTTACATTGTTTAGCTTAGGATACTAGAAATTCGAGGAGTAGGCAAATATCAACGTACACTGAAGGCACAGATTTCCTTTCTCTGTAGATTTCTGTAACGCTATCCCCCTGTCTTTAAGTGCTACCTGATCCTAACCAGCTTCAAGATGATCCTTTTTCGTAAATCTAGTTCTACTTTGGTTGTCATCTCATACAATTTTGCATCAGTAAGAAACATAATTGCAGGATGTGCAATTATTATTTCAAAATGAACCTTTTTGTTGTCAGAAACTTCCAAGGGGTAAAAGATTTCCTTCGAAATTCCTATTGGTAGGTCTCCACACTACTTTTGCATTCCTTCTTAAACTTCAAAACTGTAAACAGTAAATTATTCATTATCAGCATATTATTTGGTTTCGTGATATTGGTAACTGGTCTAATATGTACAGAACCAAAGACCATATTAATTTTTCATGTTTTTCGCATATTATGTGAGTGCTAAACTAATTATTATTTAACATGGTACAATAAACATGTTTGATGGCTTAATATTTACAGAAGTAAGCACTTTAAAATTGCATGCTTTTTAGCCATTAGATTCAGGCATTGTACCACTATTTACCACATAATAAATGCACAAGGGATTAGTGAATACTCATTGTGCTTTATTTTTCGTTATTGTGCAAGTTCTTAGTTTAATTTACTTTCATGAAGTTCATTGCATAATATGGCGTATCGGAGCCTTGGTCGGCATAGCTAAACCTGTTCAAATAAAACTAGCAAGAAAGAGTACCAATTTACATGTCTGGTTATGTAAATTGTTGTGTACAGCAACATGTCGGTGATACTGATAGGCAAGGAAAATTTATTTACGATGTTAGTTTACTTGGTTGAACTATTTTATGGAGTTTGACAGAAATTTAGCATAGATTGCTGGAGGCGAAATACTAAGAGAGAATCTCTTCGTTAAAGTAAATGTGTATCCAGCCATAGTAGCGTGATCTAAAATGCAACTTCTGTACACAGTGCAGGGTAAAGATCCAGTCAAGTCAACTACTAACAAATAAGCACCAAGGTTAATTCTCAAGAATATTGCTACTTCGGCAGTGTTTATGTACATTGCATGTAGTAAATACTTGCATATCTAATAGGAAATAGGAAGTTTGCGATAATGCAAGAAACTTTCCAAACCTTAGCAAACGCAAAGCTTGTGCACATCTTGCTTAACCACTAATAAATGTTAGCTTGTTATTTGATTACTCAAAATACTTCAGAAGACAATCCAAAAAGTTAAATCCTAAACTCTATTGACCAACTGTAGTTTGAATATCATTTTTACTGAATAAATTCCAGAATCTCAAAACCAAATACAGTAGCTGTATACCGTATACAGAAATTTTCCATAATTCAATGATATTTCTGCAGCAAAAAGGTTAATAACTTTACTACGCTATCAGTTACTCTGTATTTCGACTATTATTACTCATTGTAAATTGCAAGAGTGTTTAAGTATAGCTTATTGCCAGTAAATTGAGTTTTGATTTTACAGTAAAAGTAAAGAAATGACGACAGTGAAGATTTGCCTGGTGTTTAATGAATGTTTCAGTGTCGTATTGTTACTGTGAAGTAACTCTAAGGTGTGTTTAGGCTACTTTGGTGTACGGTGTACGTATCTGTTTCGTTTGTAAGTTTTGGAAAGACTGTGCTGACTGTTGGCGTTGCCTGTAATAAAGCTAAGTAGTGGAATCTCATTGAATTTTAATTCGTTCGTGACAACTAGAAAAATGTGCGGGAGAGAGCGGAAGAAGAACGAGTATAAATTGCCGTTAAAGTTTGTCGACAAATTTTAATTAAATGGCAATGTATGAATAGTGCATCCTTTGGTAGAGTGTAGTATGTGTAGAGTGGAGGGAGCAGTGTATAAATACTAAATACGCAGAATACTAAATGTATTCGTAGTAGTAGTTCGTTTACATTGGACTACAAGGGCCATGTACTTGGGGAAGGTTGTTTTACTTTCGTGAATGTATAGTGTGTTATGTATGCTTGTACTTTCTCCTCTTTCACTAGCACACTTTACTTTCTCCAGTGGAGTGAGTGTGTCGGGAAATGGAGAGTTGTATGCAGTAACACAGTAACTTGGCTGTAAACTCTTTTTTCTCCTAGAGCTCAGTTGAGTGTACATTTACAACGTAGCGCTAAGTTATGTTATATTGTATCTTGGAAGTAAGTTAACTTAAGTAAAAGTAAAATAAGTAGCGAGACTAAGAAAGGACAACTGACAGAGTCTCGTGGACTGAGCAGGACGAAGTTTCTGACGCCGGCAGCAAAAGCCAGACTAAACTTGGGCTTTGGCTCCGACTCGACTTCACTTGACTTTAGAACTTGTTCTAACTGCTCCTCCATCTCTATATGTAATTGAACTATTTCGCATGTTCCCAGTATACCTTCTCACTATTTACTAAGTAGCGTAACTGTAAAAACTGTGGTAGTAGTAGAACATTAGTTATATTCTATTGTTCGGCCGACGTATGCATACGTGACGTTTTGAAGAAGGAGCCGGTCGCTCTGCACGCTCCTCTTCACGATTGTCTCTTCACTTGCCGCATTCATTCTCCATAATGCAAAACGAGACTAAATTTTTTTCAGACAATGTATTCCAGTGTTGGCTTGGCACATAATATACTTCAGGACAGGACAAGAGACGCTCACCAGCTATTTACTCAGGTACCTACAGTTACAGTCCCACTTTCCCTTCCCAGCTTTCTTCTATGTTGTCTCCCTGTGTCTTTACCTCTATAAATTCACTACACAATACATTTCACTTTACAATGCATACCTAGGTGCCTACGTGGTGCTTACTCTATATATTCTCTTTAATCTGCATAAATATGTCAAAGTGCTGCACAACAATGTACTTTACGAACTACAAGGCAACACATCGCTAACTGCAACTCTGCTACATTACTCTGACTCTCCTGCCACCCAAAACAACTTGTGCAATACAGCCAACCTCTTTCCATCAGCAATATAGTGCATACTAAATATTCTGCACCAGGATAACCCAACGTTGATCATTGTTAGTAGCAAATGGGCACGTTTTATAAGAAAATGCCATACATACAGGATTTAGGGAAAGAACTTCAGCAACCCAAAAAGCTACCGCGTCTGTGTAAATAGATATTCTTGTAATATTATTCAGAGAAAGTATTTCTGCATATTATTTGGGTGTTTTGTCAAGTGCTGAAATATTTAAATAGACCAATTGGGCAAGGAAAGTATTAATTTACAGTATTATGTTTTAGTATTGTGTGGCTTGCCCTTCAAGCAGTAGATGGAGAAATTTATTTTAATTTCCGCAGCCCATAGCGAAAAATTCCAAGTATTATTCCTGAAAAGAATGTATTAAATTATGTACCAAAAATTACTGCGACAATGTTGTACGTGTAGTTTCTTTTGCAGGCATGTAATTTTGCGTATGAAATGAAGTATGAAGTCTGGGTAAGGTAGGTACGGTTTGGCTTTCGCTGAATGGTTTGAGGCAAGACAAGTGATGCCAAGAAGTATAGAAAAGTAAAGCATAAAGACGTAACTGAGGCAAGGCAAACAATAAGCAGTGAAACCTACAAAGCAGTTTCGCTCTCTTTGCTGTTGAAGACAGGACAAGTGGAGTTGTAGTCGGAGAGGGACGAGTATCCAACATTCTGTAAAACAGGAACAACGAAGAACCACAAGAAAAGTTTGGCCGTCTTGAAAGCCCCATGAAAAGAAGCCACACGAATGAATAATAAAAGCTTTTACGTAATTCATAAGATTTCAACTGCAGCTGAAAACAGCTTTGTCCTCACTTTCACTGTTGAGCCGATAAATTCCTTGTCTTACTTTCTATGTATGTATGCATTTACTTTCTATCCATGTGGATGTATTGTCCGTATAATACGCGAATCAAGTACGCAGAGTGTACAGTTTTCAACTAAAGCTGGGTCAAAGCATAACCAACCTCACTCTCAATATCATGCATACATGAAAAGACAGACAAGATAAAGTCTTTCTCTTCACTCAGTACAGGCAGCCAAACCAAGGCAAACACCTAATTCAATCCTGTTCCAATTTCTCTCAAAAAGGAAACCAACAAAAGAATCTAAAGTGCAGTGCAGCTTTCCCCTTTTACTTCAACTAACAATAATAACCCAGAAAAGTACTTACATAACGTACTTTCCTTACACACATATTATCCACACGACAAGTAATATAATCTACTCATACTCAGTCACCGTTTCACCATATTGACTTTTCATTAATTCAAAAAGTCCGGTTAAAATACTACAACAAAACGAACTGGACTTCCAGTATTTCCCTTTTTACCATGCACTGAAAACCCTAATCCCATAAAAGAAATGAATTAAATGTTTTTATGAACCTCAGTCCATCTTAATTTAATGACAAATACAGTCCAGCATCGGCTTTTAGGAAAAATGAATTTTTATGCAATTATGAAAAGACTTAAAACAATAAAAACTTTTGAAACCGCAGAAGTTTTTTATGTGAATTTTTGATATGGGTAAGATAAAGGGTAGGCATTTTTGGCATGGGTAACAAAGTGGAGGGAAGAAATGGCTCAAGGTAATGTGATACCATAGTTTGTTATGCAAAGAAGTGAAATGTAATTCCCCTACTCTAAACTGTACTAAATGCTCTGCTGTCTGTAGTCTCGTTTTAAAAACTTCGTAGGTACTTTGTTAATTCGTACTAAAGTGAATTAATAAAGATAATTGACATGAGCGTGACATGAATCTGCTTTATTCTCTTGGAACACAGTAACTAATGTTAGAGCGTACTTTATTAAGAAAATATCGACTTATGTCATCACATACTGCCGTTATTTGAAAGATGCACCTAGATATTGATGATTAGAGGATAATTTGGGATTTGAAAATTGGTTTTGAATAATATTTGTGTTGGTGGTTGAGTTTGTTGTAAAAGAGGTTAGTGCGTATATTTTTTGTGTATTTCTGGGTTTAGTATTCCCTTGTTAGTTGTTTTGGGAGTAGGTCACCCTTTTGTTGGAGGAATTATTCAGCGCAGGCCAATAAAATAAAAGGAAATAAAATTACAATAGTGAATGGAATACTAAATTTGTGAGAGTGTAATGAAGCGGGTTTAGTTGTGAGACAGTCTCCTCTGGTTGTGTTGGAGTTGACGAAAGAGAAGACTGATGAGACACGACGAAAGGATCGGGAAGACGATAGAGGAGACTCGGAAGGGAAAAGAGTGCAGATCTTGCTTACATCTAAATAAGCTGTGTGATGTGACGTTGGAGGCAGGAGTCTTAAACTGTAAAAGGAAGGGAAGCCATAGTTTGGGCGAATTCACATTCAGCGTGACGGTGGAATACTTTGTAGTTGTTATGTTGTTGGAGAGCGATGCAGATGCAGTGTTCATAGACATGCGAAAGAAGCGCTTGCCATGTTATCAGACAGGAGCGAAAAAAGGATACAAATATTAGAAATACATATAGGGCTTTGCCTGACTTTACTTTTACTTTAGTTTCACTCGAGTTCAGTGTGTACTTTGCTTTATTTTGCATTCTCTTCCTTTCTTTCGGAATTCGAACTGAACTCTAAGCTTAGACTAAAGCCAAACCAAACCAAACCAAACCACTTACGTTATGTGGAGCGAAAGTGCGCGAGAATTTTACTACCAAATGAACTACCAAGTTGGATGCTTGTATGTATAAAGAGCAGTGGCCTGGCACTGTGTACATAGGTCGGTGTTAGTGTTAGTATTAGTACTCATATGAAGGAGCATTGCATTGCATTACCACAGATACTTACTGTATATGCACATGATATCTGTATTTCTCACATAACGAAACCAAAAGTATGAGTGGAGTGAAGCGCGGAGAAAGGAGCACTTTCATTTGAGAAATGCTGAGCTGAGGAGCTGGAGAGAGAGACAGGAGCAAGTTGCGACTCAATGCAACAGAATGTGATGGAAAGACCCTTAGTGCCATATTTACATCATGACACTGTCTAGTTTAGTGGTGGTCGCTTTACAGAACTGCATGACATATTCTTCTTAAACGACTCGAATCTTTCTTCACGACATTTTTCATGCGTTCCATTTCATTTCAGCTCGTTGAGCATTCTTTCTCTTTTTGTTACTCATAATATTGTTTTTTATGCTGTGCCGAGACTATTCTATATGCTGTTGTATCTGTGAACTCAACTGTCTCTCCTCTTCCATCCCATTCCACTCATTTATTATCTTATGCAAATGCACATAACTACTTCACAAAACCATACTTATTCTGCAGCACTACATTTTATCAACCATTTACCAGTACAAAGACCGCTACACTACTATTCTCCTACACTGCACAATTTAATTTAATTTAATTTACCTATTCAAATTCTACATCCTCATATCTCCTACACACAACATACTATTCCGCATCTACCGTCTGCACTACTTTACCTCTGGAACAGTAAACCAAGTCAATCTGCAATTATATCTATAGTATTTATGAAAATACTATAGTTAAGTACTTTCCGTGGTCTCCTCAAGATAAAATTAGTTTCTTGCTCGGACATTCCTGAATGCGGAATGGATGTCTTCCCTTGTTTCTCATTTCATTGCTTGTGTCGCCTGTTATGTATAAATTCATGGCTCACCTCCATTCTCCACTAAACTACTACGTAACTATGTTCATTTCATTGAAACTACTATCTCACTCTCCTGCTACCTCGTCTAGTAACTTATTACAAAGTCTCCGACTTTATCTTTCTATGCCTCACACGAGTAGTAGACAAGACTGAGACTAAGTCAAGTCAAGCCAAGCCAGATCAGGTCAACATAAAACAACATGCAAAGTTACTTTACGTGTACACTGACTCATTGCACTGTAGTCTTGTTGTGTGTAAGTCGGGAGAGAAAGAGATGAAAGAGATATATTACCGATTGTATTGCTATGCACAAACTGTCGTCGCAGAAGAAAGGAAGGAAATGCAATAAGTAAAGTGAGATGTGGAGTTCGAGTTCCAGTCTACTCCATGCGTAATTTACACACAGTAAAGAAAACAACGTACATACTTAATTTACAAAGACTTTCTTGAAGTACACGGAAATACATGCAAGGGAAATAGGAACCATTAAGGGTATACATATTAAGAGAACATAAGGAAATATTAGAGGACATAGTATTTTATTATATTAGCATGGTGTCTGTCCTGTCCTGTCCTGTCCTGTGTATTAGAAGAGTGGTCTGTGGACGAAGATGACTTTTCTGTGCTGTCGAGCAGTGTAATAGATCTGAGTATAGTTAGTTAGTGTTGGTTAGGTATTGTTGGAATTGAAATGTGTTTGAGTGTATAAGTGTAGTAGTGTAGAGCGAGTGGCTAATAGCCGATGGGATGGGAGAGCAGGGCAGAGAAAGCATGCTGGAGAAACTGCATGCATAAATCTTACTCGGTTTCACATTACTCAAGTGATGCGGATTTACTGGGAATGCGAATGCCACCATGTGCCACTTTAATGTAAGTCCAGGATTATGTTTCTAATTCCATTAAATGTACAAGGCTCTATCCCTCAAACCAACCTCTAATATCTATATTCCCCTCCACTCATTCTCATCTCCCAAATGATATCATACTTCTAATGCTAACGCGTCTTTTACGCTTCCTATCTATTATGTCTCCTCCAATGCTAATAATACAATCCTCCGCACTGCTCTCCACTCTCACTCTCCACCGTAATGCAAGGCACAATACAATGGCACAACCTATTCTCTACTCAAGGAGTCCACACCAATTAATTCCCTTTGCCCCCAAAACAAAGCCACGCCAATTCATCCACTTCCCCCTCGCTTTTTCTCTCTCTTTCCGCACACACACTTTTACTCCTCTAGTCATACTAAATACAACTTCGTCATGTTACTCCCACAAAGACTACTTACTTACTCTTACAGCCATCCAAATACCAAAGTTACTACCTAGACACAAACACAATGGAAGGCTATGCAGAGAATAAAATTTAGACAATCGTAATGTTATATAACCAAACCTAACGGAACGGAAACCATTGTTGCAGTACCAAAAGTTAATTGTACTGACCTTCTTAAGGCTACAAACGTAGATACGGGCTTGTGCATTTTCTTGTCTGTCTGTCTGTACGCTCGATCAACGAACATGTTTGGACGTATTATGCCTGAGCTTGTTACTTTGGCTTTACAAGCACAAGTCAGCTAAGAAAAAACAATTTGTCTTAATATTTTAGGGTTTCAGTAATTTAGGTGCTAGTAGCAATGAATACTTAGGTTCAAAATTACTCTAGAAAATTAATATCCCTTTCCCTGTAAAATACAGGTTTATATGTAGGCACATTTCTTAAAGCCAACTGATGAAATATTCTCTGCGTAAAACTAAACGCACTTAATTTAAAGTAAAAATGTTTTGTTCAGTAAAAAACGTTTAAAATATATACGAGCTTAAATTTGTGGTTGCATATAAATTCCTTTCCTTGACATAGGTATTCACTTGTGATAATAAAGTACACGTGCATCTCAATTGGTGTATAGCGATGATTACACATGTAGTTCCTTTATACAAACGATATTTGGGCCAGAAGTATATTTATAAACTGCATTGCCTAGTGCATCATAGACTATTGGCATGCTTACTGTAGTTTTGTAGTATAGTGTATTAATCTGTGGAATTAAAGTGGTTATTTTATACAGGTTTTGGAAGGGAGAGAATTTCTGAATTGCAATCAACGCCCTTCTATTATCATTTTAAGAGCTTGAAACATTCCCTAGATAGTTTCCTTACCGTTCTACACTCGCTTTCCGTTTTTCCTGATGCTTACAAGCGTTGGTTGGAGAAAACTAGTTTCTCTGTTAGTTACATTGTGGATTTCTGTCATATAGTATGCAATGACACTATATGATGTAGGTATATCTGCAATAGAAAATTGGTATTGCTTTCTGTTACTTTCATCTCTTTACACAATAAGTACTACCTCCACCATATAAGGAAAGCAGAGAAGAATATGTTGAACAAGAGTTTCAACTCCCAAATCCCAGTAGCACTGCTTTTGATCTCTCTCAGAGTTTAGCTGGTTTACATGACTTACCGTTAGCTAGCAAATTCTAACCTTTGTTTAACTTTGACTTTTGTATTGACTTCTGCTATTAAAATCATATCTGGGGTATAATGGGTATTTGTAGTAGGAAGACTTTAGGCCGTATTCAAAAGCATGATATAATTAGAAGAATTGATTTTTTTGTATTTTCTAGATAAATTAATTTATTAATTTGAATAGAACTAGTTTTTAATGCAAAGTGATATGTGATATTAGAAAGAGCAAGTGAACAGGTGTGACGTGGATAACAAGGGTCGTTATCGTTGGAGTCAATAAATAGAAAAGCAGAATGTTTTAAGAATTCCGTCTTGTCTGGGAAATGAGATGACTTTATCGCAACATAACATGAATACTATTAGAGCTTATTACATAGACATCAGCGTGTATTAATAGTTTAGTTTATTTCATTTGAGTTTAAATCATTTGGAGGCAGTGGCACTTTGGAGTGTAGGAAGGAAAGTGTAATTTAAAGCTGACCAAATAAACACATTGAGTTCAGGTAACCTACATACATTATAGTCAACTTTTACCTTTAGCCTTTAATTCCTGGTGGTGGTAGTAAGTATAAATTGCAGTCGTCTTTATTAAGACGATTGTAGTAGCAGTGCATTAGGATTGTTTATGGGATCGTGTTGTGGTGCAGGAGCAGAGTCAGTTTTGTTGCCTGTTTTGTTTTATTTGGATTATAGTCTACGCTATTTTGGACTTGTAATGCAAACTCTAGTGAGGAAACGGAGCTTGTTCCTTTTAATGCATTATTTTGTGGATTGCATGAGTAGTTTTGTAGGTATTTTATATCTTGGGCAGTAAACGGAATAATTACTACATGTGTTAGCTACATATAGCTGGCTATCACAGATGAATATCTTTTTACTAGTTCCATTATATTTATATTAGTTAAAGCATACTAACATAGCTCTGTTTCGCCTGGAATCGTAGAAACGCTAACTGAAGGAAAGCAGGAAAGGATTTTACTAAGCTAAACTAACTAACGAAAGACTAACCTATTATAGTGCACTAGTGTTATGTTATTGTGTTCCATAAAAGTCTAAATATCATTACACCTCCAGAATACAATCTAGAAAAACTTGCAGTCTACGCTAGAAGAGTCGTGCTGTGTATTTAACTGCGTATATAACCATCACAAGGATTTAGACGTTTAATCTCTTAGATGATAGAGTAGATTAATTCAGAATTGTGCTCGTGTGTTTTGACTTGCTTTCTAGTCACAGGTTCAGTTAACTTCACTTTGCTCAATGGGAACGAGATGAAGTGCACACAATCCTACCTACACTATACAAAACTATATTCCTTTTATGAAAGTAAGTATAAAAAGGAAAGTAAAAATGGAATGAATTCCAGATTTAGATCCCCTGTGTAGTTTACCATTTATTCACATTTCTCTTTCAATCTCACATATCTGTAATAAAAGTAGTTACCAAATGTGTATGTAGGTAGTTACTTATTATCTTTATAGTACCTATTTGTAATGAGATACCCTTAAACAACCATGTAGAAATATATTAAAGATTTGACAGATATTAAAGAAAATTCGTTTGTAAATTCTATTTCTTCAGAATTATTATTGGAAAATAAAATTAATGTTTTTTTCGACAGGATGAGAAATAGATGATTGGGAAGAGGTGATAGTAATATTATGAATAACATGTCGCAGGTAAATGAGCAGCTATGAATAACTATAGTATTTGTATATGTAACTTGGATATAATAAATGGACGAGGGATATGTGAGTAGTTGAGAAGTAAATGCCTTGGTTTTGGTTAATATGATCGTAAGGTAAATGGCGACAATGAAAGATGGCCATGAGAAGGGAGACCGTTTGTGGACTTCCGTGTCGATGAGTTGCCCCGATGGCGGCTCATTCTTCTTCTATGCAGATCAAAATACTGATGTACTTTTTGCATGTTTGTTCTCAATTACACTTGAGCAACACGCGGCTGCACTCCTCTCTTTTTTGATGTGCTAGATACATCCATACTATATTATGGCCCACAGTCCTCCAAACTTCCCTTCTCAAATCCACCACAGCACAGAGCACAGAAATGTATTCCCATTCCTCTCCAAATACGTCTAATAATATACAAACGTGCACCCGCATACGTTCTGCCTACATTACAAACCCATAATGCTCCTAAAGACACATTTGTATACCGAATACTACTACGCTACTACTAAGTGGAAAGAAAAACTGAAAACTTGTGAGTACTAATGCAGGAAACTTGGGAAACTTGGAAAGACAAGTTAGTAAAGTAAAGAGTAATATCCTTTCTTTTCTTTCTCTTCTTAATGTAGTTTAAAAAACTGGAATATATACTAAAACGCATGTAAATTACACATGTTCAGGTGTATAATGCATTTTGTAGATACGTTATAGGAATTGTTGGTAAGTTCCTTATGCAGAGGGTAAAGGTAGTTATTAGTGGTGTGGTGATATTATTTGTGTGTTAGTGTTAGGGCAGGTTTGAGTCCACATCCTAGTTTGAATTCGGTTTACTAATGTTTTCCGTTGTCTTACAAATAATATTAGCGTTTAGTTTGTCTTGTCATCATAACATAACCGAGGTAGTAAATGACTGGAAGGAGGGATCGATCCCAGAGCCGCTCATGCACCAATTCTCGTTTACTCAGCCTGCAAACACAATAATAGTACTAATATGTACTTAACACAACACTGCGCACACTAGAATGCAATATACAACAAAAACAAGCCAATAATCCAACTCTGACATGACAGTCCAGCCAGTTAACTACCTATACAGATGCATTTCATTGTGGCTCTCTTTTCCGGTTATTACTATACCATTACCTAACATATACTTTCCCTCACTTATAAAGTACACTGGGCTCCCAGTCTCCTCCACACTCGTTGAACCCATTAGTGTGAGCCTGTCGAGCAAAGGATCTCATTGTCAAAAGAGGAAATGAATGTTCTCTTGTGCAAATGGAATTATGCAGCTAGATCAGATCTAAGATCCAGTCCACCTCACTTACCCCCGCAAATGTTAACCTCTTCACTACCTCAATTTAGCGTGTTTCATTTTAAACGCGCAAATACATTGTTGCAATACCTTTCACCATATTTACAGACATAACTCAGAATCGGGTGGCTACCCACGCTTTTCTGCTCCTTGAATTTATTAAGTACAGTATTCATGATTTTATAGCGCAAATGTAACTACCTACCTGTTAACAGGAGATTTACATTTACATGCTTTGACTAAAATGCAAAGGAACACCGAATACGAATTTACAAATTTAATTTAACCTTCAGAGTAATTATCGACCGGTCAGAGCGAAGGAGAATTAAAGTTGTACTTAACATTTAGAGACGGCAATTACCTGAAATGTGCACAACATGCAATGAAGAACAGTAGAGGTATTCTCATTGCCACCACACCGCTAAATTGCTCTAGCCCTTTTCCATCACTTGGCTTGGCTCTCCGTTCTCTTAAATTGAATTTCTTGTGTAACGATTTAAAATTTCAATGTCAGAATTATTGCAATACGCACATTTGCCTTTGCAGTATAGTGCGCAATAGTAGTGGGTATTTTGGACAGCTATGAAATTAGAGCGGCAGAGGATTTAAGGTTGCCTTGTCTGGCTTGTCTAGACATGATAAACCACTACATTGTGTAGACTATATAGGTTTGATTAGGAAGTAGTGGAAGTACTGGATTGTTATGGACCTCTTGCTTATCCTTATTAGCAATGTTAGGGACGGGAAGAGAGAGAGTGGAAATAGGAAGCGAGAACACAACATGAAGAGAAATCTTTCTGCTTTTGATCTGTAGTCATCATAATTTGGTGATAATTACGTGGTGTAATTACGTGGCCTGAATCCTTGGCTGTTTCTTGATGCCAATGCTGGTGTTCTCGTCTCTCGCCCATTTCAGAAATAAAGGAAACATGGAGATCATTAAAAGTCCTTTAATTATTAGCACGCTTCTGGCAAAGGATAATCTTGGCAGACTGGCATTATGTATAGTCCCTCTATTAGCGCCGCCTTTCTTTCTATGTCAACGGAAGAATGGAGAAGAGGAGAGAGTGAAAGGGAAATTCCCTTTATCTGAAGGTAGACAGACATAATATAAAATAATGCACTTACGGCCGGAACATACGACCAAGCAAGACTCCGCTATACCTAATAGGAGCAGTATCAGTATTATTAGCTTAGAGAAGAGTCTACCTACTTACTTAGCCTTATGGACAATAATGCTCGTAGTTTACAGCTAATAGTTGCTTTAAGTACCTTTATGGGTAGCAAAGGTAGTTTCCTCGCTAGAAAGCATGTATTAGCTGAGCATTAACTAAGCAGAGCTATTCCACCTAATAAGTATTAGCTCTTTTCCTGTTGACGCACAGATGGCTACTCCTTTTAATAGTACTCCTATACATTTACATTACACAAGGAATTTTCATTGTGTACATGGCAAGCGTAAAATCTTTTCATGGGCTCCACTTTACTGCAAAAGTCCTCCGACTCACTCACAGTTCATTTCAGTTCAATTTCAAATGAGGCTGATTTACTTTTCATCTCCTGCTCTCATTTAGCTCTATAAGGCACACCACTCCGAGAATCAAGAGCTTGTTTTTCTTCTCGCTCTCATTCTACCTGTCCGCCTAGTTGGAAATGATCTTTTGGTGGGCGGACGAATTTATATCCACATTTTCATTCCACTCTAATTTATAATGCATTAACTTGCTATTTTCACTCTACTACAACCACGATATACTAATCTACATACATCTACTATACATTAAAGACTCACAAATTATATAATGTTTGCCTCTTTTTCATAAGAATTTATTTAATAGTAGTACTACAATAATACAATACGAATGAATGTATAAAGGAGAACCTTTTGCTTTCTCTTTTGAAGACATTATTATTAAATATACTTTCGTTTGGCTTTGCGTTGACTTTCTTTGAGAATTTGAGGGGAATTTTCGTTCCCAGATGGTTGCGAGGGTAGAATTTGGTTTATCCACCTAGAAAGGTAGAGGAGAGGGTAAGATAAGTTAACTTATGTACATGAGTGACATTATGTGTATTAAGTATGCTACATTGCGTTCCTTACCTGCACTTTGCGTCTGTATTGCATGGTAGGAAAGTGCAGTTGTAGAGCAGGAGAGTGAAATGCCGAAAAGGGATTTTCTCGGGAAGAAGGGAGAAAAAAGCTGGAAAGTGGGCCGGAAGATTTGTACTAACCTTTAACACGAGAGTGCTTCATCCGGTGTTGGCCATCTTGGCATGAACGAAACTTGACTTTTGACTATCCTCACTCGCAGTACTTGCTTCTGAATTGCTTTACATTTTCCTTGGCTTAGCTTAGCTTTAGGTACTACTTAAAGTGCCAATAGAGAAATAGGTAGCCAAATATATAATATTCCTTGTATTTATTATACTATAGGTCTCTGTCTTGGATTGTGTCCGTACGTTACTGTAAATAGTAAGTGCGTAGCTCAACCTCTCCCTCCCTGTCACCTACCATGAAATTCTCCAGCCTCCAATTCCATTTCTTCTTGACTTTGATTTGCCCCTATACAAATCCCGTGTTTTCCTTTTCCTTTCTCGTTCCTTTCCTCTACTTAGCAAGGGATACTCTAACTTCCCTCTTTCTTTCAACATTTCATTGTTCTATTACATTTTTCTTCCCCTTCTGCTGTATTTAGTAAACCTTAACACTACTTGACAGAGTTCTATGTACCTATTACTTACATTTACACTGTACAATACACAAGGAGATAAGTATACGTTTTCGAGACACATATGTACATAGGGAGTGATTGTTGAGATAGAAAGTGAGCTTACTCTTGTTGTAAGTGGGAGAAAGCGTTTTAAAACAATGGACGTTGTAGTATTTGCCATTCTGGTCTCACTTGACTCGCCCTTTCCATCCCAATCACTGCCGAGATAGATCCGATAGAATTTCTCTAGCTCTGCCATTCAATCCTATTACTTTTTATACCTTATACTACCTATAGAAACTAACTAAAGGAACAACAGAATAGAACTACCTACTTAAATTATGTCATTGCACAAGAAATGTAATACATGCACTGCTATACATACAGATACACTTATTTACAATATAAAACAGGGAGAAACACTGGAGAAAGTGTTCCTGGTAGAAGAGGCATATGGAATTGAAGGAAAAGAAAGGATAATACGTTTAGTGTTTGGACGGAGGTATAGTTACTATTACTACTAGTTTAGCCACAAGGATAGGATAGGACAGTGGACTGACTGTTGAGTTTGAGTGGAAGGAATTGGGTGGCTGGGAAGAAGTGGGTATTGCATATGGTTATAGGGCAGTTAGCCCGCACACGTTAACCCTAACCCTTAGACCGAAATAGAACTGCCAAGACGAAATAAAGTACAGGAAAGTACACTACTAAAGCAAATCCGCAGCAGCTGTGTATACGCATTCAGACTGAAAGTGGCAATAGTAGAGAGTTTATACCAGTCGAGTCCTCGTCCATAAGACACTAACGGCTTGATGTGCAATAATTTGAGAAGCGACCATTTCTTTGATTGCTCTTTGCTCCAGAAATGAGTTTTGTGAGTGGGAATTGGCAGTGAATGGAATGAGAACGGCCGCTTTATGATGGATGTCTCAAGGTGACTTCCTAGACTCAGTTTACTTTGGTCACCAAAAATACGGGGAATCTATCTCTCTGTATCTACGGACTGCACTCCTAATGTTATTATTTTACTGCGCTCCCGAATTCCGCCTCTCCCCAGATTAACAGACAACTTTTTTACTTGCACTTACAATATTAGTGCTTTTTAAAGTGCTTACTTAACTCAAATGCAACTTAACCTTTTATTTAACCTTCGTTCCCCATTTTATATGGCTCAATGTAGCCAGAGATGGTAACGAAGGTAGGTTAACTCAGTATTACACAATAGTGCTGCTATTTAGTTTTCTGAAGATACTAACTGGCAATGTTCCACACACTTAAATGGTGAGAGCGCTACTTTACTTAACTTTGCCATTTCATTGGATTCGGTTTTATTTTAAATTGAAGTTGAAAGAACATTACTAGCAGCACTACCACAAAGCCATTTCACAGAGGATGATGACGATGACACAGAACTGGTTTTCGACGTTGTTACTTAATGTGAGGGAGACAGAGTCGTATGTGGAGTACAAAGTACAAGATACTTGGAAAGTGAAGGAGCGAGTGTATTGGATGAGCTGATCGTTCATTTGACGATGATAAGGATTAGCATTTAGAGTGAAGTAATGTGGAGATTGGAAATGGTCGTCTAACGAAAGATAAGTCAAGTCACTCTTCCTGGGAATCTTGGGCAGGATCTGAATGCAGAGGATGTTGATAAGGAAAGTCGAGTCCTGAGTGGCATTCCACAGACTAGTCCATTTGTATGTACATAAGAGACTTACTTTTCTTCGCTGTAGCGAAGTCCTCTTAGAAAGAATTAAGGAGATAAAGCAAAACGGACTCTACTCCAATGACAATGAGTTGGTTTTCCTTGGCTTCTGTTTTGGTTAGTGCGACAGAAGTGGAAAATCTGAAATTTTGTTGTATTATTAGTCAAGTTTGTGTTGTGAGTCTAAGGGGAGGGTATATGTAGATATTCGTAGTTATATGAGTAGTTAAGTGAAAGAGAAAGAAAGTGGAGAAAGTAAGAGAAAGCATTGAAATGGGATTTGTAGTGTTTTATATGGGGTTAGGTAGGTTAGGAATGAGCCTGGTAGTTGGTTAGGGTTGTGCTTTGCTTGCTTATCCTGAGTTTGGTTTAGAGTTGGTTGTTATAGTTTAGAGACTGGTCCTGTTGATGCCTTGCCTGCCGCACCGAAGAGAAAGGCCATGAAAGCCCAATTTCGTTTTAACTCGTAACCATTAGGTTGGTAATTATGGAACCACTTGCACAGATAAAAGCTTCGAAGAGCAACATCTTTTTTCCACATGAGTTCCCTCAAAAGCTGCTTTCCCTCCTCAAAAACCCCAGCGACCATTCGGGAGTGCTGCGGAGTGCACGAGGCTCCGCTGCTAGTGTGTGACTATGGAGGGATAAATCCTGAATCCGAGCCAGGCTTAATATAAATATAGAAATGTATAGAAGAAAGAAAGAGGCTCATAAGCATTGGGTCTGCAAGGCCAACTACGTATTATTTCCTTGTCTTGTCCTAACCTTACATTACATTATATTGCCTAGCGTTCCTTTACATTACTTACGTTATGTAATGTTGCTTCAGTTTATTTGACTTTAGTTTCATTTGCTTTGCTTTAGTTTCCTTTGCCCTTGTCTTCGTTCACAGAACTACTTATGTCTTGTCTTGTGCCGTTGGACTGACTATTAGGGTTTGGTTTTGGTCGGCCGACATTACTTGCCCTGCTTTGCTTTAGTACGTCTTGACTCTTCCAGTCCTCATCTCCTAATCACGTCTCTCCCCTTTAATATTTCGATTTATTTCATTTCCGGGTCAATGTAATCATTCCACATGACTCCTTCCAAGAAAGCCATTTCTGTCGGAAATTCTCTTCATCTAAACTCTCTTTCTCTGCCCACCAAATCCCTACACAAATTATTACGCTTTCGTCTTTCTCTTGTTCTCTTTGCGCTTTCCTCTCACATTACGTACAGAAACTCTCCAATTAATGAGACTTACAACAGAGAAGGCTACTAAATGCAATGAAATACTTTATCTAATACCCCACCAAGAAAGTAGAGGAAGTTCTCTCTCCCTTTCCCGTCTTTAGTCTCCCTGCAATACAAATTGTAGCTGCCTCCTCTCCTAAATGCAACCATATTCCTCCTTTTCCACTTCTATGCATATAAATACTCTAACTACTCACTTCTACCAGCCTCACCAGAAATTCTTCCACAACGGATCCAATTCACAGAAATTTTCAGGAGTCGTAAGTCTTTGTAAGCATGTATGTTCTATAATAGTAAATTAAAGTCAACGAGCGACTACAATAGAAGAGCAATCATATTATACAATATAAGCAAGTAGCATCATACAATGAAATACAATAAGTTTCTTAGAACGACTCTTTTATTCAAATGGAGAAGAAACTGGGTTAAAGATTTCACAGTAGTTGTGGTTTTAGTAGGAGTAATTCTTGCATACATTTTCTTTTCGTTCTTTACACTCATCCTCTTATTTTTACAATCCAATTATAATAATGTTCTTCACACACTCATCCACATCTACAATCCACTCCAGTCACAAGCCATACACATATTCACTTGTTCATAAGTACAGTACAGAATACAGAATTATTTATTTCTACATGACTAATCAGGAGATAATGACGAACAGCTTTATTAAGTCCGACGATACGGTGACCACGCTTCTTATTTCCTCACTATTTCCTACAATGTAGTATTCCTTTATTAGGTGGTAAGTAATAACCTTAGCGTGTACTTATGTATGTAGTAATCATATATTTATCTGTCTCGTCTGCCCTTCCCTTATCTCACAAAAGTTTCACTCAAATTTAATCAAAATCAAGTGGCAGACTCTGTCAGTAATAAGAATTACTTAATCAAAGGATCTCTTTATATCTTAGCGTACAATACAATACTTAAGTTATAATTATTATGTAAATGTAATCTTTTTCTGGAATATTTATAGTATTTTATATTACAATAGCTATTCAGTAGTCCCAACACTTAACTTTAACCTTTCCCTATACCTTAACCTAATGTGGGTTAAATCAGAGGATTTAAAACTAGAATTCAAATCAAAAGTTTACTTACATATAGTACTTAATATTATTTTTAACAATCTGTACTTAAAATTGCTTAGGTATTTTAACTGACTGTTTTTTTGGTTTTTTGTCAAAGATGACGTATCTTATGTTTATTATGTGTACGGTATCTTAAGGTTTGTGATCACAAGTCCCTGTCCACTTGGACACACTTATTGATTAGCATTTAATATTTCATACGCACGCGTAGCTAATTATAATATATATAGTTAATTGACTTCTCTCCAGGTTCACATAGAACAAAAGGGCACTGCAGTTGCAGTACAGCTGCAAACTGTAAGAATTTTCCTTTGGTACTTGGTTTCATTTACTGGATAAGTAAAACTCAACTTATTTCACTGATTTCTGGTGTCATGTCATTTGTGTTCGTGTTCATTTTCATCGTATGATGAAGTGTGAATTATTGTGTAGTAGTAATCGTTCTGAGATTAGTATTTGTAGTAGTGGAGCACAGAATTCCTCGAGAGAGAACAGTGGTCCTCAAATTCGCGAGACTTTCCCTTGTGAGAGAACTGGGATTTGTGTTCCGAATTGGATGCTTTAAAGTAATTTATGTGTATTTGATAAGATTCAAGTCCAACTAAGAAAGGAGAGTAATTTGAGTGGGCAGGTTGGTTGGTCTCTGTTTGAGTGTTGGTTTGCTTCTCGTTGGCTGCAGGCAGCAGAGCGTAGATTAGTTACTTACATGTACATGAGTAGCAGTTAGGTTACGGTCCGTCGATTAACATTAGATTTGTTTAAGAGTTGGAATTTACATTGACCCCGTCGTTCCAGCGGACTTGATTGAATTAGCCATCCACCAAATGATCATCCATTCACACGCCAGTGGAACAAGACTCGTAACTACGGAACTCGTTGAGCGTCGCCCACTTGATGAATCACTCGAAGCCTCTGTCAATCAAAATGAGAAAAGTCAAGAAAAACCGTTAGATCATCCACCTGGCAGTTATTGCGACAGCCAGTTCTAATTTACTACTGTACTCATTCTCTCCATGTCAATCGAAATTATTCCAACTATGCTCATACCCTTTCTTCCACTTCCACCTCTTACACTATACGGACACTAATTGTCCCACTCTAATTAATAAGTACCTACGTACACTTATTATGCATGCTTAAGTGCATTTTTATTTATGTATATTATAATATTGCTTGCATGAGTAGTAGTAGAGTTTAAGGGTTTACAGGGTGACGCATATGTCGCATAGTAGTAGGATAAGGAAATATAGGTTTTTCTGGGATCAAATAATAATTCTATTTCCTTTTTTCTGTTTTGTGAAAGGAAAGAGGGAAATAATGATGTGTGGGCTGTTTCTTTGTGAAAATTCGTTCAGTTGGTTTGTGTACGATTTCCCCGTCATCGTATCAAAGGTTTGTGAAAATATTTGCTTGTGATATGATGTGTGTGAGTGAGTGAATGTTAAAACGAAGAAAAGTTTCTGGATTTCTTGGAGGTACCTCTGACAGAGAACAGAGAAAGATTTTGTGTATATTTAGGAGGAGGAAGTAGTGAACCTCCCTAATCGTATGTAAGGTACCTTCCTTTTCCCTTTAACGATAAATGCATGAATAACTCTCGAGTGTGTTTTTGCCTTCTGATGTTTGTTACTGAAAAGTGTGCAGTGCATACAAATACAAAAATTCTCTCTCAGGCTAATCTCACAGTAGAGTAGTTAAAGCGAGACCATGTGTACTTGTAATGTTTCTCTGTGCTGGCTATACTGCTTCAATTATATCAGTCAGGGAGGGTTTCCCTCTCTGCTCTGCTTCTGTGGTGCATGTACCTGTTTTGTATTTAGCCAGGGATACGTTCTATTTGGAAAACATTAAAAGCCTTCCATGTTCCCTTTCCTATGATGTATGTTCCAAAAGTGTAAGGATAATGGCAGTGACACATATTGATCACTCAACTTCATGCTGCAACTCCTTGTTGCGTGTTTCCCTCCTTATTTTTCTTGTCCAGCAAATAAACCTTGCATTTACCTTTAACTAGTACCTCAGTTAGTTTCAGTCCAACGGGGAATAATATATTTTCATTCCATTCCAGGCACAATACGATTCTGAACCTAAGGTTACTCGCACAATACAATTTACTTTTGCTTAAATTGCGTTCTGCTGTACTTTTAGTTAGTTTTACTTATGACCATTGTGGATTGTGTATTGTGTGTTATGATATTTCACAGATAAAAATCAAAAACGAAATTCGCTAATGCATCTTGCTAACCGAGCTTGTCATGTTATATGATCATCTGGATAAATACAGGTCATAAAGGAGCGCCACGCTATTTATTAGAGAGCAATTAGGCAAAAGTGCTAATTCTGTGAGGGACTTCGTACTTACAATAACAATACCAGTCAAAATAACCAACTCAGCTGGTAGTTATGTAATAATCCAGCTTAACACTACTTTTCTCTTTTCTAAGCAAAGTCAAATATGTAGGTATAGGGAAAGAGTCACACGAAGCCTCAAATACTTATAACCCCGATACAACCTGCAAACCAAGGGAATTATGAAATCCATGTACAAACGTGTTACCTAATTTGTAAACAGAAGCTGCCTAATTCTAATTGTAAGTATTAGCGCTAGGAATAATAATCATTAGCTTAGGAAATTACTGTTGTAAATGTAAATGTACTAGATATACTAAATTCTTATAACATTCCTCCTAACTTGCTTTATTCCGCTCTAGGCTATGCACTGGATTATTATTGTTTTCTTTGACTTTGAATAGTAAAATACAGTGTGAACCTTTCAGTCAACTCAGTCAATCCAATCATACTCAATCAGCTTAATTTTAGTTACAACTTCTAATGATAAGCAATTTCACTCACGCTAACTTTCATAGTATTCATATTATTATTAAACTATTCGTACCCAATTCCATGTCATTACTAAAATCATTATTGTAATCATTTTGACTACGCGATGACAATTAGATGCATATTATTTCAAAGTACTCTATACTTAGATTCATGTAAGTTATGCGGAGTATTAAGGATTGTAGTTTACCTTACATATACTAAAAAGAAAGTAGATAGTAAGAGTAAGAAAGGGTTGTTTGTGGAAGATTAAGAATTCATTTGAAGACGACTAATAGTGTAATTGTGGAAATAGTGAAGGAAGGAAAGCGACAGAGACACTGAGTTTGGACATGTAGAATGCTATAAAGTACAGTAGTAGAGAGAGACAGAGACGTAGCAAAGTAGTTGACACAATAGTGACATGACACGAGACATGAGGTGACAGAAGAAGACTTGCCTCTCTTCCCAGGAGCAAATGTCTCTCTGCTTTCGAGGACAGGTGCCTTTTGTGGACGATCCCCTTCCACACTCTCCTCGTTAGTTCTCCAATAAAGTGTTGCAATCGTGGCCAAACATTTCATTTTTAAATCTCCTTTCTTGAAATGCTTGTGACGCACCTGTGGTAGAGGGACACGGAAATTTATACACCTTCGTGCAAATGGCAAATAACGAGGCATGTATATAGAATAGAAAGCAAAAGGGAAATAAAACATAGAAGGGTGGAGTTATGGGAGTGCAACGAATTCAGTTTCAAATCTTGGCAAAATGACGTTTATTACACATGTGAACATTGCATGAAATAGAGTAACAAAAAAGTGTAAACAAACAGTAAAGAAAGGTAGGAGTAATAGTACGCAGCGTAAACGTAAGAATAAGAGAGACAAGTGAGGGTGACAAAGTGACAAGGAGATCCTCATGAATAATCCAATTCAAGTGAATGCAATAGAGACACCATATTTCTCCAAGTCGCCAAGAATAAAACGGTTAGGTTTATCTCCATGCTTTCTCAGTATTCATAGAATAAAGCAGACAGGAAGAAAAAGCAGAACATTTCTTAACTCAGCTCCAGTTAACTTTAAGCCAGTCGTGTCAAGTCAACCTTAACATACGTGTTCCACATTATATAACATTCCTCTATTATATTCTTTACGATTCATATATGTTCATGGGGAAATATCATTACAGGTCAAATATATTTGTACTAGGATGTTTTACGTTTCAAATGAAGGATTTTTTAAACCTAACCTAAGGGATAAAATTTTATTGCAAAATATCATTTTCAGGACTAAAATAAAATTTCATAATGTCTAATCTACCCTTGTTGGAATAAACCTTAGTATTACAAAATAGCATTTCCAGGATGTTTTTATTTTTATTTTTCTATTCTAACTTCATAAGATTAAATCTTTGTCATTCTTCGATGTCATTTTGATTTCTGGGATCGTTTAAAATTACGTTTTCAGATTTGTCTAACCTACCCTAATAATTAGGAAATACCTAATGTTGCAAAATAATTTAATTAAATAGTAATACTCCACATGATTTATTCTTTAATACTACAAATTACGGAAATTAAATACTTAGGTGCAAAATTTGTAAATTAAGGGGTTATAATAATTACCAAACCTAATTAAAATAAATCTTTGTATTGGAAAATCTTTTTTAACCATTTTTATTTAGTTTCGTAAGAGTGAAAGAATATTAAAACCTTTCTTTTTCCTGTAACATACAGAAACATATTTACTGTAAATCTTTTAGCAACGAAGCATACTATATCCATGTACCACTAATATATAGCATAATGCATTATATGGGAGTAATAAGTACAATGTGTACAGAATGATAATTTTGGTAGATAGATATGTGAGGAATGAGATAAAGGGTTATGTTTATGATTGTACATGGGAGGAGAAGGACTGTATGTAAATAAGAGAATTAGGTAGTGTAAATAATATTTGTAGCCTAGGGATGTTGCGGTGTGGTTAGACACGACTGCCTTAGAGTTTAATCAGGAAAGAAGTGAAGGGAAAGAGAATAGTGTAAATCTTTGGAGAAGTGACAGAGTGAGACGACAGCGTCTCTGTTTGTCTTTTACCTTAAACTCTAATCCGAGGATGGAAGTTTCAAGACCGTCATGATCTAAGATGATGGGATATCGTTTCATGAGCCCTTCCTCCACCTGCAAAAGCACAATCCATCCAAAGATAAACCAAAAACACCATCATTTTTCACACGTTTCCCCCACTCTAAATATTTACTATCAAAGCAAGGGTTACATTACACAGATACAAAAATTAAGTATTTATAGTTGTATAAGAGAATTGAACACACATGCGACATAATTAACTATCATTCCACCAACCCAACACTAAATCGCATCTGGATACTTAATACCAAATGTTTTATTATAGTTCAGGGATGTCCAAAAGTTAGTAAAGGTATTTTAATGGAAATGTCCCCGAAATCACAAGAATTTGTAGGAAAACAGTGGACGTTTTGTAAAATTCTCTCAGAGTTTACCAACTTTTGGGTATCCCTTAACGATAGTAGTGTCCAGAAAAGAGAAAATGTTGCAAGTGCTCTTATGGGACATTACTCATTACTGATTAATGTGGAATAAGTGATGTTTAAAGATATTGGTAAAGAATTGTGAGGGAGAAAGAGAAAGAAAGACAAAGTGGATTGTTAGGAAGATGTGATGTTTGACTCATACCGGCTCTTGATTGATAAACCAGGTGAGTTTGGCAGCAGGACTAGATCGAGTTGATGTGCAGTTGACTCGGACCGTGTCTCCGATCTGGTATCTGGGCTTCCCACCATCAATGTGCGGACCATCATCCGGTAAATCTAACACAAACCAAATGTGACAAGGAACACTGTCAATTTCTTTCTCTCTGTCTCTCTCTTCCATGCCGTTACTTTACTTACGCTACCCTACATTAGGTTAGATTAGATTTGAGCGCTAAGTGGTACACACAAGAGAAATGTGTAACAAGGAAAGGAAATCGAGTCCCAGGTGTGCCAAACCTCCGTTTAGAAAATACATTTATTGATTGGATACGCCATGAAAGGAAATTGGCACGGAGAGATCGGAAATAAAGCGGGAGACTTAGTAGCAACACATTTCTCTCCTATTATGCCATTCTATCTTTCTTTTCTACGCATCCTGCCCTGCCAAACATAAAATGTGGCATTACTTACTGCCTCATACTTATACAGTATTATGTCACTGACGACGAACTCTGCTACACATGTACGAGGCACTTACAGGCCAGAAGTACGCATAGAGAGTTCTGGCTGGAGCTGAGTGGGAGCGGAGCCAAGCAGCAGAGGAGACACAGATGAGGTCACATTTACACTAGACGCCATGTCTCTTGCCGAGTCAAAGGGTCTCAAGGGACTCCCGCCCTGCCTCCTGACTTGCATACTTAACTAGGCAACGTAAAAATGCATAGACAACTTTAAGACTTCCAATTCCGTGTATGTATTACGTGGACCGATTTTAGGACTCCTTTCTCTCCCATTACTCCCGCTACCCTTACTCAACTCCAAAAGGCACAAGGAAATACCAAGTCAGCCCTACTCACAACCAATATGTCCCCAACCAGCTTTATGAGATTCTTATATGTGGCCACAGGGACCCTGCTCTACTCTCATCATGTACACTTACTACAACTATTTATGCAGCCCTTACAACATATCCATAACCGCAATCTTTTACTTTTCATAATTCGCTCTTCTTCTGCAAAACCAAACTACTACAAACCTGTACAGTCTACTAATTAACCTAAGCAAAGTATTGCAATTTACAAACGTAAAGAATTTCGCTATCTAGATTTCCACAACTTCGAATTTCTAACCCTATTTTGTGTATAGGAATGGAAAGTATTGGATTGCAAGTTCTTAAAAATTTCATCCTTTTCTTTTTTCTAAGGATATTGACATACTTCATAGTATACTCTACTTATTCTGTGAACTGTGTGAACTCCAAAGAAAGCCCGCGATTGAATTTTTTGCCGAATTAAAATTGCACAAAGAATGAAAGGAAGAAGATGAGAAGGGTTTCGAAAAGCTCATCCTCTTTACCCACGATCAATCAACGGACCAGTCTCCATTTCTGCATCAGTTGGATTGAATTTGAAGATTAATGCACATGCATGCATATATTATGCACTTGAACAAGACATTATACTTTAACAGGAAATACGTACATGGTGTGCCGTATGTAGTATAGAAACTGGGAGTTTAAGTACTATTAGAGGTAGTAATGGGAAAATAAGTTGTTAAGTTTACTACATATGGATGTAAGTACATTTATATATTATGATGATGAAGATGAGTAATATACTTGAGAAACGTAAGCTAACAATGAGATGGAATATCCATAATATAATAATAAGCAGTGATATATGGAGAATGGAGAGGAAATCACTTCTTCGTGTATGTATTCTCTCTTCATCTTCATTCTATCCTCTCTTGATCCTATTTCCTTACACAATTCACTCCTTGCAAACATTTATAAGCCGATTCCCTAAGAGTGAACGTAGCGACGATTCTTTTGTCACTTTCCCCTCTTTCTCTCTGCCCTATTATTGTCGGTTCAAACTTGTGCATACAAACAACTAACATTCTTCTCTATATCTTATATCCACATTGATATTACGTAATAATGTTCAATAGAGTTGTGTAAGACTTTATTGTAACGTTAGGGAAGGTAACTTAAATTACATTCAATCATTTTCATGAGACTGCACTGCCATTATTAAACTGCATTTCTATTACCACCTATTTAGCAGAGTTATAGCATCTATAAGGATACAGATTTTCATTGTATTCTTTATGTCTTCTCAGCACACGCATCCAAGAACTTAATAATCACTGGTTGTTATGCAGTTACGTTCTATAGCATTAGAACATTCTTCGGTGACTTTCTCTTCTGTGTTGTTATTGAAATGAAAATTAAATTTTGATTGCAGCAATGTAAGAAGGATAGCAGCTGCAAACTTGTCTTTAAGTGTTCTACTCCAAGTTTAACTTTGTTTAACGAGAGTTCTGAAATTGACACCTGATCCTGGTAAAATGGAAAGATTGGCCAAATCTGATAGGATTTTTTGCAGCACGATAAGTTGTTGGGATAAAAAGTTGAATTTGGTGCTATATTTGTAGTATTAGAAAGAAATATCGTTTGTGTGTAATAGGTACATGTGCTTTGTGAGTGGAACAGAGAATCTCTTATGTCATCGTGGTAATCAACAAGCTTTTCTTTATTTGAGAAAGTTTTTGCTTTTTGTGATAGTGTGATAGTCTGGAGTCAGGATAGTTTGTTTTGAGATAGTTGGTTCATTCATTCTGTGAACTGATTTGAAGTAAAGTACAAAGACGAAGTGAATCTTTCATCCGTAGGGAATGCATCACTCTTTCAGTTGAGAAGTAAGTCGTAGTAGTACCTAGTTGGGTATAAACTATATACAAGTACAATAGAATAGTTTATAGACTTGTGTTCAGAAATCTATACTCCTTATATTGCAAAAACATTTCATTTCTCTATTTAAAGACATAGATTCAACAGGCATAAACTAAAGCGAATTATTTTCTCTTTTTTGCTCGTCCTGCCATTTTGACTTTGACTTGCTTTTCGTCTCTCTCTGTTCATTTCAGTTCCCTGGTTGACCTTCCCTCCTTTTTGCTAGTACAAACAAAATAGCTTAGGCTAGCTACTCCTATTACACAGCACATGGCACTTGAATTGAAAAGATATTTCCTCTTTGCCTTTCAAACTCGACATCAACTTTCTCCCAAACCACTAAACTTTCTCTGCTAGCGTTGTAAAAGCAGAAAGGAAAGCAATAAAATAAACTCGGACATTCTGCTAATAAATATGAAATAAGTCGGTTTGTTGACTGGCCCGGAAAATGCTAATTTAAAGGAGTGTGTATTGTATTGTATACAAATACATGATAAGTAGAGCAGAATAGGTATTGTTTGTAGCGGACTGTTCATGGGACTTGTAAAAGTTTAATTCGCTATGTGAGGAAATGAAAGCGTGGCAATACTGGAATGTTTGGATCACGTAATCCAGAAACCAAACTCGGTCAGATACTACAGTACAAGGCAATAACACACTTGATGATTACCACAACTACAAATACTTATAAGGTGCACGAACACGAAAGGTTTCGTATTTCTTGTGTTTCAAAGCGAACGCAACATTTGTTGCTGAATATAAGAGATTTTTTAATTAGTGAGTTTGTATAGGTTGTAATTTGTAATTGGGACATTGTAAATACAAGATTGGATGCATAGCTACACACTTTTTTAGTTATGTTAAGTAATACATGGATTTATTTGACAGGTGAGTATAAGGTGCGTACGGTAGAAACCAAGTATAAATTACGTGGAATCAAATCTGTGGTATATCAGTAGTTTTAGAAATAGGGAATAAGTTTAAGTAACCGTGATTTGGTGACAAGAAGTGGTTGCATAGAATTATCTGAGAATTACATGGCAATAAGTTGTAGTAGTAGGATTGTAGGGGTAGCCATTGGACTGCTGGTTAAATTAAGTGGTATGTCTACGAGGAGTGGTGCACAAAGAGAAAAATCTGAGTTGAGTGTGCACGGGTGCACCTTTATTTGTTCTGCAATGTGATGTAAGACGTAAGTGGCGGAGAGAGTTAAGTAAAGTCAGATAGCTCCCGTGTCAGAGTCATATAAAGGTATTAGATTTGTTGAAGGTGATAAAACAAGGGGAAAAATTGTCATAAAACCTCAGAACGGAACTCAAGACACGTTTCAGTAGTAAAGTCTACCAAAGCAAGGCAGGGCAATTCACATTTACTCGACATTACGACAGCAAGTACTACACAACACTAAGACTGACGCTACTACCTACTAATATTATTACTTTTGTCCAAAGTCTCCTCAATCCTATTCTAATAAGCTCCCTGTACGCTTCTACTTACACCGCAACCACTGCGCTACACTCTGTAAGTCAAATGTATTACATTCTCCACCATAAATGGCAAATGTACATGGGACACACTTATTTGTACCTTAACTGTTTTACTCGCACGTTATACCACTCACTCCACATTCTACACTACAAGAACACGTGCGTGCTACCCAAAAGGTCCTCTTTCTCCGATACTCCAACGTATCTGTTCCTGCTCCAAGTAGAAAGTACCTTTGGTTCATTATTATACAGCACATTACATTATGCCAAGTATTACTCCTTTGTATTACATTCGTATGTATTACGCATCAAACATTTACAGTCGCTACTTCCCACTCCCTTTACATAACTTTATAATTCACATTTATTCTTCAAATACCACCATTAAATTACTGTCAAGAGCATATCGTCCCTCTTCACTCCTATTTTCTCAAACGAAGCAAACCAAGTATGAATTTCTCCCACCCAACTCCTACATTACCATTACATGCAACTTATGTCTTATTAATTTATTGTAAAGATGTTATTACAGGTTTCAGACAGACGATAAAAGTCACAAAGTTACAAAAGGGAAGTGGGAAATTCGGGAAATTTGTAATAAGTTGGCAGGGCAAAAGTATAATATTGCATGTTAGCGTTTAAACGTAATATTACATGTACTATGAAGTAATTGCAATTTTTGAAGTAAATATACTTTCTCAATTAACTAGTTATACTTTTTAACTTATGTGCCTGTGTTTGTTTAATAATTTTAATTTGGTACAATATGTAAGTGGGTTGTGATAAAGGAAATGAGAGAGGGGCAGCGGATTTCTTGGAGATACACTTGATGCGTGAAAGGGAAGGGAGAAAGGAAGTTTTTGAGTGCGGAGTGGAAAACGTAGCGACAAGACGACTCGACACGGAAGGATTTCCCAAAGGAGATCCCTCATCTCGTCTCATCTCATCTGAAACTCAACCAGCCAACCAAACCGAACTAAACAAGATATGCTCTCGCTATATCACAACTTTGTGCAGTTGAATTCGTGGAATGACGAAGTGGAGCCATCGTGTCCCATTATGTAAGTACCTATTAGTATGATACCTACAAAGTGTGCGTGTGCTACCTATCTCTTCTCAACTTCCAAAACTAAACAGAAAAGCAAGAAAAAGTCGTAACTACATACAATACTCAGTATGTACTTTACAAGTGACTAAGCTCAAACTGAACTAAACTTTTTCAACTATTGCATAGTAATACACTGTAGTAGTTCCACCAGTCAGTAATACAACTCAGTTCCGGAAAATCAACCCCTCCAAAAAATCTGCATGGGTAAAATCGGGGTTTCTTTTACAATGCTTACATATAGAACGATGGGTCATAATAAATTGTTATCCATGGGTCAATTGTACAATTGTCATATTAATTTTCCAGCATAATATTTACTACTTTTTACATCTGGAATTTGTAATAAACGTAATATGTAATGAAAAATATAGAGCATTAAGTATTCCTCGTGCATTGAGTGACAATTGCTATGGACATTGATGGGCTAATTAATAATTCCTTTGGAAGAATGAGGATTTTTGAAAAAATTGATTTTTGGATACTTTCAATTCAAAATAAATATGTAATGCAAAGGTATGATAAAATTCTTTTGGATGTAGGTATATAGGATGGAAATGTAGGAGTTTTCTAATGAATGCTATTTCTGCGTGTGTATATTTCCGGGAATCGTGTTATGTAAGTAGTTACTCATTGAATGCTAGGCTAGGTATCCGTGAATCGTGATGATGTGATTAGAAAAGGGCTGTGGAGGCTGTTTGATGTAGGTCCTGGAACAAAGTGCCTAGTTATTCTTTCAACTTGTGCATTATTTAATTGGAGAACTGTCAGCCTATTTATATGAACATGATAAGAATGACAAAGATTAGCTTACTTACTTAGCCTGAGTTTTTCTCATATCATGTAATGCGAGGCAAGGAAGGAGCGAGTGGGATTCACAGAGTTCGTCGTCTCAGCTATTCTATTTTATTCTGTGTTTCTATTCTGCGTTGACTCTCGTCTGCTTCACTCCTCCTTTACTCACGTCCACGTAGTTCAGATAAAACAGTCCGTACTCACTTATCCTCCTCACTTGTACATACATAAGACTGCTAAGACATCCGCGTTATGTACACCTCGCTATATGGGAAGTGGTACGAAGGAAGGGCATTAGAAATTCAGTCCGAGGAACTGAGGACGAGATGCTCCTGTGAAAGAGCTTTTCTATTTCCATTCCTCCTTTGCTCCTCACAGATAACTATTCCCTCAGCAATCTAATGAAATCTTTGTACAATTACCCAAAAATACCGTCTGCCCAGCAATCAATATCTTATCTTTATGATATCCAACTAACTATCCTTGCTTATTACTTCTGAACGTGATTTACTCCACAATATCAATTTAATCCTGTCTTCTGCCTCATATTCGCTAACCAATCGTAACCATCCCAGCCACTCGGCACAATAAGTAACTTGGTTATTTGTAAGTAGGGATCTGCATTAGGATTCCCTTTCTCTTTCTCCTGTTTCATCAACGAGAGTAGGAAACGGAGAGGAAGGAGCCTAAGACAGACTAACTGAAATAAAGTAGAGTCGAGCATAGCAACAAGAACAACTCGTTCAGAGTGAAACGACCCATCGCACGCACCACGCACACAAACAGTTGCTAAACTACTCATCGTCACACAAAACTCTTCAAACTCGGAATATATCTGTCTGCACTATAAAATATGTATCTCTCCTTTTACTTCTCCGTATTTACATACACTGCTCCACCACTGCAGATACAAAGTACTACGCACGTATAGTCCCGTTCTGTACTGCATGTATAAATAACCTTCGTATTTGAAAAATTCATTACTACTCCCTGCCTTCATCTTTATTCATTCATCACACATCAGCATCAACTCACTATCTATTCCGCTGGGCTATACATTACTCATTACTATATATAGCCTTTCATTTCACTACTTTTGTTTGTTGTTTTATGTAGCAGCGTAAGAGATAGCTTAAGGTTCTCTTTATTTCATAGTAAGTACTCCAAGCACGCTAGGCTAAATAAATAAACTAAATTGTGTTGCATCAATAATTTTCATTAACAACTCACACGTTACCAAACTCATTCACTGCAAATTTATCTGCTTAGTCAATCACTTTTCTGCATAGGTAACACTGTTCCAGCAACCCTACTACATTAGTTTGTCAATACGTTTTGTTTTTCGTTTGATGATGTATTTATTATGTGATTTATTTACACATCTGCTATCTATTCATTCACCTATTTGCACTTTGTGGAAAAACAACGCTCATAATCAACATGCATTTTACATTTTACATACAGTACGGCATTATATGTAGTTTTAGAATATTTCAATTTCATGGAAAGTTATGGATTGACGCAGGTCCAATAATTAAAAGGAGTATTCTCTTTTCTGCTAGAGCAAAATTCTGTCATTTCATATTTTAGTAGAGGACATAAATTATGTAAAAAGGGTACCATTGTTTGCATGGTTTTATGTAGGGGAACAATAAAATGTTTAATTTCTGAAAATGATGATTTGGGTACTAGAACATTCGAATAAAAGAAGAGCGAATGTTTACAATGGAGTAAAAGTGGTGTAAGCATGCAATTAAAATCTTGCGAGTATTTTGAGGATTTATTAATATTCACGTTGAGCAATTCTCAATAAAAGTAGGACGTAATTCTAGCGTCGCAATTAATGTATCCAGTATTATGTGCACAAAGGAGCACGTGCAATAATAAGCAGCACGTTTTGCACGCACGGAGACTTTTGTGTTTATCCTTGGCACATTAGTGAGGAGAGGATAGATATCTTGTTCGGAATGTGCTTGTAGGTATAATATTTATACCTAGCTCAGTTACTTAGGTTGGGGGTATATTTTGAGGAGAGAGGAGTAGGGGCAGAAAATAAAGATGAGACAAAAGAAACGTCTCGTTGAATCTTGTAATTGAAATTAGATAAAAAGCGCGAGGCATTTCGTTTTTATATCTCTGCGTCACGGTACCTGCTTCCACTGCTCCCCAGTTCTCTGTTGTTGGGTATAGTGGAGGAGTGACATGGGCCACAGAGAGAAGAGTCCGGACTGACCTACACAGCTCTGGCTGATTGTGAGAATAAAAAGTGAGTAACTTGGCTTGACTTGGCCTGGTGTGCCTTCTTCCATTCTCCATCTCCTCCACCTTTAGCGGAATTGCATGGGACGGCAAGATCTGGAATGGAATCGCTTCTGATTCGACGGAAGCATGAAGTGGACAAAATATCTCGCAGTGAGCCTCACAGCAACCAAATAAATGAGGGCAATTTAATTAAGAAAGTTAGAGGTTATTGGCAAGAAAGCCCAAAGTCACAAATCAATTAGAAAGAATGGAAAGAATTCTTTTTTCTCTCTCTATTCCTCTATTCTTCCCATCTTCACTCTCTATTCTGCACAATCTATAGAGGTGAATCCTTTTTCTACACTACTCTACTACACATCTTCCCCACCCAGCAAGTTTTACCTATGTATGGAATGACCATATATTTAACAAATCATTTTCTAAGCGCATTTGACTTATAATAGCTACAAGGGCATAAAATTATGAAAAGTTGCCTCCTTCTCTCGTTTTGCTTTTCTCAATTTGTCTTTTTTTGTTGTTTGTCTTTCTGTCGAGTACAATCAGTTATTTTTCTGATTTTATTTATGACTTTGGAAGCTGCATGGATTAACTATTAATTATTACTGCAATTTCTTGTCTATTAGTTATTTCAGATGTCTTATTAATTTGAGAGACTAACGCGGAGACACTTTTTTCGTAATCATAACTACCTAGACCTATTACAAGTAACTATAATAATTATTTCGGATTTATCAGAGAAGCAAATAAAATTCGCAGTCGTTCATTTCATTTTTAATCAACTTTTAATAATTACCTTAATCATGATCTAAGGAACAGTTGAGAATTTGTATTTTAATTTCGTACTTGGGAAGACATAAATTGTCATTAATGTGTTCCTCGATCCTTTAGCATCAGACCATGCAACACGAAGCATTTTGAAGTAATAGTTGGCGTTGTGAGGTCTACTAAGTATGGCAATAATTCGCCAATAATATGATGAATAAATAAAATTTTGTTTTTTTTTGTGTTGTGCTTGACTGAGTTTTTGAAAAAAGGGTGAGAAAGGATATCTGTATCCTGTGGTTAATGAATGACAGTTGGTTTGGCAGAGTGTACAAGAGTAGTGCATCAATATGTCTAGAGGAAGTGACGAACAAAGAAAAATGGTGGAGTGGAAAGATGGAGGACGAAGCGAAGGTGGTATCGTGTATATAATTTGTACGGCAATAGTGGGCATATACTAAATGTGGATGGATTTGGTCCTTTAGGGGTTCCTTTAGCCCGTGTGCCGTAAAGTACAACTGTTACGAGTTACAAGTGCGAGACGCAGTGTGCTGTCAGCCTCTATGGACAGTTGCGGACGAATAAAAAGCTCATGATCGGTAAATCAAGTAAGGAAATCTAGAGTACATAAAACGGCAGTGCCTGGCTGACTGACTGGCTCTCTCACACCGAGGTCCGCGAAATGCGGGCGCTACGGATAACATGAATGGTCTTGGCCTAAATGGGAACGTACTAATACATGCCTCGGAACGTATGTAATGTGGAGGAGACACTTAGGGTCGCTACATCTAGATAGGAACACGTATTACTTATAGGGGACGGACGGACTCGCGACAAACCGACAACTTAAAGTGTCTTCGGCGTCGCCACTGAGACTATGGATGGAAAAGTGTCGCTCGTAAATCCCAAATTGCCGACACCATCACTTTGCTCATCTTTTCTTCCTTCTCTCATTCTTTGGCCATTCAGGGATAAGAACCAAGTCAAGTCGAGTCAACCCAACTTATATCCCCAGATATACTTTCCAACTTAAAACTAAACGCTTTCAGGTTATGCTATGAGACTCCATAGTATAATTATAGTACCAAAGTATTACGTAGTCTGTATAATGACCTTGATTGATTTTTGTATAGTATAACCAAAGAAAATGTATATAAAGCTGAATACTGAAGTGTTATGGTAAAATAGGGATATTTATGGATAAAGTTGTGTGTCGGATGCCTTTTGGTTTGTAAACCGAAAGAAAACAACTTAAAACGAGAGTTGAGAAAAGTAACTGACCCGTGTTGGTTGGATTGTTTGCTTTCAAGTGGAGTTCATTGTTCATTGGACTGAAGTAAATGTAGATACATAGAAGTTGAGAGGGTTCAATTAACTATTTCAATTTCTTATGGTGTGTGAAAGCGTGTAAAGCGTGTAAGTAGTAATGATAGTGGAGAGAGTGCTATCTGCTCCCGCCGTCTCTCTTCATGATTGTCTCTTTGAGTTTTCAGTGAGAAAGAAGCCGAAATTTCATTGACATCGATCATGAAGCATGGACTGGAGTGGAGCAAGAGTGCTTCCTGGGAGTATCTCCGTGCAGATGGCTTTCCTAGTGATACAGATATTTTATTCCCGGGTATTACGCTCTAGCCCTGTTCTGGTCACACTATTGTACCCGCTATATGACTTTGGAGCTAATGCTGCCGGTATGGTTGCGTTTTGGCTTGGTTTTCGGAGGGAGAAGGGAAAGGCGAAGAAAGCTAATAGAAGTTCACTCACTCAGAGCCATATATTCCATTGGCTCAACTGAAAGCAATAATTCTTGGTGAAAGAAGAATTGGCAGCAGCACTAGCCATTCACAGCCTATCTCTTTTTTGATCAAACACAGAAACGGCACTCTAACTACATTCATCTTCCCACTTTTCTTTATCTTCCCGTTTTATTCTCTATTTTCTCATTGTGCATGTATATAATGCACTGTATATAAATCCTGACACCATATCACCACTCTCTGCTCTCCACTCCACTCCACTACTGCATACATTATACACTCCAGACTTGCATTATCTTTTTCTATCTATAATAATGTGTGTTTTATTATAAAGATCGTATCGTGGGCTGAACTCTGTCTATAGATCGTGTTTGATGCATTGCTAGTGTTTAAGTATAAATATCCCTCGTGAGAAATAGAGTTTTCACCATTTCACATTATACTCATATGTGAAGATGTTAAAGAATCTGGTGAAAGTTGGCCTTGTCTATAGAAAATATGTAGGTGACATGTCATGACACCAAATATTGCATATTACCATGTAAAGCTTTTAACAATGCTTCTGTATATTAAGGAATCGTTTTATTATTGCATTCGCAATACAGTTTTGAGTGCGGATGCAGTAGTTGATGTGTACGGTACTTATGTAAATGAATAGAGATGCAGATTCAGTGACGTAAATCATAAATGAATGGAAATATTAAGCTGACAGTAATACTGAGATGTGTTTACATTTATCATCAATGTTTTCTTGACCTGTGAAGATGACACGACATAAAGGATACTTAGAGGCGTAAGTACCATGTAGTAAATGTTTTGAATGCTGTGCGCAATAAATATCAGAGCATAATTTGTGAATGAGGATAAATGGATTTTTTGCTGTGTAATATTTTGCATTTTACAAGATAGTAACATGGGAATGGCGGAGCTGTAAAGAATATTTCATAGTTCCAGAAAATAGGATGTCCTTTGCCCTTCCCTAATGATAAGAAACCTTGCAACTTCTTGGAGACAAGACTTGAGAGGCTTCATTCAATCCAATTTTTCATTATAAGAGCGGAGCAGAACAGAGCAAGTTATGAAAGTTTTGCATCACTTTAATTCAGTTCATGTCAGAAGACTCAGGCTGAGCTGACAATAATTGCTATCGCCAACTTAGAATGAAATAACTTAGTCCACCAGTACCTATATACTCAAAACTAGTTCCTTAACCCCAATAGTCGTACCACAAACTATGTGCGTGTAGGTAACTTAAATACGCAGTAAGTTTCTATTTATAAACAAAGTGAAGAAAGTGGATTGAATATAGAGGAGACTGTGTACAAATATCCATATGTTTGTGATGGGGAAGGAAGGAAGAATTCGATGAAGTGATTCTCTGTTGGTATTAGTATTAAATTGGGTTTAAGTATAATGTTATGGTGGTGCCTGCAGTTATACACACTTAAGTCTATAGGAAATCCCTATCTGGTGGAGTGGAAACGGAGTTCTTAGAGAGGAGGATATTGTAAGGACGTATGTCTGTATGTGAAGAAAGTATATCTGAAGAAGAGGGAGTAGGTGCCAATGCCAAGTTAGCGACTAAGTGAGTTCTTCAGAGAACAGAAGCTACTTCATTGGACTTGTGGGCTCAATTGTTTTCCTAATGAAATTTTGATGAATTAATGAATACTGTGGCTTCAAGATGAGAGTCTCCTAAGAGGATTCAGAGCCCCTGAATGAAATGAACGAACAACTTGTCTCACACTGTAATACCCACCTCTCTTGTTATTCCACTCGGCTCTTTCTCTCCAACAACTAAGCCACTCTCCACCAAACATCACCTAAGCACCTATAACAAATTAAACTATACCTTAGTCCCTATAACCTATTACCACACTAATAAAACTCCAACTACCTCTACCTACAACTCCAATCCACGACATATGTAACCACCATAAATATACTATTGTACATAACAACTCAACCAAAACCACACAGATAGTCCTACTCCAAAAAATAAACTAACAAACTATTCTTTTCACCTTTTCCAGACTTTACACACATGTATTACACTTCTTATAAGAAAATAAATACATAGATAGGTGTAACTTTATATCTTCTTTTAAAATTAAGGTCTTACAATATTTAGAAAAATTTTAAAAGTGCAAATGGAAATTGTAACTTATAGTTTTACTTTTCATGTACCTACCTTTTTCGCCTTGATAGTACCTAATATCATAAAAATATACTTTACTACACTTCTTTGTATTTTTCCATTAGATAATATACCACGGATAAAAATTTTTTTTTTCACTTATGTGGTTTTTTGATCTACAAGCTCAAGAATCGAGTTTACCTGTTTATCTTATGGAATGTGTAATTTTGCAATACAAATAAAATAGTTGCATTTGAATATGTACATTTTGTTACATATTTGATATAGTTTAGAAAGGCATAAGTGAATGTACGTGTGTTCCACATCATTATTTCGCCTTGAGCATTGAATAGAAGATCTAGTTGCTCTGTGTGTTCCTGTTGGAACTCTTGACTGTTCCAGTAGTGGAGGAAACTGTTTCTGCATTTCAGCTCACGTCTGATGGTGTAGTTCTGTGTAGGTGGGGCTAATACACAAATAGGTACATACATACATAGCTATAGGTGAGGTAGATGTGAGCTGGTAGCATTTGTGTGCGGTGCGCTTAACCTGAATAAAAGTATTAGTGGAATTGTGCCACATTAGATGTACCTGTCAAACCAATACAATGCTCCTTTGGTTTGTAGCTCGTCTCGAGCAGACTGACTTGTGTGGTGGAAAGAATCTAAACGGTATTACATAATAATAATGATAAAGGTAAAGCACCGAGGACATTGAGTCTGGAAAAGGTTTTTGATTACCAGATGGTAAGATCTATCTTCTCTAGCTGAGCGTATATATATCTGCAGTGATGTGATCAAATACAGAAGCCTTATTCTTTCTCTGTCCCTGGCCTGGTCCAATGTAATGTCAGAGGGAAGCTCTACTTTTGACTTTCTTTCTCTAGACTGAAATTATTACGTGGTATTACGTTCCAGTCGCTCTCTGCTCCTGTATAGGGAGGAATCGCAGTGGTATAGGCATATAGGGAGCCTTCGGAGACATGTTCCTGTGGTAGGGTATCCGTTAGCAGTGGATTGTTCAGTTAAGTCAAATGATATTCTTGATGTCTATACTATTGTGCTATGTGTAGCACTTTGTCCTCCGCTAATCCCGTCAAACTTAATTTTTCCAGAGGGAGCTCCGAGTTACAAGCCAAAGTTCATGAGTTACATTTTGGGCTCGATTACATACTTTCTCTGTGTATTTCCGTAGGCTAGGATATTCCCTAATGAAACTTCTGTCAGATCTCTGTCTTGGCAAAACGCTTGAAAAATTACTCACAGGGCACAAGCACATCGCAGAGGTACCAACAGAACAGCAGAACTAGACATTTGTGTACCTTCCTCCACTATATTAGTATCCAGCCCACAACAGTCACTACTACTCCACCCGACTATAGCCACGTCCTTGTTTTCCAGTATTTGTCATAAGAATTTCTATGATTGCTGCTCTGGATGTCCCCGAGTCTATCTCTGTCTCTAATATCGGCGTCCTTGTCTTAGGACGTATCTTGTTGTGCAGAGCCACGTAGAGGAGAACAGGGAAGCCATTGACAATGAGTGACATGCCAGAAATAAATAGTAAGCTGTGTTGTGTACTCTGCTCCGTGTCTCAGGAGGAGGGCGGAGGAGACAATGTAATGCTCCTCTGCTCTCCCTGCTCCACCACCATTAGTAATAGAAGCAGAACACATCAACCAGACAATGCATAGCAGAAGAGACCAGAGTGATCACCAAAGGAATTGCAATTCGGCACTGTTCCTGAATTAGAAATGTCTTCCTTGCCCCCAATCCCACATCACTACACTGTGTCCGACTATTTCATCCTAAACAGGAACACAACTCAAACTGAATCGAAAAGAAAACCAACACTGACATTGCATTACCTACATCACAAATTCCCTTCCACTCCTCACACCATCTTCGTCCGCATCCGCTTTTTTAGTCTCTTACCCTACACACTAATCACCTTGTCTTCCAACCATATACCTTCCTAAATGGATTATCAACCAGAAAACTAGATTCATTTCACAGTAGTCTCTACTCAAATCTTTTCATCTATATTTAATACAAAGTATCTTTACAATAAAGATTTGTACTCCTATCGTTTAAGTAAAAATTAAACGAATATATTCCTTTTGACACGGTTATGGTAGTACAAAAGAACTTATCAAGCAAAATATTCAATAGAATAGAATATAGAAGTAGTTGGAAGTATATAGTGTAAATAGACAGGAAGACAAGTCGAACACATTCATTTGCAAGGTTAATACTTTGCGTAAGCACTGTTTTTAAAGGTAAAGGAAGAAATGGGTATTTTATACACCATATACAAGAAATTTAGTAATACGAATTATTTAGTACTAATAGGTACTGCAGATAAACTATTGGCAATTGTTGTTGTGAAATTAGAATGTAATTCGTACTTATTAGGAGTAAATGCTATTTATTTATAGTTTCATAGGATATTTTGGAAAAAGTTATTTTGAGGGATAATGAAAATTGCATTTGTTGGCTTCCTTTATGTCTAGAGACGGAAGTGATTATGGAGGATTTGGGATTATTGGGTGCATTAGTTACTGTCGCTCACTTACTTGGTTTACTGACTAAGTAGTTGGTTGAAAGACGGTGTTAAAGTGAGTTAGGATGTGAAGATTCAATATTTGTTTAAGTATATCTTACTATTAAGGGCGAAAATATTGACATAGATGTGATTAGTGGGAAGTGGGTGAGTAATCGGGGGAATAGTTGAACTGTGGCTGCGGTGGAGACGAGGACTGAGGTGGGACTTGTGTGCAACACATGAGAGGATGAGTGAGAACGGGAGGGAGATCTTGGCTTCCTGGCTTGACTGTAGGACGGTATTTATGTGGCGACATGCAAAGACTGCTTATGTACAGTTGAGTATATTTTTTATTCTTTAGTCATGTTGCTCTTACCCACGACGACCATTTCCCCATTCTCCGCCACTGTCTGAAAGGAAGGTGCTTCTCCGGAAACTTCACATCTGTACAATCCTGATCCGCTCAAATCCACTGGCTTCAAAACCACTGCCGTGTCAGACGAGTTCTGCAACTGGAAAAATACACCAAAAAATGCATTTACATCTCCCCACTTCTATACGATACCTTGTGCTTAGCATAACTACGGCCTAAGTGAATACTTCACATTTTAGAGCCTAGGACTCGATATTTACGTATTTAAGGTATACTCGGGGTTAAATGTGTACCACTAACATATATTTACGTTTCTTTTCATCGTCTCAAGGAATTCCCTGTATAGGTGAAGACTTCTTGTACTTGAGCAGATAAAATACAACATAACATTGACTCACACTCAAAGACTCTCAGGAAAAACTCACAGTACACACATTTCTGACTATCCAATCTAAAGTATTACAGTTTCTGTTATCGGAGCAAGTCAAACACAACACTATGTGTATTTCCACACAAAATATCTGTATAGTAACATTGAATTTTTCAACTGCTGTTCTTTACTGTGCTCTACGCTTTTTCTGCTATATAGCAATTTGTACTATAAACATACATGTAACAGTCACAGTAAGTCTTCAACTGTAGTAATAGTGTTTTACAGCTATATGCTTGATATTGCATTGCTCCTGTTGCTTTCTACACTGTGAATATTACTTTACAAGCTATATGTATACAATAGGTCTGGTATTTGGAGAAAGCTTAGGTAACATAACATAGATAAGCTTTTCTTGTATACTAGTGCAGAGTAAGCTCTGTTCTTGGTAACGATAGTTGTCTCTTAAGACCAGCAGCGCCAAACCAGATAAACAATCTTTACTTTTTCCTTTCTTTCCTTCTTAAGAAGTTAAGTCAAGCCAAGTCGAGTAGAGTCAAGGTAAGGGAAAGAGTTCAGCATCCTAAAGACAAGTCTGTCTGGGTAGGCAGTGCAGTGGGTACTAACTAGAATATCTTTATTTTATTTTATATGCTGATACGACTCATTGCTATTAAGAACTTGCAGAAAGTTTTATCCGGGCTCACTCTCATCTCAACTCTCGGCAAGAAAAACTTCCCTGTCTATAATAAGTAACTCCCAGCACTATGTAATATGTATTAGTGGATTAATCTTTTCCACTTCCTATCCTCACAACTTTGAATTTTACTATATTATACCGGAATCCAACATCATAAGCTAAAACAAACAACTCGGCTCAAAACACTGTTATAGTTCTAATTGTGTGTACCTAAACTACACTATAAATATTATGGTGAATATTCTCTTTTATGCACTTACAATGAATGTGAAAGTAATGGAAAAACGAATGAATCTTTTTTAAAGACCCTATCGAAAAATAAAAGATTTATTATTACTGCACTTTTTTAAAGTTTCGTTTAATATTATGATGTGGGAGGATGATTACGTAGAAATGCTAAGTATGCCTTGGAGCTGTTTTGAAGATCGTGCTTTGTTAACTTGAGATGTTTGTATTTAACTAAAGGGTAGTCGAGCAAAGATTAAAGTACTTTCAAATAAAAACAATGCAGTTAACATCTTTTTAGTGTTCAATTTAAAATTTCAACCTCTTAGATTTATTAGCATTTCAAGGGAAACCCTCTCCTAACTTATTCTTTGCGTTTCTTTATTGTTTTGCCTCAAGCCAACTACCAAAGCACTATTCCTTAGAATATACACAATGTTAAATGGCCTATAGTCTCTCTGCAGACATTTGCCCATGGATAATGTTAGTAGCTTCGTTTTTCTAAAGAAAAAAGCAAGTGCTACCGACGACTCTTGCTTTTCCTTCTTTATCGTGGGAACGAAAACGATGCCAAAGGAAAAGAAGAAAGCATCCAACACAATGAATATCAGTCTATACCGTATATATACAGTGTACACATTTTTCTACACGAACTAACAGTTCGCCTATTTAAGCTGTATAGTAGGGCATACTTTCCATTACTTTAGGGTACTATAATTTTCCCAAAAGTCTTCCGGAGAAACTTGATGGAATTTCATTTCAAACAAGTTATATTATTTACTGCTAAAGTGCAATCGACTATTGATACTTAACATTCTACAGGCTACGAAGCACTCTGGTGCTTCGGGAATACATTTTTGTCTTAGTAACACTTCTTAAGCAAATATCAGGAAAGCGTTTCAAAAGTTATCGAAAGTAGAAAATTATTTGTACTTGATGTAATAAAACCTTGATTTGTGGAATTAATCCCACTGGGTAATTTCCGAAATCCAGATAATTTTATCTTACTAAATAATAATGGTAGGTTTATCAATTTCCTAAAATACTCTCTGAAGGGTAAAATTCAATTGAACACTAAAAATCGGTTTTCACAATTATCATTCTTCCGCAATTATAATTTTACCACTTATATGCATCATTTTCCCCCTTTTCCTACAATCGTCGGTGCTTTTGCCTAGAGTATTTACTTTTCCCCAATAATACTTTGTTATCCCATTATTTCATTACTTTATGCATAAGTTTAGTATGAATTCCCAAAGCACAAAGTAACAAAAGTAAAGAAAAATGCGGAAAACACATTACTTGTTGAAAAATAAATATTCTTGGGATATGTAACAATTATTATTGTAAGAAAATAATGTTATTGTGAATTCATTGTTTGCACTTGTGAAAAAGGATGATTTTATTTTTGTTGGAAGCCTTTTTTGACATATGTTTGAAAAGGGTGTAAGTAATAATGTTGTGTGAAGGAAAAACAATGTAGTTTTGAGACTGCATTGTAAGTACACGTGTACACGTGTAATAATTAGCTGTGAGGTATTTGTGTTTGTAGTCGTGTTGTGTGTAAATATTTCATTGTTAATGTATGGCAGAGTAGGTATAGAGTGTATTGTAGTGATGTGGAGGTGGTCAAAGTAGGTCTCCTCCCTGTTTGCATGGATAATAGAGGAGGAAGAATAATTTAATGCGGACGATAGATGAATGGGTTTGGAAATATTGAGAGACAATTTGGCTGGACCAAAGCACAGCGGGGAACACATCTCTATTTCAAAAGCTCGTGTTCATACAAGACAAAATAAATTATGTATTTGTTCTACCTACAATACTCTATAGAATGTTAACCCACATACAGCTATATCATTTTAGGAGCTGAGTGGAGATAGATGAAAGGATCGCCATCGTTTGTTCCCTACATACATCACAGGCACTGTTATCTTTTTAACGAACTAGGCTCTATATTTATGTATTAGTACTCACTACTCACCCATAAGGAAACTTGGTATTAAGGTACACATTTATTATGCATACTGTTCTGTGCCTCAGTCTAGCATTTTAGTGGCGAAAGAACATTCAACTCTGCGTGGGCAGAGCTACATTTCTGAGGATAGTTCTGCTGGAATTGAAAAGTGAAGTGAGCAGTGAAGTGAGTACAGTGGTGTTCCTAAGAGCAGATCGATCGTTGATTTGAGCAAACACCTGTCCAAATCCAACCACTGTTTTGATTGTCGTCCTAACGAGAAAATTCTTATACAACTGCCATACCAGTCACTTTGTCTCTGGAACCAAGGGATAGAAAAATACACCAAATTGAGACAGACCAGACACTAAGGACTTAATATAGTAAATACCACTACAAACAAATAACCAATACTGTTTACTTCTCAATATGTATATTTAATACATACTTCCATTCCTATTCCTACTACACTGATGTCTAGACTGAAAAATTTACGTGTATTGAGAAATAACATGGTGTAATTTAGAGAGAAACTTATGTAAGTAAAAGGGAAAGGGAAAAATGTAAACTCACCACCAAAATAATCGCTTTGCCACCAATGAAAATCGGCAGTCAGATGAATGCCTGGAATATTCATTGCAACCTCAAATGTTTTGATTGCACCTTATCAATTTAATGGAATAAAAACTGAAAAACTTGGAAAGCATCAGTCAAACTGTATAAAGAGTATTTACAGCCGGAAATACTTTTTGTGCCAAAGGGAATATTTCCCCTGAATAAAGTGGAGATGCTTCTTGAACTTTATTACTAAGGTGGCCAATTGGTGTAAAGTATCTAAATGATGATTTTCGATGGTGGTAAATCGATAATTTTGGTGATGTTTTTAAATGGGAGGGAAAGTAAACTGTACCTGTGACGTTTGGAAATGTCTGTATATGGGCCTAGAGAAAGTACCAGTAGAGAGTGAGCATATAAATAAGAGGAAGCATTGAAGAGTGAAGAACTGCATTTCCGCACTTGTTCTCTTTCAATTTTCTTGTGTTGTGTTTGTGTTATGTTGTGTTGTGGAGCGACGACAGAGAATAGTCATAGCACATTGTCATGAGAGGAAAGGAAAGCAAAGGATAGGAGATGAGACCACAACAAGAGAAAGTAGAGAATCAACTCTAACATGAGAGAAAGGAGGGAAAGCAAGTAAAAAGAAAGAGAGAGGTGGGCCGGTGCAGTGTAACATGGAAATAAAAGCCTGGGAAGAGAAGTAGAAAATAGATTGGCGAAGTGGGAAATAAATGGTTGATGGAGTATGTATTAGTATTGGTTTGTTATAAGAAGAGGAGGAAAGGACCCGAAGCGACTGCTATTTAGGTATGTATGTGCGGAGAGAGAGGAATAGTCAAGTGAATTGGATTGAATGGGATATAGATAGTCTCTTTACTCGGCTCCCCGCAAATTGTTTGTAAACACTGGTAAACCACATCAAAGGAAAGTTCCGTGAGAAGAATTAGAGCAACTGCCTCCATATTCATTCCCTGATTTCCAACCAACCAACAACTCAAAACTCCACATCACCACCCAGTCACTTTCTTACCCGAATTCTTTCTTCTGCCTCTCTAAGCACATCCCATCACATCAAATCAACACACAGTTAGTTACCTACCGAGAATAGACCAGACCACCCACCAGAACAAACATTGTCAATAACAACTCAATACCTGACCTCATGTCCCAACAACACTCGCAAACCTCTTCCCAACCAATAAGCATATTCCACTCTCTCTAACTTCAAGCAGGCCTTCAAACACCTTTCTCCACTTTCACTAACTCTGTCACGTAGGGCCAATGCAATTCCTCCTACGTGCTCACTCTATACTTTCCAACTAACACAGCTCCTTTAACAATCATCTACTATTTACTAGCATCAAAAAAGTGAACATCAAATGCATCAAAACAACCTTTAGCCTTTACATTTTAAATACCCTACTTTAAACACTGGCGAAAAGGGTTAAAGTAATTTATCCTTATTTAATACCGAAAAATACCTTATACGAAACCAAATCATTGTAGATGCAGACAAAAGTCTAAATAACTTACTAAAAGTGAAAATAATGAAGTAATGAGAAGATCTTGTTGTTTAAGAAGAAGAATTTTGATAATGCTAATTTCAATGACAAACTCGTTGCAAATTTATTAACTCAGAAAGCTTTTTGAGGATTCGAAGACCTGCATGCTATTGATGTGTTTGTATAAATTATTATTGCACTTGTTTCTCTGTGAAGTATCTCTGTTTCAATATGCTAACTGCAGTTTGTGTCTTGTGTTCATAAACAATTATACGTCATGCATTTCACAAAGAAGTGTTAATTATTTACAAAAGCATGGCTTTTACATATTTTGGAGTTCTTGGTATTAGGCCTACTTTGAGCTTTTTGTTCTGTATAGAAGATAGTTTCCATTTATGCACTACTTTGCAGTTGATAAAAGTGATACGCGGTTTTGTGAAACTGTGATAGTGATATACACTGTATACTTATTGCGTATGTAAATAGTTATAAATGAATGTACTTAGAAGGAGGTACTGTAGGGAGAGTGTAGGAGAATATCGCCTAGAGTAGATTTTAGCATGAAAAGGAAACCTCAGCGAGATTTACGTAAATAAATATAGGGTAGAGTAGTGTGGAGATAATCCTGGGCTGCTGCTAATAATATCGGTAAGTTGAGTGTGCGTTATAGAATGCCTGGTTAGGAATAGGTTGGCTAAAACTGGGGAGTAAAGACTAATTTAAAGGTTTTAGAGAGGCTTGTTAGATTAGCTGGAGTTGATGATAACTAGAAGTGCGTCCCATAGGAACTGCTTTGCCCTCTCATTTTCTACGTAGATACTCACTCAACTCTGATTGTGAGTTGTGCTCAGATATATTTATATAACGAGACACAACTCCGCAGTTCACCTCTGATTCTCAATGGAGGCAAGTGGATGCAAATTTTAGTAGGTGGTCTCCTCTGCTCTACTCTACTCAACTTCCTACCTCCTCCGCCCTATACACTCCTATGCACAGTAACATATTTATTTCCTTACCTATATAACTAATGTTGTTACTCATTTGCACTGAAATTCTCCTACAACGTGTTGTGGCCTACAAAATAAGTATAGACCTTTTTGTTTTGTAACTTTAAGTTCTATTTAGCTCAAGGAACGAGTGTATCTATATAATATGCTCTATTCATTTGAACTTATAGGTAAGAGATACTCCTGTCCTGACTACTACAACTACATGCGTTCAAAAACAGAACTTTCATGTGCCATCATCATATCTGCTAATAATACTAAAACTCTTATCATTATCATGGCATCACATTTCATTCCTGTGTGATGTTGCCAGTGAAAGTCTAGTGGAATATACTTGAGCATGCATCATGTGCAAATAAGCACGTACGTACAAGACATACTTACATAACTAACCGTATCGTAATCAACAGTGCTAAAAAGAGAATATTTAAATACGTATCTTCTGATGTAGTTATGCACAAAGAGATAAATTCTGCCTATAGGTAACTCATCATTATGGATTGGCTAGATTAATGTATGCCTTATAGAGCAGATGCCAGGCCACGAGATAGGCTATCTGCACAGAGATACATTATGCAGATGAACAGACTTTGAGTGAGTCAATGAGTTGAGTGGCTCTAGTGTATGGCTCTGTTATTGTGTTCACTTACGTCAACAGTGACTCCAGGTTGATTAAAGATCTGAGCAGGAGGATCATCTCCAGGCAGAAACCGGTAAAACTCATGTCCGTCCTTGTACCATTTCACAGAGTAAAGAGCCTCGCCTTCTAAGTCGTAGTGGCACTCCAATTTCACAGGCTGACCACGAATTGTGTGACTTGGTACTTTTAAAGTTGCTAGTTTCAGCATCGATGCTCCTGCAAATAAACAAAATTCACTCATTAAAATCTCAGTTATTCCTACCTTTTTCTTAATGAGATTCGCAATGCTTTCGCAATATGACAACACAACTTTTTATGAAACTCCATAGAAATCTAACGCCAAATCAATGTTTCTATCTGCAATATTTAGAAAATATTTATTTCAGAGTGTACAATTTTATTTTAGTGATGTAGAAATTAAAGTAAAACTTGTATGTATTTTAATTTGCTAATGAAATGACAAAGTACAGGGTCAAGTTTTTATTTTCAACAGGCATATTCTTTCTTGTTTAATGCTTATGAATTTTAAGGAATGCATTCTATTTACACTAAAATGCTGTTTTGAAATGTGCATTAATAGCATCTATAGAGGATTCTGTTGGAAATGTATTTAGAGAAGGTAACCAAAAATATGGAAAGGTATGGAATTGTTTGATGTGCTAGTAAGTGATGCCTAGGTATGTAGGATGGGTGTGGGACGTAAGTGGAGGAGGTAGGATGTACCTTTCCAGAGATTTCCGCTGAGAAAGAAATGGTGAAAGAGAGAAAGAATGTTGCATTGTATGTATAAATATAGTTGGTATCTAGTTTGGTGAATGCTTGTTACTTAGGAAGAGTAGGATGTGGTAAGGGTGAAGGTTTAAGTTGGTTTGGAAGGGCATAGGACTGGTGACTTGGAGCTGTGTGTTGGGAGAGTATAGGGAAGTGATGAGGAAATGTAGTTGGGGAGAGTGGGAGAAATCCCAACAGCAGTGTGATGAGCATGTCAAGAGTCTAGAGCATGGATATTAGTTACGGACGAAGTCAACTCAAGAAAAGTAATTAGTACGAAACATCCAAAAATCCTCCATTAAAAGTTAAAAAGTCTCGTCAAGAAAAACGAATTTTTCTGGAGAAGAGAATTTTTCTTCGTCTCCTTCCAATTAGAGAAATGAGAATTACTCTGTGTAAGTGTTAGTATGAGTATGGAGAGAGAGTCAGGGACAAAGCTGAGGAAAAGGGAAAACTGCATCTGAAATAGGAATCTGCTCTATTACTCTCTTCACTCGCATTACACAACCATTCTGTTCTGTATACCTCTTGATACAGATACAGAGGAGACTATAGAGTTGTAGTGCAGTGTAGTGGAGATATGTGATGTGACTAACGTAGAGAAGTGAGCCTCGCTCCGTTCCGTGCACGCTCCAAATAATGCCGAGCACTTAATCCTCTGCAAAATGTCGCCCAACGAGCCAAAACACGTAAACTCCCGTTAGACAAGCAACACTGACTGAACTGAACTGAACTCAAATAGAAATAGCAGAGGAAACTAAAATACAAACAAGACGAGCACAAGACAAGAGTCTTCAGACTTAAAATACTCATCCTTCTCACCAAACCTAATGTTTAGAATACACTCTGCGTCTGCATACTACAATATCCTCGAATATTTATTTAGTACCTAAGAATATCATTCTAACCTCACTCTCTTCCACTTTGCTCCCACATTTGTAAAACTGCTCATGTATGTATCTACATGTGCACTCCACGTCACAGCCCTCACTAAATCTACTTTATACACACTTCCATTAACAATAAACAACCAACACGCTCATTTCATTACCAGCAATACCAATCCCTTAAAACTCAGTTAATAATCTGAGTGTTCCTACTCCTAAGGCAATACACAGCATAAGTACCCACTTATCATTACAAGCACATTCACCACATGTCCTTTAAAAGTCTCTTCAAAATGTCACTCAAATCCTTAAATTAATTTCACTTCTGCTATCATTTCCAAATCCAAACGACAATACGAGGAGAAAGTCAACTTTCACCAAGAGAAAGTACACACTACAAAGAAATCGTTAGTTAAGCAACCTCATTTGTATTTTTAACTAGAGAATAATGTAAAATATTATGAATTTTTATTTTCCATAACTGCATCTAAAGACTTTTGTAGCAAGTTACTCTAATGAATAGGAAATTATAGTAGCTTTGGGTTCTTAATAATAATTTGAGTAGTAGGGAGAGGAGAGGAGGAAACATCTTTACTAGGACTGAAATCTGTGTGAGAAAAAGTCTGTCTCCCGTTGGTGCAGTAATTTATGAATTGGGATAGAGAGTGTGGAGAGTGATATATAAAATATATTAGTGAGAGTATGATCTTGGAAAATGAAGGGGAAATGATGCGTATTATGGTAGTTAGGAGACAAAGAGAGGCGGAGAGTGAATCCACTGGAGAACAATGGTAACTATCCAGGCAGAGCAGATTGCACACATCATCCACCACTATATTATTGGCATTGCCAGAAGAACCACCTGCCCTTTATGGCAGACTCTCTCTTACGCTATACGTCCTCCGACCACTATGACATTTTCCTATAATCCTTCTGTTCTGTCATGCTTCGTCGTTCCCCATAGACACACCATTCAGCCTATTCGCACCAACTCTTCATTGCTACATCTCTAATACACTGGAAAACTTTAATGCAGCGCTTTTCACAAGTCAAACTGGAAATTCCATGTCTCATAACACAAGTACACTACGTAGGAGTATACCATGTTATTACATAGTGTATAGGAGTATTGTGGAGAGATTTGGTAGTGTGTTTGTCCGAGGAGTGGATTGGTTTGGTAAAGACAGGATTTGTCCGCCCATTCGAAAGCAATAGGAACGATAACACGTGCCGTAGCCGCTTCCACTGTGTTGAATTATTAGCTCATTCAATGTATGTACGTTATGTACTTCCCATTGTATTACTATCTCATCATACACACAACAGAACAGAACACTAAGTTCTGGACAAACAAACAAGCTAAACAGGGTCTAAACAGGAAACTGCCTCTTTGCTTGTATTTTGTCAATGGCTTTGAAAAACATGACAGGAAAGGACAATACTAACCTCACCAACTTATTCCAGGATGTGAAAATACAATATTGTGCTACATAAGTGGTGTGGCATATCTGGGGAAGAATTGGAGGCGACTTGTGTTTCTGGTTATATTTATAGGAGCAGAGTGTAATGGTGTAACTCTTGGTGGCAATTAAAGAGACATTGGTGGTTTTGGTTTGGCTTGGCACCACTTTCTTTGGCTGAGCTTAAGACTCGACGCTATGGAGTGTAGACGGGGAGAAGATGATGAAGAGGCGCATTAGACTGTTGTGAGCTTAGGTATATGGGTACTTTCATGCGCTACATTCTAAATTATTTTTCTTTCCTTACTCCACATACACATCCTTTTTCTTTCACACCAACCTAACCTGTAGATTTTCCAATAAAGCCATTAACACATCATTTCTGGCAGACTGACGCAGAGGACCAGACCAGACCAGGCCAGGCACAGCATAGCAGACTGAACTTAACGAGACGGAGAAGACAGAGGGGAAAGCATTAGTAGCTTTTGAGCGATTGTGAGCGGCATAACAGTGAATGTGGATAGAGGGAGAGATAGGAGCTATTTATGTACGGAGCGTATTAAGGTGAAGAAAAGTGAATCCATCGAAGATAAGAAACGGAGGTAATGCTAAAGCAAAGCTCTAACATTGGCAATAAGTGGATAGTGTACATGTGAATGCACAGACATGATGGGAATAAGAAGCCTCCTAACTGGAGAAAGAGCGCTGGAAAAGAAACCAGAGGAAACCATTCGATGTCTTAGCAGTTGGTGAGAGAAATCTCAGGAGCGATATTAGAACACGATAGATCCACTATGCACTAACTCAAACACATTATATCTAACTTTTATCAGTCCATGTATTCCTTACCTCTCAACTACCAGAAGCAAACATCGATACACACTCCTATTCTTCTTCTCCTTATACATTATCCCACGTCCAGAAATATATATTACAATTTTCCATGTATTTATACAACATAAATATACAAACGAGAAGCGTAGCATCTTTGTTTCCTCTACTTTCAAGGAATGCACATTGCAGGATGGGTTTTATGTGAGAAAAGTATGTAAAATGTATTTTGTATTATAGAAACATTGGTTTTTTATATAAATTAGAAATGGCATTAGGTTCTAGGAGGGATTCGGGGCACATTCTCGTAAATAGGTAATGTTTTCTTATTTGGCCACAGCGAGCACTGGAGCAGATGGCTAGGAGTGGAAATAGAGCAGTATAGCTGGAGTAATAGGAAGAGACGGTTAGGATTGGATATTGGAAGGAGTGCTTGGTGTACCTGGTGAAAAGGTCTGTGAATTCCCTAGACAATGAAAGTGGGCAGGAGGAGATAGTCCCAGATGTGAGGTGAAAACAGAAAGATGGGATACTCATTCGCCAGGAAGCTATCTCATCCGTCTAGTCTCCACACATTTCCGTTCCTACTCACTATACCCATCGCCACGTACATATTCTACGTGCATCACGCTACGTTATGTTTATGTTACATTACACAGCATTGCATTACACTACAAAGTTACCAATCTCTGCAGCGTAGCCCTATACAGTATACTCTATGCTGCACTGGTTCTCACATGGAACATGCACTGCACTGCACTGCCAACCAACTAAACCAACCAAACACAAATACAACAAAACGAAACTCTTTCCTCGCAAACTTGGCCAACTGAACAAAATCTCAAATACACATCCACACTAGTACATTTATGTAATGCTACTACTGTGTTGTAGAGCACGCTGGGAGAATGGACTGGAGAAACGCTGCGTTTCGCTATGATTCTCTGAGCAAGTGCCAAGGGATTGTGCCGCATTCACTTGCCAACACCAAATACCTACGGATATTATTTTCGTGAGAGGAAAGATCACAGAATCACAGCAGAGCAGATTTTATATATGACAAACAAACAGCATGAGCCCACTGCAGCTCTCCTTACAGCTATAGGCAACACTATTAAGTATTACTAAAAATAAGTGCCTCAACCTTCTACTATGATCTATTAAGTTGTATATTTCAGGAAAACTGTGGATACATACTAGTCCTAATGTTACCTTCTTCAAATTGGGCGTACCATCACTATTAGCTCTTAACTTTTGCCCTCGGACTTTTTATTCCTTAGAAAGTAGAGTTTTCCACGGAAATAAAGACAAGACATCTGTATATATGTACACACGTTTGAATCAGACATTTTGTTTTACACTCCTCTGACATTTACTCATCATTCAATAAATTTAATGCATTTACAGGGTCAGATATAAGTTTATAACGATTTTTAGGGAAATATTACTATAGTATGTAAAGTGTATTGGTTCTTATATGTGGTATTTTTATAAGTTCTATTAGTTGTGTTAGTGGGGAAAAAGCAGATAGTTTAGGTTGGTTGGATTTAAGTTGGAGATGGGAGGCCGAGTGAAGCGGTTTGAGTGAGGAACTTTAACCTGTCTTGGAATGAATGGTTGGTTCCTACTCTGTAGGGTCTTTTCCTCTTTCCACAATGACTTTCTTTCTGTGTTCACATTGGAGATGAAATACGAACGAGTATTAGAGTAAGCACTAAAGATAAGTATGAGGGTCTCCGATATATTCACTCTTTATTTAAGTTACAGTTAGAGAAAATAGGAAGAGCTTCCTCCCACTAACATTACTCTCGTCCCTCGAGAGGCTAAACAAATTTTTCCTGATTCTACCTAAATCTGAAAACATGGAGGCTCGATTTAGAAAACTACTCGAGTTACACAAATTAGAGTCTACATGCAACTACTTATCCTATCCCAGTAGGTACCAAGTATTAGCTAGGCTTTACTATCTAATGCTAGTACTATTTACTTAGTACGAGTTCCGCCTTCTATAAGAGATCCGTTTCCTTACTACGGCTACAGCAGGGAACTCTGGAGAAATTCAATATGTTCTTGAGACTGCAGGTTACTTACACAAGTACAGGTAAAAATTGAACTACTGAGTTATATGTTACTGCTTGAACTGAACTGAACTGGTTCACTTGTTATGTTAAGCGAAACTAAACTTATCTTCTTGTTTTCGGGCTATCCAGATAACATGACATCCTTTTTCCTTACTTTGGCTTCATTTTACTTTCCTTTCCGTTTGTAAAACAACCTAAGTAAAGTTTACTATTAAGCATTTCACAAAACACAACTCACATTACATCTCCTTTTATAAATGTTACAGTTCTCTAACCATTCAGAACACAAATATTGGAAAATCCTCGATATATCACTAACTATATTTTACTTTTGACAATAATTTCACCACCTGATTACATAAAGAATTGGGATAATGCATTTCAACCTATTATTACAATAAAAAATTTATTGCTACATTGATAAAAAATTTCTGATAACGTTCATTTATAGAAATTTTGTTTTATTAATTAGCACTATGATTCCAATTTCCTTAACTTCTTGCCATTTTCTGGATTACAGATAGAATGGTAAGATTTTTCTTTGTATTAGGATTCGTAAATAATAGCTTAGGTTGCATTACAAGTGTTACTTTCCGGATGGCTACTGTAACACAGAGTAAGGAGTGTGACAACTGGGATTGTCTTTAAACTAGTTTTCCGTCTCCGATAGCGAAGCAGTAATGTCTGTCTCGTGATCCAGAAATTTCCTTTTCCTAATTTTGATACTTAAGTGTATCCTCGTCCCTTGTCCCTAATCGTCACGAATTCGCTAACTACTGTTTAGTTGTGGGCACGTCTAAGGCCTAGCTATCACTGAGATGAGCTAAATGAAGTGAATCGGGGATCAAGAGGGTTTGCTTTTAAGACTATAACAATTTATTTAATTCAAATTTTCGCGGAATTATATTCCACAAGGTAAGTTTAGTCTGTAAATTCTGTATAAAAAGTATATATTAACGTACAAAGTAGTTACTGAGGTACTCTCGAGTGTCATTATTTACAATGGAATTTGCATTCATCAGTAATTTTTAGTAACTTGCTATATGAAATTGTTAAACTTAATTACTGAATAATTATCTTAGTATAAACATACATTTGATTTTGCATAAACATCACATAATAGTTACTGCTAAATACATTTAATTTACATAATTGTTAAAAACTATAATCACTATACGGTAAGTCCATAAGGTTAGGTTAGTGGTGTGATGACAACACATACTACGTATAAGTACATAAGGTTAGGTTAGTTTTGATACATATTATATTATGCTTATAGGTTATACTACTATAGGTATACAGTTATACTATACTATATCGCTATACTATACTACTATATGTTATGACAGCAATGTTATGACAGCAATGTTATGACAGCATGTTATGACAGCATGCCAAACACATGTTATGACAGCGTGTTATGACAGCATGTTATGACAGCGTGTTATGACAGCATGTTATGACAGCAGTGTTATGACAGCAGTGTTATGACAGCAGTGTTATGACAGCAGTGTTATGACAGCAATGTTATGACAGCAGTGCCAAACACATGTTATCCTATACAACAATGTCATGACACTGAGACAATTAATCATTCAAAAAATGCCACAGACGGCGGGAAAATTCAAATATCTAAATTACTACACTTTTTAGAGGTAAATTAAAGAAACATACTAAACTGTCACACAAGGCTTAAGGCGCCAGATTTAAATTTCACTTTCTTAACCTAGAACACTATCCCAGGATTTAGTCTTCACGGACACTTAAAGTGGCATTGCTGGGGCGCAGCAACAAGGAGTGAATGCATATCATGATTTCATTTATTTTGTGAACAATCCAAAGTTTTTTGTCGAGAGATATCAACAAGCTTTTTCTTGGGCTCGTTTGGACTGACTGGATGAAATTGGATAGGTAATGGGAATGGGAAATACTACTTTACTATTTCATCTTAAATCCCGGTTTTTTGTAAACATAATGTAATGTGCAGGTAGAGGATATGATTTTGTTGTTGAACGATGGATGGGATTTATTCGACTGGGATGCTTGCAATGCAACATAAATGTATTCGACTCGACAGATCCTGTAAAAAGTAGGATTCACAAGTAATAGCATAAAATGGGTTGTTTTGCTATACCCTGTACTCTTTGCAATAAGTCCAATGCAATTCTAGAATGAATTGGTGTTTTCGGTACGCTTCATTTGTTCAATTTTAGAAAAGGGAGATTCATGACGTGCAGGCACTCAATTCAACTGAAACTCTCTACTGCAGCCTTCGCAGCTACCAAGCAAACTAGAAACCTATCTCTAATGTGGTGCTGTATATTGTAAGCCGTACAGAAGTTGCCGTAACGAAAGAAAACCTCACCTGTGCACCGATATTAAGTAGGTACTGTCATGTGATGTCAGTTTCAAGGATTCTTTCAATGCTAGACACAAATAAAATACGGAGAAGACCTAAGATATTTAACTGTCATTTTATTTGAAGAGTATTTCATTGCTACACTCTCAATTTACAATACAACACTATACATTACATAACACAAGGAAATGAAAAACGAATTTCCAACATTTCCATATGCTCCATTGGCATTTCCATTAATATATCATGAATTTCCAAGGACCAAATTGTTTCTTTCGGTTTCCTTCTTTCAATATCCTTGGTTGCTCACTAGGAGGACACAAAGCACACGTGCATATCAAATTCTCCCTCTTGTTTCAAATTTATTTCTTGAATTGTCCAGAACCAGAACAGAACCTCGTATTGTAGTAAAGTAGCGAAATTATTTCGTGGCTTCACGGAAATAATTGCTTGGATAAATAGTTTATCTTTTCCAAAGAGCACGGTATCATAATTTTTGTTTTGACCCCAAGTCCACGTGTAAAAGTTTTGAATTAATTATCTCAATGCTTTCTTGAGTTATTGAATCCTCTGACTCACTCATTGATAGACAGACAGACAAAATAATGATATAAAGTGGCTTTCGGCTACTTAGTAAGGAGGAGACATTGAAATTACAGCAAATTGTGGAAAATATTGAAATTTGGGAAAGTATGAAAGCGACTGTTGTCTTGTTGGTTATTGTTTATGTGTATTGTAGGGTTCCATGAATGTATCTTATTTCGTTCCTTTTCATCACGAAAATCAAAATTCTTTTCTCGTTACTTATTAAGGAGATTCTATAAAGCGAATATTTCATTATCTTCAATTTTCTTTCATCAACTTGTGAAGGTTTCCTTACTGTATCTGAGAATAGACTGCTGTAGACACTACTTATTTGCTTTTAGCCTCTGTAGAGTATTATTAAGCTGGAGGCATGTTTTGTTCTGCGGTTGCACAAAAGAATATTAAAACTAACAATGCGTCGCATTAAGAAATTGCTGCAGTACAGAAGTATTGTGTGCTCCAGCAGAGTATAGTGAAAGAGCTTCATTGCCAATTTTGCTCACAGAAAATACGCGGCATTAGCAACTAATATTATTAAGCCTTGTGTCTGTCCTAATATGCATTAGGAGAAAAATGATACATATCAAAGGATTTTCCCCTCATTTCAACATTGCTAATTTCACCTTTTCCTAGTAATAATAATGGATAATAGCTTTTTCCTTGCAATAATAATAAACAATAGCTTTCCTCAAAGTAACTAACTACTGCTAAGGTAGAAATCAAAAGACTCCTACTGTATTGTGGAGTGTAATCCGTTTATTTATATAAAGCCCTACCTACACCACCATCATAGGTACCTTATGTCATGTTATATTACAAGTACTAACAAAGCCTAACCAAACCACAAAGAGGCTTTACGTTTTATTTCAAAGGTATTTATTTCATTAGTGTCTATCATCTCAAGTGAAGCACATGTTCTCTTTTCAGAATGTAACTCTGTAACTAATTTAAGTCTTTTTAAAATATTCTCCGTGTGAAAACACCATTTCACCTAATGTGGTTACCAATTTGATTGAATATTATGTACCTGGTGATGTAACTACAAAAAAGGGTTAAATTAAAGAAAATATTATTGGTAAAACAGGTCACTTGTATTTTTAGCAAAACTATGTTGGTTTTTGTAAGGATAGTTAAATATTTGTGCCATATAATTACGGGAGATGCATATAAAATATTGGATTTGGGTAGAGAACTAGTGTGCTGTGAACTTTGTAATAATGTGGAGATATAAATAGATAGTTATGGAATAACCTAACCTAACCTGGGTGGATAAAGTTTGTACATGGTGGAATTGGTCTACTTTAACTTTGAACATTGCAGTCTGCTCGTGAATTGAATGCAGGCATCGCACATCGTTATGTTGCAAGTTGTAAAACAGCAGTCACTCACTCGCACGATGCAACTTTGTTCGCAAATCTTGCGTTTTACTTTTACTTCACAGACTAGACTAACTAAACAAGGTTTCTGACACCAACCAGCAGTGACACATTTATAAATTACGACACTACTGTTACAAGCACAGCCACCAACACAATTTCACTCTTGGGACACGACGGAACGAAAGATGTACTTACTATTCTTACCAGTACCTACTATAATACAAATGCTTCTTATGCAAATATCCGTCTTCGCACTCCCAGTAAGTACAAACAAACATATGTATGTATCATCTGTACTCGTATGACTCCGCATTGGAGTGCCTTTATAGGAGACTCCGCTTTGAAACCAAATTCCAACTGTAGAAACTCAAAGAACTTAACAAAACACAGCAGATAAGTAATAAGTCTTCCTACGCTCCACTCTGACGTTTCTGGCCTGCCTGCATCACCCGATATTTGCTCTTCAATTCTTCAGAACAAAAAACTTTGTCTTAAATATGGAAAACTAAGCAAAACCTTTGAAAACATACTCACACTAAAGGAATGTCATAATGTTCATTTATTTTCCGAATACGGCTCACATCAACAAAATTCTCCTTCTCACTCCCACAAAAATTACAAAAGAGGGGATGCTACCCAAAGCTAACGAAGACAACTAATATTTTTCATAGCACATGTTAATTTTCCCTGTTTTGTCTCTGGTGTCATTTCATTTAGCTTTCGCAGATTCAATACATTACATAATGGAATATTCAATCTTTCATATATTCACAAACACGACCGCACACACATCTAAAACAACAAACCCGAGAACCGACCAAATCGTAATTAGCAACACCATTCCTTTCAAGTCTTCCAAAACAAACTACCTAAAAGGAAATTTAAACCTAAACGTAATAAGAGAAAAGCATTCTACCAAAACACGCTTTTCACAGAATAGTAACATTCTAAATTTCAAAGAAATTATCATTCTACGGTAAAATAAACAACTATACGGGCTTAAATATTGAAACTATTAAATAACACGAATGCTCTCAAGAAATTAATATGACCTATACGTAAATGTACCTTTCTGTCGTTTCTGGTAACGAAAGTATTATTTTTATTTTCTTTATTCCTATGTATGTACCGATACCTATATAAGAAAAATCATATTGCAATTACAGCTAGGGCAGTACAGTAGTAATTACTATATAGGACATATATAGCTACGAGTATGAGAGCGTATGTAGTTGGAGGAAAGAAGTTTCCTTTGGTATTTAGTAGAAAATGAGAGGATGGGGAAGGGAGTGTGAGAACACAAAGAAGAAAGTGACAAGACAATAAGAGAACGGACGGAACGAAAGACGGAGGAAGGCGACAAGGCAAAAAGATCATACGTAAAGACTCCGAGTTGAGTATCCATACAGATAGTTAGTGAGGCAAGTATCATCATTCCATTTCCTATCATCGTGATGACAAAGTTGTTTGTGCGATTTCAGACAAGACGAAAGCAGCCATCTGAGTTTTTTAACTTCTTCTTCCGAATGTGTCTTGATTTGCTCTCCTCGTCATTTTCTCCTGCTCTTTTTCACATTCTGCTTAAGTATTTCTGTTACAGGTTATCTAACAACTTCCTATGCTTTCCTATACCAAGATCAAAAGTCACCGTTTTCTTTCTCTCTAACACAGTACTTTATGATTCTGTGGATTAAATATTATCTATTCTCTATTTTTCATTATATATATTATTCCCTTTTTTTATTATCCAAAGTTAAATTCTCCTTCCAATAATTAATTTTGACATTGAATTGGATATTGAATAATAAATGAAATTCAGGTGCAGTTTTCTAATCTTGCGTTTTGCAATACTATATAGCAGAAATGTCTTCAAATTGTAATGGGCTGATAATATCCTAGGAATTATGCTGCAGTGAATTAGTGCGGACCCTGTAACAGAGATAGTAGGTGTAGGCTGCGTTAGCGGTTCCTCTGGTGCGTCTCGTTGTCTTTTTCTCCCTGTCTGGAAGCACTGAAGAAGTCAGTGATGCGAAACAAAGGATTTTGCTCATGTGACAAAATCGACAGATTTGCCCCATTCCACGGCCATCGTAACACATCATTTCTTTCTCTAATGACACAAGTTGGAGAGTGAAAGAAAAGAGGAGTCATTCCGTACAAAATGCTTACAAAGTCTTGTCTCGTCTTTCTGTATCCTCATTCCCCTCTACAGCGTTTTTACTTCGTTCTTGCTTTCATTGCATTATTACAGAGATAGTCAGTCACAACCAGAGCAATACCCTCAACGCAACATTTCATTATACGGCACTGTCCTACTGTGAATCACAGATACGGGAATAAGGAGACAACGACAACACAAAATCCATTCTCTGCATTACTCTCCTCTACTTTGGCTACCGTCAATTTGACTTTAGCTCAACGCAACTCCATTTATAGACTTTCTCAACAAAGAAACAGGAAACAGCCAAATAGCTCGCACGCAAACTTATCAAACGAGCTATCAACCAACTTAAAACTGATACAGCTCCTCTAACAGTAATGCACTGCCCTAAATCCACATAAACCCTAATAAGGTGAGCACTACTAACAATAATACCAATTGCAAGGAAATTCTAGAGCTACTGTGAGAATTTTCGAAAAACACCACTTGTGATTTATCAAAGAAAAGTTTTGTAGAGACTACTTCATAATTATTATTACTTTTTACTCAGTCTTGAAATTTTAATTCTTTAAATTCTGTGACCGTTATTAGTAAGTTTGCGTTCAGTATTTTTTTAAAGTCTTATAGAACTTATAGAATATGCACCATCATCTACAATAGAAATGTTTGTATATTCATTAATTCTATAAATTATTCTTGAATGAATATCTGATTGTTGTGAATTTATGTATACTATAAGTGTTATGTTATGTAAAGTGAAAATTATTTGTAAGGTTTAAGTATACATAAGTAGTTGGGAAGGTTTGAAAATATAATTTTAGGTCGGGTGCTTTAGATGGCATTATTATTTTATGGGCGATATGGTTTATAGAGGAGAAGCTAGGGTTTAAGCGATAAGCTTCCGCTGAGCATTGAGAAGAGTAGGAAGGTGGAAGGAAACCAATGCTTCTGGTCTTTAGTTGTGGCTTATCTTGAAGATGAGTATTCTATAGTGAGTGAGTCAGAGATTCGGGATTGCATAAGCATTTATACAATACATTAGAGCCAGTACACTACACAACACAACTGGAGTAAAGCAGAGTTTGCAATCACGAGAGTTTCATAGACGTATCGTTGGAGAAAGTTCCTTCCTAGCCTAAAGTCGAGAAAACTAATCTAGTCAGTACAAAAGTAAAGGAAGAGGAAGGAGATAGCAGAGGAAAGCAGAGAACAGAACACTGATGAAATTTGCCTGCACTTCTCATAGTTCAATGTTCTCTTGCTTTCTACGTCTGTTTCGCTAAATTCCCTTCCACTGTTCTGTTGTCTCTGTTCCTTCAGTAAATCCAAACACTGCATTTATTAAAAAGTACTAGTGTTCTTCAGAAAAAACATTTTATGTAATTCTACCCGTGATTTTATAAATAGGATATCTAGCACTGCTCATTTTTTCAAATTCATTACACCCGAGATTTGCGTTGAACATATTTACAGAATTTGCAAAGCTTATCAAACCAAGTCAAATGTCAAAACATTTGGCACTTAAAATACTTATAAATTGTACAAATGGTAAAATTAATTCTTACTTACTATTGTTTAGAAACTTTGTAGCGCAAACTCCCTATTACTTAAATACAGTACCTTTAAAATAATATTAGAAATAGAATTTTATACATTGTGTAGAAAACTTGTCCTTTTAGCCCATTAAGTTATCTTTTTTATTTGGGAAAAAGGGATGTTAAAGTGATTTTAATTGAATTAAGATGTACTTGTAGCTTAGAGAAATTGGATTAGAGAGACAGACAGTAGATTTATTAGGAAAATGAGGAAGCTAAGTAAGGAAAGGGAAAGTGAAATTGCAGAGAAAGAGAAAGTGAGGGTTGGGAGTTGAAGTGACGCTTCGGAGTGAGTGAGGATTGCTGAGAAGAAGTGAAGAATGATGATGACGTCGCCAGATATGAGAGAAAAGAAATGAGGAAAAAGTGTCAGCGAAAATCTTCTTTCAAGTTGAACTTGAAGTGTAAAAACAAGACAGACAAGTGGAGACAAAGTCGCAGTGAATGCTCCAGAGCGCAGAAAACAGGCGAGAAAGGAGAAAACGCTTTCTCTGAAAATATATGCTGCAAAATTCCGACTAAAGGGAAGTTAAAATGGTGCAGTGGATTGTGTTGTATGAGCCCCCACTGTCTTCTCCTCTCTCGCTCTCCGAAATCCCGATTTATTTAGTAGGTACACACACAAATAATTTATAAGTGAAAGTATATCCTCACAATACACGGAAATAGGAAGTGGAATGAAGAGCTGACGCTGCATTCTATTCCCTCTGAGAAGGAAGGGCAGGACAAACTACACGACAAGACACAACGCTACCCAATGCTAATCAGCAATCTCCACTCTCCCTGACGTTTCCGATTCGCATCTCACTTCCCCGCTCTCTGACAGCCTAAACGAGAGCAATACATGGATTCTCAACAAGATATGTCCAGGGCAGTCACTTTTCCAATTGAAACTAAAAAATCTATTTTCCCGGCTTTTCCTATTGCTTTCTATTTCGTTTGCAGCAAAAAGTGCATCAATACTGTTACTGCTAAATACAGCATTAAGTTTACTACCAAGGTCAGAAATACTTTCGACTAGATCTCCCAAGTTTATGTACCTAATACGTAAAATAGGCTTATAAATAGCACAAAGGAGGAAATAAACTTTCTCCCTGTGTTGCAGCTTCCACTTTCCCTTTCTGAAGGTTGTACAACAAAAGCTTAACTAACCAATTTAATTTTCTTTTTCCTCTAGTTTTGAAATTTGAATAGCTAAATAGCTTTTGTCTGATTTGAATATGAGGAACTGTAAAATTAAATTTTGCGGAGAAAGTAATATAGTTCAAAGAGAAAATTAATTAATCCTATGTAGGTATAATAGAAGTTCTGTGTAGAGTTACCACATCGTATAATTTATTTTAATAAGAGCAGTATTAGGAGTAGCATGTTGTTATGTAGGTTAATATGACACAAAGATAGGTTTATAGGGATACACGTAGGTATAGAGATGTATGTGTAATTATATAAATGACATGTTAAAGTGATGTCACATAATTTGAGGTAGCTGCAGACTGTTCCAGATAATAATGTTGTATAGAGCACGGTACGTGTGAGTGGTGGTGGTTGGTTTACAAGTAATACTCCTAAAAGGTTTGTAGGGAAATGTTAGTGGAGAAAGCACATAATTTCAAATGATGTTCACAAGTAAATTTTAAACAAAGAGGTTATGAAAGGAAAGACAAATTCTGTGAAGCACTCATCCATATTCTACACCGTGCATATTGTTGGCTTGTTAATGTATTTCCTTAGACATGGCTAACTGTGCGTTATATGCAGTGCATGCATCAATAAAATTTACATTTTCCCCACTGAGGAATATGCATTAAGTATGTGATGAGTTGAGTAGCGGCTTCACTGCTACACTTTACTCTCCTTTAGCGAAACATGCCACCCTATGCAAATAACATTACACATGCCCCACCATACCCAGAAATAACCACCACTCCTACAGATACGTTATAACCAGCTATAATCCTTCCCTATGCATACCTTCGCAAGTGTACATGTAGGATCCGCTATAAAATAAATATTAGTAGTAGTAAACACATAAATAGGCTGTAGCTACTCTACTATTTACTTACTGGAGCATGGAAAACGTCGTGGTTTACTTTGTAGACGCAGAATGTGTGGACTCCAGTAGTAACTATATTAGGTAAACTCACAATTGCTTTCTATTAACGCTATAATGTGTTCTAGGCAGGCATATCTAAGAACATGTTTGTTCTCCCCTCGTTATATCATTCGACTTGACTGGTGGAAGGTACCTGTGGTATGTTACTTGGCTAAACTACATATTACGACAACAGCTCATTGTCAGTGCATTGTAACGCCTACACTAAATTCCGCTTTCTCTCTCACTTTCACCTCAGCCACCTCCATTACTGCACAACATATACATTCGCCAAAGCATAAGCTTATGTTGTGCTTCGTGTAATATAGAAATCATTCTCCTCGTCGGGTTTCCAGTTTCTGCGGTGGAGCCAATCTATTTATGGATCTAGTAAAAACCAGGTAGCTTAAATTTCCTGCTACTCCCAATTACTTGTGAATTTCATGTTATTACGATTTTCAAAAAACTGGATCAGTAGTAAATGAAAGTGTGCACTACTTCATTGAGCATACAAGTACTATTTATCTATGATTATAGTTTATAGTAGCTTAATACACTTGAGCCAGTAAATCGTGGAACGTGGATTCTTCTCTAATGTGATTGAAAAGGAGGTTAAGCTATAAGTACCAAGTAGTGGAAAGTGGTTGGGAAACTAGGTCTGTTGTGCTTTGTGGTTTAAAAAGCAGTATCGCCGAAAAGATGAAATATTTTGCATTTGAATTGAAAGGGATTATTTTTTCATGCAAATTGCATTACAAAGAGCGAGATGTTTTTCTCTGAAAATTGATGCCATTGATATTTGAAAGCATTACACTACAATTGAAGGGGATGTTATGCCATGGATTTTAAAAACTAGATTCAAGGATTGAGAATTAGAAATAAATTGAAGAGTTTCTCTGTTGAAACGGTTTTCGTAGTAAAACTACAAAGTAAATGTGGACTATAATATGTTTTTAGAAAAAGAATGGAGTTTTTATGCAATAACATGATCGAAGACTACAAGAATGCGTATTACGTAGGTTGCGAGCCTTCCTTTCTACAAAGGTACAATAAGGAATAACGTAAGGGATATGGGGGAAAGCATTTTCAATTTGTGTATAGTTATAGTGGAGGAGTTTGTGAGGAGTCTGGAGAAAGTTGAATGCTAATGCAATATTGTAGTTGAAGGGAACGGTAGGAAAATGTCATATGAAAAAACATGTGCACGAATAACCTGTGGAACTTTTGCACGTCCGTAGCTAAAATAGTAGTCAAAGAGGAAATGGACATTTCTACGTTGGCAGTGTGGGTATCGTAGCATGCGAGGAAAATTTCTATTAGGACGCGCAGCGTACGTGTGTGTGTATGTAAAGTTAGAGCTAAGCTCTACATTCATAACGGAGTGGAGGAAGGTATGTGTGCGATGATGTGAATATGAAATAGAGCGATTGGATTCAAGAATAAAGGAGAGTGTCAAGAAATTCCACGGCACAAGACTTTCTCCGTGTACAAATAGCTTCCTAACTACTTTCCACACAACCCGAGTAGCTGTCCCTATCCCAACAGTCCCGATCGCTCTCCTAACCTACGCTCGCGATAGTCAAGATAATAACTTCTTATTGCCACTGAAGAAACACAGAGCAGAGAATTACTGGGCCCACTCCAGACACTGTATAAACATTTTCATATTGGACAGGAAATGGGTTTCTGAAATAAGATCCCTTCGATCCCCTTCAAAATTGAAACCTTTGCATTCTCGTTTCCCAAAATCCTCACACACTTACCTAACCATATTCTCCATTCCACTTTCCTCCACTTCATTCTCTTCACGCACTCGTATATTATTCTATTTCTCCCTCTCGCATTATTAATCTCTTGTCGCTTTCCACAAAAATCTATCTTCAATTACAAAAACAGTCATTTCAAAAGTAATCACACATCCAATTCCTAAAACACTACAATTCCAAGTATATTCCTAATTTTGTCTCAGATTCCTAAAGTTAAACTCCATGCACGTATTTAAAACAATGTATATAAATTCACAAACAAAATATTAATAGATCATTTAAATTATATAATTTTTTATCACTTAATTCCTGAGATGTTTACAAATCCTTTTGATGTTAAATAGAGTTAAATGACGACTGAAATTAGAAAAGTGGAATTTTAAGTTAGTTTTGAATAAAAATGGTTTTTGCAAAATCAGAAGAATATATATTTGCAGATAAGTTTGCGTGATAATAGTACAGAGTTGTCGTTGAGGTTGAGATTGGCATTAGAAGTTATATTTAAGGATTGTTGTAGGTTTGTGTTTGCCATTTGAGTGGTGAGAGTGAGTTGACGTGACTGAAGACTCGGGAGGAAGTGAAGTCTGGAAAACAAAGCATTAGTATGCAAGTTAGCGTAGCAGAGATGATTCCGAAATTCGACTTTGTACCTTAAAAGTTGTGGTGAGTGGTTGAGACTGGATGGAAATAGAGCTCAACTAACATAACACCTAGTAATAATAATAAGAAGTGAAGTGAAGGGAAAGGAAGGCCCTTTTGGTTCCCAATTCCCGATTCTCTGTTCTCGTGTGCCTAATCTACCTATGCAGTCACGATTAGTGGGACTACAAGGCAACTATGTATGCTAATGTGCTTAGACACACAATAAACTTACTTTTGTCTAAATCTGGAATAGTTTTTCTCTGCGGGAGGACTGGAAGTGAGGTCAGAGCAGAGCGGGAGCTTAACAACTACCACGTTATAATATCTTCATCTGATTATCGGTCCAAGTGGAAGAAGAAATAAACCTACTTTCTCTATTTCATTTCACCCCAATCGATAGTCAGTGTTGTCGTCTTCCTAACCTAATGCAAAACATTGTCACAGAGAAATCTAATGTAACCTCCAACCAAATCAAGTCAATTCGAAAGAGAGACGACAAAGACAAACGAACCCAACAATAAGCCCCTCGGAATCACACTCACGACTCCCAATATACTTATAATCTACTGCAAGAACATAATACCATTAAAATTGGAAATGTCTTCTTCTACCTTCCTCTAATGCATTTTTACTATAATAATATCCATTCTGTACTCACTACAAATGCAGAGTTTATTTCTATTGGTTTTGGTTTACTCTCCCTGATATTGTTACTCTGTAGTTTATGCAAAACCGACTTTTTTACTTCAAACATCTTCTTCCTTTTTTCTCAGGATTGTTTTCTGCTCCAAACTTGTTTATTTCTCTTTCAATCTCTCTCACCCTTTCAAGATAATCCGATACGGAATTGAGACGAGACGAGAGCAAAGCGAAGAAAGATAAATATAAAGTGTAAAGAGAAAATAAACTCTAAGACTCCTCCATTCGATACCTATTTAAGAGAAATGAAATGCGAAGGCACTGAACCTGTACTTATACCAAGGGTATTGCAGACACAAGCATTTTTCTACCGCTCTTCCCCACTGTCTCCTTTCCTAGCTTTTAGTTCTTAGCATTTGTCTCAATACTGATGGATCAGAAGGTGCTGTGCTGTGGTCCACACTTGCGGCACTCTCTTCCAGGCTTCTCTAGATTCCAATTGGCTTGGTTTACAATAATCTCCTATCCTTAGTTTAGTCTAGTCTATCTTTCTGTCTATTCTCGTCTGCTACCAAGTAATTCCTAACCAACATCACAAAGCAACATAAGTACAATTTCCCATCACACATTTTCTTTCTTAATTTCAAGTTTTTTCTGTATCGTCAATAATATAATGTATCCCAGTGTCTTATCTCTTATCTTATTGTTTATTTTCATCTGTTGTAATACAAAAATAAGGACTCATTTCAGAATTACATTAAGACAACGTATCAAATACAAAGTGGGAGTTTTTGGAGAATCTACTAAAAGTTGTAGTATTATAATTAGGGCACCAATATATCTAACATGGCATTCTTTTGACAAATAATTAATTATCTAATTTTATCACTTGTCTATTTTTATTTAGCGATTTTTGCAGATAAAGAGCAGATGTAATATTTTATTCTTTTCGTTCGCATTCTATGTCTCCAGTTCTATAGTCCCTTTTTGTGGAGCAATGAATGTATCTATTTTGAGATTTGAGGTTAGGGTTGCAATGTAATGGCGTGAGTTCAAATTGCACTCGAATTAAATTAGTTACGTAATTTGTGTGGTTGTTAACTATTTAATTGCGCATTCCGAGTATTTCACGTATTTAGTATTTATTGCAAAATTTATCATCACAGATTAGTTGAACGTGTTCAGTGTTTTGTGTCGTTATGTTATTTAGCATTAAAATAATTGCAAAAGTTACGGAAATAGTTAGTGAAATGCAGAAGGACATGAATAGATGGGAAGGAGAGGGAGGATAGACTTTCGGCTTTCTCGGCCCTCAATCGACTAACAGATAAAGATAACAAAAAGACAAGACAAGATAGATGCTTCAGTATTATAGTTATCTTCGTCTTCACTTTTGAGTCGGTTTCGTTTTCTAGTCAAGTACAGTGCACACGGGGTGTGAAGAGCGAGAAGAGTATCTTTATTAAGTATGTAACTATCAGATCTCTAATGTTACAGGACGGCTATGCCTTTGCTTTCTGTTTCAGAGTTTCGGAATTTCTACAATATAAACACATACGTAACTTAGGTACTTCTTACGGTAACCAAAGGGGAAGTGTGGTATAGGAAGGAAAGGGAAGTAGCAAGTACACAGGAGAAGTGGGGCTAAATTTACAAAACTGGTTTGTCTTCCAGTCTGTATCTAACTGAAAGTGCATAAAAAATACAACTCTGAAAAAACGACTAAAAGTAATTATTAATGTTTGAAATATTTGAGCTTTCTTAAAATTGCACTACATGAATTTTTCAAATTTACTTGTAAAATGTTTTAATGTTTTAAATTGCAGTTTTTTTGATTTCTTTCAAGTTTTGTGGGATCTAGGTTGTTTGAAAAGATTGGAAATATAAATTTGTCTGTAACATGCCATGGCCGGAGTATGGGAGTTAGGGATGGTTGGTATAGAGTCAAGTCTAGTTACGTTACTTGAGTGTTACACAGTGACAGAAGTCCCAGACGTGCAGTTTTAAAACCAAATGACTGAGTTGGTGCTCAGTGCTGACTGGTTTTCTTGTGTGGGTCTGAAATGGAGGAGTTAGCTGTGGTGTAGTGCTTTTTGCTGCACGGTTTACGGAGGACCCATAATAAAAGAGCATATCACATTTGTAAAATGATCATGAGTGTTTGCCGGGAGAGGAGTGTCTGTGCGGGCATTCTGCTAGAGAAGAGGCACCTCATCGTCGAGACTCATTACAGCTCTAGCATTAATAATTAAAGTCGCAGCAACATAAACGCAACGCAACAGCCGATCTACAAAGACAGTCAGTTCAGCCAAGCCAGAAGTCCAACTCACTTGTAAGTAGCACATGAATGGAAAGCACTACTAGCACCTAAGTAATAGTCTAAGATAGGCATTCCCCTATAAACCAAGTCAAATCCATTCCCTCGTAGCACTACATGGCAACCAGATCATAGTCTCTTCACCAACTCCGAAAACTAAAACATATCTCTAAAGTAGCCATCGTGAGTCCTGCAAATTTCATTAAACTCCATCTACACATGAATACATGAGAACCACGGCTACTAACATCCTATTACTATTTCTATTTCAAATACACGAAGCAATATAGATTTCTATTTATATGGTCATGTGCAGTTGTTACAGGGAGAAATTCAAATAGTCAAACCATTCAACAACAAAATCTTTACGCTAAAAATTGCAATTTTAAACAAACTTACAGTAGTTGAAGGTACTATACATATTATGGTTAGAAAGGCATTTTTGTGTTAAAATTATGTAATGCCTTCCTAAGAACAATGAATCATCATTCTAACCGGTAAAAGTATTTACGCCATGAAAGTGTAATTTTACCAGTATCTAAGTAGAAATTCCCAGAACATGTTACACAGCAAGTTTATTTTGCTGTACATTATTAGTTTATTATGTGAAGACTCAAACTTAATCTGTAGCCAATTTCATGAAAAGTATTTATTCCACTAATTGCTAAATTTATGCTAGGCTTTAGAGGTCGGCATCTCAGAGAATTTTAGGAACCGGAACCAAACCGGAACCAAACCCGAACCGGAACCAGAAATAATTCAAATTTTAGGAACCGGAACCGAACCAGAACCAGAAATTTTGGAACCGGAACCGAACCGGAACCATTCGTGTTCTAAATCAAAAGTTGTGTTATCTCAAAAGCCATAGTTTATTAGATAGTTGATTGAAAAGGCTCAAAATCTCTCATTAGAATTCATTATAAATTTAGGTACACTACGAGATGGGTAAAGTAGTATAGTAAAGTATAGTAAAGTCATTCTTCATTTAGTTTTTCATTTTGTACTGGTGTGGTTTCCTATTTCCTTACTGCATCTACGTACTGTGTTGTATAGTGTGTGTATGTGTTGAGTTTGGTGTAGCATATTAGTAATGCTTAATTTTAGTACAGTAAAGTTGTAAAGTGGGCCACCTCTCTACCTTTTTACTTATACTTCTCAGAAAATTTACGGAACCGGAACCAAACCGGAACCAGAAATTTTGGAACCGGAACCGAACCGGAACCACTGCCACTTGAAATTTCAGGAACCAAAACCAGAGGAACCGAACCGGTTCCGGTTCCGCACCTGGTTCCGGTTCTGGTTCGCCGATCTCTACTAGGCTTCACTGTTTGTGAATATAATGTAATTCGGCTGAAAAGAATTTTCCGTATAGGTTGGCCTTGGGAAGAACAGTGGTATTGATTACATTCCTGTAACAAGCGTACGTATTATTTTATTTGTGAGAATAAGGAAGACGTGAATTTTAAGAGAGGAGAATTCTGCATTCTGTTACAGGATTACATGAAGTAGGGTTGGAAAGTTATGTGAAAGTAAAAGAAGAAGAAAATGAGGAGAACAAGGCAAAGGCAGAGTAAGTCAGGATAACCCGACAAGAATTATTTTGATGATAGCCAAACTGAAGCTGGCTAAGCTAATGTGGCTAGGGGTCCGTAAGTAGAAAGTGGAAATAGTATGTATAGGGCGAACAATAAGTAAAGCAGAGGATGTTGTGGGTCGCTGTGTACTTTCCTGTTGTTGTGCAGTATGAGTTTGTGTGTAGATAATTATAGTGAGGATTGTTGGTAATATGGATTTGGTTGTATAGGGAGGTTACTGTGTGTGTAATGTAATGTAAGCAGGGAACACATGATAATGGGATGTTCACGACGTTCAATTCTAGGAAATACACTTAGTCGTCCCTCCTCAACTTGTGAATAAATAATTAGCCGAGTGTGCAAATGCAATGGGAGTGTAAAACAATTTATCTTCGTTAAGTATTGGCGTGCATTACCACACGGGTGAGCAATCATTAGGTTTATTATACACACCAACCAGAAACCATCAGCCTTCCTTACTTCTCTCCGAATACTCAAAAGCCAGTCTAAGCCAAGTCAACCCACACTAACTAGTTACTACAACACAGCCAAACTCTAAACTCAACTCGCTCCGCTCTCACTACCAACTCCTCTCACTACCTAATGCAAAACAACAATCTACTAATAGTAAGCACTAAGCACTAACAGTAACTAAGCTCTCTGCAATCAACAGCAATAACTACTCTACCTCACAACACACAACACCGCACCAAACAACTAAAGGCATCCTAATAAATACACAGACATAAATAATATATTTAAAACACTCACTGAAAACACAAAGAATTTTCCACAAAAGTGTAGCGGAAATACCTACAAATGATAGTCATTATTTTATTTGCATTTGTCAATTTAAATTTAAACGGGTAGTACGTTAAAACCCCATTTTTGATCTTATCCTATGAAAATATTGTTATTTCAGGAAATATAGTTCTGATTATTATTAGCTTTCTTTATGTATTGTCGTTATCTCTTATTTCATTTAGTCAAGATTTCAATGCTTGAAGTACCAACAATTAAAATTGGTTTATTTTGCAAAAAATACACGAGTCAAAATTTCTGCATTTTTATTCTCCGAAGCTGAGTAACTGCAAAATAGTATAAGACTTTAGCAGAAATGGATATAGGTACCACAAGGAAGGAGTCTAGTGTTTAACTAGTGTATTAGGGTCTTGTCTATGAGTAAAGCTGTTTAGTTTAACTGTAGTACATGGTGTAGCATAAAGTAAGGCAAGGGTGGTGTTTAGAGTAGTGGTTGTGTTGTATGTGGATAGATAAGTGGGAGAAAGTGGGTCAAGAGGAGCGAAGCGAGGAAGAGTGTTGGGTCTTCCTTGAGTGACCCGCATTTGTTTGTCAGAGCCACATTTTATGATGAGGCATGGGAGAGGAGACTCTGGAGGACAGGGACGCACGTAAGTAATGGGCTAATGCATAGCTTTATTTCGTGTCGTCTGTTCTGGAGGGAGGCTGTTGTGAGTTAAGAGCGGAGATATTCGGTGGCATGCCCGTAAGACAATGTTGGAAAGTGGATACATATGCATGGTGTGAGTGTATTTGAGTTGGTAATGGGGAAATGTCACGCTCAGACGGAACGGAGAGCAGTGAACGGAACGAAGCGCCTTGACTCATCAATGCCGTAACTGCACACTCAGTCACACCACTTTGGCATCCAAACACTCCTAAAAATTGCAATAAGATTGATTCTAACTCATTACGGACGCCAGGACTCTACTTCCTTAATTAATCTTGCTCCCAGGCGGGAAACCACAGCCACAACTCCTCTTAACAGCCTCCAGCTCCAATATCCATCGCCTCCGCACAAATAACTCTCATTGTTAGTCTTAACTCTCTTTTATCAACCACCACCACTCTCCTTCACTTCTGTCTTACCCCACTCACGACTCACACTCCAAAGGTTAAGTGACCGCAATGCGTTCATTCATTCCTAACCTTATTCCAACTACGTATGTATACGGGCACAGACAGTCCACTACAATCCAAGTCCATTCCGGTATACTCTCTCTGCGTTCAATCCCATGAATTTCATCTGGCTCCGAAAAAGTCCGCCCACCACGCCACTATCACTATCTATGGCTTATATAATGTTTTCCATTCCAGAAAAGGGGTATTAGCATTAGTTACATTAAGAAGAGAAGGCTGCTTGCGTGGCATGGCGTGTGCAAATACAGGGCGCTGATAAACGTATGATAAAAAGTATTCTTGGCTAGAGCTGGCAGTTCGGGGCTTATCGGCATATCTAACAATAAGTAGAATTCTCTAAGTAAGTAACAATAAGTCTGTGTGAGGACTATAATGTAAAGTACTATAATGTAGTCGTGTGGCTACACTGGAGATATCTGGTTTCATCTTCTTCATACTTTCTCCTGTCTCTCGGTTAACTAGAGACATTGTCTTGTCAGCTTCCCACTTACCTTCAGAGAAAACTCATAGGCAAGTTGAACTCTCAAGTCAAATGAACCAACAAATCCTCAAAGCGCCCGATCAAATCCTCTAGCTAGCAGAAAATGCTTCTTCAGCTGTCATCAAAAAGACACCTACACTTAGATATACTTTCTCCGTGGCTGCTCCTTTCACTCAACACTGACTTCTTGTCAGAAAACCCTTGGCGCCCTCATTTCTCTCCACTCAACCAACATAAAACTGTTTTCTCCCGGAAAACATCATTATTTATAAAATACCACGCACGCAGTTCCTATATCTAATAATACGTATGTACAAATACAAAGAAAACTAAAAATAAGCAAATTCCTGTCTCTCCTCCCGCTCACTCATTTTAGTTTACTCCGCCATTGTCTTTCTCTTGTTATTTCCCATTGTCTTATTCTGAATGAATGACTTTCTTCTCTTTGACGCTAGTTTAGCCAAGTCATTTTGTATTTTATTACTCCTTTTAATGTAGATTTCGAGCATGCACAGAAATTAGTGTTCGTAATGTAAGGAAAATGGTTAATGCATAATGCACAACAAGGAAAACTGTACGTAATGCAAAACATGCAGTGGATGTTATATTGAGGAAAGCCTTGTCGCCAACCTTAATTGTGAATGCATTAAGATGACATATTGATTAGGGGCGGTGGCAACATCGGACATGACAAGGAAAACTTTTTGAATTATTTTTCGGACAAGAATAGACTCCTACTATAGCCATAAACCTGAAAGGAGTACACATTTTCTCTACTAATACCTTGGTTGAACATGTTGTTAAGTATTGTGAATCGCCAGGTTTTCTAGCTACCTTCAAAACTACCCATTCTTATGGAGGACATAAAATATGGATGGACATCACCATTTATTGTCTGTATGAATAGATACCCATTCATCCGCTCCATTACAAGAATTCCTACAATACACATGCAAGAGAATTATAATGTGCATACTTATACGGAAACCGAAAACGATTATGATTATAGTAGACCAAATAGGTAGTCAGAGTTTACTCCAGGGAGAGATATATAGAAAAACAAGTTTGCTACTGATATATGTTCATTGAAGTGAGCACATCCATTTAGTCAGGATGACAGGGAAGCGAAATCGAGTCATCGAAACTGGAAACTGGAAACCTGCCTTGGTTTGGCTATAAGATATTCATTGAATGTGTACACAATGAAATACTACAAGGTAAAGTAGCTGTATAATCAATGTATGTACATATCTGAAGGCTCACGGAGAAAACTGTCATGTCAGAGCAACCATAGAGTACATAGTTTGGGCCTAGTGATGTATTTTTAGGTAAATGTATGTAGAGTTTTGAGTGCATGAAGAAACTGGCTAAATATTCCAAGAAAGAAATGAATGGCATGGGAAGGTGAATTGATTCACTTTTTCTTTCTCCATGCATTCAGGGCTCTGTTCTTCTTCATAATATATTATGTTGGTTCTGGGTATTATGTACCTACGTGTGTAAACGCTCAAGTGTCGAGTATCTGTTATTCTATGAGAATCGATGACCGAGAAAAATTCCAGTTCAGTGAGCCTATTATCAGCTTTCTCTCTGTCTCCTATTATTTCCAAAGCAGATACTGAGTTACCTCCGTGTATTGTACTTTCTTTATAATATAGTTACTCTTTTTGTCTTATACTATATACTATACTTTAGAAGAAAGCATTTGTATAGATAGACTGTTTTCTTGGAATCCCAGTGTCCAGCACCAACCCATATCCATAATACTACATTTAATAAAGTAAGAAACGTATTACCACGTAGGTACTGTTAATATTGGAGCGCATTATTTGGGAATTGTAGTGTTATTGTCTACTAACAAGTAGAAACTGGAAAGTAATGTAGTTTTGGGATGATTCTAGTATGGAGAGAAAGGAGAAGAAGGCAGAAACGTAACCTGTGCAGATAAGTAGTATTTAAGGTCTGACGCTTTGTATTTAGTGTGTGGAGGAGACTGTCGGAATGGGAGGAGAGAGTACGGAGGAGATAGTTAAGTAGTAGTCTTAAGGAATGAAGTGGGAGAGTGAGCTGAGGAGCTCGGGAAGTAAATTGGAGTGAAGGTGAAGAAAGATAGTCGTAAGTAGTGTGCTGGCTGCTTAGCACTTATCATAGCCGAAGATCCATCCATTAGTGAGTGAGTGGCAGCGGGGAGGAGGGAATTTTCCCCCGTCGATTCAGCTAGATTATGGGAAATTGAACACTCGACTGCTTTTAAACTTTCTCTATCTCAACCTTTCTCTCTTCATAACGAACTTTACAAATTTATGTTCTTTATGCTCTAGTCAGACCAACACTCGCCTATCTCCACACCCCATCTCAATCCTCCTATGTACAACTTTCCTCACATACGTGTACATCCCTAAATATCCAAATACTCACATCTATACATCCTCTCTCTTGTTTTCAATTCCTTTCACTTTTAAAATACTTAAACTCATGTATATAATCCAAAGTACTTTATAAACTCCGTATAACATGTTTTGCATGCATCGTCACTTATACACTAGTAGTAAAGCAGACCTTGCACTTATAATGGATAATCACAACATGCCATTTTAATATATGTATGGTAGTAATATAGCAAATAATGCATTATTCTGAAGTATTATGTAAAATATGGTACTAATGTTTGTGTATAGCCACAGTAGAATTTCCAAGCAAGTTTCAAGTTATAATAGTATTTATGTTGTTGATGCCAAGCTTATTGCATCATGTGCAGTACATTGGACACGTTTCTGAGCAACCCATGTATTCCAAAAAAGAGAAAACAGTTTTGCAATAGAAAGCTATATATGTATGTATGTAGGTACACGAAGAGAAGTTATATAAGTGTATCTGTAGTAGAGTGGAGGTAACATTTGGGAAGTGGAAGAAATTTTCATAGCCACGATGAGTGAAGAAGTAATCTGCTGAAATATGCATAGATTGTTGATAGGAGATTTTCTGATAAAGCACATTTAGGTTTTGTGCAGTGTATTGTGGAGTATTACGTAAGTGTGTTAGAGACTGCATATGCGTTGGTGTGTTTCGGGTGAGCGTAGATGTATGTAAAGTACGGAAGATAGAAGAACATGTCCATACTAAATAAATGACTGACTGAGAGTGAAAGCGAGAGTGGAGTGTGAGTTTACGGGCATTGCTTTGCTTTAGTCGGTTCAAGTTGAAGTTTGAAGGGACCTGACTCGGCGGACCTGCTTCTCTCTTCACAAATAGTCCGTATAGTGGATACAACAAGATATTACTACAATATAAAATACAATATCTGTAGTGTACCCTGTACAGGGTCTGCAGTGCATGGGATGCACAGGGTTCTTATAAGGATGCAATCTAGGAGTTGGGAGATAGACATGGCACAGATATTACTGGGGAAGTGGAGAAAGAGAGTTTGTGGAATATTGGTATTAGTGTGGTATATGTGGAGCGGAGTGGTGGAAAGTGTGTATTATAAGGAATGACATGCAGACATCCTCTCCCAGGAATTGACAGCAGCTGTTTCATGCATCTTCAACTCTTTGCCAACTGAACGTAGGAAAACATTTGGAGGAGTTGAGTATGTCGGCTGATTTGAGTCGACTCGAATAAAAAACTAAACTCTCAACTCGCAATATAATAGTCTTTCTAATATATTTCTACTCTATCAACTTATTCTACATACACTTCTTGTTTCTCTGGATTTCAGTGCCCTCAGGAATTCCCCAACTTACTTCCCATCTTCAATTTCATTCAAACTCACCAACACCACGCAACAAATAGAGATGGACACTATTAGCCCAATCCCATTTCGCAACTCACAAGGCGAGCCAAACCCAACTCTACTTAACAACACAACTACTACATGTGCAGTAGGGATATGTCCAAATGCAAACTACTACTAAAATTTCATGCTGTACATATTTTATGATATATTACTTGCAACCTACATATTTTTGCATTCCACAGAGTCAACCTTTCTCCAGCCGAGTATAACTCCACTCTTGTTATGAGTTATCTAGAACAGAGTGATGTTTGCATTGGGTAAATAGAGAAAACTTGAAAAAGGTTTCTATTTCTTTAAGTAGTGGCATGTTATCGTTATGATATGCTCTGTAGTGGGAATGGGAATTGAAGGAAGCTCTGTTAGCCACTTGGGTTGGCTGGATAATGTAACATAACACTGACTGACTGAAATGTCTATCACAGCATTAAGTAGTTCATGTTCATTCCTCACGTCGCAATTGGATTGCTCTCATACACTTCACTCGACTGCTCTACGGGACAGCATAGAATTATCTAGAAAGAAAATGACAGCAACTAAATAGGGCTATACCGGTGGATACCAGTTTTTCTCATCTTTTATCTTTTATTTGTAATTGTATCCATTGTGTGCGAGAAGAAAAGAGTTTCCAAGTTCCTACACTACTTTTCTTTTACAACTATCCAGTGCCTATAGGCATTTTCACAATTACTAACATATACCTTACATCATCATGATTTTATGACATGTTCATATAGTTGTTGCCAACTCTTTTATTTTGCTACAACTACACTAGAGCAGATTGTTAGCTTTATACTTTATATTATCAAGTTGTACTAGTAGTAAATTAGTGCAACCATATAATTCACTTAGAGCTACGTAGAAGATATTGTTAGCTTAATATGGATAACTGATATAATGGGACACGATGTGAGTTTTCCAGAAACGTTGATTGTCCTGCGTGTAATACATTTAAGTATTTACTACTGTCTGTAGTGTCGCTAGCACGCTCTTAGTTTTCTAAGTACCTATGTACCTTCAGGTATCAATGTCAGTAATAACGGAGCTAACTAAAACTTCCAGAAGGAAAAGACTGTCTGGAGGAAATTATTGTTGACAGGCGACAGGACAGGAATCAATCAATTTTGTCCCGTTAATTCCCTTACTGGGAGAAATTCTTTTATTGGAACCAAAGCAACTACTAACTACGTATTTTTTAAAGCTCCGGATTGCGAGAAAGAATGCTGATAAAACAGAAACCAACAAAATGATGCAAGAAGTTTTGTTGTCATCAACTTCATAACTAATTGATTGGCACAGGAGACACTTAAACTAGTTAGTCCATTGCATGCATTATAAACACTAAGTACATTTCCTCATGCTCCAATTTCTTTGTTATTGTTACGCAAAAACTGTGTGTAGTCCGTTTTTACCATCCATTTCATTCATCAAGTACTGGTCATTAACTAACATTGCTTCATTTTATAGTGATGGACAATTAAAAACATTTTCTTGACCTAGGAAAATACTGGTTATGCAATTTGATTAAGTTTAAGCATATTCTATTAGTAATGTAATAATTATTGCATTGGATTTGGCAATAGAATTTAGAAAAACGCGAAACACCTATTTTAGAGATTTATTATTTAATGTGTACCAATACAAAAATTTCTTTGCTGCGTTCTTGCTAAAAACTGAAATATTTATTTTGCTCTGTGAAATGTAGATAGAGCAGTAGAAGGTGTTAAAATAGCAATGGATATATCTTGTTATTAAGTGTGAATTATATGAGCAAGACAAGGGTGACTGAGCAAACTAAACAACAAAGAGAGGCGTACATTAAAGGGAAAATGGTGAATTTATGCTGAAGAAGGAAAGGAAATGAGCAAGTTGAGTAGAAAAGTAGTTGTAGTGTGACTGACTTGTAAATAGTGTGTGTTGTATAGAGAAAGGTACTGTGTACACCTACGTCTGCACTAGAGGAGACTGTAGTAGATTGGAAAGACAGATGAGTTGAGTGGCATACAAGAGAAACTTCATTTCATGTGAAGACATTGAGCGAAGGCTGAGCGAAAGGAGAGATGCGAAAGAACTGTATTTGTGTTTTGAGGGAGACATAGGAAAAGGAGAGAAAGCTAAAATATCAATAGAAAGTAAAGTAAAGGAAATGGAGGGAACAGAAGGGGCAAGGAGTTCTTTTAGTTTTGGTGTATTTTGTATTTGGCACTAGAAGAAGGTTGTATTTTGCAATATTTGGCGGAATTGTGTTATTTGTACAAGGCAGTGTTATTGGAGATAGTGGAATTGACGGTAGTTTACGTTGGTTGCAGTTAGAGACGAGTGTACATGTGCATTATGTATAGGTAGGTGAAATAAATTTCAGTATTCTGTCGGTGGTAGTAAACAAAGGAAAATAAGAGTAGGGACAGTAAATACAATGGGCCAGTCAAGCCATGTTCGGCGGAAAACAAAAGTTGCACGAATGGAAAACATGCTCATAGTTACTTACACACATTCAAATAGCTACTAGAAATACAATGCAGAAAGGCTGCATGAATGTGCCAACAGATTCCGATTCAGGCGAAAAGAAGAATCTCACTGTGTTTTTCCTTTGCTTTCTCCATTCTCCTCGCAAACAAAACACAGCACAAAGTGAAAGCTCCTCTCACTTCTTTCTCCGTCCGCCGACTCAAACATCCAATTCAATCTTTCAAATAAGAAATAATGGGAATACGAGAGAATTCTGTCTGCGAGTATCCTTAGCACAAAATACCCACCACCCGCACAGAGAAATCATCTGTACCACTGAACTCAACCAGAGGGACAACAATATACTTATAGATAAGTAACTATCAAAGGAATAGCCTTTGTATTAGAATAAAGTCAACGTCTACGCGAATCTAAAATGCACCTCCTATACCTATTTACTATGTTAATATTTAGGTATTTGTGTTTCTAGACCATTTTTCCTTTCCAAGTCTATTTTACTTTACAAATAAACATTTCATTGTGTTTTCTCCCTTTCCACACACACAATACACAATGCAATACACGCAGGACAGGCATTTATATTTACTCTTCAAGCTATAGGCACGTGGTACCCACTGAACAACAATCTTTATCAAATGGCTATATATGATAAAAGCCATTTTGCTTTACTGCTCTAGTTTTCAGTTCAACTTTTATGCACTCCAAGCATTTATTCTTTCCCATTGTATCTACTCTCCTTTGTTCTTAAACTTAGTTCCCCATATAATTGAACACTCGCTTTGGCCGCATTAACTCATTGAGGTTAACAAGACCCTTTTCCTCCTTTTACGCAATTTCCCATTTCATCTCTTTTTCTCGGCCAACTCTTCATTTCAATAAAAATGTATTGCACAACAACATTTACCGAAAACTTAAAAATATTTCTCATTCATCATAACATGTACAACCGAACGACTTAATAACTTAACGAATTCAATACATCTAGTATATATTTTATAGTCAATAAAACTGGATATCTTATACCAAAGAAATAAGTGTTCTAGTTAGGCAGTTGTAATTAAATTAAGTATCTTCCTTGAAATATCTTACACTCCTCCATTACATAGTGGAGTGGTACATTAGAGCGCAGTATAATTTTCAAGGTACCGTTAAAACAAAGTAGAAAGTTTAAGTACAGCTACAATAGGGAGGGCCATGACAAATTATAATTATGAACTGCATAGAAATACACTAATAGAGTTAATGATTGTATTTCCGTTTACATTGGGATCTACCTATGTGTATTGCAGTTGAATTTTAGGTAGAGCTTGATATGTCTCCGGTTAAATTAGGTATGTATGCATTCTCAGTCTGTTTTATGTAGTAGAACTGTAGATTATTAGTATTAGTCTTGTAAGTCTAGAAATGTGTAAAGTTTAAGAGTTTTCAGTTAGGGGTAATAAAACGTAAAGATACTTGTGTAGGTAGTTAGGGAAGAGGACAGTGGATGTTGTAGTTACGTAGGAGCGCAGAGCTGAATTGGAAGTTGGAAAGAAATGAGAATGTATGTTATGTGATGGGTTATTATGTAATGTTATGTTGCAAAGATTACATTGCATACATAGTTGACTTGGTTCGGTTATTTTATGCATGATAGTAATATCTGTATAGTGTAATGGTTCGTAATAATGTAATAAGACAGTAAGTGCAAAGACACCGAGTGAGTTCACTTGCCTTAACTGCTTCTCTTCTGCAGTCAGTGCAATACTCCACGTACGGTGTACTATACAGGGATATCTATAGAAGCGAGTAATTGTAATTGTTGGTTGACTGCCCGAGAGATATCCAATTCACGCCTTTCATTTCATATCCCGTCATAGAATATCACTATACAGTTCTCTAGTGCAACAGAGTATCTCCCTAATGCTTATTGTGTTACATTTTATACTGGCGTGTCCAGGCAAAAGTAAATCTAATGTTGGAAGAAGCGACAAGAATTATTCGCAGAGGACAGAGATAGAGTAATATCATATCTGGTGCAGAATAGAATCCATTCTGAATACACACAACAGAACAGGAAGGAGAATGCAATTTCCATTTCCATTCATGGTTCATTACCACGATTAACAAGCTTGCACTGCATAATTTCCACTCTTTTGGGAGTGGCTCTCTCTCAACACAGCATCCGCTTCTCAACTTTGCTTTGCTTTACTATTTCCTCCCTCCTCGCATCTATTTCATTTCACAGTCACTACAATTCCACACTCACTATCCATCTATACCAACAATCTCCTCATCTACCCAATATTACAGACTGACTGACCATGAATTAAATTGATTACTACTCTACAGCTCAACTTCTACTCTCAAAACTCACTGAACACTAGTAGTCTATTCAATCTATAATGTCCTGTCCACGTTTCATATTTACTATCACGATAATGCCTGTCATTTTGATGCAATCATCGTCAGATCATACAAAAGTATGTGACGCAATCAAACATCCATCACACTAGGAGTATCCATGAATAAGTATCTTCACTATTTTCCCATTTCTGCTTTGCATCACACTGATTCTGTGGAAATGTACAAAATCTTTTACATTTTTAAATATTCCATGCTGCAATTCATGTAATCAGTCATTTTGAAGTTAATGCTGAAATTATTTATTCCTCCTTTATTCCAATATTTCTAACCAGTTTCAAAATGTAACTAAAGTTTGTATGAATAGAAGTAATTTGTATTCGTGTTTAACATGGTAAATAGACTAATACTGGTGTTGAATGGAATGCAAAGCTGTGGATTTAGTTTTTAGGTATTTGGTATAATGTTCTTTGTATTTGCCATTAAATTACAGGCACTTAGTCCAGTCTAGTGGATTTCTGTGTGATGTGGTTAGGTTTAGAGTTGTACTAGTTGTATTTATGATATCTGTGTGCCTTGGTGCAGGGGTATTGGGAAGAGATAGTGTTTGTGTATATTCTAGGGTGACTAACTGCCCAGAGAGGCTTTTCCAGCTGAAGTGACAAGGACAGGACAGCGAAGTGACTTTGTGGACGGATTGTGAGTAGAGTCGACTGTTAAATGGACTGAACTGGACTGTTGAATTAGAGTTATGGAGTGTCATGCCTGTTATTAGTATTGAGAGCGGAACTGGCCTTCAGTGCCTGAATGAAACACTTCTCCGCTAGTGCCATAGAAAATAAAGTATCTTTAAGTTCTGCGTTTCTAAAGCACGGCCTTTAGTGCTGCTTAGGTTAGGCTACAACTATTAGCAAACGGAGTGAATTACGATTTGTAGTGCAGCAACAGCAAGAATGGTTAACGAATAAAATGGGGGTTTTGGCTCTTCTGTTATTAAATCCACTTTATATTAGTAGGAGTGGAGAGCGTATATAATGTATTAAGTAGTATTAGTGTAGCGAGATTATAGAATGTTTTATGAATGCCACGGCAGTGTTTGCAGAGAGAGATGGTTTGGTTATCCTGTGTACACTATCGACTATCATGTACTGTATTGTGTCTATTGTGCTGCATTCCTTTCCTTTCACAACTCTAAGTGGATCTCTGATTTAGGTAGTTTGGCTACATTCTGGGCTTAGCCCACCAACGCGAGTCAAGTCAAAGTCAAGTCAAGAAAGAGGGGAAGAGGCACTTATCGAAATCTTCAAAATAGTTTTCACAATATTACCCAATCCCTCCCGTGTACGTTTCCTCGCTTCCCTAGCACTTTTTGTTAGCAAACTTTTTACGTTCTTCAATTTTATTGAACTAATGGAATGCAATGTAAATATAAATACCTATCTAAATCAAGAGGACCCTATTATACCCTGAATCTATCCCTACCCTCCTACTTCCCGCTTACTCCACCTTTAAACTAGGTTACAAGTATTTCATACCCACTATAATCATAAAAATCCTTTTGCACACATACTTAACTATGTATATAGTCATTTTCGTTTGAATTCTTTCTCCTCCAACTTGAATTTTATGATTAATTTCTAAACAACATTTGTTAATCAAGTTTACCTTCAACTTCAACCTTAGAAAAGTAGGCCAGCTAATAAAACGAATTCTATCCGGTATGATTTACATTTTATACATTTAAATACGTAAAAATTACATTACAGGCTAAAACAAACAGATAAATGGAAAGGAAAACCAATAGCATGTTTCTACTCTTACTAGTAGGTATATTCCTAGAACAATTGTACAATCCGTGAATTGAGGATAGAAAAAGATATAATAATAATGAAAAAGTAGGAAATACTGGGAAACTGGTAGCGAGGCCACATTAATTAAATGCAACTGACTAGGAGTCCTCTCCAGCCTTAGACGTATATTTGACACAGGCAGTTTTTCATCCATGATGGATCAGCCCCTTTCATTCATTTCTTTTATGGCATGTTTCTGAATTTTTCACAAGAAAGGCGCCCATGTCTATGAATTTCTTTACCCAAAGCGTGTACCACGAGCAACTGTGTCCTGTCCAGAACTCTTGTATATCCCTATTAGCTATTACCTTTGTAATGTGATATTACATACATAGTGCGCTGCAGAACTGCTCTATGTAGAAATGATATGATGGGAAAGAGAGGAAACAAACTAAAATCCTTTGCTATTCATTGCCTCCCTCCTCCAGCTCTCTCCATTTTATTATTTCTTACTTATACTGGTAAATATTAACCTGGAGTAGGATTCTAGGGAGAGGAGAGGAAAAAGGAACTTGAAGTAGGACAGACTTAGCAGCAGTTCACTTGACTAGGTTACTCTCCACGTTAATGTTAATACTTCTACTTCTTAGGTTGCTACTTCGTAGGTGCATTATATTCGGTTGCTCCAGTTCTAGTTTCTGAGCGTCCTAGAAATAAAATACTAATACCTACTTCATGATGGAGCAGCGTAATGCAGCTACTCAAAGCGTAGCACGGATGTGATGTTATTATACATAAAGGAAAGACTTATGTCGCTATCTCAGAAACCAGTAGTCTCGGCTTCCTCAGTTTATGTTGTTTAGTTTTCGCCAGGCTACTGTCAATTCATCACGACCCGGGTGACAGCTCTAAAAGAAAAAGGCAGGGGTCATTCAATTCAATCACCATAAAAATTTCCGACGGAGGTAAGACGCTGTGACTGTTTCTACACACTTTCTCCTATAGTGCTCCCGTTATTATTGCCAACCTATAGTATTGCAATTCAATTCCAGTGCTATTATTATAAGTAACCAAACCAAACCACTACTACGCTAATGTACAATAGAGCACCCCGATAGTGGATTGCTGGATGTGTATTACCATTAGGTGCTTATTCACTATAGTCCATAAATACAACACCTCATTGTTAAAAATAACCTCCTACAGCTACAGCTACTCACATTACATTACATTTTGGATTTTTGTCCAACAAATCTGACTCACAATCAAAATGTGCAAAGAATGCTCACTTTCTCTTTGGCTGGAGCTTCTCCGCCCGTCTCGCGCCCCTTCCTTTCATACCAAACTCTCTAAGAACGAAAACTACAATTTTATCCCAAATACTTACCCAAATCCACTCTTCCACCACTTTTCCCCATTTCAGTCTACTTTATCTCTACTCTGGGCTTTCTTTTCTCGTTCTTTTCTTGTCTATCACACAACATACCCTTATCATTAAGAATCCAGTATTTATTCATAGCATTTTCCAACAGCTTATGCTCTGTGCATTTCCGCTAATATAACATAACCCAAGAAAGCGCACAATGAATAAACTAGCATACTCATACACTTAAATTACAGTTGTACATGTACATAACTATACCTGCTTTGTTCTACACGAAAGAGCAATAGTTCACCAACTCATATTATTATTCCAAATAAATATCCTCTGTGCTATATACAGCATGTTCATAAATTGCCTTATACTATAATAGAATACAGCTAGGTAGTAGATAGAGCTTAGAATTTTAGTAATGCATGTTCCCTAACTCAGCACTTGGGTTTAGTTTGGTTAAATTCGGTTCTCCCCCTCCTTCCCCAGTGACTTGGCATGGCATTGCACTGCATTTCATTTCATTGCATTCAGCATGCAATATCATTACATGACATAAGAGAACTTTACGTTTACAAAGCTCACTTCAAGATAGATGACCTTAGAATTACAGAAACTTGAGAATAATGAAGGGGGTAGATGGGAGCTCACACAACATCACTTCACATCTCATTATAACTCAAAACATAGAAAATACTCTCAAAATCCTCGGAAAACAAATATACTTAAGTATTAAACACTTTCGTGTAAACATGTAATAGGATACGTTACACATGTTGTGTAAGAGGAAGTGCTTCAGAATAAGTAAGCACAAAAACTAAGCATCACGTACTATATTATGCGTAAAAAGAAATTATGGTATTCCACAGATAATCGACAATAAAATTGTTTTCCCACAACTTTATTACATTGCATTACTTACAAATGTAATATGTATCAATACTTTTGTTACAATCTGTGTGAATGCAATTTGTATAATATTATTTCGTACGCTTAAGTACATAGATATCCTGGTTGGTGATGCAAAAAGGGAATTTTGAAGTGATAACTGAATTTGGTGTGGGTGTAGGTATAGTGTAGAGCATGGAATGGATATAGAGAGTGTGAATTTGACTTTTGGGTATGATTGTGTTGGGTATGATGGAGATAGTGAGTGAGGTCGGGTAAGGCTTAGTCGCTGTGAGGAGTGAGTGAATGTGGAGGAGATTTGTGTTGAAAGTGACATGAAGTGAAGAGTCACTTGGTATTCTGGGGCAGTGGTCTCGTCTGTGGTTTGCTTAGCATTGGCGGACGAGTCGCTTTCGTCTGTTCTCCGTGCACTGCAGTTTTGTTCATTCTTTCACTCACTCAGACGCTTTCTCTTCGTCATTGCCAGCCCAGTGGAGTCAATTCGAGTATCGGATGCCTTTGTAGAACTGATCCGAACAAAACTAGTGCTAAGTTGAGTTTAGTTACAATTTCAAGTCCAACTTATTGCGTCCGTGTAAATTCGCAAACTGCGCTCCCTCAAAATGCGGTTTATGCTCTACGCTCAGTTCGTTTATCTTACGTTATGCTCTTCCGGCTCTTCCTCAACACCAATCTGTCTCTCTCTATTCCCCACTACTCCGACTCTATTCAACACTATCTCAACTTCACTTAGCTCACTCCTTTTTCTCTTCTAAAACCAACATCACACTATATTCCCGTCAAAACTATTTTCTCTATTGGCAAAACGAAGCAATGCAGTTTTCTCGCCAAAATTCTATTCTCTCACTCTATTATTACAGTCTATAGCGATATATCCTACAATCTTGCAATAAGACTCGGAATCTATGACTACGGCATAGTCTCTGCATTTTGGCTTTGGCCTCCTTTCATTTCCTCCACAGTACATCCTACTACAATGAGTACTGTAGGACGAGACTGATCCAATCTTGTGTAGATTATATAAAAGTGTGTTATGTTGGCTTGTCTATTATTAGTAGATCTAGAGCTTGTACTATTTATTGTAGAGATATATCTGCACACGTATGCTACGTATTGTTATTAGTAAGCGAGTTGGTTAGAGTTGAATTGAAGGAGCCCTCAAAGTCCCAATGACTCTTTCCATCCTTTCATCAGCCAACGGAATATCCCCCAAAGCCGTGCTTTCTCTCGCTTTCCACAGACAGAGCGGGAGGAGACCCAAATGAGATGAGATGAGCACAGGAGTAGAAAACACAAGAGAAAAGAAGATTCCTCTCTAACATCATCCCATACTTACTACTTACACTGTAACACATTCGAGTAACAGCGCCTATAGTACTTATAAGTACTTTCTCCACAGAGAAAGCAGAGTGGAAGCGGAGGAGAAGAGACCAGAGAGACCGGGCATTTATATTGTTCTCGGTGGATGCAAAGGAGCACACAGCAGACGGAATAATAAATTCTCATTTGGCAAGTTCAGTTTAGTTTTGTGCAGTTGCTGCATTCCGACTCAACTTTCACTTCTAATGTACTAATAGCCAGGGCTACCTGTGTACACCAGAACCTGCTCAGAGCTAGCAAAGTCCGAATAGCTACTAAACAGTCGTTTCCTTCTTCAATTCTTGTTATGTGTGTTGAGTGAGCAGAGAGGATCTTTGCGTGCAGTTCCACCATCAACACAAAGCCTAACATAACTCTTCATGTTCAGACTTTTCCTGGCTTGGCTTTCGTTTCGCTTTCACTCTCCTGTCTATCCGTCTTTACTTGCCCTCTTGCATTGCATTACATTACACAGTCATAAGTACCAGACTCTATTTCTACAAATAGCACAGTTTATACTCTCACTTCCCATTTCGCCTCTATATCACTACCCAAGTCCATTTTCACTTTCTCTGTAATCACTTCCCGAAAATGAAACTCACAGTAATTCAGAGTAGTGCTAAAAATTCTTTACTTTAATCTAGATCGCTCCTTTTGCCGTTTTCTGGCTCCGTGCTCAAATTCCGGAATGCGTAATGGCATACCCCAGGAAATTTTATGTAAACATATGCCTACGAACTTATGTAACACATTCTATGTACACTAATAAATAAATTCATCATTCATGGGATAATCATAATCCGGCTCTAAGCAGAAAACGTACACAGTTGCTGAAGAGAATTATTTACCTAGTTGAAATAAATACATTGGTTGTACACACAATACAAGGTACACCAATACAATGTCATGTATTACCACATCGAATTGAAAAACCAAACCATGAAAGCCAACAGTCTACATGTTACGTAAGTTACGTTCATTATTAACTACGTAACTGCAGAAATACAATGCTTATAGGTACTGCAATACAAATACTATAACCTTTGGAGCATAGAAATTGTTGAGAAAAGTACACACTGCAATGTACTTGTATGAGTACGTAAGATTCTGTGTATTACTACCTCAACTCGTTTCGTTTCATTTGGAAATAAACGTCCCGCAAACGGACAGACAGCATGAGCAAGAATTGAAAGAGCAGGGTATTAGCTATATGCTAACGATAAGTATTGGTAACTTAAGTTTACTCGAATTTAGAGGAGAAGAGTTAGCAACCGAAATGAGAGGAGTTAGCGAGGCCAGAGCGAATAAGAGTGCTCAGAATAAGAAAACAGTCAACAGGACAAGTAAGCCAAAACAACTGCATAGAATGGAACATGTTAACTCGCGAAACTCCACTCGTCTGAACTGAACTGAAGGAAAATTAGATGCTTCTCTGCTTTGGCGGAAATATTAGTACACCGTATTAATCCATGTAGTCCCCCTGTCAATATACTCATCCCTGCGGGAGTTTATTTCGGTGTTAGAAAGAAAACAGATCTGTGAGACAAAAAACTTAAAACATAGTTCCCCCAAGAGGGGACATTAGTAGCAATTAGTAAATTCGAAACAAAACAGGAGTAGTAATATGAGCAATAGTCCCCGATAGAGGGGGTTACTAATATCCTTCATAAAAGAATGAACTGAATAATATTGACAAATGGATAATAGTTCCCCATGGGGTGAATGATATTGTAATACTTCAAAATATGACTAATCCCCTTAGGGGTTATTGCGGTAGTTGTGACATAAATGAAGGGAGATGATAGGATAATTCCCCTGGGGGACTATATGACGCAATACGGTGTTTGTCTTCGGATATTGTGAAATGAAGTGTAGGTAACGTAAAGTAGAAAGTACTGCATAGACTGGACAGTTATAGGATCTCTAAATAAGTATCTTTCTTGGAGAATTTATCTAGGTAGCCTTGTTTTCTACTTAGGTAGGTAGAGAGATAAACATATGGCAGACAAAGGGAGGCGAGGCAGGGAGAGATATGGCTTATCCCAAGGCTCCTGGTATAATGGTGAGTAGAAGCAGATAGTCTGTGAACAAACCATAATTGGCTGATTTAATTCCTCATACCTTCCATCCGTAGGTGCTTTCATCTCGTTCATTCAATCATTTCCGGTTCAGAGGCTCCCTAAGAACTAACTTGGCTCTACACCTGCATCTTCGCTCCTTCCGTCTACGTGTCTAACTACACTTACAACTCCACTCACAACTCCCCTGCCCTGCACTATCAAACGAGAGCCTTAGTCCTACTTTGTCTTGGCCTTGCATGGCATACACAAATTCTAATCTCCCTTTATATTATGTTATTACTACACAACTCCTATTCCACGCTCCGCTCTGCTCCCACTATATTTAACTCAGAAGAGACTCTAAAACACCAAAGTAGCCTCACAACTCACTTTTACCTCCTTTTAGCCATGCACTTCCTTCGATTAACTTAGCTCTCCCTTGAAATTCTACCTCCAGTAAGCACCTACATGCTTTACTTTACTTACCTGATAGTTTTCCACAGAAAATACCACTTCTCCAGCTATTTATGTATATTACCTATATATACAAATTACTCTTTACACTTTAGTTTCTTGCTGTATACATATATCTCCTGCGTAGCACAACATTTTAATATAATGAACTATTTTGAAATAAGCTGTGTACATTAAAGGTGAACGAATCCCTATAAATATACTTTTAGTATATAACTAAAGTTTCTTTGGGGTATTAGCGTTTGAGAACACCTTGCATTGCCAATCAACCAAATCCACCTACACAGATGTAGTACACACTACACACCTGCATAAATAAAGTATAGTGATTGTGCTTACACAAAAGTAATGATGAATGACATGAAAATAAGTATGAATAGGTAAACAGAATCTAGTTTTTTATCTTTTTGTGAACAGAAATATGAATAATGAATGAATACGTACAAGTAATGTTGAAAAAGCATTGTGCCTACTTGGTACAATGGAAATGGGATGAAATTCACGTTTCAGCTCTGTTCCATGTCAGTGCACTGTACACCGTGCCGTAATCTAATTCAGATCTGCACTGTGTAGGTACTATTTACATTTGCAGAGGTACGCAATGCAATGCATCAGTTTTATTGAGAGTGGCTAGAGCTACCTACAATGACTACTGCAAGGAGGTTCTTAATGCAATACAAATAGAAAATGTCTACTGCATCACTTTTACTACATAAAAAGTGGAGTACTTGGTTTTTACATATTTTCCCAACTGGGAGGTACTCCTGAGAGCAGGATGGAAAGGAAGCCCTTATTTCTTCTGGTGATCTAGTTCCTATACAGAATTTATATGCGTAAAAGCGTGCCACGTAACAGATCAGATTCCAATGTCGACTGATTTGACTGGGCTTGGCTTTACTTGACTCAGTTCACTTGAGCGACTCAGCCAGAGCTAGAGAGAACCCTTTTATTCTAATCTCCTGCCTATAATGCTTTATTCCCTTCTCTTGTTTTACTTATACACGCCGTATTTACAATATGTCCTTCCATAGCGTCGCACTTAAGGTCCTTGCATGTGCCAAACCTCCCTGCTGCCTTACTTGAGTGCTAATACACATAGGAACGGCTTCGCCTTCCTTTCTACACCTATTGCATGTATTTACTGTGTATCTGCATTAACATCTATCGACTTGACTTTTGTCCTGAATGTATATATAGTTCAAGGGCTGACAGGTTGGCAGATTGGTATGAGATAATTTCCTTTCGCCATCTTCAATAGTCAACTCAGCTACTGCTTCTGCACAGTGCACAATGCAGAGTACGGTATAACTGGAATAGAACAAAACCTGTCCAGGCCAAACATGTGTGTATTAAATAGTAAATAGGTATGTATTTTAGTATTTTCAGTGTATACATTGTGTTTACTAGATAGATAACTAGTGAGAATAGAAGTCCTAAAGAAGAGCTACTCGTGCAATAATGCAATTTTGTATGTTGGAGATAGAAAAGTGGGAGTAAAAGAGGGAATTCATGAGTTTGGTAGTTTAGTTGTGTGTAATTCTGAAAGATAAGTTGGCTTGGCTTCCCTTGTCTGACGGAGTGACTCACTTTTATCACATCATTCATCTTACATTACAAATAGAAATACAAGCGGAGCTAAAGACACATATGTAGGTGGATATAAAGTATGTATGGCGAAGTGAGTATGAAATTGGAGACTAGAATAGAAATTTGCTTGCCATGGCGTTCCGTAACGTTGCCAGGAGAAATAAAGTTATTACTTATGCCATTGTGTAGCGTGAATTGTATTGTGCTCCGTATATCCTTTACGTTACGACAATCGGATACTCTACAATCTACATTCTTCCAGTCCAAAATTTACTTTGAGTAGGCAGCAGCTATAGTATATGCAGTAAATACACGGCATGACATGCATGGCTACCTTAAACTTTAACGCTAAAGCAAGATCCAATACATTCACAGAATGAATTGAACTGGATGGCCCGAATTCAAAAGAAAAATAGCAAACGAACAGAAATCCTGAATAGAACCAGAACCAGGCCAGGTATAACACTGTTACGTAAGAAATTATGTTTTAACTTCAATTTTTACTACGGCATATGGGGAAAGTGAGTAAAAAGGTGGAATAATGCAGAATGGAAAAGTAGCCGTGTCTGTAGACATATCTAGGTAACTTCTTTCTATTGTGCGCCTCTATTGTATCCCTAGTCAACTGTGTATTATTATCATTGTATCTGTTTACTATACCTACTACAAAATACGTAAATCTATTCAGTATTCCACATTTGATTCTTTCCATCGGCTCCAACCACTTTCCCTCACTCTTTTGTCCAACAAAGCCATGTGAAAACACACTCATCCCACATTCGGAAAAGGGCCTATTAAATATCAATGTATTTTTTTCTCGGCAAAAAACTAAGTAATACTACTCTTATCAGATTCAGCTGTTTCTAGCTCTATTTTCCTTCTAAGGATTGAGAACTTACTAACTAACCCATCTATCTATAATTAGAGCACACATAAATACAACCAGGAGTGTCATATTTACAGAAACGAAAAGTATTAGAAAGTAAATAGAGAATTGGATATTTTAGTATTGCCTAAGTAGGAAAGTTGTGGTGGAGTTTGGTATGAGTAGGTATTATGACACAGTGTGGTTTGGTTTTCATGTGGTTTGGTGTTAGAAGTGTGCAATATGCTCATAATATATTATTCAACACTACTATAATACATTTTGTATGCATAGCTAGGATGTAGCGTATTATAATTGTATTCCCTTTGGTTGCACTACTTATGTTAGGTATGGTAACACATTACAAGTGACAATGTGTATGTAGAGGAATGTTTAGCAGTTCTAGTCACACATATGCATAGAGAGTAGAAAAGTGCAGAGACGGAGCAGAGGGGTTTAGCGGCAGAGAGAAATGCGGGAATAAAGGGGAAAGTGTGTGGCAAGTGCCTTCGGCTCCTCTTATATTCAAAGACAAGGCTTGAAAATACGTCGGCAAAGAAAAGGGAAACTGACGGCTTGCTATGATTTGGCTGAAGCTACAGGAATATACCTCCAGTGTGGATTCTTTATCCATTCAGTAGCAAAAGGAGTTTCTTTTATATTTTTACAAGTAGAATTTGCCTATATAAATACTAATGCATAAGCTACCTACTTATTTCACGTACGTAGACAGAGTTTCCAGTTTATAGGGGAAAGTATATTGGAAGGCATGCATGGCATGGCAGCTACTGTCTTGCCTGTCTCCTCTACCCTACCCCAAGTGAAACGAAGCGAGCCAAGGAAGCAACTCTACCTCTTTTTCTATAAAACGCTTTCTGAATGGTAAAAATGAACAGTTGTTGTAAAAGCTGGCATGCGAATCCACGTATTGATCTTATTTGAATGCTGTAAGCACTGCGCTCTCCTAAGAACAAGAAACTATGTGAAGACAACTGAAGAAGACGACCAACTGAGCAAGGTCTACCAAATACTACACAGATCCAAATAACCTACACGTACTACGTATACATACATACAGTCTAGTACCTATGTACCTCTTCTGGTCTATTTGTGTACCTATATATATATAACAGTATATAACAGTGCTAACAAGGATCGTAAAGAAAGTGTACTCAAGTTTGGCGAATTTGCAGTTGGGAAGACGAAGGCGCTTCTATAATCGTCAAAAGGACATACCTTATTCAAAAGTATCGATGGATAGAACAGTTAAGGAGTGCACAAGTCAGCTGTGCACTTCCACTAAAATATCTATAGGTACACACTGCAATTCTACAACCTGCACTACCAAAAGAAACTCAAGTCGGTCAATGGCATAAGGAAGAGACTCCCGAAGGTGTACCTCCGCAGAATACGCCAAAAGACAACCTAACAATAATCGCAATTTTTCCTCCCATTCTAACCCTTCATGCCTACTCCCGATTTTGGAATTGCAATCAACTACTTCCATTGTATTGTTTTAACTGCCAAGTTCTAGTCTCTCCAAAAATCAAAAAATGATGATTCTGAACAATGAATTAAAGCCATCGTCCCTCCCTCTTTCCTGGCTCATTGGAAAACGTTCATCTGACTATTTTACATTTCACAGTCGCAACCTATTCTTATCGTGAACCCTTTTTTTAACTTTCAACTCAACAAATATCCTGTCTGTACTTTATAACAATACATTATAATACATTATAAAATATCCCGTCTGAAATCCTGCCACATATTTGCCACATATATTCGGTTCTACTAAATCGCACCTTTTAATAACAACAGAAATAAATTTGTACATGTACTAGGAAAATACCGAATGCATTTTTTTAAACTTTGATAAATTTTATATTCAATTAGAATTATAGATAAAAATTTAGCACGTTAGATCACTAGAGACAGTAAGTATAAACTACAATAATAAAATGTATTGTAATTCAGGAAATTCAGCTTTATTCCTTAAAATGCATACGAGATGTATTTATAGGTACACGAATCCTGGTTGTAATTATTAATTGCATCTTTGTTGTATTTGGTATGACGTTATTTTTGATTAGCTTACTGGGAATTGTGTTCCGTTCTGTTGTACTGGCAAAGACTAGACTATATGGCACTTATAACAGAGTAAACTGAGTATAGTTGAAACTGTAGTATTGTAAGTGTGGTGCATAGTATGTGGTATAGTGTATTGTAGGTGGTAAGTGCCTAGGACATAATGTGTAAGTAGCGCAGGAAAAAGTGGATGGGCAATGTTGTGAGTTTTGAGGGGAAGTGGGATAATAATATTTCCAGATGAGAGTTGTTGGCCAAATTTCACGCTGAGAAACTAAGAGAGTTCCGGTTGGCGAAAGAGGGACTGAGAGTGGCAGGACCTTGGTAAGAGTGGATAGGGAAGTGGAGAAGGTGCTGTGGCAGAGAAAGAAACGGAGGGAGAGAGGAAGAGGAAAGCGGGGAGTGCGGGTACTTGTGCAAAAGAACGGGATGGATGGAAGAGTTGCCGGTTGTCGTTTTCGTTGCCATTGCCCCAAGGAGGAACTCCCTTTCGCCATTTCCGTCATCTCACTCAAGTCCATCCAATCTCTTACTTTTATTATCATGTCCACATGCTGATAGTCACTCCGACCAATCCACACTCACACCACTTTCTCCTACTCTCTTAACTTCACATCTCACTTTCTCCACTTTCTCCACTTTCTCCACTATACCACTCCTAGCTCTATATGCACTCACAACTTTCTCTTCCTTCCACCAGCTCATGTGTTCCATGTGTTACTATTGTGTTGTGTTATGTGAGATGTGGACAGAGACTGACTAGGGTGACACTTATGATATGTACATTACCTAACACACTTCCTCCTACACAGGAACAGTCAACATTGTCTTCTTCTTTCTCTCGCTCTCCTTTATTTCCTTTTCCCACAATGAATCCCATTCCTTTCACACTTCCACCTCTCCTTTTCCTTTCCCACTGTAATTCTCTATGTATATTATTAGGTATACTCCTTTCAGTAGCTACCTCTCCTTTCCTCGTTAAGAAAATAATAATATGTAATATTTACTCTTAATGGTTCCTCTTGGGATACTCTTTTACAACAACTCTACTTCATCATCAAACACAATACAATAATCGCCTCTTTTAATACCAAAATGGAATCCACCCTTTTCTTTATTTTTTAGGAATTTCTGCGATGGCACAGCATGCATGTGTGGAAATATTTACATATCTCTCGTCTATACCAAATAACTATATAGGCACACTTTGTTTTCCTTTTCAGCTACATTTTTCTTGTTTTCTTAGTAAGTGCAAAAACTAATATTTGTATAATACCCATATAGAGGACTAATGTACTTTCAACACACGCATTACAATTTACAGTAAGTAAAATAATGTGTAAAGTAGAATGAACACCAGAAATGTGAATAGTAAGTGGGCTCTAGTGTTTACACAGAAAGAGATACTATCTAAATAGAGCAGTGCCATTGCAGAACAAACACTTCCTTCATTCATTCCAAACAAAAACACTTGGTTTTCCATCCTCTCATTTATTTTACTTTTTACTTATTTCCATGTGTGAGTGGCAATAGTATGCCAATTTTGTGTCATTATGTGGCATAACCTTAAATTGTACATTTTATGAGAATAGTTACGTTTTAACAAGAATATTTCAGCTACTATTGCTCACATTTACTTTTAGCGTATGAATGAATGTTGTTACAATATGCAAACATGCTCTACGAGCTTACATTGCATTCATGGTAAATCATGAAACAGTAAAACATAGATTTAAGTAATTCGCTGCAAGATACCACCATTATGAGTATGAGTTTGAGAGAGATGATAAAAAAGATTAAATATTCCATATACCTTATATTAAAGTACTTGAGTACTTACAAATATATAGCAGCACAAGTATTAGATTAAATACTTATATTTAGTTTGTGATAGGGAAACTGTTACATTAAGTGCATATATCCCCACAAAAAAGAGTAGAGCATACTTTTTATTATAGGTTATAGTATTTACGCGATGAGATTAAGAATGGCTATAGAAGCACTTCTACGAACACTTGTTCTTTCTTTAATGGCTCATCATTGATCATCTCTTCAATAAAATTATGTTCAATTTTTTAATTTACATACTGAACATAGGTACAATATTACTCGTGGATAAAACGCATTAAATGTGCTATACACTTGAAGCCGTAGGAAAATAGACTGGTGCAGTATATGCCATTGAGCCATCATCAATGGATTAGTCTCGCTTGCATGTGTGCTTATCTAATGGCAGAAGAACGTCGTATAATGGACTAATAGAGGCGTTTTACTTTTTCAATGGACTTCACTTGAGTTGACTACTCTGATCTGAGAAGCCAAACTCAGTCGACTATAGAAATCCCGTCTTGTCTATTTAGTTGGGATGAAAAAAACCATTAGACTCTTGTGCTGACAGACATTCCACACTTGTTGGTTTCTTTTCGTTCCAGGATAAACCATTTTGTACTTTTTGCGACTTATTCTTCACAAGTAGCTATAGCTTACATTCTTATAAACTTATCACTCGAGAATATCACTATCGTAATCATAAATAGTTTCAACCCAAGTCAATCCCAAAGTACAAACATTCCACATCCCTTTTAAAATCTATACTTTCAGTTCCTATGTGTATACAAGATGGTTTAAAAAGGGTTGGGTCTCAAAGTACTCTCTCTACCACAAAAACTAGTTGCTTGACCGCAAACATCACAACTACAACTACTTAGCACTTTTAAATAAACATAATTCTGATTGTCAGACAAACAAAAAGTCAAACGAATGCAGTACAAAGTACAAGTAGAGTACAGAGTGGAAATATTAATACAAAAGAGCAATACATATTTATGTTCATGTTGTACTAGTTTGTTGTACTTTGCATTTACCACATGTCATGTCATGTAATAAAAGTAATAAAAGCAAAATGAATAATGAGGAGCATAATATAAATGTAAATAGACTTGTCTTTCATCTCTATAAAGAACGAGTCTTTGTTTAATCTGCCCTTATAGTGTCCATTTGTATTTGTTGATATGGAATGTTGGGAACTAATGGAGTGTCTTATGATGATGTGTGTATTTACAATATAATACATTAGTGATGAATAATGTATTTATGAATGTGTATCATTTCACTCACTTAAGTTCTCATATTGTCGCTACAGTTCCATTCGGTTCACTTGCTGAGATTATACTCTGGCATACGTAAGTGTATGAATGCAAAAGTATTTAAGTTGTCTTGTCTTAACTCTGTACTCATGTCTAGTGGAATCCTTGGGCAAAGAAGTGCTTAACGACTTTCTTATCGTTTGACGACTGTCTGGTTCTAGTGGAAGAGTCTGTCATTCCATGTGAAGGCAACACGGGAAATCTCTGATTGCATTGATCTGATAGCCTCTAATAGCCTCCCTACAGAGTACAGCTGCGACTCCAACTTAAACTACCCAGCAAACACCAGACACACATCTCTCCTTATACTACCTATATACCAGATACCTACTTAACTTTGCAAACTGAATCAGCTAACTTTCCAATTGGATGGATACACACGCTCATGCTTACAACACAATGCACAAATAAACTACCAAACACTACTAGATTTCAATGCAGGTATAAATCTTACTCCCACGAAAAAATAGCTATATCCCTGCTATGTTCACTTATAACCGTCAGACACAAAAACACTGGCTTTTACATGTACTACACAATACACATCTGGTTTTTGGGTATAGCGTCTGATGTAGCTTGATACGTACGCATTTTTCTGGGAAATCGTTCAATGCAAATATTTAATGCATTTATTTAAAAGCTTTTGCAGAGGGGAACGTTTCTGCGAATGTTTTATTTGTGCACTGTGGTTTAGGTACTATGTTTTATTTTTACTGCCTAGTAATAGAATAGATACTGCAGAAAGATAATTATATCCGATGAACAGCTGTGTACTCTGTATTTACATTATATAGGTGCACATGTGGAATTACACAGTTCTTTTGCAAATGCACACGTATTATTGTCCTTAATAGTTGTATGTGTCAGCAAGTATGAATTTATCTGCACAATTATCAAGAAACATAAAATTAAGTATGACTCTTGTTAAAATAAAACTCTGTTTTGCATTAGGAAGGAAGTGAACTGTGGAAAAGAGAGAATTCATTGGAGAAACAACTGTGTGTTATGTAGACCATAAATTCACCCTTCTTTGCATAGAGGAGAGATTGGTATTCGGCTGGTATAAGTTTGGCTTAGATATTGTAAGTAGTGTATGTTTAGTAGGCGGTAGTAGTGGTGTGTATGGTGGGTTGTATGGTATGGTGGTGGTTGTCATATATATTCTATTCAGACGGATGATGAATGGAGCATGGAGAGTTTGAATGAGGACCTAAATGTCTGCAACTCTCCGAAACGTGAAGCTTCCTAAATAGGAAGTGTATTAAGTAGTGTTACTGCAGAAGCATAGGAGCACAAAGGTAATGCAAGCTAAAGGTGTGTAAGGGAACTCATGAATAACAAGGTAACTCGTGTAGAGAGAGAAGTGAGGTAAAATGTTTAGAGCCAAGTGAAGTAAAGGAAAGGTATAATAGAATTTGATGGTTGTTCTGGTGTGGCTCTGGCCAGGAATGGCTTATGACTCGGTTTGACCAAAAGCATGCAGGGAAAGGTTGGCAGTGCTCATCGGTCCGTGTCAAGGTGTAGTTCAGCACTTCCCTTACAGCAATTGCCATTTAGCATTTAATTTGGGTTCTAGATTACCCTGTGCAAACAGACAAACCCTGCACTCGTGTTCTCTATTCTGTATCGCAGAGAGATATGGATGCAGATGCAAATGTACTTTGTAAATAAGTGAGGGTGGACCATGCCACATTCAACTGCACAGAAATAAGCAGAAGGGCAAGGGCAGTTGGATCAGCGTTGTTGTCGACTCTGCAGATCTCATCTATCATCTCCAAACTGCATGCATGTTCATAACCTTGTCTGCTCCGGACAAATTTATTTCAGCAGAGACAAATCCTACGCACTCTTATGCTAATACCCCTAAGTGATGCTAATACTCTCCATCCACTGCATCACTTAATACACAAAACTCTAGATCTCACGCACTGATTCCACTATTATTCTCTATAGCTGCGAAGACAAGTCCAGTTGTGCCTTTTCAGTACTCCTTCCTTACCCCTTCCTTCAGTTAACTTGATTATAATTTATTTTATTATAGCTTCCTCTCCTCAAATAAATTCAATCAAGCTGAATACACTTAATTCTCAGGCTTTACCCTTTTATAATGCACTTAGTAATAAAATACTGTTCCTTTGTAGAGCACACTGCTCTTTATCTCAATTATTATTTCATTTTATTTCCCAATGCAGCCAGATCATAGATAAATAAACATATTTCAAGGTTCCACATGTAACTTACTATCTATAGTCTCTAGTTTTACGATTTTGAGATTAATATTTATGTTTTACTATGTGGTCGAATAGGGATAACGAGGAACTTTTCAGTTCTCTTTCCTATACCTATACTATACCGAAATCTTATTTCTTTATAGTAGTAGTGTGTATTATACATTACACGCATTTGTTCCATGATAAATTGAGTGATAGAATCTCTTGGTGTATCGAAGGTTCTTATCGGTCGGCGACACGCTTAAATAAAGTTTACCTGGAAAGGAAAGTCAAGTCACACTAACACTTCAGCTTAAATGAAATGAAAATACGAAACGAACATGCAGCAGCTGCAGACACACTCACCCAGTCCTAACGTTAACTAATATCTTCACTAGAGTCCTCTAACCTACAATGCAATGGCTGACATGACAAATAAGTTAGTGTAGTGACGTGTTCACTATATTACAATTAATACATAATACATGTAACTATGTAAGTGAACAGATATCAATGTAGAATAATCTGGTTTGTGCATTGTGTACGGGAAAAGAATAATGTAAAGTGTAAACGGATCGTTTGGATTGGAATTGGATTATTATGACTACAATCTACAAGTATTGTTGCTATCTTTATGTGGCGTGACTATACAAGTAAAAATAAATCGTTGATAAATATAACTCAGGCCTGACTTGGAAAGATTCATCTGCATTCTATTTCTATTTGTTTTCATTGATATATTCTGTGTGAACTGTATAGACATGTAATGAGGGATAAACAAACGTGGATTGGAATATAATATTAAGCCGAAGAAACAAAACAGTTTAGCTCTTTTGCTTCCTCTGAGTCTCCCTTTGTCTGGGAGTGAGAGAATCGTTCAGTTTTCTCTTTGTGCCGCATTTATGTGTTCAAAGCGTAGATTGGCTTATATTAGTACTTAACTTTAGATAAGGTAACTATTTGTAGGTATAAAATGCTAACATCAGTCGCTTCTTGCTTCAGTTACTTGTAACTCACAAGTTTCATAGAGACAGAGCTCTATCCGTCTATTCTTTCTGATGTGATGATTACAACACAACAGAACAGAACAGAAGGAGGAATAGGAGTCGCATGTGGTGCAATAGCCTAGTCACTACCAATATAAGAAAAGCTAAAAGCAAGACGACTGATTGGATTCAATTCTATAACCTATAACTCTTAAAAGGATGTTTGTAATATAATACTGTATTTCGTATATCTGGCCTTTTATTACTATTATAGGGAAGAAGGGAAGGAATCTTTAGGTATACAGAGACCACCTCCGCTCAATTCACAAACAACATATGGAACAAACAAAGGAACACACCTGGCTCGCCGCAATGGACGTGTGCCGAGACCATAAATGAAATACGGGCAAAGTATCTCTACTCTGCTACTCCTACCACCAATGTGATACTAGTACTCTTAACTTTATTCCCTTTGTAGTTCCATGTAGTAAATAATCGCTCTCTTTTAATACCCACTCGTGTATTACACTATTATTATTACTTGCTAATACCTCGAGTTCTTGTATTATATCCATTAACCAACCTAAATTGAATACAGATACAAAGCGTTACAACTCTAATCGTAACCACTAAGCTTTGTTGCCTACCTTGACTTATTCTATTCTGTCTTTCCGCACATTTTTCACTTTCTTCCATTTACAACAGTATTATGTCATGTGTGGTATATTATGTTTGTGTATTATCATTTATAGGGAGCTTGTAGATAACAAAAATAAATAGCTCATAAAATATACGGGAGCTGATTGGCTATTGTTGTATTGTGTTCTAATAATAAACCCAACCTGTCGTCAGCTTTTTCTCTTCGTAGACGTAAACTGTTGTGTAAGTAGTTACGTAAGCTTAATCCACGTTTAGAGATGACAAACAAAGCGCCTGTAATATTTATACGTGTAAAACTTGTATCGGTACCTAAGATACACTTGAAATTGTCATTTCCGTCACCGCAGGACTAAAAGAGAAATCGAGACAAACTTATTGCTTCTTTGTAATTCTTAGAACAATTTAATTCTTTTAATTCTTAGAATTAAGTAATTTATGTTACATAAGTAGGACAAAGTTAAATGAGTTTCGTTACTAAATGTGTAAATGCCACTTTATTTCTTTAGTCTGTCTGTCCGTCTGTCTGTGAGTGAGTGCAAATATTCAATAACTCAAGAACGCTTTGAGATAAATCGACCAAACTTGATAAAGTCAAAAATCACTTCCGCGACTTTGCAATAACGGTTTGCACAGGTTTTTCAGTACTAAATACTTGTCTTAGTTATTATTAGCGGTAGATTAATAGTTACAGTGATAAGAATGAAGGGGAAGTGATGTAATGGGAAAAGATGTGGGTGGTGCAATATTAAGGGAAATATGTATTAGATTTAGGTTGTCTTCGAAGAAAGTTGAGTGAAGTTTTGGTAGTTTTATGTTTGCACTGTTGACACAATGGAAGGATAGGAGAGAAGAGTTGAACTTTTAAGATGGGGAAGACTGCTTTGCAGTGAATTCTGCAGTGGATTCCATTGTACCTATTTTATCTCATTCTTGACATATCACATTGCATGGGACTGGATTGTCTTATAAGAAAGAGGAGCTCTTTTGTAAAACTTAATTTCTGGAACCTGATTTTCACGTTGTTTCTGTTCTCTGAGGAGTAGGTCTCCTGTTTCTGGCAGGCAGATCGCAAAACACAACCTATTGTGACAATGAAATTGAAAATCAATAGGAGCAGCCTACAGCTCTTTAACTTTCCCTCACTTATTTTACACTATACTCCAGAAAAAGTACATATCACGCCGAACATTTCAAGTATCTAGTATCTCTTCTAATCTGTATTGTACTGCATTTTCCTCTCAGATTTAAGGAACACTGAGCCAAATCAAATTCCAAAAGCAGGCAACTCCACTAAAGCAATAAGCTAACAATAGACTTCTTTTCCTCTTGTTTTCTCCGTTCATGTGCTACTCTCCCTACTTAGAATTCTCCCTATATTAACATGTATATACAATTGCAGTACGTACTTAAGGTAAAGTAGCTCCTTCCAGGCATTTACTTGTTACTGCATTCCGTGTATTTATCAGCATTGCACTGAAATGAGGGTCAGGTCAACTCCAGCAAAACCAAGAGAGAGATTCCTATTAAGATCAGCGAAAGATGGGTGGAGTGGAGATGAAGTGATTTTCGCAGAAATGAGAATCCCTCAGTCTTTATGTCTGTACTCCGATGATATTTTGTTTGTATTACTATTATCCAACTCTCCCTTAAAAATTTTCCACAGTTCTCTCAAAGATCCTATCAAATTCATATAGACTAACCTCTACAGTGTATATAAGTATCTAGCTACTTTGCATGTGTTACTTACAGGGTATCAGGTAAGTTTGTTCCAAATCGTTTGGAATTCAAAACGACTTGTATTTAAAGTACATCTTTCAAGAAGGAATTGTTGACAATAGTATAAAGGATTTACAAAGTGGACTCAAAAAAGAATGCAACAGTAATTAAAAAATCAGGCCTTCGTAGCTTACCAAAGTATACCCCAGACAAGGGGATGTTTTCGCTATGCAAAATTAAATATTTGCGGTGGTAAATTTCATTTTAATCACGTTAGGTCAAAACAATACTAGAATACTAGAATCAAAATAATAGAAATTTTGAAATTTCGTTTCTTTCAGCGTATATGGTAACTTATTAAGCATAGCCAAACTCTGCATTATCTAGCTACATTAATGTGCATATAGGGAAATGTATTTCAGACTGGTACGGAGATAGAATCAGTGAATTGTAAATGTGAGGAAAGGGTATAAGAACATAGTAGGAGTATTTTACGATTTGTATTCATTGTGTGTAGTAGGAGTGCTTAAGTAACGTAAATAAGTTTGAAGATAAAAGATTTGAATTTGTGCTTCTGGGACTGGGTGGTGGTGATGAGCTGCTTTGGTAGTAAGATTGCAATTACTGGTGATGACGAGTGATGGGTGAGACAAAATCAACAAAATCGAGTGAATGGGGAAGATGTGAGGAGAAGACAGTAAAGTAAGTAAATGCAGTTCCAGATGATGATTCAGATTCACAATCAAAATCACTTTGGGATATACGGAGCCTATGCCTATTCCTTATCTCTTCTGCTATGCTCTGTCATATCTCTGTTGTGTAATGTCTCATTCCATCACATTCGCTTTGCTTCAACTAACCTACTTTTGCTTCGCATTTCAGCATCACCATTACTCTTTATAGATATTGTCATGTCAGTGTCGTTGCATCACTATCGCTTCATCCATCCTACATTTACAGTACAGCTATGCAAACACAACATAGTACAAGTGTACAAAAGAACGAACACTGTTTACAAATAGTGTACATACTATCTGTCATGTACTACTACGTTTATTTCCATATAATGCACAAACACTGTAACTGTAACACTTTCATAATGCAAATTTCTACGTTGAATGCACAATATTGTATTAATGCAAGAGTAAGCATGCAGTAAAGAGGATACATGTAAGAATAATGCAAAGTTTGATATTTAATAATGCAGATTTGCTACTATAGGCAGTTGTACTGATGAGAATGACTATTTAGCAGGTATGCGTATAAAAGGCGGATATTTCGGTACGTATAGATGAAAGAAGGGAGTATGCGTGTTAAAGGAGAGATGAGCATGAAATTTAGCATGACTGATTGTGAGAGTATAAGGATGATGACAAGACAAGAGGAGGATGGAATTTGCACAAGAATGGATTCCATTCTTTTCAATGCTTAGATCATATTTCTACTAGTCAGTTGTTTTCTCCTGTTCTGTTAACATGTTTTATATTTCTGCCATCCCATTATGTTATTAGGGAGTTTGCTTTGCCTTTGCTTACGATTAGCTGAAGTCAGCTCAAGTTCCTCTATTTTGCCTTTGCCAAGTAAAAGTAATACTTTATCCATAGGTAGGCTATTTTGCTTTGTAAAAATGAAGATTCTATACTTTGTGCTAGAGATATTGCAGAAGTAGCATTTCTATAAGTATTTACGAAGATTTTCCTACGGAGAATACATAAAGAATAGAGCAATTGTTTGTCTTATATTTTGTTCATTGTCATCAGCATCTCTTTTCGTCGACTTGGAAGATCTCCCTTCCTTGGCTTTACTTTGAGTGAATCGAATTACTCTGTTTCGTTCTGCTGTGCGCTGGTTACAACCCAATGAATCTTTCAGAAGAGGAAAACAGCACGCAGTAAACTACAGATTCAACTTTACTTGCTCATCCAATACATAAATAGAGATCTGATGTTCCATGCAGAGTACAAAGTACAAGAAAGTCAACAAGAGTCGTTAGCTCGCCTTTATCCACTACTACATAGTTCCTACTTATCTCTCTATCCATACAACTTATAAGTGTCCTTTCATATAGCGTATTAACAACTACAAATATTGTTTCTATCTAGACCAAACTCTGTATTTACTTAATAGTACGGATACACAGTGCATTTACACAGCATACTTTCGAATCATGTTCATAAATAAGGTAATCATAGAAATAACTATCCATTTGCTCATTTGCATTTGCACATTCTACTTTTCATTGAAATTGAATGTAATGTTGCAAGGATGTTAGTAATGCACTGTGGCAGAAAATCCCTGTGAATGCAAATATTTAAAATACTTCATATTTTCTCGCTAAGGATTCAGTTATATGCATTTCTTTGGAAAAATTTATGTTTTGGCTAGTGCTTTGAGATTTTTTGTCGCCAGTCCCGTTCCTACGTAGAGATTCATCGTATGTCTAAATAGAGTACTTGTATACAGTGTCGTTAGGTACATATCTGATTTGTTGGCAGTAAGTAAGGTATATTTATGGTGGTATAAACTATATGTATGTATGGATTTGGAGAGAGAGCTGGTTTAGGGATGGATATTCAAGACAGAAAGTGTTGGATGAGGAAAAGCTGGAGAATGATAATGGCACAGAGGGAAACAAGAGAAGAACAACAGGCGAGTCAGACATTTATGCTTGGCCAAGCATCTCATCATGCTCAGTGTACAGAAGAGTGTCTTCAAAGTCAAGTAAAAGACTCGTCGAGCAGAGAAGACAAACCCAAGGAGGGCAAAGACGACGACAGGACTAAGCAAGATCACTCAGCATTAGTTACTTCACTCGCTCTCCTCCACATCTACAATATGTATACAATATATACCTATTTATACCCAAAAGTCTAAGACGAGACAGTTGGAATTCCTTTCAGTATGCTATGTGCACTGTACTGTGATGTACTTTAGTCATGTACCGAAAGGATAACTCTATGTGCTACACAAAGAATTCAATACACAAACAAATGATTAGCGCAGGTAGAGTCAACACACATTAAAATCTAATTCAACATCGTATTGAAACCTATTTTGCCAATTAGAGAGCATTAACAACTGCTTTCCACCCTAATACATTCTCAGTTTTCTCAAATATATTGCTTTAAACAAGTCTTTTGGTAATCAAGCTCATTTTTACGCACGTGTGATTAAGTAGGTTATCAGAAAGAGGTATGAGAAGGAATTGAAAAATAATTTTGGTAAATATTTGCAGAAGGATGTAAACATGGGTGTACAAAGTACAATCTGTCTTTTGACAAGTGAGACTGGTGACGTGCCACTGCATGATATACAATTTGATATGTCAATTTATGTTTTGAGTCCATGTTATACCAAGTTGTTATACAGTAGAGAAAAGTGATGTAGTTGCGAATATTTGGAAAGGACAACATGTGTGTTGAAAACAAATAGAATTTTGATAGGATGGAAAGCAAAGTCTTAAAAGTATGTGTTTGTATGAGCTGAGCGGATATTAGAAAATACTTATGAAGATTTCCCCGAGTTTTCCTTTGCAGAGAAAGGATGAAGACAAACTATAGACAATAGCTGTGAAAGACTTTGATGAGATGAATTTAGTTGAAGACGGAACTGTGAAAGTTGAAGAATTCTCACTTTCTCCTCTTTTCTAGTGCCTGCATAAATAAAAGGAAAGTTGGGAACAAATCTTACTCTGTTCTCTTGTTGAATTCAATATCCTCGTGCACTGCGCCTTGCCTACACACTTATTATGTAGCAAATACGTGTACATTTGAATGTTCACTTTGTTTTCCATAGATTTTGTTTGTCTAAACGACAAAAAGGCAGGATTTACTCTCTTTTCATCCCAACTTGGCTTATATTTATTAATGCTGAACATTATTTAGCCTACATTTGTGCACGCAAGAACGAATCTGCATTAATTGCAGCTAAAAATACATTTTGCATGAATCCAACGGAAAAGTTGTGAATGTAATTATTGCATTTAGTCACGTGACCCTTTTATACAATAAGTTTGCAGATAAAACAATTGTTTCACAAGTTTGATTACTTTGGGTAGTATATTGTGCAAGCCAAAGAGAAAAGTTATTTTTACTTGATAGGATTTCAATTTTGAGCCGGCTTTTGGTTTATTGTAAGGTTAGCTGTGCTTTAGCACTTGCAGTAACAATAATATAAGCTCTGGTTTTGTTTTCAGTTTTGAGTGACTATGAGAGAAGATGAATTTTTGCAATCTGGTAGATTTTGTAGCATCATTCGAATGTTGGCTGACTTTGAAATGAGCACTTAGGTAGATTTTTACATCTTTCCAGTAGTAGTGGATCTGATTTTGTGTTCTGTTGCGAGTTGTGAAGTGTTGCTGGAGTACAGACTGGAGAGAGTGGAGGGATATAGGCGGAGTGATAGAGAAATAGTTAGAGTGGGAAAGTAGAGAGCTGATTGTATTTCTTACTGCGAAATATGACCTGATTTGATTCGATTAAAAAAGTTTTGCTCTCGCCATGTGCTACAGTATACATGTGATGAAGCACTAAAACTGTTTTACATTACAACTGGAAGTGAACTGAACTGAAGTAAAGTGAAGTTGCGATGGTACATTGCATTGGATTGGATTTGATGTGATTTCCTAGTGCGAAGAGAACTTACAGACATAGCCGTGTAGGTACTCAACTGAAAAAGACTTTAGTTTCACTTATACTTAGGAAACTTGGTAACTCTCACTGTGACGACTCTTGTGCTACACACACAGTAGTACATGGGGCTAACAATAACTAACTTAACGTAACATAACATACAAGTGGCTTTTGCTTTCCCTTCACTTGACTTTACCTATTGTAATAAGAAACTGTGTTGCATTCAATTCCCTTTTCCATGTATATTAAGTCTACTATCCACTATTTTCTTTGTATTTCTATCAAACTCTCATTTTCACTCCGCTTAGGATTAGCTCACAGCTTTTTCATCTAAATACGCAATAGAAATCAGAAATATTATATAAATACTGCTTCCAAATTCAAAATTACACAGCAACCCTCTGTTTCTATCTCTATGACTGTAGTCACTGGATTATCAGACTCACAACACAATCAGCTCACTTCAATACAGACTACTACAGTTCCTTTATTGTCCGGGTGCTTGTGAAAGCAAGATATGAACAAGGAATACAGAAAGAAACTCTGTATAACTTGAAATTACTCAAACTCTCACCAAAGTCACTCGCAACTCAACTAAATATAAACTTCCAACAGTCCTCTCTTACTTATTCCAGCTCTCGCGACATTCCCTACACTTTGTTTCCTTTTCCTTCTATTAAATATCCAACTCGCAAACAAAATCACAATCTGAGGCAGGGCAGGGCTACCCACTACCCTAGTCTCACTTAGTTCCAATTTCACTTTCTTCTCATACACATATTCTTATATCATTATCGCAAAATCAACTTAAACCAAGTTTCCTATTCGAATCTCTACACAAAATATTCCCTATTTCACTCTTAACATAAGCAAAGTGATAACAAAAGTTCAAACCAACCAACAAAGTTTCATATACTGATATTCCAAGAATTTATACTTGGGAAGACTTAATGTTAACATATGTATACTTGAGATACTGAAATACAATAGACACAAACAAGGATCCTGCCCATATCTTTGTCAATTTCCCTTTCTAACACTAAAACACAAGAAACTATTCACATAGTTAATGTGATGCTGCTAAAACTGCAGCCAAAATTGCAGTCTTATTTGTTTATGAATTTATACAAACATATCATTAACTATAATTAGGCTCTGCGATACTTCCTGTGTTTCCTTCAAGTCAACTCACTAATGACCTCAGTCAAGATATATGCCCAGTAAAGAACTACCTGCTTTTGTTTCTGCAATTTCCATTGTCGAGTTAATTATACCATACCAGCTACTTTCTATACGACTTGTGCAGCATAATGACTATTACTAATAGACGCATGCTCATTAATTAATTTTAAAGTACGTAACTATTTCATCTTTTATTTTATGCGAGTAAGCGTGCGCTAAATAAAAAGTCTATAATTTAATAATTTTTCGACTGCAAATTTTTAAGAAAAGCAATAATTGGGATGGGTAAACATTTTTTAATATAAATAAATTGTTCATTGTAAAATTTTTGCTAAATGTAAATCAGGTTAATTATATTCAATTATATTGCAATTGTAATTGGTTATTCTGCAATTTTTATAGAAGTGTAATATTCATTGTTTACGGAGAGAATTAAAGAAGCAATTTAGGACTAAAAATGTGAAAGACAGAGATAGGAATAAAATAATACTGGAGATAAATTCAGTGGAGATGATAAAATGTTTGAAACATTTGCTTTGTTATGGTGTTGGTTGTAAAGAGTTTAGGGAAATTAGTTGGCAATTAAAGGGATGACTTGTTATTAGGGTATAGGTAAGGATTGTGTGTTGTAAAGCAATAGTAATAGCGGAGAGTGTTAAAACAGTGTAAAAATAAATGAGTTATTACAGTAATAGAGCATAAAAGTGAAGACAACTGGGTTCGACTCTCTTGAGTCATAAAAAGGAATGGTTTTATTATTTGGTTGTTGACGAATGAATAGGTCTGAAGTGGAGACGCGGAGTAAGTATTGAAGTTAAGAAGGATATTGGTCTCGTCTTAAGTTTACACCTAAATTTAACACTAGGATGGGACATTTGAAGTTGACTCGAGTTGCCTGTGTTTGTGGTGTTGTGTTCTGTAGTGCAAAGCGGGTTATGTGTAGTAGGGAGCAACACTTAACATTAGAGCTCGTGTGGTTGGTTTGGTGTGCCATGAAGATGAGTAAAGTAACGAAACGATGTCATGAACATGAAACCTTAGAAAGAGTCTTGTGTAATGCTGAGAGACAGTCTTGGGCTAAGTAGTAACTAAAACAGCTACATAATAAACTAGACAAGGAACATACTTCTACTCTATATGTAAATACACTCCATCCACTGCCTAGCATATGCTTTACATACTATTATTAAGTGTATCTTTCATTTGACGACATGACAGTCCATATAGCTACACATTTGGCAAGCACTGTGTGTGGCAGGGTTTAAATTTGGTTTCCTCATATAAATAAAAGGAGGCTACAGCTATCTACCGAAACTAAACACTATTTAAATACTTACATTAATAATTCCAATCCATAGGGACTATAAATTTTATATTAAAGAAGCGAAAAGTAGCTCTAGCGTGTCTAAATCTAAATAGGATGGCGATAGTGAAGACGAAGTATGAATATGCATATAGAAGTGCATTTGAGAAAGTTTAGTGTCGTGTCATGTCGAAAAGATCTGTGAAAAGAAGGGTGATGTGAAATTTACAAGAAAGAGAGAATAATCGGCTTTAACGCTCAATTAATAATATAGGGCTTCCTCCTTCGGGGAGAGTTGGAGCTTTATGGAAAGACATAATAAGCGTATGTGGCTTGGCCTGCCTTGCTGCATATTGCATCAGAAGACATGTTAGTCAAAGGAAAGGAAACTTAAAGCAAACCAGAGAAGTATATGACACAACAGTTGGGGTGGCGTTAATGTAACTCTGCTCATGTTTTTAATGCATTATTCATGGCCAGGAATCGGATAGAATGGAATGGAGAGAGTCAGACTCACATCACACTCTTCCTCACTTCAACCACTTCTATCTATCTCAACTATCTCCACAACCTATACCTATATTACTTACTTAACCACTCTTTTTAAGTCCACTCCACTCTTCCTCACACACAGTTTCACCAGTAAGCAAAGTAGCTGACGGATAGAAGACCCACACACATCACTCTACCTACTTTTCCTCTATATTAACTTTTTCTTCTCCTTCTCTCATATCACATACGATTACGCAGTACAAATACAGTACAGAATCATCCAATGTTATATCTGCACTTACCTATCATGTATCGCGTATGAAGATACGCATCTTCCATTTATGGCACATATTTATGTATCCGTGTGTGATATTCTATGTAGTTTCCTTATATAGAACCGAATTTGAGTTTAGAGTGTGAGTTTGAGTTGAGATAGATAGATATGTATAAATAGGTAGCTTAGATTGCATTAGATAGGAGATAGGATACTAATAGAAGAACAGAGAACTCTTGCTTCCACTCAAACTCGTATTGCTTCCATTGCATAAAACCCACATTGAACAATAAAAGCGGAATTACTTTAACACTCGTTTCGTTTTCTACTTTCAGGCACTACGGAAAGGATACGGATAGGAAGGGAATGAAGGGACGATACGACTTTTGCACTTGAATCCTGAATGTTTCTCTAATGCCTTTACTTTATTGTGTCTTGTCTCTCTTCCCATGTACAATATTTCCATTCCTTATAACACATCACTGCTAAGAAGTACTCCTACTCAGTATTGCAGTTTCCTCAGTGTGTGATCTGATGCGATGTCACAGATATATAGATGGATCCTTTGTTTTTACAGTTCTTTCCCTTACGGTTACGTCTCTCGGTTTCATCGAGGAAACTATGTACATTATGCAATAGAAGGAACCTGGAATCTCACAGTTATGTTATTTAATGTTGTGCTCTATCACGCTTCCCTATGCTCTGCATTCCCCAACATCAGCTCAATTAGGCTCTCAAATCGAGTCCACATCATTGTCATCATCATCATACTACTGTTATTCTAAATGCGATTCTGTGTCTCTTCTCTACAATTCAGCAGGGGGATTTTACAGTGCAGCACGTACTCTGCTCTTTCCTATGGATTTCATACTCCCTGAAAATTACAAGCTATTTATATCCGAGTTTTAAACGTGAATGTATGCAATTCACGGAAAGATAAATAGAAAGGTGAAGTGTGTAACGTAACTAAGCAAACGCACTCACATTACATTCAGCATTTGCCTTGATGAAATGTTTCCAGTAATCTATACTAATTAGAGCAGCGATGGAAATGCTGTGAAGGCTGCCTAAAGTCCTCCATGCAAATTGCGAGTAATAATATATCTGCTAAGTAAGTGCTCTGGTTCTGCTAAAGTTAACAATGAGCAGTGAAACGAGTTAGGAATTGTCCTGATTAGATTGGACAGCTCCCCTCCAGTTCCCTTCCTTTGACATTGGCTCCTTTTAAATGAAAATATTCACATGAGTGAAAACGATCCGAGGTTACTTACTTCCGAGCTAGTTACATTACATTAGTAATAGTTAGTAGTGTCATCCCAGCAAACTTTAAATACACACTTGTTTTCTCGTTTTAGACTCTGCTGTCTTCCTTCTCCAGTTTTATTATTTGTGTTTGTTGTTTGCTACGCTTCTCTACTTTATTACTTGGTACATGTGTACTTTCAGCACTTAAATCTCAGCTACACATAATATCTGTTATTACTCCACATTCGCTTCGGGTTTATTCCCCACATTACATGTAATTTCAGTCGGATTGGAAATGGAGATTTACCATCAGCTCATATACACCGTACAACTCAGCTTCATAACCTAATGCAAGACATCGTAAACAAGATATACGACATACACACATATTAACCATGTAAACACACACGCCTACATATACCCAAACAGACAAACTCCACTAACAAGCCCGTTTCTCATTTCATTTACTTGTTTTCCTTGGATCACATCACTTCGCATCCCACTTCATCCCATCATTCTCTTCACTTCGCTTCCCTTCATCTACTACCAACTTTTAATACCACAATACACTCTAATACGCAATTCTACATCCTACATCACTGCAAACATTTCAACAGAATTAGGCCACATACCTTTAACATTTTGTTGACGAACCAACAATTACTTACAATTCGTTGTTATTTAAATTCCCATAAAAATTATCCAGTTCTCACAACGAAAATCGTTATTCCTCCACTAGTATGAATTTATTATAATAATATTAGTTTCGCATTAAAACTGTTTCTCATTGTAACAGTATTGTTTTTCCACATATTATTTCGTTATCATTTTTAATTTGTGGAACACCAATTATTTTTGAACTGAAATAAAATTTATACATTTATTTCACATTTTTGCCAAATAGTATTTATTTATAATTCCATGTTTTTAGTATCATATTACTTATTCAGGTTTTCGTACCATAATTAACTCGGGTATTGGCTGTTTTGCAGGGTAACTCTAACTAATAACTGACTTTAGATTAGAATTTACAATGGTTCCGTGTATGTATGGTTAAGTAGTGTTCGGTTGGGTTGAGTCAGGTGGTTCTGTTCTCGTCTAGTGTGGTTCATGATGATGACTATGGTAAACAGTGGGTAGTGCAGATAGAGAATGACAAGAGGAGTAAAATCAAGGCGAGTTGAACGTTGAACCGAAAGAAATTGAACCTTTAGTCGATTTCACAGTCTTGTGCTATTATATTCAAATCTGGGAACCTTTCCTCTAACTGGAAGCCGAGACACATTGTAGGCTGCCTCTTTTGGCAATCTTCTGGATCTGGATTCATAGACACACATGATGACACGAAACATGTATGCGAGCGAGATTTCTTTCAACTGAAATGTTCTGCTCCGTATAACAGAAAAGGGAATCTCTCTATTTCTCATCTTTTCTTGCCATGAATTTTATTCGTTTGGAAAATCGAATATACTGTGCCTTGCCATTGAATTACCATTCTCCTACGTATGTAAAATTGTAAATGCAAAATGCAATGGTAATATGCAATATTTTCGTATTCATTTCTTTAAGTAGATATGTACATGTAGGCAGTAGTTACATTACATGGGAAAAATGGCGAAATGAATGTTTTGTAGATATTGCATGGTTTTCCGTTTGAATATCTGTTTATAAGTATAAAATAATTTCTCAGAGCACAGCAACCTTGCTTTTTAAGTTAGTTTCTCTTTCTTTGAAGATATTTCCCTATAATGTACACTATAAAACCGTTTTCCTTCATCTGCTATTTGCTTTGCGAACTTGAGCTGGAGATTCAGATAAGACCCAACTAATACGTACGTGCAGCATAAAATAACACAACACACGCAGCTACGTATTTATCGGCAATAGAAGCACAACATATACACAACAAACACTCTCATCTCATATTTCGGATTATATGACTCTGCAGTCGTTCTCCGGATTTCTCAACCAGAATTAATCCCTCTACCTCTTTTCCTTCCAAGGAACCCATCTCTCCTATTTTCCTTCAGTGCGTAGCCTAGCACTGAAATCATCTTCACAACGTCTACTTATATATTGCATTACCTGCCTTCTCTCCCGAACAACAATCGGCTCATCACTACATACATATTTACATATTAAAGATACAACAATCTTTTTCTTCCGTTTCTCCAAACCTTTGTATACTTGAGAAAGAAACATAACCCTTTGTGATAGTACCATATATTACTATATAGTACGGATTCCTTTATGCGTGCAATATTAGAAATATCAAAATATTGTAACATCTAGTATATGTCAGTCTCTGTACTATAATTATACCGAATATCCTTATTTTCTTATTATTATTGTATAAAATGTCATCAGAGGATGTATTCATTTCTTATAGTAAAAGTTTTAGTACCTATTCAGTATACTTTGCAATTTAGATAATCCAAATCCCTTTGCTTCTGCATTGTATTGTTGACAGGGCCAACATAATATCCAAGAACGATAAATACTTATACAAAGGCCAAAGGAATAGAATTGATGGATTTTATTTCGCTACGCACAGCAAAATAGACAATGTGGAGCACAAACGGAGTATATCAAAGTACGTTTTCAATTTCCGTATAGACTATTTCTGGATATAAATAGACATTTGTGACTTGTAGTGTATCTTGTGAAAGCTAGCCAGATAAATATTCTACAGGCTGTTTTCATATTTCATGAGGATAATATAGGGAAGAATATGCAAAGATAATATTATTATGACTTTATCTGTTTTCCATTCCTTACGTGTCATATTATTTAATATGATATGAAACTCTAGCTCCCTCCCATCTGCAAACCTACCTGCAACTCTGAAGGGAGTGCAAGTCCTGTAATTTCAATCTCACTCGGATTCCATGGCAAATCGAGTCAACCGAGCCAAAGCAATGCAACAGAAGATGAGATAGTACAAACACTTGAGTCGACACCTACTTTTACTACACAAACGAAACTAACAAACTCAACTCTGTTTGTTATGCAAAGGCAAAGTATAGTTCGAGTTCAGTACACACTAAACTACTACTCTAATGCCGTTACGCAAGCAAAATAACCCGAGAAGGCAATGGAAATATTCCATGTTCATTTAACAGCTTCACCAACACTTCAACCTTTCAGATATGTAACGTCCTAGAACAGTTCAAGTTTCACTTTTATAACTAAAGTCCTTTTTTCGCAGCTGCATACCTTTCCATTTTACATTTGTAACATTCATTCCTTAAAAGAAAACATAGTCAAATATTATGATGTTACGTATTTTACCTAGAATGACAGCAAAATTAATAATAATTGAAAATATTGTATGCCTAATGAACTAAGGATGTTTTTTGACAATAAAGCAGATTAAACTGGAAATTATCTGCAATATTGTTATTAATAATTTTATTTTGAGTTAGTATAATATTTTGAGTATACCTAACCTTGCACTTTAAAAAAATTAGAATATTAAGCCGATTTAAAATACTTTGCAATTGTTTAGTTATGAAAAGGAAATAATAATGCCTGGAGATGGTAATTAAGTAGTAGATAGGATGCATAGTTAAAAACGGAACTATGGAATTAGATAAGAGTGACATAAAGCTGTAAAAGATAAAGAAGTAGTACTAATAATCGGATTAGTAGGGTAATGGGCCTAATTGTGCCTGTAATGGGATGAATTGGTACTGTAGAGGTTCCCATGAAAGGAAGAAGAATAAAAAGTGTTGGGAGACAAGATACTTACCGTGGAAGAGGACCGCGAGGACTGACAAAACTAATGTCCACGTGGGAATCATCTCACAAAGGTACATCTTTACTTCTACTACTTTGCTTTCTCCGCCTCACGTTTCTTCTGTTGTTGTGACTTGTGACTTGTAGTAGTAGTAACTACGAATCTAATGTTTTTCCGAAGTTGGAGAGGTACATTAGTAGTACAATGGAGATACGGGGCAGAATTCTGTTCTTCTGCTAAGTCTTATTGTATTACTCCTATATAGTATTGTATTCGAGTTGCGGAGACTATCGGCTGGGCATTATATTGCATTGAAGAGAGAAACTAAAGTGACACAGAGTGCAGTGACTGAGTTGAGTGGAGTACACTGGGCTCCCGAGTTCTTTTTCGGTTTATTTGGTACGAGACACAAACAACGTGCTGTTGGAGAAATCCACAAATCACGCCTCCTTCTCAGTTCACTTTCATTGAATTCTTTCTTTTCTAAACTGCACCGACTGCCCAGTTAAGTTCATCTGTTTTTTCTTTGCTGTGATGTTTTGTTTTGGTGGTAGTGCTGGTACATAGCTGAGGACTGGAAAGTAGGTTCTGATTTTGGGTTAGTTAGCTTTCTGGTGGAATATAGTGTGTTGATCTCTTTGAGAGTGAAAGAAAATAGAGAGAGGGAAGTACAACAAAGAGAAGTAATAGGAAGGCTAACCTAACACAAAAGTTAAGTACTCTACTTACTTTCAACACGTTAGCCAGAAGTCAAAGTACATAAGTAGCAAAAGAAATACGGAGAAATGTTTTTGGCCCGAGTTGGCGACTTTGGCTGAGAAATAAAGAAGGTGTGGGGAATGCGAGACAGGCAATTTAGCGTTGAAACAAATGAATCACAAATAACCGGAGGAGAAGCTGGAGGAAGGCATAAGAGTTCTTTTTGCGGATGCTTTCCTTTCCTAATAACAATATTGGTTTGACTTTTCTCCAGATCAATTCAATTCACAAGAGTTAAACTGCGAATCGGTTTCTTTGTCTCTTTTCTATTTTCCCTGGATGTATAAGCTCTCATAGACAGACATTCGGAACTGACTCGGATTCAACTTTTATTTTATGCCTTTTCATTCCATTCTCATCTGTCACAGTCTCACGTGGAGAAAAGTGAAATCTAACCAAATAACTGACGCAGGTACGCTGTGCACAACAATACTGCACACAGTAGTTCAATTCAACTGTCACTCACATCAGTTTCTGCCAGCCACGTCACGTCAACTCACATCCCATCAAATCGTTCTTCCACACGTTCCGCACTACCCGTATGTCAAGACAATTTCAAAGTGTCCTTTTGAGTCATTGAGTCCTCAACTATCATTCTTCTTTATTCCCACTTATGCTATTCCACACTCTCACACCAACACTCTTTGATTTCTTTTATTCTACCTCATTGAAGAGGAAACTCGCAGATTCAATGTTCATTTCCGCTCTTCTAATTTTTCTGTCTTTTCACTTCACTTTCCACGAGAATCATTATTTTATACCCATCTTGTCCTTCTTCCAATTCTTCCTTCTCCACCACAATCCTTCAGCAATTAAACCCTAATTGCTCCATTACTCTAAGTAGCTACCATAATAATTCACAACGCACAACTCTTAAATATTCAAATCGACCGAATTAATTCGCAGAGTCACCAGAAACAAGCACAGCCTCCGAAAGGCATTTAGGTTCTCTCTAATAGTGTTGTGGATGGAAGAATTCAGTGTTGTGTTATGTGATGTGAAGAAGCGGACATTGCGTGAGTAACATTTGTATGAGAGCTTAACGGAGGTTGAGACAGACACTTTGAGTGAATGATGAAGAGATGCGGCGAAGATGCGTTGGTGTGCAGGGCAGAGCACTCGTGTGCTGAATGACGGCCGATTTGAGAGCGCGCTTCCACTTGCCTTTAGGACTGAACTCGACTCACAACTGAATCCAACTGAACATAACAAACCCCAAAGACAGAACTCGCACCACACCGAGCAGCAAAGCCAACTCAAGTTCTGACTGACTGACTGAGACTTGCCTACCATTTCTCTGCTCTCTCTACCATTTAGCCCGCATCACATTCACAACTACAATCCACACTCTACACTACTACACACTCAGTCCACTCTATGCACTACGCAAGTGAGTATCACCTATGTATGTATGATATCTCCCGTAATATTATGTAGCAACCCACTACTAGCTTAACTTGGCTTCGCCTGTCTTCCTTAGCTTTAGCTTTGCTTTGCTTTGGTTACTCCAGGATTGCCTCACTTTCGGCTTTGGCTTTACTTTACTACAAGAACATCCATGCCATACTATACATACACAATTCCAGTCGTATATGCTGTAGCCGAACAGTCTGCCTTCCTCCGTTCCTATAATATGTGCATCAACTGAACCGCATGCGATGCGGCTCAGCTTCTGCGACAGCCTTTCCAGTGCGTTACGTTACCAGTTCCAGTTTCCACTACTATGCTTAAAAGAACCAAGTTTCTCTCAAATATGGACATACTCTGTATATCTATGGATGTATCGATATAATAAGTATATTTAGTAGTGCTGAACAGTTTCGTTTTGCTACGATACCAAGTTTTGTGGATTCTGGACTGGATTGGTTATGTTACGTACGTTACTCCACATCTACACACTCTCATCACACATAGTTGCTCATGCTCACAGTTTTATTAAACTATGTATATTATACTACTGAATATACACTAGCTGGTCCTTCCACCACATCTTCCTTCCTACCTCTATCATTATAAAGTAAATAGAAAAGTACAATGCTCCCTTTTCTTGGTCTGCAGGACTGTGGAAATGGGTAACCCTTTAGTAGTTTAGCTGGCCCTGTAGGAAGATTGTGGTTGGAGTCGGAGAAGAAATAATACTTCATCATATTCAATAGAGTCACTTGGATAATCATAACATTTATTATTATTGCGTCGCCTTATCCTCTACGAGACATCATTGATGAGATGAGGATGAACATGCAGGGATTCTACGAAAATTCTTAAGGTTTCTCTTTTATCATTTACTTATTCCAACATCCCAGCCTTAAGTATACGGTACAAGCAGCTCTGCACATTTCTTAAGACTTCAGCTCAGCTGACTTGACTTGACTTGAGCGGTACTTTCTACTATACTTATGTAACATAATAATGTGCCTTAATGTCTCCTCTCTTCATCCTCTTTCATAGTAATTGAGGTAGTTGGGACGAGAGACGACTTCTGTGCATTCATCGAGTTCTTATACGACTCTGAGCAAAATGAGACTACTAAGCAAAACTAAGCTCCCTCTAAAACTAAACCGGACTGAACTAAGAGTATAATATATTCATACACTCTACTATACTAGAACACACATTATAAACACTATCCTTATGCAAATGACTCCCATAAAAGAGAACAACAGTATTATTGTAATTCCTAACCATAATGTACACTTTGGTTTAATTCTGAATGTACGCAAACGGTATTCGAATTATAGATTAACGGATTTGATAAGTGGGAGCAGTAAAACTAGTTTTCTCCTGTTTTTGCACACGGACCGGGAAATGGGAATGGAATAATGATTTAGGTTTTATAATTTGACAGCTAAATGGACGAAGAAAACGTGTTGAGCCGGAAAACGAAATAATGATGTTTACAAATCAATGGGTTTCACTGTTGTGTTGGGGTAGTGAATAGAAAAGAGAAAAGTGAATATGATAATGTGTATTATACTCAGTTGCATTGTATTGTAACAATTGAATTGTTGTTTGTAATGCGAAGATGTAGGGAATTTATTGGGGATATATACAATACGCAAGATAAATGCGAAGATACTTAAGTATAGAAGAAAGCTAGGCACAGGGACATAATAAATAGGAAGGCGAGGAGGAAGAAACGTAGGAGAGAATAGTGATAGTCCCATGTGTATGATATTTGAGGGGAACACGGCCAATAAGTCATGATATGTCAAGAGAAAGAAGACTCAGGAAGGAAATATTGGGAAAAGAGTACTTTGCCTTGCTCTTGCATTCTCTGGGACGAGCAGAGACTGTGTCATGTTATGTTGCTAGTCATAAAGGAGGAAAATATCCCTAGGTACGTAAATGCGTGTGCTGGGTCTACTACTACAAGTTGCACTCAAAATCCGTTCAGTTCGACTCGGAAGGAGAACAGAGCGAATGAGTGCGTCCTCCTCTTGTACATATCAATGAATGAATGAGAGGAATGAGAAAAATCGCATGGAAGATGAGGGTGAAAAGAAAAAGGAAGGGAGCACACCAAAGTGATTTTAGCCTCCAGCTCAAACTCAAGTCAGTTCAGATGATCCCTCAGTCAAATAAGCCGTGCAGTTTAGTTTCCATGTATCTTCCAACCTCCAATGCTCAAACTATCACGAATTCAACTTTCTGCTGAATTCTGTCCATGTTCCACTTATATAGGTATATGGAGTCCAAGGAAATACTCAGTTTAAGCCAAACATTAAAAACTATAGGTACGCTTAGAGATTTACTTTTTATGAGTATGCAGTATATGGGTAATACCCTGCATTTATATGTATAGTGTATGGTGACTGGTGACTATTCCAATAGAAACAAAACCAAACCAATTTTAAATAGTTACATTATACGTTTTCATTGGTCCTTCGACTCGGTTCGGTATGTTCTCCTATTTAGCCCCATAAGATATGACTGCTGAAGGTTATTTGACATCACACTTGGTTTCTCTATGAACTATATGCACCTTATGTGGAACTTCATAAACTGGTTAAATGTAAGAGTTGGTGTAAGCGGGAGAATGACAGACAGGAAGGAACTTTTTCTTTAGAAGTCTACTATGAGTGGAGTTAGCACTTTATTACAGTTTTGCTATACGTAATTTATTGGTTGCCTTTATACTACTTTTTGGTTTATAGGTATCCATATATGGGTTTTTTGGTATATGGACTAAACCAAAAGTTGGTAGAGGCACCAGGACTCTTATGTAGTAATACCACTATGCTTAGACCGGTATATGAATATAGGGAGATGTGCATTAGAGAAGATCCGATGATGAGTCACCAATTACATTAGGGCTAACGTAAAACTCATATAGTAGGCGTAAGTATAATATTAAGGAGACTAGTAACTCTTAGTTATTTAGTAACGTGAGTTGCGAGAGCTATGATCAAAATTTGGGAACATGATAATCCCATTGTTCAGAAAATGGATTTTTATCTCTTACCACCTTGCTAATGCGGAGCCTAATACTAGGGCTAACGGGAACTACAATTGATATAGTTAATATAATGGTCTGTTGACTTTGCTCCTTTCTAATATGATATTCGGTTCCGTTAACATAGAATACGAGATAATTGATACAGTAATTTAACTATTGGCTGTACAATCCCCATAAAGTATAAGTAACGTTTCCTTCATTTCACTTAAGTTCTCTTGCTGCACATAAATCGTGTATAGCTCTGCTGGTATACTGCATCCGTATTTATCACGTAATATGGGAGACCATCCTCTTTTATTTATTCGTTAGTTGCTCTTCTATTTGTATTTTTTAGGAAAGAGTTCTCTAGACGCTCTGCTTGGCGAGAATCTTCTCTACTCTGGACATGGTTGGCTTCGGTCTGGCTCCTCACTCGCCTTGACTTGACTTCAGTTGACTCGACTTGACTTTGGCTCCGCTACAATAATGCACTGCAGTACACTTTCTATCTATTTTATCTATTTTGCAGTGTAATGCTCTTTGGGCTTTTGTTTCTTCGTTCTATTTCAGTTAGTTTTACGGGTTTCACTTTCATGACTTGCCAGCGTCCATTGTCTCACTCCACGCTTTGCTCTCCCCTGTTGACTGCTGCCAATGTCAAATGTCAGTTTGAGTGCACGCACTGCTGCATTTGATATTTCACTTGCATTGCATTACTATACATTGCGTCACTATACCACTACTATTTACATAGCACTCTTTTAATCCAATCTTTTAGACATACCTACCTACAACACCGCAACTAGGTAATACAACCTTCCTAAACAGTATTATTTTACTAAAATATAAGGACAAACTAACCAGTTACCATAATATACTGAAATTCTGAACCCTGCTCTAGAATAGAACAACAAAGTATACAATTCAAGGGAATTTTATTACTTTTCATTGTACTGCACCAAAGGAAGTGTGCACGGAGCACAGTATACCTAACAAGTATATTATTATAAAGTCAAATCCAACCTACTCTATAATCGTAAAAGTATATTTCACATTATAAAAGCAATATTATGCACAGAGTTACATTTAAGACTCATTAACGTTTACTACTTATAGTTTACCCTATACATTGTTTCAGCAGTTTATTTTATATGTAGTTAATAGGTGCATAGAATTTATTGTTTCCAGCTTCGTGTGGTATGGCGTAGTGTGTAGAGTTATGCGATATTCCCCATTGCAGTACACTAGTATTACTAATAGGAAAAGGGTAGCACTTTAAGTCGACATTATGTACAATGTATTATAACAAGGAGTAATTCCATTTATTTTACAGTTAATAAGTATAATATATCTGCTTTCATGTATTATTAAATGCACATGTTAACAATAGGTAAAGGTAAGCCATATGTTAAAGTCTCTCGGCTGCTGCTCCATACATTTCATTGAACCATGTACATGTCACAGCACGCGGTGCAAAACAAACTCTACACGGTACACTACACGTTATTACAATTTGGGAAATGCCGTAATAATGCCAAAGGGTCAGTTTACGTCCACGTACCGCACCACTCATTGTCAATTCTCGTCATTCACTCCAACTCCCACATAATGTATTAAAACAGTTGCACAGCCAAATGCAATTGACACGGAAGCCAAGTCAATTCCAAACCTACCTACCATAACTCCAGTCATCTTATCGTGTGTCTGCATTCTGTAGCTGTCCGACAGAATTTAGAGATAACAATAACAATATCTTAATAAATACAATATTACTAAAACTATGTATACCTAGATATTTTATTTATTTCTATTTATAATATTAACGAATAAGTTTTCGCATAGAGTATTACTAAAGGTAATAAAAATTGCATGGTCACAATAGTTGTCATATTAAATGATTTCAAAATTGTGAAACTAAAGTATCAAGTTTCCTAGGAGGGAAAAGAAACTTTTGATTGGTGGTTGGTTGGGTTGAAGAATAGTGGAAGTGAGAAGATGCGAAAGGAAAAGGAGTTATAAAAAATACGCACGATTTTAGCTGAGGGCCAGGCTGAAAGAAATGTAAGAGGACAGGAGGACAGAGGAGAAGTGGATTTGCTAGGCTTGACTACTTCTGATATTATGTTTCTGTGAATGTGTACGTAGATAGGTACAATAGAGGCGTATGAAATAGAAGTGGATTGAGAGTGTACACAAACGGACCGAGAGATGTAAAGGCGAAAGGGCAAAAAGAGGAGAGCTGAGGAGTAGGTAAGAAAGAGCAGTAACTTTTGTGTGTAGCACGCGACAAATAATTTGAGGAGGACCTGAATGCCCGGAGCATCGGTCCGTATCCGATTTCCAATATGATGTTGTTACTGTTGTGTGTAGGCCCCTGGACTCTGGATTGGGATCTCTGGACAGACTCTCAACTCTGAATTGCTATTATTGTATGTGACCCTTGCTTTCCCTTCCTTCCTCTCTGCCTCCCAGTCCTCTGTCTTGTCTCTTCCCAAGAATAAGCCATTCATTCAATGAAAACCTACAACATAACACTACACCAAATAACACAATACCAGACCATAATGCAAGAGACCGAGGAGCCACGCCAGCCAATACGCCACAAACAACTCAAAGAACCGTTTTCTTATTCTTCATCCCAGTCCCGGATTCATCTTCCTCCGTCCCTATACTAAAGCACATAACTAACCTCTGTTTTTCTACAACCCTTGTTTTCCTTTCAATACTACCTACCTTCTAATGTACTAGTAAGCATTTCTCAAGTGTAACAGTAGTAATAAGGGATATACTCCGTATATTATTACATCCAATGTGAACATGACATCGCATACTTCTTGTATTAGAGACAGATCATAGAATGGCATGGGATTCGCTTAGATTTAGAGTTTAGTCCAAGTAGATATATTTCATATGATACAATACAGAGTATTTTACTACTCTCTGATTGTGATCGTGTCATGTCAGGGAGTGTGGCGTGTTATAAGGAGACCGGGAAGCTACTACAAATGGGAAAGGCCAGGCCACCCTCAAATTCTGTATGGGATTCGGATTACATTTCATGAAAAGGAGGTGAACCAATATAATTCATAAGAAAATGAAACCGGAGAGACGTGTTTGGACTTCTTTAGTGCAAGGAGAAAGGGGCTCAGGGCATATCCACTCTAATACAGATGTAACACTACCATGTACTACTTTCAATGTCTGTATTACATACAGAATCCAAAACTAACTAATATTGCCGAAAATTCATTTCGCCAGTCTATGTACATAGGTGCAAACACTTTCTATTCCTCAACGCTTAGTCCTTCCTAAAACGAAGCAAAGATTTTCAGTAAAATGTCCCAAGATTCGTACAAACAAACAGTAGTAATAATGCACTAACAGTTTCTTAGCACAATATCAAAGAGATATCTTGGTTTACCATGGTTCTACTTTTATTCCCGTTACCAATCACTGTTTTCATTTATTGCAGAATATAGTATTCAGAATTGTCTTCTTATCTCTAAGAATCGCCTTATCAATGCATAAGCAAACTGTAATATAATACTACGCAGGTATATCATTTCTTATGATACCCTAAACAAAACGATTGAATCTAAGATTTTCTGGATTTGGAAGAAGGGTTTGTGTTGTGTTGTCGCTACTGTTCTAACCCATGTATTGTTTCGAACAAGTTGTCGAGAAAACTTTTATAATCCTTTGAGTCTAAGTATATTATTATTGCAAAAATATTGAGAAAAGGCAAAGTTCCAGATAGTCCAGCTAAACAACTAAATACCCGTACCTTCCAGTCAGAGCAATAGTTAATACTTATTCTTTTTACAGAATTTAAACTTTCAAGATTGTTTTTGGGGAAAATTTTGCTCCATAGCCATGAATTGCTACCTCACAGACCTTATTCATAACGTCACATGCTTTCGAGTTACCTAATTTGCTTATAATAACTAATTTGCGATTGAGATGAAAATCACAGTTGTCGCTATCGTTGTATTTGGTAATTTCGATTTTGTTCTTTTGAAAATGGTTTTCTCATTGTGTAGTAAAATCTTTTTCCAAAAGGATTAAAAAAATATTTTTCTCGGCAACTCTTCAAAACAATATCGGCATAACTCAACACGTCTTGGAAAGAACGAGGATACAAATAAAAAATAGAAAAACATGGTAAACTGGAACTTATAGATATATCTTTTTTCATACTGCACAATATGCATGCAGATTATTCATTTAACTCAGGATTAGGGATAGAACATGATTTTTTAGAGAACTTTTTTATGTAAGTTTAATTTTCCATGTGAGTAGAATATAGTGTGTAGGTAGAGTAACAATCTCATTGTCAATCCGTAGTGATATTACGTGCTAGCTACTAGTATTTTTTGTGATGATTTCTTATGCGATAAAAAAGAGGAGGGTAAACTAGAAACAGAAAGTAGAAATACATTTATGGTGGACGAGTGCAGTGCATAGGATTGGGAGTGAGCATGTAGGGAAATGTGTAGGTTTCCACGTACATGTGTTTTGGCAGTGTGACATAGGTAGGAATGTAGAGAACTATCATGACTGGTCTGGTGTGCCCTGCAATATTAATATTTCATATGAAGAGAAATAATAATACTAAGCACGCATTTAGTTCCAGATCTTGCTCTGATATTTACTTTTGACTTTTCTTATTATGGTGTAACTGATTGCTGCTAAAGGTAGCTAAGCCTCGCAGTAAGTAAGTAACTAACTAGGAAAGTGAAGCGAGTGAAAATATACAGACATGAAAATAAGTACGGTTTTTATGTGACACAGTGGAGAAGGAGAAGAAGAAATAATGAAATACTAGCAGAAGAAAGGAATAACGTAATAATAAGTATGCTAACAGTTCCTACTGAGGGCTATATGGGTATGGGCCAAGAGTAATATGTGAAGAAATGGTGAATTTTGATTTTTGAAAAATTCATCAGACGAGATCCCCGCTGAGATGGAGATTAGGCATTGTGGAATAATACGAGTGGAGAAGAAAGGAGAATAAACTGTAAAGTAAAAGTCAAGTCAACTGTATTCCCTTTCTCTCTTATGTACGGAGCACGCATGTTTAAGTATTTCATTTTGTTCTCTATCATATCATACTTATGTAACTAAGATATTATACAATACACTTATCCTCCATATATCAACCATATTTCACGACATTACTAATACAACCGTTCTATTTTTGTGGAGCAGTTCTTCAGTTTGGCCGAATGGTGAAAATATGACATGCATACAGTTACTACACTATATTGTAAATGTGTTGTATATATGGAGAGTAAGTGGGAAAAGGTAGTTTCCTCTTTATGCTTTGACTACACACTCAACTCCACTCAAGTGAGTTTCAAATCTGGAAAAATCCTGCGGTGTTGTTAAAACAGCTATTGGAATATAAAATACCATAAAAACGAGAAGGAAGGAAAAAAGTAAGATATGCATGCAACCTATTCTCTTCACACTGGAAATCCAAAGGGATATACCGAACCAAACCTGTTTGTAAGTAAGTTTGTACTAAACGCTAAAGTATTCATACTACTTACAATAATATAAGGGAAGTATACAGTGTGTTTTGAGTTAAAAGAGTCTTTGCGTAGATTTTGTGTCAGAAGAGAGACGTATGTTATGTTATAATGCATACCTGTCTTTGTGTATTATGTGTAAATACCTACATATATTATTACATATGCGTTTACTCCTGGTATTAAGTACAATAAAGCGTATAGAGAGCACACATGGTTATATTTACAAAGAAAATGTCTGGAAAGGAACGGGAAGCAAGGTAAAGTAGGCAGGAGAAAGGAAAAAAGACGTACAACATGAATAGTTGTAGTGAAACGTGGTAAACTGAAGTCTGGCAGAAAAGGAAAGCCATCGAGAATATAACTGGAACGAAAGTAGAGGAAAACACGACATTGCTCGGTTTAATCTCCGAGAAATCACCATATTTCATTCTGCTCTCCTGTACTCACCCCTTTCCTAAGAATTCTCAACTACACCACACATAAGTAAGTTACGTTCATTCTCCTCTACTTCCACCAAGCCCTGTGTTCCTAGTCATGCAGTATTATTCTTTGTTAACTTAAGGCTACTACTGTAAAATGAAGGCACTACTACTGTCTGCACAGTAACTACCACATAAATAGGTTCACATATTGTATGTATTCGCCTTTCCCTGTCATAACACAAAAATAGAGGCTAACCAAACCAAACAACTTTTTCCAATCTCTTCCCGCCAAAACGATACCAGAAATTGCACAAGTTTTCTCTAAAATCATGATCTAATGCTTTGGCAAGACTTTCCTTCCAACTTTACGCTCTTCCTCACCTACATATCATTTTTATAAACAAACTTGCACCATCCGCATGTTCGACCATAGGTAGTTATTACAATCTTAAGTGTGGTTAGTCTTTCTTCACGAAAATGAACTTCACACAACGCAGAAACACACTGGTACTCACATAAACCCATAAAATCAAAAAAATCCTCTACACATTACAAAACAGAAATAAAATTGCCAACAAAAAATATAAGCAGTCCAGAATGAAATATTACGTAACCAATTCTCAGTTACTTGCAGTTTGTTAACTTGGCCGAACACCCCTTCAATTACTGTCATCCTTTAAACACAGAAATCAGTATAACATCTTTAGGACTCGGCTCACCCTCACCCTTATCCAGAGATCTGTCTCGGGGGAGATATCTTAAGAAAGCTGTTGTAAATCCGCCACCCTTTATAAAATCCCAGTATTTAATTTAATCGCATTTTATTACGACTAATGTAGTTTTTGTTACGGACCATTTGAGCTACGTAATCTATCTATTCAAATTAGGACAATGTTCACGCAAAACAAATGGAGGTTTACATTACAACGAAATGCAATCGCACATTTGTACTCGAACCTATGTTCATGTTGAATGTTTTACACAAAGTAGCTATGCATGTAGACTGTGGAGTGTGCAGTATGCATGGCTGTATCAGAATGTACTTATTATGTAGTGTCGGAGTAATTTTGATTTGATTTTTCTGTGTAGGTACAAACTAGTGAGTAACTTTTCATGTTAAGAAGGGAAATGTAGCCAAGCGGAATGTAATAAAACGAAGGATATGATATTTATATGTCCCGTGAACGAAAAGGATTCAGGTGGAGATAGGAAACACAAAGAAGTATGAATAGAAATACGTCAGGAGTAGATTTAGAACACATGCCACATATACAAAGTATAAACACAACATATGCACTGTAAATAATATAAATAGTGAAACAGGTATAGTTTAGCAGTGTGTGGATTGTGGTTGTAGCTGGTCTAGGCAGTTCGTTTATTGGAAACGGAAATTTGTCGGAGAGGCAGGCGGGCTCTAAAGTCGGTTTCGTGCCACTCTCTTATCTTGGCCGAATGCTATTACTACTCTTGTTGATTACGACCTACGGAATGTCATATAATTGACACAACTGTATAATTCTTTTCACAAATACCTGTTCTGATCGTTTTACACACAAGATATGTTTCATTACTATTAGCATGTAATAGGAGGATTAGCACAAGCAAGGCAACCAAACCATCCGAGATAAGAATGGCACGCCTCGCACAATTCCCTCTCCACTATTTACATACGACCCAACGTAACCTCCACCTTAGTTCCACTTGTCCCAATTTTATAGTCTCTGTTCCCACACGCTTCCCTATCTCTTCCAAGTCTCCTTCTCCCACCACTCCAGACAAGTCATAACACAATGAGTTTAATTTCATAATATTCTAACAACCCTGTTTTGTACGTACGTCTCTTTGTATTAACATACGAGTAAACAATTCAATTCTAATTTTAAACATTACTTGCTTCCACAGTACAGAACACATGTACTATTTTGTGTGTTATTTCCATTGCATGTTTATTATTACTCGTGTTGTACTTTTTTCTCGCTTCTGTTTCTGTTTATTAGCTACCAGTGAAACTGAACTGCAATAATAATAATAATATGTAAGTTATATTGTATAATGCACATGTGTAATGTAAAGAATCTATAATACGTGGCTAAATTACCAGTAATGCCTGTAATATAGGTATAAATTGTAGTTTACGCAGTTTGTGGATGCATGCGGTATACAGTAGTGGGAGAGGAAAGGTATAAAAACGGTGCATAGGCCCTGGGTTGGGAAACGGATGTGTAATATGGAAGTGACTGAAAGTGAACTGAACTCACATCACATCAGTTATTCACTATAAAAAGGCGAACAAGTTTTCCATTCCGTTTAGCTCCATTTCTTAGCTATTGGGTTGCATATTGCATAGCACACTTGGGCTTACTTTACCTAATGTTGCTTCCTTTACATACATCCTTTGGTTTCGTTTGACTTGCTTTCACCTTTTATTATCCATACATAATAAAGTAAAGCACACAGGGGATTTGGATCCTGAGTTTGTAGCACCTTCCTACATATTCATCTTCATTAAAAAACAGAACTGCCTTTCCTATGGCTATGCAATATATAGTACTTAGCAAATAGACCCAGCTCAACCAACCACCTACATGCACACTTACTTAATACTTATTACAATGTAATGGGTGCCTCTACTTGTGTTTCCAGAAAAGAGTAGTATTTAAGGAATTCAATGCACATGCACATTATTTAAGTACCTCTGTCGCTACTACGTGTAATAACCAACTATCCCTCCCAGGAACATGCTATCCAAACCAAAACTACATGGAAAACTAAATAACACAAAGAAATCAACCATCCTAACCAATCAACTCCAACTTTCAAACATGTCATGTCCTGTAATAAATGTATTATGTGTAGGTAGTAACAAACAGTAACCTTAACCCAATAATACTCATAATTCTCTTTAAACATACTCAAAAACCCTCCTGATGATTCATCACAATAATTCACAATTCACTCCACTCCACTAGACTACAATTATTGATACTTTTCCTTTTTCTATTTGTTTAAAACGAACTCAATGTTTATTGTTTGTTCGTTAGCTACTTCTAGAACTCATCCTATACACAGATAAGGTTTCTTTTATGGATACAATTAAAATTAGAAAAAACTCATGTGATGTTCCATGCCTCCGTGGAACAACAATCCTTATTTAGACTTACGTAGACCTAACTAACTAGCTCTAGCAAAAAATACAAACAGGTAATATTAATGTATTTGAAAGCATATCTCTTCTGTTTCTGTTATGGATACAAACATTCGAATCAACTCAACAACGATGATACATGAGACAGGAGCATCCCGTTGTTTTCTCGAATGGACATGTTTTTTCAACTTATTATAACAATACTAATACTGGCATACTAAATGTATGTTTGTCTTCTCAGCTACTACTACGTCGTTGGTTTCTGCTTTTAATAGTAATTACGACCACGACAACTCTATTAAATATTGACGTCATTAACGAACTTGAGTACAACAATTCGCCACATCATTCAAGATTGAAGAGGCGTCTTATTTCTACTGCGCACATAAGTATACATTACATGAAACCTTTACATTTTCAAACATTCTGAAATGGAAATGCAATATTAGCCTTATTTAACCCGTAAAATTCAATACTGTGTGCTAGCTTCTTGAAAAACAATAACTAGTAGAGCAACTCTACTTATCATGTTCCTGGTAACCTAATTGCACTTTTAGTTTCCCGAATCTACCATCTAACATGTAAAAACTTCCATGGCTCGAATTTTGTATGTAAGCTAAGTAATGTAATTGAAATAAAAAACTACAAGTTACTAACAACAAACAATGGAAATGGAATAAGTTTATTTACATGTTGTGCCCACTCATAGTTGACAAAGACATACACTGCAAATGCAAAACATACGAGATCCCTATAGTAAACTTTGGAAACGCGATGCAACGTGAACATTAAATTTCAACCTACTTTCCATATGTCACATTGCAGCTTTCGTTTTGTGTCCTCTTGTTTACATTACCTCAGTTCAATTACAAAAGTATTATTAGATAAATACACATGTAGGTACATAGAATGACCAGATTCATCCCCATCAACAAACTTGTTTACAAAGTATGCACTTTATATGTATCATATCTCGTTTCTCAAAATTATGTTCCTTTACATCTGGTGATCATATAAAATATTTTTAACTCTTACGCAAGTAATCCCATTGCAGATGTGCGCTACATCTTTTCTATATCCAATAAGCGACCGTCTGTCCGTTTGTCCGTCCTTCACCGAATAGAACTCCGGAACCTGACCACCCAAAATTAAAATTTTGGTGTCTAACTTTGTAGAATTACCTGTAGTTGCATCAAACCTAATTTCATGTCCATACCTCAATTCCTTCACTGATTAAAAAATAAAATAACTGAAAAATACACGATTCTGGGTAAAGTGAGACGCATTACGCAAAACCCAAGGAGTGAGAAATCTGAGAACATGTGCTGCATTCAAACAACAAGCAATAGCCATCAAATTCCAATTCAGTCCCACGCTCTACTAACTCCATTATCGTTGCCTTCGTTGCCAACTGTTTCTCTTGGCGTTTTTAGCCACTTTTTGGAACTTTTTCGTTTGTCCACATTGTCCAGTCACTCCTGTCTCCTGTTGTCGTCGTCATCATCATTTCCGTCAGTGTCAATGTTCCAGCGACTTCAAATGTTTGATTTTTATGGAAACTGCATTTACGATGGGAGAATATTTTCTCTTAAAGAAGCTGCATTTACGACGGGAGAATATTTTCTCTTAGGGAAGCTGCATTTACGACGGGATAATATTTTCTATAAGGGAAGCTGCATTTACGGCGGGAGAATATTTTCCCTTGGGGAAGCTGTCTTAGGGAAGCTGCATTTACGACGGGAGAATATTTTCTCTTAGGGAAGCTGAAGAATTTTTTATTTTATGGACACTACTTACGACGGTTTTTTATGGGAACTGCACTTACTACGGGAATATTGTTTTCTTTTATGGGAACTGCATTTACTACGGGAGATTCTTTTATGTATAGGAACTGCATTTGCGATGAGAGAATTTTGTCTTATAGGTAACTGTAATTACTATGCTACACAAGGACAATGGCCGTAGGACACATCCTTTAAAGCCATAACATCGTTTTGAATTCTAGACCCTAAGGCAATTAATTTATTCAACAGACACACACACACTTTTTGGTTATTTTTTTGATTTTGTGACGGGCCCGTCCGTGTGACGGGCCCGTCCGTAGGACGGGTAATTTTCTAGTAATAAAATAAAGGATTGCAAAATATAATAAAGGTATCTGTATAAAGCTTTGGAAATTATTAGCGTTTCCCTTGGATTTCCAAATCGTGTGGCCACTACTGTGCATAACATTTAAGTTGAATTTAGGAAAGTAGTGGATACGGGAATGGTATTTGTATAAAAGGTGTTTAAAGAATAGATGTTCCGTGTGTAAGCATATTTGATTGAAAGATAAAGGGAATTTGAATGGAATCTTTTCGTGTTTGTATTTATTTTTGTGGAGAGCCTAGCGACTGTCTCAACATTTTCAAGCATCTGCAAAGCACACAAGCAAGAAAACACACGACACCGACACGCTCGTTTCTGTAATGTAATTCATAGCGGACTGTTGTGTAGCGTGTTGAGGTGGACAACCCTACAAGCATGAGTTCCATATAAACTTTGTTTAGCTTTCGTGGATATCTGTTTCTAATGCACACACAGCACGTAGTACGGAGCACAGCAAATAGAAGTTAGGGATATGAAATTGAATTGTATTATTTGGAGAGTGTAGCATAGGAGTAGTTTACTCCTTAGAGCGTAAAGGTGCTAGGTGTGAAGAAGCAGATGTTATTTTAGGAGCTCTGCCTGTGCCTCTCCTTGCTGTGACAATTCTATCAATGTGTTTCGATTTGTTTACTTTACTTATACAGATATTAGATCTAGTGGCAGTGACAGAGAGAAAGAGACAGAATCCACACCAACAACCAAGCCATGAGAAAAAACTTAACTCAACTGCACGAACGACACTGTCAACCGTGTAGTTGTCTTCATTTCTCTATTACAAATAGATTGGGATGGCAAAATTCGGTTTCCACTCCAATCTTCTTCCCAGGCCCAGCTAGCCTTACAAACGCTCTTTTTCATCTTTTACACTAAATAAATTTATAAGGAAAACGAAATTGTAATCTGCTAGAGAAGAGGGAAACTGCTATCCTTATCAAAGTGGCGATGGTTCGGCCGCCGGACCAATTCGGCCGAGATGAAAAATTCGATATTTAGTGCAGCTGATGTAAAATGAAGCAAAATGATAGTAAAAATCGAGAAGGGATAAGGAATACACGGCCAATGGAGATATTACTGCTATCCGCACCATATATTTATTTACCTACATGTAGATATACGTAATATTGTATATACGTATTTCCAAATCTGAAAACTCTACCAGACTATTGAGACTCTCTGTAAAATAAAATAAAGTAAAAGAACACGAGGAAGGGTCGAGATGTCGAGAATGATCACTTGAACTGATTCGGGGCAACCGTGTTCATTTCACGATGCCTGACCAGAAAAGTCACGAGTATGAAGCAATAGGGTATAGACAGAGCTATAAATAGGAACGTAACTCTAATAAGTGAAGTGAAATAGAATCTGCCCACTTACAATTAGGAAATAAAATAAGTCTACCTAGTTGTATGTCCATCCATCTGTCCTAAATCTTATCTTGATAGAAAATTTGATTAGCATTCTAGTGCCTACTACATGTAGAGAAGTACTTACGGGGTAGAGCATAAGTGCAGATGACTATGAAGTATAACAGTTGTTTGAATCACCCTCAGTTGGACTTGCAGTTGGACACTCGTGTTGTGTTGTGTTCGTGGACGGAATACTTACTAATAGCACGTTGACAGTTTGTCCTACGCAGTATGCTCGTTTTGTGATGTACGACGTCTGCTATCTGCTACATAAGGTGCAAGATGACTCCATCGCGGACAAAAACTCTCCCCTCAACTTCTATCTACATTACATGTACTAATTGAAAACACCAATTACAGTTTGACCAACTGAAGTGAGTGAGATACGGATCGAATTAGACAACTGTATCTTTCTGAGATGTTACGTAATATTCCATATCGCTTCTGACTTGTGACACACCGTCATCCATTAAATTTCAAGTTTCCCGTAACCATACCCTATACTATCAAGTATTAAATTACTTTGGTGGAAACGTATCACTATCACAGCCTTACGTGTGGAAAATGCAACCATACATAGCAAAGTACCGTACTTTAGTAGTCTGACATGTAATATGAAAACTAACCAAGCCTAACTGTCATAACATGTCATGATGGTAATATTATAATTATTATACTTGTTAATGGTGTATTTTGTTTCTCAAAACTTTTAACTTGCTACATAATGCTAGTATACGAATATCAAGTTTAAAAAAGCACCTGTGCTGAAATGAAACAGGAAAAAGTGATGTTTTGTACATATAGGAGGATTTTAGTTGGAGTGCTAACTGGATGTGCCTAGCACAACTAATTGCATATGTAGGCTGAATCAGCTAGGACATTGACAATGGTTATCCTGTTTGACAACATTAGATGAGCTGCTTAGTGCATAGATCTAAGCCTGAGTCGAAACAGAAATGTAATTTCGTTTGAGTAGATAACTCGCAATAAGGAAATAAATAAATTCCAGGGCCTAACTAAAGGAAGTGGAGGGAGAGAAGGAAAGTTCAAATGTTTATATTTAATAGTCGTGGATCCAAATTCAAAAGACCTTACGATAAATAAGGATTTGTTTGTGTTTTGCATGAAAGGCATAGCGTGCCAAAGAAAATGACTGGATTACATTTACAATGCAATATTATATTGAAATTGATGTGATGTGTGTTGTGTGTGAGCAGCTTGCTTACGTACTTTGCTTTATTTTCATAGTTTACTTATCTTTCAGTACTCACTCAGAACAGAGCAGAGCAGAGTCAGGGAGAAATGCACAGAGTCCAAACTCCACGCAAGCAAAGCACGACTTGATTCTCCAGCAATAAAACCAACCAAAGTAGTATATGAGAAATATATGCAATTCATCCGTCCATGTCCGTGAGCGTTTTCAATTTGAGACCGGAAACTTGTCCAGGCAGCCAAATGAGATTGACAAGCAGAGCAAGCTGCGCTCCTCTTCTCCACTAAACTTCTGCTACAACCTTCTCATCTCCTTTACTTTTAGTACATGTTTATGTAATGCATACATACGTGGTACAGTCAAGTACACTGCAACTGCATGCTCATAGATGTTCATCTCTCGCCAGCAGTTTATTCTTGCAGTCTCTACCAAATCTATATTTAAAGTACCTACACTGCAATATATTACCTACACAAACAATATATCATGTTCGTGTGATGCAAATAGCGTTTGATGAATGGTACATGTAAAGTTCGCGCATATAATATAAATAAACGCATACTTCTATAAAATAACTAGACCAAAAGTACATTTTCCCGTCCATACTGATTACGTTTTCACAGTAAATCATAGAAACCATTACTTTCTGCAACAATATCGGTAACAAAATTTAATCATTATTATAAAGGTAGTGGAACGCTGATTTATAAAATTTTCAGGTTGTCCGTGTGTCGGCGCTATAACTTTAGGAAGTGTTCAGATATATTTCTCCCAAACTTTAACTATATTTTGTGCATCTAGAGTCTAAAGATAGGTCAGCATCGATCCGACCTGTTACCTCTTCAGACTAAGAATTCGAAATTTGAAAAATGCAAGTCTCGTAGACCATATTAAATCCCTCGATTAATTCACCTGTACGCAGTATTTGTGGAGAATAAATCTGTAATTAAGCCACGGCAGACTTGCCAAGTAGTTCCGGTACTTTTCTACACTCCGCATTGTAGTGGTTTACATTGAACTGCACTACGGTGTAATTGTGGTGTACTGTGTGTTGAGTTGAAAGTTGAAATACAAAGGTATTTCTACTTTAAAAATGTTATATACGCGTGTAAACCAGACAAACATCAATTTTACCTCCTGGGAATGATTTAATGTGATGCAAAGCAACAAAATGAGTAAAAAGAGGATCTACCTTAGGAGATGGTATATAAAACCAACTATAAATTCATTTCCACCTACAGATGAAGAGAGTGTGTTGTGTAGTGAGCGACCTACTTACACCAGAGGGTAGTACGTAAAAAGGTTTTATTGTGACTTTGGTAAATATAAACTGGAGCAATATCTATGTACACAATGGTTTTAGTAATATAGAGATGCAAAGGAATATTGAGTGATGCAGACAGTGGATGTTGGGATGTTTGGAATGAAATAAATAGTAGATCAGCGAAAAGTGAGGGAAGTCAATACCCTGTCTATCTAAACCTTATTTCTTAGGGACTGGAGGAGTAGAGAGTTGGAAGCAGACGGATGGATATCTGTGAACAATTCACGAGAGAAAAAGAGTGAGAGGTGAATTCAATAATAGGAATGAGATTCCGAGTTTTTTGAAGCATACGTGATGGCGAATGCGGAGCAGAGCCAGGAACAGAGAGAGCCATCCACAACGATCACCAAACCATTCGACTGTACAAACGAATTAGATGCAATAGCACCCTCAATAATTCCCTCTATCGTTCCACTCCCACTGTCCTTTCTCCAGTCAACACACCAGTCACTATTCCACAGAAAACCAATACAACACGAGTAAATACACATTGTTATGTATATATTAGACATAGATATTAAACCAAACCACCACTCCTACATTCTACAATCTGCATTACACAACTGTCGACTCAAAACAACCTTTTTCTCCTCTTACCCTGCAATATTAGCAGCAGAAACGAAACAGCAGCCGCCAGGATGCTCTTCGACTTTTCTAGTTCAATATGCAAAATACTTTCATGCAGTTATGTATACACGGAGATATCTATAGCTTTCCGCTCTGTGCGAGTTTGAAGCGTAAAATGCAATATTCTACTACATACACCACATTGTGTCATTGGTATGCATGCATTTAAACATTCAAGTATTAAATTTTACTTTCTATGTACTGTCTTTCTCATCCTGTCCATATCAGTTACTCGGTACACAAATACTACTCTGTTTTTACTAGCACCATGGTGTACCGTTTACCTCGGAGTGCCCATTGATAGCAAAGTTTATATTATACTAGCGTAGAGAAATAGGTATTGCATGTGATTGTATCTGTAGGTACATGTATGCAAATTTGGTTGTGTTCATTTCGAATGGGTAGTGAAAGTGTATCTTACTGTAGCAGAGTACAATAAACCTCTGGCCCTTGTCCACTCTTGATATTATAGAGAAATCGATAGAGACACAAGAATGTTATGGATTAGCCGAGATAGAGATGCAGAAATAGCAATTGTACTACTAATTTTATCTGTTCCAACCTTTAGACATGAAGGATAGAGGAGAGACTACAAAGGAACACTTCCAGTCCAGACTGTCTCAGTTTTCGATTATGTAGCGTAGACGTGGAATTCCGAGTCCAGGTCAGGAAACCAAACCAGTGCAGTGAGTCGGACTGAATCAAACATGAAATGAATTGTACTAGTAAATACTATACACTTCACTACACTTTTCTATTTCTCATTTCAGTCTAAATATCTAATTTTCTCTCTTCTCCGGCTATACGAGTGCATTTTATAGTGGAGTGTCTAGGCCTCCCGTCTAGAATCCTGTCCAGTATACAAATTCAGTAATGTATGCTATCAATTGTCAGTCGTGCACTTTGGTATGATGGGCACGACAAAATGAGGACAATTGTGTTGCTTGGAATTTTTATTGTGTTCCGACAAAATATATCCACTCTCCAAAATACTCTCCTCAACAGCCAAACGAATGAAACGGAACAGCCCATGGAAATCCTAAATACATTTGCTGTCTACTGTTCCACTTATAAACATTGCCCTGTCCCTGTCTCATCCAAAATTCACTTGCTTATTACGGTTTTCGCGTGACAGGTACAGATAGCAGCTACTTATACCATTAGATTAGATTGCCCAATACTTACTCATATCCGTTAACCTGTGTCCTCAAATCTATTTCCTTCCACCACTACCAAACACTACATTCCTCTAAATAAATATTTGCTCTATTAAGTCTAGTTAAAATGTGCAAAAGATAAACAATGATAAAACCACAACAAAACAAAAATTAGTCTTTTAGTGTTTACCTTTTCCAATTAATTGATGTTTGCTCTTTTTCTTGTTAAAATGTCCAAAAGATAAAACAATGATAAAACAGCAAACAAACAAAATCGTTTTCAATTATTAATTTACGCGACAATGAAAAACAGATCTCTGCTCAAAGCCTTCATTGCCATTCAACCCTATCTAAAACATTCACTATCTAAAATTTCGTTTAACGTAAAGTAACAGAATTTGCTTGCTTGGAAAACCCAGCTTTAATTTCCTTTGATTTTCCGAATCCAAGGTACTAATTAATAGAATTGAAAAAATATGAACATGAGCATAATCATTTTCACGACACGGGGGATCAGACCTGTGAATAATAAATGGCAAAATGATTCTAAAGCTTGGTTATTAAAACCTCCTGTAAGAACTGAATTTCTCACACTATGCATAGTTTCCTTATCATTTAGTACATTTACAGCACTAATGAATCGAAAACTAAAAAGATCTGAACACCTTTACAATTCCTTGAGAATTATGATTGAGTTAGCAGAGCCAAAGCCTTAAAGACCAGGATGTAGGTTACAATTCTTAATTTATTGAAACAAGTATAGATAGAATAGATATTAAGGTTACTATCTTAATTTGTGTTATGTTATTATCATCGTGTATGTGGCTACATTGGAATGAGGAGTGGAGGTTGTTTGGAATCATAAATGAAGCGAAAGTGCTAATAGATTGTTTAGTATTTAATAGGAGCGAAGACTATTGTCTATTAGGGAGCTAACTGGAAAAGTTTGATAAGGAGTTGGGAGGACGAGTTGAGAAGAAAGTAAGTAATGATAGGTATGGTTAGTTAGTTAGTTGGGTGTACCTGTCCAGTGTACATCGGAAAAGACGTGTATTTACTTATTAGTATTTGGGTTGAGTGCATTCGTCCGGTTAAGAACACGGCCACGTTCAGCAGTCCTGCCAGAGTCCAATTTGACCAATTCCATGTCCATGCTCCAGTCTCTCGGTCGATAATCAATAAAAACTGGAAGCGGATTAAAGAGAACTGAACATGATTCACACACAAATAGTCGGCGGATGGTGTAATTTCCAACCATAGATAATTATAGTTATTCCCAGTTATCAACCACACGGCTACTTCCAAGGATAACAGACCTAATACCGTAGTTACATCTTTAGACCTTACCTTTCTACATACATACGTGACTTAACCAGCAAGTGTGCACTCACTCACACCACACTACCAACTAAGGCTGCTACCGTCAAAGCCAAATTAGTTCCCCACCTTAGAATAATTCCTATACTGGGGATTGTTCCCCTGAAAGACTCAAAAGTGTAGAATTACTTTAAATCAAGCGAACTCCTGATAGACATGTCGAATTTTTACTTTTACCTTGTTTTACTCCTTACATGACATGTAGCTAATAAAATTGTATAAATTCTACTTTGTTAATTCTCCATGTTGCAATAATTCCCCCAGGATGCTACTAAAGTTTAGTAATTTCAGTTTAAGCATAAAATTTCTAAAAAATAATCCTCAGGGAATTTAATTGGTGCTATACGGTATGTATATGTCCAATCTTTTTAATACGATTAGATTTTAGATATACATTTACGCAACGAGCAAACAAAATATCCCCTGTGCGTAATGTAAGCGTAATGCCCTATTATATTGCGATGGTAGTAGATTTGGAGAGGAGCTACAAAGGATATCACACAAATCCCCAACTGCTACTAATTTAAATGCCAAACCAAAGGAAACCACTAGTGAGCATAGTACCGTGCACAATGGCTAACTGGACAATGTCCATTATCAGAGAAAGAAGAGTAAATTGGGACTATTAGTATTAGTACATAGGAAGTGCTTATTAGTGGAGTTGACCAAACCGCCCGCTCTGCCTCTATTCTCTGCTATATGCCTAATGGTAAGAATTAGAGCTGTTGTAATACTAATAGTCAATTGAATGGTGCGACAGCAGGACACAAATGCCAATTTTCGCACCGCATCCTTACGCCCCATCCTTTCCTCTCCGAGAAAATAATATAGCACAACACTCATGAAATGCAAGCATGATAGATAACTTAACTACCTTCCATCCCACCTACAGTGAACGGCACAAGTCACGCACCATAGGGAAATAACATAGGGTGTGGAAAATATCTCAAACTTTTCAGAGGCATTTTCAAACATTATACTTAATGCTATTTCCCTATGGTGCGTGACTTATGCCCTTCACTGTATAATACAGCAAACTTATTCGAACACAGTGTATTAGGTAACAACTAACCCTTTGAATGTACCCACCCATTTGTATAATATAATACACACTTGTTTCGTTCATTGGGACTGGAAGAAAGAGTGAGTCAACGGAGTGCAGTATGCAGACTTGCCCAGGTGTGTTGTCGACAACCACAACAACACTATCAATAAATATCTGCCATTACAAACACTATACTTAGCACGACGCTCTTTTTCGTTTTGTTGGGCCCTACGTATCTCTGACTCTAACCTGACTATCTCACACAATCAATTCCAAATTAGGGTCTTTCGCCGCCATAATCTATCTCTTCTTGTCAGCCCAAACTCACTGCCACCTCTATCTACCTCTCCTCAGTTTAGTCACTGTCAATTCTAAATACAACCTCACTTTCACACACTTTTCACTACTATTCAGAACAACCCATTGATTTTCAAATAAAAATGCTCATTTCCATTTCATGTTACTATTCTATGCAGTCCTTAACCATAACTTATATAGCTACAAATATTTGGCAGAACTTTTTTTGCGGCATATCATGAATGTTATAGCATAAATAGTATGAATCTAATTTCGGACTAAAATCTGACGAATAAAAATTTAGGAAAATAAAATGGATGAGGCAATAATTTGTAATCCTTGTAGTGTTTATTTATTAGTAAAAATAACGTTGGTTAGAAGGAACAATGGCAGACACTAGGAGACAGAAAAGCGGAGCCTGGTTTCTGTCAACTTGTCACCTACCTAATATAAATGAACTGAATAAGGTATAACCGAGGTGAATGGATTTAGGAAAGAGATAAGTAATTGTGAGTCTCATGAATTCGTTATATAATTGGTGATTATATTGTGTTCTGTTCAGCAAAGCGTATCAAAGTGTTATTACTAGATGTAGGTATCTGAAATTACAGTTTTGTTGAAATGACTTGACTTATTAATTTAATTTAGGTCTGGAATCCCATCTAATCGTATAAAATGACAGAGTGGTGAATTATACTTAATGCTGGTAATATGTTGGTGTGATTAGGCTAGAAAATAATAGGATGTGCATGTAGTGTAACTTTAGACTGGGAATTGAATTGAAAAGTAAACATTTGATATTTGATTGTACCTTAGGGTAAAGGAAGTGAATTCTATTTGTAGTGGAGATAGCGATCTGTAAGTGTCTGGTTTGCCTAGCTTACACCGAATCACACATGATGTGTGTTGACTACATGGAGGCAATACAATCAGAAACGTGCGTACATAGCGTACATACTTATTATTGCTGGGTACTTATGTAACATAAAATAGAAAAACACAGAGTACAAAGGAATAGCTAGTGGAAATAAGTAGTGGGGAAGGAAGGGGAGAGTGAGTAACGAAATGCACAACAAATAGTTGAGAACAGAGTAAAATCAGGAAGCATACGTAAAAGAACATGGTGAATTGGCTTACTAGCATAAAATATGTTGTTAGCATTGTATGTGGATAATGTAAGATACACGATGGTACATTACATTAGAATAACTGTATTGTATTGTATTCCGTTTGCATTGTAGACTGCCGAGTATAATATTCCAATGTAAAGTATCTGCATAAGTAGAGAAGAGAAGAGTTTGGCTGGAAACTTCTTATTCCCTTCCTTCATAATAATATTGCATAAGCCATGCATGCCGTGAATCTTAACAGAGAAGAGAGGAGAGAACAGGAAAGGACGGGGATGAGGGAGAAAAGTGAAAGCAAAGCAAGCGAGCTCACGAAATGCATATAGGAGTCAGGATAGGGAGTCCTCTATATAAAGTATGTACTGGGTGGAAATAAAAATGTGCGAGATAGGCGAAGAGTAATGCAGTGATGGTGAGTGGGACGTATGAACTTCTATTACACTGCATAGGGAAAAGGACTTAAATAAAGTAAGGCAAGGAGTTTGACAGCAAGAGGCAAATCGATGACTAAACGTCGGCGAGATGTAGTCAATGTAGCGTAAACGAGGGTGGAGATAGATCCATAAATATCTATTGATCTGCAGGGGGCAAAAGGCTCCGAGCAATAATTATTACCATTTCCCATTGTCCACATTACATCAAATATCTTTACTACGACTCCAAATACTGCTCAAGTTCAACTGACAACCTATACTCTCTCTGTATTCCATTTTGTAGTCATAATACGTCTATTTCTCTTGACTTTGACTTACTTAGCTACTTTTACTGGATTTGGACAAGAATTCACTGTAACACCAGTACCATGTAGTTGTAGGAGCATGTAAAAAGCGATATTATATGTATAGAGTAATAAGTAAAGTCTACATGAGAGATTAGATACGGAGTAGACAAGCTATTCGATGTTTATGTTATGTCATGTCAAGTGAAAGAAGAGAAATCATATTAGAAAATATTGTTTCGGAGATACTATTTGTATTATCAAGCGGGGAAATGCGTTGTTACAAGTTTTCGTTGCTCTTTCTTCCCTCTTCCAAAGTAAAGACATTACCTCAACTATATTGTTGGTGGGGTTTGTGAAGCCTACTGTGCGTGGTGGTATCTCAGAGTGGTATGCCTATATCAGAGTGTAATAATGCTTATAAGTAGGGACAGTTGACTTTAGTGGCGATAGTTTGGTTAGGTTAGTGTTATTAGGTACGTCGACGGCGGAGTTGTCCCATTCTATTGAATTCTATTCGTTTTTGGTTGAAGAAAATGGTAAATGGGGTTTCGGACATTTTATAAATAGCAAGTTAAATATCTGCTGTCATGCTTGTCGCATAAAAACATGCGTCATTCCTTTTTCGAACAATAAGAGTGCATGATGTAGATGAGATTTGTACGTGTCACTCCTACAGTCATTTAAAGGGAGCACTCATGCTGACTTTACTTGACTTGACTTCAGAGTTCAGACTTAATTTCATTATTAGAGCCGAGCAAAGCAAAGCTCACCGAGTTGCTGAAGTGAACCGAGGGGAAAATACATTTACACATAAACACGGCAACGGCCTACACGGAGATAAGTCAGTTTGCATGAGAAAGAGGAGAAGACAAGTTCCTTTATTTGTTGTACATACCTATGTATAATAACATAATACTTTCAAGTTTAACCTTTCTCCTACTTACCAGTAAATGAATTAGTAGCTACATTTATTGCCAACATTACCTCCCAAACTCCTTTCTCCATTACTTATGCAGCTCTCACAGAACTTTTATTATATGTCCCTCGGTAGGCTTACTCATGTAACTGTCGTAAAAGTACGTGTATAACTTTTCTAATTAAAACTAAATCGGTTCAAGATAAACAACCATCCTACAAGTCCTTGTGTGCACACGCTTTCTTTAATCATTCCCAGAAAAATTACCTTTATTGCGTCAAGTACTCTTTCCACTTTTAAGGTGACCACATTTTACTTTACTCTTTACGATAATATTACATTGCTCTTGTACAATTTAATTACATTAGTTACACAGATTACATTTATTAGTCCTTCCAGTCGCACCGACCTGAAATAATTATTTTTCAACATTTCAGTATTGTAAATTGCAACAAACTATTTAGTCACCTTACTAAAAAATTGTCAAAGTCATGAATTCTGTGTAATGGTGATGTTTAATTATTTACCATTCCATGAAACACAATTTTTAAAGCGGAACAGGAACAACTATACCGTGTATCGATTCTTTGCGAATGTTACTTTCCTTCAGAGTAGTATTGCTGATATGAAGTTTATTACACTTGTTAATTTTTTTTACTGATCGAACATTGTGCATTGATTAATTGATGTGCGTATTTCTGCAGGGGAATTCTACTGCATAGTAATCAAACTAATTGCATAGAAATTGCAATATAAAGCATGCCTTTTACTGTGAAAGTAAAGTATGGCTTGGCTATATGCTCCCAAGGGAGATTAAAGAAGTATGCAAATGGTAGAGACTAATTAATAACTTTAGTAAAGCACTAAGGACGATTAAATGTTCATGAATAGGTACATGCAATTAACTTGTGCTAATTGCTGTTTCCAGTAAGTGAAATTGAATGCAGTTATTTAATACTTGTTAGGACAGAATTACGTGACAAAATCTTTAAAAGTCACAGCGGACGGGTTCCACTTTCCAAGTAATGCATTTGTCATATTTCTCTACACTTTGTACATCTGCCAAGTACTAACCTACGGACTCTCCAAGATTCTGTGCATTTGCATTTTCCAGTTATGTGTAAGTTGTACTGGAGATATTTACGATAAAGGGGGCATTAGGACTGCAGTGGGGATGGAGTTAGTTTAGTGTTTAGTTAGCGATGCAAATATCTTTGGTAACTTTACTCAAGTTGATAGAGTGAGCGAAGAGTAGCTTGTTTCTCAAGTAAGTAGTAGTAAAGTTTATTGGATACTATTGAGTTTCATGGTAGTAAAGTAGCGGGTTTCCTAATCAAGGAATACAAACCGCAGATCCGCTGAGTTCAGTCTCGTCCACTTTCCACAAGTGTTGATGAGTATTTCCACCGAATAAATTCATGACAATGAGAGGAGAATCAAACTCTCTGTATCTCCTGCGGTTTGATGCAATGATGAAGTGAAATCGTATATGCCTTGTCTGCGTACTCTGCAGGAGCAATAACATTGGCAAGGAACTCAAGTGCGTAAGTACTCATCTTAAGCAAATAGTAGTTTTGGTTTACTTTGCTTTGATTTTGCTACATGTCCTTCTCCAGCGCTCTCGCGATGAGAGTTGACAAGATCCTTCCTACTATCCTAACTATCTGTTGAATTCCTAACTCTTCTTCCATTCTACTTCCCAATATTCAACTTCTAGGTAGCAATAGTCCAAATATTACGATATCCACTGTACACAAACCATCAGTCTGTCCAAATACTAGTTTTATTCGTTAAATATACCCAATGGATAAGTTTACCAGTCATACACTCGGAATATTGTTCGATATTGCAAATTACAATATTTTGAACCTAACTCCGTAGAGAGAACTACCATTATCAAGATATATTTAATGTGTTGCAAACATAGGTAATTAATACTAATTTTTTTTATCATTTGACTAAAATAATTTGACAAATCTTAATACAAAAACTAGCTGGAGAATGCCGAACTAGCATTTATACAAAATATTTCAAAACTGTAAAACAGAATGTTTTTCACCCCTCAAACGGCTAATGAATTAAAAATGTATCAAGTCCATTTTACTGTATTTAGTTCATGTAGGTTTCGCGATCTCAGTTTCATCACAAACTATGTCTATTGAAATAGAAATTCTTATTCTTTCCGAGTAAAACTTCTAGAAAGCAATTTTTGTAAATATTTTTCCACTTGTGATTGATACAAAAATATTGCGAAATAGGTCATCAAAATTTTGGGACATGAAGATATTTGTCCCTTTTTACGAACACCAATCATTATAAACAGTATAATCCAAATTATAGTATAATACATTGCTATCTGCGAGAAATGTAATAATCTATCTGCCTTTATCAGTTGCTCACTTCCCAGTACTGTAGAGTAGATTGTTATTCCAACTACAATAATTAGTGTCGCTACTGCCAAGCTGAGGCCTGGGCGACAGTTGAGCTGCATGTGTTGGTAGAGTAGCATGTATTGCTATATACTGGCATGTGACTGTTTCTTTCCAAGAAAGTGTCTATTACTCAGCTAAGAATGATCTTTCGAATTTATTTAGTAGATACTGTGCTGTAGTCGTTATAGAAGTTGGACGTGCTTCAAAATGTAATTATGAGATTGAAACAACGGAGTGTAATTTGAGGTACTTTATCTAGGTAAATAGGTAGTTTTTCTCCTTATTCGTTGCACAACTAAAAGAGATAGGCATATTTACCCGACTAGCGTTGAAAAGTGTTATTTGGTACACCAAGTAAGCGAAGCACTCCACTCGAGAGTTACGTTCGTTAAATATAAAGCTTTTATGATATTTGGGTTGTACACGTATTTTTGTATATTAAGTTCTTTGTGCAGAGCAGCAGACAATAGTAAAAGTGTAAAAAGTAAAATGTACGGATGGGTATAGAGACTATGGAAATCGATTATCTACGGGGTAGATGAGTTGTGGAGGAGAATTTTAATTTAGGAATGATGGTTGAATGATAATTCTGTGAATTAATTCGGTGTTAGCCAACTAGCTGTCTGAGAAGCACTCTGAAAGTTTTCTAATGCATAGTCAATTACGATTACTACTTGGATTGGAGGCGGGCGTACACGAGGATGTACTGAACTGACATGAATTCGGACACGTAGATAAGTAAGTTCAAGCGAATTGGATAAAAATATTGTGGACGAGACAGCTGGACATGTCAAGGCAAAGCTAAGCAATGATGCAATACAACGATAGCTAATATTAAACCAGGCACTATCACTCAACTTCAATAAGCACTGGAACACAATAGTTCTCTGCACCTATAAACACTGGCTACTTACTTCGCACGTACTCCAACTATATTCCTAGTAAATAGTACGTGCAATGCATAGATTCCGAGACAATGGACTGGTATGGCGACTGGTGACTGGTCTGCCAGTGGTACGGGAGCCTCTTAAAACTCTGGAAATAGTCGCATGTCCTTTTCCCTGTCTATTGTCATTATTGGCTGGCCGGCCATGGCCAAGGGAAATCTGCAGATAGCTCTGGCGCTGACATTTGGCAAGTTGGATAGACGCATGGATATGGACAGCACAAGACATGACAGTTTCATCGTCGAGTTGAGTTGAATTGATCAGAACATGACGTTCCTATACATTATACATTTCACTATCAAGTGCTCTGCTAGAAACACGAGCACACCACCGACGAATCAAATGCACAAACTGAGAGTTCTTCTGAACAGGAAGTTTCTACGTCAAAAGATGACAAGAGCTCCCACTTACCAGTAATTGGGAAAAACTATGTGAAATTGAAACGATGCCCTATAAGTATCACATTTTCCAATTGCTACCAATTTCACTCCAAACAATAGAAACACACTTAGCAGCTCAATTCGTAATAACACACATCTAAATATATAACCACTTCTCTAAAGCCCACTACTACTACTATCAAATTATAACAATCCGAAGGTAAAACAAATATAAGTTCGTTCACCACTTCACTCCATTCACCCACATAACACCGTAACAACCTCCGTACTCCCCCAGGGGTTTTATTACTTCTTACCAAATTTTCTTCGTTAATATCTACTATCTACTACATTATAATACATAATCGTCATTGACTTTCCTCTCTGAAATATCTACTGTCGGAATTATATAGTTACACAATTCCCGAGCATTGGGGTTTCAATGGGTTTACGGAAAAGTCAAACGTTTAATTTACACTTTCTTCTGTACATCTAAATACAATAATAATACAGAGGAAGACCAGACAATAAAAATAGTTCCCCCGTATTTGGGGAACTATTATTTTGAAAAATGAATTTACGTGCAACAATACTACCCCTAGGGGACTAATTTGAAAAATGCAGTAAATATGGACTAGTAGTGTTTCGACATGGGATTACATCTATTAATACGGTAACTGCATGTCTACTCATAGATCAGAGGACTATTTTTGGTATGGAATGAGTATTGGGGAGTAGAGATGAGTGATATAAGCTTGAAAGATATTACAAAGGCTGCGTCATCAGTCATAGAAGAGCAGAGCGTACACAGGAAACTGCGTCTCATCGAGAGTAACTAACAAAACAGATATCTTGCGGGTAGCAAAAGGCAAGAACTTTGTCACGTACGACTCCTCTGTGGTCTCTTCTCACTCATTCCGCAACTAACTCCTTGTATGAGGCTGGAGTTCTGTCTTTATACCCGTTTAGCACTTTTACATGAGTTACCTACTCGTTGACTCGCCTCTAAACTCCATCCGCTCAGTTACAATACAAGGACAACAGTTTTAATACGGATCAGGAGAAAGGCAAAAGAAAGTAAGGAGAGTTAAATAAGGCGCAGTAAGAGTAAAGGAAGGACAGATCCCACAATACCATAAAAATTCTCTGCTTGTCTCCTATTAGAGTGCAACATAGTAGTTTAGGTTATACTGTAGTAGTAGTTGTGCATATGTTAATGTTGGTAGCCTCTAGAAGTGCTATGTGTGTGGTTAGCGAGTGTATAGTGGAGAGGAGTGCGAGTGGCCGTGTGATATGATGTGATATGAGTGTGATGTAGGAGAAAGTAGAGTTCGGCACACACATACACACTTGCCATGCATAAATCACTCGTGGTGGTGGCTTTATTTTTTATTGTGCCAGGTCATAAATAAAAATCTCATTTTGGTGTCTTGCTCGGGTCCACTGGAAAATTTTTAGGCCTGGGGATTTTTATGGAGACGCCTTCGAGCCCAGGAAGCAATTTTCACGCTGACAGTTGGCAGCCTTATTTAATTCAATAGCTTTGGCTTTAGGTTTGAAAGGTTCTTTTCCTTTACTTTACACATACTTCCAGCCCCGTTTGATTTCGACTCATCTGCTCCGGTCTACTTGAACTCTGTGAGCACTATCAGTTGTAATCCAGTATTTCAATGCACCTTGTATGGAATATAATCAGAAAACTTTGTATGGTTAGTGTAATATAATAGGGAAATAGTATCATATTATGTGAACAAGGTTTGCAGTACCTTAATATTCCAGGAATCTCCTTTGAACGACTTGTACACACAAAAATTACTTTCACCACGCTTTATAGGCTATATGGAGTGATGCAAGATTCATTCCGCAAGTCGATTGGATAATGAACACTTTTATTCTTTGAATTACCCCCAACTCGACAGAGGATTGAAAGAAAATGAAGACACAGATTGAATCAAATCCAGGACGATGACACCACTCCTCACTTCAGTCGGAACTCCGCTCAAGACTTACTCTCTATTGACAAACTGTCTATACAATCCTATGCATTAACAATCCAGTGTAGTCAACTATAGATTAAACGCATACTCCGTCCTATACCCTATTTATTACATAACACAACTCACACATCGTATAACGGACACGTACATATGTAAAAGCGGTATATGCATGTATAATAGGGTATAGGATTGAATTGAAGGCAGTTAGCACTACTCTCATCATGTCATGCTCATTCCATCACCTTTCGCCTCAGTCTCCCTATACAACTCTATTTAATCCTAGCTAATTCCATTCCATCACTCGTTAGTACTCACTCACTGAAATCTGTTCTCTGAATCTCACTATCAACCATTCCATCTCCGCATCTCTATCACTTCCATTCATTGCAGTCCAACTCATCCTTCTAATAGACTCCCGACTCAAGTGTAGTCAATTCAATAGTAGTCTTCTTCATCCAAAGTCTTTTACCCCACTAAACCAAGCCACACAATCAGAGGAAACCAATCTAGATTTAGATTACACATTACACACTACTGTATGTAACATCCAATCCACGCTTAATACAATAGTGCACAACACATACGCCAATAATTGCACTGCGTAATATAATGCACTTTAGACAAATAAATATTGTCATCTTTTAATCTCTCTTTTAATTCATTTTCCTTAGTTGCTTATTTTCTGAGTGAAAGGGAATAAACACACAACCATTTCCCTTGCGGACTTTACGGAGTAATTTAAATCCAGGTAATTCATTTCAGAACACATACTAATTGATGTTTACCCTATCTTCCGAAATGAACGAAAGTTCCTTAAATATTTACATAGGTAGTATGGATATGGTACCTGATTGCGTTTGCGGTGCGCCCGAAGGGAGAGTAACTTTAAAATATAAATTCATTCGTGTGTTTGTGTCTTTAAGCACGATGCTATTTATCTCTTTGATTAAAAGAACGACGTAAGATAGGTTTTCCCTGCAAATTGTAAAGATACTTTAGAGAAAATAATAGGTGTTGCCTACATAAGTAATAAGTGGTTGTCTCTGCGGGTAGGTTCCTTCGGTGTGGCCTCCTGATTGAAATATGAGAAGGAACGGAGCCATTTATTATGTATTAAGTTAAGACAGTACTTATTTTTCCTTACTTTCACAATCATTACATTGGATTACATGTCGAACTTTCACCTAACTTTCACCCAGTCATTTCTCTTTACCTTTTCTAACTGTAGAATTTGTATGCATGGGTGGAAAAGTGAAAGCAATGAATTAGAAAGGAGAAAGTCGAAGAGAAAGGTGTGAATGTCCATACATATATCTTTGGCAGGAGACTGCAGATGAGGATATTGGTTATCATGAGAATTTATTTGGAAGTTTAACTGCACACGTCTGCATCTTTACCGCCATTTGCTCTTCTCTGGGCAATTTTCTTTGAGCACCGTATACAAACAAACTCCACTACTGGAGAAAGTGGGAAAAAGTGAAATAGTGTTTTGTAGTTGAGTTGCTATTGGTAAGCAAGGCAGGGCAGGCCCAACACAGTCAGCCAGGGTGGATGGGCAGAACTGGAAACCTGGCTACCTCTCCATCTTCTCTCCAACTCCAGCTCACTTAACTTTCGCCAAGTTAAATATATTTCTACATATGCTCCAAGCTTATTTCTCTCCTCTCTCCTCTTATATACATACACAAGTACAATTTGTTTGCAAAGTTGTTTGTTGATGAGAAGATGGGTGCATGAGAGTGGCAGGCAGGCATTGCGGGGTGAAGTATAGCAGACGCAGTATTTCAGTGTATTGTATAGATAGTGTTTACAGGGCGGGAAGACGACTCGGAAATTTATGAGCAAAGAGAGAGCACTTATTAGAGGCCTATGACTCATTGAAATGATTGCTGCAGTAGGCAGGGCAGGGCAACTGAAAGAAGGGACACTCACTCCCTTGTCTCGCCCTATAACAATCCTTCCTGCTTTCACAACCAAAACAACTCTTACTTCTGTCTCTTCCTGCATCATCACAAGGTCCAACACCAGATTCTGCATCACTACTTATGTACCTAAGTCTAATGTCAAACTTATAAGAAAGGGGAGTCATACATCTGTTCAAGGCTGCCATCAAAATCAAGCATTAAACTTAATTCCTAAACAAAAACTCCTAAACCAAAATTCGAGGCCACTTTCAAACAAGAACGCAAGCGACAAATTATTTCTCTTCAAAATCAATGGAAATAAAAGTAAAGGCATAAATATTTTCACTGCTTCCATTATACTGATAAAAAGAAAATTATTTAAGAAAAAACATTTCCTCAAATAATGCCATATTTGTTTAAACTGGAACAAAATGCACAAAACATACTGCCGTTTGCATGTTTAATGTTTACTTTGAGTATTTCCGGTAACACATGTATTTGCTCTGTTGTATAAAGTACATGTATAAGACTGGTTTGCTTTAGTTTGGTTTAGACTCCCTAAGATACTCTCATAACTATTCTGGCGTGGAGGAATTTATTATTTGGGCCTGATGGCCCGTTTATCTATTCCATGGTACATACATAACAAATAGTGTGCTGTAGTGTATTTGGAATACTATTATATTAGTAATGTCAGTATCCTTAGTCTACAGTACACACTTATTCGCAAGTTAAGTTCAATTCCGTCAAATCATAGCTGCGAAAGGAGTAGTGCAGTGCACATACGTATAGGTAGCTACAAAACAGACTTATAGCCAGAGAGGAGATATTCCGTTTTGCAGGAGTCGAGTCTTGCTCGGCTTCTAGCCCCAGTTGCAGTTCTTGGGTTGAGATGATGCCTCCTAAACATTCCCGACCAACCGACTCGTATTCTCACTGTATATATCTCCTCACTAATATTTCCCCATCATTTCGTTTCCATTGGATTTATTGTAATGGATGCAGAGTGGGGTACCGTAGTGAATGGAAGATAGAAATGAGCCTCTTCTTTTCTCACATATAGACACAAACACATGTACGTTTATAATATAATACCCAAGTCAACTCCGACTCCAACTCACAGTGCCCGCTTTTCCAAATATAGTAACGATAACCAGAAATATATGAAATAAGTACTTACAAAGTATCAGCATGTTTTGTATAGTGCTCTATAGCTGTTCAGTTAGCGAATCGTGATGCTAATACATTATACGTACGTACTTAATATGAGCACTTATATGGTTTGGGGAAAGAACCGTAATACACAACTCACATCAGTTTAGTTCAGCCCAGTTTAACTGAATTCAGTCAGCTTCGAAAAAGTTTAAGAGAATCCGTAGCGGATTTCCATGCCATGTCGTCTTACAGCAGTAAACACATATTCGATATAGAATCTATGCCCCGACTATTTGTCTACTAGATAAGAAAAGGGGCTAGAACGCATTACAACTTGGGGAACTGTGCATATTTACATGAAGTGCATGCATGCACTATCTCCATGTAGTAAGTAAATACTAAATTTAAGGAGGAGGGTAATACTGGCTACTTATACACCATAAATATAGGATATCCGTAAGCACCACAGCCCTATGTACATAAAATGCATATAATAATATGGTTTAGGAGGAGAAGTTTTTACAAGGCACTACTACTACTGCATCAGAGGGAGAAGAATCGTAGAGATGGTCTGCATAAGTGTGCATGTATTAGCAAATTGCAAAAATATGAGTATTGCAGGAGTATTTCTGAGTATGGACATATCTGTGATATTTATAAGAAAAAGAAAAGGTACATAGAGATGGAAATAGTGGATATTAGTGGACAGAATGGGATTGGATTGGATTGTGAGGGACAAAGGAAGGAGGCATGGATAAAAGAAGTGTAAGACAAGGCCTTGGAAGGAAGGAGCGAAGTGGTGGAGTACGGTGGGCACTGAGGCGAGGAAGGGGCCTGACTCCGACGAAGGATATCACGTTGATATCAATTTATTAGGAGACAGCTTTTCACGGGTGCTGCTGACAGGCTGTCTGGGTGACATTGGCGTGAGATAGATGCCCATGGGACGATGGCGCTGCGGCCGCGGCTCTTCCCATCATCCACACATCCATCATCTTCACTAGCGACACCCCCATGCGTCAATACCACCCGATGGTCATTACCACTTGTCTCGCCCTCTTTTTGTCTCACTTAAGCACTCATCATTCCACTAATCACTCACTTGTGCAACATTCTGTCCCACTCCTACAAACACAATCCCGCTTTCTCTTCTCCGATTATCTAAACTCTTATCTCCCAATTCCCTATCATCTCCTCCTCTCTAGATTCTCTTCTGGCCAACGAATTATTCATAAATACAAACAAATCAACTCAAAATCAATACAATAGTACCCTATCTTCGAATCCAAGGTGTCACATAATGACAAGTGTAAGAATTTGAATATAGAGCATGGAATGCAGTTTAGATAGGATTTAATAAGCATACTAGGGTTCATTTAAGAGAAAGAAATGGGTGTAGGTGCGGGTGCAGATATCATGCACATTGTAGTGCTATCTGTTTACATTAGGTACTGAATGGATATAAGGTAGGTGGTATTAAATAAGAGTTACAGTGTTAGTTGAGTATAGGTAAGTCGAATCTTGTGGAACACAATGCCTTTGTGGAAATGGTGTAAGCATCCCTCTGTGTTTTCTTCTTTGTAAAGGACAGATAAGTTTCGCTTTAGTTTTGTTCCTCGGTTCACCGCTCGATTCACGCTCAACTATCATTTTCCCATCAGATCATCAGCACTTCGTTGCTTTCCCATTAGCTCCGCTGCCCTAATGATTCTTCCTTTTTGCCCTGTTTTCTTCAGACACTCTTCTCTATGCGCTTCCGTCTATCTATCCCTTTTCTATCAATACCTCACCACACATGGTAGTCTCTCCCGTACTTTTGTGCTACATGATGATGAACTAATACTTTGTCTCCTTATTAGGTTTCCTTCTGTATTTAGTATCGCCCTCACACATTACACACTTCCAGATCCTATTTTTCTCATCCTTGCCTTGAAAAATATAAATCGAAATAAATATCAAGCCGACTTTCTTCTTGCCTTGGAGAAAACATAGTGTTCAAAATGTTAAGAGTAAAGGAGGTCAAGCAACCAAAGGAGAGCATAGCAAAGACTATCCTGAAAGATTGTGTGGATGTATCAGAAGTTTTCTTTGGCCTGGTTTATTTGAAATAACATAAAAGTGGGAGAATAGGTGTGCCTATAGGCATATATATGTATAGCAGATCTGATGATGTAGTTAACATGTGCGGTTATGTTCGTTGACTGTTTTGGTGGGAGTACTAATGATAATACTGATCCATCGCACATTTTGATACCATTTTATATACGCCGAATGTAATGGTGTGTCTTACTTACATATTTCGTGTTATGCTGCATGTACGTTGTATATTTGGTGATATATGTATCAGTGTTTCTAAATAAAATATGTAGAATGCTGTTAGTTTGGTTTTCTGTGGTAGAACATTGCTATATTCGATTCAGTTGAGTTGAGTATGAGAAGAGTGATGTAGATTGTAGATGATGGTGATGGGATGAGATGAGAAAGGAAGGAAAAAAACGGAAAGGATAAGTTTGTGGTGTATTATGGTATGGTAGGAAGTATAGATATTTGTTAGAATGATAAAATACGTGTGTGTAATGTAAGTATACCCTGTATTGTACATTTGGAGAGTAAACGTGGAGGATGTTGTATATTCGTATGTTATGTTGCTTAATGTTATCTATGTGTATAATATAGATAGTAGTTAGAGATGGTCTTCTCCACTGTTTTTCTTTGGGCAAGACATTTTTAAGGTTTTAGTGCTTGGCTTGAAGCAGTGCTGTAAATTGTTTCGGTTATTCTAATTCAGAAACGCGTCTCGACCTCAAACAAGATCATGAAAAATGTGAGTACGAGATAGGAATTTGGGAAATGTTGTTAGAATGGAGCCACTTTACATGCATGATATGGACGAAAGGAAATATTCGAGGATAGTTTATCGGTAAATTAAGATTATACTACTCAGACATTGCCTCCTTCCACACAAACTTCGGCCACCCATCCACAAACACCCTATGCCTCTCAGTCGACTAGAATTACACTTACATACAACACTCCACATCAAATGCAAGTAAAAGATGCCAACTTATCGTTATCCGACACTTCCCATCTAAACCACACTACTGCCACTGTATTAGTCTCTAATACCTTTTGAATTTCTGCACTGCACTATCTGTATTATGTCCACAATCCTCCACACACAAATATCATACACAAAAACCGCCTTTTATTTCGTCTTATTCCCTTTTCCCACAAACACCAAGGCTAACCCAAAAATACCGCAACAAACCTACGGAACCCAGAGTATCTGCACTTCCAACACCCTTTCCTTCTCCAACAGAAAAACACACTTCAACTCTTTTTATCTAAAATATCTCTTATTTAAATAAGTTTCTCTGCTTTCCCCAAGTTTTCTTTAATATAACTGCTACAGTAATTCTCATCATTCTCATGCTTTCTCCTCTAGTATTATTTCGTACTAACACACAGTCAAAACTAACCCTTTTAAACTATTTACAATTCTCATCACGTGCTTAAATAAGTCAGTTCGTGTGCCAAGTGAGAAATTCCTTTCCAACTGAGCTTCTATTTATTTTATCCGATCTTATAAACTTTGTCTACTGCTCACTCAGTGGATATTCTTAAGCGTCCACAGTATTCTATCTCTAAATACATCCTATCCATTTCAATCCGATACACTACAGATATTCATAAATTTGGCTAATTTCACCTTTTCAAATGTTAATAATAAATAGTGTATTTTAAAGGTTCCACGTTTTAAACAGTAATATCTTACCTAGAATATATGATTGTAGTAGTTATTAACAAAAAAGTCTTATTATTTCAGTTCTTCATGCTGTATGCTGATAAACTGATGATTTATATAGATTGCTATTGAAGTAAGCAAAATTGATCTTTATCCACAATGAGTGGGCACACTGCCTTACTTTTGCACTAAAAGATTTACTGAAAGAATTGGAAACAAGACTATTAATAATGCATTGGTGTGTGTTAAGAACATTCACATCTAAAATTACATTTAGCTCAGCAATCTTCACAGAAGATTCAAACCGTATATCATGGTTATCGTATTTTTAAAACACTATATTGTAAGCGGCAAGTTAAAAGTAATCATAAATAAATTTCATTTGTCCTTTGGAAACAGTACTTGAAGGTCGAAGGTCCTTGATGTACACTACACATATAAGAGTTGCTGAATGGCTTCGTTCGTGCATAAAGTTTAAAGAAGGATGCGCTTGAAACTGTAGTGCACTATAGTGGCGCATAATGCCTGTTTTATAATAAGAATGGTATTACATGGAAGTTTTATTTTTGAATGTAGAGGTTTCGACTAGATCTTTGTTTTATAGAGAGACAGGATTGATTGATTTTAATCGGAATACGTGGCTAAGTTTTGTGCATAAGAAGTGAAGAGGGTGTGCATGCATGAGTGAACTGAAGACTCATCCAATTCAATAAAGTATCTTCTAAAAGAGATCCTAACCGTCCATCTGTCCCGTCCTGTCCTCACGAGGAATATTGCCAGACCCATGAACTCCTTTGTATACGTGAACGGTATATATTGGGATGCTAGGCAAAAGCACTACTTAGGTCTGCCTGTGCACATATATTTATAGAGGGAAGAAGATAGAAGGAGAATCTTGGAATATGCGATGTACTTCTTGTGATGTAAGAGTTGAGTGAGTTAGTGAGCAGAAAGCCAAAGAGAAAGACCTTTGATGATGATGATGATGTGATGGGAAAGGGGAAATGTGTTTGTCAGCAAAAAAGTTTTATTGGAGTGAAAAGCTCGCCTCTACTTCATCATAAACGTCTTCATTAGAATATAATGGATATTCAATGAAGAGACTTTCTCCTCCATGTACCTACATATGGGTTGAGTAGCGCATTATCTAAGCGGGTATGTAAGTGAGTTTAAATCCTAGATCCAATGTTAATATTGGGTGTAAACTTAGAACTATATTGTGTCCTCCCTCATCTCTATTTGCATCAGTCGGAAGTAGCTAAGAAGTGTGTAAAGAAAGCAAAGGAAATCAAAGCATATATCTGATTCTTAGCAGATTCACTTTGGATTGATTTCGATAATGGAAGATCCTTTCATTCCCTTCTTTCCTGCAAGAGACAAAACATAACTGCTATTAGCTACACATATTACGCTGGAACTAGCACGACTATATTATCTGTGTTGGTAATAAGACCTAAACTGATTGGATGCCTACCTTTGCAGATATCTTTGTCCTTCAGAGTCAGCTCGCCAATTCAATTGGGCCCTTCAGTTGAGCAACTTCCTTTAGTAGTTAGATACTTTACTTTCCCTTATGGTTATTTAATCGCTGGATAAACTGGATACCGTGGACATCTCTTACTCTACAGTCTAAAGTTGCAAAGGACCAACCATAGCAGTTTTTCAAAGAGTAGAGGAAATGGATTGCAATCACATCTCTGTAATCTTCAGTCGAGGACCCTTTGTTTTCCTCAAGTTGTTCTTAGAATTGCCATGCACCAATGCTAACACATCCTCAGTACTCCGTAAGACCAAAAGAAATGCATGAGGCTTTTCCGTACTACAGTCTTATTGCATTGTCTTTGCATATTCCTACTTTCATTCGCATCCGTGTGTAATTTACTTCACTTCATTAGTCTTCTTGTCTGTCCTTTTCCATAAATTCATAAAGAGATTGAAAACAGAGACAAAGATGCACTTCCTTATGGTGTATAGTACATTTTTAAACTCAATTAAATAAATTAAAAATTCCTTACTTGGTAGGCAATCTCGTAAGGTAGGAGAAAATATTTTAATTGTAAAACACGAGAGATCTTTAATGTGTTTCATGACCATTTAAGAATATCAACTCAGCAACCTCGACCACAGGTCGGAAATTTGCAGGTAAGCCATTGGTAAACCATTGGTAAACATTTTTGCTGCACTATACATCAGTTACAATTCTTATTTGATTGATTAGTATAGCTTTCTTCAGGTGACAGCGGTGACAGCCCCGATCAATCAGTTCAAGGCTGTTCACTCCTAGCTTTATTATCGGAATCTTCATCTGTGCAAATGGATCATTCCTCAGATCAATGAAAAAATGCCATACCGTCTTCTAATCGTAACATGTCGTAACCTTTTTACTAGTATTTCATGAATGGATTGCTGTGCTCACCAACATTCTTAGAAACATCTTGCATGGAATCAGGTGTATTTAGAAAGCTAATTACTAGCAATTAATTAGGTAACTACTCATTATTAAATTACTATTCACTTCATTTTCATTGAGGTTCATGCAAAATATATACAAATGTGAAGTGTGACCAGATATTCTGGAGATTTAGCCATATGCTGAGATTTTCTATTATTTGTTTTTCAAGTTGAAGATATTGCAATATAGGATTAAAATATAAGCACATTATAACGCGATCGCGTTACTAGACTATTTACTACTATTTACCATACCATAATATTAGTTTACTTTGGTTATTTTGGCACTCTTCGTTAAGATATATTTTCGAAATGCACTCCATTGCTCTCCCTACATGACAGTGTCAAAATCGTACGAGTTTCTGGAGAAAAAGCCTGTATAAGAAGATAGTGAAAGAACGGCAAGATGTCCCTTGTGCAGTACGTATGGTTGTGAATGATGGCGGATTGCATCAAAAAGAGAATGAATTTGGTTGAACATGAAAACACAGGTGTAGTAGTGAGTGAGTTAAAGTTCGTGAAAATGTGCCATTCATTTCATTTAATTTAGCAATGTAAACAATCGAAAATAATATAAAAATACTATTTTACGTCAGTTTAACATTTCCGGAAATTAAGTGACTAAGCATCACAGAACCTAATGATTAAACAGCTGACTACGTAGTCTTTTTGACATCGAGGTCGACTTTGTCGATGCTTGGAAGCAGACCCAGACGGACAGTTGACATTGTCAACAGCTGTACTGTCACTGTTGAACTACATTCCATTTAATTCACGCATTTTGTAAATTGCAACTTGGCAACTGGAAAGTGGCATCTTATGCCTTGCTGTCAACATCCAAGTTGACTTGATAATCATATTTTCAGAAACAGAAATATCCCCGATGGCTATCGGTAAATTGAGCAATAGAAATTGGCACTAGAATCCGATGTCTATTGACGACCTACACCTAACATTCACTCATCATCATGGATCAGTAACCAACCAACCAAGAAGTATTAAAAGAAGAACTCTAGATCTGACAGGTAACTTAACTCTAACTGTAAATAATATTGTTGTATTCAGCTAATTTATACTGCTCAGATCACAATCATTCTATACAAATTCTATACAAATACGACAGAAGAGTTGTTCTTCTCTATTAAATTAAACTCATCTGCATTTAATTTAATAGGGTTTGCTTAATAGAATGTTGTAAAATAAAAGTATAATTGTTGTAAGTTACAGAAAAGGGTTACAATTCTCAAGCAGCTTTATTAATTCACTGAACCAGAAGTGAAAACATTGAACAACTTCCCATTTTTTATGTCATGAGCTCACCTGCTGCAGAATGTGCTCTAAGTGAATATTTAATTTTTATTTAATTTCCCTTAACCCCTAGCCCGACCTAATACGCATGTAGACGTGATGATTTTCCTGATATTCGTAGTACATTTTATCGACCATAATCACATATTTCAGTCAGTAAATTCGATTTCATTCGATTCCTTTAATATTTAAGTACTTTTATTTTTCAAAGTATTACGTATTGTATTGTATCAAAAATTTTGTGAACTTTCTGGCTTCGGTCTCAATGTGTCTCATCTCAACTTTCTCTTGCTTATCAAATACATACATCCAGTTTTCGTAACGTACCCTGCTACTTCTCTTTGATTGATGTGACTATTCTAATAATGTCTTCGCCCCGATGGCTTTCCTTCTTTAAATTTCACGTCCGCATTTCTATGTAAACAAAATCTTTCGAAAGGAAATCGGGGTTAGATAGTGTAAAATTCAGTAATGCATAATCAAAGTCACACAACTTAACTGTTGTAAAAATTCGTAAACTTCAAATTTTGCGACCAAAAATAATAAATGTGACAAAGTAAATGTGTAAATGTTTGGATAAAGTTGGCGAAAAAAATTGACTTTATTAATTACTGCGCTTAGTACAATGTCCCGAAAATTGTATTCATAAACAAATATTAGATACCCGTGCTTCATGCAGGTCAAATTAATGGTATTTTAATGAATAGTAGCTAAAGCAGAAGGATATTTAAAAAATGTGTTTTGTGTTTCACTTTTGGAAGGTGACTTCAATTATTTGATTTATCTGCGAATTGTGTTTTAAGCGTGTTGTAATTAAGTGTTATTTTATTAGGTTTTTTACATAAGTATACATTCTGAATTCGTCACTGAAGAATCTTTTCTCGATCTCATACTATTGTGGGCACAACATAACACTGACTGAATTAAAATTGCCTTCAATCTGCTGACTTGAATCTTACAAGACTATTTTGAGCCACTCGGAATGCAGCCTTCTAAAATTAGACACGGGTTGTGGATCGGATCCTGTGGAATATGAACTTTTAGCGAAGCATCTCGTTTTGTCTATCCGTTGCAGTTGGGAAAGAAGATTTAGAATTGGAGTGTATCTGTAACTTCAGCTCCACGGTCTTCGGTTCTTCTAGGTAAGGCTTTAGCTAGGATAGTAAGATAAATTTAATATACGGGGTGTCATAAAATTGCCTTTCTATTAGCGTAAATAGCGAATTAGCATGGCAAATGAGCAGCCACCCGATACAGACGTATTTACCTTCCTTCTTATACTGCACAACGTAAGAAATAAGGTTTTTTGCACATACGGGGAGATCTTATCTAGTTCTCACATATATTTTCCTTTTAGGTAATATCCACGTAGTATTTCAGACCTCGGTTCGGGTTTTCTAGTTTTACCATAGTATTTCGCTGGTTTTTAAGCTGGTCGTGTTGAATCGAACGAAAACGAAAAACTGCATTCTACTAAACTTTGACTTGACTTATTTCACAAAAATAGCTTATTGTGGTTTTACTAAAACTATTCCTACTTCCTCTTATTCAATCTCCAAGTTCAGGCTGGAATGCACTTATTCAAAAGGCTTCGTGTTCAGCATTTCTTCATAACAAATAAGAATACGTGTATCATTTAGTAAGGCTCACAGGATCTGATAAATCCGGAAAATACCGGGTGCACCAATTATTTTAACTTAGGATTAACTGCTCATTGTCAATACAGTGCTAAGTGATTCGAAACTTCCGTTGCGTTACTTTTAATAAATAGTAAAGCTAACTAAAGCTAAAGCACAAAATAATGTGACGTGAATAGTATTTCCAATAATAGAAAATAAAAATTTAGGATTTGCCCGTGTGTTGTTTCCTCAATGCACACGGGTTTCAATTATTACGATATAAGCACGTATACATGCAATTACATTGCATATAATCATCTTCCTTGTAATTACCTTTACTCTATATTCAATTAATTATGTTCGAGGAAGATTTGGCTGAAAGAGTGGATGATCTCTTCTGTTTTGTGGAGGGTCAGTGTGTCAATATTTACATTATTTGTATTTAAAGTCATTTTTAGGGAACCTTATTGGTATAAGGAAATTTGTAAATTATTTTTAATGTTTTGCGTTTTCAGGAGGAGTCGGGGACAGAGATATGGATACAATCAGCATGTTGCTGACTGGCTGGATAATTTTTGTTTTCTGTGCAGTGGCATTTATAAAATACTTGTACTTACGGTTTGTGAAAAAAACAACATATTCCGAAGCATCATCAACGCAGAATCTGGCTGTACTGACTTCGAAAGAAGAAGAAGGAGCGAAAGAAGGTGTAAAGGATGAGGGAGTCAATGTGACAGCTGCTGTGTCAACCACAAATAGGAGTAACACTGCCAACAGCGTTGAGCCTACATCAGTACGAAGACGGAGAATAGTACACACAGAACCGATAATTATCGAAGATCTTGTGGAACCGTTTGTTCCCAGTGGCCATTGCAGTAGTCCAGACCCAATTGTTGCTGAGTATGTAAGCAAGTGCTACAATTGGCTGTATTCTAGTCAAGTTGTTCAAGACAGATGTTGGGATGACGTTCGCGAAACTTTCATGGACTCTTTAAATAAAATTTTACGCGAGGAAGATAAAAAAGTAAGAAATAATAAGGAAATAATATTTCTTCAAATCATAGTTAGATAAATAATGTTTCTATTTATCTTATAGAGCTCTCTGATACTATCAATTGTGGAGGTTGCTGTGAAGGAAAACGTAAAACTGACGAATCTCTTTGCTGAATGTGAACATGCAAATAACATTGTAATTAGACATAATCATCAACTCACGACACACAAGCTCCGAAGCTCCTAATTACATTTAACTGATAACTTAATTGCTTTCCTTCGTTTGTAGAAAATTACGGCCGATTGCGAAGCTCAGCTTGTTGGAAAAGCTACAGTCTCATCAATCGACACGGGATCCAAGCGGTTTGACTTCTTTGTGGACAGACTATGTGGAAGATTGAATATTCTCTTTGATTGCGAAGAACAAGTGGTCTTAGTTAAATTCGATGGGTGGCCAGAAATATGCACCGCCATTTCGAGCACCACACCTTCTAAGAATAATCAGTTGGACCACCGAGTTACCGAAATTGTGTCTGAAAGAATTACGTCAGCTGTACGCAATGCTGTTGTAGATTTAGAAATGCGAAGGTTTAGTAATTTCCCGGCTCCTCCTACAATGGCTCCTAAAACGGAGGTACTTCAGTTACTCATTGCTAAACATTTAGTAATTTGTGACAATGAAAATTTTTGGTAGTTTGTTGACCACGCTTTATTCTTATTTAGATTGGAGAAAATGCTAAGAAGTACTTACTAGTCAAAGTAGTCCGTGGAACGAAAGTTGGTCTCCTCAAGGGATGTCACGAGCCTTATTGTGTCGTCGAATTGGATGATCCTCCTCAGAAGTTTCAAACCGAAGCACACGAATCTCACGATCCGATCTGGAACGAAAATTTTGTGTTGTAAGTCCACGTGCAATTGTTTTTATTTAATTAGGTAACTTCGCACAATGATCAATTTAACGTATTTTGATTATATTAGTAACGTAGCTCCTGGCTGCGGAGAAATTCTATTTGAAGCTTACGATAAAGTCGGAACAAGATTTTTAGGCTGTAACATTGTGTCCGTTGAAGAAATTCTTGATGAAAAGACACGCGTTCTACCATTAAAGTCTAGACGCATGGAAGTTTCTGATCAAATCACAGGAGCCTTAGAAGTTAACGTGAGATTTTCAATTGTCTTGTATCATATCATTTACTGTGGACAGTTTAGTTGATAGTATACTATTATTGCAGTTTACCTTCCTCGATGAAAAAGAATTTATACAAAAGTCAAAGGAGACTATCGAAAGGGTGTCACCAAGTGGAAATCTTATTAAAACGACAAAAACTACTTTTACAAAGCCGCCGTCAGCCCCCTCGGGAGATTTCACAGAGGAAGTCATAAAAGAATTTGAGAAAAACTCGGTATCCAATGCTAATAAGAGCACTCTTATCATTCATGCTGTTCAAAGGGTACAATTATTAATATTAACAAAACACAGGACTTTTCAATTATTTTCGTTTTTGTATGATCACTTACTAGTCAGCTATGTATGTTAAACCCTTTCCTTGTTGATTTGCTCTTTAGAATATCTCTAATTCTTCCTTCCACAGACCTATAGTCAAGGTATTCAATTTAATATATTATCCTGTAATGTTTTCTTTATTTTACAACCTAAATTTTCTTTGGTGGCCTAAACGTGAGACCCTTGAACCGTATGTGTGTATTACTAATTCAAACAGATTGAAAAATTATCCGATGGCCGCTATGCCGAAGTAAAAAATGACGATGCTTCCAAAAACAAGGTTTGTTTGTGGTTACTGTTGGTCGTACTTGCATTCCTAATAACTTTTACAGAATTGTACTATTTGGTACAAGCCGTATGTTCAATTGTGTTATTAGTTCCCTATTTTTATTCAAAATTGTTAAAGAACAAACGAAATAAGAATTTCCTAAAAATATGAAACGCTTTATCTTGATTTATGTTCGTTTTTTCGGACAAACATGTGATTTAAGCATTATGATTTTTATGCATTTCCTGAGTTCATATTTTTATAAGATGTATACAGACAGTATTATTAATTACACATTACTTGTGAAAAACGTTAAACCCACTGTTAAATAACTTTTTCCTTTGAACTGACATCATAGTGCTTATTTTGTGTAAACTAACCAGGGTAAAGGTTTTAATTATGTTATTATGTTAAATTATGTGAACACAGGAACTGTGGTATCATTTATTATTGATATAAAACTTTATCCGGATTATAGGACTAAGACTAACCCCCATTTCTTATACAAAGCACAGCACAAGTAATACACTCTATTCTAGTGTATTATGTACACTTGAATTTTATTTGTGCTGTTTCATTTAGCGTTTGGTACGGACTGTACCTATGAATCTACTAATTTTAGACGGAATACCATGTATTAATAAGATTTTTTCTATTTAATTGTCTAGGAAGTAAAATCGAAAGAAGAATCAGAAACCGGAATTGAAGGGCAATATGGAGAAGGTATTCTTATATAAATTTTTTCCTGTTTTTCCTTATTTTTTCTATTTATATAATTTATTTCAATTAATAATATTTGTATAAATAAATTGAATTTCTAGAACGTGGACGTCGCAGAACAAGACGTGGAGATATTTTTACCTCAATTCGTCGTCGGTTTTCAAAAACTAGATCCAGATCGCAAGTACCTGGAAACGAAGGTGAAGGGGTAAACGGGGCGGCTGAAAAGGAGGCGGTTTTTACTCGGTCTATTTCAGCTGATAGGCATAGCATGATTTCCGGCCGTCATTTAGGCTTAGGAGGAATGCATTCAACCAGATCGTCTGCATCAGAGCTTTCTGCACTCAGTGGACAATCTACATCGACGTACTATCACGAAAGTTCCACTCTTGTTATTGAGTGCATAGAAAACAGAATCAGAAAGTGAGGATGCCAATGGATAAATACACAATGCTTTTTAGAACAACATTACAATCTGACTTATTTTTAGTACGAATAATTCATGCTTTACTTTACTTTGCAGATATTACTTAGTTCCTCCAAATTTGGCCCAGACTGGAAAATGGAAGAAAAGGGGAAAGAAGCTTCATATATATAATGATCACACATTTGTGGCAAAACATGTACAAAGGTAATGTTTTACAGCCTTGTAAATATGCGAAGGATTAATGAACCTTTTGGCTGAATGATTGAGCATTTTGTATTTGAAATGTTTTGCAGTGGGACCACATGTGAAATTTGTTCTGGTCGGTTTTCATTCAGTCTGGGTAAACAAGGTTACCAATGTCGTGATTGTAAAATGAAATGTCATAAAGAATGTCACATACGAGCGCCTTCCTATTGTCCCAACACGACTGTCTACGATATCGAACTGTACGTATTACATAAATATTATATCCTGTACAAATATTATTATAATAATATACACTTAATCGTAATTTGCCATCCTTATTGGTGTTTGGTAATTTTTGTAAATATTGCGATTATAATTTCATTTTATTTTAAGTAATTACGTCTCTACCTAGATGCTTTTTATATTACTGTTTACAGAGTTATAATCAAACCCAAAACTCCTAGTAGATGAAAGTCTTGTATTATGTTATGAGCATGGCATGTGCATGTTGACGATTTTCTTTTGGTTGAAGTGGAAGGTGATTAATTTTATAGACGTATCCTTGTACACAATTTTATACATATTTTTGCTTTAAACCATACACCCTGATAGATTTCTTGTGATTTGCAAACCAACCCTGCTAACTGTTTCTTTATTATTTCCTTCCAATATTTGCCTATAACTTTTTGGCTACTTTTTATGCATACAAGTGTGCTAACTTTTCTTCCATACCTCCATGTCTGTCTATCGTGCAGAGGGACGACCAAGTGTGTACCCCAAACTAAATCTTTCTCCAGTGTATGCTCTTCTTTTCTGTCTGGAAAAAAAGGGCACGCTTCTAAAACTAACAAAGATTGCATGACTAATGGCACGGACAAACACAATTTGAAACTTCAGCCAAATGCGCCACAGAGTAATCTCAGGAAGAAATGTAAGAGTAACTCTTGAGACAAATACACTCTCCTTTATAATTATTACTTAACAATATCATTGAATTTGTAGGAGTGTGTGTAATGGTTCTAAATAAGACATTCATCGAGTCATCATGTGTGATTTAATTTTTCAGCGAATATCTTCAGGAGGGTGAGTAAATTGAGAAAAATTTCCGAGGAAAACCTAAGTAGCAATGAGAAAATCAAAATTGGCGATGTCAGTGAAGATCAAAACGCGGAAGAAGATCCACTCCTCGAAGGAAGTGATGGCGACGTCATTACGGTCTTAGGTGCCATCAAAGACCCGTCAGTCAAGGGATAATTTTATCTTCGTAAATAGGAATTAGTTAAAACATGATCATGGTCAAATACAATGTTCGTAACTGTTACACATATATACATAACAGCTTTTTATAAAAGTAAGGTGGAATTTTTGATTTTTAAAGCTACTACGACGAAATGGGAACTCATCAATTGACTTAATACAAACAAACAGTAAAAAGTGGGACTGACAATCCAATAAACGGTGTCGCTAAATAAAGCCAAAAATCAAAATGTGTTTTTAGTCAATAACAATGAAAATTGAAAATCGACGTCCTACACAAAATCGTCCTATATAATCATTTTGTAATATTAACCAAACCACTGCAAACTTTTTTAACTGTTGTCTGTATTCTGTACTGTACTTAATGTATCTCATGTTGGTCAGACATAAGTCGCAAGACGAACGTTAAACACTATCGGTTTAGAAAGCTAAAGTCGTATAATTAAGGAATTCGTACATACTGACTACTAATCTACTCGAAAAATTGTAAATTATGATGCTAACTGATATGATAGTGATTACTGTAAAAGTTATGACCAAGGGGTAGTAATTAAGGTCTCGTAAAATAGGCTTTACTTCAAAAACACTTTTTGATAGAAAAGTCGTTCGTGGCTATCTTATCCAGCATCTGTATTCTGTATCATCCATAAAGGATACAGACAAACAGTAGCTATATTTATATTTAATTCGGTACAACGGTTAAAAGGATTTTTAAATGTTTGTGATAAGTTCTATACAGCATACTACTTCAAATAGCTAATTAGACTGTTTGTCGGAACAAACTCATTGGGTCGGGAAAAATAGTGTACAGTTTTAAAAATATTGTTTCTTTTAAACTGTAATTTCAAGGGCGATTTTTTCGATTGCATTGATAAACTTGTATACAGTTCGAAAATGTAATTGAAAACCCATGGATGCAAAAATGAAAATGATTAGACATCTAAGATAATGTGAACGCAGTTTTGTTAATTGGTATTCTTAAGATTGAAATTCCCTAAAATAGCATGTATTTCAAAATTTCTTTTTCACGACCTCATAGGTTTGAAGTAATGCTGCTTATCTTAGAGTTGAAATTTCCAATAAAAATCCGCTCTTCAAATGTTCCATGTTATTTCAATATATGGTCCTGATCCCCTAAATAAATAGGTGGAGTACCAAACTCTAACAAAAATGATTTCCTTGTCACAATCAACGTTATTCAAGTATTAATTCACACTATATAGAACATCAACATACAAGTTATATGGCCCAAAGGTAAATGTAAACAAGTGTAACTAACTATTATAAACAGGTATAACTTCTTTTCTTGAAGCTTTATTTTAGGTTGTGGCAGTTTAACTAGTTGTGTTGCCAGTTTGTCAGACTGTTGATTTGGTTTCTAAAAGTATAAAATAGTACTAGTTACCTATATACAAATCAAAATGTCATGCTAATGTAATGTTCTAAATTCACTGTCACTCAGATCCGGTTATAAATGTGATTGTATGTACAATTTAATAAATACTCAAGGAAAGCCTAGTCAAATTACGCACTCTCAGCTTCTATTATGAATATTTTATTCCTTTTTTCCAATTTTCATATGAATATTGCGTATTACCATTACATACCTATAAAACCTATATGAAAAGGGGTAAGAATTCTCTAGATTCCATTTTGATATTTCGGAATGAAAATATATTTAAAAATATATTTACTAATATATTTAGAAATAAAATTTTTTAAATAATATATTTAGGAATTATTTATTAAATAATATATTTAGGAATTATTTATTAATATATTTAGAAATATAATTTTTTACTAATATATTTAGGAATAAGAAATATTTACTAATATTTCGGAATGATAAAATATATATTATCTAGGAGAAACCTAATCTTTACTAACGACTAACACATCAAAATATTAGCAGAATATTTTCGTAATAAATAAAGATTTACAAGCATATAATTTAGGTTAAAAATATTTATCAGTATATTTCAGAATAAAAAATATTTACTAATTTCAGAATAAGAAATATTTACTAATAATATTTCAGAAAAAAAATATTTACTAATATTTCAGAATAAAAAATATTCTTTATTATTTCGAAATGCAATGAAATAACATGCAAAATCAAAATATTTACAATAGTTTGCTCACGACTACTTATCAAAATTTTGACAGGGGCAATAAATGTTCGTGAGAAAAATGGTTATTGAATTCCATACACGTAAAAATTCATGATTTATTTTTCAACTTTACTAAAGTTTACTTTAACACTCACTAAACTAACTTAACTAATATAACCTGTACTATTAGTCGTTACTAGCTGAGAAGTAGATAGTGTAAAAAGACACCCTCACCCGACTAATAAAAGTAGGTCATAATATCACATTAGCTATGTAATTCCAGGAAGTCTTTTTGCGTAATACCTTTCAGACTCTCACCCACGCAGCCAACCAAATCTCTGACTTTTAAGCCCGGCATTTGCCACATCATATGAACGTATTTCATTGATGTACGAATTTTGCCATCCGATTGCTTCACTGTCAGGATGGCCGAGCTGGTCTAAGGCGATGGGTTTAAGTTCCATTCCTCTTATGAGGGCGTGGGTTCGAATCCCACTCCTGACAACTATTTTGCTCATATATTATTAATAAAATATACGTCATACTTATTATTTATTACTTACAGTCTTCAGCAAATACATTATAATGGTTTGATTTTGCCAATAGCTTTACAATGATATTAAAAGTATTTCGATATCTTACTTTATCAGTAAGGCACACTCACATTTCTTTCATGCAATATTAAAATATTATAACTGTGCCGTACTGCCCTGCTAATTGATCTTCATTATATTATTGTATGCACAATTAGTGCACAATAGTCCATTCTATGATTTTATGTAAAAATTCATTTAATGTTGCAACTGAAATTTTTTGTTCTATTTTTCATTGCAAATTATTGAAGTACCAATTTTAGTCAGCACAAAAAATGTAAAGCGCAATATATTGAAATAGTTATAACAATTTAACTTCTTACTTTATTAATTTTTTACGTTAGAGGTTTAAAATAAAATTTTATGTCGAGGTACCCAATAATCTATATAATAATCTCCATTTTTTAAAGAAAAGTAAAATTTTTAATGCGTAATAAAAATACGTAATACGTAAAATAATAGGTAAAATACGTAATAAAAGATGATACAGTGATTAGTGATTTGGTACTACTGTACTACTATTTGACTATACAGTGGTGCTAGAAATGCAACCTAGAACTCTCAATCTTACTTCAACAACTTCAACTCTTTCTCATACTTCTGGTGGGAAATTTGGTTGTATACAAAATACCGTAGAATGTCGAATAGTTCCAAAGGACGATATAATAATATAATTATATATTATATTTTTGTAAAACTAGGAAAGAATGCAAAAGTATTATTTGTTACTCTCCCAGCCACCAAAAAGCTTACATGTAATGTAATTTTTTAATTAGACAAGGATTGACATTGGCTGTAGTGGCGATATGACACAAACACTGGTTACTCACAAACACACATTACTCCAGTTGCGCTAAAATGCAATTTTGTGTCGCACAAATTATTTACAACTGCAATTGAAATAAATACTTTGGAAAAGTTCGACTCTCGGTCTCCTTAATTTTTTAAATTCACATTGCAGAAGAATCTTCGTATTTTATAAATACTTTGGTTTCCGGGGTCTATAAAGATTCTTTACGGTACTTTATCCAAAACGCAAGAATTAATACTGTTAATTTTAAGCCTTTTAACAACTTCTTTTTTCTATTCAACTCAGCTGTCTTCGACATTTCCGAAAAGTGGTAAATAATGAAATAAGAGTAGTCAGCATTCGAAATCGAGATCAGTGTATAATAGCTCAAGTTGTTGGAGAAAGTGAAGAGAGGAAGGAACAACGGTTGACCAATTTTGATCCCTAAGTTAACTAAAATAAATTTATTTAAGAAAATTTCGAAAGAATTATAGCAGACTATTTAAAAGGTTTATTGTATTTTATTATTTAACATGTTTGCTATCAAATACCAATTCATTTCACCTCATATCTTTTTTCTTATGGAAAGGGCACAAATTATCCTACACTTCCCGAAATTAGATTTTATTAAACATTTTTTTAGCTTATATTATTTTGAAAGCATTCTAACTGAAATTATATTTTGTTTTGCTGTTATAGAGAAATGAGTTGTGATGATAGTGCTCCTGTTGACTTTCTTATAAATTCATCGTCATCTGATTCTGAAAATTTTGACCAATTGACGAGTCCTTCTTCGTCATTTTTGGAAAGAGGTAAATGTCCTATGTGTTGGAAATGGAAAAAGAGTTTTACCTGTACGCAGTGCCTTCTGAGCGGAGATTTTTACTTAAATGAATCGTCAATTAATGTTAATCAAATCCTGATTAAAAAAAGGTAAGAATTACAGTTTAACTGTCATACTAAGCAAATAGCGCTTTGTTCAATTTATTTAATAATCTAATCTAGCCTAGAAACCCAGCAATGAGTATAGGTCATAGGTACTGTGCTTCCAACGAGAGAGTTCGCACTTGTCATGTCACACTAATAAAGATCACCCAGAAACTGTAGAAACCCATTGGTTTTATATGTGCTTCCGGATGGTCCTATGAGCAAATGCGAGCTCTTTCCTTGGGCGCACTGTATATACAAAACTCCAGTACATCAGTGCCAAGTGCTTCATGTAAGTCTTCCAATTACATAGAAAGATGATTTGGAGAATTCAAAAGTTGCATTTTTGCATTAAACGGAGGAAATAGTTAACCCGTTGGTAGTAGACATGATATTGTTGACAGTTTTTAGCGGTTTCGCAATTTAAAAAAATTGTGGTTCCATGCTAAAACATTATCAATATACATTGGCTGAATGGATGCCCTCGTCAGTGTATTATTAAGTAGCGGAAGCTACTTTATAATAATGCCCTTCACAATCTGTCTGTCTGTCTGTCTGTCTGTCTGTCTGTCTGTCTGTCTGTCTGTCTGTCTGTCTGTCTGTCTGTTGGCTCTATAACTCCTGAACGGTTTAATATAATTCGCTAAAACTTTTTGTGTATGTTCTAGGGGTCCCGAGGAAGGTCCCCTGCGAAAATGGGTGTGATCGATAAATGACATCCACTAAAAAAGTTGATTAATATAGAGCCTAGAATTCCATGTATTACTAAAAACGTTAAGTTTGAGGACACAGGGTGTACCAAATATTGAAAAATTTTAAAATACGGTCTTCACCGTATAAAATTTTAAAATTGACTTTAACGCAATTATACGGTGTAACCGATCCTCAGAAAGCGTGCGCACACAATATAGGCTCCATTCTGGCTTATAAAAATAAAAAGATTTAGACTACTAATGGGAACGCATTTTAAAAATTTTAGTAAAGCGTGGAGGGCTTAATGTTATTTTATGGGTCAGAATGGAGCCTGCAGCGCTCCAGCGCGCTTTCTGATGTTCGGTAACGACGTATAATTAATAATTGCGTTAAAGTGCTTTTTTGATGATTTTTATTTTTGTCAATATTTGTTACACCCTGTGTCCTCAAACTTAACACAGGGCTAAAAGTGTTGTGTAGCTGAAAAGTTCTATAGAGAAAAGATAGGTGGCGTAAGTGGTGCATTCTTACTACTTATGTCATCTAACTTTTGTCTATGGGAAAATTGAGGTGCATTTTTAGCACCGAATTGAGGTGTTATAACTCTTGAACGCTTCGATACATATACTTAAAATTTTTCTATTGTGTTGCTACGGTTCAGAGGACATACATGTATGTGTCGCTTCTGCTACTTCATTAAGTGCATTGGTTGAATGGTTTATTCATAATAGTTAAATAGTTAGTATTGGATAACACATGCTTGATTTGTTGATAATATCAATATTGTTGATATTGGCATTTGTATAGATATAAATAATTAAATAGTCTTCAGTTTTGAATTTACAATGGAATTAGGAATCTGCTTTTCTGTTGCATAACATCATAGGCTTGATTGTGAGGAGTCTGATTGCACTTTTGCTGCCTCAATTTCAGCTAAATGTTATATCAGTTGGCTTACGGCAGGATCCAAGGATGTCCCTTGAAAGTTAAAAAACACAGATAGGAGAGTAAGTATAGTCTTTTAGTCTTAGGGCTTCGATACCCAGATATAGATCTTGATCTTATATTTATTTTGGGTTTTTTAAAGGGTTACGCGGATACGGAAATCTTTACTATCTATGAATTCTATGATGTATATGGCATTTATTTGTTAATACTAAACATGGATTTTGATTCTATTTTAAGCTTATAACTAATACGCACTCATTGCTCATTGTTTCTTACCGTCTTGACCCTGGAGCACAAACAAGTGTTGGAACATTCCCAACAACTGGGTCTGGCTGGGTTGGCTTACTGCATTCAATTGTGTATTTTTTAGGATTCACTAAATAAACCCCTCCTTGTGGGCAGGTCTGTTTATTCAGTTCCACACAGTTTCTCTGAAGTACAAAATTGTTTAGTAAATATCAATAGTAGCGCATACAGAATGTACTTACACTATTATTAATTTTGTTTTTAGTTGACTTTTATAATAGTGCGTCGACTTTTTTATGAAATTATAACTCTTATAAGAAAGTCAACGCAAAAAGTTATAAGAAATTATAATTTTTAGTGAGTTAAAGTATTACTTGACGAGGACATCGCGGTGCATTACATGCGTAGCCATCCGTTAAACACGGGTTGGGAGCACACATAGTTTGGTGTTTGGCCTTATTAAGTGTAAATATTTCATGTTGCTTACAAGGTCCTTTTCTCAGAGCAGCATAACAGTTACCGTCTTTTTCATTAAAGAGGTATCCTTCTTCACAATCGCATTCTGATTTTCCATTTCTAGGAGACATTATTAGTTCACTAAAAATACGTACCAAGTTAATTTAATATGTAGTTTTTCCTTTAGCTTACTTAAAAATGTAAACCCTCATTCCTGGATGACAGTATTGTTTTGATCCCGGGGGGACGCAAAGATCGCCAAAAGGTGTCTTATGAGCGTCCTTATCGTCATCTAAACATTTATTAGCTTCGCATACCCCTGTTTTTGAAACTTCATCTTCTATTAACCACGTTCCATTACTACAGGGTCCTTGTTGTAAAACTTTATGACAACTTCCGCCGTAATTTGTACTGTCTTCATTGCATTTTGGTGATGATGTTTCATTTTTTGGATCCAGTTGTTCTGGCATGTTGTCCGATCGTGATTTCAGTATTTCCGATGCCTGAAAATATATCCAAACGACTTTTATGATAATTGTCCTAGATTTTCTTCTTGCATTCTACAAACATATGATGAAATGTAAAGGGAAATATAAGCAGAGGTTTCCTTAAATGCAATAGGGTACCGTTGGAGTTGGTGGGGATGGTTGTTGCTGCTGCTTAGGTCGTTGTCTCCCTAAACCTCCAAATGTATTGGTAAGTCCGTGCCCAACTGAACTAAGTGAACCAGTCAATCCTGATAATGATAGACTTCTTTGATGAGATATTCTAGGGACTATTATTTCTTCATTAACTTCTTCAGGTGCTGAGGTTGACATTTCTTCAGACCTCTGTGCTGGATTCACAATCGGTTTGTTTTGCTGCAATCCTAAAATTGTGTCCTCTTTGATTAATGATTCGGATATTTCAGATTCCATATCCTGATTTGACACTTCTTTTGTATCTATGGTCTCTTGACTTTTGGAGACGCGATTTGGAGGACCAATTTCAATTTCGTAGTTAGAAAGCAAGTCGTCTTCTGTAATAATGTCATGTTGCTTATTCTTAGTAGCATTCAATCGCCTCTCCTCCTCTATAATTTCTGCCAAAAATGGATCATTTGTTAATTCCAAACTTGTGTTCAGGTTTTCCCCCAATAGACCATCGGTACGTTCTGCTTGTTCATCCTGAACAGTTGCAGGGTAATTTGGTGTAGTTGTCGCTAAAGTGGCTTCATGGATTTTATATGAATTTGACTGAGCAAAGAACAAAGAAAGGAAAAGGACAGAAATTCTTTTTAAAGTCATCTCTAAATTGGGTAAATTGGAGTCAGAAACTGTCAATATCGGCTATAGTCCGATGAGCTCCCTCGACCTTCAAACTACGTAATAGAAAATCAAAATTTAAAATTTAAGCACAATAGGAGATATTTTTTTAAAATCTAAATTACTTACTTAGTGAATGTTACTTGCTCGGGGTCTATTCCAAATTGCACTTGAAAGATTCAACACAAAATACTTATAATATTTAGTTCTTGTACTTCAGAGACGGTTTGCAACCCATAATTACGGCTAAGTACATTTATTACGTAGGAAGCAATTCTTTGTACTGCAGTATGAGGGTTGCCATTTGCCTTACATTACGTCACAGCTACAGATCACAGTAAGCATTAATTTTACTTTTGGAGTAGTGGTATTGCCATTGGCCATCCTCAGCCATTATGCAATGTAAAAAACAACGAACAGTAGATATTTGTGTTTCTGTAAATGCATACTAGGTACTCAAGTATGAAAACAAGTGAATTGCGATAACCTCTTCCTTGATCTTGTTCAGATGTCATGTTTAATCTCCACTTTATTTGTTTATTCGTTCTTTCTACTAGTTTTTCCATGAAAAATATAAAGAAATGGCATATTAATCTGAAGGTCAACTGAATCTTCAATTTTTGATGTCTGTCTAGCTCAACCTTTCTCAAGTTCCATATTCGAGAAATAATGCACGAAAATTATCAATTGGAAATGATATGAAACCCAAAGACAATTATTAGGTGCTTATAGTTATTGTGTACGTTCTTCATGTGAGGGAGAAAGTGTATCTGACTTCATATTTATTAAATGGATGTATTTCTTCAATTTTTAGTTCTGTCTACCCTAAGAATCATAATTGTTCGGAATCCCACATTATAAGAAAATACTTTTTTAGCAAATTCTGTTTTGCGTTGGCTCTAGTCTTAGTCTTGTCATGATTAGTCGTGATTGTCGTGATCGCGTGACTGAAATTCAATTTTTTTCATGGAACAGCAAGACGTTTATTTTCTTTCTCATGTCTGTCTCCCTGTCCCTCTCACTACACTACAGTATTTTACGCAAATATTTAATTAGACATCTCTGATTCTTTCTGATACGCGTACTTACTTATTAGTAAAGTGTAATTTATTGTAAAAATGCTTAAAACATGTAATCAATGAGTATCACAGGTATTTCAGTTATCACTAAACTATACTAAAGTTTTCAAAAAAGAATGTTTTATTATTATTCTGTGATGTATACTACATAGATGGAAAAGAAATACAAAACAATAATTATTTATTGTTACTGTATATATTAATATTATATATATGGTAAAATTCTTTTGATTTGTCACAACATAAGTCAAGTACTGTCATTTCAATGTCAGCGTTCATGGTTGAAATGAAAGATTACACATTTAAAAAGGTGATGAACCTTTTACGTTATGCTAAATGTTGAAATGGATATATTTTTTAGGATGACTGTGTTATAGGAAATATAGGAGTCTTTTTGATTTGATAATTGTAATAATTGACATAATATTTTGTCATAACTGATATGTACCATTTTGCAGATATGCTGACTTGAAAATGAATTTGCTAAATCTACGCTGCAAAAGAGATGAATTGTTAAGAAAATGTACCCATCACACTGAACCTAGAGAAAAAGTAGCAATCATTGTAAGAGTTGTAAATACAATATTGCGCATTGCACACCATTATTTACACGATCATTAATTGATATGCACAATTTTTATGGCAATATAGGAAGATCACATAGAGCAGTGTAAAAGTGCGATTCATTTGCGTAAGGAACTGAAGAAGACAATTGAAGCTAGAATTTTAAATGGTAAGACAACTTAAAACATCACTACTTTTTTATTTAAAAGAAGCCTAACTAAAGAGTGCATGAAATACTGGAACAAACTACCCTGGATTTATTTTCCATTTTCTAATAATTGTTTCAGCAATATCTAACAATGTGCGAATGAGTTTTCATTTGCAAAGTAAAATAATGTGATTTTTATTTGTTTTCGTGTTTAGCGGAGAGAGAATCTGAAATTCTTCGACTGCAGACATCAAAAAAGAAAGCGGACTGGCCCCTTTATCGATCTCGTCTAAACAATATGCAGGCGCAATATGGTCACAAAGTAATGCGGTTTCAGAAACTAAAATCTCACGTTCAAAATCGGCAAGCTCTTTTGAAAGCAGGTACTAAGTCACGGATTGTTCAACTGAAGCAACAAGTGTTTCCAATATTTGAATTAGATAAGCCGAACCGCAGTATTACCAGAAGCAGAGAGTTAGTCATATTAAAATTACTATGAATATTATGAATGACTATTATGAATGGTTAAATAAAATGGAAAAATGGTTTGTTATTATAGAGCGTCGATTTTAGATGATGACGATGAAGATGAAACTGTTAATGCCTTGATGTCTGCGACTATAAACTCTTGGGGGACAAGTGATGAATGGGCTAGTGCAGGAGGCAGTTGCTACTGCATAGTAGGACCCAGTGGCCCTGCTCTTCCTACTTCCGGGGATTACTCGGATTTCAATAAATGGAGTAATTTCATAGTATTTTAGAAAAACACTTGTTTTTAATGGATATAGCATATGAAAAGTTGTAAACAACACTTAATGGTTTTAGTGGATAGAACCCAAGGAGGAATGTCTACTCTTCCAGACCCACAGAAGAACTTAGCTCGTGATATACCAGCTGCCCTAACGTATACAACACAATTCGTCAATTTAATTGCATATTATCTCGATTTACGTCTACCGCATCGTCTTTCGTACAGGTAAATATAGCATTAGTACTGCTGTAAATTAATAAAATATGTGCATTCTGTATAACGAGATAATAATTGCCTTCAATTCAATTCAATTCAATTTTATTTAAGTGTCTTTCCATATCAGCATTACAAGAATGTTGTTCTCCCTACAGTGACACTAAACCTAATTGAGCGATAAGATGACATGTCACACTCTCTTAGATATTATACATTTGTACTTACAGACTAAAAATATTTGTACTTAGACTTATATACTTATGACTAAACATTTGAATAGTAATTAACTTTTCCAGATCGTAACAATTTTTGACATAACGTAATTACGCAATCTTAAAATAATCCGAATCAAATAAGCTTAACTTAAATTGAAAATAGAGTGCCAATTCTTAAAAATTTAGAGTTAGAAACTATTTTAGCCGGTTTACTCGCCAATTCAGCAAAGATGGGCAAAAAACAAACGAGTATACCAAATACAGTATTTCAATACAGCATTTTCATACTACAAGTATTTTGCACACCTATGCAATTTAGATAACAATACTCAAATGTTACAACGTTCTTATGTATGTACAACGTTCTTATGTTACAACGCCTTACAACGTTCTTATGTATATAACATAATTTTTAAATATTCTGTGATTTTTGTGTGCAATATAGGCAATTTAATTTTTCATTTTCAGCGCATTTACCAATGGAGATATGCTGGGTGGAAAATTTAGTCGAAAAGTTGCCAAACTAAATGCCAATTTGATCCATTTATGTGCCTCACAAGGAATATCACCATCTCTCCTCCAACCAAGAAGAACCATGGCCAACCTTGTTCTTCTTTTTGACCAAGGTTGTGATTTGGGAAGGTATGTAACAACAACTAAAATCTTATTCTGAAACTAAAAGGTTTAATAAACATAAAACTTTTTAATTTGTGTGGTCAGACGGGGACCATTCGAAGTTGGTTCTAAGCTTGCTAAATCAATGGAAGATTCTATCGAAAAAGATTTAGTCATTTACGAAGATGATTCCTACGAGTCGGACACAGATTGGAATGACCAGAATTTCCCATCTGATTGGGAAAATGTTCAAAAAGGAGCAATATCTGCTGAGTATGGACTACAGCAAATGACCGACCAAAGTTTCTTTCTAAACTCAACAGCCTATCAAAGTGATATTTTTACCCGATCCAGAAACGCCAGCATGACGGGTGGTCTCGTTTCATCGGTTGCATCTTTTTTTCGTGGCTGGAGTAGCAGAAGCAACTATTAATTTTTAATTATTAATCCTCTGCAATCTTGTTATGCTACTTATTTATTATTATTGTGACAAAAGTAGTTTGTAATTAAAGTAAAACTGATCATTGCACAAAGGAAGACGGAGTTGCATTGCAGCATAATTCTTCCGTTTGGAGACAGTTGTTTCGTTGTATGTTGTAACCTACTTATAACCGGTAATCGCAATAGAAATATTTGTATAAAATGTATTTTAACTGATGCAATCCCAACTTTATTACTATAATACGCATTTAATTATTTGACGTAATTACAAGCAAAGTTTTTTCTACTTAAAAATTTGCTAATGCTGTGCTTTCAATAGTTTGCTTAATGCAAGTAATATAAGGCAAGAAAGGTAATAAACATGTTTGTCTTATTCTGATATATTCTTGAATAGACGAACAAAACTTTACGTTTTATCATTAGGATCAATGGGGTACAAAGCGAATAAGGTTCGTATCAATTGGATGAATGTATCTAATCTCGACTTTTGTAAATCGCTATAATTGAATAAAAATGTTAGAATCATAAATATACTAGACTGTCTTGTCCATGAATAAGCATCGCATACGTATGTGCACTGCACACTACACCGACTGTTAACTAACATTTACTTACAAGTACTACTTTACATGTCCGTGATAACAAAAAATATTTATACTATTATTATAATAATGTTCATTGTGCGATGTGATTTTAATGTTAACTGTCAGTACATAATGGAATAATATTTACTAAATATTGGATAAGTTCTAATTTTTAATCCAATAAAATGATTTTTTGAGTCTATACTGAGACCTACACTTATTTTAACTTTATTTCTAGCTAGTCATCACTTCTAGCAGTAACAATCCTTTAATAATATTATTGCGATTTCTGAAAACATGAGAGTGATTTTATGACAGTTGATGAAAAATATTTCACCAATGTAAATGTTATGCTCGGAAATTTAATCAAGAAGTATGTTTTTTAAATAATATGGCTATTACAGCTTTTCGGCATTCTTAATGGTACTTTTCGGTAATATTAAGAATAGTTTTATTAATGTAACATAAATATGCGTAAAATATAATTTGATTTTACTTATTGACTTTCAAAGATAGCTGTTTTTCCTTTTCAACGTCATCCTTTGATTCTACTGTAATTGTGTTGTCTTCTAATTCTATTACTTCCTTCAATTCTTTTAACTTTGTCTTTTCATTTTGAAGACGGAGCTGTAAAAGTTTCGCTTCATAGTCCACGCCTATGACGTGTAAATCGGGCATTTCATCTTCAAGTTGAGAACATATAATTTCTAAATCTTTAACGTGGGCCATATCTTCTACGACAAGAGTCTTTAATTTTCTAAAACGCATAAAGAATAGTTTTAATCTCCAGAATAAAAATTGGCGATGACTGTAAAAATAATTTACTTTACAATGCAATCTAAAATGATTTCGATTCGAGCATTCAATTTTATTTCACCTGCAACGACGAACTGCTCCAATAGCCCTACCGGAAACATTTTCGCAACCACTTATGTCCAAGTACTCCAATTTTTCTGAAAATATTCTAAACACTCTGTCTAGACACCAATCATCCATGTGGGGACAACTTTTAAAACTTAGCCATTTGATGTATTCCAAATTTTCTAAGTATAGAAATAGCATATAAGGTACAAGATATTTCATTTTATTTTAACATTTAAGTTTTTATGGTTCTTATTACTCACTATACTCACCAAGATTAGAAAGACCTTCATAAATCAGAGTCATATGAGATGCATCAATGGCTTCAAGGCGAAAACGAGGATCGTATTTCGTAGGTACAGTGCAAATGTCAAAAGTCATTGCAGGGAGATCCTCTTCATTTTCTTTTCCTGTGACCATATCCTTTCTGTATGTCTTGATCCAATCACTGTGACCCTTGAAACGAACCTTACCTTTCCTGGACAAAATGAAATGCGCTGCAGACAAATCGTTGCCCAAAACTCTATCTCTTTTTTCATTAAATCTGAAATGGCATTTATAGCAAAAATGCATTAGGGTTTTCAGTTGGTATAATGGTATATACTGTATTCAAAACAAAACTAGAAGGCTAAATCCTTAACTGGCTTTATTCAAAAATAAAAGTCCACATTGTGGACTTTTATTAACATTTTGTGATCTGTCATAGATCACAAAATGTTACTTACGATTGTTGGACGATTTCATATTCAGCGTCAACAGATTTCCACCAGCGCTTTACTGTTGAGGGTCTAAAATCGATTTCGGCATGTGCCCAATTCAAAAAGTCTACTTTATTGTTGGACTTCGTGTCCTCAGTAACCATATGACGATAAACGCTTTGTTCTTCTCCTCTTCTTTCAGTTAAAGGAAGTTTTTTCACACCAATTGCATACCCTTCTAGCTCTGACTCTGGTAACTTTAGAATTTCTTTGCGTCGCCTTGTTTTCGGGGCTTCAGTTACATTGACATCTTTTTCATTTGCATTTTGAAAATTGCAACTTGTAGAAAATCTTAAAACTGGGATGAAATCTGTAATGATAGCCAAATATACTAGTTAATTAATACACAACATAAAATTACATTTAGGTTAAAAAAGGGGAAAATTATATGCCCCTCAAAAATAATCGGTTTATCCAAAGAAAATTAATCGCTTTACGCTTTACCTAAAAAACTCCAAAAGAATATAAAATAGATTATTACAGGACTTACTTTTGAAAATGGTTGAGGAACAAAGTGTACAAGCACGAAAAAGACCGTTATTCATTGTAATGCAAAACTGAATAATATATTATGACACGGTTACTAATACTAATACACTAATTTACTAATGTTAGTTTAGTTAGCAAATTTCTAAACACTGTCTTCAGCGAGAATTTGTCGCTCCAACTGAGAGCTTAAACTTTAACAAGTCAAAACTCCCTCCAGAACAAGCATTACTTGAACCGATTTCATGAACATATTAAAAATTCCAAGTATGCAAAAAATGCTAATTATTTATGAAATTGAAATATTAACAAACAATAGAATAATCTATGTATTACCAGGAAGCTTTATTGACAATTATGTGAACATTACATAAAGTTAATTTTGCTGATCATGTAATGGTTGGATTAAATATAATTAAATCTACAATTCATGTAAGGTTAAGTCCCATGTCTTTTAATAAGTGTTTACCCAGTAAATCACCGTTTAAAGTCATGTTCTCTCTCTCTCTCAGGTCAGGCTTGATTGAGATGGTTCATTAGAGATTCAAGGAAAAGGTTGTCGTTTAAAAAACGGTTACCCAAGCATTGCAATAAGGTTTTCTACGTACATTCGAAATAGACATTTAGAAGTTGTGTTGAGTGTTCCCTGAATCTCTTTATTAACCGGGTATTGAACCACAATCGCAATTTTTGGTTCGCTAATTTTATTTTATTTTGAGAACTAGCTTTAAAAGTTATACCCTGTAAGCAAGTAAAAATCTAAGACTAAGAACATAATACGACATTTTCTAGAAACACTACATCTACTCTACTCACGATGGAAAACACGAGATCGTAAACGTAAATAACATCGAATAAAATTAATACAAAATTAATTAATTGTGGAAGTTCGTGAGCCAAAACTTAGTCCCAATCTTCCTCTTCTTCAACTGCGCTCGGAGCTTGGTAATTTCCACTTCCCATCTGAAAATATTAAATAAAACTTAATTGTTACACTTTCCACGGCAGGCAGAGAAAGAATAAAATTAAAGACAGTATGCATACTATTTAAATTACTTATCTCAGAAACATTTAAATTGTGGTTTAGCATAATAATGAACTTACCCCTTTTCTAATGTCAGTCGAAGCAAAAGTTCCTCCATCACCTCCTCCACAGGCACCACTGTCTGAGAAGAATTCCGGAATTGGTTGGCCAGCCCCGCGTAGTATTCCAACAAGTTCAGACATCAAAGCTGAATCATTTTGGTCGTCGTAAAAACTAATTGCTTTCCCGATGTGACCCAGTCTTCCGGTCCGACCAATGCGATGAACGTACTCATCTATTTCCGTTGGAAGGTCGTAGTTTACGACAATAGAAACTTTCGGAATATCTGTGGAAGTTGTTTCAGTCATAGTACACTATAATAGCTTAGAAAGCATTCATAGTGGTGTGTTGTGTTACTATAAATTCTTACCTAACCCACGAGCTGCAACCGAGGTAGCTACAAGTACCTTTCTATCCCCCTTTGTGAATTCCCTCAAGGCCTGCTCTCGTTGACTCTGCAGTCTATCTCCGTGGATAGACGTTGTAGAAATTCCCTGGGATGAGAGGGAAGCGGCGGTGAAATCGGCTCCTTTTTTCGAGGCACAGAAGACCAAAACTTTATCGGCGTCAACTGTTTCCTTTAAGATCTCCAGTAATTTCGATCGTTTCTCAGATCTCTCCGTTAAATAAAATTCTTGCTGAATGTCCGTACACGCACCACCGACAACTCCAATTACGACAAAAATATAATCATTCAAAAATTCGGCAGCTGCTTTTTGAATAGGAACAGGAAACGTAGCGCTGAACATGGCTGCCACCCGCTTTTCCTATGTATTACACCAATTAGATTTAGAACCATAAAATTATTAGTAAGAGTATGAATAAGTATTACTAAGTATTGGTAAGAGTAGTAAGAGTATGAATTAGTAATAAAATAATAAATTAAATAAATAAAACGGAATGTGTATCTACCTTAGGAGGCATATAGCCCACAATGCTTTTAACATCACCCATAAAGCCCATGTCTAACATTCTATCGGCTTCGTCAAGAACAAAAAACTGAATATTTGAAAGGTCCACAATGTTTTCCTTCACAAATTGAAGTAGTCTACCGGGCGTTGCAACTAAAATATTGCATCCTCTCTAAAACAATGAAAAGTTACACAAATTAGTTGAAAATTTTAATTTGCTAACTTTGCATTTTTTAAACAGATACTTTACCTGAATCTGTGCTTTTTGATGTCCAATTGAAGTTCCTCCGTAAGTCACCTTGCTTTTAATGATGGAGTCACTGCTGTACATGTTAGCCTCCTTGCCGATTTGCAATGCTAATTCACGGGTAGGTGCCAAAATCAAACACTCGGGCTTACAGGGAAAAACTTCTCCACTCAATTCGCCAGATTTGGCCAGCAAAGTATTTATGATGGGCAAAAGGTATCCCGCCTTCATAATAAATAAATATCTGTACTCTTTTCTTTGTTGGGTTTGCAAAACGAAAACGAGAAAAGTTACACTCTATATTGAATATTGAAATGCATTACCGTTTTCCCAGATCCTGTCTGTGCGCAGGCCATTACATCTCTACCAGCTAGCAACACAGGGGAAGCAAACTTTTGGATCGGAGTTGGCTTCGTGTAATTACACTTTTTTATATTTGTTAATAAAAGTGATCGAAGTCCCATTTCCTCGAATGTAGAAACCTCAGGAGGAACATCAGTTCCGTTAATCTAAAATAAATATTTGTTTTTGAGTATTTCATCTTTCATCCCAATTAAATTTTGGAATTTAATGTATTTTTAAAGTCATATTAATATTTATAAAACTTACGCTGTGGGAGATTTTTTCGTACTTATCGAAGTTAATCCCTGATCCTTGGTATAGCTGTTTTCTAGTATCGAAAATGGCGTCTCCGACTTCCATTTCTTCGGGACAATATCTTTCCCTCGGCTTCTCTTCTCCATCCACACCTGTGCCACCAGGGCCAGAACGCTCACCACGGTCTTCATTGTTGAACTCGCGACGACCGCCAAATTCTCCGTCGTTATCCCGACGTCCTCCTCTGCCACCACCTCGTCCACCAGATTCACCATCGTTGTCGCGTCGACCTCCTCGGCCACCGCCACGCCCACCACCGTCGCCATTGTAGTCACGTCTGCCGCCGTTGTCATTAAATTGGCGGCGTCTGCCATTGTCCTCGTTCTCGTCATCTCGACGATTAGAGTAGTCACCTCTTCCTCCACCTCCACGACCTCCCCTATACCCTCCTCGTCCGCTATTTCGATCCTCTGAGTCTTGGAAACTCATTTCCTTAAAGCTCTGCAAACGCATTTAAATAAATAGGCAAGTTAATTAATGTGGGTTTTACAGCATTTTCGACTGGGTGCTCATAGGATAGCGAATGGATAGGTATCAAAGGTATGGTACAAGTAAGTTTATTTTACAATAAATAAATTGAAAAAATACCGATAAAGTGCTAGCCACAGGGGTTTCTGTGGGTCCATCTCCCCAGTCGTCATCAGACATTTCGATTAATGGGAAGAAAGTTAGTTTTCCGACACTTGACCTGGACTGGACACTTTTGAGCTGGACAGACTAGAGACTGGAGACTTGATGGAAGTGGACACCGACAGCTTGACTTTACGCGAGCGACTGCAACTTATGCTCGACAAACAACTTGGTTTAAGGCAACGCAAAGCAATTTTCTGGAAGCTTCTAGGAGCTTGGCTTGGCGTTGCTTTCAGCTGAGCTTCTCCCTATTGGCTGCCCTCAGAGCATTGCGCTCATTCTAGCTCTGCACCTCTGCATGTGTCTAGTGCCGTGCCTACGGTAAAGGGAGAGCAGTGGGTCGGGTGAATGCTTCGTGCACAAAGCAACCACCACTCCTTCCTGCGCAACGAACTCAAAAGCTATGTGCAGTAGCAGACGACACCAGTATGCAGTAGTGCAATATCATATACAGTGAGATTCAATTAGGACCAGCCATGCGATTTAAACAGTGTGTATAAAGAAATATCACCGTATCCGCCGTATCGTGTATGCACCGTGTATGTAAGAATGTAGGATAAGACAATAATATTATTCGCAAGGGCCCCCCATCAAGTTCTGGTCTTAGCAAAAGTCCACTTTACCATCCCACGAATCCCACCTCTGCGCCACTCCACTGCTTCGCAATACGGGTATCTGTTTACAGTTAAATTTATTTTTAATTTTTAAAAGTCTGAATTTATTTGAATTTATTTTTTAAAGTTTGAATTTATTTGAATTTATTTTTAAAAGTTTGAATTTATTTGAATTTATTTTTAAAAGTTTGAATTCATTCGAATTTATTTTTAAAAGTTTGAATTTATTTGAATTTATTTTTAAAAGTTTGAATTCATTCCAATTTATTTTTAAAAGTTTGAATTTATTTGAATTTATTTTTAAAACTGAGTTTATTAGAATTCATTTTTAAAACGACATGTACTGGTCACCAAACTACGACATATACATAGTGGTCTCCAGTGCCGTCTAAGACACATACGCACATCATACTTTTGGACAGCGTTTGGACATAAACTAGGTTAAAGGTCACAAGTGTGCTACCGATTAACCCCATTTTTGAAAGGGAACCTACGCTTAGTCCCTGAAAGATCCACTGAAAGTTTCATAAAAATATTTTAATGTGTTCCTGAGATATGTGACATACTAAACTACCCAACTGACTAAACAGACAGACAGACAGACGTGGCGTTTCAGTTTCTATAAAAGGAGACTCGCTCCTTGAATGAACTCGTCTTTAACCTTTTACATACAATTTGTTTCGTGCTACATAAAGGTTTTGTTGATGCCGTTGATGCTCAGCTTTGATAATGTGTTCCCTGAGTCAGTAAACAAGACAGAGAGTAGACACACACAGGACACAGATAGGTATTTTAGTAGTTGTGAATGTATATTGAATACCCATTTGAATACCGGTGTAGAACGTAGAACATCAAGCTGCACGTGGTGTAGACAGATCATCAGCTGTGCGAGACTATTTTTGGAAACTGAATGACAGCCTACAGAGCTAGAGATACTTTGAAAATCAAAATCTTCAAAAATATATTTACCTAATCTAATTATTAATAAAACGGAACTACTATCAATTACCAGACTTGGATTGGCATTGACTGCTACTTATTCGAAGACGTCATGTCAGATGTCAATAAAAAGGATCTAAGTGAAGACCAAAATGTTCAACAGTGGCCGTGGAACTTTAGTTTCACCCATTCAAATTTAATGTGGTCTGACTGGCCGGACTGCAATACAAATTTGGTAATCAAAGTATTAGTATCTGTAATGTGATATCAGTGATAAATGACCGAACATGAAAGTCTGAATCAATCCCTTGGACAAGTATCATGTGACAAGTGAGAATTTCGTTTGAATTTATTTGGCTGACCAACTTGTCAATGAACATGTCATTTGACAATAATTCCTTCAAAATGAACATGAATCTGAGGGATGATTGTGATTCAACTAACTTTAGCCCCTGGGATACGACAAAAAGTGATTTCGGACGATGTTTTTTTCACCTTTTTATGGAATTACCAATATATATGTTGTTGGCTATAAGTTCATCGTACTACATTGGAAGACGACGAATTATTTATTCCTATTTCGGAGAATGGAATGCTTGTCAAACTGGCATAATTTACACAAGAGTTGTTCTAGTTTCAATATTAGCTTTGTTATCCCTTTTGGAACTATTGATAAGATTCGCAGTTGACAACGATCAAACTATCGGGTTTGTAGAAGGCTGCATTGTTGGAGCAAAAACCTTTGCGTGGGTCCTTCATTTGGCATACTTATTAAGGCTGAAAAGGGGAAACTCTTTTAACACAAGGGGTCCGAAGTCAATGCTTTTGTTTTGGTTTTTTTCTGCAGTAATTTCTGTTTTGGAATTTCGTACACGCTATTTCCTATCTGGGACCTGGAAACTAGGAACTACAGTTTCACGAAATGCAACAAATGTTCAGGATCAGGATAGATTAATATGGGCAGTTGCTTCTGCAGTCGAGGTAGTCGTTCAGGGCTTGTACTTCCTCACATTGATTCCCGAAAGTACCCACCTTGAACCTCGCCACTATCGCCACCGTTCTCGGGTACGGGATGTTGTTTACAATGCGTATGAAGGACAAGAAGGAAACTATTTCGCTGGATTTGATGAAGACGAACCCGATGAGCTTCCCCTGGGAATTGCAAAAGAAAATGATGGATATTTTTCCAAGTTAGTATTTGCTTGGGTGACACCCCTTATGAAAAAAGGTGCCTGTGGCTATATCAAATCTGGAGACTGCCTTTTTGAATTGCCCTTAATTATATCGACTGAAAATGTGGCCACGAGATTTCAACGTTGGACAATCAACCGAGGCTACTCACTCATTAAAAGTCTGCATGTGTGCTTTGGAATCGAATTCTACTCCATAGGTATTTTGAAATTGTTGTCAGACGCCATGGGCTTTTGTGGCCCTATTTTACTCAATTTTTTGGTCTCGTTTATCGAAAGTGGGGATAAAAAAGATGGAAAACCGTGGAAAGGATATGTTTACGTTGTCGGATTGTTTTGCACCTCCTTCATTGGTAATTTTATGATTTTATGTATATTAGATTTGATATAGATAAAATTAATAAGTTTTTAAAATAAGTCTAAGTAAATTAATAAGTTTTTAAAATAAGTCTATAGTCTAAGTAAATTAATAAGTCTTTTTTACTTAGCATACTAATAATTTGTTTCAATTTTACAGGTGCGTTATCCAACACCCATTTCAATATGCGGATGGCTGAGGTAAACTTAAAAATTCGTGCAGCGCTCATTACCACTATTTACAGAAAAACTGTGCATATGAGAAAAACAACCACAGAAAAGTTTAATTCAGGAGAAATAATAAATTTTATGAGTACTGATACTGACAGAATTGTAAATTTTTGCCCAAGTTTTCACGCATTCTGGAGTTTGCCTGTTCAAGTTGCAGTTACACTGTATTTGCTGTATAAGCAAATTGGAGTTGCATTTTTAGCAGGAGTTCTCTTTACAATTCTTTTAATTCCAATAAATCGGTTTCTGGCTAATAAGATAGGTACGTGGACACTTTTCTATTACACTTAATTCGTAAATACTATTCATGTAATTGGATTTCTAATACAAAATTCTCTCATAGGACAACTGAGTACTAAAATGATGAAATATAAAGATCAAAGAGTGAAAATTATGTCGGAAATTCTTTACGGAATTCGTATCCTGAAGTTTCATGGCTGGGAAGCACATTTTTCTGATAGAGTTAATGGTAAGAGTTTATTTTATACAACGCATCATTAATTACTCCAATCTCATAATCTTATTAGTTATAATTTAAGTGCAGAAGTCAGACAAAAAGAATTAAGTAATTTGAAAGGAAGAAAATATCTGGATGCTCTCTGTGTTTACTTTTGGGCGACTACTCCAGTTTTAGTATCTGTTCTAAGCTTTGGTACATACGTACTACTAGGACATTCATTAACTGCAGCTAAGGTAATCCTATAATTTTCTAACGGATTTTTGATTTTTGTCATTATTCTTATAATAATTGGCTTTACTCACATGTCAAACATTGTATATTCATCAGTAAACACATATTACAGATGCAGATTTAAATGTACATTACTGTTACTGGATACATTATATTTTGCTTTGAAATGAATAGGTATTTACCAGCATTGCTCTGTTCAACATGCTAATAAGCCCCCTGAACGCTTTGCCATGGGTTTTAAATGGAGTAGTTGAAGCATGGGTTTCCGTAAAAAGGATAAGTACTCTGTTGCAGGTACGTAGTTAAATACTACATGATAAAAAGAAGATAAATTATATACGAAACCAAGGTACTTCTGTTCACCAAGAGAATATTTTGTTACACAGAGCGAAGAGACTGAACCACAAGATGTGTATTCCACAGTGCCTGACGATTTGATAAATACGCATTCAATTGTAGTTAACGATGCTACATTTGATTGGGAAAAAGATGGCTTCAAAATAAAAAAAATAAATCTGTCAGTGAAAAAGGTTATAATTGTAAAATAATTTTAGAAGAACTATGAAGCTATATATTAATAAAATTGCCCATTAAAGCATTCCGAAAATACAATTGGGGATTGAAATGCTTAGGGCCAATTTATTGGAATTATTGGAGAAGTTGGGAGTGGGAAAAGCAGCGTTTTAATGTCTATTTTGGGAGAACTGACTAAATTGGAAGGGAGTATTAGTATTCAAAATATGAACCAAGGTGAGAACAATCTTTTTTCTATTTTCAGTAATATAATATCTGCAAACTAATTAAAGCACTTTATTTTACAAATTCAGGTATAGGCCTGGTTTTACAAGAAGCTTGGATTCAAAGGGGTACAATACGAAATAACATTTGCTTCGCTCCAGTCATCAACCCCACCAAATATAAGTTAGATATTTGAATTTTAGTTTATATTATGTTCACGATTCGCGACTGAATGAAATGCAACTCCATTTTTACAAATCCGAATGTAATTTAGATCCGTTATAGATAGCTGCTGTCTATCTCAAGACCTAAGAACTCTTAGTTCGAAAGATGACACGATTGTGGGTGACAACGGTTTAACACTTAGTGGCGGACAAAAAATTCGGTTAACGTTAGCGCGAGCAGTATACCAGGTAAAGGCAAAGGAACTTTATTTGCAAATTATAAAATTACTATTTATACTACCTATATACTACCTGTCTATTTAGTTTGATCCTTAAACATATCTGGTACTCTATTTTTAGAAAGTCTATTTTTACATTGTGATTACAGGATTATGATATTTATTTATTGGATGACATATTTTCTGCTGTGGATTACAAAGTTGCAACGGATTTACACAGTAAATGCTTAATGGGTGTGCTAAAGAATAAGACCCGAATTGTTTGCACCCATCATCTTCAGTTTTTGCGGTATGCAGACCATATAATCGAAATGAAAGACGGTCAAGTCATTCGACAAGGTAATTATAATCGACACTGATAGCTTTCATTAATTTACCAGTGAGAAAAAATTTTGCTTCAGTTTTATTAATGAGTGCCTAAAATATTTTTTGTATCAAGGTACTCCTACTGAAATGTTGTCAGCGGAGATTTTGGACGAATGGGAAGAAAGCTTAGGAGGGTCTAGTTTCCGAAGTAATCCGATTTCTTGTGATGAAGGAATGAGCACAATTAGTAAAAGTTTCAAATACAACCGTAAAATATCTGCAATTTCGTTCGAACCAAGTTCACAATCAGAATTGGAAATTGAAGACTCTGAATTGTCGACGTCTTCCAAATCCTTTGACTTTTTAGCTGCAAATCAAAGTAGTGTTGACGTCAGTAGTAGCAATGAAGAAATTCAGAAAGAAGGAACTATTAATTTCAACGTGTACAATTCCTACGCAAATGCCGTGGGAAAGTTTCTCTGTGTTCTTATAATAATATCCATGATTGCCATGCAAGCCTCAAAAAATTTCAATGATATCTGGCTTTCTCATTGGATCTCTGAAACCAAAAATTCCTCCACTATTAAATCCACAATTGTTTCTCACATTCCTACTGGGGTTGAATCCAACGATTTAAACTCTCCCATAGATTATATTGATATCACTAGTACTAACGACCAGTTAAAGGCACCTCCTAGGGATTTCAACACTGACAATACATGGCTAAGTACCGTTGTAAGACACGTACCATTAATTGCTGGATTAGACAAGGACGTACGGCATTACTTTATGATATTCGTCTTAGTTGGAATTATCAATTCTGTTGCCACTCTGGCTAGAGCCTTTTTATTTGCTTTTGGTGGAATACAAGGAGCAAAGAAGATGCATGCTCTCTTGTTGTCGTCAATACTTAAGGTATATTTCATTTATTCTACTATTTACAGCGTACGTAGGCAAACAATATATGTGATACACTACATGTAGTCAAATTATCATGTGGGATCTTAATGTGCTTTCACTTTTACTTTCACCGACTTTCATTCACTATTTATTACAACCGGAAAGTAAGAGTAACAATAATGTCTGATTTATTAAAATTAAAATTACTTATTTCTAAACCGTAACTTTTGCGAGAATTATATTTAAATGTTTTATCAAAAAAAAAAGATTTTCAAAATAATGACAGTTAGTGAGTTAGTCAAAAAATGAAAATTGTCTACACCATTTATAGTGAAAGTAAAGAAAAGTTCCATATTTATTACTGCATCAAAAGAAAAGGAAGTTAGTGTACAGTTATACAGGTGTTTATAAATAATGAGTCTACTCTTATTATTCTTGATATATCTGACTGATTTATTGAACAATAGGCAAAAATGACGTTTTTTGATACAACCCCAATAGGACGCATTATCAATCGATTTTCTTCAGATGTTGCCACTGTGGATGATTCTTTGCCTTTCATTTCGAATATCCTTATGGCGCAAATTTTTGGTCTCATAGGTATTACTGGCTTAAATAATTTGAACACGGTTTTATTTTGTCAACTTTGTGGTTAACTATTTAATTGTGGAATAGGAACACTGGTGATAACCTGCTATGCAATGCCATGGATTATTGTGATCGTGTTACCATTGCTTTTGGTGAGCAATAATATTCAAGAATTTTACAGACATACAGCGAGGCAGTTGAGACGGCTCGGAAGTATCTCTCTGTCCCCGGTATACGCTCATTTTGGAGAAACCCTTAAAGGACTAGTTACAATCAGAGCTATGAAAGCAGTTAGAAAGTAAGAATTTTGTATTTTCGTTCAATCAATACTATTCGTAAATTTACTACAAAATTATTTTCAGATTCGAAGAAACAAATCAAGAATATTTGGAGGCAAGTCAGAAAGTGCAGTATTCTTCGCAAGCAGTATCTCAATGGCTTAATTTTCGATTACAAATGGTGGGCGTGCTGGTGATTACTGGTGTTGGCTTAATCGGTGTGCTCCAACACAATTTCGATGTAGCAGATGCTGGAATTATTGGTTTGGCCATATCCTATGCACTCACCGTTACAAATTCGTTTAGTGGAGTTGTTCAGTTTTTAACTGAGACAGAAAAGGAAATGGTAGCTGTTGAAAGAGTTTGCGAGTACATTGAAGACGTTAAAGAAGAAAGTCAAACACAAACAATTGTGACTTTGCCTTACTTATGGCCTGCCCAAGGTGTTATACAGTTCAAAAGTGTTTATCTTAAGTACAGGTATGCTCACATAGTTCTAATTGCCTTCTTCATTTATAATAGGTAGTAATGATAGTGAAAGTTGGTTTAAAAGTGTATAAAATTTCTTGTTTTAAGCAAAGAGTGCCTGTAAATAGTTTGCTGTAATACCTTGTAATGCGATTTATGTATGTTTTAGAGATGAACATCCTTACGTGTTGAAAAACGTATCGTTTGATGTTCGGCCGGCAGAAAAAATAGGCGTCGTTGGTCGAACTGGTTCCGGAAAGACCAGTTTATTCACAGCTTTGTACCGACTTGCCGATAACGTGGAGGGAGAAATCATTATTGATACCGTTAACATTAATCACTTGAGCCTTAAAGATCTAAGGTACAGGATTTTATTAGTATACAGTAATACAATGTAATTAAATGAAAAAAGACAATATTTTCTTTCATGACCACAACCAAAGTAATATGTAACTTTTTATAATAGATCAAGACTGTGCATTATTCCGCAAGACCCTCTAATTTTTAGTGGTACTTTGCGAGAAAACCTGGATCCTAAATCTATACATACAGACGAAAGCGTTCACCGAGCCCTAGAGAGATGTCGGTTGAATGGTTTGTTAAGAGCGCTTGGTGGACTGCATGGAGATGTTGGGGAAAATGGAAGTTCTTTGTCTACTGGACAGAAACAATTAGTTTGTTTGGCGAGAGCTATTTTAGTCAATGCTAAGGTATTAATCATACTAATGTTAATCATTATTATGCAATAGCTTCCTAAACTTCCGCTAACATGATTATTTCGTGCACAGATTTTGTGCATTGACGAGGCTACAGCCAATGTGGATTTAGAAACCGACAAACTCATTCAAAACACTTTGAGGACATGTTTTAGTCAAACAACTGTTATAACTGTGGCACACAGAGTCAATACCATCCTTCACTGTGATAGGTAAACGCTTAATAACTGAATAATAAATGCACTAACTTTAGTAGTCACTGTAACTGAAAATCCATTTCATAATGTAGAGTCCTGGTAATGAGCAATGGGGAGCTTGTGGAATTTGATGACCCCGAAAAGCTGATGAAAACGAAAGATTCAATGTTTTATCAATTAGCACACGCAGATGTATAAATATTCCAATTTATTCGTTTCTCTTTTGGTTAATTCGTTATCGTAATTATGGTTCACGCATACGTTATACAACTTTCACTACTTGGTCACGCGATCAGTAATAGTTACTATACCGTAATGATATGTAAGTACTGGCTTATTGATAACGTTACCCTGAATTTTTAAACTTGTCCCTGTTTATGTTCTGTTTACTAAGCAATTCTACTTACTATGCATTATTATTGCAATATTCATTAAATTGTAACATATTATTATAATGTTAGATATGATATTTATATTATTAGATAATTACAGAATTTCAGTTTTTTCACAAACCAATTAGGTTGTGCCAAATTTTATTTTAGTCTTAAAAATAAAGGAATATTGAATATTTTTATAATTGGTAAATATTTACCCAATTGGACATTATTTTACTAAATCTTAACACATCCTTCCGGGGTATCAATCACTACCAATGACTGCTACATAGATAATTAACGTGTTCAAAACAATACTACAAGCCTTGCATATATTTTAGATTAGAGTTCTGTATGTTATTATTACTCATCGATTCTTTCATGAAATTGTACAGGTCCTCTAAACTTACAGCTCTGTGTTTTCGCTTTAAGTCAGTTTTTTCTTTGCTTACTGCTGCTGTTGGCTGTTGAAGTATATTGGCTGGAAGTGGACCGGAAGGGTTGCTGAGCCCCCCGGAATTATTTGCGGAAGAAGTTGCTGTTGCACTGGTTTCAGATCCGGTGGGTTTTCTAGATTGACCAGCTCCATTGGCTGAATTTGAATTTGCACTGGCTGTTCTTGATAGCGAGGGTAATTTCGAATCTGCATTGGAAGCACTTGTTCCTGCAAGGGGTAATGCATTGACGCCTCTATTGGGATTCCCATTTGAGGGACCGACATCATTACCATTTTGTTTGCTTGAAGTCTGTTGGGTCTCGGAGTTGACGTTGTCGCTTTGATGTCGTAGTACCTAAAATTCCCAGGAATTTGTTAACAATTGGTTGATTAGAGCTACTCCTGTAGGCATACCCCAAAAATAAGATCAAAAGGAGCCCTAGGGACCGCGAAGCTGGTGAAAACGGAGAAATTCGGAAGAAAATACGGGAAAGTACGGTGGCGACAGAGGACCCCCTTTGAAAATAGCCCAAACCACGTCCTCTGGAAAAAATGGATTTTCCACGAATAGGATGATCCTAGCTAGGGTTCTTTCTGTAGAACTTTTAAACATCACCAAGTATCTTCCCAAACTTTTACCGGCTTTCTCCACAAATTTAACCTTGTGGTCTCTTATGGTACTTATGGCATAGGGTCCCCTCCTATAGTATAGACATCTACCTAACTTTTGGGTTATGCTTATGTGTTTTATTTACTAATAGTAAAAGAACCTGTTTAGCTCGTTGTAAATACCACTGCAGTATTTTTGAATCGCTTTCAAATTCAAGATCTTCTTTTGTTTTGTTATTTGCAAGCAATCTTCTGTGGTGGTTGTCAATTTGGGATTGCGAATAAAACGGCATTTCTCCCCTATGGTGAGGCAAAATTGAAGGCGTTGTTTCCTGGGTATTTTTAGGTGAGGAGTCTTGGGGTCCTTTGAGGGCCTGCACAAAATGCAAATTTGATATTAGCAAGTGAACGTATGGGCTGTGAGCACAAGATATTCAAATTACTTGAGAGTAGGGTAAACGGCCTGTTGGAATTTCATGAGGTCCAGCATTAGTCCTAGATTGGGCATCAGTGTCGACGTTTGAGAAAACGGGGACTCGGTTGTTGCTGGTGTTGGTACTGGGAACAGCCTGGGTGTGTAGTACGGGTTGCTCACCAAGGAACTGTGTTCCCGGTTGAGAGCTGCCGTTAACAAATCCAGTTGTCTTTGCATCGAATTGATTTGCTCCTGCCGTCGGTCCTCTGCGCTCATTGTTGCTGGCAAGTGGTGGATATTGTGGGAATGGTCGTACCGTTGGCTGGATACTATTATCTTGGGTTTGGACATTGTTGTTCCCGGTAGTGGGATGTAGGTCTGAGACTGTGTTAACTGGTTTTGGTTTGTACTGCGGTATGGTACCGGAAGTTGACGTTGCCGTGGGTCTTTGCTCCGCCATTGCTTTGATCTGTCCGATTTGTCCATCAGCCTCATAAGGCCGTAATCCAACCCTTTGGGGTGGGTGCTGCGGCGCCTGCGCAGGGGGAAACGCCTGTCCCCTGTTAGGTATGAAGCCGCTTGAGAACTGTGGTCCTCCGTAACCCATTGCGGGGGAAGGGGTGCGAGTATACGGAAAGTAAGGCTGGTGGCTGGTTTGGGAACCATCTGAGATTGGTTGTCCCTGGATTGGGGAGTGCGGGTTGGGGTAAGGGTATCGTTGGTAGACATTTTGGTTCTGACGAGGAGGGAGCGCAGGTTGTAATTGCTGGAAATGACCTCCTGCTTGATTATAACCTGTTGGAGGAATTTGCCTGAAATTCCCAAGATTTTCGTTTCTATTTTCTTGTGTTTGCAGTAATTGCCTTTGCAGTTCCACTCGCTGACGCAGTTCTTGTTTTCTCTCTCTTTGTCTAGCTCTTCCTTGATTCTGTCTTTCGTAATTCTCCTGAGGGGAATTTTGCGGTGGGAGTCTAAGTTGGTTCGTCGGTGAGCTTGTTTCCTGAAAAGGTGCAGGTTGCAGTCTCCGGTACTGTTGTGCAACGAGCGGTTGCCTGTAACTTTGCTGAAAGTTGTTCGGATTCTGATCGACAAACCGTCCACTATATGCCGGTCTTCTTTGGTCATTTTGGTAATGGTCTCTCCTGAGGTCTGGTTGTGTTCCTTGCAGATTTGCATTAAGAGGATACCGCCCATAGCGCATATCTTGTCTCGCACTCGCAATGGGTGTCGGCCGTGGTTGTGGGTACGGGTAAGGGGGTGGGGGCCTCGTTTCTGGGAATCCTGGGGTCCTGGCTCTTTCTGGAAAAACATTATGATTTGGTGGACCTTGTTGGAAACCCAATGGTGCAGCCTTCCCCAGTATGTTTTGAGATCCTTGACTATAAGGCAATATGCTGTTTTGATTGATTGGATGATATTCTGGAACCACTGTAGGTGATTGAGGAAAAATATGGGTTTTCTCAGTCAAACCATTAGGGAAAGAATTTATGGTATCTTTTGCAGGTGGAGTTCTTACGGGTAGTTGTTGCTGGTGAGGCGACATTGCTGTTAAAGGTGGGGCGGATAAATAGTCCCTGAGGCCCAAAGTATTCTGAGTCTGTGGAGATGATGGTAATCTTGAATTCGGATTCATGGGTCCAGAAGTCTCCTGCTGATGATCGCCCGTTATGGCCATTGGTGGAAATTGTGACCTTTGGTGTGCAGGTTCTCCTGGGTTGATTCCTGAAAAGGGTGACGAGATATCCCTGTGGAACTGTTGATTCTTAATTGCGTTTTCACTTCTTAATTGAGCATTTGATGGTTGAGAATTATGAGGATATCCGTTATTAATGGCTGCTCCCTGAGGAACAAATCGTAATGATCCTTCTCTTCCAGACATTGGTAGTTGATGCTGAGTTTGCTGAGGAGATAGGCTTCCTGCTTGACTTACTTGTCCCCTGTAATTTGAAATCGGGGGACTCTGAGTAAATGGTGAAGGAGGTCTCGTAATCGTATTTGGTTTTTGAAAAGGTTCTGGAGAACTTTGCATCGGACTGTACGGTGGAGTCAGAATTCGAGGAAATCCTTGATAACCATTGAAGGAGTGGGAAAAGTCTGTTCCATCAATTTTGTACCCTAGTGTACCGTCTGCATATGGTACCACAACATACGTGAATGGTTTACTTTGAATGGTTTTGAATGGTGGTAACGGCCGATTATCTTTAATGATTTCAATCTCTGGACTTCCAGATCTGTGAAAGTTTAATGGAGACAGTTGGGACAGAGGAGATGGAGACCGTGGGACTTCTATAGGGACTGGAGAATGAGTTTGTGGCACTTCTATGGGAACTGGAGATACTGGTGGGGTACTTTGACTCGGAGGCATGAAATCTGGAGGAGGAACATTTTTAAATTCATTTCGGTATGGTAATGTTTGAATCGGAGTTGATGGTACTGGTCTTATTTCCATTGGTGAAGAATTGGGCTGCATCTGAGTTCTTAACGAATTAGGCAATTCTCCCAACTCCCTATTGTCACTTGAAAGAGGCATTTGCGAATGTTGCGGTGAAACATTTCGCGGACCAGGTGGTAAAGGAGCCTTAAATAGTACTGCATCGGATACAACATTTGTTCTAATTGGTTCCACGATACTCTCCTGCGGAAATGCATTTCGGAAATTACCGGAAGGACCCTGGTTTGATTGCAGAAGAAAATTTGGACTGGAAACTTTAGATTCTTTCTCTGCACCACTTTTCCCTATATATTAATTTTCCTTTCAGTTAGAATGTCATGTATATTATTATCCACTTATTGCTGACCTTATTTAAACAGAGGCTTTATTTAAAAATAGTAGACATATACCATTATTATGCGAAGGAAATCCAGGAGGAGAGTCCTGATTGGGGCTGAGAGGCCCTGGAGATCCGGTATCAAAACTTGCTTGAATTGCACGTAGTTGAACTCCAGGTTCGGGACCTCGAAGTCTGTATTGCTCAGTTCTGAAGTTCGGTAACAATTGGCTTGGATGGAGAGATGATAACTTTACTCTCATATTTCCTGGATCCCACCGTCTTTGGTCTATTTCTTTGTTCGCGTAAATGGGGAGTGGACCTCAAAAATTAGTCGAAAAAATAAATTTGAATACATACGAATTACATTTTGCTTCAAAGTTGTCCGAAATGGGAACCCGTGAAAAGATAAAATAGCTTAATAATATTATACATATTTATGAGTATACCATAATCGCAATAATCGGTGTTTTGGACGATAGAGCTAAGAAATATTATGTATTATGTTTTATTTATGTTGTATACAAAATAAGGTATTCCGCACACACAACTGTCTTGATTAGGAAAACTAGCATTGTAATTTGTCAAAAGTGAAAGGGAACACTAGTAAAGGTAAAGATTAGTTAAAAGCAATTGCAATGTTAGTAAAAGCAGTTTTAGAGTTTAGAATGGAAAATAGAAAATTTGAAAAAAATCTAACCTGTTGCAGATACAGAATGTAGGTGAAAATGGTTTAAGAGGAGCTCTAGAACAAGTTGCAGAAAGGAAAGATGTGCGAATAGGTATCCTTTGCTTTTCTTTGCGTACATTGCTGCAAACAGAAGAGCAGCCATAGCCATCAAAGTTGGATCATGCAAAATGCAGCTACACAATATACATGTACAAAGTTTACAATTTATATAGAAGTTTAAATGCAGGAGGGAGTTGGTGGATGGAAAATGGAAATTAAAACTCTAATGATTTGTCATCCAGCAATTAAACAATAGTCTATATTTCACTATTATCTTTTTATGTTCCTATATTAGTGTACATTCCCCTAACACAATGTGATTGTAAATATCACGGCTGCAAAAATGGCACCTCGCCAATTTAGCAATTCTGTACAGAAATTCTTTCTCATGCTCATAATTATAAGCTTGAAATACTTCAAAATCCACCATTGACAGGAAGCACACAGTGCATTATTATCTACATCTTTTAACGATAAATTCTCATACCCCTATTATACAATCAAAACTCATCTTGACTTTATTTGAGAAAACACGATTTCCTACTTTTCTCTACATATGCTTTAAAGGGACCTATGCAGTATTATAAACAATATTATCTGCATTTATTATTTAACAACTTTGTTCCAATTGAAAGTGAATTTTGCAAACTAAATATCAACAGTTGAAATCACTTTAATCTAATGAAGTCGGTTTGGTCTATGAAGTTTAGTGATTTTTCTGCTAGCTGAATTCAGAATACGAAATAATTTTTGTGGAATGTATTGCACAACATGCACATCCTAAATATTTGAGTCGCTAATAATGACTAGAAATACTAGAATGTAATTAATTACAAACATGTGTATTGTGACTACATTGTAAAAATCAAAAATCAATTTAGCGGTAACGAATTCTTAGATATCAATGTAACCGTAAAAACCCCCAAAAAATTAATTTAGCGGTAAAAAAATCTTAAAAATCGGCTTAATACAACTTTTGGTTTCAATGCTGCGGGTATTCTGCAGTTTTAAACATTATATTCGACATAAATAAGCAAAACATCCTGATTAGAATCAGGTATTCCATAAAGATATGGTAATAAAGTTTATCTTACCGAAAACTCCCTCAGATGTGCAGGACTTGCCCTATATTACGTATAGGTACTCTAGGTATATATAATATATGCATAAAATGTACGCGAAAATGCTTGTGCAAACCTTGAAATCAGTTGTACTTACATGAACCTAAACAAAACATTTTGGTAATTGTACATAATAATGAAATCTTGGATTATGGTTTATTAAGGTATAACAAAAAGTACTTATTTTTGAAGCATTATTTTTATATTAAATTTGACACTTATGCTTACTAGACAGAGATTGATTTATTGAATACAATTTTTTATTGGCCTTATATTTGAGAAATGGGATTTAAAGTTCTGGGCTGCCCTGAATTCTAGGATTTCTAAAGGCAACCGTCTTTTATAACCCACCACTGTAAAATGTTTCCATTGTATTTTAAGTATGCTTTGTGTCATTGTATCTCAAACACCGATTCCTTATTTTTCATTGTTTTAGTTAGATTGATGATCGCATTGTGACATCAATACACTTTTGCTATTAAAATATAGTAACATCTACTGAAAAACTGAAAACTATTTCAAGTTTTGCCATTACTTCGAAAATTTTTCAGTAATGGATATCAAGAATGTGTTCTAACAGTACCTTCATTTTAAAATGAAATTGTAATAAATACATAAGCAAAAGCCATGAATCAATTCTCACCCTAAGTCTCCGGTATTCCAAGCAAACCAAATGTGTTCACAAAAAAGCGGTTGCTGAAAATGAGTGAAAATGCAAGTGGAATTATATCAAGTTGTCTTTACCCCAAATGTCTTCTTCATTATTGCTCAGCTTTAGGTTATTGAATTCACTGCAAATCGTCCTGAAAGCCTCCATAATATATTGGAATGAACTGTATTTTTAAATCCACGGAAAGTTACCATTAAATTAAATTATCTCAGATAGTAAGAGAACAATTCGGAGAACTTTTTTTCCAGCACTCTGGGTTTGTAATGAGAAACAGTTAGTTCAAATTCTATTCTATATTCTATAAACTATAAGTTTATGTAGTTGACATTATGTAACTCTGATGTTGATGCATACAGTAGTGATGACAATGATGACGTGATGAGTTCGATCCTGCTCCTAATGCACGCATTCCTACGCGATTTACAATAAGACGGTTGTATGTGCAAAGACTCCTGTCTCATTCCAGCGGTTTTGCCCAAGTTGCAATTAAATGCAATCGTGTGTAATACGATACCTCATCTATAGTGTATTAATAAAGGGTATTATCAAGTAGACAATCCATTTTAGCAGAAGTGTCTAAAATTCAGTTTTATATTAGATCATAAAACAAGGAGTTCCATTATTATGTGCCGAACACATCGAACCCTTTGATAACATGAGACATATAGGTATGTACAAATGAGACATACAAATGTCATTCCGCAGCATCAAGTGATAATATTTTACAATATAATGGTAGAGTTTAATTAGTGTAACCTATGCGTCTCAATTGCCATGAAGCAATGCACAGCCAAGCTTTTTCGAATGCCGATTGTGAATGTAGGTAGGAGAATGCAATATAAGATATGCAAGTAAGTTCTTACAATTTTTATACTAGTACATAGTAATTTGACTGGGAACCCCATTCTACAATTCTGCATATTACTGCATTGCATACTACATAAAATAAGTAAACATGGTTTTACTTTTATTGGAATGATATAAACCTATTCTTACTCCCCCTCCCCCACATTTCTTATATTTCTTCACTTAACAGGAAATAAGGAACCTACAAGTTTATAAATATCACATTTACAATTTCGTCTTACAGATTCCCCAATTCTTCAACTTTATTCTTAATCTTAATGTCTGCAGAAATTGGACTATGAACCTCAACCTCAGACACTTTTATGAGCTTTAAAATATATGCTGGGAGTGATATGCAAAGGTGCACTCCATTGTTTTCGTCTGCGCTGATAAAATTGAAGAACAGAACATTGAAAGTCGGTTATTATATTTAAGTACCATAACAATCTCATGTTGCAGACGGAGTCCATTGTACATTTAAGTCTCACTTTCTCAGACACAAATGGGAATATTGATCGGACTCCTCTCTCATACATTACACATGCACTGCACTTTCAATAAAACGTGTTAATTAGTACTTTTAACATTCAATGCGCATTTAATACAGCTGAAATCCTATTAAATGGGTTAACATTATCCTGCATACCGTAATAGGTGGCATTTTCAGCTAATTGTTTTGTAATTGTAATTGTTTTGAGTACTTTTACCTCATGAAAATATTTGTGTCCTAGTACCGTTAACAGTGCACTATGACATTCGACGTCATGAATTTAGACGTTTCTGTACAATTGTTCATATGTTTACATGAGTTCTGTATGAGTCATTTTAGGTCGTTTGTTCACTTCAAGACAAAGAAATAGTACTATGTCTATTACAACCCTAAAATTTGCATTGGGAGGTAAACCTATCTACTCATATATAGAAGCTTGTTCATTTGTTCTATATAATTTATGTAAATAACCACAACACAAGTAATCATATGTGTTTGCGGTATACGTACACTCTCAAATCTTACCCACCTACCTAGATTTGTAAATAATACGTTAGTTGTTCCCTTTATGGAAACATTCATTTACATTTAGCCTTACTGTTCATATTATTATCAGCATGTTAATTTTAGCCGCCTGATTAGGAGATACTTTTGATCTAGCTGAAGAATGACTTCTAGTACCTCTCAGCTATTCACACAATATTTTATTTCATCATCCATACAAATGTGTATAAAATCCGTTCTGTTTAATTAACCAGTGATTACGGTTATTAGGAATAACCAACGAGTGCTAGTCAAATTTTTATTCCTGCCGCTAAGTACAGAACTCAATGTTAAGAAAACGATAGATTCATTTCCATGGATCAGTCTTTAGAAAATACGTTGGTGAATGTTCCTTTATCTCCTCCATGTGCAAAAGACAAGCCAAAAACATCGCCTAATTGTTCCAATAACAGTAGCGTATTCTGTAGAATTTGTCATGAAGGTATTTAATCCTTATTTCCCTCCTATACATACACATAACTATTATTTTTATTCGGTAGAGGCATTTATAAGAAGATAATTGAAATTAAGATGACTGTAATCGTGTCTTACGACATTGGCACTAACACTCAATGCTGTTTACACGTAAAACTAAGTTTCTAAAGATAACACTTATATGAAATGCAATTGTGAGCAGGAGAGCCCGCGGAGAGACTTCTGGCTCCCTGTAAATGTACCGGAACAGTTGCTTTAATACACAAGACGTGTCTGGAACAATGGCTCACCTCATCCAACTCGGACCAATGCGAGATATGCAAGTTTGCCTACAAAATTATTCGTGAGCCGAGACCATGTACTGAAGTAAGTGCTCCTCGAGAAAAACCTTTTTTGCACAAGAGAGTCAATTATGAAAAAATACTACCATGTAAAGTGTTCTTGAGTATTAAATAATTTAATAATACTTTTTCAGTATATTCAGGATCGATCGAACCAGTTCAACGTGCGGAATCTGATTGCAGATATAATTTGCTTCTTTCTTCTCACGCCGTTACTCTTTGTTTCCTGCTACTTATGTGCTCTGGGAGCTACGCAATATTTTATCCGAGCTAAATGGGAAGCCATTGGTCTTGTCGTTCTCTCAATCTTCCTCGTTGCCGTGTACTTCACTTGGTGCCACGTGACCACAAGGTTACTAATGCTTTCTGTATATCCATTTTGCAAATATTATATGCAACAGTGAGATTTATTTCTTCATTCAATGAGACTTTACTGCATTTTTTCACTCAGATTTCACATGAGTGTGTGGAAAGCCTGGCAGCGCTCTAACCAGCAAATAAGGCTTTTGGATTTGGACAGCAATAGCAGTCATTCTTCCAGTCCCTCACAATCAGTCGTCATTTCTGAGTCTGATCTATTAAATGATCTCTCCCTGTAACACATAAATTATAAATAGTATTCCATTCTTGTCGGTAGCATTTAACAATTATAATTAACCAAACGCTGATATGTACTGACTTCAAGTTTTAGGTATTTAAAAATATGGAAACATTTTGCAATTGTAGGTATAACATTATTTATTTACAAATTTCAAATTATATAACATAACATTATACATTTATTTCGATATAGTAATAATTATTTAACCATCACGTCATGTTAAGGATAGGTAACCTAAAGCTTCTAGCACAGATCGCCTTTATAAACAGAGTATTTATAATTTTGGAGTATTCACATGAAAGATGTATAAGCAAAAATGTCATTTGGGTCTCTTGTTCATACTATGTGCCATCACAGGGATTCCGATTCAGATTATCATCCCAGCATCATAATGTAACTTCAGGAATTCAGCAGGTGGTTATAGATTACAGATGCCAAAATTTTCATTGCAACTTTACAAAACTTGTTTTTTCATTATGTAGTTCATATTATATTAATCCACAATTAATCATGATTTCAATGCGATGTATAGGTAATGCAGAATGCGTATGTATATAATATTACACAGGAAGAAATGAGGGCAGGTACAAGATTTATTTGTGTCATAATATTTAATGCTATTTATGTCTGTGCAATACTTTCTGCCATCACTCAATCAATGTTCTACACATAGAATTAGATATGTACTATTAGTATAGCAACTTCTGCAACTTTTTACTTTTATTAATATACAAATAGATAGCTTGTCGTATGCGATCTGTAGTGAAACTTAACGTGTCAATAAAAGCTATATAGCATTATCTCCTAGCAAAATACCATAAGCAAAATGTTTGAAATTCTGTTTCACTAACAAGCACATGAAATCTCCAATTTTGAAATGGCGAATCTTTAAATGGTACTATGACGTATTACACTGATAACTCATATTTTGTTAGCCCTGTGTACTCCTGCGACTTATTTGTCATGGAGTGCATTCAAATTCAACAGACAGACATAAGACAACAGAAAATGACTAGATTTTTTGCCACTACACAGGAAACGTAAGAGTAAGAAAAAGTTTAATGCAATCCTCATAGCATTCAAATACATGCAGAATATACCTAATTCAGTTTTATAGTCTTATAGGGAAGGCGCAACAGGAAAACCGCAAAAGATATATTCTATAAAATGCATCGCGGATAACGTGATAACTGGAACGAGTTACAGTTACAAATTCTCGTCATGGTTAAAATAAAAAATAGTGTACGTGTGTATTGTACCTTGTATTTAAAGTCTATATTTCTGGAATAGTGCACATTAATAAAATTAGACTGTGATTACAGTGATTAGGAAGGAGTGGCTTTATTTCACACACTGAGATTTATCGGCGATAGTAAAAACTATCTATTATAAAATACGCAATTTATATTATATACCAAACTGCACATTGCCAAATTATACGTTAAATATCTACCTATGTAGTTCAATAAATAGAAATATTTTGCTAATAAAATGATCTTTCGGAGACCATCATGTAATATAGAAAGCACAATTTTCTTAATACTCTGCATGCATTGGAGAATTGAAGAGTCGGAGTCAACTGCTGTGCAATACTATCACAATAATCACAATCACGGTAACCTATTCTGCTAAAGTTGTAACAGTACCTTATCTGTGTCATTACTAACATTATAATGAACAATAATGAAAGAATGTGAAACATGAAACTACAAAATAACTGATTTTGGTTACCAGAAAACAGTGGAGATATCCTTTTCCGAGAGTCACGTCCTATTCGTTTGTGGCATGATGGTGTCATATATTTTCAGATTTCTCCTACCTTCAGTAAACAATAAGCCTACCATATTTTACTTATGCCTTACTTATTCTCAGTAAATTCAGTTTGTTTTTAGAAACTGTTTTAGACTTCATAGGGATGCATTGCAAATATTTGTAAGCGAAATACGAATGTATAGGTGAGATCTTGTTCCATTTCTGTAGACAGCTCATCCCAGGAAATAATAGCGGAAGCAATGGAAGAAATTTCATCTAAAACATGCATTCGCTTCCAAAAGCGGACTTCTGAACCGAATTTTATTTCCTTTCGTATGAAAAGGAAAGATGGATGTCATACAAAAATTGGATGCAATGGTGGAAAACAGGTGAGTACAAATCCGCTGTCATTGCTAACATTGGTTTAGGCTAATATATGATAATTTTTCCAAAGTGTATTATTTCACCCACAATTACACAGGTGATAAATCTGGACCCTTCAAGATGTCTACAGCATGGACGTATAATGCATGAATTGCTACACGCATTAGGATTTTATCACGAACATCAGAGACCGGATCGAGACGAATTTGTGAAAATATTTTGGAAAAATATTAAATCAGGTAATTAATATATCCATGTGAGTAACCAACATGCAAATAACAGACCAGCAAAAAAATTCAAATTATATCTGATTGTGCTTGTTCTGTTAATAGATGATTATGGACAGTTCAATATTGTCTCAATGGACAACTTCTTAGGATTCCCATACGATTATGGAAGTGTGATGCATTACGCAAATTTATCCACAGTTGCAGCAATAGAGCCAGACAAACCAATCATTCTTCCTAAAGTATGTTTTCATTTTATTTTATCTACGAATATATTTGGTCATTTATTAAAGCAGGTCATTGTCATTGTTCTTTCTTAGAAGTACACACCAGTATTTGGACAAAGACTTCGCCTCAGTTCGTATGATGCTGAAAAAATAAATACTGTGTACAACTGCAAAGAAAAAGGGAGTCACAATGAAATTATATGATGAAGAATTGTAGCGGAGAATTCTATGCGGACGAATGACAAAGAATGGGCCATTGTATGTCGGATATTGATAGCTTTATTTATTACTTATTTCCAATGTTGATAATGATGATGACTCAATCGTCAGTCAATGGACGATGCAATACAAAAAAATGTGGAGGTTCATTTCGTTTCATTCCTCAACCAAATGCGACAAGTACACACTTTCACTCACACAACAAACGCATTTTAATTCACTTAGGTATTCAGTATTGTTACTTCGTTTAGCTTTTAACTATAATATTGTACGTTAAAAATCTACGAGAACACAGCCATGTTTTCTGTAACGCATTACATTTCAGTATATTATTGTATTAATTTTAGTTAATGTTCATATACCTATACAATATTGTATTGTTCTAAATCAGGGTAGTTAAGTATTAGTATTAGTCAGTTGCAGTAGTCTTCAGTACATACAATCATCTAATTTCAATGAAAGCTTATGGCCACAAAATCTCCAGACGTCGCAGCCATTTCTCCCTCTAGTCTACATTATATTCTGTACTTGTCTCAATCAGTTCTCTTAATGTGCGGACACGAATTCAAATGAGCCAAGCTTTATGCTACTATTTCATCAATACATGTATCGAATGTATCCGCTTGTACAGCAATGTATATCTTACTAAACGTTCATTTTCTTATCTAAATTTGTATCTAAGCTATCAAGAAAGTGCTTTCTTGCCCTATACTTATCAACAAATTAATTTAGGTAAAAAACTTTGTTCAGAAGACCAAGTTACAGGAAGGACATGTTAAAAATTCATAATTTCACCTTCCTTTTCTCTACTAATCATAATATTCCCAGTAGGCTCCCTACAATCAGTAGAATTGGGCATTTATCTAGTATCCTTTCTATTCTAGTTACTGCCTTATTTATAATTGTACACGTGTAAGTATATAGGTATTTCACTACCACAACTTCTATTTAGTAGTACAGTACAAGTATACAGAAAATGTCACGTAAACTTAAATAATAATGTAAACTTTTCAAGTGCATGCCTAACATAGATATAGTATAACTTAGAAAGTTTGTTTCTACTTTGTTATGTTGTTCACATACACAACGGATAAAATTATAACAGCCCAATATTCAGGTTACAATACAATACACAATAAATGACAATGAGACTAGCGCCACAATCACTAATAAAAGTTAATACGTAATTTGTATTTTTCCATACGTGTTTGATTTCATTAAAGTAAGATAGCTACTTTTAAATAACAACATATATTAAGTTAACATAATTTAAGTTTGCGCAATTTAATTTACATACCATACACTTGCAAGTACGTCACTTACAATTGAACTGGAGTACTAATAGTAACAGTAAATATAATTATCTAAGTATTCTATACCTAATTTTAGTAATACGGTAAAAATCAATTCACATTTGTTTACTGTACAGTAGACGACCTTTTCAATTCGATGTACCTTTACTAATTCTATGAATAATCATAAAGAAACAATTGTTTATTTTTTCAAGTTCACTTGTACAAAGAATGTATACTGGACATAGATGGGAAAAACACTATTATTTTGAAAATAGGGGTGTAGTTTAAAATTAATGCACACTTTTAAATTTAGTTTTGCAATCAGTAGGGTGTATTTTAGTATTTTTATATTGAGACATGCTTTTATTTTGGTTGCATTCAGGTATTTTATTTTCTCCAATTTTGAGTATTTATGTATTTTCAAAATTCATAAAATTTTTGCCCATCTATGATAATAGAAAAGAAATCCACTTATTCTTGATAGAGTATGACAAAATAATATGTATAGCATACTTACAATTTAAGTTTGGTAAACCAGATTCAGAATAACACTCTTAATGTGTATTTGAGTTAGTCCCTGTATATGCTGTACATATGTAATGTAAAAAAGTAATATTTAACTTATATACCCAGGTCTATGAATACTTATTATCAGATCTTACCATTTATAGGAAGAGTATATCGATGCAAGCAGTCACCAGACAAGTATTTTATTGCACGAATAATAAATTGTAAATAATTAAAGGACAAAACACTAGAAATACGCACATAGATGGATGAGACCTTAGCAGTTAGGTTCTTAGCTCTTGTAGTAACAGTTAATTTAAGCTTCACATGTTCATCTCATTTGTATTTACTATATTAGATATGGCGGGGGACAGTATTATAAGTTAAACGTAACAATACGGTTTGTCATCAACTTTTTCACAGGTACATGAAAATATTAAAAACTTGTTAGAGATTCACGCAACCTTCACTCATCAAAGCAAAGGCACCTATGCAAAAGGTTTTCTTTTGTTCGAAATAAACTTACAGTAGTACAATACAAGTACATACATTAAGTATTAACTGGAATAATAGCACTTTTGATATGACTTCATGTTTTGTTGCACTTGGTTGTATAAAGAGCATAGTTTACGTTACGGTTGTGCAATATTTAAATATAAATTTTCAATGATCCGCTTATAACACAAGTTAAGTATTATGATTTGGAATGATTAGGGTTTTAAACGACTATTGTTGTATTCGATTCATTGACTCAAGTATTCAGTGGTTAGGAAAGAGCACACAAGTCCATACAACTTCACTTAGCATTAGTAACACAAATAAAACCTATTTGTTAATTTGTAAATAAATATTATTTCTCTAATTTTACGACACCTCCAAAATAATCAGTTTTATGAAATCCTCAACTCTCCACAACAATAATCGTTTTACTTGCCACAACAATCGTCACTCATAACAAAGTATTCATTTTTCCGCTTTTCGCCAACTAATATAGTTTTTTTCACATATTGCCACATTTCAGTGTGCAAAGTATTGAAATATGTGGAAAAGGCAATATTCCTTAGGGAAACATGAATACTTCTGCAAGGATCATAAATCTACGATCTTAGTGACAAAATAATATTATTATCGTGAGATGGTCATAGTTGTGGGATAATGACGAAAATGCTAATTTTTGTGGGTACTTACAAACAATCGATAGAATAATCTATAAGCTACAGTACCTTCATGATTATAAATAAATTCAGTGAACTATAATACTTTGAGAGATTCCAATGAAAATTCCCAACTATTAGGAAATCATATTATTATTATAAATGGATGACTCGACTAAGAAACTCTTTACTTTTAATATAAGTTACTTAAAGGTGAAGGTGACCATTGGTTTCACTTTGACCTTAAGGAGTAGGGCAGCAGAGCAGGGGTACTCATTTTTGGCAAGAAGGACTGAACCCAGGCGCAATTAGAGTCAAAAGACCTGCTTGAGGGTTATTTAACAGGGACATAAAAAATAAATGTAATATAGTGATTCCACAAGTAGGATTTGTCAAACAAAATGGTATTTGTCTGTTTGGTAATGTTTTCTGGTGCAGATATATTATATTATAATAGATGCCTTATATAGATAGCAGGCTGCTATATCTTTTATGGACTATAAGTACAGTGTTGTACACGGTGTGATGAATTGGTGAGTATTGTGTACTCTATTTCTGAAATCCTTTAAAATTGTGTAAGTAAAATATTTACAAGGCCTTCGATTTAACTTAGTGTTTCTCTAATCTCTTCTATCGTTTGCTTTAGTAATTATTTTAGACAGCTTACATATTATAATGGCAGCAAGCGTGTCATTGTCACAAGTTATTAATTATTCGTCGTAGGATTCAAAACTGCGTAGTATTACGAATTACGTTGTTTACAGGCTGACAGCTATTCTAATTAGCTATTCGCTCGGCAAACTACAATTTGTCCTTAGGTAAATAAATTTGAGTACATAAGTAAACACTGCGCATCTCTACACAGCTTAATTCCGTGGCAGCGACGAGTGTAGCATTACACATTTATATCTATCTCCTGGAGAAATCTTGTTTAGCAGAATAGCTAATAGCTAAGCCTACTTTAGTGTAGCTTCCTCCTTGGGCAATAATTCTATGGTAATTACTGTAAAATTATTCGTTGATTTCGTTTTGGAAGATGAGAAGAGTGAGTAGGCATAAAAGAATGCTAGGAGTCCGTATAGTTACTTATTAGAGAGACACCTACAAATATAATGGCTATGAAATACATATTTAATTTATATTTCAACATAAGTTTGAGCTGCATATCTTTGTAAGTATCTGTCAGAGCAGATGATTCCCTAGTGGACCGGCATACTCAGTAAGTCACTTAAGTTGAGCCCCGCAGACAAAATTCAAAGAGCTGCCACACAGATCCAAGTGTTCAGAAATCCTGAAAGAAGTCAATTTTATCGTACTCTGTAGTGTTTTTCCTTAGCTTAGGTGAGTATTCCGCTCTAGTCGCAGGAGCAGAGGAAACGGAAAGGGAACGGAAGGCTTGCAATGGCACAGTTCGATCCACAACTGGAAGATCCATCAGCGTCTCCACGCGATCCGAACCCACCATCGTGATGGGAGAGAAGCGAACGCGGTTCACGGAGGACGAGTGTTGAGAATTCATGCTCGCAGCAGATGAATCTTTCGCGGAGACGTAGCTGCTGTCCTCACTCAGACTGCTATCCGGTGGCGTCTCCACATTTGTCAATGTCCCCGAATCTGCCCAGCTGTACGTCGATCCGGATCGGGAGCTCGGTGGACCAGGGCTGTAGGCATAGTTGTACTTTCGAAGGCTTGAGCGAAGTGGTCTCGGTAATTCCAGCGTGGCAGGCCTCTCTGTCATCATCATCGCAGATCCGCCCTCCAGGGAATTCTGACGAGACAATCGGATCGGGGTCGAATTCGGAGTCGACCGATACTCGTAATTGTACTCGTAAGACGACCTGCCCAAAACAATTAACAACCAAACCATTACGCAACCACATTACTACATAACTTTCACTACATTTGTAACACAGCTTTCAATCCATTTCAAAAATATCGTCCTCTATCTACTTAAAAGTACCAACCAATTTATATGCATTGTTACTAATGGAGTAAATGGTCATGGTACATACATCTTACATTTGAGAAGAAAAGGAACTATGTATATAGTACCTGTGATGTGTCGGAGTAACATGAACACCCGGAAGAGAAATATCACCTTCAAAGCTGGGATTCATGCTTACAGAGCTGGCAGACACATTACTGAGATTCGACGGAGTCCTACGATGCGTATAGGGAGGTTGGTGTCTTGACGGTGTCCTTGGGTTGGTGCTGGTGGAACTACCGATGGAGCTGCTAGGGTTATTATCGTGGTAGCCCCCGTGGTATGCAGACTCTGCACTTCCACCTTGGATGCTGTAGGACAGATCTGGGTACATCCTCGGATCTTTCTCATAGGAGTCTCCCACAGGACTACTGTATTCTTCCGGTTCGTAGGAATGAGCGTGGAGAGGATTTGTGTACACGTGCTGATGATACATAACCATCCCAGATGGATTCTGTCCAGTGGCTGCAGATCCGGCCGCGTTAGAAATGGCTATGACTGTAGAATGCTGAGCGAAAGCCCCGGCTGAGTTTTGGAACGGAGTGCTGGAATACTGGTGCTGAGTCTCCAGTTGGTGTTGGTGTTGGTGCTGGTGCTCCATAGAGTTCGGGTTCGAATTGGAACGGTATGGCGAAGCATAAGACGACATCGAAGAATTTATTGCCAGATAGGACGCTGGAGGATGTGGATGCTGCTGCATTTCCTGAGTTGAGTAATGAGAATGTGTGTCTTGGATTCGAGGGTCCATTGACATTATTGTTCCACTCGGATCCAAATAGAATATCTAGAAAGCACAGACAATACACACAGGTCCATGCGTTAATGGTTATTTACACACGGTTATACACACAGACGCCCGTTAGCAGCTCTTAATCGAATTCCACACATACTTCAATTCAACTAATGCACAATGCGGACAATACAATCCACGCAAAGAATTAACAAATTACAAAATCCTTCCTAAATATAATTATTACCACATGGGTCACACAGGGTACATCGTAAATCCATTTCCTCATTTACTAAATTGACGTTTTAGTTTCAAAACGAGAAATCCTATTATAACTCATTTTTTAGAATTCAGATTATTTATTAGTTGTACCTATTATTATAGCTCAAGTCAGCATTAATTCAAGGCATAGCATTAGTAACAGCCAAAAGATAAGTAAATGCATGCAAACCAGCAAAATCAAATAAAACAAAATGAAAATATACGGCAACTTCCTTTATTTCCACCCAAATTCATACATTGTGATGATTTAGCCTAATCTTTCAATTACTAATCGAATAGGTAGGTTTTAATTATTATCTTTTATACATTTAGGTAAACTTAAGCTTGTATTATAAATGATAAATTGTATTATTATAAATAATATAAATACATTTCTCCATAAACAATTTCAAATTCAGAGTGCAAAGAAACAAAGATTGATTTTTGAAAATTCCTTAAATATCTAGTTAATTTAAATCAGTCGGTGAATGTCATATAAAAACGCAAATTTTATAATTAACAAATAAAATAAGGTTTTATGTTCAGGTAAATTACGTGAATTTATACTTAAAGCGTTAAAGTTATTATGCAAGTGAAGTACGTTCTTAATTTGCTCTTAGTTCGATATGAAATAGTCTGTAATGTAATTACGTATACATAGGAAGTAGGGATTATCAGGATTAGTGTATATACAAACAAAAATTTGTGCCGAGGTGGACATTCTTGCCGGACACTTCATCCCAACAAGTAAGACAACTCAAATCGTGAATGATCAAAACTTTGGAGTTGTCAAACTGCATCTGCACTACTAAATGGGGAAATTTAACTTTCTCCTCATTAATTAATTTATAGGTCAAGTTTGTACTTTGGGCAGGGACCATCCGGTAAAACCCACTTCGCATTGTTTACCTACCGAATAGAATTGTTAATGGGGAACCTGCCTGACGATAAAAATTCCTACTAATCTATTTCAATTCATCCTACAGTGAAAGTACGTTTTAATTAATAACTGCGTACATCTATTATGCATATCTATTATTATATTATAAAATTCTAATATATTTAGAATAGAGAATGAATCGATTCATTTCTACATTTACTCAAAACGATATTTAAATCATCTATTCATTACTTTTATATCGGTTTCCAATATTTTTTACAGGAGCTCGAAAGGGCGATACTTTTAACCTTTTATTTTCATTTGATTGTCTTTCATAACAAAACTCTTTCATCGATTAGAATGACAAGCACTCACTACTTAATAAATAGACTAGAACTCAATTTAATTATTATCCACAATAACTATATACACTTAGAGTTTTGAAACTAAACCCGCTTTTTATAACTACCTACCTAACTAACCTATTTAACTATTCTAATAGCAGGTTTGGGTAAGGTCGGTTTACAGAAAACTTTGTTTCTACACACCCCCAAAATAAGGTAGGTACCACGGGATCATTCTACTGACTTTTAAAAGGGATCCTCTGCTTTCACCAGCACTTTCTTCGTTTCCCCCAACTTTCACCACATATTTTCAGGAGGGTCATTCTGCTGAATTTGGGTCCCCTGCCTTTACTAGTACTTTCTCCAGTTTTCCACAACTTTCACCACTTATTTCAGAGGAGATTCCTACCTATTGATTCCTACCACATTTTTGGGGTATACTTGTCTAGATGCTAAGAGGATTTCTATTTATTATCTACAATAGTATCTATCTACAAAAAGGTGGAGAAATTAGAGAGGGGCAGACGGGAAGGGAAAGAAGACGAGAAATTATAAAATGATACGAAAACACGGCCTGACGTCTGTGGAGCAGCAGAGGTTAGTGAAAGAGGTTAATCATTGAGCCGAATGTAAGTGCCGCCACTGACAGTGGTCGAATTGGAATTATTTCTTCTCCTTTTCGAATTGTTGTTGGAGGCATTTTCAGAGACAGGGAGAAGACGAGTGTGACTTTGGCAAATAATCGAGCACAGAGATTTTCCCTTTCCATTCGCTACGTTACCATTTTGTTTTTGATTCTGCCGTTTCTAGTGGATCCGAAGATACCGAGAACAAAATATAAAAACAAAAGAATAAAGCTTGGGAAAAAAGTTAATCTATTCCGCAAACCCAAACCAGACGAACCTCCACCCAAAAATAAACTTCACCTTTTGCCTCCAATATTTATTGTCATTTATCACAAGGTATGTCAAAAGTACATGCTTATGGCTTATACTAATTAACTTAACCATAAGTAGGTACCTTTATTAGCGACCGGAAAGGATAGTACACTACGAACTATTTGCACGTTTTCGGTTCACCTAGTCAAAAATGTGCATTCCTTAATTGATTAACATTTATACATATATTAGACTTTCCTAGGATTACAAGTACTTTCCTGGCTGAAACGAAATCTAAAAGGTCCTAATTCATTTCTGGCTGCGTATGCATGAAAAAGCAAAAATATTATACGAAACTAAATTGCTAATACAGCGGTCCACTACTTTCCCTTAACCTTTCACCTTTGGCCAAAAATTGAAATGTTTACTTTATCTTCTGCCATGATTTGTGCTACTGTTACTGGGATTTTGACTACTTACCTAATAGAATTTTACAGGGTTAATTACTTTTACTGGAATTCATGGAAGTATTTGCTGGAGGAACTATTGCTTAAAACTACAAAGTTGTGCTTGCAGAAATATAATGTTCCTATGATCTGCACACAAAGCGCACAGGTCAAGGAGGGATTTTGTTTATGTAAAAAGTACTAACCTCTGATTCATTACTAGCTGGAGAAGGGAATTTAGGCCTATGGGTTGGGGTTGTTAATACAGCACGGCTTGGAGTATTGGTGGCACTTTTCGGAGCAGATGGCATAGGCTGGGCAACTGTCAAGCCTGTCCCACTCCCGCTGGTGTGACTTGGAATGTCAAGGAAGCGAATAGGTTTACTTTGGTCCAAAGAAGGGTCGCCGTTGTTTTCGTCCAGACCCACACTGAACAGACCTAACGTTGGTCTGTAGTGCCGAGTCTGACCATGATATGTATTGTGGGGATACCCAGTGGTGTGAACTCGAGAACTTTCTCCGAATTCAGACTCCTGCTCTCCAGAGCCAAAACCGCTGTTATGAAATCCTTCTAGTAAAACTACTTGGCGAGGGCTGGAGTCAGCCTCTTCAACATTCCTGAAACATAACCAGTTATTATTGTTTATGCATAATGTACCAAAGCACTTTATCAAATACGCAACTATACAAATATTTCTAAAGTATTCCCACAAGTGCAAATTTGGCAGGTATAACATTTCTCTTGACCTTAAAACATACTATTAGTGAGTGGGAATTGAGTTTTCTGGTATTGAATGAATTACAAGCGGTTTCCTGCCAACATTTAAGTTAGATATCAAGTTTTAGGTGTGTTGCATGGTCAATTACATTTTGGTTACGATAAAGAAGTAATTGATCATTACACGGCACTAAATAGCGTTTCATATAGATTGTACCTATTTTGCGCTTGTGAAGAGGCTCCACGAACATCAAAACCAGCAGCGATGCTAGCTAACAAAGCAGCCGCATTGTATAATACATACTGAACAGGACTAAGTTTTGCGGTGCGACGATTTTCACTTGGACTAAGGAATCCCATCACTGGAAGAGGTACTAATGGTACACTTCCCACTGGTCGGTCACGATCGCCATAATCTAAATTGTACAGTTATAATTATTAAAGTGCACTACTATATCCACTGAAATTGAAATGACTGGCCTGGTGCATAATTCAATTGACCTCGGCTCAAAATTTCATTATCTTTTCACAATGCATAGGAATCCTTCTCATAATATCATGGTTGTGCAGAGATCGTGTTACTGTATTAAACTTATAGCTCTTTAAAAAAGTGTTAACTCATTACAGTGAAATTAGTATACGATTTAATTAGATTAAAAGATGAGATTGAAATAAATTGTAGTAAATATTATTGAGGACACTACTCCGCTGGCTGAGGTCAATCGATTAAATGGTTAAGAGCGACTAGAATTAAGAAAATTGGCAAAATGTTAATATTATATACAGGAAGCCTGAACCACTGAAGAAAAGGAGTTAGACAAGGAGACGCTTTTGCTTACATTGGAGACATTCCTCGGAATGAGTAGCTGCATGCATTGTGAACAAGTTTGTAAAAAATTTAATCTTTTTTCGTAATTTTAAGACAGACATTTTGGACATGAACACCGAATAGCAGGTATTACCGATATCTTGCAACGTTCCCGCTGGGATGGATAGTCCTTTTTGCGACTTTTCTAAATTAGGTGCACTTCTACTCCAACGCTTGGGGGAATCTGCCACTTTGTTTATAATTTGTCCGCGTTCTCTCTGGTGCAGTGAGCTTGGACCCCAGGTCTTTCCCTTCACACCGTCTGGAGGCACTGAATATCACAAATTCAATAAATCCACTACCAACCGAAACTCTACAAATACCCTGTTATTGCTAGATGAACTAGAAACAAAAATTGATCAAATTATAATGCAGAAATCAGGATTTCCGATTCACTTACAAACATATGCTCGTAGCTGTCCTATACTAGGAGAACCAGGAGGGGTCTCAGGACTGGAAAAACTTCTTAAACCTTTGGTTCGTTCGGCAGGTTGTACTGTCAATGTGTGGCGGAAGTCTGAAACAAAATAATTTATTCCTTGAACACCCGGAAATAAAACTTAGTAAGCTTAGTGCATGTTTTAAATGGTTTGCATTAAGTATACCTCACAAAAATAGTAACTCTGCCTCATATGAATGCACTTACATGGTGAATAGTAATCTGACCTTCATTACTCCCATTATTAGATTATTCATAATAATTCATTTTGCTAATATTTTATTGAATTTACCTCAAATTTAGTGCAAACTCTTAAATTCAAGATTATCAAAACGCACTATAAGTTGAGGTAAATGTACTTCACGAGGTAAAGTATTATTCTGTTGATGAGGCAAATCTATTATTTTTGCGGTGCATTTAACTTTCCCCGATTTAAATTAATTCCAACATTCTGAAACGGATATCCTTTCACTTTTAGAGATGAAATACCGGTATTCTCAGAAATCGGAAACTATAAATAGGGAGTATAGACACAGGAAGCAAAATTGAAAAATAATGAAAACTGCCGTGAGAAGAGAAAGCATAGGTGGGGTGAAGTAATACTGCAGACAAGACACGTTTTCCCTTTTCAGCATTCCGTAGCAGGAATAGTCTTTGTGCTAGCATACATGAAATGAAAGAGACATAAGAGAATTGGCTTTCGTTCCACATTATCCTTCAATTGTAGTCTGGTAAGTAGAGCCGAAATAAAAAACAAAAGGAAAAGAGAAACTACCCGGTGTATTCTCTATAGCACAGTGCAACCTGACTTTCTTAAGGAAGCAGATCAGATATAAACATAAGCCATGTAGCCCAGCTATGTCTTTTCAACTATATTATGAACTATGGACAGGAAAAGAGAAGGCATGAAGCCCGGATCGAAAGATAAGACAGATAGAGAGAGAGAGAAGAATCTTACCGGAAGGCCCGCTGATGATTTGTCCAGCTTCTTTCTTATTCAAAGCCTTGTGCTTAAATTTCCCCTTGCGCTTTTTGGGCGTGGGTCGGGGATTTTGCTGCTGGCCTTGTTGAACCATCAGGATGATCAACTCCCGTTGCATCAAGTCAATCTCTCTTTCCGCAAGTTCTTGCTCTCGCATTTTCAGATGTTCTTCTTTCATTTGCTGGATTCTCAGCTTCTTCTTCACCTCTTCTTCCAAACTAAGTAACTCCTGCAAAATATTAAACATTATTTATCTTCTACTAACATATACCGCTATAGACATTCCTACACTATACATCATTACTCAGCTACAAAATTCAAGCATCTAATACTGGGTTTTTATGATGCGGCTTTCTGCGGAACTGTATTTTAACCATCTTTCTTCGTTAATATGCTCATAATCGTATATTTAATATATTTTTAGGTCTAGAACACCAAGACTTGAACGCTTAAACGTTTCGTTTAATTTTGAAAATGGTTAAATAGGTACGCTAATGTCTAATACTGATAGCTTTTCAAAGCCCGTCGTAATCTACGTTAGCGAATCGATAATATTTTGTTTACATAATTAATAAGTGTATTAGTTATGGTATGAGGGGAGAAATGAACCAAGAAAATTCAATAAAGACAAACACTGCAATTCAGGAATAAATACACCAAATAAAATATGATACTAAAGAAAAACTGCTGTTCCAGATGACAGAGTAAAAAAGCCACAATTCTACTACATTAATCTAAGTTACCTTTTCTTTCATTCTCATATCATGGAGCATGTCATCGATTTCTAACTTCCATGTATCCTGCATTGTATGGAAGCTTTCTTGACATACAAAGGGAGACAAAGATATTTTCTCCAATTCAGTTAGTATCATTTCAAACGACGGCCGTTGATGAGGATCAGGTAACCAACACGCTGAAAACAAAAAAGTATAAATATAGTCTGTCATCCATCGTATCACCAAAAAACATAAACCAAGTCTTGGGTGTTTTAAACTACACTATCAACCAACTGATTGATAATTTTGCAAAACAAACTAAAAGTGTATTTAGGCGAGTATTAGATAACTTACCTTCCATGAGATCACGCCACGGCTGCGGGCAGGTGGATGGAATTGGGAGAGTTAATTTGCTGACAGCCACACCATAAGCAACAGCAAAAGCATCAATGCCTTTATAGGGCGTTTCACCAGTAAGTAATTCCCACAGTAATACGCCGTAACTGCAAGCATACAAAATAATAATGCGTCAATTACAAATTATTGGGCCGAGAATACAAAACGGTCATATTTTCTCCTATTACCTCCTGAACTACATTGGTCAACTGCTAACTACGTCTTGAGACTGGGATAATGTACCGAATTTTTGTGGTCATGTTTTACTAGCAATCAGGAATTGTTCTTTATATAGTTAATGCCTGGCTGATTGGAATTTCTGCCAATAGTGAACAGGATGTGCATTTCGCATATCAAATCAGAAGATCTTAGCAGAATTGTAATTTATTGCACCGCTGTTGTATTTTTAGGTTATTTTATCGTTATTCCTAACTCGACGCGATAAGATTTCTACAACTAACTTATTTACCCCACCTTTGAATAAGGAAGAACTGCGAACTGCAAGGTTAGGAAATGAATTAGAAGACTTGAAGTGGACTGGCCAAGTCCTCCTATTTACATAATTACACTTCATACTTTCTATAGCACATCCTGTCTTACAATACTCCAAAAACGATTTTTTGCATTATTGGTTAATATTACACGAACAGTGGCATTGCCATTATCTCCGAGTAATGTAACTACCTACATGCACTATATTTACTAGAGACGCATGCTGTACTAATACTAATACGTATTGCTAATGTAATAAAGAGGTACATTCTTTTTTGTCATAATGCGTGATCAAGCTTAACTTCACCATTAGTTATTTGCAGTTTCTGAGGTACACGAGTTGACTAGAGTACTTTATTTCATTTTCTTATCGTTAGCATAGAACGTTCAATACCATTATGATTTTAGCTAGGTACTTGGGTACTGAGTACAATAGGTTTGGTTATTAGCCGGTTAGAGGTAGGTATTTGGTTAGCGCATCTCATTCTCAGGTACCTTTGTCTCCAGACGGATTGAGTACCTCCTGGCTTGCCACACAATACATTACAATAAATTACACTGCGAAAGTAGAGATTAAGCATCCTCAGTTAGGTACCTGTCATTTTAGGTTATTCTATCATATTCTACCTCCTTAATCGAACTCATTCTCCAATTCTCGTCCCAGTCCCATCATATAAACAAACATTCCTGGTTCCTCATATATAACTAATATGTGCATAGAATACATTCTTCACAGAGCGAAGACCAACTATAAGGATCTTCAGATGAGGAAAATACCAAGATGAATGGGATACCAAAGAAGGATATTAAAACAAAACCCAAACGTGACTGAAATCCATTCTTCACTCTTCCAACTTTTTTCACCATCTAAAATCAGGGTTCACAGTAGTTAATCCTAGCCCGTCTATCATCAGAAACCCTGTTTTCTGTAAAACCCCAGTTTTCCCACCCTCACCTTAGTAGAATTATGCAACAAAGTTCTTACTAGTATGCGAACTGCTGCTAGTAAACTACACAGGGTGTCCAAGTCCAAATTGACATGACACACTTTGACTTTTAATAACTCAAAAACGGTACCACCTATTAAAACATGCCAAGTAGCAATGGAAAGAGGACAAAATTCTGAATCGGACAGGTCAACTTACAGATTTTATTACCGACAATATTGGTTCCGATTCAAAATATTGTCCTCTTTCAAATGCTACTTGGCATGTTTTACTAGGTGGTACCGTTTTTGAGTTATTAAAGGTCAAAGTAAGTACATAACATTCTGAGATACCCTGTATATTACATTTTCGCGTTTATCTCTACTATTTTAATATAACATGATGTTTTGCTGCCATATATGTATATTGTACATTGGTCGTGTGCATTGTCGTAGGAAAAGAATACATTTCATTTTGTAGGTATTTTTAATATTACCACAAACACAGCTTAATCTCAACTTAAACTTGGTTGGTGGTTGAATAATTATATATAGCTATAGAACCACCAAAGCTGCACATACCATGCAAATTTCTTATAGCTTAGGAAACCTTTCCCATTGAATACAGCTGGGAAACTGCAGGATATATAAAAACTCGTTGAATGGAATGGTACAATTCATGTTAGTACTCAGTTTACGAGGCTAACTGCTATACTCTGTCAATAAAGCAGTAAAGGAGATCTATAGGGCCACGGTACACACATAATTCTCATACTGATATCTTTGTTAAAATTGTTTTGTATACACAAAACACACTTTTAACACATACTGCACTGGGTACTAGGTACATTGCTAACTTTGCTTATCCTACTACCAACACATACGGAAACACCTAAATAGCCAACATTCCTGTACATCGGCATCTTGAATCTTGACTTCATTATTGTATTGTATCGGTATTCTATCTATCACATAATGTATGGCATTCTTTCTTAGAATTAGCCTGGAGAGATTTCTTACTTCTGGAATAAGTTCCCACGCTTGGCAAAAACACCCAACATTTACCGAACGCAAGCTCACTTTGCAATTTTAATATAATTCACACTGAAAAAGGTAAATTCCTACTTTAAGTTTTTACTACTTCATTGCTTGTGGCCATGCAGCCTATGCCCACAGCCCTGCTCTGCTTTAGAATAAATGTAATTGTACAAACAATACCTGACAGCAATATAATATATCTTGTTATCCTGTACCACATATTCACATTGCTTCAAATATGAAATGCTTTGTAACAATCCAAAAATATGCATATTCGGCAGTAGTTGTTACAACTTTTCCCAGACAAACGTAGTAGGCTCCGGGTACATATAACACTCTACTTGATTTGTATTGACTAGCTAAGCATGCAGCACCGCAGACATTTTTGGAGATCCTGTTCAGTTAAGGTATGCGTAATGTGAATGCATGAACAGGTATCCCTTAAGCTTGTACATGTTTTTTCGCAAACTTAATCTACAACATCAACAATAATGAACAAATATATTTGAACACCTTTTTATGGCTTCTGGCTAACTAAAATTATTTCACTCCATCTTAAAGGTACTTATGCAACAATGCCATATCCGTTTTCTAAATGCCAATCCCCATGTCTACTATATCTTCATTTTCAATGGAAATTGAATATGAAAGATTTAAGGGAAAAATAAAAGGACTGCGATTGCATTTTCTTCTTTTAATAAATGTTTGCAAAACCTCACACCTAAATTAAATGTACTTTACTACAATTTTGAGAAAACCTCTTCAAAACACTATTTTTTGCTGGAAGGGAAGTCAATTTTGCTCAAATGCTTATCTAGAGGAAATTCCTATGGTTTGATTTGGGTTTACGAAACCTTGCTTTACAAATACTTTTTAAACTAAAATGACATTCTTCAAGAGTCAAAAGTTATTTAGTGCTAACCTCCAAACATCAGATGCTTTAGAAAATGTTGATGTCTTGATAACTTCTGGTGCCATCCAAGCATACGTTCCTGCTGCTGACATTCGAGTTGTTTTGTAAACTTCTCTAGCCAAACCAAAGTCGGTAATCTTCAGTGTTTTTCCAGACAAATCGTCTCCAGCAACACCTTCAATGGCTTCGCTTAGCAGAACTGAAATTGAACGAATAAAAAATAATACTGATCAATTAATATTACAGCAGAATTACTAATTGCAAAATATTTAATTTACTAGGAAAGTTGCTAGAAGAGAGAATTCGGGGACTACACTTTTATTGTAACAAATGTACTTACGGAAATACTTTTACGTGACTAGCCGCATATTATACTATACTTAGGTCAATGTTATTATTGTTACTGCATTGATTTAAGGAAATTCCAGTTAGATTTCACATGCAATTGTCTAGTAGGTATAGTTTGTACCTATGCAAACAAACTGTAAAGTGATCTATGGTTAAACATATGACATTGAAATTGAAAAGTGGGTTTTTTGCTCCAATTGTCTGAATGTCGCTGTCAAACACGTTTACGTAGGGATTCTAAGTAAGCAGATAGCAGGGGTTTATATTGTGAGCGTATTATAGATTTTAACCTGTAAATAGAAGCTATAATGGCTAAATAGTTTATAATTATTTATTATAATAGTATAATTTATTTATTATGCAAAATCTTCTAAACAGAAATTCCGAAAATCTTTTCAAATTGTGAATTGCCTGTAACATGAAGTGGTTAGTTAAGTTTAGTAAACAAAACATTAAATTTAGCTAGAATACAATTTATTAAAAGGACGGTATTCAATAGGAATTAAAAACGTGCTAGTGCATGGACGGATCTCATTGAGAACGTAAATACTTCTAAATTGGTTAGGGTTTGCCCAGTTTGTGTTCATTGCACACATAGACTGTGCACACATTGTTTAACTCAGCCAAATCTAAAGGTAAGGTGTACAAATATGAATCTCGAGTTTTGGTAATCCCCATATTCTTTTTACATTCAATGCCACAACAAAATGCCCACTTTTGTTCCATACAGGGTATGACTCTATGTATCTGTAGTTTACAGTACCACACAACACCTTAAGGAATTATCTATTGTAACTGATAAATTATACACATGATTCCTCAGAATTAAAATTGAAAACCAATATATGCCAATACTAGAACTAGACTGAGAAATTATATTCTTCAAGTCCATTAGGTGCCAGGTGCCACTTTTGAAAGCTTAATTTCCTTGCCTCAGAAAACTAGTTACGTTGGGTTGGGTGTGTTTAGTCTAGGACCTGTCTTCAGCTTGAACCTTCGGTACGCTGTCGCCAGTATGTCAGACAGGAGGCTCACTTTTTTGCCGATTCCTAAGTTTTATGTATGCTGCATTGTAGGCTACGTTACCCCTATGGTGTAAATCTCCTCTCAATTCTTAATAGTGCCGTATTATAATATTAATATGGCATGCTTAATGGTCAGCGAAGTGAAAAACTGAATCCCAGAGCAGGAGAGAGTAATACAGCTTCGAAGCTTGCGTTTAAACTTTAAGTCTAATTCTTAGAATAAAACCCAAACGAATACATACCTAGAAATAATAAAAACCAATAGAAAATAAATGCAGAACAAAAGTGATATTTCAACTTGACTTGGAATGCTTGGAATCAGCCTAACAAGTTATCCTAAACCTAATAGCCGAAGCAATATTTTCAGAAATGCTATGCAATACACAATTTCGAAACTGCAAAATTAAATGCACGTAAAAATGAATAGTGTCGATTAGTGAGTGTAGGATATGTAGATGAATCCATGTGGGTGGTTGTAATATTAGAGATGAAATAGAAAGCGATGGGTAGAAGTGACTTACCATTAGAAGATTTGAGATCACGATGAATGAGAGAAATCGGAGCTCCATTGTGAAGATAGTGCATTCCATTAGCTATTTGTATGGCCCAGTCTACGAGGACATCGGGCCGAATCTTCCGGCCGGCAAGAACCCGATTGAGTGATCCTCCCCGTGCATACTCCATGACCAAACACAAATTGGGTTCTTCTAAACACACCCCCTTGAGGGCCACAATGTTTGGGTGCTTGAGCAACCAAAAGAGTTTAGCTTCCTGACTAACATGTTCGATGGTGACCTGAATCTCTTCATCTGGATCATGTCTAGCAGCTTTAACTGCAACTTCCTCACTTCTCCAGAAGCCCCTGTACACTTTTCCAAACCCACCAACGCCTATCACTTCATCTAAGTCTAATTCTCGAAAATCAATTTTTAATGGTTGAACTGCCTCGAGGACTCCTGACATGTGGTGGCTAATAGCTCGAACATCAGCTTGAGCCACAAAATTGGCTGGAAAAATGCCAACTTTTTGACCAATTTTGCCCGTCCACCATCCCTCATCCCCTGATATTTTTGAATCTTTTGATAATACTTCAACAACTTCGCCTCGACGCAAACTTAATTCATCTTCACCTTGAGCATCGTAATCATACATAGCGGTCCAGAAAGATCTATGGCGAACAAAAGCCGGTGAACTTGGCATTTCCAATGTAACGTTGTCATCAATCCCTACTTCGCTATTTGCTCTTCCGTACAACGATGAACTCCCAATGGATGAGTGCTGAGAGCGATAACTGGGATTTGTCAGGCCAAAGTTACCGTGTAAGGACCCGCTGAATCCATCCCCATTGCTGGCTAAATGGTTCAGACTGCTATGCAAACTTGGTCTGCTGGTATCCCCGCCAATGGAAAAACTCGAATCGTTTCGGTAGTTTTGAGAGGATCCGTAGTTGATTTTAGTTGGTGTATTATTTTGGCTCTGATGATTCCGATGATTTTTTTGGTGTACATGAGGTATTCTATAATTGCTTGTGTAGGGTGACGATGTAGCAGATAACGACTGTTTCTTGGATTTTCCGGCGGTGGTAGATCCCACCGCCATACGATGAGCAGTGTTAACAGATGTTCCTGGAAGTAAGTCCTCATCGTCGTGGAATCCATTGTTTCTGCTACCGTTTGATAGTAAGTTGTTAAAATACGTAGTTGCTGTTGAAACGCGTTGTTCCATGAGATGAGCAGTTTTTCACTGATGCTCAAGATGGCTTAATAGATTATTTTTGAATCGGTGCTTCATCAAACAAAGCAAACTTGCTCCCAATATGATTGCAGAGCTGGGTTTGACTTTAGCACTTTCTGAGGCGCAGTGGAACAAAATGTCACATTTCCTCATCCCATCGAGCATCATTTGGTAGACCGCTTTCAAATAGTATCTGTAAACATATTTTTCATATTATTAAAAATGATCTGTTATGGTATATATTTTATTGCCCTAATAGCAATAAATATAACAAAATTCGTTAGAAATCGGAAATAAATTCCATTGTTAAACAAAATATTCCCAACCGAATAGTAATTTCTTGCAGTAATTGTATCTGCGATAATAAAGTATGTAGATACCTCTCCTCTTGCCTCTCTAATGTCGATGTTTACAGAGTACTTATATATAATTGGGGTTTATGAAAAACCGTCGTCACCCTTAAAGTACCTTCATTCATGTTCGTATTTCACATTTCACATAAGTTGCTTATATACATAAATCACAGTTTCACATACAAGATACAAACTTCAATTGATGTGCCTGTGGGTGATTCCGAGTTGTGGAAATAATTGAAATATTTTGTTTAAGAACGGAATAGTTAACTGAATTAAAAATATACCCCTTATCACGTACACTTGTGACATTCACACAAAACTACAATTTCCTTAAAACCCCCTTATTCTCCGATATAGATTCGATAAAAATGCAGATAAGATGTATATGTATGTATTATTATTTCGCTTAACTATTCTACTTTTAAATAAAATGTTCTATTTAAGAAACTCAGAGCACAGATACATATGAATTGTAGTTTTTATGTGACAATTTATCCGAACCTTTAGTACTCGTATTTTCTAACCTATTAAGTGAGATAAATTAGGTGATAGCACTAAAACAACTAAAAATACAAATGTTACATCGAATACACTCATTAACCAAATAAATTACAAAGAATCTATTCTCATAATAATAAATACAATGGTATTAACATAACTTAACACTTTTGGAAACTTACTTATGCTCGTGTCTTGACTCCTTTGCGAATGCAACCCACCAATGCTGTGGTGAATGTATGCCACAGTTTTTGTCGTCACTGCACTGGTAAACAAAATCGTGAATTACATTACATTTTATTAAGTTTGGTCATATTCTCATTTTGCTGCTTTTTGTAATTTGTAAATCCGTCAGTTCGGTAAGATTTAATAAAGCGAATTTTGAAGATAAGTTGTATCCATCAACTTTTAACTTTGAGTTGAATGTTAATAATAGTCAATACTGAGTGATATCACTACCAGTTGTGCGAGAATGTTTAAGTTGATTTGAGTTTAGTGTTGTAGTGATTATTGCAATTATGTGATGTGGATTTTTGTGACTCCTGTGTTCCTAATAATATTGTGTAGGGTAGAATTAGGTAATACAAGACAGCAAGCAGAGCAGCAGCATCTCTCTTTGCATAATAGGCACAGGTCAAGTTTTGCATTGCACCACACACACATACTAACTTATACTTACCAGTACTACTTTTCTACCACTGCTTACCACATGAATACTATACACAAATATATACATCCATATACAAACCATCATATATAAAATGAATGCATGTATGTATTCAGTGTATTGCAGCATTTTGTACGTAAGAAGAGTAAGAACAGTAAGAAGTGGTCTCTGTAAATACACTGCACGACTGCAACTGTGCTAGTGCTAGAAGATTCATTTGTGAGTATCGAGTCCGGTATACAGTACTCACCATGTACACACGAACGAGCCACGAGCGACTCTATCAGTGACTACTACGCACTAGAGGTGGGATCAATCTGATTTTTCAAGAGTCGAATCGAATCGAATCGATAATTTTACCAAGCCAAATCGAATCGATTTGAATCGATGTCGATAACTTTACAATCCAAATCGAATCGAATCGATAATTTGCCTGGCAGGCTCAAATCGAAATCGAATCGAATCGAAAATTTAACAAATAGTTTTACGTTTTCAAAAAATTCCGCCCTATTATTCCACTTTTTTATGATGAATCGCTCAATCTACAGTCTTACTACAGCTGTATATGACAAATCGAATCGAATCGAATCGATAATTTTCGATATTTTCCAAATCGAAATCGAATCGAATCGATCCGTGACCAGAAAAAATCGAATCGAAATCGAATCGATATCGATTCGATTCGATTTCGATTCGATTAAATCGAATCGGTCCCAACACTACTACGCACACACTAAAATATATATCTACAGTACTTTTAAATACCTTCCTATAGTATAGAAGGCTATTAAATCTGTATACAGAATACAGACATATTATACATTATACATGTACAATCTCTGTACACTTCTAGACTTCTATGCTTTATACCCTGCGAGTTTGCGAGGAAAACATTCATATATTACGACTGCAAAAAATACTGGGTAAAAGGGGTAGGCAACACCACTTGTACTCACCAAAAGGTTTTCACAATCCATATACTTCCGAAATCCAAATCCCAAGCATTGACGTTGTATTCTATTCTAGCATATCCCATCTGACTGTTAAATCTCTCATAGCTTCCGATTTTCCCTTTTCTTTCTTTTTTAATTTTATTTTAGGATTTTTGAGGTTTTTAAATGTGATGATTAATGATTAGTAAAATTGTTTCACGATTTGGGTGGGTTCGGGTTCTACTCTTCTATTACTTCTATTTTGGTTTCGTGAAAGGGAATTCATGCGTTCATTAATTCTTTCTTCGTTACTGGTTAGGGTTTTTAGCACCGGCACAGACAAGCTACAGCTACAGGCAATGTTCATTAATAAATAGTATTGTTATAATAACATTTATATCATTTAATACTGTCAGTTGGTTCTAAGATATCCATGGCCATATCCACACTAAGAAACCATGGATTTCATAAAAACGATTAAAAATGTGCCACCTTGAGCGCTCTTGCAGACCAAAACTTCTAAGTTGAAAGCGTCAAGCTAATTTTTTCAGTGTTTCAATTTGTAGGCATCACGAAGCTAATTTACAGAGGCTCTCTTTGCAAACGCGGGGCCCTAGGCAATAGAGGGTAAAAGTGGGGTTCGGCCCGCAAGGGCCGAAAAAATTTTCAGTTTTGGTTCCAAAATGATGTAGAAATGTGATTAATTTTGGAAAACAGTGAATTCGGCCCTTGCGGGCCGAAAAATTTTCAGGTTTTTGTGCTAAAATTATGCAGAAGTGTGTAGCATTTTTGTCGTTTTTGGCTGCCGCGGGGCCCTTGAAGGCGCGGGGCCCTAGGCGACCGCCTAGGTTGCCTATAGCAAAGAAGGCCTCTGCTAATTTATTCAAAATTCCAACTTGTAAAATGCAGTAAGGTAACAGTTTGGATGCTTCCATTTATAGGAAGCAGTGAGTTAACGTTTCTTATTATAGAAGACTAACATTTTGAGTGTTTTTTATTAGACAGTGATTAGCTAACATTTTAGGCGCTTAAAACTTTTACTTTTAAAAACAAATTTGAATAAAATAAACTTTTAAAAATAAATTTGAATAAAATGAACTTTTAAAAATAAATTCAAATAAACTCAAACTTTTAAAAATAAATTCAAATAAATTAAAACTTTTAAAAGTAAATGCGAACAAATTAAAACTTTTAAAAATAAATTCGGATAAAGTAAAATTCTTAAAAGTAAATTCGAATAAATTAAAACTTTTAAAAATAAATTCGAATAAATTAAAACTTTTAAAAATAAATTCGAATAAATTAAAACTTTTAAAAATAAATTCGAATAAATTAAAACTTTTAAAAATAAATTCGAGTAAATTAAAACTTTTAAAAATAAATTAAAATAAATGCAAACTTTATTGGATATTCAATAAAATTTAAACTTTAGTGAATAAATTCAAATAAAATCAGACCTTTTTGAAATTCAAATAAATTTAGACTTTTTACCATTCAAATAAATTTAGGCTGTTTTGAAATTCAAATAAAATCAGACCAGGGTTTATTTAATTTATAGATGTTTTGCAATTTGTATTCAGGTTTATTAACAAGTGCTAGAAATTCTAACGAGTGTACTCAGTGTACAGGAGTGCAGCAGTAGTTGAGTAAAGTAATATTGGACGCGGCGCGTAATTCTATTTTACTATTTTATTGTTCTTAAAGCTGATAGAAAGCAGCACACGAGCACAATACAGAAAAATAAAAGTTCATGTACCCGTATCACCTTTGCAGTGGTGCGAGCATTCAAAATTAAAAATGTAACAAAAAGTACTTACAGCTCAACTTTGAACCTGAATTTTTCGAACTTTTGAACCAATTACTGTAGTTGCTTAAGTGAAAAACAACAACGACTTTGATTATCATTGTTATCAATTACATGCACCAGTTGAACTCTAAATAACAAAGTCAGGTTCGAAATTACAATGACAACTTAGATTGAGAACAACTACAGCTGAGAGGAGCTGTCTTAGCTTCACTGTCAACTATTCAGTTTTTCAAGTTAAATGCAATTCTGAGTTGCACCCTTTCTTTGTCAGTGCTATACGAAGTTGTTATTTTGTAAGCAGATGATGGATTGTGGATAGAGAATAGTTGATTTGTAGTTCTAGGAGGCCTGAGTCATATCAAATAATGGGCCACCACTGCGACTGGTAACTGGTCGTTCTTGCTGTCTGCCAGTTACAATTTTGTAAATATCACGAAACTATTGATTTCATGAATAAGCAAATTTTTAACTTCATTGTCATCGGTAAGTTCAAATTTTCAGCTTTACATTGCACAGCTAACTGTAAACATTTTCAAATGCGTTCATATGTAGGGTAGGTCTTCACTAGAAATATAAATACGGATTCTGATGAGGTCGTGATGTAATGAGAACTCAGTAAATATTCAAAATATAAAACGAAAAGCACTGTTTAAATAAGTTACTACAAATTGATTTGGAATATTCAAACTGTCGGGAGAGGTATTAATCTACTTATTGAAATCTTTATTTAATTTTAGAGAATATCTTAGGGATACATCTTGAAACCTGGCATTCGACTTTGAATAACAGTTAACTTGAACCGTATGTGTCAGCTATATGAAATGTGACAATGGGTTCACAACTTTTTGAAGTTCTCCGTCAAGGAATATGGGCTTCCATTACGGGCGGTTGGTTTCATGATCCAAGGCAGCCTTTATTCACAAATACTGTTCATTTGTATTTATGGCTGTTCCTATTGGCCTTGCCGTTGACACTGTGCATCGTAAGTATACTGTAAATTAATTCTGTATCCAATTATGTCATTGTCAAAAGTAATATGGAATATGTTTTGTAATACTTTTCAGTATTTCACGTCTTCCCTTGTGATATGGTCTACTTATTGCGGAGCCATTGGTTTCCTATTCATCACAGTAAAAGCTCTGAATTCTAGATTTCATTATTTATTTGATACGACAGAGCCTGTGCCAGAACTCGTTAAAGATGATCCATTACCTAGTCCAGCCGATAGTGAAGCCGTTAATGATTCTAAATCCAATAAGAGGCGTCCCAAAAAGCTTGAACTATCTCACGATCAATCATCGTAAGCTTAATGCATCAATTTCATAATAACGTTGCTTAGTACATATTGAAATAGTAAAAAAACATTACTATACTATTTTGTAGGGAAGGTATTGAGATGCAAGTTTTGCCTCTCAGTCGGCCTCCTGCTCGATTAAGGGATATTGGTGCTGATAATGATGACGTTCATTCTCCTATTGGTAATTACATCGCAATTATTTATGTGATTCATTAATTTCTGATGTTAAATTATTAAAGATTATATATGCAAATATAATTAAGGTGGTGATTTGAAAGTTGATGTACATCGTAAGGAGAGTTCTTCAAGTAATAACAGCAGCTCTAGCAGCAGAAAGCAGTCTTGTAGTGGTACTCGACATTCTGATGGAGAAAACGTTAAAGCAGAACTTCCCTCAAACGGTTAGTAAAATACAGCATGCCATACATAACGTATTGAAGGTAACATTTCAATAGTCCTCGATGTCTATACAACTATACAAGGATTAATATACAATGTCAATTTTAGATATGTGTGCCGTGGAGACGGTTGTGATAACTGAAGGAAGTGCCTTAAATGATAAGGAAGAGTCTCACTGTGACATTTCAGCAGCATCCATTGTTGTGGATCCTGAAGATTTACCTAGTCTATCTCCAGCATCTCATGAACCATCAATAATGTCCATGGTATGAGTTTTGTTGCAATAAATTTGACAGAACCTTTTCTATTCAAGGAGTAATGTAATCTGTCTTTGCAGGACGTGACTGATTACCAAAATGAAGATAGATTCAATAACGTTTTTAGTTTGGAATCTGGCCTAACTTGTAGCTCTTCTGACTGTGCCAATTTAAAAGGGACCACTTCTTTGGAGCTTGGTCACGTTTTGTCTCATGAAAGTATGTCATTCATAATTTATTGATGTGCAGATATACATATCAGGTGAAAAACATAGCATTTGGTTTGAAAATTGTAATTGAAACTTGTGGTATTAATTGTGCTTTTAGTTAACAACGATGATAAACGCCAAAAATTTCGCAGAACGCAAAGTGCATTAGAAACATCCTCTGGGTCCACAAAAAACGAAAAATCTAAAGCTTCTTCTAAGTCACCAGATCGTAGAAATCACCAAAGCGCACACGAACTTCATTCGCATTGTCGTCCAGATTCAAGTCATTCAACTTCAACGCCCCGTCAGAGTCCAAATAAAAGTAAGCATAGCGATGGAGTCCGAAGCACCCAGTCATCAATACAAGTTTTATCCGACAGTGACGTTGAAAAAATCGAAATAGCAGATTCGGATTCGGATGAAATAGAATGCAATAAGAGACAGGATCGAAAAGGTGAGCCACCCAGTGACGAAGATGACAGTGAAAGCGACAGTGATGACCAAGTGAGAAGTCGTACTCCGTTATTAGCAAGGCATAGCAGTTTAGAGCAGAAATCTGAAACCAAAAATCAAATCACTGATCCGAAAAAGGAGAGAGGGAGTTTTGTTGGGCCTTCGGGGAGTGGCCAAAACAAAAGAGTTTCTTTCAGTACACGCTCTTTAGATGGTAATAGTAAAGGACGAAACTGTAGACATTTTAAAAGTGACAGAAGTGATAAAGGGCAAAGCAACAAAAAAAGAGACTGCTTAATTGTAAATTTAAATGAAAGTCCAAGTCAGCCTAGTGACCCTCCAAATAGACTTGAAGGTAATAGTGCGGAACAAACCATTGTTGACAGTAATCACAATTCTAGTCCGGTTGGGGAAGAAGTCTCTGTGTTTAAAGCAGTGAACTCTGGTGTGACACCTACAGACCGCTTCGATTTTACTGAGAAAAGGTTCGTTTTGGTTCCCCGAAATGATTCCATGACTGGATGGAATCAAGCAGGAGGACCTTTTCCCAGTCAATGGATATTTCAAGCTGTCAATGTAGCCGTAAAAGCAATTACTTCGTCTATTAATAGTGGGACACCAGCTACTAGTGCTGGTAATGAAGTATTTTTATAATACTTTCATATTCCGATGTTTCCCTTGGCTCAATAATATTAATAATTGTACATTATTAATACTATTTTTATAACGAACTGTTCAATGTATTTCAGACAATGCCGAATTTGAAGGTGGTGCTCGAAGTTTTGACACTGAATCCGTTAAATCTGGAGATTCTCAAGGAAGTCACAGTCTAACCGGACTTAATTTGCTTTTTGGTTCCAACGCGGAATTACCGAGACATGATCCAAACATAGCAACTGGTAAGCTTATCGTTTGCCTACGTATTGGCCAAAATATAATTAATTACCATTATATTTGTTACGATTATTTTTATTTTTGGGAAATAAGTACACTATGATAGTTTTGAGAAGTAATTTCCCTACTAAAGCTATCTTCAAAAGAGAAAATATTTATTAGGGCCTCTATATGATTTTTATCTGGGAGGGTGTCATTTGATTAGTGTAAAGGGAAAATTAGTTTGCTGATGTACATAGTCCTAAGTGATGGGAGGTGGAATTTTTCTTTTTAAAACGGGTCCCTCTACTTTCCCATGGGAATCCCCAATTTTCCTCTGTTTTCACTACATTTTTCAGAGGGGGTTCCCCTATTGAAGCTTGACGGACTTTTGGTGAATGTGATGTAAGATAAGAATCATTTCTTCTTTATAATTTTTATAATTCTATTTGCTATAATTTAGGTGGTGTGACCTGGAATGAAGTTGGGGAATCCAGTCGACCCCGTCGTGGTCTACCTGGTGAGCAAACTTCGTTCAGCATTCAGAGTGAAGACAACAGATCGTGTGGCAATATTTCAAAAAATAGCCATACAAACAATTCCTCTGCTTTAAATAGACGCAGCAACACAACTTCAAGTAATTTTTTACATGATTTTAGTTACTATACTACAGTAAGTCATTGTTTAACGTAAAACTCATGTGTTTATTGAAAGGACGCTCAGAGCGAGAAACTAGTCCACGGATTTTAGAACGGCTTCTAGAAGAGAGTCAAGAGCCGTCCCCATCGTCCGCTGTATCTCTTGGAAGCAGTTTTTCCCATCCGTTGTCTATTCACCAACACGACATGATTGCTCGGGCAAATCTTCCGGGAGCGCGTTCTTCTCGACGTCGTAGGCCAAGGGGCAGTAGTGGTCATGGTCGAGAAAGAGAAAGAGAACGCGGTCATGGAGACAATTTGTCGTCGTCTTCAAATCCTAGTAATGCATTTCTGCACTCTGCTGCCCGTGAACTAAGACTTACTTTGAGAAATTTAGGACCTCAAAACACATTGGATATTGCTGGATCCTTCAACAGCAGTTTATCCGCTGGCGATAGATACAACCAAAACAGAAATATTCAAGGCGTTTTCCGACCACGAGACGAACCCGTTTCTTGCGATATTGACAATAGTACTAGTACCGTAAACAGGTATGATATTCTGTTTTTAAGGAACAAACTTTTGGACTTCATTTATCACAATGTGTTTACATGTTTTCCGAATTAAAATCCCCTGGAGAATTATTTTTAAAACCAAATTTGGATCTAATGTCTACGTGAAACCCCCGACGTAAACCTCTTTATGGGGATTATTTATTATTTTGAACTGGAAGATTTAATTCGGTAAATAGGGTAAATTGGGAAAAAATGTATTGAGTAAGTGTAAACATAACTTTTTGATTGGCTAGACACAGAAGACTTAGAAGATTAGCACATAGTAGAAGATCCTTAGAACGCCGAAGAGAAACTCCGTATGGTTCTCCTTTGAATGGTATAGCCAGTACCGGTGGACCTGGGACTCACGTAGCTAATTCTCACGACGACACTTCAGAAGGAGCAGTGCACTATTTCCAAGATGAACGGGGGAATTGGCACTCTTACACTTTCACAGAGAAAGGGTCGGGGACAGCGAATCAAATGCTTCCACTGCCGGTGCCCACTGTTCCGAATACTCAATTGATATCCGCCATGTTGTCTCGGATGGATCAACAGGGCCCCTCCTACGATGCAGCGTCTTTCAGCAGTAACAACGAACCTCGACAAAGTACAAGCAGTGCTAACACAACTCAAAACATGAGTCGGTCGTCGACTGCGATTCAACACGAATTAAATTTAAGTGGAAATCTGAATAGTACAATAAATAGCATGAAAACACCATCCAGTTCGGAATCTTGGTCGAGTGGGAGCTCAACGGAATTGGCGATTGACCCGAGCACGAACAAACTGTACGCAGCTTACAGCAGAAACCCTCACCACAATAGTCGTCGTAGTCAGAGAAGTCATGCACGCCAGAGTCAAGGGGGCAGTGCCAGCGGGGGCCCTAGTCCAATCCCCTCTATGCCATCACTTGTCACAATAACACCCGAATTCAGCAACCCTTCCGCTTCTGCGTCGGCCCATGCAATTAGCAGCAGACTCCCCCTTCCCACATACACGTCCATGCAACGAACCTGGCAACGAAACAGAAGAGATGTCCTCCAAGTCCTCACTGAATCTCTCCTTGAAAGAAGACGACTTCCTTCGGGTACTTAGATATTAATATTGTTTGGGAATGCAACCCCGGATCATTTTATTCCGGACCATTTTATGCAATCTCGGATATTTTTTTCAATTTCTGACAATGTTATTCAAACCCTGACCGTTGTATTCAAACCCTGACCATTTTACTTAATCTCTGGATTTAGAAAATTACTGGGATTGAGCAGTTGCCAAGAGAAATTGATAATAGTATTACCAGGAATGAACCGTTAACCCCGGGATTCGGGAAATTCATGGTGTCAAATTTGATTAGAGATTGGTTAGCATAAATAATGGAGTTTTTGTTGAATTTAGGGCGTGATGGAGGCGACGGAGACCCTATAGTTCCTCATCCCCAGGTGACATCAGAAAACTCCGTGTCTAAAGCTCGAGCAAAAAAGTTACCACGATTTTACTACCCAATGAAGCTTTTTCCTTCGCTGCACATTAACGTGTGGTTCGACCGACTGAAATTGATGGCTTTATTCGACCGAAATCGGACCCTATGTGAAAATGTGTTGGCGGTAATCCTAGCAGTAGGAGTAGCCGTGTTGGGAGCGTTTATGTTGCACCAAGAATACTATCAAGACTTAACGATGGTCCTCTTATGCATAGTGATGGCAAGTTGTCAGTTTTCGTTGCTAAAAAGTGTACAGCCAGATGCAGCATCGCCGACACATGGTTTCAACCGGATGGTAGCCTTCAGCAGACCTATCTACTTCTGCATTTGTGGTGGTTTAGTTTACGCTCTTCAGACGTGTCTGGACCACGGTTGTCACGACCGGGGACTTCGGATATACACATTTGATTTATCCAACCAGACGTTTCTGTTATCACTACGCGATGGAATTCTTATTTTGATCCTATTTTTCCCGTTTTTGTTCAGTGTCGGTCTATTTCCCCAGTTCAATACCTTTTTCATGTATATTGTGGAACAAATCGACATGCACGGGTTCGGAGGGAATGCTACGGCCAGTCTGTACGCTGCCCTCACCTGTCTCGCCAAAAGTATCGGTGCTATTGGACTTCTTTACGGATTCGTTTACGGAGCACTGAGCGAAAGCCAATCAACGCAGCATTTATTATTCTCGATATTCGTTGGTTTGCTAGTTGCCACGACGTACCATTTAAGTCGGTGTGCCTCAGACCCCAGTGTTATGTGGAGTGTTTTGAAACAACAGTTTTGTCCAGACGAAGACTGCTTTGGAGAAACTGCGAATGCAGTGAAAAATAAAGAAGCGGAAGAACAAGGGGATCCTCTGCCAAAGAAATTAAGGGATACCGTAAATGCCCGACTGAAATCAGATGGCATAATTTGCGCTGTTGTGGCATTGGTCAGTTTTGGGTTACATAGCAGTACTGTTTTTACTGCTTTGCAACCCGGGTTGACTCTGGTGTTGTGGATACTTGCCATTACCATCGGATTTCTACTTCACTATATCATTCCTCAGTTTCGGAAACAACTTCCATGCCTCCTGGTGTCCCACCCTGTACTACCCCCAGGGGAGTATAAACAGTTTGAAGTCCGAGATGCAGCAAGACTTATGTGGTTTGAGAAACTGTTCACATTTTTGTGCTTCTTTGAAAAAAATATTGTTTACCCGCTACTCTTCATTAGTGCCCTTACCGAAGAATCTTCGAAAATTGTTGATAAAAGCCGATTCGGATTATGTCTTGGTTCGTTAATTATTGCCACCGCCAGTGTCAAAGCGCTACGCAGCAGTTTCTCAGATCCGGCAAAACATTACCTTATTCTCTTTTTTACAATCCTGTTCTTTCACTTTGATTGGGATGGATACTCAGAAGCATTTATTATCGATTTCTTTTTCATGAGCATTGCATTTCATAAAGTTTACGAACTGTGGTTGAAACTGCAATTCGTTATTACGTACATTGCTCCGTGGCAGATTACATGGGGATCGGCTTTCCACGCCTTCGCTCAACCCTTCAGTGTACCACACTCCGCAATGCTCTTTCTTCAGGCAGTCGTCTCCTCCGTCCTCTCCGCTCCCCTTAACCCATTTCTTGGAAGTGCAATTTTCATCACCTCCTACGTCCGTCCCATTAAATTCTGGGAAAGAGATTACAATACCAAACGTGTTGATCATTCCAATACAAGACTTTCCTCGCACTTGGAAAAAAACCCGGGTGCAGATGACAACAACTTGAATTCCATTTTCTATGAACATCTAACACGTTCTTTGCAGGATTCTCTTTGCGGTGATCTTACATTAGGTTTGTCATTTTATGCTTACATCTACATAGATATCTATATTTATTACCTATCTACATAGGCAACATACTTTTATTTTGAAAGTAAATTTATTTTGGAATGTATTTTTGTATCACATTTTTCTTTTGAGAAATACAAAGTATTTTAATTACAAAATAAGTGTTAAATACATTTTTAGTTTGCATTTTGATGTCTTGCTGTATTTTTTACCCACGCAAATTTTGTGATTTGAGTTATGTAATGTAGTATACTTTCAAAATACTAAAGTTGGTATCTTGCACATCAAATGCTCATTCATACTCTCTGCAATTTACTATTTCAAATTATGCTTCGTATTGATCTTAAATATTTTTCGAATGTGCATTGCATATGCGTATAAATAATATGTGTATTGCCTTCAGTATTCAGTGTCGAATGCAAAAGTAGTTTTTAATGTGAAATTGAAAATGTTCAAAACTTGTACTGATTTTACCAGGTCGTTGGGGACTTGTTTCGCAAGGCGATTGCTTTGTTCTGGCATCAGACTACTTAAATTGCCTTGTGCACATCATCGAAGTCGGAAATGGTCTCGTAACTTTTCAAATGAGAGGACTCGAATTTCGTGGTACTTATTGTCAGCAAAGGGAAGTAGAAGCCATATCTGAAGGAGTCGAAGATGACGATGGTACTTCATATTTTTATATTACCAGAATTTACATGAGCATTAATATTATTAGTACTAATTATGAACTATTTGCCAAAAAATATGCGATCAAGGGTTAAACAATCGTATTCATGGCCATTTTAACTGTAGTCAGTGTAGTGATTTAAAATATTAAATGAATAATCTTTACTCATTTTTAGGTATTTGCTGTTTTGAGCCTGGACATTTGCCGCATATGTTGAGTGTAAATGCGGCGTTTAGCCAAAGATGGTTAGCTTGGGAAGTAACAGTTTCCAAATACGTTTTGGAAGGCTACAGCATTTCGGATAATAGTGCAGTATCTATGTTGCAAGTTTTTGATCTCAGAAAAATTTTAATCACTTACTACGTCAAGGTAATTTCAAAAATATGTATAGTTTAACCTAATTGTGACTAACCTGTTTCCTAGAGTTATATATTTACAGCAATGAACAACTTTGAATTAATTGAGGCAGATTGATAGTGTCAGTAAATTTTAATTGATGTTTCTTTTTTTTTAAATAGAGTATTATCTACTACACTGTGAGGGCAGAGAAATTGGAGACATGGTTAACTTCGGAATCCATAGTTGGATCCCTCAAGAGTACCCTGGATAAACAGTATGCTGATTTAGATCCTGTATTTAGTGTCAACATCGACGAAGACTATGACTACCTTGCATCTGGAATCACAAGAAATAGCTTTTGCAATATATACTTCACTTGGATTCAATATTGCATATCCAAAAAGGATAAGGTTCGATAAACTCTTATGTTTTCATGCTATAACATTAGAACTAACTGTTAGTATTGCGGAAACCTTATACTTATATGGAATGGTTCAGAATAAGTTTTATTAAATCAATATTATAACAGTGCATTCTATTTTTATTGAAGAAATGTAACATTGCATATATTGTCCTTGTTTTAAAGTTAATTTAACCTTGTTGATTATTTATTTAGACTACTGAAATTGAATCAGGGAGAGATTCAATGCTTGTGTCACTTTGCTTCGCATTAAGTATATTGGCAAGGAGGGCCCTTGGCGTAGCATCTCACAGTAATTCCCTTTCAAGGTAAGATTTGTAAATTGTACCAGCTTATCAATAAATAGCCAAAGGGCAAATAGGAAAAATAAGATTCTGCTGTCACGTCCTCAAAATATTTTACCAATGCCAATGAAAGTGAGTATGGAACTATTTGTGTTTTAGCGTCGAGTTCTTTTTGTATGGGCTCCATGCACTGTTCAAAGGGGATTTTCGCATAACGTCGCAGAGAGACGAATGGGTATTTAGTGATATGGACTTGCTTAGAAAAGTCGTTTCTGCAGCGGTTCGAATGTCTTTAAAGTTGCATCAGGTAAAAATGACAAAGAAATGTTTTTTTCGTAATGTATGTTGATTCTGTGAATTATTTTTTGAAACAACAATATTTGAACAGGATCATTTCATGTGTCCGGACGAGTATGATGATCATGAAGCCTTGTTCTCTGCCATTAGCTATCATGACGAGCATTTAGTTATATCCCATGAAGGGGATCCTGCATGGAGAAGCGCTGTTTTGGCTGGAACGCCTGCACTCCTTGCTCTCAGGTAATCTTTATTTCTTCATAAAAGAATACGCTCTGCTCTTGTTTCTCATAATAAACTAGTTTGCTCACACTTCACATTGTGTAGAGTTTTTGTAGAACGAAGCTTGGCGTATCTAGTGCAAAGAGATAATACATATGTTAGGAGCTACACTGTTGTGTAACCGTTTATACAATAGTTGGAAGGTTGTTATTGGAAGTTGAACGGAGTAGTAGTGGAATCACTTCTAGGTTAAAGTATATCCATATATTATTCAAAAGGGTTGCCTGGGTCGATATGCAAGAACAAGTAGATAGAAAGTAAAGCCAGTATTTATATATGTTCGTTCGCTTCAGTTTTTCCTTTCACTTCTTTCTGTGATAAACTTTCCTTTCAGTGTTCAGGAGTCGACTTTGCGTAAAGACCACAACTTTGCTTTATTCTTTAAGAACTTAGGGAGCTAAGCCTGAAACTGTAAACTCAAGTGGGAAAGTGTGAGTGGTTTATTATAAATGGATGAAATGCTATTTTCTTCTTTGTGGATAGTAGATGAAAGCAAAAGGAAAGCCTTTGAAGTTTCTCGGAAGCTGTGAACAAAAGTTTGGCTAAAACTTAAGCTTCATCCAGCTTCCTAGAACAGTGATGAGGCATGATTCTATTTTTTAAGGAATTTCTCTGCCAAAAATATGTTATAGTTATGTAGTATTATTCAATCATAAAGTATGTCATGTTTATGGTTACGTAAGTCGATCTTCGGTGTAGATAGTTTCAGGCATGAACGCAACCAAGTAATTATTAATGAATATGTAAGAGATAAATTATTAACGCAAATCTTAATTGAAAATTAAGTTGTTTCATGATAGTAGGTATGTGCATTTGAGTAAATACAAATAACTTTAATGGTAATGACTTGAAAATGTTCGTTTTTGGTAAATTTGATTATTTTTCCTTTCCGCGTAAGTACATATTGTCCTTTTGGGATTTCTAGGCACGTTTTGGATGACGGCGCAGACGAGTACAAAATCATCATGCTCAACAAACGCCATTTGAGCTTCCGTGTGATCAAACTGAATCGGGAATGCGTTCGTGGTCTTTGGGCTGGTCAGCAACAAGAATTGGTGTACTTACGAAATCGAGATCCCGAACGCGGTAGTATACAGAATGCTAAGCAGGTCAGATTACTTTTCCTCTTTTTCCGTTTCAGTTTCCAGTTTCCGTTTAAAACAGTTTCACAATCACTTCATGTTATCCTCTATCTTTCACCAATCTCTTTCTCACGTATACCATCAATCAATGTTCTTCATGCCATTACGCAGCTCACCACTAAAACGCGCACCTTATCATTATGTTTACGATTTACGACTGTCACTTAGTCCCACGTAGTTTTTAAAACAATCATGAAGTATTGATAAAGCACTGCTAAAAATGCTTTTGGCAATTAATGTTAAGCTAGCAACCCTACCTCGAAGAGGTTCTTCAAATAATGAAACAATTTTTAGACTAAAATGATTTTAGGATCCAACTACCAAAGATTGACTATGAAATGATTCTATGCAAAATGCAATTTTTGTGAGAAATGTTACTGTTTTGGAAAATATCATTGTGACATTTTGATTTTTTGAAAGGATTAAGTTTCTGTTGAAAAAGTCATATTTTAGGGCAAAAACGCGTATTTGCATGGGAATTGATGCTTTAATTTGCTGTGATAGGCTTTGCGGAATATAATCAACTCATCTTGTGATCAACCGATTGGATATCCAATTTACGTATCCCCCTTGACGACTTCGTATGCTGATACCCATCCCCAACTGTGTTCCCTTGTTGGTGGACCAATCAGCTTGGCCAAACTAAAGGATAGTGCTATCGCTTTGTGGAGACACATTCGTCGGCGTTGTGGTGAAGGATGTTCCAGTGGTTCGGCTGTTCCTCATGAGGACACGGCTTATGGACATGAAGGAGTCTACGCAATGACTGCCGCTGCTGTTCTACCTCGTAAATAATGCACAAGCTTATTTATTATCTCCGCAATTCTAGGCCACCTATCCGTTACTAATTGTGCCCTAAATGGCCATTATTCAGTTCTCCTTTTATTTTTCCTTTAAAGCTGCTGTATCGAGCGGACTTAACTTGTCTGGAAGTCAATCTTTGGATGGAAGTCAAATTGGTGGTGGCAGTGTAGGAAGGGGGTCGTTGAATAGAGGAAATTTTAACCGAGGAAGCGTTGCCTCTAATGTTTCCGGATCATTTGGCAAACCCTCTACGTCTACATTGGCCAGCTTGGCAGGTAATGAAAGTACTGACTTCATTCTATACAAATACTACACATTTTTCATTTTTTATGAAAGTTTTCATTGCTACACACGACCAAAGGTGGCGAAACTATAAATTATTAACGAAAGAAAGCAATGATTACAAAATTTCGGAGCGTACGCTTTTAAACCCCAACTTAATGTGGTTATTCGGCATGTATTAACATAAAAAGCATTGTTGAATAATTATTTCTCAAAAAATTATGATTAATTTGTACTTTTTTGTTTATTTTGCATTTACCTATATATTCTAGTTTTAAATAATGTCATTACATTAATAAATGCGGTTGTAATCTTAATTCGCTTATATTTCCAGTGTTTCATTGCAGCAAGGACTTTAAGTGAATATTTTGTTTTTAAAATCAGGATTTTTGACTGACACTAATGGAAACAATCGAGAGAAAGACAGAGTGGACAGAGACCTAAGAGACAGAGATGGCAGAGAAATGAGCCGAGACAGAGAGAAGTCAGTTAGCTTGCAGCGAGTTCGCATAGTGGACGCCAATCAAGTGTATGATGGACTGAACTTAGGAAGAAGAATTGATGTGGTGTGGCCTGACGAATCAATGAGGGCTCGTGGTGGGCGCTCTTACTGGCAGAATTGGGTTCCCGAGGATGGAATGGAAGGCCTTGTAAGTTTGTGCAAACTATTATTGCTTCTGCTTGCTATTGGCATATTATGTTATACTTGTGCCACACTAGAAGTGAAAGTATATAGTTCGTAACAGTTGACGAAGTTGATAATAATAACAAAAGAATTGTTTTGTCGTATTGTGTATTGTATAGAACACCTAGTGACCTAGTGCATTCATTGCACTGTAAAGTTAAACAAATTAAGTAGTTAGTGTTTGTTTATGGAGTCTAATACTTTCTCTGGTATAGGAGTGTAGGAATAGAAAAGTAACATTGCACTCGTGTGCAGTGTATTGAATTAAAACAGAATGCAAGTGTATAATGCTGTGGAAGTGAATCCGTTGTATATGCGTAGTATGAAGTATGTCTATTATGTGTGGAAGTGTAGTATGTATAAATGTAGGATGGATTATTTTTTGGTTTTAGGTTGTTCACAAATGGGTTCCGTCTCACCGTGACCCAAAATGCCGTTCTATCACGGATAAGACTATTCTACTTTTGAAAATCGAAGACAAATTCGTACCTATTGCTGAATCCGGTGTGGTGGCTGATATAGGGATCGAACTATGAGTTCCATGTGTGTAATGTGGACCGTGGACCGTCACCTACTTACAATTAACATAATGCAATGGTTAGTAGTATTTGTAGCGTGTGTAGTTATCGTTTAAGATATGGGATCCATGTGACCATGTGTGATTCAGACAGAATTCAGAATTATAAACGTACAATTTAAATTTATAAAACGAAACTTGCAAAGTCTGATAGGAGATTGACTTTAAGATTCCTTGTTAAATTACATGCACATATTTATTTGAGTCATATGGAGTTGTCAAATGATTAGCTTTTGTGACAACGCACCTTAAAAACAACGTTTCGCATACTTTTATGTATTGTCACTGTACTGTCGAATATTTTGTCATAATAATCTATCAACCCACAAGTCGTAATTAAAAGATAGGTATTGTTATAGGTAATAAGAATATATAAAATATATAAATATTTGATAAGATTATTAATTAAAAAAGAATTTAAATGCATTATTATCTATTTATACCAGTTAACATTTAATATAGGCTACTTATACGTATTATAGGATACAAGAACTTCACATTTGTCAAAATCAGTCATTGTTGTAATTACTACAGTCGATAAAAAGTATAACTCAAGCCACGACAATAAAGATTTCGATATTGTATTACCACGTCTACCAAAATCCATCGCAAGGCAAATATCGCAATTGTATCCCATTTGTACTAGTATTTGCATAATTCTATTCAGTTTTTATAATGGGGTGTCATTGTCGTGTAATATCTTCCGCATCCTGTTTTGTAATGTCACAAGTTTATTTATAAATGATTTCATGGATTACTAGAGATATGCAAATAGCAGAGACGATGGATGGACACCTTGCGATGGATCGTACGTCGAAGCATAAAGTTTTATATAAGTGCCTGTATTTGCATGAATACGACGAGTGCGACTATTTTAACATTTTAAAATGAGCATGCAGAGAAGGTACATAATTAGTTTATTTAAAAATGTTTGTTTTTTACATATTATACGTTAGATGATACTTAATTTTGGAGAATGAAATTATTGTTGTTATAATCTTCCTGAATGAGAGTACTTACGGTGTGCAAATAAACTCAAGTCAATATTACGATTTTATAAAGTGATTTTATTTAACGATTTACTTGTGTATTGTAGATATTTATAATAGAATCGAAAATTTTTACACGTTGCATTATTAAAAGTTCACCATGTATTATGTACATATCCTTATATGAAACATGCAGACTATACATATAAAAATACATAGATAACTTGACAATATTTTTTGTATTTTACCTTTAGCTTAGTATGCATAATTTCGCTTACAAATTATCACTTAAAGTAGTTGCATAGACGTACAATGAATTAATGCGCTTATCGTTTTTCGTGTTATTCTTGTTCCATCTGGGTATTTAGCAATAATAAGGAGTGTAAGGAGTACCTTTTCTACTCAAGTGACTTATCTGGAGCAAGATAAGTCATTGACATTGACTTGACACTAACGACTTCAGGTTACGTTCTCTACTGTAATCGGGAAACTCTCATTACTAGGATAAACAATTACTTATTTTCAGATAATTGAAGAAAACGATCTATCCGTTGGGTTTGTGTTCCCTAATAATAGCTATCGTAGTAGTCTGTATCTGTGTAGTGTATGTATTACACAATTACAATAATGTATCGGTATAGCATATTTAAGTATGCTTAGAATTAACTCTAATATTATAATTACTGTATTTTAGGTTTAGTATGCATGGTTTACATTTGATTTACTTACGACTCGAGAGAGGCAATCAGACTATGAAAAACGACAGACTGTAACTCGCCGAAAACGGAAGAGTGTCCACAGGAAAACTTTTGTTTGGTATTTTCCGAAGACTCTGAGGTGCTGGTATTTATTGTAGGATTGTTAGCAGCATGAGAACAATTATGACTATCGCTATTAGAGCAATTGTGTGTTCTATTATCTAATGAGGAAATTGTCGTAATGGGGCTGTTAAATGTGTTGGAGCAGGAGCCAGAGTCAGCCATGTTGCTCGAACTGGAAGAGGAGGACACAGGAAGTGTGAATTTGTTTTCCTTGGTGTCTGATGAGAAATTAATGTCGTCTTGGGACAACATAGGGGATTGTGCGCCCGTTTCTATCGACGGTGAAGACATGGCTATGGGCATAATTGCAGCACTGATCGGTGGAGTGTACACGAAACCATTATTCGAAGACGACGACGATGAAAGAACAGTTGGAGTCTCCACCTCGGAGGCGGGGGTCGGTGGGGAGGAGACTGTACTCACATTTGACAAGTCGATAAGAGAGAAATCATCACTTGCACTCGAACTGACTTGTTCCTCCTCGCAAATAAGTGCAGCACTCGAGTCCCTCCCCCCGAAATCGGAACCAACACTGCAGTCTACACTCACGACGTCTTCCTCCATGCTCCCCACCGCATTGTCATCCCTGGTGTCACAACCCAAAGCCACGGTCAACCTTGACGCACTCATTAGGCAATTGGCGGTGACGTTGCCTACGGTGGTGGGAGAAGTGAAGGAAGGCTTCGAAGCTAATACACAAGCACTACTGGGAGAGACAGAGGACAAAGGGGAAGAAGGCAGTGCTGGACTTAAACTACACTGGGTGAACATCGGAGTTGTCGGCGAAGTGGGCCAGTCCATCGATTCTCTATCTCCTACCGCCGAGTCCACATCCACTAAGGTCGATCCGTCTTCCGAATCACCGAAAATGAATGTCCGAGCTTTTTTCGATACCGGGGATGAAGAGCCACTGTCGGTGTCACAGGACATTGAGAGCTGACTCTGGCTAAAGGCTAATGCTCCTCCCCCTTCTCCGCTACTGTCCACGAGGGAATTAGAAGCGGGCATTAGTAAGGGAGTCGGCGGTGCGTACGTTTTACTAAATATGGCTTGCAAATCACAGCCATCTTTGGAATCGTCCGAGGACTGGCGACTCAAGCTTCCGGTTCCTAACATTAAACTTTTGAAGCTTTTCGATCCCGTCGTTCCTGAAGACGTGTCCATGTCACTCGTGTCCAACTCGTCTGAGAGAGATAAATGCATTTGGTTCAAACGAGAGTAAACAAAGCTTTTTCGATATGGAAGACACTGGGAAAATCTTTGGTGATAACCAACGCCGTGCCGCATCATTTTCTCTTCGTGAACATCGTTTTGTAACTGCTTCATTGTATTGTTGATAAGAACTGAGCGTCGCAAGAAACTTTCAGGGTCCTCTATCCGTTTTATTTTCGCCAACGACATTTTCATCACCTGTAAAGAGTAATCACATTTCCCATTAGGGTTTCTTCAGTACCTCATTATATGCATTCCGCTAAGAACTCATTAGTTATTCTGACCTCTCCTGAAATTACATTGAATTCGAAAATTTTAATTGTTAGAACTGTTAATAATAAAAAGGGTTCTAACTTTTTTGCGTTCTTCTCGCAATCTGTATTTGGCTGTGAACATGGAAGGTCGCCGATGGCTTCCTGAGTAAAGACCCCCAAAAAATGGAGAAACTCCACTAGTATTTGAAGACATCGTGTTGTATTGTAAATGTGAATGAACTAAATTTGCTATTCCTTGAGAATTAGCAACGATAACAGTATCTGTAGAAAACAGCACTGTCCTAACTAACAATTGTGATCTTGCTCCTACAAATCTTGTTTCGTCACTTGTGTCTTTAGGTTGACCTCCGTAAGGCCTAAGGCTAAGGCTACTTTAATGCAGTAAAGGTTGCTCGGTCGGGTTAGAAGATTTCGATTACGTTTTCCTCTATTCCTACTTAATAAATATTCTGTAAATTACGTTATAAATATGCGTTGCCACTTGATAAGATTCGTAGGCTATTCCAAGTCTTGATATTACCGAAGCAGATAAGTTGAAGCTAAACTGAAAATATATTTCTAATGTGCTAACAGTAAAGGTAAGATGATTGTAGCAAAGGAAAGGCTCCGTCGTTGTATTTATCGGATTGTATTGTTGTCTTGTACCCTAACAATAAGGCAGGCAGTGGCATGAGCTTCTAGTGGTAATAAGGAATTTTACTATTATTTCTAGTTACTTGTCTCCTAGTCCTACCTAATAACGAAATACTAGAGTTGTAAAACCAGTAGACTTATTGCTGCGGCATTTTCATTATTTTCCATTTCAAGGCTGCTGCTTCCTGCTACTGGCTATAGCTACACGATGCTGGCTACCACATTTGGAAAGGCAACTTTTGGAGTGGAACCCCGAACCGTGTAGCAGGTACTAGCTCTGCAATACAAAAATCCAATTCAATAGATTTATAATCTCTACCATTACAACATTATTTTCTAGAATTATAGTTAACACGTTCAAACAAAGTATTTAACTCTGCTCTAACTTACACATTTCCCCTTAAGACAAACTAATACCATTCTGTTTAGTGAACATGTGTACATTTATGTACAATTGACACTATTAGGGAGCGTCCATAAATTACGAAGTCACTTTTTTGCCGATTTTTGACCCCCACCCTCCCCTTTGAGGACATTGAGGACAATTGATGTACACCCCCTACCCTGTCTTCGAAGACCTATACCTATTTTTGCCCAGCAATAAAATTTTCATTAAAATCATCTATGAACGTTACTGAATTTATTATATCAGGAAAGCAAGCAAATTCAATTTGAAAGTACAGATTCAACTCCGCGTTTTAGAGGAGGACTAATGATACGTTTGATAATTTTGTGCAAATAATAAATCCAATCGTCAGGAAATCCTTTCGGCAAATTTGATTTGAGCTAGTGAGCGCTTTTTTAATTTGCATACTAAACGTAACTTTGAAACAACTCTAGTCCTGCAGATTGTCTTACATATTGCTTATTAATTTGGTCCTCTTAGCATGGTGTGCACATTATGCTAATCTCCTTTAAGAGGATACCCTTTTGAGATGCAAACAAGACAATAAAAGCGCTCGAAATGATGCAATTGGCATCGATAGGCATTCTTTAAACTTAACATTTGGATTGCGTAGACTAGTATTTTATTTTTTTGTTCTACAAAAATCGTTTGACGACCTCTGAAGTCAGACCTCTAACACCCTCCCTCAATTTTGAAGAATTAGATGAGGCCATTTGGCTGACCCCCACCCCCCCTATGGGTGACCACGTAATTTGTGGACGCTCCCTTATCTTGTTAATATTGGTTTGACTATACTACGTATTGTATTATCTATTTATTGTAAATTGAATGTATAATCTATGATAAGATTTAGAGTGCAGTGCACAGGACATTAATATGCAGGGTGATGCAGAGCGATTAATTTTTATAGTTTTCAGTAGGTAGCTGTGCTCGCTCCTAAGCAAATAAAAAATAATCTGAGTGAAGTGTTTTGCATAGCGAACTGATGCGAGCTTTATCTTGACTTACGTACTATGTATAAATAATACCAGTGGTATGGTGTGGTGTGGTGCTCTATGTAAATGTACTGTGCTCTACGGTACTTATTGAAACATTTAATTTGTTCCATTTAATTATTCTGCCATCCAGTCCCCGAGCGATTCATTTGCTTTTAAACATTACAATGCACATTGGAGTAAACTATCCTAAACTACCTAAAGTAAAGTAATCTGTTTGCATTGTACGTGTTTGTAAGTTGGTTATGTGTTTTTGTAGATATTTATTTACGTATAAATATTTGTGTACATACAGATACATTTAAATGCATAGAAGTCAACTCAACTCAATTTACAGCATAATTAGATGTGATGTGACTGGGATTCGATAAACAGAGCTGAGGGGTCTATGTAGTTTCCTTTACGCTACACCACTATACTTTTCTATAGCTAAAAGCTAATAGATGAATTTTATTTTGTAGTTTTCGTTCTATGCGGTGTTTATAGCCTATATCTATCAGATTGCGTTGCGTTACGTTATGTGTAGTAGTTGTGTACTATTGTCAGCTTTCCTAAGTCAATCCTTTGCTTTGCTTTACATTACTATTTGACTTTAGTCAGTTCAGATAGCTTTAGTTGAGTTGATCCTCAAATCTATAGTATGCTCGCTCTCCCAACACAACATAATATTATAGCAGAGGCTGAATCTGTGCATTAACGTGGTGGATATGAGGTTTTATGTCTATAGGTACGAGTGTAGTGTATATGTGTATATAATGTAATAATGTTTGTATAGGCCGAGTATATGTATAGAGGAGCGACGTAGGAAAGGCAAGAGCTGGCTTTATACTATTAAGTTGATACTGGGTCGGGGTCTTGTTCTGATACATTGTCTGATCGTGTGTTACTTACCACAGCTTCAACTTGCACACATTCTGCATTGACTGCGTGTGTAAAAGTTAAAGAGGTGATGTGGAGCTCGTAGAAGTAACAGATAGTAAAAGGAAGACATTGTAGCACAAAAATACACTCCTCTATTTCCACATCTCTCTCTTTTTCTTTGCAAATGCCCTGATAATTTTTGTTTGTTTAAGTTAACTTCAGGACGGAATCTCCTCCTTAATATGTTAAATTCTCGTATATTAATACCTATTGCTAACTGAACACTTCCCTAACTGCTAGAAACCTATCCTCCTTTATTACCACTGACTTGCTTCACTTTGTCTCCTACTTTAATGTACATTTGCATTTATGCTACGCTCCTAAATTGCATTCACAGTAATTTTCGTCCTTTCAGTTGGATTTCAAACCAAAGGAAACCAAACCACCAAAGAAAATATTATTATGGTCTATCCCAAGATAACTTTACTTATTCACGCTGTACAATCCTACTTATACTATACGTAATAATGTATCTCTTCTCTCAAGTGCTATGTTGTACTATTATAATACTAATTGTGAATACTATTATACCTATTACGTCTCTATAACTCCATGCTTATAGATATATATAATAGCTCTTTGTAAACCGTACATTTGTAAGCACTCAGTTATGTGTGTGTGTACGGCAAAGAACAGAAGGTACATATTAAAGAAGTAAATGAATACTAAATATACACCCGACAGCTATGAATTCTTATTTAAATACAAATCTACGCAGTTCACTAAAGAAAGGCACACGAAATGACAGATGGTCGAGTTGAACTAAACTCATTGTCAGACTTTTAGACCGGACCCCTTCAATTGAAACAATGAAACCCACACGATCAATAATAAATGCGTAAATGATGAAATGGCTCATTCCCATACGATATACGTTCTATTCCCTATCTGCGTATATCTATACCTAAACTCATATGTTCCTCCTATTGTGCACTCCGCACCAACACAATGCAAACTTACAGATTTGATATTCATAGCTTTTCACAAGAATTCAGGCCAGAAATGACAAATTGAGCTCAACTTATTTTATGTTGACAAAATATTAAGGTCAACCTGATGTCACATTTTAACTATATTAATATTCCAATATTAATTTCCACTGTTAACTTTATAAGGACAATAAAGAACATTTAAATTTAATATTCTAGTACGACTTATCGAAACTCAAAACAAAAACAGATGAGTAAGATACAAATGACGATACGTACATTATACATTACACATTCCTTACGTAACTTTTCAGTGGCCAGTGACCACAGAAGCAAACGAGAGCACTGTAATATTTGTAATTCAGTAACTAGAAGTAGTCACCGCACTGTTTACGTAAGTAATGCTGTAATAAATACTTTAGAATAACAATAATACTGTATACACCGAACTGAGTATTAATTTCAGGAATTTGAGCCAGCCCGAATTGCTTTGAGTGAATAATTGAATTAGAAAGGAAGTTAGCAAGTAGTTTGGATGAAGTAAAACAAATAATTCACCGTAAGTAGATAAAAGTAGCTAATCTGTAAGTTTTAACAAAAGTACCTATTGAATTCATTGTAGTAAAGTGCAACAGTAGTATGAGAGTATCACTATTAGCCATACATTACATTAGACAGGAGTTAATAAAGTATATATTGCCTTATATGCAAAATAGTAAAGTATGTTATGTTGGATATAAGAGTGATATAGGAAACGGTGGTTGTATATGTTTATAGAGAGGAGAGATAGATGCATTAGTAAATAAATACACACCTACGTATGAGCAAGAGCTATAAAGTTATAGAATGTTATGTATGTACATATATATACATAAATACATACATACCTATTTAATGTGGCTACTCTGTCCATATAGTCTACTGCTGCAATGAAATTATGATATTGTGAACTTGTTAAAACTGAATTGGTTCTGAATTGATTTTGGCCTGGAAATTTGGATTTGTGGCTAGCTGAGGTTTAGAGGAAAAGAGAAAAATGGTGACATACCTTGTATTAGATGCCGTATTTGTAGTATTTATGGAAATAAGTTATTGAAATGAAGTGTAAAAGTTGTTTTGCAAGTCCTTCAACATAGAAAGGCTTGAAGGCTATAGAGATAGAAATGTGCTATCCTTTGGGTTGCTGCAACTCGACTGATTGTGAGGTAAACGAAGTGAGGAGGAAGGGGATGGACCGTCGCACTAACAACAGAACAGAACAGCTAACCCAAGTTAAAGCCAAAGCTAAGGCGATATGGAAGATACCAAATTTTTTAAGTATTTTCCTCTTGTCTTGTGTTTGTGTTGTCTTGACTTGACTGCCTCCCTGTGTATTACATTCTATTGTGCCTGCTTCTTCCACACCAATCCATCCAATACAGAGTTAACTAAGAACAACTTTCAGCTTTCCATTACTTCGCCTGCACTATACGTACCTTCGCTATATCTATAACTCTGCTCCTTTGCAGCCAACTCACTACTCCTGCACTTCGTCTGTAATTCAACGCAATGAATAAATGTACTGCTACTTTCTGAGCTTTAAATCCCTTTAGCAGCCACCAGAACACCTAAATCAATGCATCTGCTCTCCAGTCGATTAACTCGAATTCAGTTTACTTCTGCTGGGAGACTTTCGCTTTTCTGCAACCAATATTAAACTCACTGAAATAATTGCGGGGATCTCTACCATAAGAACCTTCCCTGCAAATACACACTTATTTAATATTTCTACACTACACACCATTACCAAACTATTTTGTAAAACTATCGTCATATGGTTAGATACATAGCTAAATGGTACTTCTAAAGCTTTAAGCTCATGAATAGACAGTTGGCTACATTATGACATCCAAACCAAATGAACGATATAAAATATCCTTTGTTCAAATGACACAATCACAATTAATCACCGGCTTTGTGTTTACGTGTTTAAACTAACATTGATAAAATACTTATGCACAACCATCGCTATGCTACAGTTACAATGTGCATATCGTCTCTCTTCATCAGAAAGGTGCTAAACTACTATAACACTAATTTAGGTATAGGTACAGTCCAATTCTCCTAGGTACGAACAAAAGTGACGGGAACCGGAAAGTTTTCTTGTCGCTCATTGGGTGAACATATTTGGAAAGACTTATAATTAATCGTTCGTCTTAACATTTGACATTTTCGTCTTTTTCCGTTGAATATTTCGTCATTTGAATTTTTCGACAGACCATTTAACGGGTCTTCTTACCATTTAATGTGTCGTCATGCATTTACATGGTATATACATTTATATACATTATTTTTAGTGTTTTAGTTGGCATAGATGTTCAGTAAAGTAAAGCTTTTGTGGCCAGCTTAGATCTCCCCCGTTTCCGCTTCTCGCCAATTGGAATCTTCCTCACTGACTGAGTGAAATATGTAAGTTTCTTCATCGACGCAATTCCAATTATATGTTTGCATAGTGAATTCTTTTGGTAAGTTGGACAAGAGCAAACGGTAATGCATATGCATAATGGAAATTGGTAAATGTAAATAGAATACCTAACGGTAGTCGACTGCGTAACGTGAATTCATCCCTCATGATCCTATTAATGGATTCCAGTCCGTTGTTCGTTGACGGGTGTCCGTTACCTTTAATTGCATTATTTGGAAATAATGCAATTCCATTGGCTCCTTGAGAACCGGTGGCCATTTTGTTTTTATTATAAGAATTCTCGTTGCCTAAATTCTGAAAATCGGTTCCGGTTCTGTGAAGGGAAGAAAATGGCCGCTGGTTCTCAAGGAGCCACTGCAATTGCATATTTTACAAATATGTTAACCCCATGAGAGACAAGAAAACTTTCCGGTTCCCTTCACTTTTGTTCTTCTCTAGGGGAATTGGACAGTATGCTAAACCAAAATGATCATTTTCGTGATCATGATTTCCAATATGTGATTAAGCTGTGACTAATATGTGACCAATGGGGAATTTGAAATATTAATGCCATTGAAACACAGGAGACCTTTTTATAGCTGAAATAATTTTAGGAGCATCCACTATTGTAACTAATCACAGTTATTGTAACTAATCATACAATTAATATGCGAATAGAATACACTTTACTTTTCTATTTCCCATAAATCGCTTTTTAAAATTTGCTTTGTCACCTTTTGGAAGTAATGATAAAAGTGGTTTGGTTTGACAGTTTTTTGAATTAGTAATCAAGTGGTTTAGCTCCTTCCTGAAATAATGATCACATAGTTTAGCACCCATCTGAATTAGCGATCAAGTTGCTTTCTGACGAAGAGGGACGATATGTCAGTGAAGGATACAGAACAACATTGCTTTAAAACTTTGCATTGCATTGAATGATAGAAACACGACGCTGCTTTGCCATATTGCAAATAATATTATTTTCGTAAATAAACTGTAGTCAATGTTTGGTACCTATTAATAATTGGTGATATTTAGTGTGCTACATTGTGATTGGGAAAAATATGTTTGGAAAAGATAGCTCATTGAAAACAGGATAATAACAGTTGTAATAAGCGAAATAATTTAGAGATATTATGCATGCATATATAATTTAACCTTTAGCTCTTTCAACTTCTCTTAGTCTTAAAAGTCAAGGCTGCAGTATAAGAGATGACTCAATTAAATCTTATGTGCTAATTGGTAGTTCATGCCAGGGTCATTTACGATGCAGTACTGTGTAAGCCATGTAGATCATATCAACATACCGTTTAGGCTTTGTAGTTTGTATTTAGTACTTACTAATTAGTATATAAATATGAGTTAATGCATTATGTTCACTGCTACATATTTAAAGCTCTATTTAACTCAAATATTAAAAATCCTTTCATTAGAAATCGAAATCAAAGTTCAACACACTTGCTTTTGCCCCTCAAATACCGAGCACGAATAAACACGGTTCGTTTTTAATACAAATACATGCCTCTATGTACTGTTGTTATATAATAATAATTTATTGTAATGTTCACATATCCGTCTGAAGAGGATAAGGATGTGCAAACATATATACGTTGATAATATAATTGGCATTTTAATTACAGACTTTTCTCAAGAGTAAACGGAAAATGTCGCCATATAATTAGTACAATGAAAAGGTACTTATTATATATTTGTTGCATTATATTTTATGTGGTGAATCCTCTATAATTTTACGGTGTAAACATAATATCCTATGTAATAAGCCTTTAAAGGATATTTGTAGACTAATAAGTTGGTTAAATGCCAATTATAGACGGATAGCATATTGATACAGAAGGATTACTAAGTAGCCGGCAGAAGAGACTGCAGAGTGCAGAGAGACAGACGAAAATAATTTAGTTTGGAACCAGAGCTACTAAATCTGTTATGGATAGCGGATTATGGATTAGTAAAATATCTGTAATGCAGTCAGACGGGAAAATAATTTTGTGAATGTCTCAACAGGCAGAACCTTTTCAGCAAGTCACAAAGTCAATTTGACATTGAATAGCGTATAAAAAGTATATGAGTGCATAAAAAGTTACTATGAAGTAGAGTATAGGCAAGCATTCACTCACATTCAGCATGACAGCGACAAGCACAAGAGTATCGATCTAAAGCAAAGGAGACTTTGCTTTTCAATAAATAGGTCACTTTGATACCTAAAGATCTACCTATACGAAATGAACTACTAATGTAATACTTTGCCACTATATTAAGCTTATCTTCACAACTCATTGGGTTCCAACTATACCTATACAGCACATTTTTACTTCAGACCTCCTCAAGGTATGTACATTATAGCTACATAAAATAGTTAATGGATTATTGTATCGTAAAATGATGGAGGTAATTAAGACTGAGACTGTGACACCCTCTTGGTGCACGTTGCATTGACAGTACTTAAATTAATTATTATTGGAATTGCCCAAGTCAAGTGGATAGGTACATCCTAGGCTATAAATATATTATAATTGTATGTAGTATATGTATAAATAAATAAAATGTACATGTGTACATACGCATTTACGCATAGAGGAATATTTTACAGTTTAGTATATACCATGGAGCATAATAGTATGTGGTTAGTTTATAATACTATACGAATATTATTATTATTAGCATTCTGTCTCTCCGTGCTACTGTTTACTGTACTTAAGAAACTTGTATTTGTAGTATTGCAATGCTGCTCTGGGTGGAAGGTACATCCCACAACCAATTACAAACTAGTAGCTTCCTATAGATAGTCGAAGATGTATCCCATGTACTTCGCTGTACAAGGAGTATACTTTTATCTTGAACTAAGCAAACAAGTCCACAACCACAACATAACTTGCTACAAGAGAGATTATACTTAGGAATCCACTGCACTACTGGTATGCTTGTATAGCGTATAATATGTAAGAGTGAATACATAAGGTACCTAATAATAATATAGTAATAATGGTATCTGAAGCTAAATCCAATCCAAACCACGAAATAAACCAAAGGTATTGCTGTACAGTGTTTGTGATGAATAGAGCATGTATATAGACGGAGAATACACGGAGATCTTTGAAATAATTGTAGCGTGAACTGTTACTGTTAGTGTGTGAGAGAAAATCAAAATTTTCCGAGGGTCACATCACCTTGTGTGACCTTCCGACGAATTCGAGGATTATATTTGAGAGAGGGTTATATTCGATGTGCAACTTTGGTTTTGGTTGGTGAACAATTACTATAATATTTGTACCTGGCCTGCCCTGATGACATGACACTTAGCGTAGTGCACTGTACATTGTATGAAAGTAATGATAAGCTTGGAATATGTTACACCATCGTGTGCAGAATGGCAGAAGAGAGATTCTATTCCGATCGGGAAAAAATCGCGAAGCAAAGTCAAAGGAGATTGAAAGTACGAAGTGGCCTTGTAGGATTATTTGCTTTTTTCCTTGAATTGCATCTTGTATAGTTCTACGCACACACAAAGCAAATATTATTATTATTGCCACGAATCACACACATTTAGCACTCACAGAGCATCGCATCCCGTCCCCGTCACCGCTCCTACTCCAACTATCTTAAAACTCAATGGAATATTCAAAATTTTGTTAGCTTTGCCTTACAGCTTTGAAACGCTTTACTGTTCATTTTCTTGCATAACCGATTCTACGCTGTAGCTGTGACCTATTGTCCGAGACAAGCGTTTTTTACCGGCTGTAGGATATTATTATGTTTACACTGGAAATTCCAGTTCTGTCTTTATTCACACCTGTGTATTATTATGCAATGCAATATTATAGGCAGTTCACAACGCAGATATCATTTTCGTTTTAGTGGTGCTCGCAAAAACATTTCATACTTTAATGCACACTTAAACAATGCAAAGTGGAAAATGAGAGCATCAGCCACAATTATTTTATTATGCCTGTGAAGTTCGCAATGCCTTTATACAACTCTCATTGCTAAGAGGTAAAAATTATTATTAGTCGTTTTTAATGTTAATTAGAATGCAAATCTCGTCTCACAACAATATTTATGATAAATGTGTAAGCAGCAAGGCAAAGACTTTGCTCAGTAGAATTGGCAGCGTAGCTTACAGCTACCTTGCAATACAATGTCCTCTCTGTTGTACGAACTGTTTAAATTCAATATAATAAACACAAGCATTAGAATATTGCAGAGCTTGACCTTAGGCCGATTCCAATTAATTGATCTATATGAAAACCAAAATAGCATTTATACATATTATAATGCTTTTAAAAGTATTCGCTATCCCTCAGAAAATGAAACTTTCATATCCAATTAATTTTTTTCCTTATTTTGATGGCAACACAATATAACACTTAGCTTCTTTAGCAATCACAGCAGGTAACTTTGTAATTGGCTTACTGAAGCGTGAACATTAGAAGATTAATTATAAAAATTCTTCCTTACTGTTCTTTATTTCCGTTCTACAATTTCATTCTTGCCTCCTGTGGGACAACTAGTATTAAAATGCAAATGAATCAAAATTACTATTAGCTTGGATCAAATTTTTCAGAAACACATGAATAGGATTGATTTAAGAATATTTTATTAGCATAAGCATGGTAGAAATAGTGATTAATTAATTAATTATCATTTACAATCAAACGGAAATTCCCAAAATATTAACAAAGATGCATAGTATTACTATAACATTGTGTTTTCTAATTAAATCTGTAAGAATCAATGAGTTTCCATAGTTATTGGGATTTTATTTTATAATGAGAGGAAAATAGCGATTTTTACACGGCCTCACTTGGGAATGATAAAAATCCCAGTATCCTATGCAACCATTTTGGTAAGAATAGAACTTCGTAGCCTTCTTAAAGAGTGGACGAAATCATTACATATAATTTCCAAATTGTTTATGGGTTTCTTAACACAAACAAGGGAGACAAGCATAGTTATAAGGTAAATTATAAAAGCAGAAAATAAAAGCCTGAATTACGTGGATTCATTTTTAGTTGGCAATATCTTAAATATTTTAATCCATTTCATGTAAAAATCAAAGAATCCTGAAAGCAGAGACCCATTGAAGAAGTAATAAAAGTTAGCGTTTGCAATGAATAGAACATAATATTTCCATGTTTATATAACTTTTAATTAAAAGCCATCTTTTTCAAATATATTAAATCATTTGACTCGGAATGAGATGAGATGGATGAGGTTCAGAAATTTCATGACTCCTTTGGTAGTAGTCAAAAGTGTGGTATCGCGGATATTTGCAAACTCAAGATTGAAGCCTTTCGGTGACATGAAATAGTGATTTTTTGGATAATAGTGATGAGCTGTAAAGCCTACTTTATAGTCATCCTGTTTCTATCGTTATCATTTAAAAGGGATCGTTCACAAAAAATTTCCTATTACCCGAATTTTGATTTTCGGGGATCACTATGAGAACTGGAATTTTTACTTTGTGAATGAACCTTTTTCAATGATAATGATAAGAATAGAAATAGTATACATTAGGCTTAAAAGAGATGATCCGTTTCTCAGGATTCTGAAGAACGGAGTTTTTCGTCAAAGATCTCACTGTGGAATGTGAGAGTTGAGAAGGTCACTCTGAAAATGTAGCTAAATTTTGAACAAATAATCGATTGATACAATATATTAATGCTGTATTGGGTTGACATTTTTCTTTGGGTCTATTTCTTCTATTGTAACCGAATAGACATTTGTGTTATATGTTATATTTGCAATTTGGCAGTATTGCTGTCAGTATAAGCATATTTACTTTTTACGGTTTGCTATTTTAGTATTTTTATATATGGAGCTACAATACAATGCATCTAAAAATCAATATCAATATAATATTTCGTGCATGTGCATACTTCCAAAATAAAATAAATCAGAAATCAATTTTGTCAGATGTGAGGTAATGTAACCTAATTCAGCTAACGCTCACTAACTGAAGTGCAGTACAAAATCAAAAACTAACTCAGCCAGAATATTGTTGATTGATTATACAATTCAGCTCTGTTTTATGTACTACAAAAGAAAGAATAACATATTTTGGTAAGATTAGTCAGAATAATTTTAATTAATAGCGTGCTTCCATTTTACATTTTCGCTAATATGCAAATAAGATTATTTTAAAATAATAATTTGTCAGTTGCTTTAAGTTAAAGTATGGTGGTGTGGAGACTAATGTTTACAGTGATTGTCATAGACAGCGGAGGTGTAGTCCATTTATAAAGTTTTCAATTTAGCAGTATCATCATTTTAAAAATTCGCAAAAAGTGTTATTTAAAGTACACTATCTTATCCGTATTTACGTTCTTACTAAAGCAGCAGCATCATACAATCAGCAAAACAGAATAGTCAATAATTTGCTAGCAATTAATTTTTACTCGCTTTCATCGAAATGAGAATGTCTACTTAAAGTACTTAAAGTGATGCAAAAAAGTACACTTAAAGTTTTATCTATTATTTCACCTGTTTTACATTGATTGCATATCTTGAGAATAAGACCATTTTATACCTATCCTATTTCTATTCGCGTAGGGCTCTAGAATAATTATTAAGAAGACCAGGACGTTTGAGTTGGGTAAATGTGAAAAATGAATATTAGTAGACATAAGAATGTGTATTATTGCAATGTAATTTATTTTAGAAAAAGGATGACAATATTGTAAATGATTCATGCTGTTGACATTACATTTGAATTTTGCATTAACATTTATTTATGTCTTAGATGTAAATTAAACAATTACTGCACAGTATAGTGTATTCACTGTACTATAATAGCAATGTGTAGTAAAGGTCGGTTGGTGTCGGTTATGTAAATGTTCATCTCTTAATTCTTACTTTTACAACTAAATATTTCTCTATTTTCTAGCACAACATTTAATTAAATATTAATGATTTCACTTCCATTACTTGACCATAATGAGAGAAATATTACATATTACCCAAGTATGTCGATTTGGTTTGGTAGACTTTATATAACGCTTGTAAAATAGTAAAGTTTTGTCAAAACAAATATGCTTTAATTATTTACAACTATTCTACTGTGCTCTATAGCGTTCTATTATTAAAACCAGTGTACACATTCACGTTTCAACTCAATTATTACCTAAATACCTATATGTCTATTCATAACCAAATTGTATTATACAACCTACTCTAATAAAGCTACTATCAAATCACATTTAAACTAAAACTACCACATTCACAAAAAACAAAACAAAAATCGCACAATTTTAATAAAATAGTACACCAACACGTTCATACTATACGCACAAGTTTCAATATCTAATTACCTAATTTAATTGTAGTAACTACAATCAGTGCCACATATTTTTCATAAATAAGCCAACTGAACAGTTGCATTCGAATCTACGAAAATTTTCATTTAGTACGTTTATGGAAATAAGAATCGGTAATCTATTCACTAAAACTATTTCACGAATAATATTCATTCTATAATATGGACTCTATCTACACAGACGACTACACAAATAGCAACAATAACGATTTAATTACTCGATTAACAATTTCTTACTTCAAATTCAATTCATTACACATATTACTGGGTTACGGGCATATTTTACATAGAAATGTACCTTCTTAGTAGGTCCGGTATAAGTTAACTATCGTTGGTAAATATACACAGTGATTTTTCCTTAACAAATGTACGATATGCTATAGTATGGTATGTGTATACCAGTGTAATGTACTGCATAAATTGAGATTTACAATATTAATATTTCTTGGTAATACATTCTTAATAATTCATGTTAATACAAATACTGCATTTGGTTTCAATGCAATTCTTCAAAATGCACTTGAAAATCTTAATCAAGTAGATTTACAATAATGTCCTATAGTTTATCATATGCATGGCTTGGAAATAATTAGTAAATGATCGTATAGTTGTGCTGACATGCTGTAACTTTTCTAAATACCGGTTATGTTATGTACATTGTATAATTAGAACTACCAATTACTTAACCTCGTATCGTAACCTGTTTAATTAATAATGTACAATTATCTACAAGTTTTGCATAGGAATGCACAAGAAATATTGATATTTGAAAATTGCTTCAAGTTTAGAGTAAACTATATTCGTAAGCTATTCTACGTATTTGTAAGGGTGTTATCATAGTATGTTACAAGTTATTTATATTATTTTCTGTTACATAATATGTAAGTGTGCCTTGGCTTTATTGGTTTGATTACCGAAACAATTCATATTCGAATACCACGAAAATCAATTAAAATCTGTCCCTTTACAACTTACATTGCAGCAAATGCAGAAAACTCTATTTTATAGTATACAACTGAACCGTATAACCATTACAGAATTTTAGCTACTTTCATAAGACAACCTTATACTAAATCTAATAAATCACAGAAAATAATTGGCATGTGTATTTTTAGCCGAGAATGAGTACCTAATAGCGCATTGTACAGGATTTAAGCAATCCATTATCTCTCAATCTGGAATGCAGGTAATTATATACACAGGTATATCTTCACAAATCTGAATCGAAAGTAAAATTAGAATATCTCACTCCAAATGACAATCACATGCTAATTCTTCTTCGTACGACTGAGGTACACGTCAACTCAGTAAACAAAATCATAAATATTTGTACTCAAACAAGAATGCTGTACATTTTACGGCAATGGAATCTTGAGAATTATAGCTATCTAAAAATCTAGTCACAATTAAATTATTTATACATTTTTAGTGAAATCAGCGACTAAATCATTAGCTTATCCAATATCATAATACCGAATTAAAAAATTGGTATGATGTATTCAAGGTATAATATGACAATGATACACTACACGAAATATTTGATCCATATATTATGAGGCATTAAAAGTTGATTGCAGTTTCTTATGTACAGGCTACGTAATAAATGTAGGTGGTATTATTAATTGATGATGTTGATATAATATGGTATGGATACATACATAGGTACTGTTACTTACAAAAAATGTGGGTAGTTAAATTACAGATACGTATTACAGATATCAATGTTTTTACACGTTATATTTTAATGGAAGATATTAAAGTCGGAGGAATTCTCAATTGTCGACTATAACTAAGGTTTACTTATGAGGCAGCAGAATACCAATTAGCATTTTTTAACGCGTCCCCATATGGAGGTTTCCCCGGATGGTACAAGTGGAACCCGGTGTGAGGAGGTGGGTAAAATTGTGATTGAGAATGATCAGTCAGAGGGTTTCCGTATTGAGATTCTAAGGAAGAATGCGGATGGTAGCCATAAACTTGAGGTTTCAGTGGTAACGGTTGTGCAGGCCCGTCCAAGTACGACTGCGGAGGTCGAAAAGAAGTGTTCGTTGCGTCTCCGTAGCCATTGTTAGGGTCACTTGTGTATGGAGGCTTGTCCCTTGGGGAGACAGAGGCCGGTGGAGTCATCGCGGGTTGGTAGTCGTAGGAGGACACGGCGGGGTAGGGAACTAACGACGGGAAATCTCCTGCTGACGACTTCTGGTGGGAGCCGAGCATAAATTGCGACTCTCCCACGTAATTGTCCGATCCCGGTGGAGTTGGCAGTGCACTCTGAACTGTACTCATGTCTGGGTAATAGGAACTCGCTCCTCTCGCTGCCACCACTGCTGCAGCTGCTGCTGCCTGCAAAATTAAAGAGGTAACAATAAGAATTTAGTCGTAATTATTTCATCAAACTGCGAATCGTTTGTTAAATACCTGTACATTGGCACGAATGACACTTTCACGAGAAGCACAGAGTTGGCGGAGAAGGGCCGAAACAGGTAAGCCCGGTCCTGATTGAGAACCGGTACCAACCCATTGAATGGCAGATCCTGTTCTGGAACCTGGTTGTTGTCTAAGCAAGGAATCAGCACTGAAATCTATTCCTGAAGTACCAATTGAGGGCACGTGATCAGAATCTCTGCCAGGAAGATGTTTGGACATGACTTGCTCCAAGTCTTTTACTGATGAGCCACTCTGTAAATTAAAATGCTTAGTTTATTTTCAAAATTCAGTAGGTTTATAAAAATGGTGAGAAATAACTGAAGTAAGGAGAACTAACCGTAGTGTCCCACTGATTTTGGTGGTGAACTTTTCTCCATCTTGCAGAATCGCCTGAATTATCTGTATCTATGCTGTGGTGAGGACTGGATGCACTCTCATGGCCAACAGAGCCGGGTGTCACCGGGGCTGTTCCAGATCCATTGTGCGAGTGTGAGGAGGGAGTGTTCGTTCCATCCAAGACATCATTTTGTACGATAATTTGTCTTTTGGCACATGGAGAGGAATGATTGTGATTATTTGTGTGCGAGTGGTGATTGAGATTGTTGTGAGAGTGATTCTGACTGTGAGTGCTGGAATCCATGTGAAGAGCCGCTGCAGCCGAAATGCTTTCGTCCACAGACGATGGCGACGAGATTTTTGAAGTTCCATTCAGACTAGCACGGTTGTTGTTAGCACTGCGGTCCAACTTTCGTTTTCTTGGTTGCTGCTTTACAGGAACTTGAACTGCTGCTACAGGTGCGGGGGGAATCAATGGTTCAGACTCTAAGGATCTTACAGACTGAGGAGTACGAACATCAGCGTGATCCGAGGTTGACGACGAAATCGGTGTTAATGGTTGTGAGTCGGGTAGAATCTGCGTCAAAAATACTTTATTAGTTCCCACAAAACATTTAAGAAATAACGAATCTAGTAATGAACATGAAAAACATTTACAGAGGTTTCATCTGAGAGTCGACTCGTGTTTCTTTGGTGGGGTAAACTCGTTGTGGCTGCCCTTCTCTCTCGGCCTGTGGATGAAGGTCCTACTTCCGATGTTCGATCACCAGATGATCCTGCTCTTCCAGGAGGAGACTTGTTATGATCCATAAGACCTCCACCACCCATACCGTCCCTCCCGCTGCCATCTAAATTATCCAACATACACACATTGCTAAGAAAATCATTTTAATTTGGTTTACTACAGAAAATTTCACTAATTTCGCTACACACTCACTATCTATTTGAAAATTGAAATAGAATAATTTGCCATCAATCTCTAAGAAAAGTGAGAGGGCAAGTGATTATTAGGATTAGAAGTAGCAGTAGTTTGGTGGAATAATTAAACTGTTGTAATCGTAATGGGGATTGACGAAAAAGACATGCTATTATAATGATGGGTGTTAATTTAGAAGAACGAACCTGATGAGTCCCGATCGGGAGACTTTCTATCACGATCATCAAGTATAACTTCTCTCTTGACTGGCGGTGGACACTCCTGCTCCAATTGGCATGTATCCATCACGACATGAGAAAACTGCTTCCCACTGTAAACGCATTCATAGATAGTAAGTACATTGCTAATTAAAGATAAATACAGGTGAGAAATTCGAAAAACATGTTATTAAAGTACTACAGACACTACAATTACTTTCGCAGTCCTCTACATTTATATCAACGAAACCAAGTCACTGACATTGAGTCTCGAATAATTGCATGCATATGCATATGGTTAGGCATTGCTATAATGTGTAATTACTGTTGTAAGGCAAACACGATTTTTCTAACTTTTAGCTTTTCAAAGGTACAGTAACAACAACCAATCGAAACTGCAGTTAGAAACAATAAAAAACAATTATGGAAAAATCGTTTATAAAATTTTAGTGCTTATTTATGGTACTTTGATAATGTGAATGATAATAAGTGTTGGTTTGGTTGAGTAAAGAATTGTACTTGCACACCTCGCTTATTTGCTTCTGAAATTATAACAAGCAATTACATGTTTCATTGAATACGTGCGTTAAATGTATGTTAAATATTGCAAGCGCTACTATATTAATTTATGTTATTTTTTCTTCTGTTCACACTTGGAACAGTAACCGACCATTTATTAAGGCACACCTTAAAAGTAATTTGCGCCGAGAGTAAATCTTTGAGTTTTCCTAATTACCTGATCACGTAGTTGACACAAATAATACTTTGCTCATCAGAGTTCTTGCTATTGCACACGACAGTAGCACAAGTCTGTAGCCAAGTGTAGCCCCCATTCTTGTTCATCATTCTGTAATACTGACTCATAACTTGACCTTTGTTCAACACTGAAAGAAATAAAAGAAACGACTGTTTTAACACTTCGTCCCACTTTCCACTCAAACTCCGTGTCTTCGGCTATTCTGCTCCACACGGAATACAGATAAGGGAACTGCATTTTATTACAAATTCTATTCTATTTCCATATCATTTGCTGCATATAAAACTCATAATCATCATATCCATAGGATCACCATTCTCATTAACTTACAATCAACGTGGGTCTTCCTAAGTTTGCTCACGTCCTCGGCATGGCACACCGCATACAAATTCCTCCCCATTAGTTCCTCTGGTGCGTAATCCAGCAATTCAGATACTCTGCAAAGGATCAACGAAAAATTAGACCTTTATTTACTCCTATATACTTTACTAACCTTTTCCCACTACTATTACCGCAACACCCCAAACCCTAAATTTACAAATTATAGTCCCCCTCATTTTTAGGCTCTCGTCTTCTTTTACTAACAGCAAAATAAGTATTACAAGCCAGATCTACCAAAATTATGCAGCAAGAAGCGAATAAAAATATTATAAAACTATTTTACAATAGAAAGAAAAGAGATTGTCGAATTACTCAGCAAAACCAAAGTGAACATAATATTTTTTTCCTATTTTCAAGTCTTAAAATTAAATATCTTCCTAAAAAGTTAATTTTCTAGTATATCTGTAGATTTCACGTCTTCAAAAACCTCTGAATGAGAAACGTTAACATTGTAGCGAAGTAAAATATCAAGGTATTTACTTCCTGAAGGGAATGTTGCGTTTCCAATCACTTAAAGACTGCCAAATGTTATTTTTCAAATTTATGTGCTGTAAATTGTGGAGGCATTGATGTCTCTTCATTAGAATAATTCAAATCAATTTTAAATGAACAATCCATCATAATTTAATGCCCTAAAGATGTTGCTATCTTGATCTTTTATCAGTGGAAGCCAGTTTGATTTACATTAATTAAAAGGCTGGATCCAGCAAAGCCAACCACAACTGTCAGATTCCCTCAAATAATAAATTACGTTTAAGCGCTTCTATAAATGCAGAAGGGCAACAACATAGGTGTGTGCAATAGCTTAAGTAGCAGTTAGCATAGTTAACTTATTTCTACAACAAGTTAGCCAAAAGTAAACGCTCACTCAATTAGCGAAGCAAGATTTTACACAGATATGCAAACGTTTAAGTTTCCGTTGGAAATGGCATATCAGCTCGTTCTGTAAAATATTAACACATTCTCGTTTTTGGTTTCGCTCATGACATGAATGAGTTGAATTACCAATTGGACAAAAGTCATGATTACAATTATTACCACATCTTTTTCATCGCCGCCTCGAAATTGCTTAATTTAAATGCTATAAATTGTTACGAGTGTTAAGCATCACACGCAAATACTGCTGATGCTGCCTACCTAAATATTGCAGAGAAAGTCGTTCTTCTTTTAAAACTGTGGTGCAGTGTATAAAACAAAGTGGTATGACCTGGATGAATGGTTTAGCCTGTTTAACAATGTAGACATTTCTAATTACATTTGCTCATGATTTATTTCGGCACGAATAAATAGTGAGCCAGGTTAATTGTTTCAAATTATCTTTAGGTCTTAGCTAGTAATTGGTGTGCTATTCCACTTCTTCATCGACAGCGATTTTATTAGAAATTCTTGTAATTTTTAACCAGATCACATATTTGAGCTAACCAGACAAGCTCTGGCTAATCCAGGCGTCTTTAAATGCCTGTTTAGAATTTCAAGCCGAAAGCGTGCTGGGTATCATTTAATCGTGTCAAAAACCATTCAGCATCTTTGAAAATATAATTATTTGACTGCCGGCAATCCAATGTGCTCAAATTGCAATTTTCAACGGTAATCATACACAGAGGAGCATATAATCTGAAAATTCTTAGCAACAGCGAATTTTGAAAAGGATGAGAACGTAGTTAATCGTAAGCCAGAAGCACATTAGATTCAATCTGATAAATTCGAATAACTCTGTTCAATTTAAAATACATTTTTACAAATTGCACGGTTCATGAACTAGTATTTTGTAGTCCACCTACCAACTACCATGCTACGTATATATAATCGTTCTTTAAGTACTCGAACATGATTCTATAATTCTATTGGTATCAAAACCGAAATAATTACTTTTCCTCTATACAAATTCTTATTGGTGCTATATAATAATAAATAAGAGCCTAGATTCTCTTTTGCCTACCTGTATACTTATCTGTTTCAATTTTTTCTGTTGTTGGCTTTGTTTTAACTATTTCTTTAAGTTAGCACACCAAGGTACACATTACACAAGAGCGAAGCAAAGTTTACCTACTATGATTATATTACTAGAACCGAGTCTAACATGTAAATAACCAACTCTTATAAATCATTATGCAATAATAAAGAGACCAAGGCAGAAAATGAGGGGGATGGGATTTTATTAAATTGCACACTATGTTCACTCAAAGGTGTACACATACGAATTGATTCTATCCAACCTGCCTATTGTTAGTAATTAATAGCTGATCTAGAAATGCATGTGTGTGTTGCCTACAATTAAATATCTAACCGACCGTATTGCATATGGAACAATCAATAGTACATCTTCCCCTATTTCGCTGTTCTAAGCAATTCTATATACACGAAGTATATCTCAGAAGCAAAAGTTGTCTTAATTTTTTATGCATTAACAGATATAGTAAGATAAGTAATATATTATTACTTGCAATGTGTTGGATAAGATTTTTGCTAGAGAGCAGACAACTCCTGAATAGATATATTATTATGGAGTGACTGTGTAAAAACTGTGTGGAAAGAAGAAGAAAACAAGGAGCTGACAAAAGAAGAGTTGATAATGTTGTGCTGTTGATATGTTCATGGTGTTGAGATGACCATTTAAGTTAACAAGGCAGAAGCAAACCAACAGGGTTAATTTATAGGTGGGAAATGGGAACTAGGCAGCAATTACTCATAATCATAGCATTCGTTCAACTACTTGACTTGTTATTTCGCCTACCTCCACAACTCTACCACTTGAATTATAATTTAGAATTCTAATTCTTATCTGAATGCCAAGAATGCAAATTTAACTCTGTCCGTACACCTTCACGTTAACAATGCACAACACAAACCTAGAACTCTGTCTGCCTGCTCAGTGCTCAACACACATTATGTACCACAAACAAAACATGGAATTACAACAATACGTAGTAAGTCAAGTAGAAACTGAATTTCTTGTAGAGCAGTAATAATAATCCATTTTGGTTATTAAGAGTTCCTGAGTTCTTGTGTACAATAAAGACCTGGTTAAGTATTTAAGTAGTAAATGGAGGTATTCACTGCTCAAGTGTCTTTCTCCTCCACGTAAAAGGTTCATCCTTTCTTCAGGAGAGAGATAAAGGAGTAAGATTTGAATTATCCTACAGAAAACAGCAATTTCTTAGCGCTTCTGTGCAATTTACAACTATATTAACAAGGTATACTTATTCTGTGATAGAATTTGTAAGCTGCAGTACAATGGAAGGTTAGGTAACACATTTATGAGTAGAGTGAAACAGAAAACAAAACAGTAGCCAGTTGAAATGGAAATGAGAGTTAGGAAATTGAGCAAGCTTGCTCTGCTACACTTTATAATTAACAATAATCATATACATTAAAGGGAGAGAAGTCAACCTTCCTCTCGTAATAGATGGAATAACTTCTCCCCAAGTCCCTTCCTAACAATTTCACCTAATTAAAGACAAAGTAACCTAGAGTTCAGTTTGTAAACGAAAAATACCATGTAGATTTTTGCTTTGGCTTACACTTGGAGGGAAACCTGGTTTTCCCATTCTTCCTAATCTTGACGAGATATCTCTAGGTGCTAAAACAGTAATTACTCCACGGAAAATTGCAAATTGGAATTGGAGCAGAAAAAATGTTTCTGCTCTCAGTTTACTTATGTTACTTTGTAATGGTTACTTAAATGCTACTGGTTAAGCTTAGATTACTTGATCATTATCACAGGAATTTTGTTTGATTAAACACTTGAGGTTAATGGTATACTTATAGTTCAAGTTGTTACACATTACAAAAGTAAAGCTGCAAAACACGATTATGGCATTAGAAACCAATTGGAGCAAATTGTATTTATATGCATGGAATTCGATTTTTTATAGAAAACTCTCATAATAAGCTGATTGATTACAGATTGCTAAACGTGCAAATGAACTCAATAAATTAGCAAAGCTTTGATTGTAGGTTTCCGTGTCTATTGAAAAAGTTGATTAGTTCCAAGCGGTAGTTCTGAGCCTTTTTTGTCCTAATTACTAATTGCAGAGCTGATCTTGAGCTACAAAGCAGCAAGGCTAAGCAAAAACTTTGCAAGAGATTGAATAAGTAATTATTACCTCGGTTCGCAATGGACGATTCGGAAATCGAAGCCGAGTCTTGTCACAAACATATCAGACTCGAGTCGGATTTCGTGGACTGAAGGTGGAGGCAGAGCTATTGCTAATGCCACCATTCCAAGCAATGGCGGAGGTGACTTCCGGGTGTGGGAGAAAGAATACTGTGGCCGCAACTTACACAAAACTAGAACCACCTGAAACTCAATTAGAATATTACATTCACAATTAGATAAACCAATTAAACAGAAAATCTTCTTCCCCTCCTCGCCGTTTCACCAGTGCCAATCCCAATTCCTGTACATTCTTTACATAATCCTTCTTTTTCATTTTTCGTTAGCATATTTTTAAAATAATTTATACGTTGGTTTTAATTTAATGACTATGTGATAATATATGTTGAAATGACAACATCAGGTCTGTAGTACAAATATTTGCCATTCATGTATATTCCTTCTTCCTTCAAATAATACGTCTGTATTGCATTGCACATTCAAATTCAATTAGTTAATTACTCAAAGGGACACTTGGGCAAAGGACAGTGGAAAATATTTGTGAATTAAATAAGGCTAGAGATAAGACAGTTGGAAAAGTAGAAACAAATCGTGAAGATTTGTTAATCTGGAGAAGTTGGTTAAAGTTGTGAAAGTTGTAAGAAGTGAGTATGCACGGAAGAAGGAGTAGTAAATAGTAGAATGGCTAACAAGAAGTAAATCTTGTGGAGGTTTATCCTGTAGGAACATCATAGAAACGCAGGAGAGTATAGATAAGCGATTTGTGTAGTAACCTAGTGAGGTTTGGTTGTCCCTAAACACTAAATGTACTGCAATCAAATTCAATAGCGTGTTTTGTCTTTGCTGCAATGCAGTTACACTTGATTCCTTGAAATTGCCAGCGTTTTAAAGTAGAATACAACTGTGGTTGAGTTGCACGAAAATGTTCTCTATCTTGCATGTAGCATTGTGGAGATAGCTGTTACTATTGTTTTACCCAGTTCGTAAAGTAGCTCCACTTAGACATAAATCCAGTTCTCTCTTATCAATAGCAGTGTGGGTAGCGAATTCAAGTTATGAATTGCATAGGAGAGATAGGCTAACTAAAGTTTGGTTTAATTGCCATTAAATAGACCCGTGGGACTCCGTTTGGCCAATAGATAAGTAAGGAGCAGGAGAAACATATAAATAGAGAGTTCTGCTCTTTGCGGGGATACCCACTAAATACACGTTCTCCGTTCTGTGCACAGTACACCGCTTTACATTACCCAATCTGAGCTATGCAAATAATTCATGAATTTATTATCTAAATTCAAGGCGCTCCTCTTCTGTCCCTGTGATGTGACATCGCCAAGATAATCTAACCAATACATAATGGAGGACAAACAAAATTGGTACAAACTACGCACAGAATCCAATATTACTCCAAATCTCCTTCTGACGGGAATCTACACATATTTACTATGTGCTGCATGCAGACTTACTTATGTATGTAAATACTAAACCCACACTCCCAAAGTCTCCACATTTTCTACTGCATGCTACACATTAGTTAATGCAGTGCATACAGTACACCTTTAGTAACCATCTATAGTGGTTTGGTACACTATAATATAATTATGCAAATCGCACACCATACGTAGAAAATATGTATACTACAGAGCAAGTTGTAGTATTTGAATGCAGAACAGAAGAAGGGGTAAAAAGAATATTGGCTTAAGTTCTCAAATTCCAAGTAGTAGTAGAACAGACGTACACGATTGACAACTGATTTTTAACACAATCATATAGGTAAAGACAGAGTATGTATGCAGTGGCAGTTGAATAATGTCACATGGTTGTAGATAGAAGAAAAACGAAGAGATTGTGACAATGACGATTTTGTCAGATAAATTGACAGGTGAAGAGAATTGAAGTTGAGTGAGTGAGTGACTTACCCTATACCCTGAAGATTTAAAATGACATCCCCTTTTGGTAAGAGTTGACTTCATCCGGATGCAAAAGGCTCGATCCAAACCCTTGTAGCCGGCATTACTACTGATTGACATCAAAGACGAGACTGCAATCACATAACAGAACAACCATCATTCATAACATTGCCCTGCACCATAATTCATGTGTACATCGCTAAAGACAAGTCGACCCACCTAATAAAAATTACCGATACGTCCTAGTACACCATCTCAAGTCAAACCAAATAAAATGTCACAAACACAAAGACTGCATAAACAAGGATTCAAACATGCTATCACAATGTACACCAGTCCCTATCTTTTTTATTACATTTTTATCATTTTTTCGTTCTTTAAATGATACATGTCTAATTACTAGTTCATTTGCCTGAAAAACAAGATTATTACCCACTGGACACTTTAGTAGTATCATTTTTGCAATGCCTACATGTTTAGAACAGATGAATAACAATGGATTTCTTGTATACAATAATTTGTAAGATTTACATAAAAGCTTAAGCCCTAATAATGATCGTGTGTGCATTAACTTTGCGGTTTACGTGTTTAATTTAGCCGTAGCGCAAGAAAAGTGTAAAAGAAAAGGTAAGTGAATAGGGAGAAGACATGCGAATGATTATTAGGCCTGTTGTTAATGTACTTGTTCCTGGGCTGACTTTGGTTGTCTGATGCTCACATTACACAGAGAGAGCATTGATGAGATTTGGTACTAATAAATCTGTTTGGCTGTGTGTTGCGGAGGCAGCTCTTGTTTTGTGTGAAGATAACCGCTAGCTTTGGATCTCTCCTTCCTTGTTTTATTTTATGGCTACCTTCTTCCTTTGATCTGACTCCTCTCTGCCATCATCCATACTTTGAAGCAAATCACATCGAAGCCATTAATATTCATGCGTAAGTGGATGTATGGACTTGACTTATTGTTAGATTGAGCTAAAGAAGGCCTTAGTGCATCGACTGTATCCATCAGATGCATTGAGCTACTTACACAGTCTCTATACATTATCATATCTGCAGTGAGTGAGGAATTACGTAGTAAGACCAAGGAAGCCGAAGGAAACCAGCTCTATCAATCAATCAAACATCATTTCACTCCTCTACATTCATAACATTATGCATAATATTAGCATTTAGCCCATTACACAGTCAGAGCATGATTCTCCACTTTATACAACCTTAAATCAGATGAGAATATATTTTCTCAAAAGTCTTACCTTATTTGCATCCTTGTACTATATTATATACCTATAACTCATGGTACTACCAATATATATATAACAGTAGCTACTAGACGCTTCCTTGTTGCTTTTTCTCCCTTAAAATCATAAATTCTCAAACTATTCTTCCTAACCTCTTTTCTCAACTCTATGAATTACATATTAACATTTTCTGTACAAAATAGACTCCCAAAATAATTTCTTTGGGCTAATAAATATTGCATCAGTTACAAAATAGGTACTTTTTTACCAAGTTTGTCAATATGAAAAACGACTACTGTATTAAATAGATCTTTAATGCAAAACGGAGCACCTGTCTACCTACACGGTAGCAATTTGGTCATAGAATAGGAATAGATTGAAGGTTTGGAGAAATTAGGAAGTAGTTTTGGAATAGTTTTGTTAGGGACTGTTATATTTTAGTATAATTTAGGTATGGAGTAAAAGCGGGAGTGTAGGTGTGTTATAGGGGTATTAATGTATAGTTAGTGATTTGGGTGGAGTGTTTGGAGAAAGCGTGTAGGGAAGAGACTAATGGGAGTTGGTGGGAGAGAGTGGGAGGAAGGTGCGGGTATGACTCGTTATGCTGTAGAGAAGTGAAGTGAGACTAAAGATTTCCTCGGAGACTTTTTATGTGCCAGAGTCACGTCTGAGGCTTCTAAGAGATTCGCCATCAATTCCGTAGCCTCTGACACGGATCACCAATTTCCTCCACCTTCCCTTAGCCGGTCAGCTCATTCGCATTGTTCACACGTACTAAAAACATGAGATATGGCCCGTCTCAAAATAATTCGAATCACGAAAAATGACACTTCGGCCATCCCCTCCTCTGCTTTATGAGAACGCAATCTTGGCTCATGTTCCGCCAAACTCACAGTCACACTGTATCTCCGCTATTTATCATCATCACATCTCACCAGACACACAACACACAACCCACACCATACCACACCACTTTGCATACTTAAATACCAACTAATCAACTCTCACTTCCCTCAACCATCCTTCCTTACTTCCTCACTACTCATACTTATCCACTCATTACTTCCAAAATACTCTATTCAGCACTAACTAATAATAATTCATCAATTAACCACAATTTGTTTACATTTTACACAATTGTTCACATAAAATCCATTTCTTAATATACTAATCTAGTTTTTCTGCCATATTCTATGTCACAGTCATCTAAATTCAAATTTACATATTTTAGTATCCACTCTAATCAAATTTAACTTGTCCTTCTCCTTTTCATTCATTACATAAAACCAATTTTTCTAACAAACATCTATTATATATAAATAGCAATTTTTTAAGGAACCAAAATAATTGTTATCAACATTGTAAATTGACATTATAAAATGCTGCATTATTTTTTGGAGGAAAAGTAACGGAGAAGGGGAATATGTAAATGGTATTGATTAGAGCATTTGTATTTATGTAGAGCAATCCTTATCTGGTTGTATCTTTAATGTAAATAAGTATTATTAGGATTGGTTGGTATTCCTTTATGTTTGGTGTGGTTTGGAGTTTTGTGGAGGCAGAGACACGTATTAGTAGTAGGTTAGGTAAATGTGCTTTGTATTTGTATTTATATGATTTATATGTAAAGAGAGAGCTGCGATAGACTGCGTCAGCATAATTTGTTAAACAAAGAGAGAATTAGCGGGAGAAGGTTCCATTTCCATTGCAGTGCACTCTGACATGTATACAAATAGGAAGTGAAAGCTGGCTTTCCCTTGTGTCTCTTCTCTCGCATTAGTAATGCACGTCTCATTCAAAAGTTAATTTGAGTTTTCCGACTCACTCTTATTCGTGCATCACTAACACAGCACACCGAAAGACTTCTGCCTGATTCTCTCCAGTTTATTCTCTCTTTTATTACTTACTTCAACCCAAACCACTTTCTGCACTACACTGCTAACTAGACATCTTGTAGCTAGAAACCCATATTTCATTCCTATCATCAAATATTGGTATTTATGCAAGTTTCTAAGGTCAGGATTAAAATAGTAGAAGAAAAGATTACTCATTGTTGTGTTGTGACATTTTTATTTGCGAATAATAAAGAGTATTGTAAAAGGACAGAGGAATGTGAATGAGATAATCTCACCATCGGGGTTGTTGGTAGCGGAATTAGAAGAGCCGTCTTCAGATCCTGCGGGAGAAGGAACATTAGCACCAGGACCATGAGCCAGACCTAAACCAAGTTGTTCTGCTATCTCTGCATGGTCTTGCTGATGAATATAATCAAATACACTACTCCCCGTCATTTCAACCTGAAAAAGAACACAAAAGTATAAATCATCTCGAACAAATCATTTTAAGTACCAAGGACACTCATTTTATGATTAGTAAGGGAGTGAGCAGGGAAGAACATAAACACTCTTGGTTTAGTGTTATGAGTAGACAATAGAATACTTTGAAGCTTTCGCCTACTATTTAGCCGTACGCACCATCAGGTTTCACAACGTATAATATTCAGGCATTAAAATAAAAATGATGAAGACAAGAAGAGGGTGCAAATCTTTTTCATGGAGAGAGAAATGTTCTCTGAGTAGTCATTACACTAGTTTATGAAACGAAAGGGGAGCTGAATGGCAAGGAATCTCGGGGATTAAACGATTTTTCTCTGTTTTCTGTCATCTCTTATCATATCACTCCTTCTCTAACGCTTTCCCACACGCAACTCACAAGTGCATAATCGCCCTCAGCTTATAAGCTCAACTTAAGCAGTTACATTCATTATATTAACACAGCTCCTAGCATTATTGCTACACCTTACTCAATTTAGCTAGAAACCACAAGACTCTATACTTGATTCCTTACATAATATCACATCAAGTATATAAAAGCCAGAATGTCAACCCTTTTTTAATGTTCATCATTTACTTAATACTTTCTTATCAGGATTCTGGTTATAAATTCCACTATTAATGGAAGCTTACTACATTTCCAGCAGAAATTTACACACCTTTAACCCTTTAAGCTACAACAAGTAAGAAAATAATACTCAACTAGATTATAATGTACATCTTTATTGATGCCATCGAGAAATTTGTGTTCCTCATCATTTTCGTAGCATTGTAATAGCATAAGAGGTATATGTGTAAAATATATGTTTGATTACTACTACATGGATTTACATAGGTACTTATTGGGCCGAGGTGTGTTAGAAGGCTGTTACGTTGCGAGCACAGCTGCTAATTAACTTGTCTTGATTTCACTTAGGGCTTTATAAACAATTTAGATAGGACGAACACTTAAACTCACCTGGGATAATCCGAGGTAGATGGAAACCGTCTCCGAGATGTAGAGAAATCGACCATCTGCTGCTAATGCGAAAGCGAACCCGTCCAAAGACTGTAATTTCACATATCAAATCAGAAATATGAAATCATCTCGCAACCACGGTGGAACACAACACCCGTTCCATTACGAGTACATTAAAATTAAAACATTCCCCACACCACAAGTAATGCCTACCAACAAATGGCTCTACTCATTAGATACGTCTGGTAATACACCCATACAAGATTACAAAATATATGCTATGTACTACGGAGTAAATATTATCCAAATGAAGATTGCTCCAAGTTTATCGCAAAGTAATGTAGAAATATGTTATTAATGTTAACTATAACGATACTACTGGAAAATCTTTGGAAGAGATGTTATATTAAATGTTTCTGAAGAAAATGGAGATTGAGAGATTGTAAAAAAAGTTGTAAAGGTTATCCTAGCTTAAGACAACCGTTTTTATCTTTTGCATCGATTACGTAGAAAAAGTGCCACATGTACCTTAACCTACTTGTTTATTCAGCCTTATAATGTTGATGTGGTGAAAGGTAAACGTGGAAGCAGTAAATCATATCAAAAAGACAAGTAGAAACTTAATTATAAGATGTAAAGCTACTGTGTATGAAACGTTCTTTTAAAAATGAATATTTTTTACAAGATGAATAGATTAGGTGAAGACGTAGCGTGTTATTATAAGTGTATCGATTTGTAAATGATAAAGTTTTAAATATATATTAGGTTGTACCTGAAGAATATGCGTTCCTTGGTGCTGTTCGAAGAGATCGAGAGTAACATTGCCTGAAGACCGGGCACGGACGTTCCCTATTGACACAAAAAATAAAATTTTAATTAAAATTTTTCATCAATTTGTTAATTAAATTAGAAATGGTAACAAAGAGTCCCACTGATGATTGTAAAACGGGCAGATATAAGAAGTGCGAAGGAAATTGAAAAGACGGAGTAGAAGTGCTTATGACTTAGCTACCAACAGTAAGTAAATACAGCAGAGGAGAGAAAATGAAGAATGCTTCTGTATTATTTTGCAGTAAATTCTTAACATCTCTCAGAGTCTTAGCAAATATCTCTTTGATTTACGAGACAAGATGGAAAAGCTATCTAAATTTTACAATTTATATTTAAATGATTATACTTTGTGTGTAAGTCTTATCAGGATTGTAAATTCAAGGGAAAGACAGTCGAGTTTTGCATAACTAATATTTTCTTAGATTACACCCTTGGAGTTTGTACAAAGAACACCCAAGGGACACTACACTTCATAGCGGAACAGACCAGCCTCAGAGAGGAACTTTCTTCTACCATTTATCTATCCCCTTTATAAACCCTGCTACTACAACCATGCAAATATTGTCTCGCACTGCTTTATACAGTATTATATCCACATTTCATTTTAGTAACAAGGTTTCCAGAAAATCAGGAACGTATTTCTTATATGCGCATCTTTTCTTTATTAATTGCACCATTTTTGATATTTTTGGTATCACAATGACACAATTTACAATTAAAATTGTGACAAAAGTACGTAGAGTGACGATTTACGTATTGGGACACTAGAGTATTGTACGGTACTCCGTTTGGCGTAGAATAGAGTAGAACTAATGCAATTGTGTTACACTAGGGGTGAGTTGAGTGGAGTGTCTGAACAGAGAGGGTAGTGAAGTTGAAAGATGCATCCAAAAAGTAATAATAAAATAGGAGATCCCAGTGAACTCTGATTAGTACAGTGCAATGCAATTGAGTTGAATCAAACAATTGGTGTAGTGCACTCTTATTAGAGTTACAGGGAGAGTCATGATATGCTCTATTTCTGAGTTGTAATTTTTCTCTAGTGTAATGCCTGCTGTGTTATTTGGGAAGGCAGGGACAGAAGGCAACCATAAATTAGTAGGAATGAAAACGGTGCAATCAAGTTCATCAGTGTTTTATAAATGTGTTGGTGTGAGCCAATATATCAAAAGCCTCTCGCTGCGACCATTATTTCACACGGGCGGATATTAAGTTGTCAACTTGTTCGGGGAAAAACATACGAGAAAAGTCTTGGCTAATTTTTTGATCATCTTGTTTCGTCGCCCTCTCTTTTACTTTACCCTCGCTCTTTCTATGCACTACAGCATAATCGCAAACCTTCCTCTACTCTCCTTCAAAATCTCTATTTCCTTTCTTTCGGCACTCTCCTGTCATAAAACCACCCTAAGACACTTTTTCCCTACCTGCGCCAATCCCGATTTGAAATTACATTCAAAATACTTTTGAGTAAAATTAAATAATTATAAATAACTAAATAAAACGACAATTTGGATAAATTATTAAAATACAATTATTCCTACTATATGCTATCTGTAGATTGTTGACCTAGACGTTGTGGTATGTAGTACAAAGTTCTAATAAGGTCAAACATGAAAATGAAAATTTCACTGAAAAATATGAAAAATTATTTTGCTAAGGATTATTTCAAGATGATCAACAAAATGACCTAATTCTAGTTAACCTTTTTGTTATATTACGCAGTATTGCTTATTATTTACTGTTTTTACTTACAATGGTTTGTAACAAGGTTGGTAACATATAATAGAGGGCTATGAGTGTATTTAATATATAGTGTAGCTGTAAACAATTTTAGGGAGGCAGACGGGAGCAATTACGGTCATATTTGTTCTGTCTTAATAGAGGTTGTTTTGAGAAAGATAAGCTATTAGATAGGCAGAGGAATGAAAATGCAGAGAAGGCTAGGCAAACCCGTTAGATAAGAAAAGGAGGAATGAGAATAATTCTATAGTGAGCGAAACAGATAGCATACGTAGTTAGATTGTACTATGGATAATGGATAGAGTACAGTTATTCGTAATTGGGTTTTTGATGTAATTTCAGTAGTAGAGTGGCTAGACTGTTTACGTATGTTTGAAAGTTGGTTTTGTGGAAAGTTACTCTACATACCACACAAAAGATGTATTTAGTAGTATAAATATCCATAAATATTAAATATTATCTGTATGTGTACGTTTTGGCGATATTTCTATATCCTCCTGTTTTACGTTCATAGTTGAACTAAAATGATCAGAGCACGTAGTTTCTTATTTTTAGTGAGCTACATTTGTATGTGACTTGATCCTCTACATATCATAATGCAATTCCTTCTTCCCCGGTACACATAAAAGCAAACATAGGAAATCCAAAGCGTAGAGTGGAGAGATATAAGTAAAGAGACCCTTGTGGAAAGTCAAATAGCCATTTCCATGCAATGATCCTGTAAAAGCTTAAAAGTGTGCATTTACAAACCCACAAGGCCCAAAACATCATCATTCCTGTTGTAAAACAGCGGATCAAAATCACATATGGGCTCCGCTTCCATTTTCAACTCAATCCTTCTCATAATAATATTACGCTTCTCCTTAACAGGCTTAATCCCATGTTTATTATATTATTATGTGACGATGATCCTATCATGTCAATACCAACTTACGTGGCCATCCTCTAAAAATGATCTCCTACCATAAAATCCCCACTTTTCACATATCCACATCTTTTTTCTTCTCCAACAAACATCTTTTACTTTTTGCATACTATTCCTACTTAAAACACAAACACTATATACGCTGACTGAAAAGAAGTACAAGTTTAGATTTAACGTGTACTTCCTTTATTTTGAAATTCTAGGAAAAAATTGATGAAAAGAAAAATTGTAACTCTCATATTTTCATACATTTATGTGAACCTTGTACAGGATGATATTTCCCCATACAAAAAATCATCCCTTAAAGAAGATTCAAGCAGGAATAGTATTTTATAGGCAAAGATGAAAACTACACACATATAGCACAGACAGAGCCAAAGAACCGCACACGTATACATTTTCCGTGCATGACGGCACTGGGATATATATCCGGAATAGTTTCCTTTAGGTATTGAACGTAAAGTTACATATGCGAACCACTTCTACTACAATAATTATTATCAATATGAGAAACTGCAGGACACAGTGATATATCGCAAAATATATTTGAGATCATAGGTTGGCAGAGAAAAACAGAGTTAGGCTAACGTAAGTAAGCATAGGAGCGTCAACATCAAGTTTTCCCGAAATGCTAACTGTAAATAGAGTGGCCATAAGCATAGCCGTAGTAAATGGCAAATGTATAGCAAAATGGAAGAGAGCGAAAGCCTTTGGATATATAAGTGGCACATAGAGTGAATAGAATGGTACTTATATGTAGTTGGAGTAGGATGACGATGCCAATACTGAGGAAGCTTACTTTAGTTCACTTTAGTTACTTAGCTTTGTACATGTATTGTATGTATAGCATAGTGATGATGATCGTCATTCATTCAACTCACGAACTGCACCCGTTTCTTCTCCGACTGCTAACAACAGCTACCGAATTTCGGCTGAATACCGATTAACTTTCTGACGTTTTTTCTCTCCCCTCACTCACGGACACACAAAACAGCCCTATACTCCATCTCCACGTTCTTACTTAACAGTCTGCCTATACTGCCTACTACATTGCATAGCACAACTCACACAAACAGCAGTGCAGTGCATAATACGAAAACAATGCTCATCTTCAAGGCTACGTCTAAAATCCCTTTTCCTATTAGCTACTGCATTGCCTCCGTTCTTACCTACAACCATAACTTTTGCTTTAATAATATCGTATGCCTCCTAATAACTTTCGAAAACTAGTTTCTAATCATTACTCCTGGTATTACGTGATTTGAGGATTTCAATACAATCTAAAATGATGTACGGAATGTGCAACCCCGAAAAATGTAAAATTTAGACCGTTTTGGTTGTATTTCTGGAGAAATTGTGATTTTTGATGATTTCCAAGAAATGTAGTGATGGAAAGGGTATGAGTTATAAAAAGATAATGTGTATTCACTTAGAGACAGGAAATACGGTGGGAATATAGTTAGTTTTGGAAATTGAGGAAGAGATCTGACCAATATCCCATGATGCGATGCCACAAGACGTGGAACCACATCTGGTGAGTGGAAATAGTGGGAGAGAGTGTGTAAATGTGTTTCTTGTGAAAGTAAAGGTGATTGGAGAGACAGTGTGAATGTGGTGAGGTGGCGAGATTGGACTGAACTGGAGTAAAATAAACCTGCCTTGCCAAAGTGATATGATGTGTTTCTGTGAGGTCACGTCTTGGACTTTTATCGGTTCTCTGCCTAAAGAAGGCAGCGGAAGGTTCATCTTATAGAGATAGATAAATAGACTCTCAGTTCCACTATATCAATCAAGACGGAGACAGACAAGACACCAAGGAGAAAGAAAGGCAAGAGTTTTCGAAGAAAAGTGGGAAAGAAGAAGAATTTCCGGAAAAGAAGAAAAAAACTACAACATAAGCAGAAAGTCGGTTCACTTCGTCTGGGGTATTCACTCACCTAATCTAATCTATGCTATGTATTTTTTCTGCGGGTAGATTTTCTAGCTGTCTGTCCAAGTCTTCCCTTCTTGTCTTCGCCAGCCATCTCGCAACTTTCACAACTCCTACCAAAATATGCTGCCCACTCAATTCTCTTTCATTTAAACCAACTACATGTCTTTCCCAACACATCACTCACTAAATCTAAAGCAACACGACACACTTTGCTTTGAACCTCAATCAACATGCATTTATTTTACACCAGAAAGGGATGAACTACATTTCTAGACGAAGTGTCTCCCTCCCTTACAACTGCAACACAGAATGCTCAAATCAACACTCGGGCTGCTGCAGTTTACAACGCGGGGTTGTGGTAACATAAAGTGGCAGTCTGGTCGGGAGTGTCAATCCGCACTAAGCACAAATTCTCTTCCTTTATTCCACACAAATTGACCGAGGTGTCAAATAAAACGCCAACTTTTGCTTTTACTCTCCAATTTAAACGCAATGGAAACAAGTGCTCCTAATTTAATTTCACTTTCTCTCAATTCAACAAACACCAATAATAATCATGTCTACACTGCAAACTATAACTTCGTTACACAGAACCATTCACAAATTTAAGTTACATAAAAGTTTTCGAAAACAGAAAGATATTTCTATTTCAACATTGAAAATACGATTTATTTTGGTGGGTCAATTTGGAAAATCAGTAATCTAAATTAATTGTCAGATTCTGTAATCAATATTAAAATTTTTGCTATGAAATATTTAATGAAGAAAATTAATTGTAGATTAATTTAACCCATCCAGTTAAGTACACCGTGTTGGCAAACAAGTGTGAGTTATTGCCCACAATAACCGTAAGTCTGTGTCGGGTGGGACATTTTAAAACAGCGTTGAGTGTGATAAGCAGTATACCATGTATTTATGGTAAGACAGTACGGTACGAGTTGAGAATAAGGATAATATGGGTGAAGCAGATCCGTGGGCAATGTTTCATCCTAAATACATTCTCACCCTTCCGTTCCTTTCCATCTGATTGCATTATATCTATGTATGCCGTCTCATTTTGGTAATTTCATCCCTTTCTGCCCGTAGAAATCATTCTTGCACGACAATTCGGATGACAATATTCACCACGACATAGTAAACACACCAGAAACTGTTCCTTATAGGCCTATGCTATATAAATGTGTAAATCCAATTGGAATTGGTTGTTACCTTATTGGGTATGGCAACTAAAGGAAGCCAAACAGTTCATCATGAAAAGAGAAAGAAGTAAATCTGATGAGCACACAGATCAGAATTATCTGGTAGATGAGTTTGGTTTGATTTAAGGTTAACGTTGGATTTGATATAATGCGTATGTTAGTGTTGGGAAGGGAAATTGATGATATGATATGAGGAGATGGTTCACGGATGTTTTAAGCCTAGAGGATAACTTGCTTTCGGGAAAGTACGGAAGGGAAGGGTAGGTTGTAATAGGTAACGTAATAATACGCAAAGTTCCGCTACGCTTTCCTCGGAGCTGTAGACATATACGAAGCAAGTAGTCAAGCATATGATCCCACAAATCCTTTAGATTGCCAATCTGATAGGATCACCATACATATCTTAACTTTCATCTAATATCTAACACCGAGGACACAACAAGAAGAAAACAATATCTTTCCTTTTACCGGTTATTGTCACTTCTGACTCCAGTTTTTCATTTCCTTCACTATTTATGTCTGGATAGCGGAACATAACCACATAACACCATGAAAATTTATTGCCCGTACACAGTATACTCCTCAGATAGCGATACTTAATACTTATTTTAGCATGTTTGTAGTTTCTTTACCTTTTTTGCTTTGGGAGGGATTGTCTCGAACCCATGGAGGTTCCCCGTGTGCAGAGAAATCCTTAAGTCGGAGGTATGAGATTGTAAGTCGAATAATAGAGGCTTTGTCCAACTGGGAGGTAATGGCCGCTGGAAGTGGCAGCATTTTCGCCAGTTCGTAAAACTCATAGTTTTCTTTGCCCCTTCTCGATCGAGCTGCATCTCTAGACTTTTCTTTACGCAGTTCTAGAATACTGAAAAATTACAAACAATAATTAGCAACATAATTACAATTTCCTATTTTACAATTTTGCGCTGCAGTAAAAAGCCAAGCAAAAATAAATATTTAAATTTAAATAAACATTCATGAAGATTATCAGATTGGGTGTTGTTCATTACTTTCTTTAGACCTACTAATGCCCGCTTTTTTAATGATAAGTAGCATTGGCATTGGAAGAGTTAGGTAAATGATGCGAATGAATTGTAAAGAGATTGTATAAATGCAAGTGAAGTGTTTTTGAGGATTGCATTTGAATGGATTGCTTACATTCGCGTAGATTGGCGTAGGTAGTGGGGGCTGGGGAGGTTTAGGATGGTGATGGAGATAAGGTTTGAATATGGAGAAGGGAATGGGACTGCTTATGGAGTGTCGTAATGGAATGGGCGATTGGGAAGACGTGTCCATAGTTATTAGTGTCTCGTAAATCAGGGAGGAGGAGGTGGGCCTGATCAGTGTCTTGGCCCAGGGTGTTAAGTGAAAGGCAACAAGTCCTCCGGGAGCTGGCCATTGAAAGGAACAAAACAATGTGAGCAATCTCTGAGGAACGATAAAAGTGAAAAAGTATGGGATGGAGCCGATGATTAGACAGGTCCGAAAATGAAATGTCCACTCAAACTGCTACTGCCTCGCACATAAATAAAATACCTCCAGAGATTTCTTTCTCTCACCACTCGCTCCTACTCTCTTCCATTTCCTCTCTCCTCAGTCTTCTTTACTTCTACAAAGGACTCAAATCCATTCCAGCCTCCTCTGCAACTTTAACTTAATTCACATTTACTTACGTTTCTACATTACACCATTTTTACAGTATCCAACACTGTTTCATTCAATTCCTTTCCCTTCCCTATTAACCATACATAGACCGGTCACCTTTTCCTTTGTAGGAATTGCGACACTACTTACAAGCATTTCACCGCAATACTACAACGCATTGCAACCCATGCAACATTTATAATACACACTTGTGTATCTGCGCCGTATACTTACATTCCAGTGTAGTTCCTGTGTAATAGACTTGGGTTTTAAGCAGTGCTCACATCACAGCACACTACCAACAGGGAAATTAAACTTTCACCAGCCAACCTCGAATGTAGAGAAAACGTGATCGAATTTCTTTTCATTCTCAAAGGATATGATGATGCAGTTATACATGTATTGGAATGCAATCCTATGCAGTTCTAATCTTTCTCTTTCTCTGAAACTATAGGTGTTCATGCATGGCAACACCAGGACACTACTTTTTCTTTGAATTTAACACCAGTATCTGAATAAACAAGTTCTCGTCTAGTACACAGTTCTATTTGTAAGTAGAGCAGGACAATTTAAGGACGTGAATGTGTTAGTCTTGCCACTGCTAGACCAGGCCAGGGTACATAGGATAGGTAGATCAGATCTTAGATGTACGTAATGCTACAGTGAAGATTTTCTCTTTGAAATTGTAACGAAGACAAAAAGCGATCTGAATTCTAATCATTCTCTCAAATGTACTTGTAATTGTATTTTCTTGTCAAGTTCTATCGAATGGAACTAACTCTCAACTGTATGCATAATATAACGACGTAGTTCCAATTTCCATGTAATTACGATCCTCTCAATATCTGTAGCACTACAACAAAATTTGTGTTCAATAAGGTTTTCCATTCATTTCAAGAGTTTGCTTGAAAATCCTTATACAGGTTGGTTCTGTGTTGGGAAGTAATAAATAAATGAGGAATGGAAGGCGAGGAGAGACAAATGCAGTGTATTTGAGAAGAGGGATGATGCGATGTCTTGGATTGTAGTTTGTATGACCATTTGTAAGGATTTGTATTTGAAAGAGTGTAGTGTTGAGTGTTGGACAGAAAGTGGAGTGGATGAGGGATTCCTATCACACACTATACTGCATAAGGAGCCTGTGATGATGATGGTGTGGAGTGAGAAGGTTTCCCTTTCATCTCGCCTTCTCTTTGGTCCTCTCTTCTGGTCTGGTTGGATTCCAGTCCGAGAGTGCAATGCTTGTGAGTCCCAAGTGATCTTGTCGAGGCGTGATCATCAATTTTAAAAAGCCGATTCGGTGTCGAATTCCACACTGACCTCGTCTCAGACCTCTTTTTACTCGTAATGGGATTCGGGGCCCACCCTCATTTACATAATATCTACATTAATAACGTCCACATCACTTTGGGCGGCCGGATCAATTCTCAAAGTCTTCTTGCGTTACCATTGCGAACGTCCATTCTTCTCTACGTCAATTGTCAATTCAATGCCAACATAATGTCCAAATGATGGTCAGGATGACATTACCCCCTCCAAGGCCTACCTCTCTAATGTATCTTAATGGACAGAATACAATTTCTGTACAAGTGTACCTTATAATCGGTGAACTATGGGTCTCTTCCCATTATGGATCTCTCTGCAGCACACAAACTATATATATTCCATTTATTACCGAATACAACACAGGAATTTACTATTTACTCTGTTGAAAATTGAACCGTTTTCCGTTGTACATTTGGTGTACTGTATTGTAAATAGATACGAATTGAATCGGACACGTAAATTGATCCTGTTGTACTGACTATTCAATTTCTTTTCAGTGCTAAGGATAGAAATACGTAATGGTGTCCCTAAGGTAGCTTAGAAGCTCCTGTACTTGAAATGTTATTATTTTACGGAAGATAAGTGTGAATAAAAGAGAAAGAGCGATGCGAGAGTGTAAATGTAAAGGAAACAATTGACATCCTTTCTGGTTTGTTAAGTTACAGAGTAGAGGCAGGGAATTTCGCTCGGTATCGGTGGACGGATGGAAATAAATAGTTTTTACTACTTACAACTATTGTGTATAGTCATGGGAGTCCTCGCTTTGTGTACATACATGCACTACGCTCTTCGCTCAGTTTAGTGATGATGATATGGAAAAAGAGACGATCTTGCAACCAATACTGGCACAATTGAGCAAATTGGAAGGATAATAGCCGAATCTCTTGGGTCTCGCCAAGTGAAAACAAAATTATCTCGTCCTCCCCGTTACTTCTCGATGGACAGAGTCAAGTCAACTTCTCTCCAATACAACTACTGTTACTCCACTCCCTCCCTCTATCACTGGCCTTCTTTCCACGTCTCTCCATCACGTTACGTAAGTTTACTAATGAATATATCGATACTTAAACAGTAACTACCTAATACTCTATTTTTCTCCACAAAACAATCCTCCACAAACGAATACAATTCTGGCCTACTCTTTCCTTTATTTTTGCACACATCCTTCTCTTTCTGCCAATGCAGTGTTGCAAGCGCAATTTTAACAACTCTAATTTTGCATTGTAGCCACAAGTAAATTATGTGCAATACGATTTGTTCTAGTTTTCAGAAATTCAATAAGATTTATGGGAAAACTATTTATGGGAAGACATTTTTAAATACCTTCTTAAGATTAATGATAAATGTAATGCCATATTTAAAAACAAAAGGTACAAATGCTATTTCGTATACTCTACAGATAACAGGTTTCTTTTGTTTTCCTGATGATGACAATAATAATAAGCGATGAACTACTGAGTAGGACAGGCCACCTAGCAAAAGCAGCGTTTTTAATTGGTAAAGTACAATAAAGGAAAAGAGAAAAGTGAGCTGGAGGGTAAAAGGAGGCATAAATTCTGACGTGGACGACAAATCACCAAAGAAGACCAACAGAAAGACTACATCAACAAAAGAAAGATAGCTTGAGAAGGGGCAAAGTGAATATGAGTGTGGAGTGGAGGTTAGTGAGATGAAAGGAAGGTAGGCTGTAGGCAGGCACTGGCAATCTGCAGCCTATCTATTCCACCAGGTGTGGGTGTACAGGACTAGTAGGTGTGTCTCATCCTCTTTGGAACAGTTTCAATACAATACCAACAAACAAGAAAAGCGAAAGTGAAAAATTAATAATAAATTTATACAGAGGGAAGAATAGACAAGGTAATTTGTTATCTTGTGCCTCTGGAGTATTCCTTATGGTAGTAATTGGATACAGGAAAATTAAATACAAACTATCACCATATAGTGGATATCTGTACTGATAAATCACCCATAAGCTTACTCATTTCCATATGACATAAATATTCGTCTGATTTGTGCAATATTGGCTAAACGTACTATTTTACGACAAAATATTCATTTTGCCTAATCAATATTATAATCAAAAAAGTAAACCAAATCTTGTTATTTTGTACTCCTTGAAATATAAAATATAAATATTATTAATTTCTAGTTTTGTATATACACAGATATGAATATTTTGTATTCGTCATAACGCACTTGAATAAAATTGAATATTGAACCTCAATGGTCTTGTTATTTTGGAATATTAAGGAGATGAAACTGTTTCATTATTACTTGTATCTCACCCCTATCGGCTAAATAGATAACTCTCCTCTCTCCTATCCTAGTGCTAATTTTCATTTTCTTAATTTATTTCACCTTAAGCATAAAAGTACACTGAAATGTTTACAGGGTACTTAATACAAGCGTTCTTACCGTATTTTTCGGATATTACCGTTTTTAAACTCATTAGAAAAGTGAATAATTTGATTTCGATTGGAAGAGATTAATTGTTGGTTACTAGAGTATAATTGTGGCGAAAGGGGGTATAAGTGATGAAAAGAACGTACCAGGAGTGCGTGAAAGCTGGATTGACAGGAGACTGTCTCGGGTGAAAGGAACCAGCAGCAACTGCATAGTCCATTGCGGATACGGCCCCATATGGAAGCATTGCGCCCAAACCAGGCACACCGCCCCATGGCCCCGCCAGTCTTACGCCTAACGGGTGTGCAATCATTTTTGTTGTAAATTTTAGTAGTTCAAGACATCTTTGTTGTTGTATTGCACAACAAGGATGAAAAGCTAAGATTGAATAATACTTAATAAACGGGAGAAAAACAGAGAGAAAGTTGGAGAGTTCGTGTTCAGCAGTGAGTTCAGTCGAGAAAAGTGAAAATATGAAATTATTCCGAATTCTTACATCCACAACTGTTCCAGACAGTTTTACTGAAAACATAACATCCCTATTTGATTTGTCTGTCAGTCTGCTCTTACAATTTGCATAGCAGTTCAACTGTAACTTTTCTCCTTAAAAATTGCTGAACCGTTTATAATTTTCCAAAAGCTGAGGAAATGGGGTAACATTCAACTCTTATGGTTATACTTCGTGTCTATAGTGGAATTCGTCTTAATATCTCTATACTGGGACTCTAAACAAGTCAAAGGACATCTGTATAACAATTGGTGCTTATTTACATGGAAAACTTGTGTTGCAACGTAAAAGATCTGTATTCTGTATAGAAAAGAGGAAATAAGGGATACTCCTGTTGCAATGTGTGGTTGAATTTGCTCTGCTCTTGGTTCGTCTGTCCTGTCGGTTGTAAATTGGTCAAAAGTTTAATCGCATCACTGCTCAAGTTAATCAGAGCACTTTTCCTCTATTACTCTGCGTTACTCTGTGATGAACGAGACAGTTTCCTTCAGTTTGATTTGATTCAGATGAAAATTCCTACAAATTCTCTGTTGCTACTCCCGTGTTGCTGTTGTCCATTTCAATTGGGACTAAATGGCTGTGAACACACGAGCAAGAAATTAACTTTTCCTTTGTTCTGCTGCCTGTTTTGTCTTAGGGACACGAGACAAAGGAAAGGAACAAGTTTTAACGATACAATAGCAGAGCAAGTGGAATAGAAAGAGAGCAGACGAAACGAGAGCAGACAAAGTCAGGCTGGAATCGTAATTACAAGATTGAGCTTAGAACAAAGCCTTTCTTTAGACCTTAAATGGGAATTTAAAACAATTAGCCGAATTCCATGTGAATTTTTATGGGAGTTTTACTCCGCTGCAATACTAAAGGGCAATAAAATACAGATCGTTACCTAATTCATTCCCCACACCTATGCACTTAGGTTTTCCAAGAATTTTCTTTTCACTAGTACAGTCCTAGAGTCTATTTATTTTAGCACCTTTTCATGGACTCGGTAGGGAAAATCCTTATTTAATATTAGAGACATGAAATATTTGAAATATGGACATAACTCCTTGTTAATTCGGGTTAGTATTAGTCTCTTTAACTTTCTCACTGTCTTAACCACTTTACTTGTATTATTATTAATAGGTAAACGAAAAAATGACAATTAAAAATGATTTTAGTGTACCGACCTGGGTATTCCACACTAGGGCTGTAGGAAACTTTTGGGTGAACAGAGCAAAGTGATTTATGTGTTGTCCGAAGTGAGTTCACTCTATTATAAATCTATATTGCATAAGTAGTGTAGTAATAGAGCACAAATAAACTTATGGATTGTGTTTGACAGGAGTGTTCTTGTTTGTGTGTTTAGCAGAGCGGTGTCTCAGAGGACAAAAGTCTGGATGTGTTGTGATGTGCGGCTCTTTCTAGAAAACAGAGTGTCCCAGACGAGAGTGAAGTGGATTGCCGTAAAGTTGAGAGTGGCTAGGTACATAGAGTGTGCCCACTTAGGAATGCACCACAAAATTCGCAGAGGAGACCTTTGCGGAATGTCAATGTGTCCAAGAGGAGTTAAGGAGAGAGATAGGTTGAGAGAGGTGGCTGGGAACGTGTATCTGATGGAGTGGTGTGTGGAGTTGAGGAAACTGACGAAATGGGAAGGTAAGATAAGGTAGGCTGACAATAAGTCACCTCAGATCCCGATTATTAGTAAGGAAAACACTCTGACAGGAATGGGAATGTGATGCGAGTGTTTTCCATTGGCGGAGTCTAAAACAAAAGATGCAGTTGCCATTGTATATAGGCCTGTGGTAATAGCTGAGTACGTAATAACGTGACCCTCGACTCGTACGGAGGAGATAGAGTGCAAGGCAAGACGTAAGTGACTAGAGCAGAGCAGAAGAAAGTTGGATGTAGTAGGGATGCGAGGAACGTGTGGAGAGTGTCCACGTACAGCAGAGCAGAGCTCCAATAAGTATGCAGTGCACAAGGCAGGCACACACAACCCAGGGATCCTCCTCAGTTGAAACGCAACCCGCTTCTCTTAACCAGACTTTCGGATTGGTCCTCTTGCGACCGGAAGCCAGGCCGTCACGGCACAGGCTAATCTCCCTGCGCATGCCAAACACTCCATCTCTGCATGTCTCAACCAGATCACATACGCCCGCCCGAGCCAACGCAACGCCAACACCAAACCAACTACACACAGTCAACCCTACCTGAACCCTATCCACTCCCAATTCGCAATTTCGCAAAAACGCCCTTCAACCCCTATACCAATTATGTCTTTTCTTATCACACGTCCCGATACAACTCGAACAAATAACCACTTTTTAATTATTTATACCATCTCTTACACTTTTACAACATTTGTACCTGTTACGTCCCAAATAACTCATACTATTCTGTCTTTCTCATACAAACTTCTTATTCCTTGAATTTACAATCATTTTAATACTAATAATAACGAAATTAATGATAAATTAGCGCTTGCTAAGAAATCTACCAAAAGACGTAATTTATACATGTAATTATGTAATGCAGGTTAAAAGCCGATGTGAGCACTGTAATAACTAAGAATGAACAAAGGCAACTCTTGCTACAAAGCAAAATACGGTAATTATTTTTTGCAATGATTTATACAGGTAGACGTATACAGGTATTTATTGTAAAAGAAACTGATTAAGCATAGTAGGTTTAAAATGTATCTCTGTAATTTTTGCAAGAAAGAGTAGAAGAATGTAATTCTTTAAAAGGTAGAGATTTGACGGTTGAAAAGTATTGTTCGGTTGATTGAATTTGATTGGGTATGTAGAATGAAAAGGGATTTGCATACAGAAAGGTAGAGATTGTCGGATGAGTGGAGAAATGAAATTTTTTGTGTGTAGAGAAATTAGAGTTAATTTGAGCCACAGGTATTTAACAAGATCAACGTGACTTTGAAAGAGGAGTTTTGAGTTAGGAGTGGAGGGTATTGCGACTGTTGGGGAATGAGGACTTTAGTCAAGTCAGGACATGATCATGTTTTTTCTATTGTTGCCTTAAGTTTGGCTGTGTTCATCGTTTAGTTTGCAGTTGGCAGTAAGTAAACTTTTTATGTTGGGCCTGGACGTGGACATGAGTTGGTTTGGTTTGCTTGAGTTTGGATTTGAGGACATGACTGGGTTCCCCACGTAGGCCTTTTTATAGTCAACTCAAATCTTTAGCCAAGTCAAGCCAACTTTACTCTACTTACTTTTATTGTTAGTGCTCCTCTACTTTGCTTTATTTTGCTTACTCACTCTCACGACGTCTCCAACGACATAGTCGCTCTATTTGTATGCTCTCTCCATTTGCAACCTTGTCCATGTCCACCTCCGTGTGTCCTCTCGTCCTGTCTGTACTCGGCTGTGTGAGCAGAGCAGCAATCCACTCAGTATTCGACCCGCTTTGAGGATGAGACGTGAGAGTGGCAAAGTCACACTTCGGCAGCTCGTAAAGAATCGAACGTGGGGATGATTCAGTAGCAACAGGAATACCAAAAACCAAGAACCAACTCACACACCGACCTTACACCAAACCAACAAAGCAACAACATCCATTTCCTATTCTCTCTTCTATCTACCGTTGCCTTCCATTATCCTTCACACCAAACCTCTCCTACTCAGCCAAAGTCCCACTACATAATCATCTCCAAAGCTCACTTCACCTCTAGGCCCAATCTTCCGCAGCTCCACTAATGGACTGGACCTAGGCAAAGCATGCCCAGCCAAAGTTCATTTCCATTCGCCCTCGCATGCCCTCCTTCCCTCGTCCTCTCTCTACCGACTCAATGCGAATGTCACGGAATACAAAAGACAATATACTACCTACTAAACTATTTTAGTATGGATGACAATGTGAGCCAAGTCATATTCGCAATATTTACAAACCATCACAAGAAAACTTAACATTTCGTTTTATCTGCTCTCCACTGCTAATTCGGGAAACTCTTACAGGAATTCTATTTTTTTCTGAAAATGATAAGAAATAATTTGCAACTATCAAATCTATTTATGGTTATAAAATATTTGTTTACACGAATGAAAATATACTCTAGGTCATCTAACGTCACACTTTACTATTTTTTTGCAAAGAGTGGAGGGATTTGTTTAGATTTACGGTTTGATGGTACCTAGAGAAAAAGTAATTTTATTGATTTTTTTGAGAAAGATGGTGGATGAAGAATTGTGTTTGGTATTGGATTGGTGTGTTGCTTTGGTATAGATGGTGGAAGTCTAGATTGACTTGTACGTTATGGCCACGGAATGGGTTGAGTGAGTTTTGTAGGTATGGTAGATATATGTATGGGCGGATTAGTTTCTTTGGTTTAGTTTAGGCTGGGTGGGTGTAGTGCAGTGTAGGGAAAGAGAAAGTGTAATGGAATGGTGGAAGTTGAATGTAATGCGATGTAAAGGAAAAAGAGAGAGATGGATGGATGGACGGAAGGATGGATGATTGGTCTCGAATATTTCCAGATAGAAATAGATGGAAGGAGTTACTGGAGAGCGTTGTTATATGTGTAATGGATGTAGTGGTGTGTGTAGCGAGTGTAGAGACAGCGGATTGGATTGGATGGTTTTCCTTGAGTTTAGTTCATTGGAACTCTTCTGGTAGTCAACTCAAGTCTACTTGTGAGCGGAAGAAGCCCAGAGAAGCTACAAAGAGAAAGAAGAGGATCCAAGTGAACTGAAGAATCTAAAGACACGCCGTTCGGAATACCAACGAAGACGAAAGCTGAGGAAGTGGAGCCCGGCTGGTTGGGCTTCAGAGAGCGACAGGCCAGGCCTAAGTACAATGCACACTACTACACCAGACCTAGCGACCTTCTCTCTCTCTCGATACTACTCCTGCTGAACAACCGTGGATATGTATAGTGTAGTACATATGTGCGGAGAAATAGTGAGGGGTTTCGTTTACATTGCTAAAATCTTTGTAGAGGAGATATCTATATATTATTTAGAGAGAGTTTCTTGAGTCCCAGTCAACAAAACAGAAGAAATGGTGTATAGACTGGTTATCTGCATGTCTGAGATAGGGAGATGGATTATTGTAGATATTTAGATAGTGCCTTTGGTGGGTTGGCTCTTCTGATGTCCTTTGCCTTTGCTTTGCATTGCTGCGTGACAAGAAAGTGCCAACTCCTTGGCCAAATTACACGGGAATCACGGGATTTACGGTGCTTATTACAAGCTGGCATATCAATGAATTCCGACGATCTAGGCTGAACGTGAGCTGACTCCCCGAATGCCACTTTATAATCCGAAGATTCCTCTGGCTCCACACGACAAGACACAGACAGGACAAGGCAGGACACGACAGCCGACCCTGCATCCCCGCTCGCTCCTCGCTCCACGCAACTACACAGCATTACCACACGGACTACCAATCTAGTAATGAAACGAAATGCCTTCGTCTTATTTGCACACAGACATTCTTCAAACTACCGCACACTCACTTCAAACACTCAAAGACATTACTTACACTCTACAATAATTCCGTCCACCAGCCATTCCCCGAGTCCGTAAGTATACTTACATTTACCAGCATTCTCGCCCAGGAGAAAGATCGCGCTCTCAAAGTGCTGATACTTAAGTGTACTTAGCTACACAATAATCAACATTTTTTACAGCAGGGTATGTTAAGGAAGGAAGAATCGTCCTAATGCCCAGTCCTGGATAATGCCGGAATCAATTTCAACCCTGAATTTTTGCATGGTTACCCAAATTACTAGAATATTGAAATTCTTTCACGTATGCTCATCATTTTCGTGTACCTGGTATTTGTAATTCCAAGATGTGAGGGGTAAAGGCAATCCTGCTTGATCTGCGATTTAAGGAAAAATTGCCATTTTAGGATTATGAAAGACTTTCGGGGAACATTACCATTACTCTATTGTGAAAAATTGTTTTGACGTGACGGAAATACGTGAAAACACTCAGATTATCGAAAAAAGTCAATTTTGGTAGTTAATGAAGGCAGAGCTGAATTTCGGGAGAGCTGGGAGGATGACGAGAAACAAATATACTCTTAAAACAATCAATATCCCCCTAGTGGAACATGGAAAGTGTTTTGTTTGATTTGTTACGCCTGTCTGTATCTTAGGTATACCTTTGCAGGAAATACATTTCGTAGCGCACAACGAGCTTCGCTTCTGCCTGAGTGAGAAATAAAATGTTGGAGCCAGAGAAGATATAAATCTCCGAGAATGGGTTTCTCCAAATTGGACAAATCAGGTTGACCCAGTCATAAACTCGGTGTGATCAATATCAACATGAGTTACAAATAAGCTGAAGCATCAAATGACAACATCATGTAGTAGTAATGCTGTGAACCCAATATATTCCCCAAATTCGAGTTCAGGCCGCAATAAGGAGTTTTCCTCTTTACTCTTTCCTCAATTCAGTTTTGTTGTATATATCTACACTGTTACTCTCATGTCCGCTCTACTAACTTACAATCAGCTTCCAGCTACAAAGTTACAAAGTCAGTAGTATTACAAAATCATCTTTACGAGCTCTCAGTAATAAATACAGGTACTACAGAAAGTATACGGCAGATGTGGAAGCTGGTAATCTGCTCTGAGGTGAATGATTTTTATAGAGCCATGAAATCTTTTTCGAGCTACAAACACCTATACTAATGTACTGCGGTCCACTTAAACAATGTTCTGGACTTCCCTATCCTTGTTTTATGGAGTTTGTCCTTACCTTTCATAAATACTGTTCTCTGTTGTGATATTATAGGAATGTGGTTAATGGTCCAACAACGCAAATAAATGCCTACCTACATATTTATTTACCAAAGCTTACGTTCTGCCGACATGTTTCCTGGTTATGGCTTAAGGGTGAACAGTCAACTCAACTTCCTTCCCAAGAAACAGCAAACACTAATTAACTTCTCTCAAGACCATTTCCCAATTTATCCACTCCACCTAAGGACAGCGGCAGGAGAACCAAACCGCAACTTTTGATAAGTTGTTTCTCCTTCTCCGTAAAATCAACGCAAACTTCATAAGTCACCAAAAGAATTATGTCGCTAAAAGATCTATTTATTGTTTTATGGCTTGAAAAATAATTTTGCCTATCTACCCAAAATGGCATTCAAAATTACTTAAATAATGTGAGAAATAAATATAACTTAATATATACAGATAACCATTTTACGTTTCCTCTGGTTAGTCATTACACAGACCTTGAAAATTGAATAATTAAGCTCAATTTCTTTCTTGCAAGAAGAATGAATAAGATATTAACTATTGAAATCTAATTTTAGTCTTGAATTGAGTTGTTTTGGGTACCGGACAGTATATATAGGTACAATGGTGAATAAACTATTATTACGGTTCAGCAGATTCCAAATTTAGTTAACAGAAAGGTAAATTTCTAAGAGATTTAGAATGAAAGTGTATTATAACAGCATGATATAATATATGGGACACATTAAATAGCAGTGAACGTCTGGAACCGGAAAGGAGTTAATACACCCCTAATAATTACCAAGCACCCAAAATAACTCTTTCCTTGCCTGCGAGTGTCGTAAATAATGCAATTACAGCACCTTCCTAATTGTAAGGAATAAGTAAGTAATAAAAGGAAACACTGCTTCCATATCCAAAAATAACACATCATAATCTAATCGTTTGGGCTACAAGAGTTCACTAATTACACATAAAAGAGCAATAAAACCTCAACTTAAGTGGCAACTGTTTCTTCCTACGTATATTATACTACGTCAACTTTAGGGTTACTTTTATTGAGCCAAATATACAATGATGTTACGAATTATACACTACTTTACCAAAATCCAGCTGTTATTTAATCTACATAGGTAGATATTTAAGGAAAACCCGTAAATAATCAAAAGATTATCCAATAACAACAAATAGACACAATACAATTGCAATTTAAGGCAGGAAATCTCACCTCACGCTAGTGATTAATTTTATTATTAGTATTCTACTTTTGACCTCATGACATCCTGAATGGTTTTTCCGATACGCCACTGGAAATGGCATAATTTAGGAAAAATTATAATTTTGATGACAAATAGATTATTAACTTTTGTAAAAGGATAAAGAACGTTTCCGATTTTACTGCATAAGTATTACAGATAATAATTAGAGTGTAAAGGAGGATTTTGTGTTTATGGAAGATGTATGTTGGTACTAATAGTGTAAGAAGATTGAAGAGAGCGTCCACTCTCTCTTCTGTTGGTTCACTAAATCAATAATGCACTCCTCATTGCCTTTGGCAGAGTTATGCGATGTAAGAGATCGGTGGTCAACTTTTTTCCACCTTGTAGAATATATATTATCTGGACTTGAATTGTGTTCCCTATGGTTATGGAAGGAGGAAGAGAAAAGTTGTGCAAATACGGCACCAGCCCGCCTTGACTTGCCAGGCAAAGTTTATAAAGAATTGCATGACCAGGGCAGAGCAGTTGAGAAAAGAATTATGTTGAGCAGATGGATAAATTCTATGCAGTCGAGTCGAGTCCAGTGTAAATGTGGTGTGCCTTATTGGGTTTTCATCTCTGGGGTATTCCTTTCAATTGTGTTACTCACATCACACCTCCAGGCTACCTTCCACTCAGCCCCTTCTGTCTTCACCCGGCTCTATCAAAACAGTTCCCTATTTCAATCCCACAATACCCAATAATATATTACACTTTCCACCATTTACTCACATCTCCCCATAAACTTTCTTATGTACATTCATTATTATAGATGAGTGCATTTGGATTAACAACTATCTTCGTCACATTCACAATATACACACAAATGCACGAATGGAACAAGTAATAGTCAATGAATATGCATTCGGAACACCGTAAGGCTCTTAGGTACGTATAACAAGAAAACTTCTTTCCGCTACGTGGTCGTCCTATAATCCTCAATGACATCATCATGAAGACACTTAATTATAGCGGCTTAGCCCTCCAACTTTTATTTTCTTTTGTTCTTAAGTCAGTCTTTGTGTGGGTAACTGACCTTCTTTTCCCTATCCACTGCAAGAGATGCGTAAATGTAATAGAGACAGAGACCTACTGGAAAGATGATGATTTGCTGAGTAAGTAAGCTAACGAAGCTGAAGTAAGCCTACGGGTTAATTATAATGGACAACTCGTCCTCATGAAAATCCGCAGGGGTCAGCGCGACCACCAATCCCGCAATCCGCAAAAGAAACTATTCGTCCTATTATCCATTATAACTTACAATTTTTATACACACAAATATCCCCACTCCTATTATCTTTTATACTCCTGTACTGTTATTAGTTATTACTACATACATTACCTTGTTACTGACCGTTTAATATTTACTGGTATTACACTCTGTGCCCTAATATCGAGAAATCTTGCATTGTATGTTGTATATAGTTATACATAAGCAATGGAAGCTTGTATAAAAGTATTCTTAATAGAGGATATACATGGAAAGTTGTACTGAAACGTTTTATTTATGTAATAGTAATATAGAACGGAAAACGAAACTGGATGGAATTACATAAGTATAGTATTGTGTCAAGTATTTCCAGAATGAGATATGATCGTTTTGATCAGCAGAACAGAGCAGACATTATACAGTAGGTATTAGTTACCCTTTACGTGGAATAGATAGCCAATTTAGTATAGGAGAGGAAACACAAAGTATGCATTTGGTAGTTGTGCAAAATTGTACAAAATTTGTGTCGCCCGGCCCCTCCTGTCATAAATCAGTCATAATAACGAGCTTGTAATAACCCTTCTATAATTCCTTTTGTGATGGAGTTTTAACAGTGGCAGAAGCTGCGTTAGTGTACAGGAGGCAAGGAGTAATGTGATATTCGGAGAGATAAGAGTTAACTGCTTTATGTACTCTGCGTAGTGGATGTAGACTGAATCCACGTAGTTTATTGCATTGGAGCTGTTTGTGAATCAAGTTCTTTGCTATCTGCATGTTTAATGTATATGAGAATTCTTGAATTGATTTGGTGGGTGAGTGGAGTCCAGTCTGATTCTTTGGCAACAAGAGACTGGATGGACTGGACAGAAGACTGAGTCTAATGGAATACAATAAAATCTGTCCTTAAACGAAATCGAATGAAATCAAACGAAAGATTCGATTAAAAGAATGGAATAGATAGTAGGATGTGTTGTAGGTAGCCATGCAGCTATTTATGTCCCGTTATCTTCTATTGTGAACGAAATAATGTGACTAATATAGGAGGGCATGGGGAAAAGTCAAGTATATGGGTGAAAGTCATTTCTCATGGAAATAGGTTTTTTACGGTGGTGTGAAGTGAATGATGCTTCTCACTGATGCCCGGAATAGAATGGAATGGCCATCACATATCATTTCATTTCACTACACTGGACACGAACCAGAGTTCCTCCCAAGGAGACCTCAATGGCTTTATACGTACACATCTAACTCAATACATACATAAATACACGTATACTGCTCTAAATGGCTTAAATACATCCAAGAAAGGTATTTCCTTGTATTATTGTTGTGTCCAGAATGCACAGGCTCGTTTATTGTGAAGAATACGGATGTAAGGTATGTATTAAGTAACACTAAAGAGAAATGTCAATTGACCATGCATAGGATAAAATAGGATTTGACTCCAGCTAGGGTTCCCTCAGGAGAATTTCCAAAATAACATTACATCCACAGCATAACATTGTGATGTCCCATCAAAATATGTACATATATTGGGTCACATGTAATATTACCTATATTTACTACTGCATAGTACCCATTACGTTAGAGAGAACATGAGCATGACTTGACAGAACGGGTTGGATTTAGTTTTGGTCTTTCTGGTACTACTACTGCATAAGTATACTCAGCCGTGTAAAATTGTAAACCGAAATGGAATTATATACTTACTCCAATGTTTGTTGGGATTGTCAATTGGCTTAGAAAGTATATCCTTCTTTTACGCTATTGCTTTGCACACCCAATATGCAACAGAGAATAATACAAGTATTGTGTATTGCAAGATTCATTTTCAGGATGAGTATGACAACCAACAAGGCCAGGATTATATTTCGATATGGATAGGGAAGAGACAGATGCATATTACGCGAGTATAAGAGAATACCTTATGAAATACACTGTATTTATTGTTTCTCTCCCTAAATTGTTCTGTCTGCTATGTTGTGTGTTGTGGATGTAGGAAAAGGAAAGGAAAAACGCTTTTCACGAACCACTACTCTCAAATCTCATAACGAAAGGAAATACAGCGATGGACGCAATCAAAACAGTGTCAAATGCACCCATTGTTCAACAACAAAGTCTTCTGTATATACGCTATTCATTTCAATTATTTCTATGATGAAAATATTATGTAGATAACTAGTCACTACTTCACTTATAGTATGGATAAAGTTTTAATAATTGCAGATACAGATTTTTACATTAAATATCTCCATGTGTATAAAAATGTAATTGTATGCAAAGCGATAACAGATAGAATAAGATGCAATGAACTTTCCCATTTATTTATTTTTACATGGTAAGTTCTTGAAGGTAGAGGTAAATTAATTAATGTATGTGCAAGGATTGTGTGCTTAATAGAATTTTGATTGTATCCTTATGGTCAGAGATACTATTCCGTCAGAATTCAGAAAGCACCTTGATATAATGACATTTGGGTCATACGTGATGGGTTACCGTTATAATGGTGAAGAGTTCCTACGTATTATTGATACGCTTATTTAGTAAATGATTTGCAATTAAGTGAGAGTTCTATTAAAGTTGTTTAATAAGTATGAATATATTAGTGGCTCACGATTGCTATCATCGATAGTGGATTCTTTACGGATAGAGTTCTTTATTTTTGTTTAAAATCCTTGTTTTTCCACAAAAATTCTTTTATGATGATGATTCACTCTTGTTCAGCTCTGTCGGCAACATTTCTTTGGTTTACTATTTCTAAATCCTTGAAACAATTACTGCACTGTGAAAACTGACAATGAGAGTTACTTGGACAGGTCTGCTACATGTTTACTTACTTAGGCATCTCTTTATACCTATTATGCTTATTTTATGAAACAACAACAATCCGACTACTGATGATAAGACTGACTGGTTTGACTGCATATTGTGTATATTTCCTAAACACTACTTAAAGTAACTATTTCTACAAACATCCTACACACTACAGTCCACTAGATGTTTATTTTATTGAAGTCACGATTCAACTGGACTCTTTCATATTGGATTTCTTACTTATCAAAAGTCATGAAAGCGTTTCTAATAATTTGTGAGCTGTCACTCACACGATTATTGCTGACTTGGCTAGAAAAATAATATTTTCCAACAACTACAGCAGGATATTTGACAACCTGACGCACGAATTGGCAGTTCTATTCAATTTTCTGACATAATTTGATTTCATATTGACACATCTTTTAATCATTTGTCCATTTCAGTTGATTCATTCCTAATTATCACTGGTAATGATGCATTTTGATTAATTCCCCTTTTCAATTTACAAACAATTTGCTAATTATTGTGAAAGTTTTGTGCAATTGCAATAATAATTACAAAAATTATCTTTGTAGCATTTTTGAGATTGTATCCGAGTCAAGTGTACAGAGATAGAATTGCAAGATTTATATTTAGTAGAGAGAGGGATGAGACGAAATGCAACAGAAGTGAAAAAGATTTAAGATTCAGATAAACTAACACTGAGTCTCAATTACGAGTTGGGGAATTCGTCAAGTGAAAGCAAACAGAGGAGGGAAAGCGAAAAATGTACAGTGTGCGGTTAGAAAATCAAATAAATTTGAAAGGAAGCTGCTGATGAGCCTTGATTGTTGCTGACAGTCGAACAGAAAGGAAATTCGTGGTTTCCACGGCAGACTAGCTAATCGTAAGCTCTCTGTCTCTTTTTTACCGACTTCCTTTTATGTACTCTCCAATTCGGTTCACTAGCTTCACTTTTTTAGCATTGCATTAGCTTTGGTTTCCTACCTAAGCATCACCACATCGTCTCGTCCACTCTTTCAGTTCTAAATTACTTATAACTCTTGTGTAGTGCTGTGCAGCCAATACATTTCTATAATACACACACACCACCACATGGATAAACTATGCTTCGCTTTCAGTATTAAAGTAAACTAGCAATAAAGTCCTAAATCTATTTATAGGATTTGTCAGCTTCTATCTCCTTTCTTATTTGTATCTTTTAAAATACATTTACTCCGTACATTTCAGATAACACGCGATATCTCTATATCGTCCCATACTTGTGTACATATATGTACATAATTCAATAAAAACGACAGAATATACTATTGCGACTGCAGGAACGGCAACGCAAGGAAAACCACTAATTTTATTTTGCTTGTTCTGTTCGTTTGGCTCTTTTGCGGGTAGGCTTTGATTGGAAGCTGCATAGAAAATCAAACTCAATCATCTAGTTACTTCTATGTCATCTGTCTCCTCTGCTTTTCCAGAATCTATCTAAGGCGCTTATAAATAAACTATCCAACCCCGATTTCTATACGATGTGAGTTAGTTACAAAATATATCTAGAAATTAAAAACATTTTCCCATATTTTTGTCAGTTTTTTTGAGTGTCAAATTGTTGAAGAATAACCTATTTTGGTTTTGATACCAATTATATTCGTAGGTATATTTTTTTCAAATGACACTACAACACAATATTATTTTCTTTAGAATATTGAGAAAACTGAGAAGACGCAAGTTGAAAAGTGTTGTTGAAAATTCGGGTAATGCATTGCAATGTGGATGCAATTCGGTTAGAATGGGAGAAAGTGTGTTGAATTGACATAGCATTAGACTGAGTTGGCAGAGAAAGAATTTGAGTTTCCCTTTTGAATTTCCTCTGTATCACAATCATCCTTTCCTGCTCAGTTCACTTGACTCAGTCAATTCTATTCGGCCTTTTCCTTCTTCTTGATTACGCTCTATTTGAGGAAAAGATCATGGAAAAATTTACTCTCGGCTCTCCACAGCCAACTCAAGTGCACTCTCAAGCACTGGGGACACGTAATACACACATCCACATACATCATAACACAACCTCACCAGTCGCTGCCTTTTCTTCTCCCACCAATGTCTTTATGATAAATCACACTCTGCTCTCTCCTCAATTCAATACCTAACCAGAATCCTTCCCTAATGTCTGCACAGCTAATAATATGACGCCCGCGTCCAACCTTCACTTCCTATGTAATTTTTTAGTTCCACTGTAGTGAAATCAATGGTGACATTACCACAAAAGGGAAAATTTCACGAAATTTAGTTTGAATATGAATACAATACGTTTTACAGATAATTTCTATCGATTCCATTGTGTTTCAAATATGTGTAGCCTCAGGATATAAATATTAGTGAAATTTAGTAGAAGAAATGCAGATAGAAAATAGTTTCCATTTAAATGCAAAAAATATTCGCCTTGGGCGAATAATTAGATGAATTGCGAAATGAGAATGTAATGGAGTGAATTGACATGACATACGACATGACACGTGCCTTTATCTAAAGTGTCATAACTGACACCGGCTAATAGACGACTAATCATACGGGAATGATGCGTTCGCATTTCCGGTTTCTCTTCCCCGACTCATTTATTATTTAAAACGTAAATCATCGGTATGCACATGTAGGTATATTAAAAGGAGAAACTTTTCACCATCAATCTATTATTTGATCACCCTCTGCGCATTATTGTATTGTCACTGTAATAATAGGTAATGTAAATGTAGGATCTCGATGATATGTCATCATTATGTAATGTAACTAGCAAATAGGAGGTACCAATTGAGTATGCTACTTTGGTAGGACTAGTATGGTAATTTAGCTAGAGAGTACTAATATATTAGGTACATAACTGGGAATTAGGAAAACTATAGCGATGATTGCTTACTTAACCTTGTGCTTGGTTTGAATAGAAGTCTATCTGCATGACATGCATGCAGTCATTCACATTTCAACTGCGGACTGAGACAAAACTAAATTGACTTGACTATTGTATACTCTCCAGTTTAATCCGATTTTCATTTACATCAGAGCATTAATACCCATTATTTGATTCCGTATGAATTAACTCATCCCTTTCATTTCACTCCTCTTTTCACTCTCCCTCTAATCTAATCCTAGTTCTCTTCAACTTACGTTAGCTATGTAAATATTCAGCATCCCAACTCTGCCTCTAACCAAACCAGTTAATGCAATACATATGCACTTTTACTACTACGTAGTCGGCAAGTGAGTACTATGGTAGAACCAAAAATAATGGTACACTGTTCTAAGGGGAATATTTTTACAATGTAAAACTGAGAATTCTAATTAGGCCTTTGCTTAACACAAGAGACAAATCTCTCGATTAATTCCGCCTTTTTTGTTCTCTAAAACAAAAACCTTCTTTGGTAGATATTGCATTTAGGACATTGTACTTACAATTTGATACTTGTAGAGTGCAAGGTAGAAACGGAATCTTTGATGTAAATAGTAAGCATTGAAGTGGAAAATATTAGCGCGAACAGTCGCTGAGTAACTACTCAGTTTTTGTACAGCCAAATGTAAAATAGGTTTAAATGCAAAGTTTTTACTCTCTTTTTTACAATTTTAAAAGCTGCTATCATTCAATGCATCAGAAGAGACAGAAGTGAATCAGACTGCACGGTTGGTTGTAAAGCAGTTTATCAGTCCGCTTCCTCGCTCAGTTTTTCAATTTCCTCGGTCTGCAGCTAGTACATATCTATGTAGAGACATATGAGTTCTAAAGTGGTATAATAGAATAAGGGAAGAAGGGACCGAAGAAGTGAGGATGAGACAAATGTATAAAATTCAAGGGTTTTCCTTTTCCTGAGACATTCCTTCATCTGCCCAGTGTAAACTGAATACTCTATCACATTTTTCACAGATGTTGACTTGAGGACATGTGTCCCACATATCAAATCAATTTTGTAAATCTGACTGGTCCATCTGATCACGTCCGCAGCACCAGCTCATCTTGACAAACCAATTTATTGCATTACTACGTTCCTTTAGAAATTACAATGCTGTGTACCGAAGAACCGTCTCATACTGCACTGCACAACCATATCTTCTAATTCTAACCGTAAGCGTCATGTTTCCGTGTGTGGTTCTGTGTACACAGAAATCTACTATTTAATGCTGCACAACATTTTAGTAGAAGACTGTACAGACACACGCTTGCAGTGGTGGATGTGTTACATGCGAAGGAAAACGTTCATTTCGTTAGACGAGATGAGGACGTGACCCATTAGTTACAGATACAACACGTCGTAGTTGTACGTGGTGATCCTCGCACAAGATCGCTTCAGTTAACTCAGAACGTTTACTTAATTCACCCAAAATTATGATTTTACAATCACTCTAGTCCTCACTGCTTCAAATTCAATGTTAAATGAAACCTTAAAGGTACATCTTCATTCGTATCGTTTTAGTGTACACATACGGACAGTCTTCTCTTATGTAGTATTCATGTACTTATGGAACAAAAAAGTTTGCAACTTTAATCGGTTAATTCCCCTTTGTGCAAACAGTACCCCTTAAGGGAGCTTCATTCCATTTTTTAAGAGACAGCAGATGGTAGAAGCAATAAATTCCCCAGATGATTAAACCGGTTAACATGGTGCAAATAAAATTCAGCCATTTTTAATAGAACTGCAAATACCTAGTTCGCATTTAGAAGATAAGCTTATTGTCAATGATTTCTTCTACAGCAATTCTTGAATAAGAATTAAAAAGCAATCGTAAATCGTAGCATATATCGTAAATATAAATTTTAGTTGACAAGTGCGCTTAAAGCCTAAACGCCAATTTTATTATGTTAGTAATAATCTTTTTAAACTTAATGTATCGTTAAGCAGGTAATTGCTACGTCTTAAATGCTAAAGTTCATTTATATTAAGTAGCTGAATGTATTTGACACAAAGGTAAGTGAAGTAGTTTAATAACAGTTTAATTTGCCCATTGGGCCAGAGAAAAGTAAATTGGGTAGAAGAGGTTGGTGTAGCCACACATGGACACTTGATAGGAGGTCTGCAGAAGTCTGACAATAAGTGAGACTACTTTCATTTCACGAATGAATGGGACTTGTGCAAATAGAATACAAAAGTAAGAAAAAGTGGGGAAGACGTGACGGATGTTCTACATGGAATATTGACTGAATGAATGGGATGCAAAATGGCTGCTTTGGGCATGCAAATGAAATCTTCAGAGACATGTCGGAATGTCAATAACATTCTCAAGCGCCTTCTCTCACTTATCCCACTCTTTCACTCCCAACTTCAATTTTATAACTTATTGTTAAACGGTAGTCTTATCTATTTATGCAGTTCTACACAACTGCACACTCCACACCCACAAGCACACTAACACTTTCCTAATACTTTTACAATAGTTTACAGAATTGCATAATCGAAACTCAGAAGTAAAAAAAATTATATTTAGTTTTCATCATTTTTATAACTGTCTCTTTTAGAACATATCTATGTATATTATTCCGTAGAAATTAATATAAAAGTAAATAATACACAATTTGGCACTTAACTTTGTTTACATGCAATTATGAGATTTTCTTTTGTATTGGTTACGTAAAATAAAATGGACACTTGGGTGAGCTGAAGGTAAACTGTTATGTATTATATGTAACAAAATCATTAAGGTGGGATTTAATGTAACGTTACAATAGTAAACAGCGTTGACATAAAATTGGTGAGCCATGGTTGGATAAAATTGTAATGAAATTACATTAGAGAGTAGTTTAGATTGGTCATTAGTGCAGAAAAATGTATGAAAGTTGTAGAAAAGACTGGGCTCATAAATAAGGAGGGAAAACAGAAGAATACAGAAATGAATTTGCAGTACACAGGGCGTGAAGGCTTATTGGTACTCTGGGCAGGAGTCGGAGTGAAAAATGAGTCTGAATATATAAAGGTGCTTGGCTTGGTTAGAAATATTCCCTTGATATGAGAAGATGTGTCTTTGAACAGGCTAGATGCAACATTCGTTCTTTTAAGAAGGAAAATCATCATTTGCTGCGAGTCGAGTCAACTTTAAGCTACTGACTTCTCCTTCTACCATATAAGTCCATCGTGGCTTATAAAGCACACCAATACTACATATAGTAGTACTACTCGTTAGTTACGAATGGAATTCCTTTACGAATCCAACAAACACAGATCTAGGAAATACCAATCCAAAGTGCCAATAGGTGTTTTAGCATTAGGATTACTTTTACTGCGTAGCCAAAGTTGCCCACCTCTACTGCGAGTATAGAAAAGGATTGGTATATGTAATAGTGTAGAAGAGGAGTGGATGTGCTGCTGAAGAAGAGCGGAGTGAGGAGAAAAGAAGGGAAGTAAGTGAGAGTGAGAAGATGTGGAGAGGAAGGAGCGACCGAATCCGAAGAGTCATTTCCCAAAACCTATTCCACTCTGAGGGGCTCTTTGGCACACACCTTTGCATACAAATTAGACGACAACCAACATTGCACATCACGACGAGACTCTCTATACGCGGCAGCTACGCCTCTTTCTGCTCCACACTGCTACAGAGTGAATTAACTCTGGGCTTAGCCACTCTGCTGTAACGTGTATGCAGTACGAATTCACTTGAGCAATGCAATGCAAACAAACACTATTTCCTCGCACATCACCAATTTCTTGATGAACGCACGGAAAGTTTGTTCGTGCAATTCCAATAAAATAAACCTTTAAACAATTTCATATCAATTCCTAAATCTCCTATTGTTAGTGTTAGTGTGTCTATCTGACAGATTCGCAATCAGCACTATTAGTAAACTCTTATGCGCGAATCTTCACCAAACCCAACCACCACGTACTTCAAATTATAGTTTATGCACCAACATTTTTCATTTTACGGTGTTTACACGTACTTCGGGAAGAATTCTTAAGTTTAGTGCAGACGTGATGCGGAATATTGAAATTATAGTGATACCTACCTAATTACCTTATGGACTATACACTAATATACATAACAATAGAATTTATGTAATAACTTATGATAATTTACGTCTTTACAGATCTTTAAAGCATACCGAGTAGTGTCTAAGGCATAAACCATAAGTTTTAAAGGAATAAGTGTGCTGCAACTTTGATAGTGTGCCAGACAAGAAAGAACACGTAAATAAAATAGATAGATTGAAGACTGACAGTGGGCGATACATAACTAACGATAAGTGCTAAGGTAAATTTTAAGGAAAGAGATGAGAAATGGCTCTTGGTCCTTTGTAGTTTATCTTTAGGTTGATTTTATCAGGGAAAGGCCTGTCTGTGGTGGAATATGAGCTGTGGAGGGTGCAATGCAAGGGGCACCTACACCGCAACACCATAATTCCTACCTAGAAGACTTACAGCACACGACAAACACGAGTCGGTGGAAACACTCTCCAAGTAAGTGCGAAGAGAGACGATGAATATTATTAGGCAGGGAGATAGAAAATCTTTTACAACATCGCCGTGGTTTTCGCTCCCATAAAGAACAGGCATATCTCTCTGTCACAATATGCAAATAAAAATTGTTTTCAAGTGTAAGATCAAGGGAGGAGAGGGAGATAATCATCTCATCTCCTTCCTGTTATGTTATGTTCTCCCGCTCTCTCCGTCCACTCTAAACCAAAGCTAACTGCTACGCGGCTTGTCTGTCCTGCATCTCCACTTCATCCATCTTTCGCACTTCCAACACTTTACCACACACTTCTTATCATCCTCCACTTCCCTTTTCTTACATTCACTCCTGTGCCAATAAACATACTGCAAATGTCTTAACCCTTAAAATATATTTTACAGTATAGATTTCACTTTAAAAGATGCAAACAGTGCATAAAACGCGTATATCCATGTAAAATTAATCTAGGAGTATTCATTAGGTATATTTTCAATTGAAATAATAAATTGGTTATTAGTGCATAAATCCATCATATTTCTAGGAAAACCTTTTAGTGCACGCACAAGATAGTAAAATAGTAAAAATACACTTATTATAGATGAAAAATGGAAGAAAAGAGGACAAGATGGGCACAGGACAAGAGGAAAACGAGTAACTCATCGTGAATTATGTTTACATTGTTGATTTTGTATTTTTATCTTTGTAACAATGTAACGCATTGAATTAGGTTGTGTAGGATCTTGAAATGTAATAGGATGAGAGTTTTTTAGTTAGTAAATTAATAGGGCTGCAGTTGCGTATAAATGTAGCGAGGTATTTATGATATCAAGAATCTAATGCATGTATCATGTAGCTCATGTATTTTCTATAAAAACGCAGCAGATAGTTATCTGTTTGTTTTAAGTTAAGCTATTAGGGATATGAGATAGTAGTGTTGTAGTTCTGATAAAGTATAGTAGGGACGAACTGTTGGAGTGTGTGGAGAGAGGTATTTTATGAGAGAGGACGAGAAATGGAGAATAGTGAGTAGTTGAGAGTGCAGGGAAGATTTCACATAGAGGACAGCAGTACGAAGAGAGCACAGTAAGCAGGTAATCACAATACAATCAGTCAAGTCAGGTTACCTACTGCGGTGCTACTCTAATCTCTGTGCTTCTTCAGAGAACAAGACAAGTTCACGAAATGTGCATGTTTAATTTACTGACTTGCACGGAATGACATATAGCTCTCGCTGACTTGCTAACACAACAGGCAATGATAGAAAAATAAAAGCTATCTAATCTCTGGTCTGCTTACACATCTCTGACTAGAACAGAACACTACTGATATGATGTGTTGTGCGATGCGCCTACTTCCAAAGTAAATATAAATCTTTCCACTATAACAAACACTGCTAAAGATAAAGAGAGGTTGATAGGGAATTGTGGTGTAGCCTGGAAAGATAGATACTGTACAGAGTGCTATTTGCTATTCAACTCGTCGCCATTACACGCGATATAATTTATTAGTATCAAAAGTCATGCGAAATGTACATGAATAAGTTTTTTCAACGTAGCTACTCAGATTTTCCTTTTTTGCTCTGAAAGAAGACACTAACTACTTATGTTAGCCTCTAACATACAAAGGAGGGACATCAGATCCGCAGAATAACCTTTTGCCTGTACAACTAGTGGGATTCTTTGATTGTCAAGACAGCTATGTTGCAGATAAGTAATATATTATGTAGCACAGCTATGCAAATACATGTATGATCCAACCATGCGAATTTCTAATATATTTGTTTCGCATTTCAAGAAACGACTCTCATTTCTCACAGTAAAGACAGGAGACTCGAGATACTCAGTGCAAGCTCCTTCAGAATTATTTCGTATCGTGGAAAAGGTAGTTCAAGTGAAGATTCATATCAGCCTTACTTATTTACAACTTGAGATTAGCAGCAAGGTAGATGTAACCCCATAAGCAAATACATGTGCATGTAGTAAATTGGATTGGGCTGATTTATTAGCACTTGACATCTCGACAAACGTGGCGTGGGTCGCCTCGTGCAGTGTCACCATAATCTATTAGCTTTCCAGCTTATGCCATTACAAATATGTCTGCTAAGTTAGTTTACGCACAGGTGTACATGTAAACATTAATCAACAAAAAGCTAGGTGCATATTATTGTAAATACTCGCTAAGCTTTAGAGTACCTGAAACTACATGTCAGTAAGAATGCTAACAAGTACCAATTCTTATCCCCTGCCGAAAGGTTGGAAATGTGGAATTGTAATCAATTTGCCAATCAATAGCCATTCATCGTTTAAAAATCAAAGAACAGCAAAAATTAATTAGTTTTACATTTTAGAGGCAGAAAGCTGAATGAAATGAAGATGCGATGCCGTTAGTTTCGAAACCTGATTTGTGTATTTACGTAGCTCTCGTAAGTATCGGCAATCATTTAACAGACGCAGTAGTTGTGGCGTGGAGTATTGAAGAGGCTATAAATCTCCTTTGACGCGTTTTATAAAAATATTAAACAAACAAAACACAGAACTGCTGCTGTATTGTATATTTTGTGTTCTGGTCTGACTTTGCGTGTCACGTCATGTCACGTCAGTTGTAGCTAGAGCATAGCTACCATTATATTGCATTAGTACACAAGTACTACTTGGGAAATTTCAGGTGCACCAAGAAAGTAAATAATAATGAACATAATTGTATATTTAAGTGTTACTGGATATGAGAGCCATGTACAACTAATTCTGCTCACTACTACCCTTTGCCAATATCTTTTAACATCTTAGCTGAGATGTCAGGTAACAACATAACGCCATGCCAGGTTACTACTGAAGACAACCTTCTAAAAGCGGTTGATGAGAGATTTGATTTATATGAAGAACTGCTACACAATCGGCAACCCATTAATTCTCCCCAGCAGTAACAAAAGAATCGACTAGCTCTACAGAAGAAGAAAAGTTTCCTCGGACTCTCTTTCTGTAATCCTAGTAAAAGTTTATCGCTTCAATTCCAGTTTCGCAGAGTAAGTCATTTCAGTCGCTTCTTTTGAACTCAACTTGCTTTTCTGTTACAGTCCATAACACAACATCCCAGTACACACTTTCTTCATTCTCAATCAACTACATTATAAACTCTCTGCCAAACTAATATATCTTCAAATCTCTACTTATATTTTATGATTTAACTTTAACCAAGTCTCTGTATCTCTCTAATCTCTATTGTAAATATGTAAAGGTAGTTAACCGTGTTGGCATACAACAGGTATTTCTAATAAATGTATTTATAATTTATACGATTTAGTAATATGCATAAAATTACATCACAGTTAGAGAAAACTCAAGGGTCACTCTTCCCAATGCATATACAGTATGCATATAGTCGTAAATGCTAAATGCTTAAGCCAAGCCGTCTATCAAGTTGCCAACTGCTACAAATTATCTTGTGGTATTTACCTGTCAATTGTTCCACACTTACTGATTGCGTTATAAGAAGAAACAAAAAATACTAGAATACAGCAGGACTAATCTTCGGTGGTTGTTCTGTTCCTCGCAATGATCTGCATTGTGAGAGTACTTAATGTATTGCTTGCGAGCAACAAGTCTTAATAAGACCTTCCCTTTTCATTCAGCTCTCTTTATTTCTATTTGTAATGCTAATTTCTCTATTGACGCTCCTCTCCTCCTTTCGTTTTATTGCTCTAATATAAATGTACAGGTTTTAGGTACTTAAGTACATTGCGTTCCTCAACAACCTTGTCCAACTCACAAACACTAATACACTTTACAATATCTCTATTCAATAGCTCTTTATTACCATACCATACCAATCAGCAACCAAATATACCGTATACACAGTTCATTCATCATGCAACTCAAACTGCAGGTTCACCCTTCTATTTAGTGTACAGATTCATTCATAAAATAAAAATGTAGAGCTGCATGAACCTTAGTAGAAGTTGAATGAATCCAAATTAGCTACCTACTTAATTACTTATGTATTTCTAATAATAAAAAAATTTAATTACTTAGTTTATTTTTTATTGCATTGATACAGATAAGAATTGGCTTAAAAATTCAGAAACGTTTTACGAGCATCGGATTAAGTTGTACTTGTACAAGGTATTACTTTGTAATAATACAGTGTTGGCCGCAAGTCACGCATCATGGGGAAATAACATTACCTGTGGCCACAAATAACGCATCATAGGGAATTAACATTACATGTGGCCACAAGTCACGCATCATAATGAAATAACATTGGTGTGTAGGAGAACCTTCGATTTCATTCAATAATCAGCTCCAATGCACCTTTATTTGAGCAGACTAAAATTTATTTTGTAAGTTCTTTTTATCGAGTAAGTGTATCATTTGCGCAATGAGGCTTTCGAAAGATGAAAGAGTGGTAGTGATAATGTTGGCTGGACGTCCAGGCTTATCCACCAGAGCCGTGGCAGTGGACTTCGCTCGGAGACATCCTGATAAGGCCATCCACCAATCAACAGTTGTTAGACTGATTAACAAATTTAAGAAGACAGGTTCGACAGCTGATGCCCCTCGACCTGGGGCTCCTAAGACTGCTACAAACCCAGAGACTTCAATTACCGTTCTTGCAAAATTTGTTTCAAGTCCAAGAAGAACGCCGAGAGAGGAGGCCAGAGATCTGAACATTTCAAGAACCAGTGTTCGTGGCATCCTGAAATTACATCATTTTAAACCATATAAAATGAAAATTCTCCAGGCTCTTAAACCAGAAGATCCGGCAAGGAGAATTGCATTTTGTCGGTGGGCGCAGTCAATTTTAGAAGAAGAAAACAATTCTTTTCAGTGATGAAACCAAATTTCATTTAAATGGAGTCGTGCATCGTCACAATTGTCGGTATTACTCCGATGAAAATCCCCACTGGATGGCAGGGCTACAGGAACAAGGGTCTCCTAGATTTATGGTGTGGGCTGGAATTCTGGACGACCTCATCATTGTTAAATTCTTTACGGGGACAGTAAATGGTCATCACATTGAACACCTTTAAGCCAGGTACCACTTCATCTTTCTAGCTAAAATCTTCAACTTGCAAACCTAATGTTATTTCATTATGATGCGTTACTTGTGGCCACATGTAATGTTAATTCCCTATGATGCGTTATTTGTGGCCACAGGTAATGTTATTTCCCCATGATGCGTGACTTGCGGCCAACACTGTACATTACTGCTGGACTCTTAGTCATAATAAAAAAGTAGTTCCGAGCTAATTTTATTTTATTATGGCCATAAATATGTTTGCAATATTTAATGGTATAAAAATGCGGAGTTTAAAACTAGCACACCAATAAAGTACAGGGGATGACGTAGTTCAGGTATATTTAATGTTCGTACATATAAAACAAATCATAAAATCATAAAATAAGAGTGATAAACTGACGATGCTGATTTGCACTGCGTTCGGCCTTAGGTTATGAACTAAATTCAACTAAATATATTACAGTGTACTACAGTAATTGCACAAGTAGTGCCTACTTAATGCATTGCTGTAGAAAATAACTATCTAGCAAGGCAGTTAAGTGCTTTGCATTGAATAGTGCACTATCCAATTGTTTTCGTTAAAATCTCCCTTGAAATAGTGGAAGTTGTTCACTTCGATACGGTTCAGCAAAAACTGAATAGGTTTTATGTGGGAAAAGGAAACCCCACAGGGCGATTAAGGGAAACTGAATGAAAAACAGAAATTAAATCATTCTGAGAGCGTTCATTGCTAGAATGTATGAAAAAGTGTTTGAACCTTTCGTTTCATCACTTCTACTTTGAGAATTACTACTCTTACTCAATTCTTAATTTATACTTTACCCATTTCTCAATCATAATACAATCACAAACGTAGGTTTTTGCAAATAAATTCTTATTGACAACCTGCCTAAAGGGTATTTGATTACTTTCTTTATGAAATGATTGCTTATTGTTACACGAATTATAATTATGGTTTGTTATATTTGTAACTGTACATAAAAAATGCGACATTAGCCTAACAGAAAATGAGCATGATAACAATAAGGCAGAAAGCCTGTCTACTAGGAGTATAGTACAGGGTAGAGTTGCTGTCATGCATATTAAATTGTTTTATACTTATGTGCATTGAGTATTGTGCGCAAGATGATTGTTGCTAGTTGAAAGTAAGTGACAATGAATGAAACAAGAGACTGCAATAAAAGAAAATGCATCTCTGTCTGTTGGTACATAAATACAGTAATAGAACCCCGTAGCTATTTAAAAGAAATTGATAGGATGGCTAATCTACTGTATTGTGTATTGCTATCCCCTCATTAAATGCCAATCCTTAATATACTACTAGGAATTGTGTATAGATTTCATTGCGTGCATGAACTCTGGTGTATCATTCACAAAACGAACAAGACATGACCAAATGAAACGAATCTATGGCAAGTAATGACACTAACTGACAGTGACAATTCAACAGAGTCGATTCATCAACTGCTGTTGTTTTTACAACACACATTCATTCATACAATTATAAATCTACTGTTCTTGTATAACGCATGTATTTATGTCTGTCTGTCTGCACTATAGACGGTTTTAGTATTCTATTACAACAAACCTGCCTCAAGTCTCATATACAATACACACTATATTATTATGCAGACAGAACCATGAATGGAATATCAGATTATGGAATGGCCATTATAGTGAATGGTAAATATAATCTGTAGGATGGCAACTATTTAGTAATACAATTTATAATACATACTGCACCTTGTATACATCATCAGAAAATACTACGTGTCACATTGAAAAATGATTTTCGTCTTTGTTAAATTGATCTACGTTCATCGCAGCGAACCTCTCACACTCCAAGGCAGGTCGCAGTCACAAATAATACGCACATACCAGAATCACAGACACACAATGCACCAACTACTAAATGAATGAATCAAAGAGGGGGAGTCAGACACTATTAACTATTCTAACAAACCAACAAACATTGTTGTCCATTACGTCTTCTCTCAGCTCTTCTGTGGCCATTGGCTAACGAACTTTTACATTTTGTAAATATTCCATCACTGATTTTACTGCAAATTATGAGAATTCCAAGTTATAATGTACTCTTGGAGGAATAACATTTTTATCGGTTTTTACTGTTTTTTTTGCTTTATCGATTCTTTTAAAGTTGCTTTTGTTGACACTGTTTGAATATAATAAAAATATGCGAAATTTAATTATTTTATTAACAATTAGGTGCCAATTCACACAGTTCTGTAAATGCATATAGCAAAAACAAATGAACTGACAATGTATTAACACTACTTCTTAAAATAAGTACTTGAACAACCTCCGACTTTGATATAGCGACTGATTGTGAGTGATGAGTCAGGTTGAGTTGTGGGAATTTTGGCTCCTTTGGTATTTGTCAGAGCAGACAGTAGACAGTGATAAGTTCTCACTGTCAAAAGATTTAAAAAATAGTAAAAATTGCAATTGTGTTCATCTCGAAGTCAAAACTGACATTGTTTTACAAAAGCTACCAAATGCATGAAAACAAGTAGTCACATTTTAAAAAAATGCACTGTTTATTACATTACAATACAACCTACGTACTACAAAACCTACGGTTGAGTAAACATTATATGTTTTAAGAATTGATCATTAGAGACTGCATATCAAGTAAGCTGGAGAGTAGTGGACTGGACTGGAGTGAGTATAGTATGTAAATAGAAACATAATAGCAGTGGAACATAAAACTCCGGTGAATAGATTTGAGTATGTACAAATGCAATAAGTTGTCTTGTCTTGTCTGTCTCACTATCAGTCATCTGTTGAAGTGCGATCCTCACTCTGACTAACTCGTCTCGAGTAAATTAGAAGAGAAGTCAGATCACAGTAGAAGAGTAGTACAGAAGAGAAGAAACGAAAGCAGAAGAGACTGCAATACTTGTAGTGCACTATTGCATGCATTAGACAGGGAGGGGATCCTAAGTAGAGTTTATATGGTTTAGTTACCTAACTAACTGTCGTCTGAGCGTTGAGCGACATCGAGTGCTTTATCTAACAAAGAAAAGTATTATATTAGAGAGACAGTATCAACAGTAGGAGAGAATGTGTATTGAAATGAAGTGTGTGTAATAATGTAAAGGCGAGGCAGGGCAGGATTGCATTTGATTCCTTTCGTTGGCTATTGAACATCTTTGCTTCTGCTTCGTCTTTTCCACTATTAGTGTTTGCTCAATAGACTGCTGTACTGACATTGTGTAATGGAGGCAAGTTTAAGTAACAGTGAATTATAGATATACCAATAAGAGGTGTATTCTATTGTATTTGCTTTGTTATTGGAAATGGAAAGGACGAGGAGACAGGACAGGACACTGTAAGGCTGATCTTCACATAAGCTGAAGGGAAGAGTGCGTGAAATGAACGAACACAAATAAAAAAGACGAAATGATGAGATTGTACATCTCATCACATCACCCATTGACACTTCAAGTCAAATAAAGGAAAATTAATGACCAAGTGACAATCAGACAACACTTTCTTTCACTATACTTATATTTATATGGCATTCACCACTCACCCCGCACTAAACTCAGTCGCCATCCCCATACTCGATATCCAAACATTAGTTAGTATAGCCATACTTTGCTTGTGCTCTTTATTGTGATACGTGTCTGTTTACTCATTTTTACATTGTTTTATGTAGCGCTAGATTGCATTTAGGTGGATTGTTAGTACATTCGCTTACGCTGTGTTGCAGGAAAGTAGCAGTCTCGTTTTCTACAACCTCAACTATCATTTTTTCATGCGTAGGTAAGAGTTACGACGTACTACACAACACAGTAACAAGAACACACAGAAAAATTATCCGTGAGAATAAAAAATGTATGTAAATAAATGTCTTAACTAGTTTGTAGCGTATGCTAATATATACGTATAGTACGATATACTGTAAAAGAATCGAAAAACTATTGAAAAGGCCTACTATACACTTAGTTCAATCAAATTCATTAGCAATATTTATATTAACGGGGATTCTGCACGTACATCCCTTTTAAGTATTACTGTAGTAGGGAACAGAAACACATAGAACATTAAAAAGACATAAACCTGTATTGCCCTTGTGTTATTCTAATTTGTACACCTATAATAATGATTTAGCACACCTGCGTTGCGTGTGCTCTGTACTCCAAGGGGTCGTTTTATTTTTCTCCTCGCAACTTGTGCATGGGGTGTTGTTTTAATGCTTTGTTTGTTTTTTTAATTTGAAACAATGTGATAAAGACAAATGTTGGAATTATAAAAGTAAATAATGAAAGCGAGTCCTGCAAAAAGAAGTATTCTATTGGCTCATGCAATTTGAATATTAGAAGACGCAGAATATTCTGCATGTAAAAGTAAGTGGATATTCAAGATGGGCACAAGAGTGAAAGATTCCCGAGTATTTAGGTAGTTTGGAAGAAACTCCGATTCGGATCAAGTCAAGCAGCAGCTCTTTGGTTTGGTCCACGGAAGAACTTGAGAGGGATTCCTTTTCCGGTTAGCCGCTAGGTCACACTCACATCACATCGCTGCGATTCAGGATAAGATCAATGTTCACAGAACTTCCCAGACCTATCCCGCTGCCACTCCACTTTCCAACTCCCATCCCCCTTTCCACACTGTCAGACCCTGTTTATGACTCTTCCTCTCCATTTCTCTGTCTCTTCACTCACTTCCTAAATATCTTTCCTAATTGTTTTGCATAAGAACAATAATTGTCTGCTCGCCTCATTTAATTTATTGGTAACAGGAAATCAGATAAGAAACGCCGTAAAATAAGAATTCCTGTATATATTAATATGGTTAAATGGTTATTAATAGTTTAAGTAGATTCTTGTACACCAACAATGCTGAAAACTTTTGCGGAAATCTATGCAATGGTTATTTTTAGATTTGAAATCCATGAATGAATGACTTTGGTGGATACAATTGCGAAGGTTGAGTAGTTTATAGTTGGTCTTGTCGTGCGTTTCGATGGTTCGACAGTGTGTGACTAACAATCAGATACATAAAACTTGGAACACATTGCCATTGGTGGGTGCAACAAGTTTTGTTCCTGATTTTCTTGGGTAGAATCCGAATTCCGACGTTTTACGTTTATTAGTAAGCAACGCAGACCTGTACACGTGCAAATGGCAAGGGCATGACATGACACACATACGCAGCACAAATATAACGTTCGTGGCTCCTTTCATTTCCTCTCACTTTACAAGTTACGCAACTCATCTTACCTTTCTCTACTTACTCATGGCAAACACTTCATGTGCAGGGACTAGCCTTTAAACCTATTTATAGTAAGAACGCACTCCACATTCCTCCATTGTACTAACATCCACTACAAATCACAAAGCTATATCATACACACTATACACGCTACTTATTTATATTACCCAATACTTACGTGGGACAACTCAGAATACTAACTTCCTTTCCACCGGACCCGATCCTCCTCCGTGATTCCATCACATGTGCACAACTCATTCTAAACGAAAACAACCGTCTCTAAAGACTCCAAAGTGTGTACATATTTCTACCCCGATGCTCCACGTACTCAAATCGCTCACGATCAGAGCACTCCTATCCCACTCTACAATAATACACCCGTGCACCGTAGGATATGGCACGTATCATCGTATTCTCGCATCTTACACTACAACAAACTAAAATTATCAAAACCAACAACAGTGATCACAATACTAAAGAATTTACCCGTTTTCTAGAAATGCAACATTTACCAAACTTTTATGCTTACAGAGAAATGCATACACTTTTGAAAGCATGTAGATATTATTCGCAATTCTAATTCACTACCTACTAGGTATACCGATTCAGGTTATAAATAGAATCATTTTATACTGGGAAGAAAATACCTAATAGTTATAGTACATAATATTCAGTAACTATAATTTAGTTTCTCATACGGTACTTTAGCTTTGTAATTAAATTAGAATTTTTCTTAGATTTGTGTAAATAAATCAAAGTAGTAGGATTAGTTGGATGATCCCACGTCTGCATTGGTTATTAATAACAGTAAGGAGAAGTAGGAAATTGCTCGAACTGTTTCATTTGATTACTATCTGAAAAATGGAGTTGTATGGTGAGTGCATATTCTAGTTATTTTGGATCTAATTGAAGTTCCCTTGCTATTGGTATCCTTCAATTACTAATAAAAATTAGTGTACATGAGAATACTGAGAGTTAAGTGATGTGACGTTAGCTGAGCTACGAGCACTTTAACATTGGACAGACGTTTATAAAAAAGTTTAAAATTGATTGCAGTGGAACAATTGTGGTTGGCTGCCTCTTTTAATCGTTACGCTTGTGTTGCAACAAATAGCCAAAGAACAAAGTTGCAGACAAGCCAGTCATATTTCTGAGAAATTCGTGGTGGTTGAAGGTAGGGTTAGATGATATTGAGAAGAAAGGAGACGACACGCATAAGAGAGTATCTATTGCAAAATGAACTACCTGTGAAGTGCTTTTAGAGAGGAGGGAGGATGTATGTACGCATTTATAAAAGTATCAAGGAAGTATGCTTGGTGGCGAGATCTAAGATAAACCTCTAACTTGTTAGTAATCTAATGGACTATGATGGACTACTGGAACGGAATACGCTGACAAGGAATCCTTCACTTCACTCCACTTCTACTCACCTGACACATTCTAGGCCTAGGCCCAGTTCCCATAAATAATTATGCAATAATTTATAACATACTACGTTTATAAACATTTGCAGCCACACAGGAATTACATATTTGAAAATATAAATATTAGATACCTAGGGCAACAATTGACTTATAATTTATAACATATAACTTATCACATTTAAGTTATAAGTTTTAAAATTTACATGGGAGTTAGGGCAACTTTGACTAAACGTATAGCGTAAGTAGTACAAGATATATGTTTCAAAATTCCCGTTACCATGGAAAATCTTCTTTCATCTAACAGAAACTTATAACTTATGACGTAACTTATAATTTTAAGTATATGTAACCAACGAGACAATTTTTGACATATAACTTATAATTTTAAGTTATAAGTGATAAGTTATATTTATATGTGATATGTCAAACTTGCACTAACTCTCTATTATTCTTAAGTATTCTATAGATTGTGTTATGGAAATGTTCTTATTAAACTTAAAAGTGTGCCTACTGCTGTTAAATACGTAAAACCATGTTCCAGTGCATTAGAAGAATGAAGGCACTTATACTTAACTGATATTTAGTTAGGATAGCAAGGTGTATTTAGAATTGAAATATGTAAAGAGATAGAATAGGTGTGTTTGTAGTTTGTACTAATGGAAGTAAGATTGTGCTGTGAAAAAAATAAAATCTATAAGATATAAAATATTAGAATGACTTATGTACCTAAGGTGGTTTTGGTATCGTGAGAGGGATTTTGGGGTGGGCCAAGCCTCATTAATCTTTAGAAAATCGTGGCCTGAAGCCCCAAGGAGGATTTCATATCCCCATACTGTTCATCGTTCACTTTATCTTTGCACAGCACAGGCACATCATCTCATAACACCATAATACAGAAAAGAGTCTTGATTTATAATTTGAGCTTGAGCAAGAAACAAAACCACCCTTAGAGTTTTGAATCACATTACATAATCCAATAATGTATACTCTATTGCATCGCAATACTAATATTCCACAGTGCATATACATATACACTATTACAAATACTGTTGAGATGAGTTTACTTATTGCTGGTTTGTTTCTACAGCTTGCCTATTTGTTTCTCCTTGACTCTTTTATCCCCACAGCTCATTATATTATTCAAATCATTTCCTAACACATCACATACGTAAATGAAATGAAAAGAAGGCGAGAAGAGAAGCTCAGAGCTGATGAGGTAAGGAATAAAAGGATTAGCCGTACCTACAGAATACTTAGATTACTCAGTAGGCATATGCAAGTTACCTACCAAAGTAAGCAATTCCTTCTCGCCTTTATTCTTCCTCCTCCTACTTGATCTTCCTGACAAAATACAATTTACTATTCAACATTACCAACACTGTATATCATATCCCCTGCTTCTCAGTGTCAATTTTAATCTATAACTGCGTGTAGGTAGTGTACCGTACTCCTCAGGATCCTTATAATGAAATCCGAGTGAGTGTTTTCCTACATATTCCTATATGGGATATTTATATCTAATAGATCTTTGTGTACCTATACAAGGTATGCAGTACATATGAAACAACTCTAAACAACAAGATTCCTTATCAAGATTTTCGAGTGTAGCTTATTTGTTATACATTAGTGCATGAATATGAAATACGGTATACCCTCCGTCACCTCGTTACTATGCAAATTAGTATGAATGAGTTAAGTGAGAGAATCCGTTGAAAGGATGTGAGTCCCTAATCACAAGTCCTTACTTTGTCGGCATCGTTGACAGCGGTTGACAATCTTATTTTCTTCACGCCTTACTCAATTAGATGTGACAATCCAATACAATATGGAAATGACAAAATATTTAGTAATTTGAGGTCGAGAAAACTAACACGTCTAATATTCATATAAAGGTGTACCATATGGAATGCTTTTAGAAAACCTGTAGATCATTACTGTGTAACTAGCATGTTTGCTAATTTCTGCCTACTAAGAGACAGGGTTGATTTTTGATGAAAACAATAAGAATCTTTTACGTTAGGACTATTAGGATCAATGGATTAGATCGTGAGACAGAATTGCACAAGAAAGATAAATAAGGTACGAAATTGTAAGTTTATTTTTGTGTATGTTATTACTATATGGAGACAAGAGTGTTGTATGTATAGACGGGGAAAGAAATATGTGGGTTTGTGTTTTGGCCATTTATAAAAATATAGCTGGATTTGTTGGAGGAAATTCGGATCAACAAAATGCGGTAAAGGATCAGTACAAATAATATTGCGCATCGGGGAATAGCCCATAAGTTCTCATATGTGTCAATTTTGACGCAATAAATTTTTGATTCGTTGGCCATAATTTAGTATGAGATCGAAGCATAATATGAAGCTTAAATATAGGCTGACTGTACGGACTTTTGGATGGATTTAGTTGGAAATGTAACAAGGAGGAATAATAAACGAGTACATAAGAGGACAGAGTGTGGCCGACAAGGGATGATCGTGAGCCAATTGAGATGCAGAGACAAGTGAGAGCACGAAGAGCACAGAAGGAACATAAAGAAGTATGTATTGGATTGGATCCATTACTCTTTCATGAATATGGCTTACGTCAGTGTACATATACAAAGTAGGAGAGGCGAGAGACAAATCCCATGAAAGTAACAAATGACCAGCGGACGACTCTTTTTTTACAAAATGGGATTTTCTAACTTTTCCTTGAAACTCAAGTAGGAACTGGGGAACGGAGGAGCGTTAAAGTTAAATGAACTGCTGTAACACTCAAAAATGCAATTTGCACTAAAGATAAGCTGCCTAGTGATGTTCATTAGGTGCATTGTGGGAATTCCACTGAAAAAACAGTCATCACCGCCAAATAACAAACTACGAGTATTAATCCACTCTTCCCATGAAAAATTTCTATTTTCCAAAGTCAAATCAGAGCAGACTGATAAATTCGGGTCGCAACACACAATTCGACTTCAGAGTTCAGACTAGCCTCCGGTGTGATTCAACCGAGCAGCTTTTTCGGTTTACTTTACTCACAAAGGCAATGGTTCACTTCCAAGTGACTAGGGCAAAACCAACTTGGGGGAGAATCCGATATACTTATTCCAGAAATCCTTTTCCCCAAATCTTCCAGTGTATACTGCCATGTCACATATGAATACTACTTCTATGTACATTGTATACGTGAGCTTTTCAGTTTCTACTAACGCCGACCCGACAGGCCCAACAAATGGTTAGTCTTAGCATCACATGTAAAGAAAAGAGAAATGGCAATCTGAATATTTCATTCATATCTCTAAATGACATAAGATTTTCCCAAATTTCCATATATATGAGACAATATGATTATATGAACAGCTCTATATCGCTTACACCATATAATGCATTAGTACACTTATCCACTATTTCATTCCATCCTATACACCCTAGTTTATGTAGATAGACAAACATATCATGTACTTATTCCTTTCCTCCAATCCACTTTCCAGCTTTCAGTTAAACACACTCTCTTCTCTACCCTTTATACATTCATGCACCTACATTTCTGATTTATGGATGGAGACACATTGCAGTACTTACATTTCGTACGATTTCCCTATCAAATATGTTTTCTAATATTATTCCTATTATTTCTTATTTCTAAGTAAGCAAGTAGGTAGTACATGCATACTGGTTCATGATATTTATATATTTATAATGCAATCTTAATAACAATACAATATTAACTGTCTATTACAGTTACAGTAGAATTTTTCGCAAGCAATGTTTGTCAATTAAATTATTATTAAAAAACCTCTGAAGGTTTTTTAAATGGAGGTCTTTTCATCAGTAGTGTAATAAACAGGTAGTAAAATTCCACATTGAGCTGATTACTTGGGAAATATAGTGTAATCAGTTAATTTGATACTAAATATTTCAGATTCTCGTAAGTAGTATACTTATATAGGAAGTTAGGGTTGGTTAGTCAAAATATTGTGTAAGCTAAGACAGAATTACGTGTAATGAGGAGACATATTCGCGTTTGGGTAAAATGGAATGAATATCTACTAGGTTTGAAATGGAGAGATGTATCGGATGAATGTGTTGTATAGTTTGTGGAATTTGTAAGTGAGAAGGCAGAGTGGCTGAGTGCACAGATATAACTCAGGGCCGAAAGTGACAGAGACAAGGGAATGCACAATTGCGTGAAAGTCACACAACAAGTCTTTTCAATTACTGGGAAAATATGATGAAAGGTGGCAATAAATTGTGATCAAGCACGAGATGGTTTCTGTACATTAGAAGTGACTGAGGACTGGACTCCAGTCCACAAACACACAATACACACGTCTTAACACATAACTTTTTAGATTCTAATGCAGTTCAGTGTACTGAGAGGTACTTTACCGACACCGACACTCAGTCTGTGTACTACTGTACTTTCCTCCGCCAATAAAGAACCCTATTATCAACGACGACAGAAGGATGCACAATATATTCCCAATGAGTATATTTATTGTGGATATAAGAGATATAGTGGTGTGCAGACATAAAAAGTGGACGGGAACGTGAGTGAAGGAAGCTAATCCGAAATCCTTAGGTAAGTAGGTAACTAACATTTCAACCCTTCTCGTTGATCGGTAACTTCAAAGGCTAAGCGTGTGAGTGAGTAAGCAACCATAATCTTCCTCAGAAAATACGAAATGAATTAAAAGGGAGATAGGGGAAGATTGTTGCATGCATTAGGCCGAGCTTCGTATCTTTACTAATGCGCTTTAGATTGGAACCTGTCTTCTTCTGTGTCCTCAGCTTCTTACCTATCACCAGCTCTAAACTACTAAATGAAAAGATTTCTCTTTTTAGGGTGATAGCAGATATTTCGCCTTCATAAAAGTAAAATACCGTGTAGTCATAATGTACTTGCATGTTTTCCTATTCTACACCAGAGCTATAAGGATACCTGGATATACAGTACAAGGAAAAGAATTCCAGAGGTTAATGTTAATCGTTAACACATTGCATTACCTAACTTACGAGTAGTTAAACTTCCATTTATACGGACTCGGGTAGATGGAACATTTAGGGTTTAATTACACCGACGGTGAGGGAAAGTGCGGTCATTATCAACCAAATGGGAAGAAACGCCTTTTCCCTTCCGCCCATAAAGTTGCAATTGCATTTTCTGTATTTATTTATACTGCAGAAAAAGCACATCATAGAGCACGTAAAATCTAAGTCGATTGCACTCTCCTCCAGTACCTTTTACAAGGTAACCAACTTTTACGCACTTTTCTATACCCTTGTTTACCAATACTCATGTCCTGTATTAAGGAATAGTACACAGTGGGAAGTGTAGGAAGAAAAATAAAATAAGAGATTTGGTAATTTCAAGTAAAACTAATCAGACTGGGCGAACTGAAGAAGAGTGCACTCAAAACAGACATAAATGACACGGTAATGTGGAGAGAGGAGTGAAGTTGGATTAGATGGACTTTTAGTTCAGTTGACTGACTTGTCTCAATCTCAATTAAGTAGTTAGTTTTCCTTGGCGTGGTTTTGGTTTCTGAGGATGAGGCAGACAATGAGAAGAGTTAAGTCCCTGGGATGGAAATTAGAGTGAGTAACATTCGAGAGTGTTATTAGGTATTAGATGAGCCGTGATCATCCCTATTCTTAGTTTAGGCCAATAATCCTGATTATTTTGTTACACACTTTTATGAGCTCTCTCATGAATAATCTAAAAGTGCCAGTAAGTAGTATCATGTTTTATTATCCTAAATATGCACTAGCAAAGTTTTCTTCCTTTTATCCTAATTTCCCTTCTTCAAATAGATCGTGGACTATGTTGGAGCGAGGAGCTTTATGACTCTGCCTACTCTGTAGAGGCACCACAAATTCTATTTGGGTTTCCACATTTTACATATAATCGTATAACTGACTGAGCAAAGTGTGCATCTCACGCTTCATAAAAAGTTATTCTCCACCAATTGCTACAAAAGACTCGGAACACTAACACAAATTATTCTTGTAATATTTTTCTTTGTGCTCCCTTGTGTCAAATTCTCTCATAGCAGATACATAAATACTTCTGCGTTCCAGCTACCTCCATTACAATCCTCCGCAACCTTCTAACTCACATTAACCAACTAAACTACCATTACTTATTACACAGCACTAAAGATCATCCCGACCTGTAGGTCTGCTCTCACAAAAACTCCCCAAGTACACCAGGAGAAAATAATCATTAGTAAATTCGCTAATAAAAGTAACTATTCCTTTACATATCAATATATTTACAGAGGGTTATACAAATTATCCTGTGATTGTGATGGAGTAATCCTATAAATAAATACCCAAACACATACAGCACAACACAATCTGAAAAATACATGTTCTTTCCATATTTAATCTGAATACACCTCTATTTACGTACAACTTGTCCGGTAAGGTTCTATAAATCAAAAGGATAAACAAGAAATAAGAGAAATCATTTACTACAATGTGAAATGAATTGATGAGAAGTTTTATACATAAAGTGACATGATCTAACCTTAACTTGCATTACGTGTAATATTTAAGGTAGAAGTTTATCTTGGAAACAAAAAACAGATGAATGCATAAGACATAAGTCATAAAAATGCATTTGCTCAGCATTAACACATACGATGATCTAACGAGATATGCATGATCTGCTGTACTATGCATATAGTAGACGTATATAGTAGACAGGTGTAAATACGAAGGTAGGACTATCTCCCTGTTTAGAATAACAGGTATTAAGTGCATTTGTATATTTACGTAATAGTAATGGTAATAGGAGTGTGGTAGTGAGTGCAGGAAGGGCCGAGTGTGAGTGATCGTGAGTGAAAATGTTTGAAATCGCAGCAGCCATGCTTCATACTTCACAGCTTAGCCAGCAACTAACGTATGCAAGAAAAATGACATAATTTATTGTCAGTTGGCTTCTCCTTGTCTGCTGGAGATTCGGACCTGGAGAGAGAAGAGAGATTGCACCCCACCGTGACACCCATGTACACCTAAGCCCTTACATCCATTTATTTTATTCAACCCGATTCATCCCTATGATCTCACTCACTTCAAAACAAAACACCACAACTGAACCAACTCCACCATCTCATCCCCTATTCTCCCATTTCTTCCCATTTCTTTTCCCTGCCCCTATCCATCCTTCTCACTTTCATCATCGCCACTACTCCAATTTAATAAGTGTTTGCAATTTTATACAAAATGCAATATTTTATGAATTTACATGTAATACAACTTTAAAATACCTATACTCATCCTTCACCTGGTAACAAAAATAATATATTTTAAACTACTTACTTATAAAAAGTATGTTGAAACCAAAGATACACAAAAAGTGTAATATTGGACAAAAAAATTGAAGGAAAAGTAAACCAGAGTTTGTTCGTATTACTGCATAAAAGTAATAATAATGTAGTAATGCAATAAAAAAGGTCATAATATTACCTTATGGCATAATTATTCCACCTATTTAGCTAAGTGTGCACACGCTGTTTACATAAGAGTAATAAAACTGAAATGATAGCAATAATCATAAAATAAATCCAAATTTAGACAATGCTAAGTACTAACAGCAAAGAACACTGTAGAGTAGTATAGTAATGTTGGAGTTGAAATAGACAATAAAATTAGACAGTGACATGAAGTGCACTTATAAAAGTAATGTACACAGTAAAATATTTAATGTAGTTATGATAATTATCCTATTTGGCAGAATAGGAAAGTAAGTACATTATATTTGAGAGCCGGTAAATAGCTTCTAACCTTAGAGAAGATGTAAAGTACCCACAAATGAGGAGTTGATGTAAAAATTGGAATAGAGTGTGGTGGACCCACCTTGACTAAATACTAATGGGTAAATAATTAATTCTAAATTACACGCCTTGTCAAAATATTTTCATAGCTTATTCGACTCATCGTCAATGCAAATTTTGCCATTCATTATTTTGGTTGGATTGCCCAGAAGAGTGTTACCTTATGGTTGTCTATAGCTATGGTATCAATACTGGGTTGTTCGAGCCAAAGCCCATTATGCAGATGGGTTTTTATTTCTACATATTATTTTACTATATCTCGTAGCACGCTGGGCTTGAGCTGAGGGAAGATGAGTTAACCTTTCTGCAATTCTATACTGAGGGCTTGTTTGTGGAAAATTATTGCAAATTCGTGTGACAGTTATGTTATGTGCATAGTGAGAGATGAGAAAAAATATTCGTCTTTTTCTTGGATTTTGGGTACATGTGTATACACATGTAGTGTGACTGTAGTTACATATTGCTACACTGAAGACAAATCTCTTTGTAGTGATGTGATGTAATGTTTGCGATGTGATGGGAATGGACTCTTCTCCACTGAATTATGACGAGAGTCACAATACAATCACATCACATGTCTACCTAATGTAATAGATATCAAAAGCTTTTCCGCTGGACAGCTGCTGCTCAATTCACATGTCAGTGGCTATTTCTTTGTTATTTACATACTCCACATCACAAATTACTCTGTGTACCTACACACTCTTCAAATAATACAAAATCCAAGTTCTAACTAGTATTCCTTGGTTATACTACCAGTAAACGATCCTTGTATTTTGTATTGTAGGATTCATTACCGTTCCTCTGTAGTCTGCTGGTCCTCACAAAAAATACCCGTCTGAGTATACAAAGGAAGAAATAGTCAAGTGAAGGAGGTATTTCTTTTTAAATTATATTGTGAATGTAATTTCCATTGTGGTACTTACAGGTGTAAGTGGTATGTGTACTAAAGAACGTTTACAGATATTTACAAATATTTAACATGGATTATGCTCTGAATCAAATTGCTCCTTCCAATAATCAGTCATCCATACAATTTAACTTGGAATATGCATCATACAAGCAAATCCTTCCGTACGGTTACTACAGCCATAGATATAGCAAAATTAGGTGGGATGAAAAAACCAGAAGACAAAACCGATTTAAGTGGAAGCCCTCATTTCCATGTAGATAATATTACTATCATTATCCTTTCAGTATTTTCCACAATACAAAATGACATAGTGCCGATTGCCTTAAGCATTTCCCTACGTTAGTCACAGATCATTTTCTATCATTCCTACTTACCTATGTAACTAATTTATACTTTAGGTACACAGAGGCTGTAACGAGGTAATGGAAGAATAAGAATTCTTTATGCTTATAACCCTATTTCTTGTAAATATCTACGTGCCCATTATTTTAGACTGCTGTAAATGAATACGTGTGAATGTACACATGTAATATTGTCTGCCCATTCCATTTATTATTACTACAATATTGCAACTAAAGGTCTCTCGGTTGTGTATGTATGTGTAATGAATTTATGTATTGATAAGTACACACATGAATGAGATAGCTTGTAAAGTACCATAATAAAATTAAAAGTAAAGTATATGCTGGCATAATACTATCCATCTGTTAAACTAACATGTGGAGTAGCTACAGAGATATTTTCATATTTAATAGGTATTGTTGGCCTAGACAGATTGGTGGAGGTACCCACATTATTGTAAAATAGGGCCATTATGTAGATTGGAAGCGGAAAGTGAAACATAGTAACAATAAACGTAACGCAGTATACATAAGGTAATTTCGCTGTGATGCTAATCATAAGGAAAATGTTGATCTTTCCTTTCCCCGTCATAAAATGCAATTTGAACAAATTCCCTCGGTGCAATTTACCATAATGTGTATCTCTGCCCTTATAAGTACCTAACCTCCAATTCAAAGTTCCTCATCCTAACATGAAAAGTATCTATTGTAGTATTACTGCATTATGTAAAGTAATGGCTAAAATACATGAATAACTTCACTAAAATCCTCTTAAGTTGCATTTCATACAAGACTCAATATTATTCCAACTGTATTCAACTGAGCATTACTCTTTCAACCGTCTGACGTCTGACTTCCAAAGTCACAACCTATTCTATAACGAGTAGCTCTTCGAGAGGGTTGAGCGCTAAAGCAATAGAAATCATTTTGGCATTACACAGATAATGTATTCTACTCCCTCGAAGCACAGAAACCTTAAGTGAGTTAAAGGAAATAAAATCCCTTGGTGACATTGACAATGAGACAATATTGTCGATGGGATTAGCTCCAATTTTCAGTTTAACTCAATTTTCATAAAATTTCGTTGTATAATTTTAAATGCCTACTACAAGTCTTCAAAGTTGCTGTAGTCTTGGCTACACGCTTTAAACTTAGAGTTTAAAGCGTGTAGGTAATAGTCCAGGAGGGGTATTCTCACTTGGCTAGCAAGGTACCCTAGCACGCAAAACCAAGGTTGCTAGGACACTTACGAGTGTTTCTATTCTCATTCTTTACGCAAATATAATTTTGCTAGCTATAGCAAAATGGGGGAAAGTCTATTCAGCGCTGCTAGCGCAACCGTATTCTCAGTTTCAAAATTTGCAAACTCATAGCTAAAATCTCTCGCAAACTTATCAGAGATATTAGGCGACCGCAACTTTGCTATGATCTACTTTGTTACTCTTCTCTTCTTCGCATTTGCTTCGATATTCCTGCCAATTACCAAGAATATCTTCCGTATAGTGTAGCGTCAGTGTCCGTGTTTTGTAGTAGTCGATTACATGTAATGCACCTCACCTAATGCAACTCAATCAGTTGTTCTTCCTTCTTGTCTTTTCTACTGTAAAAGGAGGGTTCTCTCACAGATTTTTACTCACCCTGTTGTATCGTATATATTTAATGTAAAATACCGGGTAGAATTTTGCTCATATTGTGACTTTTGTGACGTGACAATTAACTGTTTTAAAGTTTTTCGTTATGTACACTTGTCCACTTTCATGATTTATTTGCATATGTGCGTGGTATGTATGTTAGAGTGTAGTAATTAATGTTTTGTGAACGAATGACTTCTTATTAGGTTACTACATTGTCAACGTCAACTGTCCATTAACAATGAGTACGTAAACTGACAAAATTACACTACACGCATGCGAATAAAAAGAAAAATAACAGAACACTGATGAGAGTAGGATAAGGAATCAAGTTGAATCGATTTTAGTCATGATTAAATACTGCCGTGCTCACTTATATTGAAGTCTTGACCTCTTCCTAACGAGACTTGTCTTCTTCCGTATTCAAAAACATTATGTTCTTAACGTATTGCTTATTTCTTAAATGCATTTAATTTCTGAGTAACTAGATGTAATATTATTAGACTGTTGTCTTAAACTAAGCTGACATAGATTTATTAAGTTCCCTTACTTAAAAATGCTTTTTTGGTTAATCTTTAGTTAATGTTACGCTATATAGGTATTATGTTCGACAATCTGCCAGTAAATTATGAGCATTATATTCAATGCATTGGTATAGGTGTTATTCTAAGTATTCAACTTGTTTTGACTATGTAGAATTGTAAAATAGCAATAATATTGTAACCGTAAATGTACTAGACAAACATTTGAATTTGCAGTCTCTTAAATCTATGAAATTATTAGTTACTCTATTAGCGATGAACACCTACGAATTTGTTCTATCTAAGGAATCCTAATTACATATGATAACTGAAATGTACTTTTGCTTGAAGTGTCTTCTTTTAAAACTATCTAAACTTGTTCTGCTAAATAACATTTTTTTATTTCGAGATTTTAAAACGGAGAAAATTATGGGAATAATGTACAATGGATTTATTCCATGACTTGAATTTTATGAATTTGTAAACTTGCTAGGGTGATTTTCCTTTGGAAAATTACCATGACGCTGCTATAAAAAGTGAGAATGTAGGTTTGCCTAAGTCTAGCAAGGGACTCGTAAGTTGACCTAGCAACTCATATTTGCGAGTCGACTTGCTAGCCAAGTGAGAATACCCCTCCAGCAACTTTGACAAGTCTTCTATATACAGCTAAGCCTTTACTACAATACTGTAGATGTATCGGTACTGTCAAATTGAAATAAGTTATAGGTATAGTTAATTGTTTGCTGTAGGTATGATATAAGACATAGACGCATTAAAGTGGAATAGAAGCTTTATCGCAGACGAAAGCCAGACAAAAATCTTGTATCAAATTACAGGAGAAAACCCGTAGAAACTTAAAATGATAGAGCCCAGCTAATAGTGAGCAACATTGAGGATACACACAGACATAGCGGACATAATGGCTGTTCAATTAGTTTTTTGTTGAATATTTTGATTAAACTCGAATTATTATCAGAACTTGTAGGTAGTTACATCGCATATTAGTTTCTGGGCTTAGAACTCTTGTGATGAGGTATGTAGTCAGTGCCTACCGTAATACAAATATTACGTAGGCACTACATACATATTTAAGTAAGAAAAATGAGTCAGTACTAGTAAGTACATAATCCCTTCGTAGTTCATGCAATGTTTCGAATATACAATATAGTGAGTGTACTGCCCTCATGTGTAGTATTATTATCGATGGAAAATTACAAGTGAAGACAACAATACAATATCGATAGTAATAGAAGTTGAGCCATGAAAATGGAAATGATTACAATTTACAGGAATCAAAAGGAGAAGGGAAACATTATGTCCGTACTCTATGCACAGCCAGTTCTATGACTTGACTTATCTAATACGATGATGATGGCGAGGAGCAGATTAACGTCCCAATAGTATAATAGCTCCTATATGACAACATGACACGGTTAAACTTTATGTGTAGTGTAAATATACGCTATACTCCTTGAATACAAAAATGTACTTGTAGATACACATAATATGTGAACAGTAGTGTTATTCAGTGTTTGGTTGAAAAGTAAAGAAAGGTAGACTATTAGAGAAGAGTGGAGGTTCTATTAAAACGCAAGTCTTAGAGGGAAGGAGGGCAAGCGAGTTCGTTTTCGCTGTTGAACCAAAGCGAGGTAATTTGGAAGCCAATGCAATTTGGGAGCGATCAAGAAATAATAGAGACTGATGAGTGGTTATATAGAGAAAAGGCGATTCACAAGGATTATGTGCAAAGAAGGGGACTCTTCCACAACTACTACTACATAGGTATCCCAAAGTACAGTCAGTAGTAAAACGTATGTCTCTAACGGAAAACTTGACTCCTACTTTATAGCACTGAGGAAGGTAGTCTCATCTTTTTATGCCAACCAGTATTACATACTTTACTATTACGAGACTCCTGTTGTGTAACTTGATTCCAGTTCACAATCAGTATCAGTGCGTAGAGCCTCCTGCTACAAAACACTCTTTGTCTCTCTCCCAGCTCATTTCTGTAATAATCGGGAGAAAGGCAAATTGTCCACGGTGATTTGACTGAAAAACTGACTGAACACAATCAGAACCCTTTTGCCACAGGGGAGTCAATTATTCTGCCTTTTATTTGTTTTACTACTTCAATGTAACCAATGTAGTCTACTCTCTGTCCAAAATCATTCCTTCCTTTGTCTTGTCAAACCAAGAAGCAAAAATAATATGCTTAAAGTCCTGTTTACACAGTCTTTCCTGCTCCAAGTACAACTTCTGCTCTCCAGATCAACAAACAAGACATTCTTCTTTCAATGCAGTAGATAACTAATAATATGTAATCACTGTCCTTGTTTCTTTACCTTTTATTGCGAATATCCAGGGTACATCTAATTTGCAGGCGCCGTGGCAAAAGTAATTTTACTAATTTCTAATCGTTTCTCTCCGTCTATTGTTCAACACTAAAGTCTACATGAATTTTATTACATATTGCATTATTCTAGTTTACTTATAGTATTGTAGGTATTCTAGTCACTTGTAATCTCACCGAGAAATAGAAGCAAAAAATTTTTTAAAAGTAACTTAAACATACTTAGCTACCTTGGGTAATCTTGTAGGTATGTAGGTTTCTATAAACTCTATTCTTTCGTTAGGTACATTGTCCTCTTCCCGATTTCTATAAGGGATTACTTTATTTACAAAAGGATTTCACGCGACCCATACCACACCATACCGTCTTTTTTCATTCTATTTACTCATACTATTTTCTCGTGTGTTCTGTGATTATCTGATGTGCTGCTATTATTTCTCTTGCAGTGAGATTGAGATTCATTGCTGAGCGAGGGAGCTTAGTTCCAAGGTTTTCTTCTCACAATTGTAAATTACACCGTATATATGTACATAATATTGATTCGAGAAAATTCAAAGACGAATGAGAACTACTTACGAGTGCCCTAGTAAGTTGACTGCATTGGTAAAGTAAGAGAAAGATTGTGTTTCATTCATTGCAATGCATAATAGAACGGGAGTAGTGTACTGCATTTTATTCTAATGAGATTAGAATGTGTATTGAAGTGGTGGAAGTGGGAGGAGGCGGTTGGTTCGTCTTTGACAATGCAGCAGAGTTAAAGACACAAGGGACTGTGAAAGAACTCCCTTTACGATCTGAAGATGCAGCGAAATACTTTCACATGTCAATCTAATCAGCAGTTTCATTCGATTTTCTTCGTAAACTTCAATGTCACTCAGATAGCTCCCGTTTACTGTCACACTACTTACCTCACCCTCCGAAATGTTGGCCGTCCCAAAAAAACACTTTCGTCTCCCGAGCTATCTCTTCACTGCGAGAATTGAGTGGAAACTTTCCAATTGCAAAGTTAAGTTGGTTGCTATTGTACATAAAGACGGAACTGAACTAGAAACTGTAAATATGTGAGTGTTTAGTTGGAAATAAATTAGTGAATTAAGTAGTGGGAAGACATTAGCGGTAAGGTGCGTTCAATTCACAGAAACAGAAAGGAAAAAGAGCGACTCTGATTTAATTAATTTATGAGTCACTCGTTGGAATAATTTCTAATCAAGCCGATCGTCTGTTTAATGTCTACTTTTAAAAATTGATAATTAATCAAGAGTGTTATATGGAAGGAAGACACGTAGTCAAATCCAATCTCCTTTGTAAATTCCTAGCGTATTATTTATAATCTTATTTCCCATAAAACAGGTTTGTTTTTTGCCACAAATTAAAAATCCTACTCAATCTCCTTAAAAAATCCCAGTAGTTGTTTTGGGAAACCCCTTCCTTAAGGTACTATGGAGTAACTTTCAGGAATTAGACTGTTATGGTAGAATATAGTAATCGGACATTTTAGTAGGTATCTGTTCTGTAGGTACACACAGTACACAGTTTAATATTACTATAAAATATTGTGTGTAATTTGTAAAGGTAAATAAAATAGAGGTTAGCACAATAGAATAGAATTGTAATCTTAAACTGCACGTACGCTTGTACAATGCAAAAATTGAACAATAGGGTACAGAGAGGATAGGCATAGGATGCGATTGATAAATTGCCTGTTGTAGTTGTATTAGTATTGTATTGCATTCTAATGAATTACGGACATTAAGTAAACACTGCAATGAAAAAATAATTATTCTAACGAAACGACTACTTATTATGCAAAATAGAGAATACACATAAATGTCACGTTTGAAAGTACAACTTTGTCGAGCAGAGGGAATGATGAACTATCTCTCTCTCCTCACAACATCCTCACCCTATATGCATTACATTATCCATTATACGTACCTACTTGGTCTTTTATTTCACTCTACCGTTCGTTCACTGTGCAGCAGACACATGTACATACTCAACGTAATTCAACGGGGACAGTCGCAGCTAAAGTAAGGAACGCCAGAAAAGCAGATAGTTGACACCTTGTTTGATTGACTCGTCTTGGGTTGTCTTTCTTGTCATGTGCATGTTTGTACTTTTCTTTTTCTTTGCCTCTGCCTGCCTCACCTTACCCTGTCACATATTTTTACATTCAAATACTCTAATGTCTGACAAGACATCTTATTTAAAAAGAAGACAAGTTTTTCTTATTTTCGTTTAGACACTGAAACCATTATTTTCCAAATAAATGAGACACTTGAATTTTCTGGCAAAACATTCTCCCTTGTCTGTCTCCCTACTCTTCTAATGGTGAAAAGACAGTGGGAAAATCTTGTGCTCATTTACAGTGTAATGGGAAAGCAGAGCAGACACGCATTACATATGTAAACTCTTTCTCAGTTTTGCATAAACATATGCAAAATATTTTATATTCACTGCATACCACAGTACAGTGCAACACAATACACCTAGGCGGACATTCATTGAACTCGGGTTGAAGGAATCTCAAGTGTTTCTTCCCTTATTTCCTAGTAGAGCAGAGTTCTAGTTTTCCCTGAGTCTTGATCCTGTCTGGGTTACTTGTCAATAGAGACACCGCTACATTTATGCCTGTCTGGCTATCAGTCTAGCCGTTTCTCCTGGTCATTGTTCTTTATTTCTGATGCCTAACATTTCTAATCGTAAAATAACGCTGTAACACAACTAAACGAGAAACGGAACTTTGATGGTGACAGAACGAAAGCTACAAGTTATAAATCTGCAATGTTTTGTATAATGTACTTTTATAAACTAGAATTGCACAATAAAATGTATGTCGTAAGAAATATCTGAGTTGGCTTGAGTAAGATAAAGTGAAGAGCCTGGAAATAGTGTTTTGTGCGAGGAGGCAGATTTAGAGAAATTTAATGTAATTTCTTCCAGAAGCTTTGACTGAACGTTAAGCAAGTGGGAAGTCAAGTCTAGTCAAGATAAAGTCCGAGAGGAAATCTGAATATGGAAAATAAATGTCAGAAATGATGGGGCGAGGGAGAAAAGAAACAGAACAGTAAATCTCACTGAGAAAATAGAGTTGAGCATATTAGTTCTCTCTGCCTTCCTAGCAGACTGGACCGTCTCAAATAAGATGAACTCTGGACACTGCACTACTGGAGTGCTGGAGTCGGCTGGACTGGATAAACTAGCGGCCGGTCCAGTTAAGTCCATTTCAGATACAGATAGTGTATTACAGCTGTATTTATATTCTACAATTCATTTTTCTTCTCTCCCCTCTCTCTTTTTATCATAAACCAATTGTTCTTACTTATGAGAAAGATAACCTTGTATATATTTATGCACCACTCAGATATACATGATTGGATAGACCCCTACACTACACTTTTTATCTCCTTACTTTTATCCATACTAACATACTCCCTACTACTTCATATACCAGTTACAAGATATCAACGATAATAACAATGGAATTTGTCTCTGCAAATTGCTCTGCTCCTTCCAACAAGTTTACAGATCCATGCTCGTTACTCCTACAGAGTGCATCTTGCATCTCTCTTGCAAAAATGCCAAATATTTACAAACCTACAGCATTATTCTCTACCACTTGCATAGTTTACACAGCACAAATTACACTTGCCGATTAAATTATTAAAAGGGCAATAAAATTACTTCAGGTACAACAAGATTATGATATAACCTAAACAGTATAATACACAGAAAAATTGAAATTACAAGGAATATTTCAAGTACTCCAATATTCTGAGAGCAAAGTAAAAGAAATCTTATGCAATGTCACAGAAATGAGTAACTGAAGCATATTAGAAATAAAGATAGAGAAATAGAATGGCAGAATCAAATCTGTTGAACCTGGAAAAATGTGTTTAAAAATATGACACTAAGGAAAAAGATTGTTCGAATAGGTTGAAAACAAAATAAAATTTTTGAATGAAAAGTGGATCGCATGTATTCTTGTCACTTTTCCCGAAAATGGGAGTGAGCCATTTCTAACAATATGGAATTTCTACATAGATTATTCCACCGTTTGTCTTGGTTAGTCTTTTCAATCGGACTTGGGGATTCACTTCACTCAAAAAGGCAATAATATTGCGTCTCGGGACTCACTCCAATACATAACAATACTGCGCTGTATTTACTTATAGAGAATTGCAGACCATCCTTTCCTATAAGTTATCTCTTTATTTTATTTATTTCTCCTGTCATATTTGTGGACCCGACTTTGATTTATGCTCACTTCTCCTTTCACCCTAACTCTTGTGTTTTTGCCTGTCGGCATTCTCAGCTTTATACAGACATTCAACTATTCACGCAAAAATACATTAATAAGATTTCTAAGCTTTATAAATGGTTACAGTGCATTCTACATACATTCCCTATATTTTTAGCCTGATGCAATAATAATTTATTTTTGCATTTTATTCTTCTTCTCCTCAATTTTCAACATAATTTCTTGTTAATAATTATATTTGATAAACGTGACCTGTTGTCTCAAAAATTTCCTAAGTACCTGTGCATTTTTAATATATATAATATTGCAATGCATTTTTATTTGTTGATAGGTATTGGAATTTTTGAGTTGGATGGTAAGTAAATGGAAATTACTGCAATGTTAAGTTAGAGATAAAAAATTGGCATAATATGAGAGGACAGAGGGAAGATGTATCCTATATATCTCTGTTGGCAGGTCTCCATTGCTGGATTGTTATTGAAATTCGGATCACCACATGAGACCATTCCTTGTGACCGATTTATGTCTCCATATGTGCCTACTTGTTCTGACACTCATCACAGTGGAGATGTCGTAATTTTATTTCTTTTTGTGATTTATTTCCTTGTTCTATTCTATCTTGGGTATACACGTATGGATTTATATATTCAGTGCATAGGTTGCAAGTACTGGTTCGACTGTTGGACTAGGGACACATGTGTTGTAGTTGTGTGTCTACATCACAAACAGCGAAGATGTATGCATTCACCTTGTTTAGTTGACACAAGGGGCATAATGACAACTCTTTTTAACACATTATAACACCACGACTGGTAATAATGTCGCTTTCATTGGCACTGCATCTTAATATTTGTGCAGAATTCTTGTTTGTCTTGATATGCTCTTAGCTGCGCAAATAACTACTGTAATATGAATAATTACCTAATTATATTTAATAGATTCATATAAAAGTAGAAGGTTGAGGTGATTATTGCATGCAGAGAGAGGCAGAAGTGGAAAACTACAATTTACCTGCGTACTTAAGTTTTTACTATTGAAATATTTGCACTTCTAAGCAAATAAACATATTATATTGACCTTACCTACAAAAACAGTCAGCAAATTGGCAGCTTGCTTGCCTACCTTATCTCTGCGTTAACACTAGTAGAATTTCAAGTCAAGGCTGGCAAAAACCAACTATCATGAATTAGCACTCGGCGTGTTGCATTTATTGTCGGCTGAAACTTTGTACAGAATTAAGGTGTACTCATTTGCCAAGAATCAAGAATTTATCTGCAGATGAATTACTCAATTTTTTCATGAAATTGCCTTTATTTGTAAAACCACACTTTTTACTGTTCCTCTAACTAACACCACCGCTCCTAATTACATAATTAAACAAGAACATCTTCCGACACAGTCATTTAATTTAGACCACCTGTCTTTTCACCTGAGAACTCTTGGGCCGCATTTGATCACACGGCAATCCACAGTCCCCGTTTCGTTTCACTACCGCCGCTCCTATGAGTTAATTAATCGATAAGAAAATTCAGCGGGGACTTTTTACCAAAGTCGCTCGTAAACTCTGTAATTATAATCTAGTAGCTGATAATATAACAAGGCAAACAAGCAAAAAGCAGCTAATCAAATAAACTTGGCAAATTAACTCCAAAATGGCAAACTTACGGCATCGTCTGTGTTGTAGGTGGAAACCGGGCTGCTTGTTCGAAGCTTTGCCTGAAACAAAACCAAAAAACGTCTGTAAGCATTTTTATAACAACATCCTGCCTGTAATTGAACCAACCTTCATTCATAGTCCCAGTTAGTCGGTAAAATATCTCATTAGTAAACTTATTATTAATTGAGAGCTTTTTTCATTCATTTTCACCTTTCTCTACTGTATTTACTCTCTATTAGCTCCATTCAGGTCTATTGAACTTCACACATAACACCCGACATGTTATGTTACATAAATTTCATACCTTTTCATAATTTACTCACTGCCATTCACATAAATTATTCTTTCTGCTATATTTCTTACATAGTCTAAATAGATGTGTCCTAGCTTTGGAATTGTTTTCTCAGAAATTGTCAGAAAACTCAATTCAAATATATATTGTTAATAAAATCATAATATTTGCGTTTGTTTGGTATTATGCAGTGTGCGATTAACAAGATTATATTTATTACAGAAAGTGTAATGGTACGATTATGCTAAATATGAAAGGATATTGTATTGTATAATTGTATTGTGTCTTATAAAAGATAGTTGGAGAAACAGACATTGATTATAGCGCAGCGGTCACGATGATTTTATCACTCAATTAGAAACACCTTATTGTAAACTAATGACTGACTGCGTGTTTAAAATACCTCACTTACTCTGAGTGAGATCACTGAAAGCGATCTAAATGGTGAGGTGAGTCTAGTTCTGTTATTATTATAGCTGACTAGATAAGAGAGTTAATAGATGGGGATTTAACTTTGCATACAGACACTTGTGCACTTTTTGTTTTACGACTGTTGTATTATAATAGGAGGGAGTTGGATGTGGAGTATTCTCTCCGTGGAAGCTGCCTAGGTTAGAATTGTATGTAGTGTATACTTAACAAATTACGAACACTTGTCGTGAGCCGAAGATTTTGCTTGTGCACGAATTTGCTACAGTTGAGAATTAAATTGAATGGTTTTTTATGCGAGGCGGAGGCTGACTGCTTCTGTAATGTACAGTATGTATGAAATTGTCTAACACAATAATATTAAAGTGGTTGAGTGGAAATACAGCACCTAGCCGAGCCTCCTTGAGTTACACTTGCACAGAGAGGTTGGCTGGGCATAAATACAAACAACAATATGTACCTGACTGTAATGGTAAGCACGTAAGTGAGGTAAGGAGAATAAAATGTTGATACAAATAAGAAGAGCAGTGAAAGAAAATGAAATAGTGAGATCCGAACCGATCCAGTCCACTTACAACAACTCCCAGCTTATTTGTTGCAGTTACTCAGTCACGAACTGGTCTGGTTATAAATAAAAACTGGGAACTTATGATGTTCCTGGGCTCTGTGCTTCTACAGTGTTAATGATACGTTTTCCGTGTGGGGCGATTCGCTCCACTTAAAATTCAAACATTTGCATTGGAACTACTGCATGTACGAGTGGACTCAACCGCACAACATTTCTGTCTCCACTTGATTCTACTTGAGATTAAGGAGCATTCATCTAATTTTCATGTCAGCAGCCAACAACTGCACTGAACATACTTGAGTTAGAAGTCTGCATGTAGACATAAATTCTCGTTATGTGCCATTCTAAACGAAAAGTATATATTTCTGCCTGGAAACTAAAATAACTGTAGTTCTTAACTTGATTTGTTTCTTTATGATTATTAGTAATTTAACTTGTTGTTAATCTGCATTCATTACGCCAGTTGGAAACTACAATTTTTTATAAACATCGTAAACAGTTTGTCGCCCTCGGAATTCGTTTATGTGGAACTAGCAGAAATATTGGTACAAGTTTTTGTCAATTTACTGCTGTTTACAGCTAAATAATGCAACTCCTGGTTTCCCCCACCGCTCACCTGCATAGCCTCCATATTATTCTGTTCAGCATGCTTTTTGCATACAAAGCAAATAAAAATCCTGTTTTAAACAAAGGTAAACTGTCTTTGTCAAATGTCCGACTATGCAAAGAAACTGCAAATTGTTTTTTATCAATGACTCCTTTATGGTTATTGCTCGCCTGGGTTATTAGTTATTATGCATGTACGTAATCTCTTTGAGAATTGAACTCATATAAGTAATTTGTTACCACAAAGCAAGTTAAGTACGTTTCCAATTTAATTTATATTCGCATATTAATTATCTATGCAGATCTAATGCTATTTAATATGACAGAAATAATAAACGTAAAATATCACAATTTAAATGAAGGATACATTAGTTAGTTGTTCTTGCCTTACTTGTGTCTATCCACCCCGCAGAACAACGCAACGCAATATACATTCAATTAATATTATACTTTTAGCAAATATCTTGGAATTGATATTACTAGAACGAGAATGCGCATAATTTTTTGCATTACACTACATTAATGGTTTTATATTAAAGTGGGTAATGATTCCTTGGTTGCTACCACCATTGGAAAGCACTGCCCTTTTGATGAATCTGCACGTACTTAGGTACGACTACAAAAGGCTGTCTTAGACAGCACAGCCCAACTTCAAAACTGGATTGATTGATGGCCACATTTGCATAAAAGTCTGATAGGCAATAAAAGGAGTTGATTTGATTCTGAGACAATTCATAATTATTGAGGAGTGTGCAGCCAGATTTGTAGTTCTGCGTACCTACCGATTAGTCTCTATCTCCACATCTATCACTTCACAAACATTCCAGATCACTTCAGTTCATCAGGCCACGGCAGACTACCTTACATGAATATCCCAGGCACTACTGTTACCCTTCCTCCACCATCCACTCTTATCAACCAATTCAACATTGACCAACAACTCAAAAAGATGCGATTCCATTCGACACAAATTCTCCGTCATTTTTCTTCTTCAAACACTACATGCTTCTGTGCTCTCATTCTCTGTCTGCCTCTGATAAGATTGCAATTCTGTCGACCTGCTATACATAGCTAACCCCTGTAACAACCTACCCTACCATTTTTTGCTCTGTATTAAAATTAAGACAAGACACTCAAATAATTATTACAAGATCAGATTTGTACTTTGATTTATTACTTTCCCAATTGATATCAATATTATATTCATACCTCATGCAATTACTCTTATCCTCTACTAAATCCCACTTCGATCAATAAATGAAGACGGACGAGACCAAGACGAAATCTAATCTAACGTCACCCCTCATTCACAGCGACAATAATTGATTGGCTAAACTCGAACTGAATCTTCAAAAGTAATAGACATGGTTTAACTCCTCTAGGTTTACCTTTTCTAATCCACATGCGAGAATTATTGCAGAGAATGGTGAATGACCATTTTTATGCGTCTAACTCATCGTCAGTTTATTATCTGTGCATTAACATCTGTATTTGTAATCTTTTGAACAAGCACGAAGATAGAGAGATACAAGAGCTACCTGTTTATGTTTCTGTGTAGCTACATTAGTTATTTACATAAGAAACAGCCTTAGTGTGGTAAAACATACAGATAATAGATGAGCAATGAAAACTTCCAAATGTCTCTCTGCGTTATTAAAGTCAAGCATCAATTCTCCTCAAAGTCTTCTCATCTTTCAAAACTACTATGTTATTGTCAGACGAATACTCTACGCGATTTACTCCTCTTCACTTCCTTGCACCGTTGCACTTTGCATTTCTCAACCATTACTAACGATGGGCCCTCATTATAATATTATTATTACTTCTCTCTTGTGCAGCCACATATCTATATATCATCCTGCTAAATGCAAATGAGCAGCTCGACAATCACTCCAGTGAACAAACATACACAACACAAACACAAATTTTATTGTCCTGCCTCCAATGTCAACTATTGAACATATTTCTTGAAGGTAGTTAGCTATCGTCTATTGTAATAGCCAAACTAAGTAATAGACCCACTACCCGAACAATAACCTAACTTATGAACGTCATTATCGTTATGACACAAAACTTAAACATCACATTTATTTTCTGTAACAGACTTCACAGTCACTTCTATTGCAACCGGAGAGACCTGAATTTATAAATTCTATTCCAAATTACTTATCCATTGTACAATTTCGCTAAGTACAAGTTTAGCAATTCATCCTTCCTCATTTATTCTCATCTTTGACATTTACAAAAGTCAAGGGATTCTTCATATTTCAACCTCAACGATGTAGAACACATGAATTTTGTACAAGGGAATTTTACATATGTAATGAATGCTTTCCAAATTATTAACCATTACAGCAGTAACTGTTTTCTTGGGCACTAAATCTGCAAAAAATTAGTTAGCCAATATTGTCCATGTATTTAGTTTTGAATTGATGGCACAAACAATTATTTCCTGAATTTTCATATTAGTGCATTGTAAAACATTTTTTCCACATATTTTTGTCCCGTTATCAAAGAGAAAGGTTGAAGAGGGAATATTATGGTCAGATAAGTAAATTGAGAAATAAAGTCCAATAATTCACTTAGGAATGAGAAATAAGAGTCAGCAGGGTTTAAAAAGTTATAAAGCGTACTGCAATATATTAGTTGTTTGTATAAAAATACTTAAGTAAAAAGTGAGGTAGTTCATGGATGAGTTACGCTGTGTGACTACAGTGCGTCATGTGTTATTGGTGTTTGTGTGTTTACTAATATAAAAATGGTAATACAGTGTAATACAAGTAAATTAAAAGAAGGAAGCCCTTTTGATTAAGGTAGACCAGTGAAATATGACTCTGATTGTTATTGGGATAAATAAACTAGAAAACTGAGAGGAGCAAGTGAAGCTTAAGTGTAGAATGGTATCTTTTTCCTTCACGGACAGCTAACCCCACAATCTAACTCTTCTTTTGACTTCTTTACGATTACCATTTGGATTAAGATGTTATTGTAGTTGTGCTTCATAAAGAAAAACACTCGTTAGTAACCAGACTCTTTTTAAAACAATGGAAACATTATTTTTATTATAATGCCTGTATTACTGCACTATCTTTTACATTCACGGAATATCTGCTATGCACATGTTGCTCTATGCTTATATCCAAATGAGCTCCGGTTCATTTCGCTACTATAAAACAAATTGGGTTACAAATATTGTGATGTCTAGGTACACACATACATAATTATAATTTCTCTTCATTGCACAGGTAAACATGCATACTGCGAGAAACATTAATTGGTCGTTATAAATTAACCGTGTTCAGCTTAAGTAAAACCAACAATAACTTTTCCGCGGTTCAGTTCAACATTAAAGAATGTATCACAAATAAGTTAGGATGTGTAACCAAACAGTGAACATAAGTAAAACTGTTGCACACATACTTTACACAGAAATACTTTCTGTATAATAAATATACATACATTTGTATACCTTAACCAGTCCAACGTGAGTTTCCTAAAGTTTATCTCTTGTGCATATCGTATAGCATCAGGGTAGGGAATAGTATACACGTAGGTGCTTATTTAGAGATGATAAGAGATTAGGAGAACAAGAGCATGTCATAAGCATAACACACAAAACGACTTCAACACTCAAGAGAAACCTGCAGAGAATTGCTATTCATCATTTACTAGGAATTCCGAATTATCATGTAATAGCGTTCGTCCGTACATTGAAACAATACATAAAAGAGTGAATTCAGATAGGTATACAGCAAGGTGCTCGGTTTAGATGATAAGTAATACTCTTGGATGATTTAGTAGTGTAACTAAGCATAAACTATCATAATATAGAGTTATAATGTAAAATAAATGCGGTCTGTTCACATGTCTGCCTCCTCAAGTACTCTCAACACCGAAGCACAATTGTCTTGTGCATTTTGTTTGTGACTCGCACAGGTTCACAGAAACAAAGCACAGAAGCCTTAACTATATTATGTATAGTTAAGCTAGGCTGACTTGACGTGAACTAGTAAACTAGATGAAAAGAGAGATTTGAGAAGAAAGAATTCAATTAAATCTTTAACATGTATGTAATTCTGTAACTTACGTCACGTTGCATAGCGAGAGAGCAAAAACTACTGCTTACTACTATGCATTTCGCTTATTATGTAAAATATTCGCAGGCGCATGGTACTGCTTATATAACAATTATAAGACAAGATCAGATCATTCTCGTTGGTTTTGAATTAGGACGATGCAGTCAAGTAAAGAGTTTTTCGTTAAGAGTGTCTATGTTCTAACTAGTTTGGTGCTGAGGTACTTTACAGTCTGATAGTATTAGGGGGAGCGTAATTTATAGCAATCCGTGCATCATTTTTCATTTTGGGAGCAAAACGTCTAGGAACCTTGGAACTCACAGTGAGAAGGAAATGTCAAGATTTAAGATGCCAGATATTCACGGTAATGTGTTTTGCTGTCTTTCGGCAGTCCGAAGAGATGTAATAATTCATCGGCAAATTAAAAATTGCTAGAATGCTGGTGCATATGCATTTTCCATGAAAAATGCACGATTCCAGTTTAATACTAATCAGTTTTCAATGGAGCGTTTTATTAGGGAGCACAGGCCAGGCCACGCCACACCAAGACTAAGAACAGATAAAACAGACTGGGATGTGATCTATGTAAAAACGACTACTGGTGGGGTTACTACTAAATCGTAAATATTTGTAAGTATTAGTTAGCTAATAGGAAGCAGAGAGTTCACTAAAGATAAGTTAGCACATTGTTTTGTCCCATCAAGAAATTTCAGTTTTTGGAACGCTCAGAGCTTACGTTTCTGTATATGTGAATATCTTTCTATATGAAAAATAGCACTCAATTAACTCAATTATCCTGTTCTTGTTAAACCAGTTTAACTTTCCTATGACGCCTATAAATCTCTCTCACGATTAGAATAGTATGCAATTAGCTCCTCGGTACTCTTTGCAAATACTTGCCTTCGCCTTATTACAAAACGCTTCTTCTCCCGTCATCTGCGATGAGTTATTATTACGCCTTTCTTCTTTCCACTCTTTCCTATCTCTCCCTTAACACACCGTTCTTTCACTTCTATCTAATCTATTCTAATCAAATAACAAGAACATCTCAAATTCATTGGGAAAACCCAACAAATTCAATCAATACTATATATTCGCACCTATTTACTATTAATCTCCTATTACCATCACTGCAAATTTAAATACAATTTAAACAGCAATTTCCTTTACTACTCGCAATTTTATTTTCCTATACTCTAAATTCTAAATTGTAAATCATTTCCGCAATTAGTTACGAGGAATAAATAGTTTTATATTTATCCATTAACAAGAAAATAGCATAACTAACACATTCATTTTACCCAAACGAAAAACTAAAAAAGTCAACTGGAAGAATCACTAAGTGGTAAAATTAGTCTCTTTGTTTATGGATCAGTATTTTGGTGGCCCATATAAATTAAATTCAATAGATACGCCGCATTCATTTCGTTGTAAATTAACTATTTATTTCAAAATTTCCATTTAATAGATTCAACTTTTTCCAAAATGCATTTATTGTTATTGCGATATTTTTTCTGTTATATTCTGAAATTACCTCACATCTCACATGTATACTTTAAATCCAAATAACTATAGATGCATATTGGGTTTCTTCGATGTTGTTGGAACATTTTTTGTTCCTGTCGTTTGCAATACAATTAACACCAGCTTTTAAAGTAATTTAGGAATACAATATGTAGCATAAGATGAACAGTATTAAATTGGGCAGTACAATAGTATTTAATGTGTGCAGTTAATTCTTCAGAGGACATTAGAAACACAATGTAATTTGGTACAATAGTAAAATAGCAGTTTTATTGTAAGCGATAAAGAGAGTAGATAAGTGAGGGTTTAGTATTGTTACAGTGGATTCTTTCTTGGATAGAGCTGGGAAATCTACATAAAGTGTAGCTTCCTGTTTTCCTTTGTCTCTGGGTGGAAGAAGGAAATAAAAGAAAGACAGTATAAAAATTAGCGAGGGACGTGTGCCATAAGTTATAGCCTAATAATTAACCTTCTCACAATTAGTTAGGTTGCTGTTATTAAAAAGAAGCGGGTAGTGTAATGTAATCTGTCTCTGCGTACATATTAATGCAGAGCGAGTGGAAAAGGCGTAGTAATTGTATAATTGTAGGAGAGACCACGTTCTGGAGAGAGTAGGAGTTAACATTAACTCTTATCCAACGAAGCCTCTCCTCTTTTCAGACTCGAGCGAAAACGCGAAAAGCCGGCAAAGAAATCTTTGCTTTGTCTCAACCATAAGTCAGTCTCCTTTTAATTAAGTGCATTTATACAATTCGCTCATGAAATGAATATAAAAAAGTCTAATCGCCCTCTAATTAAAAGCATCGACTGAATTCAAATGATCAACTTTACGGCAGACTTTACATTCTCTCTTGATCTCTGCCCTGCCCCGTCTCTCTCAATACTACGCTATTTATTTTCTACTTTTCTCGCATTCGCCAAACAACCGCCTTTCTCCACTTCTTAATACAATCTAACATTCTTTCATAAACATTTCCCGAATCTACAGAGAAAATTAAACTTAAATGTACTTCCTACACAAAGTAACACTATACATATATACTTTGCATATATGCTATACTTTTCCATTGTATAGGTCAAGATATAGGAATTATTATACAATATCTACACAGTTTACGAAGATGTTACCCATATTATTATTTGTATATAGTAAATCCGCTACTAAAGTCAGATTTCTTTACGAATTCCAGATATTCTACAAAATCCAAATACCTACAGAGATGTATTTAACTAATGTTAGATAAAACAGACTTGGAGATCCTGTGTATAACAAATATAGACTATAATGCCAATTTACATAGGCAATAGACTAAGGTACCTAAGGTTATATCTGAAGCTACTAATATAGGTATAAATAGAAGTCTACCTTTACTTGACTTTAGTTCATATCCGTACGTGCGTACACTATTCAAGTCAATATAATGTACTGAAGTGGATAAGTAATTCTATGCACGACACGGCACGAACGACGCGTGAAAATTACGCCGAGAATTCAAGTTGCTTCTCGAACCAAATGAAAGAAATCTGCTTGCATCTAGTAATACCTACGTACTTATACATTACATAGTAGTTCTGCATACATACAACTAAACTATTAGCATACATACATAGTTAAAGTATCGTGATGCGAGTGTCTGAACTGAACTCTGCAGCACAGAGCACTGTATTATTATAGTGTACATTAGAAAAGAAAGCAAGCAGGCAAAATAAAAGTTAAACTGTTCTACAACATAACATAATAGCTTTAGCAAGTGTTTCGCTAAAGCTATAAAACAAAAAGTGTCTTACCCACCTCCTCTATTGTATGCAACTGAAATAGTTCATAGACTCCTGCAAAGCAATGCGTATTCATTCTGCTCTGCTCATAAGCTGTGGATATCACTGCGTACCATTTTAGGACTCTTCCCTATTCCCACTCACTTTCTACTTCATGATTTTTTCCATCGAGGGGAACTTTAATTAAGTGAGGCTATATTTTTAATTTGATCGGGAATTGAATTATGATGGGAGAAAGGCAAGGCGGCAACAGCAATTAAACTAAAAATTACTCGCCTCTTCACAATCTGAATATGAACTTTTCGACGGGTAGAAAAATACCCTTTCCTTAATTATAAACATACTCCTATTCCTTATTGCCAGTCTAAGCATTTCTATATTATTCCTGACAGTCCCAGTTATAGAATCTCTCATACCTCATACCATTTCCATATACAGTACTACTGTTGTGTAGACTAACCTTGTTTCTGATATTGTACATGCATATTGTATATTCAGCCCATAACTGCGTTCCATAACTCAAATGGCGCATCTGGAATTTATTCGTTTCCTTTAACAGCAATTTCCCAAGTCTTGTCTATTACTGATCTACTCATAGTATTAATTTCCTTTTCACACTTTTAATGCATACATTATTTTTCTCTTTTAATTTAATTCAGGATCAATAGACTACACAAGTTTAATTGCCAGCAGTGTTCACTTAATTAACGCATTCATAAATAAACTCCGGCCTTTTCATAATGAAAATCTTCTCAAGAAGTTCATTCTAAAGTTATTTCTATTCTATTGGGATGTTTGTGATTTTTGGTAACTTTCTTCTAAGGATAAGGACTAGTTGGTATTTCTAGCTGCTTCTAGCAATGTGTTCTCAATTTCTTAGCATTTAAAAAATTTAGATTTTGAAATTTAATTGACCATAATTTATTATGGGTTATTTAATTTCTCAACAGACACAGGCACGTATCCAGAAAAATGATCATGGAGGGGCTGAACTTACCATTTATCCCAAAAAGTGCTAATTCGCCCGAAGCCCGAAAATTTTTTTCTATGTAATAGTAATTTATGGTAATTGTAATGAAAATTTTCCCCTTTTTCAAGAATTTAGGAGGGGCTTTAGCCCCCAAGCCACCCCCTAGATACGTGCCTGAACAGACATATTTAAACTTTTACATCTAACAACTTTACTGGACGTTTATATGACGAGCGTTTGACATACGAACCTGTGTTAATTTAGATTTAAATATTAATACGCATTTGCTATTTTAATAAATGGCAAAGCAACATTTTTTACATTTAAATGATATGTATCGTATTGATGCATTGGAATTTTACATAACTTTAATGCGACGTAAAATAGAAAAGAGAAATTGTCTTGAAAAGGATTTCTTATCACGAGAGAGTAGTTATTTAGAAGATAAAAGACAGAATCCGAAGAATTTAGTGGTGTTCCAAATTACGTAGTCGGGTTTTGATACCATTGAGAGCAATAGTAAATACAATTGGATGGAATATCCAAAGAGAAAGTTGGAAAAAGCAAAAAATATGAGTACTATCTATGCAACTACATCTGTTTAATACATTCTCTTTTGGATTATTGTCGTATGATGTGACTCGTCTGTAGGATTTGTGCTCAGTCTTAGCTCTGTATGGTTATATTTATTTGAGAATGAGATAGTACAGTGGATGCATGGAAGGCTGCTCACTAACATAAGTTGCCGTAGTTTAAGGCGCATAGATAGTGGAAATAGGAAATAAGAAGAAAAGGGGATAGGAGCTGTAGCTACTTTGCCAGTAAAAGAAAAATGTGAAAAGGAGAGTGGAGCGAAACGAAGTCAAAGCGAGTCAAATCAAGGAGCGGAGGACGTGGACTCCAGGGAGAAATGTATCATCGGAAAAACCGCAAAGAGAGAGAGAGAGAGCCGAAACTCTTCGGTTTCGTTTACTTTGACTTGGTTTCAGCGTTTGGCTGTTTGGCCCGCTCCACCACCTCCATTTACCCTCGTGTCTTCCCAACATAAACCAAATTTACTTTTGACGAATGCCTTAATTTTAAAAACAGACCTCTTTTTGTTTCACATTCATATACCTAATAAAAACACTTTCCTCAAAGTCAAAGGTTTCCACTCTCCTGACAATTCACACCACCATTCAAATGAAATGAAAGTCACCGTACCTTAATTCACAACCAAAAGAAGATCGAGTACATACATTTCAACTCTTTAAGTCTGTATACAGATAAAACATGTCTCTTTGTGCAGTATTTTATACAGAATCATAATTTTATATGATAATATGAGCAAAGATGCATTTAAAACCGAAAATCCAAAAGTAGGAGAGGATGCCAGAAGGCATTCAACATATCAACTCAATTTGTTCAAACTCAAACCAAGCCAAACCGCATAATATTTATCAATTCCATGGACTATGCTATTTTATATGGCCTTGCTTCGCATTTGGCATCCCTTGTAGTACTACACAGCTAGATTACGAATTCATTCATACATTTATTCATGAATGCAATGCATAACATGAAATTACATTACTTTACCACACTTCACTTTGCACTTTACTTTACACCCAAAAAACTTCAACAGGGATTTGCTAACTTATTCACTCAAACTGAATTGCAAGGAAAACAAGGCAATATAAACTATAGTCCTAATATGTAGTAAGTACTTGCAGATGATAGCATCTGTGTATAATAGTCAAAACTCTGTCAAACAAAATAAAATGCAATATTGGGTGAGTGTATCAAAGGCAAAAGTTCAAAGGCACCTTCTAATCCAATCCTACAACAAACCCCGAAATAAATAAATAAAATAAAATAAAACTACAATTCTATTTTAAATCATACCCTGGTTTTGTTTAGATTGCACTGTTAATTTCTAATTTCACTGAAACATGAAACATACAAATGTCAGTCACATTGACACATGGAGTATTTTTCTGCCAAAATCGTAACAATCCGAATATAAATTAATTGTTTATTGTATTATTCCATGCACTCTCCTCGTCTCCTCCCAATGCACAATTAAAGGTGTTTTAATTCCAAATTAAAACTAATTTTTTACAATCTGAAATAATATAGGTACCTTGTTTCGCAATTAGTTAATATAATTGACCTTAGTTAAAGTTAAAGTATATACAATAAATAGTTTTATATTAATTTCTTGAAACCCATTAAATATTTATCAAAAAAGGGCACGCAAAATTAATTTACATCTAATACATGATTTGCAAATCTTGTATTGTTGTAGAGTTCAATGGTCAGAATCCGGATTGACCCGGTAAAAGAAAAGGAGGTCATAGAATTTAGTATTTATCTAGTTAATTCATGAGGATATGTTTCCTTACAGCAAGGCATTTAGGTTTTCGAAGATTTCCATTGAGTTTATCCATAAGTAATAGAGTTACAGATAGAAACTATTACTTATTGTCAAGAGGATATCTAAGAAAGGATCACAGTGACATTTTGAGTGACAGACGTATTAAATTGTAAGGATGGGAGACAAATTATAAAAACATACATTAGATTTCCATTGGTTTCCCCTGTACACCGCAGCCTATAGTAATGTACTGACAAGCGAAGAAGGAGAGCCACACACAAGAGCACAACAAACTCACAAGACGATTAAAATATTCAACGTAACTCACCTGCCGCGAGGCGAGAAGAAAATAAATGCGATTGTCGATCATCCCCATAATGCATTAAACCTTTCAAAGTCTACTTGAGAGTTCATTCCTAGTAGAACTAATGTTCTCTGCTTTTATAGACCAAGATTACCAAATAGCAGTGTCAGATGTTTCATTACATCCGATAAATATAACCTTGGTCTTGGGAGATAGAGATATCTGTACAGAACATTACAGGAGAGAATGCCTACTAAGCAGGTCTAAATTGATTTGATGGCAACTGCTAAATCAAATGAAGATGCAGATGACCTTTACAATACATTAGATTAGTAAGTCTGCATACAACTATTTTATCCGTCTGACTTACTTGAATTGTCATTAAACTTATTGTGTTCAGAGCAGACAAACAAAGTCAATAGATATTGGCAAACTACTAATCGTGAATGTGAGCCTAACTTACTACAATACATTATAACGTCTTTATAAACAAGAAAGTATAATTTGCATAGTACAACTACAGTAATGATAATGAAATAGCATTTAAATTGAAAGTTGTAATAAGTAGTAGTAGTAGTATAATAGTAAGTTTGCTAAACTGCATGTATTAAAGTATCTCTAAATTGCATTAGGTGGACAAGCTATTACTAATCATAAAGCAAACTGGTATGCTGTACTGTAGAAAGCACTGGAACTTGAGTTTCCCATCTTCTGTCCATATCTCAATCTTAGCGTAGTTTAAGTTGCGGATCAATCATAAATCTTCGTGTGGGGTCTGCATATAGTATGCTAAGTCAGATATAGAATATTTTACATTCTCTGAAACTGTTGTGAACTGAACTTGAATGGATTTTGGCCGAACCAAAATGAGCCAGCCGTATGTCGCACAAAGCCTGACTAATTGATGAGACCTCCGTCCAGCCCCACGTCCGCCTTCCCACTTCCAATTGAATATCCATTACCTATACGTTTCTCCAAAGGGGAACCCAACCAACAAGTCAACCCAAGGAACATTACTCAATGTTATGATCCCACTACAGCATGAGTTATGGAATACGTATAAGATATCCCTTTAATAACGATCTCAGAATTTCCCGCTGGACACTAATACTTCCATGGATATTACAAATATAATGCCAATACAAAACAGTCGGTCATTTTCCATATGCGGAACATGATTTTTGTGCGAGGGACGCGACTTTCCTTGACTTGAACTTTGATACATTTCCCTTGTTTAAAATTACACTGGAGATAATCGCCTTTTGTAAACTAATGCTCCTGTCCACCGCTGTCCAGTCTGCATTACCATTTTTATGTCAACTAGATTCAAAGATGTATTTATTGAAAGTCGTAACGTAACGCATGCCAAATACATGTGCATACAAAACAAGGCAATAGAAGCTCCAACTTGATCTCCGCTGAACAGACATTATTCAATTCAATAAACATAAATGAACGTTTCTCCCCTTTTCCCAATAGCCATTCAGGCTCAATTTCACCGCGGTTTCCCAAACTGTCCATCACCATCAGCCCAGGCCACATCACATCAACATCAGAAAGAGACAAGTAGCTCAACTCTATTTCCTTCGGACATGTCACGTAGTTTGAAATATTCAGAGAGACTTGGAATAGTAAAACACTCTGGAGAGCTTCATAAAACTCGACACCTCGTCACGCTTAACTTTTACACGTATGCATTACACTTGAAACAAGAGTTCTCTATTACAATACGGATCTCGTAAAGTAGAATAAAAATACTTGAACTTGGCTGGACAAAAGTATATGCCTATAGCTCACAAGTTTCATAATATCTTTCCAGCAGTCAAGTCAAAAATACTACTGCAAAAGTTAACTGGACAGAAGGAAAACTTATTTCAAGAAAGGTTGCCACAATCAGCAAAGAAAGAAATATGAGTTTCAACCCTTTCACCCTTGAAGCAGTTTACCTGCTGCAGTACTCCGCTACTGTATACTGTAGTCCAAACCAATTCCATAATGCAAGCCGAACTTAAAGCAAACTTCATCTCAATTCATGCCAGAAAGAATCATCAATATATTAGATCCACTATCTTTCTATTTTCTATCTTTACAGGAGAAGTGGGAAAGGGACTTGCTATACACAGAGAGTGGTGTTGGTCAGTCCAAGGCAAACCTGTACGGAGCAACTTTACGAATACGTTTCCATGAGTTTACTTAGATAATGTAATGGTTGTATTGCATTAAATTACACTTTGCTGCTTGACTGGATTGGACGTGAATTTACTATGCCTAGGCATGACATGACACAAGTAGAAAAGTCAATGCTTAACTTTAGGTTGCATTACAGGAGAAGTGGTGGAAATAAATGGAAAATATGTACTCTTACATCATTCCTATCTATTTGGAGCAAAGGACCTTGCAAGGTAAGGCAGATGGAGGGAAAGTGTAGTATTTTGTCGTAAATTCGAGATCTTCCAATAAGTAAAAGTTGTGTGTATCAGAATAATAATGTAAACAGAAGGTATAACACAGATGTTCTGCAGAGGGAGATAGGGAGACGGAGCGTGGGATTTTTAGTGACCGCCGTCCATTGCCTCTTCGGCTACAACTTGTCTGGGCTGCTTGTCTCGCTGGAGATGTGGCTCTCTTGGGATTCTATTTTATAGTTTCACCTTGAGCACCACTACCACAAATAGTCCAGTCAAGTCCAACTCTACCAAACCACTTACTCAATTCCCAAGTCCACAGCTATATTAACTCAGCTCAACCGACACACAACTTCCAACTCGAATTATTAAAACCGCTTGGAGAAAGTTACATCCACGCTACACACGGCAACTTGTCCATTTCTTAAAACACATACCACAATCATATAAAAATGTAAAAAGAGCAATTCTAAGTAGTGTTCTTTTATATGCATTAAGTTTTTGTGCATTTGCAGCATGTGAGTACAAAATTATAACCTAGCATGTAGTATCTCACAATTGAGAAGTTATCACATAATATATTTCCTGTGTTTCCTGTATTTAATACTGTTTACTTTTCAAAGCAGTAAAAATGTAACTAAAAATAAAAACTTTGTAATGCAGCTTGCATTTCTCGTTTGCAGATGCTTACTTAAAACAAAGACGATAGGTATTGTAGTGTCTTAAGGTTTAAGCTACTTCGATTTACACACAATGCAATTACAAGTCTTAATATCCACCATGTAATTCTCTTGAACATGTAGTATTGTACACCTTGAATACGGCTGGCCTGGACACGAAAACACAAAAGACGGACTAGAGTAGACATTGCTAGTAAGTGATACTGACATATTGTTCGAGACACATTCCAACGTAACATCATCGGAAACTCAATAAAGCTGCAGCCGTAAGTAATAATAGCGTGCAACTGTCCAGCAATCGTAAATACGCAAAAAGGGCGATATTATGACATTTTGGCTTTGCTATGCCCCATGCACAGTATACATTCCTTTCTATAATGATATATGGTGCAGAGTGTGTAATACAATATACCTATTTGTAGTTTATCTTTTCTTTGGCATAGAGGACATTACAATAGGACGGGTGCTACATTACGGACGGATAACGTATGACACGACCCGAGATCCCTCCCCAATCATTCAACAGGGTCTAAATAATATTCTTTAATAGTTCCGCCTCGGCTCTATTCCGTTCCGATCAAGCCTTAGAGCAAAGTGAGGGAGAATTCTCAAATGCTGGATGGAGTCATCAAACTATTCCCTCGCATTATTGTTCCTTTCCCATTCCATTAATACTATAGGGCTATACCAACATTATGTCTTTACAATGTAGTTATTTATGGATGCTTTCCTACATCATTACATTATATCTTGTTTTATAAGCACGTATTTATGTGATAAGACATTATATAACTTCAGATCATTAAAGAGCAACTGCAATAAAGAACAAAACAATAATATGGATTTTCCATACAGTACCAAAACAAATTACAAGTCCGGTATTGTAACCTGTTTACTATATGCGTACATAGAAATAATTATGACATGACTTACACTCCTTGCCGAAGCTATATAACGTTTGGCAGATGCAAAAGATGATGATACAAAAGATGCAAACTTCGTGTGTAGTCAAAAAAATAGACGAGAAGCGCATTTTAGCAATTACTTCTAATTCTTTTCTTCCACGCCTTAAAGAATAAATTTGATGACATTATAATACATTATGATATCTTTATTTTAGATTACTAAGTTCTATTTTATTTTACGAATGCACCAAAGTATATACAGTCTGCTGTTCATTGCAAAAGCGTTGTTTCTCAAATGGAATTCATTTTTACATGATATAAAATAGGGTTTAGTAGGAGAAATGTAAAGTGTATGGATTACACGGAAAATCTATTTACCACCCTCAACTTGAACTGATGAACACCTTGTAGAGATGTGACATTTATGCAGTGCCACACCTTCCTAACTCGTTTTTTCTGTAAAGAAAATGGCTTTCTTAAGTCAGATATTTTGTAAGTATTGACCAAGACAGTTGACTCGATACTGTTGCCTACCTTTGATTTGAACACTGATAATGGTGGCCAAAGTGTCAATTATGACGGCAAAGTGTTCTTTACAGACGTCCAACGAAACGATGTACAGAAAATAGCATTGGTAAGTTTAAACCCGATTTTTCTTCTTGCTGCACTTTGTAAATTGTAAATACATAAAGGGTGGACGTAATTCTGAGATGACGTCCCATTGTCATGTATTCTGCACTTTATCTTGACCTCTGCGTGGAAAAAATAATTGCTAACTTTCCTCCTACTTTTGGCTTATGAATGTAGAGAGATAAGGGAGCAAAGAAACCTCGTTAGAAAGAAAAGGTTTAATTTTTAAGATTGGTGTATATAGTGCAATAGAATGGTGAATAAAGTTTGGCTTACTCAATTCAACTCTGCTGACCAGTTTTTGTGATAATTCGACACTTCTGTTTATTACATTGTGAACGGTGAGATTGAGGATTGGTCAAGTTTTTCATGGTTCGAAAATAAAAATAGGTCCGCTTTAAAAATGAGTTACAAGCATTTATGTATTTATCTGTAAGTATTTTATGACCAGTAAAGTTAATTACTTGATAGCTCACAAGGTAATTAAACCATTTTACATAAAACGTAGACATTTTTACAATTGTTATTGTTACCTACCTGTTGATTTTAAAAAGTTAACCGAACTGACAATGGGGAATGTATGCAAGGAAAACAAGATGTAGAACGTGTAGCTACATACCTACTGCGTTACCGTAGTCAGCATAATCGCAATCCCTATTTGTAAAAGGGAATAGGTGTGGTTTTGTTTATAGTGATTATCGTACACTGTAAACACACATGCAACGTACAGACTGGAATTTCACTGCTCACTCGCTCTTTCGCAGTATACCTGTAGTTGATAGCACTCTACTACCATTAATATATGCTATGTAAATTGGATTGCAACCTTACTTTTTGCTTTTTGCAGCTGAGAGATTAAAAAGTAATACGCTTGTCTTAGTACGGAGGACCAGGCAAGAAATTGTGAGAAAATAATTGAAATTACGGTGCTAAACCAAATGAATAGTGTTAGATACAAGATATTAAAAATGTCAGAAAAAGAGTGCAATTGACTTTAGAGGGGAGATGCATAGTTTTTGCGCTATATATTGTAAGTAATGAGCGTATGGTGGCAAGTGAAGGAATTAGACACAGGTATCGGATTGCTAGCACCGATTACAACTTGATGTAGGCTCTCTTGAAGAGAGGAGAGAAAACTGGAACTGCACAGCGTCATGCCACACTACAAGAACGCGTCTGTAGGTAGAGAGATATAAAGCAATCCTGATGAACGATAAAATAAAAAGCTATCTGGATTTCCTTTGGTTTGGTTTATTGTGAATGCAAACGTTCCTGCTGGCAAAATTCATTGCAGTCTCCATTTGTTTCCTACCGTAATAGTATTCCATGTACCTACCTACCTCATGCATACAATCAAATAACCAGTTTTCCTCTGTTGATCTAAGTCTTGTTTTACCCGAGGCTTTGCAAATTTCTTTTATTTCTCAAATACAGAAACCAACTATCAATGTATCTATACAGGAGGAGAAAAAGTACGCTTCACATGTCTTATGTACACACATGCAATCTAACCTACATAATAATATGTGCATTTGCGAGGAGCATTATGTACACAAGTATCCGAACAACACAGGTATGTTTACAATAGAAAATCACAATAAACCAAACATGGAAAGACAAGACAAGACAAGACAACGTTCCTATTAAACCTATAAAAAAGAATTAGATATATTTATACAGGATAATAGAATGTAGTTGTGTTACAGTCATTCAGAGCTGACTGCAATTCTCTCGTGTTTCATTTCATACTTTTTCATGCGTTATTTACGTTAGCGAGTGCAATGAGCAGAGAGTGATGTCCGCTATATTGCAAATAAATTGCAACTTGCCATAATGTAAATTAACAACGACACAGTCCTACAGTGTCAGGACATGTGTTCTAGAAATATACAATCTTTTCAGGGACATAACTTAGAGAGCTACATGTTAAATTGTCTTCAGGAAAAAGAGCGATTCAATTGAAGTCCTACGGAGCTACATCAGTCAGAAACACCTGATTTATCTTAGCCAAACTCCGGGGGAAGCTTCCAACGGGTTCAACACAGCAAATAACAACACACCGTAACGCCAATCCAGCTACACACCAAAACAACTTATCTTTACAGAAATCAGATACTCCACGATTTACTACTTTAATTTTACACCAAACCGCTTAAGCTAATCGCACCTCTATCCAGTTCCGTGTCTTCCTTTATCAATCATATCATTAGCAACCCAATACAACCGCTAGTCCCATTCTACACCAGCCAGCACAGACAACAACCTCAACAAGAATGCAGAACGTCCACATTTGGAACTTTCTGTAAACATTTCACTAGAAATTTCAGATCATAAGCAAGGAATTCCCAACTACCGTCAGACTACTCGTTAGCTACACTCAAATCAGAGTAGTACACTCTAATACCTCCTTTGACGCAATGTTTACTTCAAATCAAAATTTAAGCCACACCTTTTCCCCATCGCATGACCAAAAGTTCATGCCAAACAATCCATCCAAGATATTCAGTCAATAACAAACTACGATAAATATTTGCCCAATTACTTCTACGCATTAGTATCATTGCCATTATACTATATTGGTTACTAATCATTGTATTTCTTGTATTCTAACTATGCAAAGTTTTATTTTCAATTTTGCAATAGAAAACTTAAAAGCCTTTTTTGATATATTGCTATCATATTATTATACACTATTTCCAATTAATCAGGTCCAACGTTTATAAAAATGTTGTATAATTTGGAGTAAAAAAATGTGAACTATTTGAATCATTAATACAAAGAAAGAATTATTGTCTCCCTAATTGTAACAATGAAAGGAGAATTTGTGAGGATCTCAGAATTGCTTTGGGTGGTAAGAGAGTTCGAGGATGTTATGTGTCTAAAGCTGAGGATTAGATGGTGATGTAGGATAGTAGGTAGGAAAGGAGGAATTAGTTTGAAATTAACTCTAAAGTTGTGCTGAGAGAAAGAAGGCGCGGCATTGCGTGTTTGGTTGGTCCTGTGGTCATCATAATTTTCATCATCTTTAGCCTGATGATCATCCGAAGTTATCAAAGACAGAGAGAGGTACCTACTGATTTGGTTGAGTATAGTAATAACAGGTAGACTAGATGAGAGAGTGCTGATAGATTCCAATAGAATAATAACTAATGGAATGAAGATGGGTTCAATCTTAATCAGACAAGGCTCCAGTCCAAATTCATCTGACAAACATCGGAGATTGGTTGGGAATACTCAAGGTTGCTTTTCTTAGACTGAATTGATGCTGTGCTATGCAATGTGAGCTCAATTAATGCATCTGCATAATATATTTATGAATTATACGTATGTTTGTGTCGGTATACTTACTGCATTAACATAATAACCACAATAGTGAATAATAATATGATTATTAGCTACACAAGAGTATAGGTACCCTTTATTACAGAGTGAGCATGTATTTGGAGTGGTGTAAGTATTGAATTACGAATGCACCTGAACCAAACCAGACACCAAGGTACCTAACCGTAAGTGAGTTCCTATGAATGTTCCTCGACAAGATTTTATTAAGCGAAGAGCACGGTTAATGATAAGTAAGCTAAATGGTAAAGAAAGAAAAGCACGCCAAAGAAAAGCAAACCAGCTGCAAAAAGTCTATCATTTATTTTTATTCTGAATTGATGGCCAGCTCGAGTCTCTTGTCATGGAACTTGACTATTAGCATCTCCCCACTACTTAACATACCATCTTCTCATTCACATACATTAACATATGTAGATAATCCGTGTAAGCATAATATAATAGCTATAATAGTCCACTGCATTAATTTTCGAACAAGAAGTGAGCAGGCAAGCGTTTGTAAGATTTCTTAAGGCAAATGTGAATGCGGAGAAGATGAGCCAGCGAAGTCAAAATGCGAGAGAGAGACACTCCATTCATACACTTCACATCAACATCACTTTCCTCTCCATTGTTGTCATTTATTATGCAACTTAAACCTATCTGTGATAGCTGGCCAAGTCAAATCAACTCAAGAAACCCATTCTCTGTCTACTTATACTTATTTAGCATGCAAGATTATAAACAGATAAATTCATATAACAATTACAAATTAGAATACCTATAGAACACTTTTCTACCAGGACTGGTCTACTATGTGCAAATATATGACTATTGATATTTAATTTCCTTATTACACCTACAGCATACAGTGATACCAGTTTTAAACAATTAATGTACCTAAATACTTCTTATGTGAACAAAATATTTATACATCTCTCTTCTCTAGATCCCTACTGCAGATACACATACCAATTACGACTCACTCTACTCCTACATTCATAGAAATACTCCCCGAGCTTTGTCTTTCTAGACAGACGGTACCTATAAGTTCTAAGATACATTTAATGAGCACGCGTCCTTTTCCTACGACATCGTGTACAACATGAATATATTAATTCCTTTGTGTACACCATGGGCAATAAGAATTAAGACCCATTATCCCATTACTGGGTATCAATTTTTAAACTTGAGACTTCTCGTAAAAAACAGATACACATGTCAGTGAATACAGTATAGACATTAAACATGTTTGTGGGACGTCCACAAAGCAGGTACAAAAAATTAAACTGTCTAAATAACAATTACAAATTACAAAACAAAGATTTTTTATGCTCAACAAGATTTGTTAATGTGTAAAATTATTACCTTTCGCAGAGTGCAGTGTGTACTAGTATTACTGTAAGACTGTGAAGTGCAGTATAATAAATAACATCAAATTGAATTGACCAATGCTATTCAAGGTTCAGGGTGACATTTATATTTAGATAGACCGAGTTGCTAAAATATGTACATTTTTAATAATTTTCTACTAGAATTTGCATTAAATTAACTATTTTTTTACTTTGATACGCTATAAAGCGTCGTATGAAGCGAAGTCAACGAAATTCATAGTTTGTCACTTTGCACTATAAAGAAATATACATGAAATTGAAGATCTCACATGACATGACATAAAAAAGATAATTTATCATTTATACACTGACCAAGTCAAGAGAGCACGACACAATAAAATTTATACGAATTGCATACGAAATTCGCATAGAGACACTCGTTTGAAGGCGCTTGTGTCTTTTTGCACAAAGTGCGAATTTATTTAGATTCGCAGAAAATTAAGTCTTTATCAAATCGTCTATTTGATGTGTTGTAAATTCCCCAGGCACATAGGTATGGGACAATGTTTCTGTTTTCTGATAATATGAATAGAGCCGACCCGACCTGAGTTCCACTCCACTCAACAGCTGATTTATTGCATTTTCCGTCACTCTTGACTTGAGGCAATTAAAATGAAATAAGCGGCCGCACTTTTGAGATTTCACATTAAAACCCGTTATGATGAAAGATAACCTTATGGGAAGGGCTTCACTTGACTGTGGCGCATATGGCATGTCTCTCTAATGTATTCCAGATGATTCTTCTACACTGCACAATCAAGGATAACGAAACAAATAAATATAAAAAGTTACACTTAGCTTGACATTGAACTATGCCTGAAAAATGAGTTTTTATTCGATTTTTAACTGACATGCCCACCTCTTTGCAAGAAAATGAGAACAACAATTACTTCGTATAGGAAAAACATATTTATGTATATGTAGCTTACCTACGCTACTGATTAAATGTACATGCTGTATTGAACAGCAATGGAATAACAATATGTATTTACTTCCTTAAACTGCTGGATCGTAGATTATTGTAAAAACAATAGTAAGCTCAACTGCCAAATGGAATAAGTGTGCAATGTAATGAGTTCACACGGTCTCAGTCCAGATGGTCAGTTGCAGATAAAAAAGTCAAGCAAGTTACTCTCACTATGACTCTTGACAAAGGAATCTTGTAAATACGCACCAATGCAATGAAGTAACTGTTTCTCTGGCTTTTAATGCCAACTTGTACTATGCTAATACGAACTACATGCGTAACAGATAAAAAATCTATTAAAATGTTACAATTTGCAGTAGGTACAATAACATTTACATTTTATACGTATGCATTCACAGATATAAAAACTCCCAATACTTTATGATTGAGATCAGAATTAAAAAGAAGAAACCGTAGCAGAAAAAGTTTTTAGAGCGCAGGTTCCTTAAAAGTCCTCATCCTCTCAACTGAAACACAAGTAAAGTGCATCTATTATGGCTATCTTAAGTAAATATCGTTAAACTCATGTTTCTTACAGACCAGCAGACATTTCTCGTCATAAACTCACTATAACTATCTCCTAACTCCTATTTACTAACACCCTGTACAAATCGGAAAGTGTTTTTTGCATTCGTCTGCGTACAAAACATTTTACCTTTTGCTTCAAGATCGTTTGAGGGTTTTTCAGGATAATGGTGTTCAAGAGATCTCATCTTGTCATAAAGTGCTCTGTACCCCTGCAGCATACGGTCAAACTGAAGCCGAAATATTTAAGTACTGACAAATCAGTGGAATCGTTGAAAGTGAAGTAAGTCTTCACTATTCACCACTGTAGAAGGTGTAATGAAAATTATATTTACAAACGAATAAAAGTAAAAGCTGCCCAAAGAGTATTGACATTTTTTGTGCTTATAACTTTATAAGAAAAGCATCTTACATGAAATCCGATATACTATTATTTGTAGAAGTAGCTTGCAGTAATAGCTTGTAGTAGTGGCTTATAATAAAAAATGATAATACAAATGACTGTTTAATTGCATTGGTTGTTGGGTTGTGGTGTGGCGCTTGTAGAATTGATTGGAAGGATGACAAGACAAAAGCGAAAGAGCGTTGGCTTGCCGCTCTTGTATCAATAAATAAACTAGCAAGGCGAGAGTGAAATCATTAAAATTTTTCTTAATGTGTTTTTCCTATCTGCACGCATATTTTCAAGATATTAAAGATATTTTACGCTTTTAGGCATTATAACACGTTGTACATAGGTATAAATGTTTACATTTGTGAGTGCATAGGAGAGGAGAATGATTTTTATCCGAATTCTCGATCTAAATCAAAGGAAGGAGTCTAGGAGTTATTCATTTATTAGCAGATTGGTTTTCAAACGATGAGTCAAGATATTATTGCGAATAATTTGGTTGGCACATGGATTTGTAATGTTATAGGGAGGGAGGTACATTCATTACAGAGAATTCCATCCTTTTATCTCTAGATCAAATAATTTAGAGCGCAGTCTTGAGAAAATTGTAGTCCGCCTTCTATCACTTGCGTCCACTAATAAAACATCCAACGATAATTTAAGTTCAATTTATATCTCTAAACGAGTATCCAATCCAATCCGCTCTCCTCCACTGCTGTGTCTACAAATCTATGAAGAATAATTAAGTACAGTTAATAAAACTTCAAGTACAACATCTAACCTGTTGAGGAACAAATTAAAGACCACCTGACTACACAGCATTCTTGCCTCAACTCTTCTCTACTCCTTGAATCATTCTTCATTTGCGTTAAAGTCTTTGTGAGCAGAGTGTGCCGACCTTTGTAAACCATTTTTAATTATCATCTCCTCGGGAACATTTTCTAAATTGTCGACAAATTGGTCTAAGCAGTTTTTCTACACAAAATCCTTTTTTCTATCTTATTACCATCAGTTGGGAAATCAGAGGTTCTTCGCGTACAATGCAATTCAAGTCTATTGTGTTTGTGTATAAACTCAAAACCAAACTTATGGTCAGACAAAGCCAAAGCATACGTTTAAAGGGAATCAATTTTTGTGTATCTTCTGCAAATTGCCCACTGGACACACATAATATTATAATATGAGTATCCGTAAAACTCTGTATTGTAGCTCTGTGGTTTATTGCTGCCCTAAACCTGAAAGCTATCAATACATCCTGACGATCCTGTTGTGTTGATCTAACCATTATACTATAGACTATAGGGAGAGTTAAATTAAACGAAGAAAGGATCACTCTGCACTTAGTGCACAATAGAAGCCGTAGGATTATGAGGTGTAACTTATGTGCACGTAAACCACAAAAAATTATATAGTTACGGCAGAGAGTGCCTTACTGCGTTTTATTACTCATATTACATTACATTAGAATATCTAATAAGCATTCATCTGAGAACCTTACTTTACTCATTTTCCTTCTAGTTGATTGCAGTGTGGATTAGATTGGCTCGGCTCAGATTGAATTGCATCCGATTATTAAACTGCAATTTCATTATCAGCTTACTCTTCAATCTTCTCTGGAATAAATCAGCCGCCCAGGTATAACTATCATCTCCCTTTGCTTTTGCTCAAAGCAGTTGTGCAACAAAAATTCATCTCAAACATCTTCCCATCTCAACAGTGTGCACATATTCACAAGTATTCTCAAACCTTGTACTGCCACACCGCAACAAAACAAAATATATTCATCTACATACATTAGTATGATATTATCGATGAATATTGCACTTTAATAGCTCAGTTGTTGTCTCTTACAAAGAGTATAGCACCAGAAGTAGGCTGTACCTTTATTTAACTTCACCTCTACCTTCTGGCAATGTAAATTTTATACACAAATTCACTAAGTAAAAATTCAACTCAAAATACAAGTATCAAATCCCTGTTACGATCAGTTAACCCTTTCATATTTTAATACTACCCTTTGTACTGTTGTCAGCTCCCATTATCTATTCCCATCAATACGTATTTTCATGCAAATTCCTGTACACAGAAAGGAAAATCCTTTCGCTTACCTAAAACTTGGTGATAGGATAATATCATACTCTCACCAGTACATGCAATCTTTTATTCTAGAACAACCACAACTACAAGGTTGTGAAAAGGAGATTAGAGCTACCTTTCCTTTGACGATTCCTGTTGACGGATACTTTTATGAATGAAATGAAAATGGAGCCGCAATGTTACTGATATGCAATTTTATTTGTAAGAACTATTGCACGATAATTACAGTGTTACATTGTAACTTGTACTTGTATTGCATTGTAACTACTAATTGAACCTACAAACAAAAGTTTCCGAAAAGGCAATTTTCAAGCTATCTAATCTAATTAACTAATAAGAGTAATTAAATAATCGCATAAAATTAGTTTGTACCGTTAAAGAAGTTATTAAGTAGCGGAAGCTACTATATAATAATGCCCTTCACAATCTGTCTGTCTGTCTGTCTGTCTGTCTGTCTGTCTGTCTGTCTGTCTGTCTGTCTGTCTGTCTGTCTGTCTGTCTGTCTGTCTGTCTGTCTGTTGGCTCTATAACTCCTGAACGGTTTAATATAATTCGCTAAAACTTTTTGTGTATGTTCTAGGGGTCCCGAGGAAGGTCCCCTGCGAAAATGGGTGTGATCGATAAATGACATCCACTAAAAAAGTTGATTAATATAGAGCCTAGAATTCCATGTATTACTAAAAACGTTAAGTTTGAGGACACAGGGTGTACCAAATATTGAAAAATTTTAAAATACGGTCTTCACCGTATAAAATTTTAAAATTGACTTTAACGCAATTATACGGTGTAACCGATCCTCAGAAAGCGTGCGCACACAATATAGGCTCCATTCTGGCTTATAAAAATAAAAAGATTTAGACTACTAATGGGAACGCATTTTAAAAATTTTAGTAAAGCGTGGAGGGCTTAATGTTATTTTATGGGTCAGAATGGAGCCTGCAGCGCTCCAGCGCGCTTTCTGATGTTTGGTAACGACGTATAATTAATAATTGCGTTAAAGTGCTTTTTTGATGATTTTTATTTTTGTCAATATTTGTTACACCCTGTGTCCTCAAACTTAACACAGGGCTAAAAGTGTTGTGTAGCTGAAAAGTTCTATAGAGAAAAGATAGGTGGCGTAAGTGGTGCATTCTTACTACTTATGTCATCTAACTTTTGTCTATGGGAAAATTGAGGTGCATTTTTAGCACCGAATTGAGGTGTTATAACTCTTGAACGCTTCGATACATATACTTAAAATTTTTCTATTGTGTTGCTACGGTTCAGAGGACATATGTGTCGCTTCTGCTACTTCATTAAGTGCATTGGTTGAATGGTTTATTTATGTATAAAAATGTGTATTATTTGCCTACATTAGTTTAGGTTGGCTTATAAAACTTTTATCAGTGAAAATTGTAAAGCACAACATTGGTTGTGTATGCAATGTAGCGTATGCCTGAAGTTGGAATGGGTTGGAAAGATTAGTACGATTATCATAACATGATCAGAAGTTACATTGCACGTAGTGTGAAAACTACCTTGACAATTTCCGTGTAATAATCGTAACAAAAACGTGTTTGAAACTAAAGAAGAGAATCTAGGATTGTAAGCGACTAAGTGAGTGTTGCCATTTATTGGTAGTTTGGTTGAATGTCTATTGGGCTAAGGGTAGCGTGTAGATTTCATCAGAGAGATAAAAATAGAAGAAATAAAGAAGATGAAGGGAAAAGGATGCATTGGCCAGAAGTAAAGTAGAGATATGCAATGCAAAGTGTGGCCGTGTAATCTAATGCAATATTGTAAAAGGAGGTTGGCGACAGAAGAAAGGGAGAGTGTCGATTGCCGATTTGATTCTGATGGCCTCATAAAAGATTTCCGAAAGGATTATCAGTTTCCCTTCCAAGTAGCAATGCCAGAAGTACATATATTACCCTGTGTGTGTAACTTGAAGGTAATCGTCACCATATTCCGGTCTGAATAGTGAAAAGAGTATTTGAGCAGAGAGTGAAGTGTGTGGCATGGATGACTGTGTGGAAAAGCATTTCTTTTCTTCACACCTAATCCGATCACTTATTCCAATAATAGAAATATCTCCATAGTTAAATAAATGCTGGAGAGACTTGAGCAGAATGGTGGAATAGAGCAGAGCAGATCAAATGTCATGTTCACGTCAACGCTACAGCTTCTCATTTCAATCTGTTCTTAGTGGTACAATATGCAATCTCATAATAGTGTAACCTAGGGTCAACTCAATCGTCCATGCCTTTCAATTCTACGCAAATTCCTTTTTTACTTTATTCAAATCCGATCTACATACTTTAACTTTTGTTCATCACACATTCCCATTTCCACCTATTCTCCTTTAGTGCCTCCACTACGTGCTACAGCTTTCCTCAAATGCAATATGGCACACTACAGCTATAATGCGTATTCTAACCCTCTTAGCACTCAAATGGATTTAATCCTGTTTTCATTCTAATCTCACTACCAATTACTCCAATAGCAATATTGCAACTACTAAAATAACACACGATTTTTACAATCTATTAAAAATACTGCATCATAGTCTAGTACAGCAACAAAAATGAAGTAGAACCTAACGAAGTCCAAATTAACATAATGATTCTGGACATATTCAGTGTACTCATGTACATGTTGCAAAAAACTGACAATGAATGGAATACATAATGTAAAATCAGATTATACAACTAGATAAATAGTATTGTGCAACGAGTAGCATAATATGCATATGGTATATGGCCAGGCTACTTAGTCGTGCCATGTTCTTTATTTCGTTGCATGTACTTTGTGTTTACGTCAAGCGTCAATTGTCAACCCCAGTAGCAAAGATTAGACGACAGTCCTTCCAGAAGCTCAAGCAATGTCAACTCAATTCAATTCGAATCAGCAGTACACCCATTGTTTCTACTGCACACAACCACAGCCAGGGAAACGATATGAGTTTATGGCTTTGGATTCATTAAGGTTCTATAACGTGATATGATGCTAACAAGTCCATTCTTTGTCAACCTCAACGCAGGACAGGACAGTCAGCTCAAATGACATCTCGTGAACTCTACTACTGCAAAAGACTTTTTAACCTGTCCATTTCATGATTTTTTGTATATTCAATCGCATACATTGTTTTGCACGCTGCTGTCCTGTCCATCTTCCCTCGCCTGGCTCTTTTCAATCAACTACTACTGGGTATAATGAAATGCACTTGTGTTTTATTTATACTTGGGTCTAGGACAGACAATAGTTACAATGCATCGAAAGAAAACAATTCAATACCACAGTTGATTGGATAAGATTCCAAAAAAACGCCCGAGCTCACCTTACCTTTATTCTGTAACTACTAGCAGATACATTTGGTTTTTGTTTCCAGAGTTTATTTTTATATGGCAATTAGCATATGTGTATACGTTAAGGGATGTGGGATAGGAGAGGTAATATTTCAAAGGTATAGGTAATCGAATGACGTAATGTTAGAAACAAAGTATGCATTAAATATATGATTATTATGTAAGTGAAGAGTAAGGAGGTAGGTAGGGGTTGTTGGGTTACTTATGATATACATATGCATCGTAATGTAAGATATAGTATGAATGATGGGGAATATGAAAGGTGGAAGACTTGAAGCGAAGCAAGCCATTACACCTGCTGTGTCCAGAACATTATTGTCTTCTTAGAATTGCTTTCCTTAAATATTATACAATAGCTTTTCTACATTATATACAACACTGCTCACTTTACTCTTTACTGCCTAATAATGTCTATCCACAGAGCACTTACTTTGTACACCAATCTTTCCTTACCTGTAATAATGATAATTCTTAGAATAACTAACTGTTCTTCGCAACTCGTAATTTCTACTAAAACTATAGTAAATACTATTTCCTATAATGAAAACCATACGTAACTACACAGTCCCTGCTCTCAAAGCCAACAACAAAGTACAAATTCTATCTAACTTACATAGTTATTTAAATCTCCATGTAGATTAGTTAGTGCTTTGTATCATTCCAATAAACTATATGCAGGCACTTATCATATCAACCTTTCATACACTAAACATATTTCAATAACACAATTTCCCTTTATGATGAATGTGTAAGAGAATATGCACGATTAAACGAAACCGTTTTAGATGTAATAGACAAAATATTGCACATCCACTTAAAAGAGAAAAATTGAAGAATTTCATTTTTGTCTTCCTTTATTCATACACATATACATCTTCTATGATATGATAAATGTGATAAAATACTCAAATGTAGAAATCAGAGTAATTCGCTATTAACAGTAAGGATTTTCAAGCACTAAAATAGGCAACTCCCTTCCAACGATCTGCTAAACTTAAAAATTAATATAGGTTATTTTCATAATTTAAACCAGAGGGTCGTTAATATAAAAATATTGTAAATAAAAATTGTAAAATATTTAAACATTAGTATCGTAAGTGGTGTAGTAGATACAGTAGTGGAGGATAGTATTTAGTAAAGAGTTTGCACTTAAAACTTTTGTGATTCTGCTATTTATTCATTCAAGTGTTATTGCACTGTATGAGAGTTTTATTAGTACTGAGCATTGTACTGTGGTCTTTTCATTTCTTCTCTCCTTGACATGAGTTGTACTCGAGTACATAAATGTGAGTTTGTGTCATAAACATTTCCAGAGCTCGTTTGAATGTCAACCAAGTCAAAAACATGCTTTTCATCCGGGAGAATGAAGATGGGCAAATGAAAAGATGATGATTACCATGATCATGATGTGATGCTGATGTCCTACAACGATGTCCCTGTCCTCAACTCTAATGTATGTAAATTGTTATGTGTTTAGGTCAGGTCTCCCTATAGTCAGATGGAAATACCTTGGTCTACTCCGCTCAGAGTCGTTTTTTGCGTCGGTGCACTCTCTACAAATATTACTACGTAGATTATTTCTTTTCAAGTGAAAATGGGAAATGACACTGATAATAGTAAAGAGTTTTAGTTTTAGTAGTGACTCTTTCCGCTTCTGGTTGGTTGGTTTGTATTTGGCTGTGGCTATCTTACAAACAGTTTCACATTATTCTCACAGTGTACTTAAACTGAAGGATCTGAATTGACATGACAGCCTGGAGTCCACGCCACGACACGACAGTAAAAGACAAGCTGGTTTATATTAAAATGTTCTGTGGAGTGCAGCACATAATATGGAAATGGGTATGTCTACAGGGATATAAACTAGAAGGGAGGTTTAATAGGCACTTCACGGTCGTAGGTACTGGTATGATATGAAATATGATTTTAATATGTAGTAATAAGTAGTAACGACAGCCTGAAAATATTATTCACTAATTCTTTTGTATGATATGTCCGTAGTACACTTCAACTTTTAACGTAGCATAATGGTTGTTGATTCGGTAAGTAAAGTTTACACTCTAGTAGGTCTTCTTCCGTTCTTAGCTGAAAAAGACAAGTTAAGCTTACCAAATGTCAAGTACATTCGTTACGTTTCTTTCCCCTTTTCCCAATGTGTTTCGATTGACTCTGTGCAAATGCAAGACTGATATGATAGTTGATAGTAAGAGTTATCTAATGTAAGTAAAAAGTGTATAGGACTGTCTTCGTTGCTATATCCCATTCTCAATTCACACAAGTAACTTTTTAGGTAGGATTTGTACATAAATTAGAATTCGAATTTTCTTATGAAAGAGCGACATGACACAACAAACCGTCAAGTGGCAATCATTCGTTTGATGGCTTGTCTTATCACACGACTAGCAACTGTTTCGTTTCTTTTAATGTGTTCTGTTTGTAAAAACGGTCATGTTAAGTTAACTTGTTAACAGTTTAATTTGTTCTACATCCTAACAACGCTTTCGTATGTACACTTCCTATTTTTTCAAGAAACGATACGTTTTGAGGCGAGTTTCTTATAATATAATTTTATAATGTGCAGATAATTTCACAAAAGGTTTCTTTGAGTTGGCATTGGCTAATACAAATACAGGTATTATTGCACTGTAAACTTGTAGCCATTAGTTGACTAGGGGAAATGTCAGCATCCACATAAAATAAAAGCCAGTTTGTTTAACTATTCGTTTTGAAATATAATTCCAAGTGAGCAATAAAATAATAGGATAGGTAGTGTGGTGTCTAACATGACTTTATAGATGAATGTAGTCTACAGATGTAAAACTGAAGAAACTACTGAGCTGAATACCACGAGGAGATTAACTTGCATTACATTACATTATAAAGTTGCACATAATAAATATAATGCTTACAATGAAAGTACACATTACGCTTTTCTTAATATGATTGACTCACCTACAAAAAATCCAACAAATTCAAGTTGCTTGAACATACACTGTGTAGTTTGGACCTTGTAAGTTGTGAGTTGCGAAGTAGGCAAATGCAAAGCATGCTTTGCACCTGCAATTTTCGAATTGCTGGCATAGGTAAGAAAACTAATGTGTTTTCCTTGGTTGTAAAGCTACAAGCTGCAGCTCTGCGTACTTTCCATCTTTCAAATGTCTACAGAAGTACAATACGCAGCACAATACAACAAACAGAAGAAAAACAAGCCAAGCTGGAGCAAGAAACAAAATTCAAATTGGACTGCATGCCATCGCATGAATCGCATCGGACCAAGACTCGACTGCCCACATAGAATCATTGCATTATTGCTAATAAACTACTTTGTGCACCTTTAATGTATTTCTAAAAAGGCGAGTAAACGTATCGCAGGCGATTTTTAATGTTCTATAATTTTCTGTATTGTTTAACGCAGCCATTACACTTTAATAGCATACTTTTAAAAGACTACCAGCAATAAGTAATTCAAGCTCCACCAAAACCAAACCAACTGACCATAATAAAAATCCATAAAATATTACCATTGTATTCTGTACCTACTGCACCACGAACTTACTTGGATGCTACTATTAGTGAAATAATTTTACCACCTAGGAAGGTATAAATAATGCATCCACTGTAAATTACTACTAACTTATAATAAAATACTCGCCACAGCTACATAGTGTAATCCTAATGTAATTCTAATGATGACCAAACAAATTCAACAGACTCGGCCATAAAAATAAGTAATTTTCGGCGAGGCCAAAGGCTACGTTTCTACTGCATTTCTAATCCTCAGCTCTGGAACGAAATTGGTTGGCCAATTAATATTACTACATTTATTTAATATACTTCGGGATTGATTATTACTAATTTCCAAAGAATTACCTTATCCATTAAGTGTTAGTCCTCGTAAATTAAAAATCCGACAATTATTAAGTGTACCTCAAAACAAAATTACAAATGTTACTAAAGAATTTTGCGGATGATTTGATTTCCTTAGGCCATGGTTTACATTTTGCATTACTTGGAAGTTAAATTTGTGAATATCTTGGTGAGCGTTGAGAGCAACCTTACTGTTTGAGATTCTGAGCACATCTTGCATGAATACAATTATTATTAAATTATTATGACAAAAATCCGTGTTCCTTTATGTAATGCCTAAGTTGATAACTAATTGTAATTAACGCAGCACCCAAGGTGCAAGAGAGAGTCGATCAACCAGAAGGAAACGGTAGGAAGTCTAATACTCTGCACTTTTGCTGCCAGATTGTCCATCCACTTCTCACTCAATTTAATTTCAATTTCTGAAGGTTAATTAAAACTCCTTAAACAATGCCTTAGTCTATTCTGTTAATAACTTCTTTTATGCATTAAATTACAATTTTTAAATAGAGACTTGAATTGACCAAGGTAGATATCCCTACACAGGTTCAGGTTTGTACCTTAACCTTAGCATTTCTGCTGCATGAGTTTGAAATCTATTATGTTCACTTAAGACCTAATCTCATCTTTTATTGCTTCTTGTATTCATGCATGATAATGATTAGTGTTAGTTAGTAAGCATGTGCTACCATCGCATCGCCCTTATTATTGCTATAATATATCTCAGAGGCAGAAAAGTCTTTTTAGTTCCAGATTATCCCATATTTATAATTTTATTATTTATTCTGCATCTACAAAACAAAAGATGGTACGTATCTAAATAAATTAGTTGCCTTTAGTGTGCTCTGCTTTAGTTAAATCAAATAGGGTTTGTTGTAGTTGTGTGTAATGGGTAGTGTTATTTGCTATAGAATATGTTTAGGTGTACGAAGAGTATATGGAGAAGAGTTGAGTGAAGTCAGACAAGTCAGTTGTCTTGTTGACTTGTCGAGAGCACGGCATGGCAATTGGCGTGGCATGCAGTCCCTCGTCCTAACTCACATCAGCTCAAGTCAAGACTCAAGACAAGACAGAGGGAAGTGAATTAATTCTCTCTTTTCTCATCTTTTAATCTAGACGAAGGAAGATAGAAGAAAGAAGACTCACTCGCTCGACTTCAAGTTTTGCAGCTTCTTGCTCCTCTTCTTCGTCTGTTCTGTGTGTGGAGATATGCATCCTAGTGGTGTTCAGGATGCGAAAGAGTGCACCTATCTCTTATGTAGAGAAATGCCCAGGAGTGCTAGTCCAATCTGAATTCTAAATAAGTTATCTGAGTTTAATCGAAAATCTTCAGGACTGCAAACAAGAGCAAAGTAGGGAAAACCACATATCTCTGTGTAGTGGGTTTTTATATGACGGCCTATCAAATAATGTATGCTCAGATAATCCAATGTAACTAATGCAAAACGGTTCTTGTTGACCTTTCACTCTAATAAGTATGTGTGTTTTGACGTTGACTATGACTTGATTGATTAGGATTTCTATCTTCTCCTCAAATCACTTTAAATCTTGTTTACTGTGCATTTGTCGACAAATCTCTTCCCTGCACTCCTTCCTTCACCCAATATTATTCCACACTACCCTACCCTCACCTATAATTATTCATCATTCAAAATCAAACACTCAATAATGTCATGAATACTAATTTCTCATAAAAAACTCATCTCTGTCACCATAAATACAATATTTCCTATACAAAAAACTTATAGTGGTATAAAATCCTGTATATACAGTACCGTTTTTTATTCCCTTTTAGATTAAATGAAATCTTAGATAGATAGATGCATATTTGTATTGTAATCTAATACATTATTACCGTAATATGCAAAAGTTCATCTAAGTCAACGTTTTGGATTGTAGTTGAATTTCAGTCATAATGATAACTGCCCATCCCTTACTAAATCTGGTGCCTCATACTGAGTTAGCTCCTGTCCTCCTCATGTTACCATATAAAATAGCTTAGGTATAGACTACACATAATTGTTATAGGTATAGTACAAGAAAATGAGAATATCTGCAGAAATTGTAGAAAACATTTGAGCAGAAGAACAAACAGAAACTAATTGACATCGCCAACAGCACGAAATGCGTTTTGCAAAAACTAAAGGTCACACTGGAGGGTCAACGTCCATTTTCTCCATAATAAAAAACTAACAAAGAAGCTACGTAATACAATATAGTTACAAAACACAGAAGAGACACGGCTGCTCCTGCAGAAGTCTCTGCATTTTACTCTACCTTATAGAATTACTAATATATTAACAATTCTATAGTTTCCTCATACAATACTTGCATTATTGTACACTATCAATATTATTGGATTTGCTTTGTCTCTATCTCACAACTACTGCATATACACTGCATAATATCCATCCTGCAAGCGCATTTATGAATAACAAAGTCACTACAAATAATAAAGTGCAATATTGCATGATAGCAGAATAATCACCACTCCCTCGATAAATAATTCCCTGGCAGATCAACATAATAACATGGAAAGTTGAGACACGAAGTTGAATTTGTATTATCAATTCGCTTACCGTTTCTCGTTACAATCGACAAATACGTAGAAACAAACAACACCTGAGATTACATTACATTAGATAGAGTAAAAAACACATTTTCTGTTTTATGAATGAACTTTCTTGCCGTCTACTACTACACAGAGCACAACATTGAAGCAAAATAAAAATGAATGAATTTTTGTGAGAATTATAAAGAAGTCAAGCATTGTTTATTAGAAATTGTATGAATATATTTTAACAACCAAACTCTAGGTTTATATTTCACAACTTCGCTATGCACGGAAAAGAATTGTATAAAGTTTTAATAAGAAACAACTAATATTACAAGTTATAAAAAATAAAAGTATAAGTACAGCACAAGTGAAATGTCCATGCGAGTAAAATATGTTTCCCTGAGCAATTTAAGAATGAATCTCCTGCAGAGTTCCCATGTTTTTGCATAACCCATCATTTTCTGAATCATTTTGCTAACTAATATTGAAAACTTCACATTGTTCACATAATACGTAGAATCCACCGGATAATAAACCTTTTCAGTGAAGTACATAATATATAAATGACAATAACAAAGTTCACTAAAAATAGAGACGAGTATAAATAAGTTTTGAAATTGTTAATGCACTTGTATTTCATATACTATTATGCATTGGAACTCCTGAGATGTTTAGAGGGACTGAGATGAGAAGTAAAGCTAAGTGAAAAAAGACATGACAGATTCAGTGAACGGGAATGGAATTGAAATTCAGAATTGAAACACGTTTGTGTATCTGTTAAATAGTTAGTGGCAGTAGTGGAGTCCAGTGAGTGGAGTGCAGACGAGTCCGGTTAGGGCAGCCTCCGAATCTACTGTACTTTGTATATTTGACTTGAAGTAGCTAAGAGCAAAGGAAAAGTGTTGCGATGTGAGACGTGATCTGCTGTGGGCGATAAAAACGGATCAGTAGGCTTAGTAGGCTAAACACATTTCCACAATCTACCTACAACCTTGTACATTCTAGCACTCCAGCCAAACCGCTCCATTTCCCCAACTCTTTCAGTTCAGGTAGATCTGTTCCTCATCTTCCCCACACATCCCATCAAACAAACTACATTCATAATAAATACACTCACTCAGCCAACTCTACTACACTAAAACTAAAGGGTCAACTCACTCTGCTCACAATCAGTCAGTCTGCAGGTGTACCAAATTTCCCTGGAATCTATTTTGGAATTATTGGAAATTAATGCATTAAATCAAAAATACTCAAAGGATTTTATATACCTGGATATAGAAAATCTAAATCATTTATAACAGGTATCTCGATTTTTCTAAACCGAAGAAAATGAGTGAAATGGAAATTTTGATAATTTAATAAAAGTTTAATATATTCTGTGTATTTGCGGTATGAGTTGTTGTGCACTTTACGAATGAAATATTTTTGGTATCTCTCACCGTTAATGAAACCATGCATCTTGCAGTACATAGAATATCCTTCCAGAAGTTGATTTGAGATAGATCAATCCGTTTTCGAGTTACACGTACAGTAGCGGAACTTTTTAGAAGATTACTGTACAATTAGCTTTTGTTACGTCAACTTGATTGAAAGAGCAATGAAAGCCTTATTCATTCCTGTATAACACTATATGGGTACTTCCTTGTTCCTACAACTCTGTACAGAGAGATACAAAGATGAAGATTCATTCGGAAGAGTGGACGTATAGAATGATGTATAAAATATCCTATCCATTTCAGTAATAATGCATAGAATATTAGAAACCTATCAGCAAGTAGGAACATAGAGTGTAATGCCTATACCTGAAATGAACAATGAGAATGAGAAGCGTTTTCTTTGAGCACGTACTCCTGAGAAGGCAGGGGAAACGAAACCAAGCCACGAGCTGTAGTACATGGACCGCATTTTAAAAATATTCGGCTTCTTTCCATTTAGTTAGTATTTTAGTTCACACTCACACTACTATACTTTTCCCTTAGAACACGTCTCAGAATTGTGTGTATAGGCCTAATGGAAAGTATATCCATGAATAGAGCACACCGTAGTCGTAACTATTAGGTATGTAGTGTACTACCTAAAGTACAACAATAAGCTAAGGTGCACTTTTCCATTCAATGACCACGTCCAACCCATTTCAACCCATTCCATTCAGTTCGTTTCAATTTCATTGAATTGAATCATGTCTTGTGGAGTACAACCACGTATACGTAAGCTACACAATATTTACCTATAACCAGAGAAAGTAAGGTATACACATTACTTGGACCTAATAACCGAAACCAATGCAATGTACATAATGTTCAATTGAACGAAATTTATAAAATGTCTGGCCTATGAAATCCAATACCGCTCTTTTTCACAAATATTACGGAGAGGGGAGCTCACATCGCATCACACTTGAATTGGAAATCCGGGATTTGGGCAGGACGAAAAGAACGCGTGCGATGCAATTCTTTGCTACGTGTTCCGTCTGTCCTGCCTTCTACCATCTATTAAGCTCAGGTTAAAAATACCCTTCCCACTTCTTTTCATGCACAAATGCAGTTTTCTGCTTACACCGATTTATTGTCACAACAGCACAGGTGAAATGCATAAACACACCAATTTACAGCTAAAGACTACAGAATCCACTGTTTTCATGTTAGGAACTCATTTGCCAAGTTCTAGACTTGTATCGTTATCCTCGACAGTAAATATCTTTCTAATAGTACGGACCTAACCTGGTAATTGTATTCTCGATAGGCACGCAACATTGCAGCGTACACTCATTTCACTTTACGAGTATCATGCCATCCCATCCCAGGTCACTCGGCTTACAACAACAAAAGGGAATAAAAACCCAATCGCTCCCTACTTTTCTGTCTGGTAAATTTTTATTAAACACTAAAACACCATAAAGGTGTACCGCTGTCCACAGGAGATCACTCTTTTTCTACTCTCTTTAATATAGCAACTCATTCCAATTTTAATGCCCATTTAGGAACAACAGCCAAATATTCCAATCATCTACGAAATAATGAAGATACTTATAACTCTAGAAATTTAACTCAAATGCCTTTAACTCTTTCTACTTTATCCAAAACGAGAAATAAGAATTAATCCTGTATTCTTTTATATCAGTTTTTTGCTGTTTTGTTGCACTTGGTGTTTCAACCAGCATTAAATAGTAAATCTAATTGAAAATCTGTCAATAAAGTAGGAAACAGAGGGTCTAAACAAGAAACAACATTTATACGTAGCAAAGTACAGTTTTATGGTTAGAAGTATGAATACCTAAAGGGTATATAGAATAAATTGTTTAAACTTACCGTGCGTTCATGGAGCCCTGACCGGTCATATCGTCAACTCCTGGTTTCCTGAAAAGAAAAAAGAGAAAATTATTTAAAGTTTCATTCCGTCATGTCAGAGGAGACATTATAATGCTGCATCTACCTATCTCTGTGAACTTTAAAACCATTTCATTAAAGGTAAATAAATGTTTACTGTTTAAAAGTTGGGCAGGCGAACATTAAAAGAAATTCTTTGATGGTAAACTTAAGTACGACCTGCAGCAGTCGGTACGTTAAGTACAATTCAAGTCAAGATCCTTTTCGATTGATAGAAAAAACTGAGGTAGGTAGGTATGAGCCAAGAGCATGTTGTTCTTTGTAGAAAGAATAGAGTACCAATGCAATGGTAGTTAATATCTGTATTGTACTATGTGAAATGCAGCTTGCCGATGTAACGTCGGATAAAAGCTTGAAAGTCTGGCCTTAGCTGTCTGACTGGCCAGAGGAACTTGAATTGGAAAAACATTTTCCCACTTATTGTTATGTTTGTCTTCCTACAAAAGCGTACATTAAGAAGTACAGCGAACGACAAGAGAGCCTGTTTTCGTAATAAAGTGGCTTACCCATAACAGAACAAATGCATCTAACTGCCTTAAATAAAACGACAGCTCATTTAATTCTTTTTCTTAACAATTCGTCTATTTCCACAAAATCTAGGTATTTAGACTACAATGCAATTGTACCGTTATCTATTATAGTGATCGAACACCCGGTTGATTTATAATGTGCACATTTTTTACGTATTCGATGCTAAATGATAGAAAATCGGAATTTAGACGTTTGTATTGCGATTAGTAATATTTAAAAGTCATTTTGTACCTTTGACATACTGCATTGTGTAGTATTGTAATAGTTAAGTATTCTAGTAAGTGCATCTGATGATCTACTTGCGTAAAAGGCGGATGTGCTTTCGTGATATGTTGCTTTGACTTACCTACCGCGTTTAACCTATACAGTAGTGTTTATGTATCTTTTATCTGTGTAATTTATTATTGCATGAGAGGCACATTGAAAAGAGTACACAATGTGTATATGTAGATGAGTAAGTGTGATCGAATCAAGATAGTATCACCATGTAGCAATTCAATAGCAATATGTCATAAACCCAATGGATTTGCAGAGAAAGCCATTAGTTATCTTTTCAGATCAATTCTAGGAAGTACGTACATATCCCATCCATCAAGTCCGAAATCAATCTACTAACCATCTTCACATACTTAGCTTATCTATTTTATACTGGCATCTATAGTCATAACTAAAATAAAGGTTATGCACAGCAAAAAAACTCTAGACGATTTTTTACCAATTTTGTCTCTTCCCTTACTTATTTCCAATTTCCAATGAACTATTACACTATAGCACTAACTTTCGCTTAACCAGAATAAATACTGCATTGACTATACACACTTTATCTTTTCTTCCTCCTCAGAATTCGTTATCGCGCTAATAAGTGTCACAGTCACAGTCGTGTCGTGTCCTCTCTATTGTATTGTGTGGGTATGTATTTTTCCATATCAGCGTGAGAAAGAATAAACCTCACCAGCAATACAAAATGTGACATGACAAGATGAATTATTATTACAAAAGTACGTTATACAATAGTAATTATAATCGTATCATATCAGTAGCCCAGAAAAGGTTGGAGAAATACCGACAAAATTTATATATGTATTATTAGTCACTTTCTATCACATATGCAGTAGCAACCAAGAAAGAAGAGACAGAAAACCTTAAAAAGTGGAGCTATCGTCTTCCTCTATCTGTTTTGTTCCAGATGGAATAGTTTCTACCTTGTGCATAGTGTCTATCTACTAAATGCACCAAATGAATGACTGACTGAGTGACTTGGTCTCGTCTGCAGGCAGAAACAGGATTTCTCTACTCTCTGCATGTAATAATGCACATAGGGTCTATTATGGTCCGATTGTGTCTCCGACTCGTCTCAGTCATCTTGTTAGTGAGATATTTTAGTTACATACATTCTATCTCAGAAAAGACAGTAATCAGTCCGTACGTATTGTATTCATTGGCGTACTTCTCTGTATTTCTCTATTTCTGATAGAACCACAGTAGAAGTACGGAGGAGCCACTTCAAAAAGTTTTTCATTTATGTCATATGAGGAAGAGTGAGTGATAAAGCCAGGTTAGGGGCAAGACAGGAAAATATTGAAGTGGAGGTAAGGAGCGAAGAGTAGATAAATAGTGTGTTAGAGAAGAATGAGACAGAAATGAAACAGACTGTACTGGTAAGTAGTGCCGGGGAGAAAATACTCGGAATAAATGCAATACAGGGTTGAATGCATTTTCGGACGCAATAAGAAAATGGGTTTAATTATTTGTATAGTCCCTGTGTGTTGTGAGTGTAGGGAAGAGGAGGACTGGAATTGAGATCGGAATTGGAATGAGAGAAATGAATGTTGTGAATGCAAGAGAGGAAGACTCGCTAACTATCAAACAAAGCCGCATCTACGTTTGTTTCCCCAAATATCTAGCACATAGCAATAGCACATCTTCCTAAATGGGTTCTGCCCCTTATCATATTGTCTGCTCTTACATTTCCCTGCATTTCCACAGATCTTCAGTGTTTTCTTACCAACACGTATAAGTACCTATTGGTATTGCACGAAATATGTACGAATACAGGTTATCAACCAAGAATTTCAGGAGCAGTGCACAAAACTGCAGTCCAGCTGCATTAATAATATAAATAAGTCACAAAGCAATATGTTCACAGTCAGCATGTACGAAAGAATGGGAAACTAAGGACAAGACTAATAATACGGCTAACAAGCATTTTTCCACTAGTAGCGTGTAATGCAATGCCTTATCAGTAGATTTTCCAGCTTTTCCTCCAAATGTATTCATTAACAAGAAAGGGCAACTCTGATGACACTAAGCACAGAGCAGTGCACCGAGGGAGATGGGAAAATATTAAAAATGAAGCTAAAGCCTAATAAATAGGAGGTAAAAAGAAAATCAACACTTCCGCCCTATAATGATGTGGATTGTTAAACTGTGTCTGATTGCCTTCGGACCTGTCTTACTTATCTCGATCTGAACGAAAGGAGTTTTGATGGTAAACATTGATAAAGAGCAAACGGATTTATAATTGATTACTGTCTTGCCTAGGTCTTACTTTGATTGATTCCTTGGTTAATTTGAAGAGGAGGAAATAAATAATATGCAGATGGAAAAGCGAGATGCGCCAAGAGTGTAAATCCAAATGTGTTGCTATTAGCTAAAGAAGTTTTTACCATTAGTCCTTGGACAGTGACTGACTCAAGTAAAAGAACATTACATGCAAGGCAGTGTAATGTAAGGTAGTGCACTGCTATTAAGTAATACTGCTTAATAGACATTTAGTGAAGCCACTATATGCAAGTAGTATTGGATCACATATGCACTAGACGGCTGATGAGAGATAAGAGCTCATTTTATTACACTTAAATAAAAAGGGACTACACCCTACTGTGTAGCATTTGCGGGGGTTCCTTTCCTAATATCAGCTATAAATAACTATCGTGCTAAGTTAAAAGCTTATTTTATTACGTGATATATATCAAGCACACAGTTAAAACGAGAAATTTCAATTTAAAATAACTTAAATATAACGAAACTTGGCCACTTTTGACAACTATACTGCACTGAACCGTATGCTTGCATTAATGCTCCAAAGAATCGTTCTTTCCTAAGATTTCCATTGACTAGACACATTACATACTTGTTTTTATACGATAGGTAAAGGATAAGCATGTATTCACCTCGTAAAGTCCCCAGTTGAAAAGCAGTGAGTAATAATTTGTTATAAATGTGCTCGTACCTATTAAGCTCACAAAGTGAGTGGTTCTCGTTATTTACGGGACCATTCCATAGTAGCTACATTTCAAACTAGTACATTTACAATTGCTGTACTGCGGTGATGAAATAACTTCTCTTCACTTAAGCAGATAACTAAAGTTCAGGTTATATTTATAGTAAATATTTAGTTTATCCTACATGAACATGTAAAATACTAATAAATACCATGTAGCCTATACACAGAAGAATTAATATGTGTAGTGTACTAATTGTTACTTGTTAAAGGAAAAGAGAAAAGTCTATAGTCTACAATCTCCCAAAGAAACTAGCTCTCTTTAGCAATAATATCTTTGCTTAGGTCATTTGAGATCCATTACCTTATTTTTACATATGTGTACATGTAGTACATGCATGAGAAACGTTATGCAGAATGGAAGCACCTATGTGAGCAGTTTGTAACAAAGTACTATTAAAACTTATTTGCGCACAACTAGAGAAAAATGTGTATATTGACTAAGCATAGATAGCATTTCCACAATGTAGTTGGACTTGGGTAGTTGGGATGCACGGATGGCAGACATAAAGGTTAGGTTAGGACATCTACGGTAAGAGAAGACAAGGTAAGGGAGCAAAACGGAGTTGATGTTACATTTTACATTGGATTGGATTCGGTTTGGTTTGGTTTGTTGCGCTTGGCTTATGGTGAATATAAATTTTAATAAATCTATCGCAAAATGCTCGTTGGAATTTACGCTCTGGTTTGACCACTGCATTTGAGTGCTCTGCTCCTCTTTATTGTTATTGTTATAGCACCACTTGCCCACTAAACTATACCATCATCATAATCATAGTTACTTTTCTTTACCTTCTTACTTATTCTTGACTAGTTACACCGAGACCCTTTCCTGTGCCACTATCTCCATTATTATCTGCTGTATCCTAGTACACAACAGAGGAGAGCAGTGTGTACCCAGATAACCATCTTTTAATTCTTACGGGGGAGCATCTTGCCATGGCCTTTTTACTCTGGCTCTGCACACACACAAAAGTATAGCACATTTCATGATGAAAGTACGGCCAATCCACTAGTTCTTTCTCACTGCCATTCATCCTATCATAATTCCCATTAAGCTCCCTTTATAGGTGCAATTTGCTTTAGTTTTATGCTCTATAGTCCTTTACTAACAAGATAACTAGAAGCGTTACACTACATTGCAACTGCACCTCTTAATGAAAATGTTCATTGAATAAGACAAATATTTACGATTAGTACAAAGTGCAAATCTGATTTGTAACGTACACGTTATAACCACAATCTTCTTCTGTTCTATGCTCGAGTACATTATTACTTCACTAAACAATAAATACTTACCAGAGTTAACTACACTGCTCCTAAGCTATAGGCAATTACAATTTACAAATATGCAGTTCGGTTGGTTAAGATCAGAGAGGTGGTTGTCTTAACGTTTGTATTTATTATGTAGTGTAAGACCTAATAGCTATCAGTTGAGTGGGTAAGGAACTATTCCTATAATAAATGCTCTTCTTCAACTTCTACCAAAACACTCGTTCATAATATTATGACTTGCCTACGTAAAACATTCTTTTAATTTACATTACCATTAGCACCTAACTCACAGCTATACAAGGTAATCGTTATACTTACTTTACAATCGTTCTTATGGCTAAAACCTTCTTCACCAACTTTTACGGAACATCATTTACTTCATTTCTGTCAGTTCAAAATTAAGGAGTGGAGTAGTCACATTATTTAGTGTACTATCGCTCCAATACACTAATCTAACCTTTAATTACTTCTGACCCAGTTTGAATTGCTTGTCCTTAGCATATCTACACGGAAAAATTACGTGCCCACTTCAAACCCACATTTTATGGGAAAAACACATTTACGGGGAAACCATGCTAACTTCTCTACCACAAATATTAAAATATATCTTCTTAAGCTGTCTAAATACAAAAAGCGCTCAAGGAGGGTAATAAGGACATCATATAAGATTTGGTATCCAAACAATTATGGATTGTGCAGTGATAGCTTACTTAAAAATTCAGCATTCGTGTAAATGTGTGCCTAAGCCAAGCCAATGATTTACTGCATGCTTACTACTGTACATTTTAATGGTTTGTAGAACTGCAGACGCATTGTAGAAAGTTAGCGCAGAAAACTGAACTTAATTCAATCTGCCAAAAGATAAAATCTGAGGTATTGAATAAATGGGAAACGAGAAATTAGAATGAACAATAATTAATCTGCGTTTAAAGCAGACCGACGAGTTAACTCGTAGAAACAAAGCATTGGATATCACAACAACCGTTTAAGTGACTGAATTAAATTATTCTTTGGCACTACGGGCTGTTCCTCTTGTTATTTTCTTTAAAACAGAAGACATTTTCTCATTTGCAAAATGTTCAATGTATGTTATGTAAAACAACAACACTAAATGCATGTACTGCACTATGCATACACAATTATCTGCGTTTTAAACAGATTCCAGCCAGCTTGGCCGGTCTTACTCTCGTAGCAGTTACTTTTCACGTACGTGCAATAACGAAACAGTTGTATAAAATATTTTTTGCTCACCGTTTATTATTCTCTCTTCAGCTGTACGTAATTTTGCTGTAGCGAACAGGTAAACATACTTTATTTCAGGTCATACCCACTTATAATACCCCTGAAATCAAACTCAACATGCTATCTGTAAAAACAGTAGACCGGATCGAGAATGTGAATGAGAATACAATCACAAAAAATAACACGAATAAGTCACCCATGCAAGATGGTCATTTTGACATGGGTATTTATTAGCTCATCACTCCCCTTCAATTACATTGAATCAAGCCCTCCTTTAATTACGAGCCAACAATCCTTATCTCTCTTAAGCTAACTAATGCACACTTCCATTCCTCAAGTCTAACTGTTCCTCAAGTATTTCGTACAGATTAACCACAAATTATCCTTTCAAGTCTCAATGGCCTTTGCAACTTAATTAGCTAATTCCTAGTCTAATTTAACTCATGACTACTGTCTCCTATTCCAACTTTAGTCAAATAAAATCATAAATATTTACATTTAAATGTTTTGCGATAAAAACTCAAGGCAAATCTTTGACGTTAGGGTCACCTCGAAGTCCAGAATTCTTAATTCAGCGTTACATATAAAGTTAATATGAGAATAATAGGTTGTTTTGAGTACCTATATACTATATACTACATAGATTTTGCCGAGAAATATGAATTTTAGTGTAACCATTGATGAATATTTAAAGAAATAAATTGATAATGGGAAATACATGGTAGCTGTTGAGAATAATAAAAAATGAAGCAACAAGAATAGGGTAACACTGAAAAGGAAAGTAAAAAAGGCAGTTAAATTAAATTAATGCGAAAATATCTGTTATCACTGATGTAGATGGGTTGATCACGTTTAAAATGTCATGTAAGGCTGTCAGGTTGCATTTACGTGTAGTGATGCGATGTTCTTATTCGAAATTTATGCGACTATTGCCAAAATGACAGTTATTGCAAGCAATAAAACCATAACAAATTAAACATACATTTTTACGAGCATTGTAGTTGTTGTTCAATGAAGGAATCCTTCTTCGCAGATCAGATCATGTAAGTTCACAGAGAATCAGTATAATTTGTTTCCTTGAACCGAGTCTACAGTCTATGAAATTATCTTCTGTTCTGACAATCAGTAGAAATTGAAATGATGGTTTCCTTAAACACCACGAACAAGTAAATTTGCACAATTGCTGCACCACATTAACTATGGTAAGTAAAATTCTGAAATCTCGTACGTGTTATATCAGTAAATTGATTTTTAGGGTCTATGTGATTGAAATATTAATTATTACTGTTTCAATTAGTTATTCCTAGCGGATAGCCAAACAACACTATTGTTTAACTAAGTAAATAATGCTACAAAATAAAAGTTTTCATTACAATGCACTTTGCAGCAACTGATTATTGAATTTAAGAAAGACGTATTGCTTTTACTGCTTGGGTGCTGCATGTACTTGGGTTTTGCTGACGATTTTCAATTTCATGTTCAAAACGTAAGTTTTCACTTTAGTGAGTGTTTACGATCACGATTTAAGTACATAAAAGAGTTTAGAGCGACCCACTGGCTCACAATCAGTCAAAAAAGAGTTTACACTGTGTTTATCCCACCTAGACTGCGACACGAAGGAAAAGGCTACATGCAATGTACACAAACAACCCTCTCGGGACGATATAATATGTTGGTTAAAATCCGCTTCAGCTATCACCACGCAAACTATCTGTATCTGTGCCTTCCTACTGTTTTGTTTCGTCACGCCAATTTTCCACACCGCACCACAAGCAATAACTCACGGTTACTCTCTGCTCTTCACTCTCTACAATGCAGGCAATTCAAACTAGTCATTTTAAACCGACACTTATCACATTAAGGCTACTGTGTCTATATCCCTGTCCGATCTCTATACTTTAAATCGAAATTGATGATGACAACGTATCAACAGGTAAATCTTAAAACGTATTCCTTTTATTTTTCATTATCTGAGTTTCCGCACCGTAATAAGTTATCACTTTTACTAATTACCCGAATCGAAAGGAAAAGTACACAAAATGTTTTACAAACTAAGAGTCGAGATGACACTTGAAATTTTCCACTCGTCTCACCCGACACCAAAATAAATACGTGTAGTCAATGCACACAGGGACGAAATGAGAAAGTAGGATTTAAGTGTTCCTCTCTAGAGCTGCCAGATGAGAGACGAATAAAATACACCGACCGACTTGGTCCAGGTCCAGATAGACACTCACACTAGCAATCAGTTCAATTCGAGTCAAATGCAAACAATAAGTGTACATACGTATGAGACGGGGTGGTAAAGCAACAAGACAGGCAAGGTACACTCCACAGACCGGTAATATTACTACTGCCGATGCAATTGAATGGTACTGCAAGTCTTCCCTCTCTGTTTCTTCTAGTATGAATAAGTGCATACGTAAGAACTGAGTTTCAGTACCTCTCCCCTTAAATGACTGTTCTCTGCGTGTATCAGTACAGAAAAGGTACACGGGATCAACTAGCAGATGATCTGATCTTCTCTACAGTTCTCACTTGGACTGATGTTCCATTACTTGTGTACTTAAACTTTTATTTTATGTTACCTATCTCCAGAGTGTATCCACTGCTCTGTTCTCTCACCCTCTGTACTGTAATATAGTTATGTCGTTTCTCCAACCGTATCCTAAGACTATGCATAAACACACCGTAAATACTTATCCAAGTACGCAGTGTAAAATTATCAGCTAACTAACTAATATTATTGTGTACAGAGGAGAGAGATTGTATAGTAAAGAAGAATTACTACATAGGTAAGGCTACACAAGGTAAGAAGAAGTTAAGTAAATGGAAGACAAGACACAGGGCAGCTATTCCTTACATGCTTATTACACTACTACTACATTATGTTACATAGAGATGGCTTCAGGTATACTCAACATTATGTATGTACAATGTGCAGTACCTACTTTATACAGATAGGTAGGTGTAATGTTACGTATGTATACGCTTTCCTACCTCAGATGCACAGAAAACCACACCACACGCAAAGATCCACTCCTTGATCAACCCCTTAGGCACGTATTTTATGATTATATTTTATGTATCTATACGAACACAACACCGAAGGATCTTCAGAAGGCACTACTCTATACTAATACTACTTATATACAAAATACACTTGAATTCACAACCAGACATTACATTACGCACACACAATACATTTATCTTTACTTATAAGCATAAAACTTGTCATAAACAAAACACAGTATCCAAATATCTATAGCTAGTAGTTTGTATGTTTGTAATATTCATTATCTACGGTACAAGCCCATACTAATGCAAATGTAGAATTGTCATAACGAAATTATAGTTATATTTTGTCATATACAGGATTGTGTTCCGTTTGTTTGTATTCATTGACCACATGCATTGGCAATATATTACTAATCGTAACTTATGTTGGTCGTTAATAGAGTGGATGGATGCTTTGATGTATGTAGTGAACAAGCCACTTAATTCACGTTCCTCTTAAATATGTGCATTTAAGCATCTACTTACATCCAAAGCGACGTAGTTGGAGTTTCGACTGCTATATGCGAGCTTGCGTCTGCTTGCATGTTTTATTGCACCGTCACCACCAAGATAGATGGGCAGATTGATAGTTGATGGATGAACAGAAGATGTATTGCAATCTGCCTCTGTTTTCTTTTCCATTGCCTAACTCTGCTTATCTCTTCATACATGAATATTCTCAAGATTAGTAGACAAGTCAAGTCCAGTCCAGTTTCAGAGAATTTCGTTGCCTATGAACTGATTTAATATGTGATGTGATCTGAATGTGAGGCATTTCGTCCATACCATCATTCGTCTCACTTTATTTACTACTACGGCTATCGTATCATTTTCATTTACCTACCCTTTGTAGTTCGTTTCTATTGCTCTCCCTTCAATCTCTAATAGATAACATCCTATCAATATAGTTGAACCATGGCAGATTGATTAACTATTTAATAGTTGGTTTCGTACACAGTACAAATATGTGTGTATACTTATTAACTATAAGAGAAAACACTTGAGATTCCATAGTTTGCATACCAAGGAACATGAAAATTAAAGTTTAGGCATGGCCAAAATATGTCTTGGTTGATGAAAACCTGTTGAGTTTTATCTTTACAGATTTATATCGATTGACAAATATTACGGAAATGTAGACAAGGATTAAAAAGCGCTTATCGTTAGTTTCGAATGCACATGCAGATCGCCTAACCTAGATTTCCACATTCTTCAGTACTAACAGTGCAAGGAAAAAATTGTTATTGTATGGAATTATATTTTTTATATGAATACCAGAAGCAAACAGGACAAAATGTCTTGATTTGATTTTTTTCTTCCACGGCTTGTTAAGTTATACCTAATGATAAAGTAAATGTGGTATTAAGAAAAGTAATTCCTTGACAATTGGTCATAGAGAAGAATTGATTTATACAATCCAAGTAATCATCTCATTTAAGTTAACGGCAAAGCACAATATTATTACAGAGTATAATAATTTGGGATACTTATACTACTGAAGAGTATTCATTTGGTGTACTAACCTACGAACAGTAGTAGAAATAAGTATTTATGAGTAAAACCTACGTGCATTATAGTTAATGATAATCTATGTACTCTCTGCTTAGCACTAACAAGGCATCATTGTATTATATTTGGATAAAAGGAACTAAATTGGATACAGGTTTCTGTCCTTGTGGCTTTTCACTCGCTTTGAGAAAGGTCTTTAACATTTATACGGCAATTTAGTTTAGATGATGAAAAGCACTGCTGCAGACTACAAACTACATCGCACACTACTTAGCAGTGGATGTGTACATTAGCTACCTATTTATCCGCATTAAAGTTTGTTCGCAGGAATGTATACGTATTTAAGTGTATAGGAAAGAAGACAAGACACGTACAGAAGGCAGGAGTATAACTGCGAGTCAAGTCAGTTAGTAAAATGATAAAGCTACCGTTTAAAGATATTGTGACTCTAAATGTTTCTTCTTTCTGTACACCCTTCAAATTTGCTAAACTCCAAAACCAAGTCCGGCTCAAGAATGTAGCTTAGTGCGGCCCAAGTACCTAATTTAACTTTTCAAGATTGTCATTTCTCTCTAAAGTCGTGATCTTTCAAACAATAAGAGATCGAAAACATGCATCTGTCTTTTCTCGTCGACGTCAAAGATCAAAGATGAATTTAGTGGCCTGGCCTGGCTATAGTCGGCAAATTAAATATTATCCCAACTTTTGTATGTAACCAGTAATAAGTAATAATATTGTATAGTAGGTAAATGAAGAGGTATGTTAATGTCAAATTGCTTACTTACCTTTCGTTCCACTCTAATAATTACACTGATCCAAACTAACAAACTATCAGTTAGATTTTTTAAGTCTCTACATACTCCTGCTATTAAGTTGCATAGTTTACTAGTTGGTGCGCAATTCCTCACATGCCCACTACTGCACAGTGCTAGTAATTTTTATCACGAAAGTTGCACGCAAAAATTCACTACAATGCATATTCCAATCACTGTTTACAAACATACTTGTTTGCATATAAGCCCAAGAAGTGGTCTCGTCACATAATTAATAGTTTCGTGAATCTTTTTGATATCCATCTGTCTCCGTTCTGTTTTCTTGGACAAACTACTATAAGACAAGACAGTGCATCCTAATTGTAGAAAAATATAAATTGTTGGTCAATATCCAACAAGAGACTATTATCCTTCGCTTAGCGTACAACTAATAAGTACAGTAGTAAAATTAAGAAATACAATCAGAAAATCTTCCGAGCAGCAAATACTACTAGAAAGAACTGGTATATCGCTTTGTTAGTCTGTCTATTCCGTGTCACTCAATCTAACTGAGAGTTGAAGCCAACAAACTCCTCTAATCATCGACAACTGATATCTCCAAATACATAGAAATCATAAGCAGATTATTATAACGCTATCCAACGTTACTATTTACAATCCAATCCAATCCACCACTCACTCCACTCGATGACAGTCGTGACATTTTTTATACAAGACAAGGGAGCCGGCAGTTCTTTCGCTGTCAAAACACTACAAATTCTAAATGAATCTTACTCCTGTCTCATGGCATATCAAAACCTATGGAAATATCTCTAAACAAATGAAACATAATCGTGATTATTCAAACCATTCAAAATCAACTTACACCAGTGCATAAAAGTAACAGATCCAGTTGACCTATTGCAAATAACTATAAAATTGCACTATAAACTCGAATAATCAGTCAAATCATTAGCATATATTAAAGAAACATTAAAACCTTAACTATTACAATATTCTGCATATACGATCTTTTTCTAATACTTATTTATAGATGAACAGTGCAGTAAAAAGTTTCTTGCAAGTAACGAACAAAAGAACCATGTTAGAATGGAAGAAGCAACGAATTCAATTGCAACTGTGTCGATTCCTTAAAGTGCCACAGTACTAATACATATTGTTTGGTATTTATTGCCATTCCCTTGTTCTTTTCCTTAGAGACTGTACAAAGATAAAGATAAGGTCTGTCAAGTCTTTCTCACGTTTGGAAATGAATGGACGCATGTAACCAAGCCAAGGCAGCTAGACTAGTTGCAGACACTATCAGAAGAAACAACCGTAGTTTATGTTTCTAGAATAGAACAACTATGCCTTATTTACTATTCCATTGTTTCTTATTCTTACCAATAAGTGAAAAAAATACTCGTCCCAAGAATCTATACTTATAGTAACAAGAGTGTCCTGCAAACACGTATTACTGCAGATGCCTAAAAAATCAAGATCCAGATGATCTTAAATAAGTGTGTCTTTTCCACACTACAACTTGGGTAATTATACTTTCTTTCAATCTTGGGGGCATACATAAGACAGTGACAATATTTTATTTTAATGATGTCCAAATGTCCATTTACCGAAACATAAACTGTCTGCCTCTTGGACAGAACGCCTATAAAGTAGTAATGACAAGAGAACCCTCTGTATCAACAGATGTAGAAGATAGTTATATTAATGCTCTAATTGTAAGTGTTCACTCCGAGTCCAACCCTTATTATTATCATCAACTATTATAAAGTAATACTATATCAGTAGATTAACTCTAGGACGCTACAGGTCTGTTTTGTGAAATAGTAATTTAATCCTTTGTGTGAACTGAAACAGTTTGTGCTGTGATCTTAATTGAAATAAGAAGTATCAGGGAGGTTGTAGTTGTGAGCGTGAATTACCACTCGAATGCGGGCTAGAAAATAAAACACAAGTTTGAAAACAATAGAAAAGTCATTAATGAGGATAAAAAGTTTTGGATTGGATATTGGGCAGTGTATGAATGAAAATGTAAAGTGGACAAAAACGAAATTGGAAAAAAGAAAACACTGAAGATCAATCGGTATAAATAATGATTGGGACTGAGAATACATGGATTGTATGAAATTGAATGGAGTGGACAGAGGAGAACTGGGCATTGTCTCTAAGAGTCAATTAGACTATGCACTTACAACAGCCTCATAAAATTCAACTCCTACATCCAACTCGCATCACTCGTTTCATACTTACGTCAGGAGTATTTACCATCGGAATAGTTGTTGCCAAGCAAGCAACAGACAACATCATAGAATAATGGGAAGATGTACTTCTGTAACTACAATTACTGTGTACAGTAGATGATGAGATGGACGTGAGGTATAAAAATTACTATTGTGAAGACAGACAGAACAGGACATCAGGCAACCAACCTTAACCAGCTCCAGATTGTCTATACCACAATACACCTATCCATAGCAAGTACAAATAATACTAGTACACTGATACAAAGGTGTGATACCTATGTATTTCGCCATAAACACATAGATTCTACATGGACACTGTTTTCTTTCTGGCAGGGACCTTCTTGCCTCCGATATTATTACAATTTACATTGTGATACACCTTAGGAGTATAATTTATAAAGATCGTTACTGTACTCATCAATAGATAATAAGATATAAGTAGCATGTATTAAGTAAAGAAGCTTTTCCTACTGCATACAGAATGGTGAGCAGTAGTGGAAAAGAGAAATTACTGGAAGAGCAGTGGATGGATAGAGAGAGAGAGGAAGGAGAACGAGAAGGAGAGATAAGAAGACCAGTCTGATGGCCTGACTGACTGATCTGCACTTTGCACTCGAATACTTTTAGATAGCCAATGCAGATAGTTCCCGCAAGTAGTTTGCCTCTTTGTTGTGTATGTGTCAACTAAATTGGCGATTTGGACAAGAGGATTAGGGATGAGATGATGAGCTACCCTGATTACGCTGCAGCTTCTAATCTCTTACTCCTCTGCTACCATTCCTGCAGCTGATCTCCTCACAGGGCACATTGCCTCATTCAAACTAACACAAAACTCAAATCATTCATATCAAATCAGGAATGCTGTTCCCATCTCTTACGGGTTATTCTACAATCTTACATACCTCCACTGTACAAACCGCCATTAATCTTGTAATTTTACCAAATTCATCCAGTAAAACCGTTCTTGTCACTTTCCAAGCAAAAATTACATCACAAGCTCCTTATACAATCAATTAAGTACTCGTTACATTAAATTGTTCTACATTCTTAGGGAAAAGTGTATTTCTACACATGGACAATAGCATACGGTAGGAAATATAACGTACTACAGCTAGGTAGGCACCCTTAAATTTACGGGTAGCTACTAAATGCTAACTTATGATTTGTTTTGAGTTTGAACAGAGAAGAGACCGCAGTTCACAGAAAAGCCAGAAGCAAGGAAAACAACTTCTGAACATATTAGTTAGCTTGATTTAACTCAATCTAAATTTCTGACTGGCGAGTACCAGGTTGTACATATGCATGTATATTATAACTATACTTATGGAGTGATGTGATGTGTAGCGTGGATTTGATAACTAGAGGCTAATTACACATAAAAAGGGTAGAGGTACCTTTGTAAGGTAAAATGTAAGTTATCTGTTTGGATGTACATGGAACGGTTTGAGTGAAACCTGGGCAAGATGAGTTGCTGTGAGTTAATCTCATTTCAAGCTCATTTGCATGAGAGAGTGGAAAACAAAGCAAGTGTTTCCAAAAAATGACCAGAGGAACCTCAAAACCAGATTTGATGATTTCTGACGAGTGTTGAATTATTTGATAAGGAACTGTCTACCTGGAACTTGGAATCGGAAGAGCGTAACATGTTATTTGGTCTGAGAACCGTTTTTAATTCGTGGGCCGTGTTATGAGGAATATTCTTGGAAGAAGTCAAGAAAAAGTGAGTGTAATCTATTATTAGGGGACGATAAGGGAAAATGCGTAATAATATTCATTATAAAGACAGAGTAGTGACTCGGTTAGTTGGTTAATCCAAATGGAAGAGCAGCGAGGCTACCTACAATAATAACTCTTTGCCAGTAGATGAAATAGTTAGGGCAGGCCTTGGGAAAATCCTTGAGGTGGCTTCATATGGTCATTTAATTAATTTCCACAACAGGGGACATCTAGATGTCTGTGCCTTATCCAATCCACTAATCCTGTGTTTTACAACTGCTCTTGTAAAACTAAATACGATCTTTTGTTTTCTGAGGCTGAGTCTGTAGATTACCTATTATTAAGTAGTTTTGTTTATGCACGGTAAGTTTTTTGTAGACTAAACGTAACTAACCACCTACTTAATTATTCTCTATAGCTTGTTATTACCTATAGTTAGTAATGGCATACTGATGGCTAGCATACATTAAAATTATGTTAACTGAACATTAACTGGTTTTAGATTTATCTCCCCTTCTGATATTAGTTCTCGTCTGGCTGCAGTGGTCAGGTCTGTCATCTAGTTTTTAATTTATTTATAAATTGCATTCATTTAGCATTAGTATTGCTTGCGTCTCTCCTTTAGCTATGCAGGCATGAACTTGAACTACTAAAGACTAAGCACGCTTGATGTAGAGGAGTTACGTGAGCTTATTCCCTCAAGTACGTGAATTACCTGGCTTGAGTCGTACCTTACTGTTCCCAACAATTTCCAATCAATTTTCCACTACATAAGTTGCTGCAATAAATAACATGATCATAAAACCAGGAACCTGCGAGCAATAGCAATACAAACAAACGGAGCGACCCAGCAAAGGAGCAAAGCAAAGAAGTCCATCCATACCTGAGTAAAGTAGCATGGACGGAGATAACAACAAAATACGAGCAAATTTTTTGCATTGATGTAATTAGAATATTTTTTAACCTGGTGTTACCATTGTATCGTGTTGCAGTGGATGTGCATCTCTGTTATTTTATTAGGGCGACATGTCGTGAGAGGCTGACGGGTGTAAAAGTTATGAGTCTTGTGCCAACTGTGACACGACGTGAGTTACTACTACAGAGAATAGCTGCAGTGGAATCCACAATGCAGTAGTACCAGTAGTACGACAGTAGGTATGATGACTAATGGAGGAATTGCAAAATGTGAGCAGAGAAGCTCCTTAATTTACCTTTTTCTACTTCAGTTGCATTAAGTAGAGGAGACTGCTGCTATACATATTCAGTCATTCGTATTAGATTTGTGAAGTGAAGTGTAATAGATGTGCGTCCTGCTGCTCTCCTGCTATTGATATACTGTTAGTGTTCTCTTGTTTTCTTGATCTTGCCTTTCCAGATTCAAACAGGAATGGCAACCATTAGGACAACACCCTAATGCTTTCTGATAAAGTTAGACCTTCTTCCTTTGCTCTCACTTGCCTAACTTTGCATGTTAAGTATCCTCTAAACTAAGGATTTGTACACAGATCGTATACAATTACAACTATATGTGTATATCTGAGCGTTTTATCTTTCAATGTGTTAAAATACTTATATAACGATTAACTAAATAGATAGTTTGTGTCTGTACCAGAATTCTCGCTTGCTTTGTTATTTTATTGATGTAGAAACTTACACATATCTATTTTGACTTGACTGGGCTGACAAAAATGTCGAAGGCAAAAACAGATAAGTGATATTAGCTGAGGGCGGCATAAAACTACAAGAGGACATGGCAGATATTACATTGAATTACATTACATTATATTACAGCACGTCCACTCTGACTATTTCACTCTTTTGCCATATCTTCACGTAAATCCTCAGCTAGTTCATTCCGTGGTGCACTCTTTGACAGACTCAATTCTCCTATGGGAGGATTCACGTTCCTATGTACATTTGCAGCAGCTATTTCGTAGATGCTACTGATAGCAACTTCAGATCACATCATTCTTGATGTATAATTATTACATTTTAGCGTGGCTCTATCTTATTGTGTGTGGGTTAGAATTCCTTAACTATCCTAAATCTCACTTGCCATTTTTATACTCGTTTTTGATCATGTCACGTGAAAACTATGCGAATCTCACGTCTCATATTCACATATCACCCCGACTTAACTATTTAATTCACAAATATTAAACAACGCAGCTGCAATTCCACAGCTTTCCCATTCCTACCGATGTAAACTGCCTTCGTGTTAAGTTGTAAATGATTTTCCTTATCGGACAACTTTTGTGACACGCCATTAGGGCATTTTTAACCTATACAGTTCCGGCTGTCACTAGTTCTCGCAGATTTACTTACGTCATCGCCCAAGTTTTATTTTCATTTTTAACCCTACATCGTAAACAATTGTAAAACAAGTAATAAACATGCATCCAGGTGTCTTAGATTCAACCTATTTTGTACTTTAGTAAATGCTACCCGTCTATAACATGTGCGAGTATTTTGGCAATTTTAGTGATACGGGCAAAAAATAAGTAACAGAATAATTTATGCGGGTAGTTTTGATTAGCATGGTTTTTTACGAGGGGGCGTGTGTGAGAAAAATAACCGAGAGTCCATTTGAGTTCTATTTTTGCACAAGATGAATTAATGGCAGGTTTTTAGCATCGCCGTTTTTTGGGTTGCGTTGATAAGAATGGGAATAATTTATTCCCTGTCCAGTAGATAATTTATTCAAATTAGTTTGCCGTTGATATCCTTAAATACTGGCGGAAATTGTAGTAATGTGTTTAATAGGTAACGTTATATAAATACGTATTATTCAAGCTTTCCAATTTTGACACGTCAATGAAAGAAGATTTGCTACATTATAGAATTAATGGCTCCTTAACATTCAGCACATAAATATGAAAATGCACCTACATGAAATTAAAGGATATTAGGTATTAGAAACAGTATTGTCCATAAATTAAAGTTTATTCGTAAATTAGGTGTCTTGTCGGGTAACAATAGAAATAGTCATTTGGTATTACTTAAGTAGTGCCACTACTCTAAGGCAGTAAATACCGAATGGTAGGAGATAAGAAAAGAAATGGGATATCAAAGATTTTCTTCAATTGTCATGTAATGTGGTGACCCACTGAGAAGCGAAGGTTAGTTCCATTCATCTGAAGCATCAGAATTATCATATTACAATGTATTACACTTTTAACATAAAATACCAACTTTTCTCACACCATCAAATCTTTAAAAACCTGACAGAACGATAAATTTGACGCTTTAGCACATAAAAGCAATAAAATATGGAAAAGCCAAAAATTGTCATAAAGTGGAATTCGTCATTGTCAAAATATGCAACAATATGTCTTCGAGTATATTTCCCTGCACATACAAACAGCACCTCTGCCTACTAAACTAATGCGAATCTTGGTCTCACATTCTACCTACTGAATTAATAGAATCTCATATCTTTTCTGAATTTACTTAAAATCTCCCAACTGCATACACATGTAGCGTGTACAAAGGACTAGGACAATGCCCATTCTCAGCAATAATTTATATCATTCTTTGGTTGCGCAACAAACACATTATAACGCATAACGTAATACAATGAACCATAGCTTAGCTTAGAATCTGCATAATACACGAATAAAAGAACGTTGATAATATAAGTAGAGAATGATCCGTACAGTAAATAAAAAGTAGCCATATGAAATTTTCCTTATGCAAAACGCTGTCCTTATAGTTAATAGAAAAACATTTCATTCAGATGGAAGCGGCAGATCATACTTCATCTCTTTCTCTCACTTTGGAACATCTCCTCTCCTCCTTATGTTCCTACCGCAAGCCATCCTTCTTTCTAAAATAAATTATTAGCCATAACAGTGCTGTGTTTTCTATGAGCAGAGGGAAGGTACTATTTCCCATCTTCTTTACATACTTTGTACTCTCAGCAGAGATATACCTCTTTCAGTTCATACACTTTGCTTGTCCTACACGAAATACAAATACAACGCAACTGTAGAACACGGCACTACTTCTCTGTGTGCCCTTCGCTGCTATTCCCTTGTAAAAAACACAGCAGAGTGAAAAAACAGAAAAGAAAGGCAAATCATTTGCATAATAATGCTTTAGTGAACTAATACCCAAAGTAAAGCGCTCATTTAAATCTTTAACGCAAAAAACGACACTACTTATTCTCAAGTAAATATTGTACCTCAGTGTACATGTTCTTGTCCTCATATTTTATGTTAATGTATTGTTGCAATGTTTATACAATTCATATGTAGATAATTTCAGTTCTACTGCTTGGCTATAGTGTTTTTCAAAATGGGCAGTTCCAAAAACTTAGCAAAAATCTAGAACTTTGTTATGTATGAACTTGTTGTTCGGTGTATTGACACTTGACACTGAATTCTGTATTTATTTTTTATGTTATTACAAAGTTGGCTCTAAACCTACTCCAAATACTAGTTTTTCTACATGTGTGAAACGAAAATGTAAATGTTATTGGTAAGAAACAACAAAAAAGTAGAATAAGGTTGCAAGTACGGTAACTTGTACCTATATTGAATGAACTGAAATACAGTATGGGATTAAATTAAGAAGATTAGTAGAAACCTTTTTTCAACTAGAAAAATTCCCATGGAAGAATAAAATTAGAATAACCAAACACTTCTCAGCGTAATATATATGCAGATAAGGGGCCATTATATGTGCGTATTTATTCTTGTTCAATAATTCAAATTACATTCTGAATGTGCTGAAAAGAAATTGCTGAAAGGAAGACTTAAGCCGTAGTGTTATGATACCAAGGCAGAGATGCATATTGAAAAACTAAATAAATCAAATAAAACCATTGAGATTATTGTTTAAGAGTAGCTAATCTACATACATATATCACTTGCATACTTACTAGATGATATTAATGCGTCTGAGACACTATACGACGTAGATACAAGTTCATCATTTTCTATTGGATGAAAATGAATAGTGCACAATACTTTTATTTGTAAAATATGCATGGATGATTAGAATATTAGAAAGAAGTAATAATATGTAGAAGGGAAGATATTTATGGATTTTTCTTGGCTTACCTTTCAGGCCAGCAGAACGCCTCGTTTCTGTATCTGAAAACAAAGAGACAAAGCGAAAGAGTTAGTATGTTAGTCAATCTTGTGCTCCCGTTGCATTGTGGGATCACTGCTATTATAGAAATGCATTGCCATTCTATTATTTATTATTATTATAGAAGCAGTTATCCTCACATTCTGCTTTATTATCTGCGCCGGTCTCTTCTCTACCATAGGATCCTTTGATTTATTTCAGACAACAACACGGTCTGGGCCAAAGGAGTATATTATGCAATTTGAGTATATCAGTGACTACGGTATGTATATTTTATAGATTATGTATATTAAGTCCCAACCCACACGCATAAACTTTGTTTCGTCCTAAACATCCACTTCACATAAAATTGTTCCACATTATGCATAGACTTTTGCATTATGTATGGCTACTTGCATAGATATCAGAGATATCTTTGAAAAACTTATTGCACATATACGTGATACGAGCGTATTGTACAATGCAATGCATAATATGAATAAGTAGTGCTTTTAAAATGCAATTTCCTACTTGAGTCAAAGCAAAGTCTGAAAAGCCGTTAGTTACTTACACATCATAAGATGGATACTCGTAAGGAACAGAAGGCACTGGCAATGTGAATGGAAGTGAGTGAGGCTCCTTTGTTGAATCTGCCCCGCAAAAAATGCATTATTGCTCTTGAGAACTTATCGTGAGTATAATTGTTCATCGAGTGATTCAGAACGGCATAATAGACTGGATGCTTGCATGCCTGTGCTGTGTATAAATAAAATAGGTAAGTGAACCCTTTTTATGAGCTACTAAGAATCAATACGCTCTTTTCTTCAGTGATAGTCACTGAGTAATATGCCAGACAACATCCATCACTTCATAATAACACTTCTGTCAAGCATCACCGATTTCGCCTCGTCAATACCAAATACTACAATGTACCAACGCAATTCTATGGAATTCTTTATCAAACATTTTCAGACCACCATCAAATCTTCATAAAACCCCGTAGTAATCTACACGCATACAAAATACACCAAACATAGTCATAACAGTTCTGCCACGCAAGACAGTTCATTCCTTCAACTTACTTAACATACCCAAATCGTAAGTACCTACATTATTTATTATCATATCTCAACTGTAATATTATACAAAACTTTTCCGGAAACCCGCATAGAATTTCAAGAAATTTTGACACACTTAAATTACCAAGCATTTTGGATTTCTTCCGTCCTGTAGAAACATTGCAAGGTATCCAACCAACAACAATTGTATTCGTAACCAAAAGAGAACTGTCTGTATCTCTTACTAATTTGAACCTGATGCCGAACCGAACAAACCAGGTTTTTGCAGCAAGACTGTGGTCTTGTGGACTTTTGTCTGAATTGCCTTCCTACTACACTGCATAACGAACCGTGGAGCAATCAGTAACAAAAATATAATAAAACTCGATAATATTCCCCTGGTTCCGATAATTCCGTAGAATTTTTGGGTCCTGAGTGGGTAATTATGCTCAGATTAGTATTATTCCGTCCACAGAGGAAACCATAACTCATCCATGATAGACTGAGAAATTGTGCTCTAACCTATAATCCAACTTTGATGATAGACAAGGAAACACTTTACCATAAGGAACCGCACACAAATACTGCCACCAATTTAGATAGCAAACCTTCCTGGTCTGGCCTGGCCTGGGATAACGTTCACTTCAGTATTAAGACAAAGGTAGCCTCGGTCATCATTTACTTTTCAATAGAACTACACTACAGGTAGAAACCAACACCAAGTAAGGATTCATGCCCTGATTGAGAGTCGGCTACTCTCCCCTGCTTAATGTACAATTTTTTATTGTTTTCATCTGCTCTGCTCACTTTTATCCATCCATTTACTGTAATAAGACAATTTGCTCAAATATTCACTTTGTACATAACTCGATGCTCTTTCTCTACTTTTACATTGCATATTATCAAAATACCATATACTTCAGTACACATATGCATGAAATTGAAGTGTTTCTTTACCCTGTGTTGTGGTAATGCTAGGAAAAGGTTCTAATGGAGACTTGCTCACTGTGGTGGTAAAAGGTGTTGAAAACTCTTCTACCTTCCCTTCTGTTTTCATGAAAGGAGGTCATGTAGTCACATTATGATACGAACGAATGAATAAGAAAAAGATCCTTGTCTCAAGTTTTTGTTCCCGTCCAAATATACAAATTCGTGTTCCTAGCAGACTTCTTTTTATACATGCAGGGTAAAGGTATACGCTGTTGTTGATGTTGTCAGCAATTTAATGGCCACGCTGTCTTACACATTCGGTCTGACACAAGAAAAGATGCAGCGAACAACCCTTTTGTTTTATATGTAGATATCTATGTACCGAAATATTAAATAGAGTATAATGTAATAATTGAGGCTGGAGAGGTAGTAAATGCAACGGATAGGAAACTAAAATAACATGTGAGGTGAGATGGTTGAAAATTTAAAATTTGACTAGAAATTACTGTAATTATTGTAAACAGAGCACCCGTTTCGGCTACCATGAGTGGCATTTTCAGCTCCGAGGGATTTTCTATCTTCAATGTAATGGACACTACCGCGATTACAGAAATGACTAACTATATGTGGGTAAGTACACAAATGTATGCAGTAACCATGTAAGGTATGAATGGATTATACACTTCCAAATTATTACTTAACCTACCCACTCCGAGTTACGCTTTACTTTAGTAGATACTTTTAAATCCGCTAAAAACTACCCACAATATTATAATACGGTCCCACAAGGAAATTTCATCTGTCTGTCTCAGTTCTGGGAAAGTGTACTTATTTATCAAGAGCAGCGATGAAGACAGCTACGTTTATTTATACTTGTAAGTGCATGTTATAGTTTACGGACCTAATGCATTATCGGATTTAGATTGTCAGATACTGTCAAAAATAAGTTTTACATTTGACTAGCAGAACGTTGAAATGCCTCTGAGCTAATTGTACCGTCAGACATTTCGATAACGGCTTACATAAACTCTATACAACAACGAACTAATTCTTACCGGTACATTTCGTACTGCAACTACATGTATCACTGTATTATGCATTTCTTTATGTTTCAAACTAAGGTGTCCTTCCGAAATTTATAGGGTTATACAAATTATATTAATATTTGTATAAACAGATATTTTAAAGATGGGTACTGAGATCACCATATTATTATAACGCTTTCAGAAAATAGAATACATCTTCTACAGAAATAAGTTTGCCAGCATTTGCAATTGGAAAACAGGTTGAACCACTCACAGAGTACTTTTCTACATGTTAGGTGAAAGAAGTTGTATTATGATAAGAAATAGTGCACAAAACGGTGCCATAACGAGAGGGCAGTTAAGAAAGAAATTATAAATTTTTTGTTTATATCAAATATGGATATGCCGAATGATACTTATTGGATGAGGAGGTTTATAGATGGACAAGACTCGTTTGTTTCTTTTGCATAGAGATACGGTATGAAGATAAAGAATATTATTATGATGGTGTATAGTAATGTGATACTAGCGGTGAAACAATAATGATCTTCAGAACAAGACCTGAGATGAGATGAGATAGGGAGATATTACTCAAGTCCGAATCGAGAAACAAAGATTTTAAAGACACTATTCGAAGAAGAAGCTGATTAAAGTGAACAAGCTTCTCTTTTTGTTGATGCTTATGGTTCTACTGTAAAATAGTAGCAGAAAGAAAAAAGGTAGACAAGACAGAAGTGTAATTTAAGTGAATATGAGATAACCCAACTACTCTTTACTAGTTACAACTTAAGTACTACATATGTTTTGTTTGATGACTGTGATGACCAGGGAGGACTATTAAGATATGGACGGACACCACATTCATTAAGGAGAATAGTGAAACGACTTGTAGGGTTGTAACGCGGATAGCGACTGAGGATTAATGAAAAGATAGAGATTTGCAAGGTAATTGTAAAAATACGTTGTAATTATTCAGGAGATAAGGGAAGAGTTAACGATTATGAGGAGTACTCAAATAAAATGAGTTCCTCAGTTGTGGAATGAAAAAGTGGAATACCGAGTGACTACTCAAGTGCAATATCTTTAAATCAAAATCAACTCATCAACAATAATCAGCAACAGTAGTGTACGTGTGTAAGCAGAGTATAAGTGTCTTGTCTGTGTCTGGTCATGAATTACACTAGGAACGAGACGAGACGGATTTAATTGGACGACTGAATCTTCAGCAATAACTCCGCAGTTGAGGCAAGTATGGTTACGCTACTTAAGTTTGGAAAAATGTATAAAAAGTGTAAGAAATATTATTCTTCCATATCAAGCAATCCCAAGTAAATTTCGTACGGGAGTTTTTGTGAGGAAAGTCAAAAGGTAACTATTGTTTTCTGGTTTTGTTCAACTGAACCGTATTTGAGGAGAGTGGACTACCTTGTGTTACTACACGATGTGGCACACAACAGTACAGTGGATACAGGCATCTTGTTTCAGCAGATCCTTCCACACAACAAAACAAGCTTTGCGTGCTCAGCTTATGGAGCCGCCAAAGGAGTAAATTATAACAAGATTTTACGGAACATTTATTAGTTTCTGGATGGAAATGGGCAGGGCATTATTCTTCTGTGACTTTTCTACTCCACTGCACTTTACTTAACTAACCAAAACAACAGATTATCTAATCACTAATATTCATGTGTGCCTACATGTTCCTCCACTATTAAAATACAAGATATCGCGATAAAGTCCACTCTATCTACCCAAATCCATTACAGTTTCTACCACACTCTAAATATTTGTTAATGCAAACTCATTTAATTGCAGTAGAATGCTATGCAAAATTCCCAAAGCGAACAAGGGCAGCTTGGCCTTAATTTTTTACAGGAAAACAAATACAATGCAAATTTTTAGGCTTTTCAGGCATGGCTTTTTTGGTATGTAAATATGACGTTAGTAAAATATGGCAATTAAGACTATTTCAACTAAGCAGCGATATGCGCTTAGGGCTCAATACAATGCAGGTAAGTCGCTTTATTTTACCTTTCAGACTTCTCTTCTAAATAAGACTCAAAATAATTGGCTTTTCCTTAACAAACTCCTACTTGTGCTACCATGTTTTCAAAATTAAATTAAATGCAAGGTTTAATAAATCTCTCTATTGTCATGTGTGGGTTTTGTGCAATATAACACATAGCACAACATGTTGTGTTAAGTATTGTGAATGCAGTTACAGTTAACTAACAATTTTACTTCTTGTATTTCTGACGAACCATTAAATAGTACGACGGCAACTAACTTTCCACCTAGGTATTTGTATTAAATAAAACTATTTTCAAATTACAATATAAACATAATCGGCATGGATAAGTTTTGTTTTAGAAATTATTTATGTTTTTCATATGAATATACTAACCTCGGTAAAAACTATATAACTAAATATAGGATGAATGGTATAAAATGTACGATACATTAGTGGAGTTTGGACAGAAGAAATGAAAACTGGCTTTATTAGCTGACTGAGGGCGACTTGCATTAGAAATGATTGGATTGGCAGAATGATTTGGATTTAGTTAAAAATGGTTTTGTGAAGACGACATAAAGGGACAGAATTTTGTGGAGTAAAATAGTGAAGAGTGGCGGTTGGTGTTGTGAAGAGAGCGGAAAGGGAAGAGTATTCGTCCTTGTCTTGTGTAGCATTATATTAGATGTGCCTACTAAAGTAAAAGTCTATTTTTCCTTTTTAAAGTGACTCGTTCTTCGGGTGATGTCAGTTGGGTTGGCAATGGTGGGAGTAGTGTTAGGTTGATAGGAGAAGTCTGTAGTTTGTGTAGGAGATGTGATATGATGTTGGTCTGGAGCGAGGAGGCATTGGTGCCTGGGCTGAGTATGTACAAGTTGTTGGACTGTGTGTGAATGTGAGTGTGAGGAGATAGACAGAGAGGAGTGAATCGGTTTGGTAATGCAAGATGTTTTTTAAAGCCCTCTTGAGAACTGCGGAAGTTAATGTCGCTATCATTATTACACATTTTGATGCGAATAATGAATAAATTAGCAGAATGGAGGCAGAGCCACGGTTCCTTCGGACGTGACAAGACAGCTACATGACCTCGCTTTCAGCTCGATGGATTTTTTCCAGCTTTTCTCTCCATCCCACTTTCTCTCGCTAATATCTCCAACTAAACTCACGTATACTAACTAACTGGAGATAGGCTCGTATTCGCTATTGTTGGTATACTCTGGAAATGGGGATACCTATCAAGTCCATCTGTATAAGTACAAGTAGGTACATGCTCCATAAGTACAGACATATCCTCCCCACTTTCTTCTATCCTTATTCCGAGTTCTTCAAGACTCTCTGCTGCAATTCATACAGCTCTGCACAACCATCCCACTTTCTTCTCTATTTTCTTCTAATACTTTCTATATGCAGTAAGTAATGTAATGTACAGTACAAAACTACAAGCACAGGAACAATCAATGGGTCCCTTTGAAGATCATCACACTTTTCGCTCGCACTGCTTTTACGATCACTCCAAAGATTCCCTCGATTTCCCATTTCCTCTTTCATTTTCTTTCTATTGATCTTACATCCTCGGCTCCAGGCTCTCTGCCTGAATCTGAATGCAACTACCTAACCTTTTTACCCAACAATCATGCATACATGTACTTCCATACCAATATCAACACAACAACACGTTATATTCATACATATCATATGCCAAGATTTGTATTCAGCTGTGGCCTGCCCTCCTCTTACATAACCTACATAAGCAAACTAACAAAGAATACCCAAAACCCATGCAGACAGACCTAAACAAATATCACTTCATAATAGTAAGTACATAAGGTATTATAATAATAATTTCTACATCTTGCTCTTGCATTTCTTTTTCCTCCACCATTCAAGTACCTCACTACAGATATATGTCTACACTAGTATAACATAATCAAAACTGCAATACATTTCTGCACACTACAGAACAAGACGAGAACCAGAGCAATTTGCTATAATACTATGTTACCAGTGTATTACATCAGTCAAGCCAACAATAAAACCCTTTATTCCATCTCCTTACTCAATGGAACTGGAGAACGGAGCCAACAATAACAAATAAACAAGCTTTTACTAAAATTAGTTTGTTTGTATGTTATCACATTGTCTTTAACTATGTATAGTCTGGCGGAGGAAAAGTATTTCGTGAAATTACATTTCAAAATATTTCTTCTCTCTATTGGTTTCGCTTCGCCAGACTGCTTTGCCTTCGTCTTGGAAAAAACTATTTCTACCAAGTAGCTTCAGGCTATTCTCTTTGATTTACTTTAGTTTGTACAGTTATTACCCTATTGCCCAAGTAGAGCTACTGCTTACTACAACTTCTGTGTTCACTTTAGTTCTCCATCATATTTATGGGAATTCCAATGACTACAGAAGTCGATTGCATTACAAGTCACCTTAAAATGCGCCTCCAACAATCAAACTTGGAAATAAAATACAATTTTCTATATCTAATTAGGATTAAATTAATTCTTGCTCAAAGAAGGTACCTTAAATTAAGCCCGTAGCACTTTTCAGTTTTACTTACAGTGTATTTAAGCACAGAAATATATGAGATAAGGAAATCTTATCGTACTAGAATCACCTTGCAATGTGCAGTATGTAGTTAGTATGAGGTTGAAGAAAAGTCGTAAATGTAATAAATGGTAATAACCGGAGAGTGTGTGCGGGAGAATAAAAACCAGTAACTACAGATGATTCGGCTACTATTTAATACGTAGCTACAAAAATGTATTGTAATTTGTTAGCATCCCAGCCGGAGTAAGGAAGACCATCATAGTTTTTCCTTTGCATAACATATTGTAAGAAAAACTTAGAATTGAAAATGAGTTCGTAGGCAGGACTTGAGGATTTTTATGGGAATCATCTTTGAACGGGTGTGGCAATGGCGTGGCTCTCTTCTATTCGTAATTTGTAATTATGTCCCAATGAGCTGAGTTAGTCTTGATTAACAGCTCTTACCAGTCATTTCTGCATAAGTACGAACCTCTGTAGACGCTATAATGAATTTCTCTGTTTTTTAGTACCCAAACTCAAAACACCCATTACACCAAGTTGTGTTTGTCCGCAGCACAGAGCATACTCCGCCAAAACAGTTTAGTTTAAGAAAATAAAGGAAATATACTATGTTGACAGTAGATATTAGCGGCTATACAGTTGCGTAATGCAACTAATGCAAGTGGGTTGTAAAGTAAAACGTGGACTCTTGTATTACATTATTACAAATCACAGGTGCAAAACCGTTTTGAATGAATGTCAGTTAGGTTGAAGACATTTTGTATTGACAAACTGCGCTTTGCGTTATGCTGGATGTAGTTTAGTTGCTCGCAATGAAATCTACGTGGATAAGAGAAGGACAGTTAAAACAATGTCTTGTCTTGCATTATCCATCCAACTTAGGTGTTTCTCCGCACATAATTATTATTATTGCATGGGAATAGTGGAGTATGTGGAAAACACATTTGGGCAGCTAAAAGAAGGCAAGGCAAGTCAAAAGAGATAGAAAATGCTATTCCTCACAAAGAAGCTATTACAACGGATAATGTTACTTACTTAGCAAAAGATAGGTTCGTGAGCCATTGAAATGTAATGTAATAGTGTGAACAAACACATAAATCTGCCAAAACGAAAATTAACCAATTACACTTTTTTATTTGTCAGAGCCAAGTGGAGTCCAGTCCCCTTTTCCTGTAATACATATGCTGGCTGTTCTTCTTGGCTTAATAGCCTCCCTACCTTCCTACTCTCCATTCTACTTCATTTCAGTTAAGTAAATCTAATGCTAATGCTTTGCAATTATCTTTATGTGCATCTTTCCCTTTGTATGAAATTAGACATACTTACCTCAGCCACCTATCCAATTGTAATTGCAAGATAAGTAGACAATAGTGTAATATCAAGAGATACAAATCTTATCCATCAAATTACATATTTGCATTTTGCACCTATAACTCTCCAATATAATTCTAAAGCTACTATTCTCAACTCTCACTGGCAGACACAACACAAAAGACGACTATTTCTTAGCGCAGTGTAGCATAGCGTGGATGGATAGAAATCAAGATGAACTAAATATTGCTAGTTTGCATGTACAACAGAAAAAAGTATTAAAAATGCACCAGAAAGGGATCCAATGGTGGGAAAGCTACTGGAATCCCTCTGCAGCAACACACGAAATAGAATCAAAGAGTATAATAGTTAAATCTGATGATAAGTGTCGTTTCTTGTCTTTCAGTCGTCAACTGACAATGAAGAGCTGATCTGATGTGAGTTCATCTCAACTGAATCTCATTACCGAATGACACTCTACATTAAACTAGCTATACACAGATACTGGGAGATGTTGTCACTTATTGCAACCATTATTATAAAAATACATAACAGACCTGAACTGTGTTACGTACACCTGTAGGAAAACCCTAGACACATAGGCGCAGATGCTTATATGAATAAGTTGATACATAGAAAATAGTACTTGATTTTTTGCATGTCTATTGTAAATAATCTTATGGCTATCGCTATACAAACATAAACAGGACCAGTAGTAGTGCAGCGTCGTAACATGGAAGAAGGACGATTGAGAAGAGATATTCCTGTTTGTCGTTTGTGTGTGAGAAGTGGATCTGCTTAAAAGTGACGGTGATGGCATATAATACCACATGATTCGATTTTATTCGACTTCCAGTTTTTACCTGACATACAAATACAGACAGTGTACAACTTACATCATTGTCTTGCATCATTTCAATTCGCATTTATGTCATTTATTTATTTAGTACAGACTCAATTCGACGTGTGATGCGATGTAAAGTAATAATAATATTATCTACTACTTGCGAACTCTGTTCTCTCATCCGATCTTCTCCGTCCTGACTCCTCCTCCGACAATCCACGTACATCCAGACCACTCAACCAAATAAATAACTTCTAATCTAATCTCCAATGTGTCTTTTAGTCCAGTTTAGTTATGTTCTCATTTTTCTCAAATATTACAATACTGTAAAGTGCACTCATGCTGCTAACAGGCTTATTAGAGGTTAATACGCATTTCGAATTCCACTACAACGTTTCTACAACCTTGTTTTTCAGATTACATCATTTACACTTAATAATGCCCAGATAATCAATTTACAAGCTGCATAATGAATCTGATATTCGTTCTCTATTTTTTATCGTTCAGCAAAAATTACGATAAGGCCTACCATTGGATAATTAATTGAGGAATCTCAACATAAAAGTTTACAACGTATGAAGCTACAATTGCAGTGATTGAAATAGGACAGGATGAAATGATTTGCATGTCACATATGAAAGTAGAACTAAAAATGAATAAAATAGTTGTTTTGTTAGTGTATTTTTGTTTAGCTGAAGTACAGTGAGTAAAAATATGGTCATAAAGTACTAACTAATGTAAATCTGTGAAGAAATGATGGATCGTAACAAGGATGTTTGTATATTGGTGTATAGCTACGTTAGTGAGTTAAGTGGTAGACATGACAAGACAAGACAAGACAGAGAGAAAGAAAGACAAGACTAGACAAACAATCTCTTCTCACTCAACTCGTCAAAATTGTTGTATAAAAAAGAAGGTACTGAGGAATGGAATGAGATACGATACACATCCATAGAGACATAGACGGACGCAACAGAAAGAATGCAAGAAATGAAAGAAAAAGAAACCACACGGCTTCTGCGGCAAGATGCAGATTTTTACACTTGGTTGAGAAGATCTGCTGACTCGAGAGCTAAGTCACCCTTTAATCTTTATTCTCTGCTCACCACACTACAGAGTGGATACAGCGTGATAAAATGTACAATTGTGTATCTTTACGTAGCAGAAAAGTGAGCAGAGTGGCCATTAAAGTTTAATATGGAAATAATACCTATGGACAACTTACTAAGGATAAGAAGTGCCTAGATTCTCCGTGTTGGTACTCGGTGTAGTATGTGTGTGCAGGTAAGCTAAGTAATCTATCGTGTTTTCAGATTTCTTTTTCATTTCCCACGCTCCCTCCAATAATTCTTCACAAGCCGAAGAAAAGCCCACCGAAAGTTTCCATCTTCGTGCTTCATAAATAACAGTTTTTCACTAATTTTTCATTGAGTTGGAGAGAATAAGCGTCATACCAAAAAATTGACGAGCTCAGTTCTGTTCCTCCGCTAAATACATGTTGAGCGTTGGGTTCAGAATAATATCAGAGTCTCTGGGCTACTAACTTACCTACCCAAGTTTCCTTTGCTTGGTTTTACTTTAACTTGACGCAATTCAAAGTTACGACCATAACATACACTAAAAGCCTCTCACTCCACTCTAGTTACAGTTTCCCCCGAGCTAAACATTTCAATATATATTGCACACCGTAAATATCCGGTTTCCCGTTCCTTCCTCGCCGATTTCCCATTTCACAGCAGCAGAGTCATTCGGTGTTTATGTAAATGCAGTCAGAGAACCACAGGCAGACCAAAATGCAGACCACACCGCACCAGACGGCAATTGATGCAAGAAAAGGGTGTCCTGCTCTCCACTCTACTTGGCGGTGGTCTGGTCTGGTCTGGGCGCTATTGATAGCCGTGGTTGTGGCACAGCTCGTTTCTATGAGCATAAATGAGGTGCAACGGGGAATACGTTAGCGGTTAAAATTATTGCTATTACACATTACTAATATCAAATGCTTACATGTTATGTTAACTCAGTTTCCCACTTCCAATAATATTTCTCATCTGACTCAACCGAATCATGGAATATTATCTTACCAGGGAAAGTCACATTCACTTTCCTTTTCCAGTTTCATTTCAAGTGGAAGTATGTGTAAGTGTAAAGAACCCTTTCGTGCTCACATTCACGCCTATACTAATACTCTCAACGAGGAACATTAAAACATTTCGTGCTACAGCTATGGAGACTGTCATGATATCAACAGCGCCCACTTACTCCGCTTTTGGACGAGTAGACAAAGTGGAGGAGTGCATGTCAAAGTAATTCTAGAGAGGATAGGGCGAGCTATTAGAAACACGCGTGAAGAAGGGGATGAGGTCGTTGTTACCACCTGTGAATGGAAATCACAAACCCTTTCCCTAAAAATTTCACCCCTTGTCACTCTATACATTCTATCACTTCACATACTCATATTCTAATATTTCCAATCCTTAAACTAATACTAACCCTTCTTTTCTTAGTCTACTTTCTAACCACTTATCTATTCTATCAATATGTTCTCCCAATACCCTTCACTCAGAAACAGTTCCAAATACAAACCACAAAACAACCCCACATATACTTTAAATGTACCATTTACAATCGTCAAAACACATACATATGCTACAGCTCTGGAATTACCACCTAAAAATCTCAATTCCTCACTAAATGCTATTGCTTACCCAAATTTTACCGATTGCTACAAATACCAACAAAATTTCTATTGTAATCTGTGTCTTTGTATACCTATATACGAATTCATTACAACTCTGCATTTCGTATTTTAATTGAATGACTATTTAAAAGGTTTTCTGGTAATCTAGAATTATATTGGAGCTTAGGTGAAGCATTTTACAATAAAATTATTGATAAATTCGATAAATTGAATTCCTTAGGCACTGGATGTTTTTAGAAATGAAATTATTTTGGCCACTCAGTGCCGAGCTCGACACTCTGTATCTATTCAATTTCTTTCACTGAGTGGCCAAAATAGTTTTTTGAAAAAAATTATATGAATATTTAATTTTAATTTTGATTATTTTAATTTATTATATTAAAACAATTGTTTATTTAAGTTTGTAGGTTCATATAGAACATGATCTCTAAATGTTTTAATTGCAAGAAAGTTCTTTAAGGTATGCAGAAATAATTAATTACTGCAAAATTGCAACCAATTTGGCATTTGGCAAGTAGAATAGTAGTACCTGAATTCATAACCAAAGTAGTTTGCTACGCTAAGATATGAAGAGAGAGATAGGGAAAAGTACTTATAATTAGAGGCAGATATAGAAGAAGCCGTAAGTATTGCATCTGTGAATAATTGGCTCCTAATTAGCGTTTAATGCGATGCGAGACAGCTTAACTACTCACGTAAACCTCGCGTACAGTCACAAGACATGACTTACGAAGATGTGCAATCAGTACAGAACTGCACAGCTAATAAGAATACACCAGAGTATGGAAATGAAAGTGCAGAACAAGAACAGTCAGTGTAACACTGTAATCATAATTGTAGTGAGCACTCCTAAATACATAGAGGACTGTAGTAGACTACGTTGTAACTCATAATTGATAGTGATGTTAGAGTAAACTCCATGCAGTCTCACAGACAATAATGTAGTCGAAGGTTTTCTCCTTTACTTAACATCTACGCTACACTCTGTTACACGAACACGACATAGTTATTGTAAAAGCCATAAAACTGAGTCATAAAACACATACTGTAATCACAATCAGCAACCACGCTATAGGTAGTATCATAAACATCTACTCCACAATATCCCAATATTAGTAAGTACCAATTACAGATGTACCATAAGAGAGCTTGCAGTGCAATCTTTGTGTATCTAGTGGAATGGAGTACAGAAAATGACACAATTCCTGTATAGAAATGTATCCCTGGAATAAATACATGATATACTAACTATAACAGCAGTGATCACATAATTTTCAACTAAAATGTATTTGTTTAGTTTTAATTAGTCCTCAAAAAACGAACTTTGTTCTACCGCATCGGAAATCTACTATTTATTGATCTACATTTTTATTATTTTACAGTACAAAAGAACAATATCTATAAAGTTACATAATTCATAGTAGTTTGCACTACGCAACTTTTACATGTAGAGTTTAGAGTGTAGCAACTTGTACAACTTATTTAAGCAAGTTTTTCTGTTCAATTCAGTAATGTACTTCTGAATTCCCATGAACGTGAACGAACAATGAAATCAGTGGGTCCTAAAAAATTTCAGTCCAGGGCAATGAAGCTGGCTATCAAGCTATCAGTAGTAGTATCCTGGTCGAGGCACGAAATATGTTTTAATTAATGTCATAATTCAATTGAAACAACGAAAGCCCGAGTGATCATTTACACTTGAACATAGAGGTACTTTAACCACATTCTATCGAAAACTGGAGAAGCACTCCTTAAAACAATTACCTACAGATGAATTATAATACGAATAGGAAGAAACCAAACCAGACGGGCCACTAAAACCAAACCACTAACAAAAAGTCAACTGATCATTTTATGTAATTACTCTTAATTATATGTAAAACATAATATGTAGATATGATTGAAGAAAAGAATATATAACTCTTGGTGCATTTGTTTATACATTAAATTGTTTTTTATTAACTAAATACCTTTAGAGAGATATAGACAGATTTTAACTGATATTAACTGTCCTGTTAGTCTTGTATACCGGAAAAGTAATCTGCTTTGGTATACACCATCTGTGAGTTTACACCGTTATGATAGTATTTGCATTTGCAGTAGTAGTATGCTAAGTTATGTTGTTTCCTACAATGGTGAATGTGAATGTTGACAATTCTACGAAGCAGTAGAGAATTAGGATTTTTAAGAACAAGTACATTTTTTGTAGTTTACATGTTGTGAACAGAATTTAAAGAAAAATAGCTTTAACAGCGTTACCATTTGTACTGTGTCTAGGTGAGGTGACATATTTTATTATTTCTACGTCAGCAGGATGGATACAAGCAAATTAAAGTTGACTAGCTAACTGAACCTTCAAGTGACAATGTCTGTAACCCTTTTTTAGTGAAATATTGTCAAATGCCTTTTTTCCAGGATGTGGACCGTGTACTTTTTGGTATATTGGTAGCACAGGGTTTTAACGAGTGTCTCCTGCTATTAATGTCCGTAACACTCAGGTTGCAGGAATAATATTCATATTTCTGCTTTCATCTCAGTCATAGAAACACAGGTGTTCCAAAAGTCTCATAGCTAGAAACATTTCCTATGATATGACAGCTCCCTATATATACCACAAAATGATCTGCACTATGGTATAAATACTAAAGTAAATAGTAAATCCTAATTCGTGTATTAATAAAGTATAATGTGTTCAGTTGTACGTAGTATTAATATATCCTGGTTATTTGTACCTACTACAGTGCTAACGACTACGGTTGTATTTTGCATTTTGACAGAAACGCCCGAGTCAACTGAATGCGAGGCAAGGAAATAGTTTTAGAGCGAAGGCAACCTAATCCTACGTACCTAGGTAGTACAATTTACACAGTGGGCCAATGTACTGATGCTGTGTTACCACCCATGAAGGGCATCATCAAATCCCTCGATAATATCAATATTTTGCAACAGACTGCTCACCACTCAGCAGGAACGGTTTTCTGTTCTCCTTTTCCCATTTTTATTTACCTTGGAGGACTTTACTTACACATATACCATTTATGAATTCACTTTTCCCATTTAATTATCAACCGCAGTAGAATACTTTTAGGAATCTACAAAGAACAAAATGCTTATTATTAAACAAAACAACTTAACCATAATTAAAAACAAAAAGGTGTACTGTAGCATATGCAAATGAAAAAATGTAAACTTCATTTCAGGGTTTTAATTAGACTTAGATATTTTCGTTAGGTAGTAGCTGTTGTTACTTCAGAGTTTGTAAAGATGTTACCTGTTATGACACAAGGTCAGATCTAAAGCTACATGGAATACCTTATATAGGTAGTTTGTACGTACATAAGTGTAAAAGTACCGCTAATTGATTCTCGATGCAGCGAAGGAATTCTTAGAAAGGAATTTGAGTCTAAAGTCTAATAGAAAGAGACCGACTGAGTCTGCTTACAACTATGTGACGTAATAGTTACATCCAATAATCGAATAAATGAGTAAGCAATGCACCTACGACGAAGGTGCATGAAAAGGTAGTTAAATTCTACTAAAGAGTGGACATGGTTATCCGGGTACATAAACTGAAATCATCGTTTAGTGATTAAATGCCTGCATCTGCATACATCCAAAATGCATCTGAGAGCCATCAAAAAGATTTTTTCTAGAGTTTTTCTTGCAAGAAGTTGGTTGTTCAAACAGTTTTCCGTTTGGCATTATCTCTGAGGTCTTGTAAGTCCATTAAGGAACTAAATACACTCTAATCTTTTCATTATTGGCCATTGTACTCCGTTGTAGTCTCATACATCAGAGTAAGTCAACTGATGTCTAAACACATTTATCAGCATAAAAGGGTACGAGACCACAGAAAATAAACTTGGCTGCGTAAGCTTGAAGTTCAAGATCATTGCCTGCACGCTTCGACAATGTCATTCTTTTTAATAGTGGATTTAGGAATTAAACAGAAAATTACACGAGAATACAATCTGGCTACTATTAGAATTGACTAGAGTGTCTGAAACCTGTCATTAATTATCGAGTCAAAAATGGACACAAACAAATAAGCGGGCCATCCAACAAAACAGGAGAGGTTACCTGTTCTTTCTGTCTTTTTTCGGTACGCCACCCCACAGCAAACACAAACAGCTCAAATAAATCCGTTAAGAATAAAAACAATTCCTAAAAGATTATTTAACATTTCTCGCATCCATTGATTCAGGTAACTCTACCTATCATACAGACAGAATGCCAAGAAATACACACAATGGATAACTTGTGCGCTTAAATTAAGAAATGTCGATTTGTACGGCAGGTCACATTATAAATGATACCTATATAATTATAAGATAGAGAGGGTTGTTGGTATTTGGGGTCTTAAGACTTAAAAGATTTAAGAGGAGTTGCAACTGGGATGAGTGGAGTGGAGACTGAGAGAAGAAATAGACTTAGTTGGGAGTTGCGACTGCAGAAGACGGAGAGTGGCTTAGAATAGCGTAGTAAAGTAAGGATCGAGCGTGGTGTCATGTCCGTGAGGAAATTAGAATTCAGAGATCGTATATCGTGTCAAGGTGTCACACGACAATCTCCTCTGAGCCTGATAAGGGAATCCCCTCAAAAGATAGCGAAAACAATACCGTCGTGTCAAGCAACGTTTGTCCATCTCCATAAACATTAACTACACATATCCAACCAGTCATTATCACCAGTTACATTTACTTTTCAACCTCACGTTAAGAAATCAAACCTCTCTTTTACTATTTCATTCCAGAAAAAGAAATGCTTATTGGAATAGGAGACGAAGGGAAAAAGAATCCCTATTTATTATAGTGTTATTCCTTTGGCTAAACAAAACCAAGGCACATGTAAAGTTCAACTTTAACTAATACGATTCACTAATTTTTCTGTTGTGTACTTAAGACTGACATTAGTGACAGTTCTTTTTGTGCTGTTCTCTCTTGTCTTATCCCTGCCCATAATATTTTAAGCTATTACTCTATCTTTACTGCCTGACTCGAGTCTATGTTTTTCTTTTCACTGATTAGCCTCGACTTAAGACAAAGTGGTTAGAAATTATTTTTCTTTCCTCATCCATTCCCTATTCAAAACAGTATTGCCTCACAAATTCATTTCCAAACACCCTGTGTAATTCTTATTGTATTTTCTGCTGCGTAATATAAACTGAATACGAATCTTCTTCAGTTTACAACTGCAAAACAATAGAAAATACATTTCCATGCTAATAAGAAACCATTAGATAGGATAAGTAGAATGGGCTGGATTGGTCAACTAAATAGGATTAGCCACAGCCACACTTGCTTCTATCATTTTGTTTGACTGTATGGAAGAATTTCTGAATAATCCCTTTTTACGTGAAAGGCTTAGGTTATCTACCTGAAGACTAACTTAGACTAAGTATTTAAGTAGTTAACCAGTGTGTTCGTTTTTATTGTGGAGATTTTGCTTATTAAAGTGAGATTACTCACTTACCGTTGCGTTCGTTGAAACAGAACAATGCAAACTAACAATTAGGATGAATGGAAAATAAAAAGAGGACCAGTTAAGCTCAGCTTTTAGTTCAACTTTGATTCAAAAATTATTTCCTCATAGCTTCATCTATTGTTTCAATTATTAAAACGTCAGGAAAACATGAGAAATTATCATCAACTCAAGTTTTTGTCACATTTTTTATTTGTACCTATTTCATTGTGAGATAATTTTTCATGCGAATCAGATTTCTTCTCTATACGTATAATTCACACACTTTTTTTAGTGATACTGCAATGCATACCTGCTCCCCAACAAATCCGAAATGCAAAATAAATCTATCCACTCTACAAGCACGTTGTATCATTACACTAGATGCATGCAACGTATTATTGTAAGTTTTTGCCAAAAAGATTTGATATCCCACTGAAATTTGGTGCTAGTCAATCTAGTTGAACTTTGAACAAATGGTCCTATTATAATTTTTTGTTAATGATGCAATGAAATGGATATCTACTGCGATGGTTATTGTAAAACATATAAAATAAAATAGAATGATTATGCCGTGCAGTAAGAAAGGAGCATCACATTGAATCTTGGAAAGATAGCGTGTCATGGAGCTATAAGGTGTCACGTCACGTCAAAATCAAAATATTATTAAATTGCCTGAAGGAGTAATGAATGCCAAAGGAAGGCAGTGCAAACTCTGATAGAGATGAGACTTTACGTTTTATAGCCTGTGTATCATGCTAAGTACTTTGAACATAAGTATCGTGTACTTTTGGTATGGACATTCATATATTATTTCTTTCTGCATGACATCCACCCTTGTAGCAAGTGATTACCTTCTGAATTCTGTTATACTGATACTACTTTACAAAAAGAACCAAGAAGAGATGACCAATCTCTCTGACACAGCGGGCCACACGGAAGCACTCACTGTTCAATTGAATATGACATTCTTTTTAAGTGCCCATTCTGCGCACATCAGCAGAATGAAATGTGTTTCTACGTCACATTTATGTATTTGAAAATGAAGAACACAACATTCACCGTTTCGGGTGTAGTATTGTAAACTACATTCTATTGACTGTCATTGTAGATAAAATAATTTTTTCCTTGCATCTGTAATTCATATGCTAAAATCAATTTAAACCGTTTTGCTATTAGTGTTAAAGGGAAATGGGCTACTAAAGTGTTTAAAGTTTATAGCTGTAATTCTCAGCTTGGGAGGTAGCAATTGTAAATGCAGTGAGAAAAGTAAAGATTTCACTTGAAATCTGATTAAACGATAAAATTCACGGAGGTAGGCATCGAGTCCGAGTAGAATCTTAGTGAATGCTTCTTAGGTTAGCCTGTCCAACTGAAAAAATGTAAAAATTCAGCTAGAAAAAGAAAAGTAGCTGGTAGGTACATGCATTAGTGAATCTTGGATAGCATACGCATCTAGAACTATACAGTAAGTCTGGACTTAGTGTTTAGATAGTTTAGCGAGTAAAAGAGAGATGCCTGACAGAGAAGCGAGGCTGGACGCACTCTCGAACGTTTTGCATTTTAAAAGGTACTATTAACATATAGAAGAGGTTCATTCATGAGATTGGCTGCTCCAGTGCGAAGAAGCGAAGACATGCTCTGTGTGCGGCCTTAATGAATGCTTCCCTCTCTCATTCTCATCTTCTCCAAGTACCCACACAATCACTCTTCCCAAAGATAATTCAAGTCGCCCTTCTTTGCTCCAACTAACCTTAACTCCGCTTTACACTATAAAATCGTCTATTTAGTAACTAGGTATTGAATGAATTACCAAATGTGTTAAATTCTGATTATAGAGAGTTCAGATTGTAGTGCGTACTATAAGAGCAGAAGGATCTTTGTATAAGTAAATAGAGAAGAAACCCGAAATGAAAAAGAATGGTAAAGCAAAAAAGTGAAACGAGCCAAAGCTTAAGTAAAAGGTTACATTAAGTGGCAACAGAACCGTTGCGATAAGGAAAGGAGCTATAAGAGAACGTAAGTGGAGGTAACCTAATTTAACGTTAGAGAAGAGAACATAAGCAAAAGAATCAAAGTGAACTTTAAAATGGTCCATTATCTCATCAAGTAAGGAATCATCCTCCCATCGTAATCTTTACATCTTTCTCTTCCCTGCCCTTCCATATCAGACAGGACAAGTCAAGACACACGAATGCCCACTGCACTTCTAATCATATGCCTTTCTCCGTCTCTCATGTCCAACTCACTCACCTCATTTCCTAACATCCAACTCAAATACAACTTAACTGCATAAGTCACTTTCCTACAACATCACACAGTAGTAAACGCTATTATGCTAATATATCGACACATATACTAACATACCAAGATCAAATCAAACCAAACCAGATCTTCCTATCATTTCATAAGCAGTCTCCACACAATACAATTTCCATACATTATACTCGACACTATCAATATTGTAATTTACTATATACTCCTTTGTCAGATAAGATAAAAGATCTCAAGTAGTTTACTACTATGCAGGAGGAATTATATTCTTGCGCAAAGCTTTATATTATTACTTTTTTAACAATCAGTTCAAACTACTAAGTTGCAAAGGAGTATAATTTCATCCGAGTATAAATAACAATGCTACAATATAAGATCAAGTATTACGTTACAATAAAATAGCATAAAAATGCAAGCGTAAGCGTTGTGTGGAGTTACATGGTTTACTTAGTGCCCTAAGAGGCAGGCAGCCTAAGCAGCAAGCGGAGAAGGATCTAAATCCCTCTCTGCCCTATCAATCCTATCCTGTCTATCGAATATACGTACTTCGATTTGTATCATCTCTTTTTTAGCTTCGATGGATTAAGTAGCTGTTTTGCTTTGGGCCACTCCGATTAAAAGATTGCTCGATGCTGAGAACTTCTGAAAAGGCAAAGTATAATGCTAAGCTAAGTTGTAGGCGAAATCAAAGCTGGCTCCATCATCCAATCCACCCAATATAATCCTCAACTAAATGCGTATGCAGTGTTCCATTTGCATCAGAACAGCAACTTGCATTTAGCCACTTCTCTGATTTCTATCTTTTGTTTTCTCAAAAAATAAAACCAAAAGGTTTTTCTACCTAGATGTATTTATGCGTGCTGCACTGCGCACAGCAATACAATAATAGTAATTGTATTACGTAAGATAAGTATTATACCATCCATCTCGCATGAACGAAGTATAACAACACTACGTAGAATAGCTATAGCTTGGACGTAATCAATAATGGTTGAAACAATTGATATTAATTCAGAAAAATGACCATGAAAATGCGTTTAGTAAAAAATCGTGCATCATAATTAGTTTCTGCAAAATATTTGTCTCTGTTTCTTCAAAATCATTGTAGAAGACTATAAATTGTTAAATATTTGCTGAAATTGTAATACTGTGCAACTCTGGTTTCTCCCAAGAAAAATTAACATACACATATCAAAATCTCCAACTAGTATATACAGATACTAGCAAGCAAGGCTGGTGACATTGAAATTGGAAATTGCCTGGATCAATTAACCTGACATGTTCGTATGAAAGATAACCGTACGATTAGATTTGCTTGGAAGATGTTGGAAAGCAGACTAGAGTAGAAAAAAAGAAAAAAGTGCTCGAAATAAAATACGAAACATAAATGTCATCTTTTCTTTTGTGTACGTAAATAATAATTTTTTCGATGCAATCGCACAGGAATCACATGGGCAAGTACAAATAAAGTGAAATCATGAATCAAAACTATGTATCAATAAATATCCCGGCAAGTTGACTACCACCTATGAACCTTGCTGTTCTATGGGTACAATGAGTTTGTTTCTATCTATTTTTGCACTTACCAGTCCAGAGTGGACTAAAGAATTATTTATTTCTTGGAATAGCAGAGTTGTTTTAAAAATGGAGATATCTGATATTGCAGAGGAATCGATACATTAGATAGGGAACCGGACAAGACGAACATAGACATAAATCGAGTTTTTCCTAACTACAATCAACATAAAGCGAAGAACTCACATAAACCGACTTTGAATGCATTAACATCAACATGTTTGAACAGTTTAATCCTACTACGTTAAATGTTTTAGATGATAGCGTTGATGATAAATAAGGATTGTTATTGCACTTGCACTTGAGTGTTCTGATCTGTTTTGTTCTGTTCGTTAGCAAGTTAATCGTAAGATTCTAATCGATAAACTATAGAAAAGGTGATTGCAATTACGTATATGTAGGAATACCATATACTCGGACAACAGAAAGGAGTGCCTATAAATAGTAAACAGACCAGTTCCTTCGATTCAGCCACCAGACATGCAAACAATGGTTATTTATAGTTCTCCAGGCAGGTTTACTATTATATTACATAAGAGTGCAAATGCTCGTACAGTTGTTTGTCAAATAAAACATGCGTTCCCTTTCTCACCTCATCGCCTTCAGTGTTACACTTTTAGTTCAGCTTTGTTTCGTTTTGCTTTATTTTCCCTATTTGTACCATAATGTCGTTTAGACTGGACTGGATTTCTATATAGTAGCTCTAGAATATGTATAGAGCATATAACCAGTGACTTTGTTGTGTGTGGTGGTGATACATAGCCATTAGCACCTAATTTAGAAGTCTTTGGGAACAGTATACAAGAAAAAAGCTACGAAGGCATTGGGAAACTTTTCATTAGTCTGTTGACGTTATTTTGGCCGGAAATGAGGTGATAAATCGTGATAGAGTGTCACCTCTCGGGTGTAACTTTGCCTCACCTTTACGTTTTCTTAGTCTGACTTAACTCACACCTCTCTCACAACACTTCACTCCAAATGAAAATGAAACCTACTCCTAAGCACTTCAATTCAACTCTAACGTACACGTTAATAAGTCCATTACTAATACAGGAATAGGCAAATGCTCAACTTAAATCAAACTGACAGGGCAGTCGAACCGTATTTAATTGCATATATTTACTATTTACCTAATTAGAATAAAGCCCGCTATTGGAAACTATACTATAACCATATATAACATATTATGTGGTAATTTTTGCCACTTCGTTTAGTGAAATAGCATTGTTTTCATGTAATACCCGTCCTTATAGTAAAATGAAGAACAATGAATGTGATATCTGTTAGGAGTGTAAATTTGAGTAGAGGTGAGGGTTGCTTCGCACACGCAGAGTACACAATGCGATTTGAAAAGTTTAAATGAGATCGGCACACACGGTGAGTCAAACAGAAAACCAATCGAAGCCTGAATGCCCAACTGGGCTAAACAAATGCAACAACCACGCTACACTTATACCTTTCGGCTATTTCTCTTAATTCATGCTCTACACGTTTGCATTTATAATTTATCATAGTTCGGACATCCTCAACCATAACCCTAACTAACCGTGCTGCATTGACTACCGACTCCCTCAACCGGTGTCTCACATTTTAAATCCCCTATTCATTCATTAATAACTCCTAAACACACGGAAGAAATTATGCAAACAGTATAACACAAAGTGTAGGTAGCAAAGATAATGATTTAGAAATATCTTTTAAGTACTAAAGGAAATGATCTAGTTCCTTAACTTAAGTACCTCCTTTGAGTGTCTTATCTTGCAGATTGCACACTAAGTGTATATCTACCAAACTCATTTGTACTTCTGTGATAGCTGCATTTCTTCTTAAAAGTGGATTCTCTGTTGCGCGCAAGAGATTACAATTTGTCTAAGAAGATGAACGTTCACTGAAGTGCTGTTTCTTTCTTGACCGAAAAATAAAGCTCATTTATCACGTATTTATTTTCATTTCCATGAATTAAACATAAGCTCATTAACTGGAAAATTTGGTGGAAAACTGTAATTTGCTGCTCTTATTTCTTCTATCTATTCCTGCCAGTTTAACATGCGAGCCAAGTTGTCTTCTCTTCACTGATAATGAAACTATGCATGTATGCAATCAGTATACATCACACTAAAGGAAGTTCAAATTATTAAAATTATACCTCGAAGGCTACAACTAAGCTTAACTACTGCCTAAATTTTAATACGCAAACGTTTGAATACAAGAATTATTATTGGCCTCCCTGTAGAGATCATTGCAACAATAAGGTCTCTGAAGGCTTCCACTTAAGTTGTAATGACTGTAATGAATATGGAATTTTTCCAGGTTGTATTTTAAAGAAAAGGAATAAAAATTATAATAAACAATTAACATTAAATGTTAAATAATAACTACTTCAGGTCCATTGATAGATAAATGAAACTTGATTTGATGTTTAAAAAATGTTTCTGGGGCATAATAATATAATGTAAGAAATTATTACCATAAGTAGCCACGCATAACAACATTTCCCAAGCAGTAAGCGTATTTTTAATTAAGTGAGTTCAGTGAGTGGAATTTGTTATTAAGTAAAAATTAGAAACGGAAACTAAACATTGGGAATTTACATTTTCATGATACTATAAACAAAGGTACCTAAAGTCTCTAATGTGACTTTAAATCGGTAGCATTATGAAGTATTTACATGGACAGGCATAAATAGAATATTTAGTATGTTAAATTACCAGGCTACTGTTTTGCTATGGAAAAGTTTACCAAGTGCTTCGTATTTCACAAATAGTGAAATTAAAGCAAAAGCTGAGTAAACCATCTGGAAGTCTTTATTGGAAGGAAAACCAAGGATCCATGTGACTAAGGCTGACTCAAACTAAAAAAGGGTGACTCAAGGCATAACAATGATAATGGTGATTTGGGGACTAAATATCTGAGAGATTTTCTTGAGAAGCCCAGGTCTACAATTAGGTAAAGCTTAAGCAAATGTTCTGAGTCTGACTTGAGGTCATGTAACAGGAATAATGAAAAGCGGCGTATTTTAATGTGTCTTAAATAAGTTCATTTACAAATAGCCCGAAGTTATATTTAGTCATGGTACTAGTAGTGAGCCATAGAGAAAAGGCCGAATTATGAGCAATACAAAATACACATTACACTTACACTAGACTGTAATTACTGAATCTAATATGGGTGTTTACTCTATTTAGCATAGTAATTTTACTTTTATTGTTTGACACACACATAGGGACATTAGCATAGAATTAAACTAGCAAAAATAAAATTTAAACTTGCTAAAACAGCCACAAAAGAAAATGTGCTCATTTTAATTGCTATCTATGTGCCTTGTCGTATTGTTCATTATGCTGAAGCAAAACGTATTTACTTACATTAGGATACGTTCTCCATGCAACTACACAGCAAACAGCAAAGATTTTAAGGGTAAACCAGATCACGAAACTCAGTGGTGATTCTGGTGATAGGCAATTAAATTTTTCCACGAATGAAGCCACCCGGAGCTATGCGATTTCATTCAATGTCTTACACATTTCATTATAATACGCTTATCACATTACTGCTGCACACATTCACTAAAAGCGTTTGGGAACATTGAAAACCTCTTTGTAGACAGCACACCGGTATGCCATCACAATATTTTTACTCAAATGCAACAAGACATCTAGATTGTACCTTTACACAAAAACAAACATTGCAGGCACGCACAACCTTTGCTTTTAAATGCGATATCTACGCAATCTTAGGAAAATCCGTATAATAATTACCCTCCCATTACCTTTGTATTTTAGCTAAACAATTGCATTCATTAAATACATTCCTATGAGTTGCATAATCAACTTAAATACAAATAAGAGAATTGCATAATTAAAATTTTTTTAATAAATAACATGTCATGAAATAAATATCACATACATGACATCTTAGCACTATATGTCTAACCTATAAGGTCATAAATAATAAAAACTTTTGCTTTTGAGCTTTGATCACAATTGCTGATCTACTATTTTTGGTTGCACATATTAATTTATCTGATAATATTTTTGAATGTGCTTAGAATATTCAATAATTATATTTATTAAAATATTATAAGTAAACATCAATTCTGTTTTTGCTTGTTTTATGATTTCTCATGTAAGAAAATAATTCTAACATCTACTTTTAAAAAATTGCAATTTTTCTATGAAATAAAACTTATAGATAGTTTAGATATTACAAGATTTAAGATCTTTGAAATTACTAAAGAAAAGACGTGGGGGTACAGTTGGGTTAGTGGTTTCGGCCACTACTAGTCCCAGACAGGTCCCAGGTTCAATTCCTGGGAGCCCCTAGGTAAACAAGATGGTAAAGTCGCTTATGAGGGTCTGGTCTTGAAACTCTAATATGCCTTACTGTCGAACTACCTTGTAGATGTTGGTATGTGTCATCGGCTCTGTGTGTGGAAGAAGGCGATTCCTAAGTCCTATATTCCCAGTACGGATGATACGGCAGGCAGCGGGAAGAGGGAGTACACTGTGCACGGATACTTCACATGTACTCTCTCAACTTCGGTCTACGGTTGGGATTGAGGTTTGTAAGGGGCACTGCACAGTGTTTATCTCACTCGACCCCTGTCTGCAAATACTCACTATACAGAAAAGTTGTGTTCTAGTGGAGTTGGCAATGAGCCCGTCTGTGGCCTGAGCCCGGAACACCTTCTTCCAATAAGAACGGTGTTCCCCACTTATAACATACATACAAAGAAAAGACGTTATGTTTTGGGAGTTTATCATTCACAGAGACAGAGGCAAGCAGTGCAGGTCACGTTACGTGTCTTTTTGACGTACAAAGGTAGTAGGCATTGCGTGAGTGTAGGGAATAGTTCGAAATGAAGAATTAGAAAAAGGATTTGAAGAAAGTATTTGTAAATTGTAATATTTTGTAGTAATAAGTAGACGAATTCTGTGTAGACAGTTGAATCTACGTACATTTCAGTTGGAAGCATAAATTATGACTGGGTGCATTTCATCCCTCATTATTTTCTTACTCCATCATCATCAAATCCGCTGTAATTTCCTCATCATGTCGATTTTTCTCTGTAGCTCTTAACGTTCTCAGAGAAAATTACTGGTGAACTTACTGTGCATAGCTTTTCAGAGTCCGGGTGGCCCCATCAATTATATTCCTAATCTTACCCATTCTCACAATCAACTCTTTTCTTGTCTCTGGTACATAATATGCAATAACTGAAGCTTAACGCAACTATAAGCATCCCTACTTATGCATTTCCTTCTCAATTCACTCAATTTTTAAACTTGCTTAATTTTCCAGTTTGCTTATTTGTATAGCAAAAGTAAATTATACAATACAAAGTATATAATTAATTAGGAAATTATAGCACCTACATAAGTACATAATAATATAATGTTTTTGCATTTATAGGCAGTAATCCTGTATTTATACTAATGCAACTGTAGTAAAGGTTCAACACAACAAATAATAAAAATAAAACCCTGAAAAATATAAACATTACTTTCAAATGTCATGGATGCCTTTCTTCCATTGTTTGATATTTCCCTTTCCTTTTTAGTTTCACTTATCATTGTGAAGTAGTGATGTGACGTCTCATTGTCAGTTTGGCAGTCAATAATTTTATTGTCGCGCCAAGTCATGCAGATGATATCCTGAAAGTGGTAAATGACACCAACTACCAGAAACCAAATGAAAATATGTAAGTACACACAATGGAGCTTACTGAAACAAACTATTTCACCAAGTAATTCAGCCAAACAAAAATCTTCCCTTGTATTGGCTATTTTAGACCATTAATTCTTTCCACTGATACAAAGTACCTACATAACCTTAAAAAGTCATTATTTTACAAACACTAAATATAAATATCTAATTCCTATGTAGACACATAAATAACTACAATATTTACCATAGATCCATAAAATTTGCATTCTTTTGTCAGTAAATCACAGACAGTCAAAAGAGAGATCCATTATGTTACATTACGATGCATAAATATTGAAAGTCAAGCAGAGCCAAACGTATTGTCGTTCGTAAAATGCAATCAAAGGAAGGAGACACGGTTCAATGGGTCGCTTCGTTCAACTCAACTCTGTCAAGCTATACCATTACAAAGACAACTGAATCTATGTACATGTAATGGTGCAACGCTTAGCTATACAGATAATAGCTAGATTCAATTCTACGACTCTGTCTAATCCTAAATAGGTAAGTTATTCAAATGTACACTAAGCCACATACATTTTTTAAACCTGCATCGTTTCCTCAATTCCTCACATCAAACTCATTGCATTCATAAAACAGCTAAACTAGCCTAATAATAAAATGAATGGAATCCCTGTATCTGTAAGTTATTATTACTAATTATACATATATGAAATTACAATTTAATACCCATTCGAGTTCAATAATTATAACAGATTCCAAAATAATTGCAATTCAATAATAAATACGCCAACTAAAGCGTAGAATAATATTCACATGTAGAATATCTAAGTGCACTTTGTAATATGAAATAGTTTTATAAAGAAGACGGGAGGTATAGTTAGAGATATGGATGAATGATACTTCTGTGAGAGGATCTCCAAGTAATTTTCATTAACCTTTAGGTCAGGTGTTTGTGTGCGATATGATGTATGATTCTATCTTGGACAATATGTGGACCTACACGAAAGCTCTTATTGGTTTCCATTTGTGTAGGATATTGAACAAAGGGCCGACGGGTCGGAGGGTCAACAGATTTCCATATCCATTCAATCAATTCCTTCCATTACTTATTAGGTATTTATTACTGTGCACAATGCAAGCAGTTGAGTTGAGGCTAATCACAAAGGAGGATAAGAAGGAAAGCAAGCCGTCGCCGTAATGCATTATGTTAACATGTAGAAATTGAATTGATTTGAGATTGGTTGCTCAATACACATCATAACACAATCAGTCAAGTCAAAACCAATCCTTGCTAGTTTATATACAGACTTTTCACTCTCTTAATCAGGATACTTCATCTGAGACGATGTCAAAACAAAAGGAAACATTGTTACCATACCACATAACACATTTAACAAGTAAGTAACATCAGTCTGACTATATAAGGAGGAAGGTATGTTACTATTTGTGAAAAGTGCGATACTCGAGGTATCACTTGGTATTGCATTGTACACAGATATGATGTGTTGCATAATTTACTACTGATGATACTTGAAACAATAAAGTAATTGCTTAAGATCATATTTGAAGATGAATTCTCTAGACTACATTCATTGCATTTTTTCCACAGGTGAGTACTAGTGCTCTTGCACAGGTACCTCATGATGAGAAATGACTTGCCATCTCTATCTTCATCTGTTTTGCAAAGCAAGAAACTAAAGATACCATTTCCAATTACAGTGTGTTATGATCCCACAACTGTAATTACATATATTACACAAGCCATGCTCATTTGTTCATCTGTTAATACCAAGTAGGTATCTCAGTGAACGATATAATGTAAAGATGGTGGCTTTAACAACGACCTGCATAATCTGCTGAATTAATCGAAACACAAGGTGTGTACAGACAATAAGATTACGAGAAACCATTCCATTGGTGATATTTTCTTTCCTTTAGACTTTTAGTTTCAGTAATAATATTCCTGCTTGCTCCGAGCAGGGTAGTGGCCATTAAATTAGGTATACCATGTGACCTCGTGTGTTTCATTCAAGTCTAAAGTATCTATGAGGATGTCAGTTGATTTTATCATTAGATTTTATGGTCTTCGTCTCACATAAAGAATATGATTTGACTGTGATAAAATTTGGTAGTTCGGTTTCCTGTATTATAGCATTGTGTTCTTTTGCATTTCTTTTATTACTTTTACGAAACTTATATTTATCTGCCTAGAAAATCACAATGTGGGCATTGCTATTAATATTTACTGTTTTTATATACTCACGAGGAGTACCCATATTCTGATCCTTAAAAAAGATGACGTTTTAGAAAAACGTGTGCATAATCAGGTGTTGACAAAAATTCTTAGCCAGTTTTCACACAAACATTTCTGATCTCATTTTTGCGAGAAAGGAAAGTTAATAAGGTGGAAGTCTTATGAACGTGGCTAATTATAATTTAAAACCTTGATTTAGGGGCGTGAAGTAGAGTTTAATCGTAGGTTCAGTGTACACATAACAACTCGTAGTACGCTGGAACGACACAACAGAGTAGGTAAGTAGGTACTACTATTACTATCACCACTATCATGCCTCAATTCTAATTCTACTACACTAATGATTATTCACATGCTTATCTAAGTAGGTACTGTATATAATTACCGAGGTATTCAGAAGTAATAACAACTTATGTAGTACATTTATTTTATAAGATATTTTAATATAATATAGAGCTATGCACTGCTCTGGATTGTAGATGCTCTGCATTTTATTTTATTATATGAGTGGTAGGAGCAAGAGTGTGATAATGGGCAGAATCCTACAATTTAAAACAATATGCACAAGTTTATCATCTAGGATTGCAAAGAAAAAACCAGTCACATTAAGATAAGAGATTTCAGTGCTAGTCACTTTGCAAGCGTAGCCGAGTATCAATTTACGGATGTTCTCTCTCATGGATCATCAAGGGAGAAAACAATTCAAAATTTCTACAAAGTCGCATTATTCACATTATTACAATACAAGAACAACTTATTAGTCAAACTCAACACAGTGTTCAACTCTGATAAAGATAATATTGAACTACCCAAGACACAGACAGGTAATTGTTTTCGTACATGTCTGAAAACATGTGTAGTAAGTATTTAATATGGAGTAATTCCAATCTAGTCGAACGATAGTACAACCTGGCAGCACTCAACGAACTAAGGCGTACTTACACTTACATCAATTCAAATATTTACTCTTTTCACATTTGAAGGAAATAGTAAAACCATGGAAAATCTTGGAAAACTTTCCGTACTGATAAAATCCGTATCTGCACAGCTAAATGCACAACTCATACATAAGTCGCTTCATTCAACTTAATTCGCTCGATGTAATTAGGTGATGTAAAACAAGATACACAGTTTAATTAAAAATTATACCACACAAAATATTAGAGTACACTCAATTTCTACAGATTGCTACGGATTATGACCCTACTGTGATAAGAAATTATTATGCCTTACTCATGGTTGGTTGATTAAACCAATATTTTAATAAGCTACAGCGAAAAATTCCCAGATTCAATGAATTTCAGGATGAATTTCCTTCCGACGAACACAAAACAATTTGTTTCGTTTTTTGTCAAACAAAATACCGTCACAAATAATAGGAGAAGTCATAATTTATATCTTATTTTTATCTAACATTTAGGTATAAGGGCCATTTTGTCTATATTTAATAAATAGTAGTCGTGAATGGAAATGGTAAAACGTTTCTCAATACGGTTTTGGGTCACATAAAAACATTAGTAAATTAGAAGGTTTTTGGAGAGTTTGCATTTCGATGTTGGCACTGAACCCAAAACCCTCATGATTGTGATGGCTGAGAAACACTAGCGTATATATACATATCATATTTACTGCACACGCTGATAAATCAAATTATCGTTAATTGTAGTGTGTAGTTGGAGTAGTATTTATAATGGGGCAGAATTAATGGTATAGCAAACAAATGGAATGTAATATGGTATCTGTCTGTACTGGATGGATATATAGTATAGGAATGTTCTAAGGCAAATGAAACGAGATAAAAAGAAGAGATACACACTTAGAACATTTGACTAGGTTTAGTTAGACTACTGTTTACAGAAAAAATGCAGTTAAATGTATAAAAATGCAATAAATGGATTCACAGCGCTGAGAGACAGAGCAGACAAGACAAGTTCCACGTTACAACCGTACTACTGGTTGCAACACTCTTACTATGCGTTGGCAAATAAAAAGTAATAAACCAACAGTAATACAATAAATACATGGAACAGGTATCCATCTCCTTAAATTGCAATACTCACACAATTACAATTAGATTTTTGCTATAATACACATGGAAAATACTATGCGATCTGAGCTGACGTTGGGTTACGCTACTTGGAATACAACTTTTAGAAAATAAATATGTTCCCGAGTCAAAGCTACTACGATTAGGTAATTTAACCTAACTGACTGTACTCAATTTTAACCTTCAACTCTATCACTACACCTAATCTTTCTTATTTAAATTGCTGTATGACTGAACGACTTTTCGTTATGCTCCCCCGTAACTATACTACATAAAGATACGCTTATATGTTCCAGAGAGCATTATTTTCCTAGAGATAATATTATAATAGAGTTTACATTGTATGTAGCTGCAGCAGTGAACCATATAGAAGTCATATTTAATATACATATGATATGCATTATGTACTTAGGTATACCCACATACACAGGTCTCCGGGATATATTTACACAAGTCTAGTTCAGGCTGGTTAGTGTGTATTGTATGTACTGGTAATGTTGTGAAGAGATAGGGAGCGAGTGTTAAATGTGTAAAAATGTGCGTGCAAAAAGCGGAATGTTCCGCTTCCATGAGCAAAACTACGGGTAGATTGCATTTAGAGGAGCAAAGTCAGGTGAAGCCAGTTCGTAGTAAATCTACTGCTTATATCTAGCAATTAGTGAGTTGTAGGTACTTGTACATAAAAGACAGTCTGAACTGTTATACTTATCTGAGTGTAGTTAGTTAGTTACAAGCTTAATAGATACTATTGCCGTGTAATAGCCGAGATTAAAGTAAAGGCAATAGAGACAGAAAGAATAACAAGTTTATTTCTTTTCTGCTTGTAAGTTTTGTTGTATTGTAATATTATCGCTGCGTTATGTACTTTACTTCAGATGGGAGATTGCAGTGTATACAATGTGTAGCCACCTTCACAGATCTCGTAAAAGCCAACACAGATAATGTTCCAGTGAGCAGATAGAAAATAGATTATTTATTCCTTCAGTTTACGTATAATGCAGCTGGGCACACGTTATAAATGCAGACTGTAAAGCGATACTAGCCAATAATTACGGCTTTGATACGATACGCTACAGATTAAAAATTAAACAAATTATAAAAATCCAGACACGACGGCTCTAGACTAAAAGAGTTTATTGCGAATCCTGATCAGATATGCAAGTATCACTATTCGCCCACGTTTCTCTTCTCCTGCACTGATTTTGAACCACATTTAAAGAACTTGTACGTTGTACCTGAACAGAAATCTTGCAATCTAATACTAACCATCTCTGTAACAAAGTGCATTTATTTATTCCCACATTTAGAAAAGAGGAGGCATAAAAAGAGAGTTACATGTAGCAATTGCTCTAGTAATCATGCATATTGAACTTGTAGGAAACTATTAAATTCTAGCGTAAGTACTGGTACAGATAGACATTTATTACATAACTAGAAGTATTTAATTGTCGGAGCGAGCAGAGTGAATTCAAAAACAGACTGTGTAAGAAATGCATTTACTTGTTGAAATTTTATTACAGCCATCCATGGAATTGAGGCACATGTAATTGCATGTAGCTACGTAGTACAATAAGATTTACTATTGTTAGTAATCTAGGGAAGGGATCATCTGAAATTATTTACTCGGGGATGTGCAATTAAACCATATGGAATTTTTTGATGAATACTCTGTAATAAATCTGCTTTTATTGCCTGAACAAGTAAATATGCACTAATAACGTAGAAGTTTTTGGTGAGGACTGCAATGGGGTAGCCAATGTTTTACTGCATTACCTATTATGTTCTAGTGCATTCAGTTTAATAATAACATGTGTGGGAGAAAAGCGAATTGCATGAGTTTTATTTAACGATTATTGTGTCTTTGTCTACAATCTAAACATTGTACATACGTTGTACATTACTGAACAGAGATAAAAGCGCACTGCTGCGACTATTAGGCCAGATATGCCATAATAGACGGAGCAAACATAACACACGATTCCGTACTTACTCTGTTCCATGATGTACTATAAGAATATTGCCTCCTGTTTAAGTATAATGATTATAGGAGCTAGGGCTGCGATAGCTGCAATTAGAGGTAAGGATAACTTAGGTAGTACTTTGTCGAGTCAAGTGCTTTGCTAAGTGAAGGTTTCCTTATCTCTTATTTTGTGTGATATGTGTGCAGAGCAGAGTGTGGGTGAAGTGATATGCTGAGTTGCTGTAGAAAAATGAGCCAATTATTTCCCATTTTTTGACGACTACCGGACCAAAAAGAATGGGTGGGCGGATACTGAGCATGAGATGGCTTTTATTACGACGAATGCTTGCTCTTTATCATATCATTCTGTTTCAACAAGGCACACAGGTATCTACTCCTAATACCTACGCACTACAAGCGCACTACGTACTATGTCAGCATATCCGGGCTTTCGAAGAATCTTGTAGTATTATACCTCGGAATTACACAGTTTTTATCTTTTTCCCTTCAGCTCACTTTTCCACACTGAATTGTGGTGCAGCCCTTGTATTATTAGTAGGATTATCTTTAGGTGTGCACTCTATAGTAGTAAAAAAGCACAATTCAGGTAGACGCCACATTTTATGTCGAATGCACCTTATTTTTACAATGCTCAAGGCTGGCTTCACTCCATCCTCATTTAAAGGCCTAAATCTAAAGTTCCATAGTTTATCTCATGATAAGCTAAGTAAGTTGCTACATGCTACCGAATACGCAACATGGAGATTATTTCAAACCCTCATGTCTTATCAGCTTCGCTGGATTTTAAATTGTAACATTTTTAGAACACTTATCTTTGGTGCATAGTACATTCCAATTGTACAATACAGTGAACACTACATAAATTAAGCTCTTAAGCATACATTTTTACTTTGCATTGTGATCTTAATCAGAAGAGTAAGGAAGGGATTACATGAAACACGAAAAGACGCAATCACTGCATATAAATGTATATTCAAACAACTCTATAAATGTGTGGGTGTATATAACGTTAACAATGCAATAAGTACCTATACTTGTGCATCTTGTAACACGACTCTTGAATGATTAATGGTGTAAGTGCAAGTAGGTGCTCTAGCGTGTATGCTTTATGCTTTTCCTAGTAGTTCCTATTTTTATGTAATTAAATAAAAGGCAATAATACCTAAACAATCCCAGTACAATTAGAGGATCTCTGTGTAAACAAGAAACAACTAAAGTTAAGGCTCAATTGTTAAATTGTAAAAATGTACTATGCTCCTGGGTTCTTTTAACAAATTAAGTACGAATTTACTTATCAGGATGGTTTAATGTGTACAGAGAAGATAGACATGCGAATTGCACCTGCACCGGATACGCTGCAACGCTCTTCAGCGTTTCAAGACTTGAGCTCATTCCTTTGTACAGCATTTGCTCCGCTTCGCTGACTTTTTGTGGTGTATATTTGTGTTCTAACAACAATTTATGTAAAAAATACTAGACATTAATGCTGCGTAAAGTAGTAATTTATTAAAAGCAGTATGAATACCTCAGTTTTCGACTTGATGCATTTATGCGTCCGGGAAATACTTTCGTACACATTTTAATTTCATTATTTTTAAAACCATTACAGATTCTGATATTTCCAGACAATAATTTATTAGCAATCTTATTTAGTGCAACGCACGATGTAGTATATTTATTGTTTCCTAAATTATATATTCACACGAAATCGTAAAAATGTTTCCAGTAGAACATATTCATAATAATAAACTCCCATGTGTCCAGTTTTTTATAGTTTAGACTTAAAATAGCAATAAAACACCAAAGCGTTTCTGCACTTATAATTTGATTATTATTAAACATAAAAAAGTTCTATCCTACACAGTGTATTACAGTAGTATATGCATTACCACGCTTAATAAACCTTTATATCTGGAATGACTTATGATTATGGTAAACGGGTAGGCCAAACTGGTCAAATAGTTTCACAACATAGAATACTTGGCATATCAATTATAAATTGCATACTATAAATATTCAACTGTGCAATGCATCCGATGAATGTGATATTTTGATGCTGCCAAAATGTGGATGGAGTAATTTTACATTAGTGCAGTATTCATTTAATCTAATAATAGCATGATATGTAAATAGGTAGGAAAACAAAGGAATTCAGTGCATAGTGCATTCCTGTGTGAACATGAGGTGGTCATGTAGGCATACTTTCATTCTTAGCACGAGACAATAGATATCTCATGCCCTTATTATCGATAGAAGGAACCGCAGGGAAAACGTCTGGATGTAACCCATTATCAGTGCTTTACCTATTATACTATTACACAACAATTACCCTTTCGCCTAATGTGGTATTGCACTTTCGTAAAGATCTCCTCGCGACTCATGTGCTCCGCAGTTTTCGTGGTCTTCCATGCTGAGATTTTAGCAGAGTCAAAGGTATTTTCGGTGTCTACGCATTCTGTGTTGCTTACTAGTCCTTGTCACGTCACTTTCCAAAGCCCCATACTGATTATATGCTAATGAACCAACTTCTTTCGCCTTCGGTTTAAATCCTGCTTTACCACAAAGATAATGCCAAACACACTTTGCGAGCACAACTGACTTAAAAAACTTGAATTGTTCATGGAAAGTCATTTTCTGCTTGATTTTATGTATTTACAAACAAACAGTACATCTATCTAGTAACTAGCGCTAACGCACACATAAATCTTTATAATATAATTTACACATTTACAGTAGACGTAGATCAGATGTGCGGTAGTACATGTAAATTCTGTCGAACTGATGGCATTACAGATACCAGTATCAACATTGTTATGAAATACTGCCGTTTGTAATGCTATATTACAATGCAAAGTGCAAATAAATAATCACATTGCATTATAGATTACCTGTGAGAATATAAACCTTAATAATTACTTCGGAAAAACAATTAAGACAATAAAAATGCAAGAGAATTGAATAGTTTAACACGGATAATCTTGTATCTTGGGTTTTTGGTACTTATTTGTAACACGCTACTCATGTACATCTACCTACGCATCTGTCGATTAGTTAAAATTATGGAAATCTTAACCTGCTTCGTGTATCTACATCGTAAACTAAATAGTTACATAAAATATCTGTCATTCATTTCGCAGCCCACAGCAATAATGACTGCTGGACCACATTATTAGTGGAGCATCTTTAACTGCAAATGTAAGTTTATCTTACAATTGCTAGGATTTGTATCGAGCCTCTTTACATGATATGATAAGAGAGTGTCTAATATGCTAATATGTAAAAGTACCATGATGTACACACTATCCCATAAAAGTATCTGCAGAAAGATAAAAAACAAGAGGTTCTCTGTAATGTTCTGTTCTCCCATGCAATTGAGTGTATTTGTAGTTTATTGACGCGAATCGGAATGAAATTGATCCAGTTTGTTTTTTCAAAGATGATTAGGAGCAGCTACTGACTACCGAGAGCGGCAATTCACTGACAAGAATGAGCGACTTTGTACAACACAAAACAGCACAACATTAGACTACCTGGGCTTGTTTAGTTAAGTACAGACACATAGGACGATCAAAGTTGTTAAAGATAATGGGACTACTTATTAAAGTCATCAGTAATCAGTCTTCAGCTGAAACTCACTTTGTGTACAGAACTCTCCTATTATGTAGCTCTAATCTTTTATTTTTTCTCAACACATAGTTGTGAATAACTTGCGTTAAATACATGAAATACATATACTTTCAGAACCTTCATTACACTGGCTAGGAAAAATCCGAGATTTGTTTTCTCTCGAGCATTATCATTTATCCTATGATAATGACACATAAATAACGATACTTGTCGAAAAGAAAGTAAAAGCAGGAGGGGTAATAAAAATACAAATAAAATGATAATATAGCTTACAGCTATCTGTGTGTGGACATCTGTAGTGTAGTAGTTCTCTCAATAGCAGGCAGTTCACCTTTGTGTATAATGGTTACTAGTAATAAGTAGTCGGATAGGTAATACGTAATATAATTTAATGAAAAGTGATGCAATTGTTCCCATTGGTTCAGTGCCAGTGCATTTGCATGCTCTTAAAAAATATACTTGTATGCCTACTCATATTATCATCTATTACATCAAGGGAAATTATTAGGTATGTATAGACACATTGTATTTAACTGCACACTTATGCAGTTATGTATGTAGGTCTTTTGGAAGGAACGCATCTTGAGAAGGAGAATGAGGAGAAGCAATAACACTAATAATACAAATACCTACCCACCAGGTCAAATCGCAAAAGTAACAGTGTGCATCTCTGTAGGTATTACAAGTATTGTAAAAATCTGTAGGCATAGAAGAAGGTACAGAGTTTCGTTTTAAGCTTGTGCATAAATGGGCTGTAAACTTTTTTATCATCTTGACAAACTTGATTTGGCTACACGTAAGGCAAGTGAAAAGTGAATTAGGCAGGCGGTCACTTAACAGAGAAAAATATAAATACAAATCTCTCTTGAATGGCACATATACCTAATACATATAAACTTTGCCTTCCTCAGAGAGTTTCATTGCGTTATTTACTTATTTTGTCCGATTTGTAAATTCTGTTGTATATTTTACGAGAGATATAATAGAAATAGATATGCATCAGCCTAGTGTAGAGTAATCACATTAGCTAGCGTAGCGTTGCAAAGCGTATAGGGTACATGTTGGGATGTTTAAATTCTAATGAGACTGGGAACTTAACGAAGCCGTGGCAAGATTAGAACTTACCTACGTTACTTATACATGCCAGAATGAGAAAAGACTAAAATGGGACAAGAATGTCCATCTTCTCAAATGAGTGCATTTATCAGTTCATTATAGACAGATATTGTTACTTGTCTCGTCCCGTTTCGTTAAGATAAAGAAAACAAGTATATTTACAATGACACTGATATAATATAATGGTCCGAACACAGCAGAGTGGAGTAAAACAGGACTATAACATCTAATGCTACACGCTACAACAGACAAAGCGCATCATGAAAAATTTCTCTGTAGTTGTGTGGTGTGATGTGATGATACGATGTGCCTCATTTTTTTGAAACTTAATACAATGCACATTGTCTCCTCTGGTTCTGTGCTAGATATGCAATAATACATTACGTGGAATCGTTAATTTCTGAGGGGATAGGAAAGAAGCCGAGCTTTCCTAAGTGATCTTATGAGATGAGATGTGACGAGTTCTAATCATCTAATGCATGCTAACCAAGAAATGAATGACATAGTATCGAACAGAACTAGCCACAAAGTAGTTGGCTGAGTTAGCACTGCAATCCACGTATAATAATTTAGAACTCACTTAATTATTCTCTGGCAACTCTAAAAAACTAACTAATGAAGACGTTCAATTTATTTTATTTAACTGGTCTGCTTGATTTGAAAGGTTGCCTTCTTATAAACCAACTATATCTTCTGTTGTCGCCTACCTAGCCTTGTCTTTTACCATTCTTTTCCCCTCTACCACTATATTAACGCTAATAACTAACTTACAAACGAGTATCTTACACTATAGCATTAATTTTCATTTGAGAAACTTATAGCTTACCTTCCAGCTATAACAGTTAACTCTTTTCGTAGTATTAAGCAGTATTCTCTTATAAACCAAATAATTTCTTCTATAAAGGTGTAAGAGTAGCAATGCAGAAATATAAGATCTATTTGTACTATTACGTGGCAATATGGGAATAAATGTATGGCAGTCCAATAGAGAGACCAGATCAAACCATAGTAGACCAAAAAAGACATGCCAAATGAACATAACATCAGATCAGCTTCACAAAACCACAGTGACGCATAAGTTTTGGTTAGGTTTCTGCGGTGAGAGAAGAACACTAGAGTAGGTAAGCTACACTCTCTGTGGACAAAACTTTTTTGTGCCGTAAAAAGAGTCTCAGCGTGAAACTTTGTACAGTCATTGTGCTTAGGCTTTAAGCCTTCATCTCTTATTTTTAACATGAGCATTTCAGACAATCCTTTACAAACATTACCTACACATCTAGTTGAACATTATAATATCGTTCTATTCATATCGAAAACACTCTTTACCTAGTGGGTCATCGACAATGCCAATTTCCAATAGGTATACAAAATTTCAAGACAATACATGTTTCAATGTCTAACAATCTTATTTCATTTCAAAATAAAAATTATTATAACATTTTTAAAAGTAGGTGTATCTATAATGCTTACTATTTATGGCATCTTAATAAGTTTGTTTTTTTCCACTTTGTGCCTGGTAATATTATTTCTATAAATTCATATGCAATTTGTAGCAATAATGCATAATGTACACTTTTGATAAAACCACCCCAAAATACTGAATGCAAAAGTGGGCAAGGGCAAATCTCAACCGCATTAACACATTTACGTTTTTACATCACAATAGGTATTTTGACTTATGCTTACTAAGCCTGAGCAATGTAACACTGTAGGAGAGGAATTGTGAAAATTGTGATGTGAAAAGGGTTGGTGAACTACATCCTCCGTTAATATTGAATCATAATTCCTACAAATACTCAAACAAGCTCTAAAACCTATTGATATTGTGGGCTTGACGGTTTTTGCAGATAATGAAGATCATATTACTGTCGATCTGAATCGTAAATTAAATTGCACAGCTAGAGCTCACAGAAAATCTCCCTTTGGCAGCATGCACTGGTTTCAATACGTTTTAAATTTGCATTTTGTGTAAACCTTCCTAAGAATATTGTACTGTTTGATTAAAAGCACCACGAGGAATAAACATACGGAGTACGTCATTTGAACAATTAGCTCTTTTTGGTTTATTGTTCATCCACAAAGTATGAGGGGGGATGAGAAAAACGAAAGTAGAACTTGTTATAAAATGAAAGTCTAAATATGTAATTATTAGAATGAAACCAAAGGGACAAATCCATATCAAATAGCACACCACAATTACCATAATCCAATTTGATGGTTTTCTGCATGAGTAAATTACAATAACATTATCAGCCTATGCACCTCAAAGCCAAATTATTAATGCAACTTTAACTTTACTGAGAGATAAAGACCTTTCCGATGCAAAGAGAAGGGACGACTAAAGGGACTTAACTTAGTATTTAGAAAAGAGTAGTTTTTCTCACCGGTAATATGGGAATCCTTGTGGCACATGCAAATCCATAGGCATAGGATGATGTGAAGGATGGTGAGCATGAACATGCCCAGGGTAACCATCACCGGGGCCCATCATTTTAGTATCGGTTGCTGTTTCTCCCTCCTATTGGTAATTAACAGTAACTGGTATTTATAAGCAGTTTGATTTAACTTCTAATTGTATTTTACAATCGTGACTATTTTCTGTTTAGATACTGGGATATAAAACTGTAAATAACGAAGTCTTGCTACACACGTCGAGTCGCACAGGCACAAGTTCAAAAGTACTTTGGCAGATATTTTCAAGATGAATAAACTCTTGTGTAATGTTCATTATAAGCGGAGAATTGGAAATGTAACTAGAAACACAATTATGTGGTTATTTCTACAATTTGGGTCGTAAACAGAGCATTCCCATATAACTGTTCCACCAACGAAGTAATGTTCTCAAAGAAGTGCATATGGAATGAAGTTTCATAAACTAGCAGAAGACAGCAGAAAATGCACTTGTTACAGGTAGATCTTCCGTGTATGCAAAACACGAAAGCAATTACACAGAGCAATATAGTTAAAAAGACTTTGAAATAAAAGTTGAACTTGCTGAACTTTTTAACTAGATATCTGGAAATAAATCGCTAGAAGTTGGAGCATAAATAATAGTTGCCACTGTCCATTTGTATAGTAGTTCTTCAGAAATATGTTGGTGTAATTACCAAAGTGCATTTACAGTAATAAATAAAATAGTTTTTCTAGTTAAGGTGCATTATCCGCTTGTCACTTTGTATCTCTAGTTTCTTCAATTGGGCTATTACACTAACTGCAACGAATGTACTGCACTTTTAGTAGTATTGAAGTAGATAAGGGAAAGAAAGCTTATCGTTGAGTGGAGTGCAGTGTATTGATGAGGGCGGAGAGCCTATTAAAATTATTCAGAGAATTATAATCTTGGTTCTTCCTTGTCTTGCAGCTTGATTAGTAAAGACAAGTTAAGCGTTTAGTTAAGTACATTAAGTTATATTACGCGATTTCCTTTATGGCAAGAACATGCTCGTTGAAAAGTTGCTGCAAAGACCTTAAGTCACGTTCGACAGGGAAAGGCACGCCAGAACGAGTTCAGTTCACTTGTCCCAACTTCCAAGTCAACTTGCTATTTGACTTGTTTGCCTTTTCTTTCTTCTCTATTCTAATTTCCTTCGATTGGGTTTCCTCTTTTTCTCTTGCAGTGTCGGCTCCAGCAGAAGAATAGGAATATGAATGTTCTTTTGATGTGCACGGTAGTTCTCGTCGGTTGAGACTTGGCGATTAGCTTAGGTCAAGATTTATTTTGATCTGAACTTCTGAAGGGAACATTGTGGGGTTATTTATTCCTCTGAAACTATCTGGTTAGGATTACATGGTATAATGATGCATAGTCTGCTATTGCAATGGAGAGAGAAGAGTTAGAGTTGGGTGTCAACATGTATACAATTAACTAACACGGAACGCAGAGGGAATAAAAAGTCTTGTTTTGTTTTGTATTGTGGAGACAGTGCAATGCAATGCAATTCTTGGTCCTCCTCTCCAGTGGAGTCAAAGTCAAGTCAAAGTGTGATATGAGATAAGACTTTATGCGAGCCGCATAACAATTTTGGATAAAACAAGTCCACGAGAATCGATAGCGGAGAGCTGGAAGCGGTGCAAATCGTTGTTGGGGATTCGCTGTAATCCTTCTTTCACGTCACATTAAATTAAGTTCAAGTTCACAGGTAGAATCGACAAACATTAACAAAACACTCACATAATCACAACCACAGTGAGCTTACAGCTACATGTGAGTAAGGTAAGTAATCAAGTTACTTACAAGGAGTTCGGCTCGCTTGACTCGATGCACATGTATTTATTCTGCAGTATTTATTATCCGAGCTCGCAGCTGCTGAAAACTCTGAACCATTCGTCCCGTAAATCCTAATTGACATCTATTGTGTGTTCTATCCGATTTTCAGCTCACTTATAAACATGCAACATTCAATACACACAAGATTGTTTCCTAAATCCAGTTTTTCCGCTTGATTCAGTAGTTAAAAAATCTTCGCCACTTCTCATAGTGTCCACTGTGTTTAACGCTTACGTTATAACAAATTCACCAATACAAGTCTTACTGCATTTTCCTAATTGGATTCAAATTGACGTCCTGTGAAAACCAAGTAGTTACAATTTTCTTTAAGTACATACTCTAGCAACATTTTCAATTTTCCTATATCCTCTTTAAGATTTTATCCCTTGTTGCTAATCCCGTTTAATGATTTAATCACGCAGCCTAACTACATCTCGAAAAAATTAACACAATTTCCAATATTAAATATTAACTTACCTTAAGTGTTAATTTTACAGAACGGAAGAGTTGATTTGATCAATCTGTCTCACGGTTTTATCGAGCTGTTTGATGTTGTACCTATTTGCAGAATATTGAACTCATTCCAGTCGATCTTGTTATTGTAACAAAATATTCTTGTTTCTAATGGTTGTTAAAACGTTTTTGTGTTGTGTAGCATGGAGTGAAACTGTACGGAGATACTTGGATGAAACTGAAGACAAGAGGAGTTTAGTTAGGTAATCAGCAAATGAAATCCTATTCGAGAACATCCAATCCACTCAGCAGTGTATTGTTATAAGTAGTGACTTGTTAATATTAGCAAGGATGTGGTGCAAGTGTAAAGAAAAACATGAACAATAATAACGAGTTAAGCTGTAAGATACATGCATGCATATATCCAATCGTAGCACTGCACTGGATGATGATCAAAGGATAATAAGTTGCAGAGTGAGTTTATTATGTTCTATCGTATCATTTGATCCTGGAGTTTGATAGTTCACTTTTCTTTGTTTCTACCCAAGTCTTACAATAAACAATTTAATTTAATTTATCCTCACAGAAGAACAACAATAAAGCGACAACGGAAACAAGCTTTTCTTCCACCGCAATTCTGTTCTGTCAAATCCTCCTGCTAATCTCGTAAATAATCCTGGTAAACTAAAGTCACAGTGTTTTCATTAGTCCTCCATAATTACAGAAAACAACCAAAGTGTTTAAACAATGCACTTTTTGCATAGGAAACCCTTGCAATTTGCATGAATAAATCGTTTGTTGATTTTGCACAAGAAAACAAATGTCCTCTCTCTTTTCACATTCAAACAAACAAACAAAGGATTTATGTGGTTGCACTCGTGGGCCGGTTTTTAATTTTCCCCTTTAATTGTCTCAAGTTTTCTTCTAGGTTAATTCCGGATTACCGGTACCGGTAATTTATTGAATTGCTATCGAAATGGTGTTAATCTCAATGTGCCTCGGTGTAATAAGTAATTACGGAAGAATAGAGTACACTTGCTAAAGATTTGAATATTTTTTTCTAGAAATGTTTAGCAAGTCGGTTGTCTTTCACGGTTGGTTGACGGGTGTGTGTTTTGTTTAGCGAGTGCACGGGAAAGAGCATCACGGGCGCAATGTGCTTTGCTATAGTGCGAGTCGACGTTGGGAGCAAGACTGGTGATGAGATGTGTCATGTCAAATGCAAAGGCAAGCGAGTAAGGCAGACTAGGCTGTTCTCCTATTACCAGGCCAGCCAGTGCCAGTTCTAAAGGAAATACATTGCACTCGTTCTGCTCTCGGCCAACTTGAGGGGAGGAGGAGATTTCATTCCCGCCGATGGGCAGTACTTTTCACGCGCAAGACGTCCAACCTCCTTCCATCTCTTTTGCAGTGAACTTTAACACAGTCCACAGTCCCACCGCATTATTCTTCAACTTGGGCAAAACCCTCTAATTTTTATATGTACACCTTCACAAACAAACACACATTTACACAATACACACACACACCAAACCAACCCTATCAATAATGTAATGTTCATTTATTACCTTAACGCAAGCAAGGAATAACACAATTGTGTACTGCACATTCAGACTGTCTCATCCTCATCTCTCTCAGCATCTATGCCTTCCCAGCTATTTATTACCCAGGCCTTATCTCCCACTAAGTCACATTCGCTCACTAGACGCGCACTGGAGAAGATGCACTTTTTTCGCCTCCTCACTCAATCCACCGAGTGACGGTTCGTTTCTTTAGAAAATTTCTTCGCTACAAAACATATCGCAATTCTAAACAATGTGTACTGTCTAGCCTCTACTTTCTATCATAACTCTTTTTTTAACCTAAAAATATTATGCGATATGCGATGATAAATAATGCTATGATAATTTCTAAGAATACTTAGAAGAAGCTTAGAAGAAATTCCTAACCTTAGTATTTATGATTCAATCCTTTACTGATAGTAAATTAAAAGAATACTTAATTTACTGAACTAGATTTTTCTGGATTTTTGAATCACTTAATCGTACTGGGTTTAGTAGTAGATAAATTTGAGAAGAGTTTCAATATGTATGCGTTCTGGGTGAACGTTTTATGTAACTTTTAGGTAAGCTGTGACTCTTACGATGCTTTTGTATTTTTCTAGCTTTTTGTCACGCTTAATTTAATATGACCTTGTAGACAACAATACTTAAATACATCGGTGACTGATTTGCATGCAGTAATATACATACATATTTTGTTATATATCGTGTATGTACAAAAGGCTACAAAAAAGGTATATTGCTCGACAAGTTTTCGTTCTCAACATGGAATAATTAGAGAAACACACACTGCACAAAAGTTAACATTAATGTGCATACTATACAATCTGTTGGAATTTTATATTATGCTTAAGCACTTATTGTGTTCCATGAGAACTGTTAGAAATGTAGACACAAGCATACGTAACCTTTATGTTTATTTTATGTGTACGTAAACGTTATTGTAAAAACTCTGCATTTTTGATAATTTAATTGCTCTACTAATTCCACTATAAGAATTACTACCTCAATGTGATGGAACTGGCAATTATGTGCGAATAAAATTTGTTTGTTTCGCTGCAAATCCATTAGCATCGTTTAGGGATGTCTACTTTTTAGATGCAGTATTCATATGCTTTGTTCCTACTCCCACAGTTGAAACCCAGAAACAGTTTGTGATATGCATTGCGACTTTCAAGCTTTCATTCACTTTTGATTTCATTCCCTTAAGTGTTCGTGCTGTGGCTTTTGGCTTTGCAAAATTTTTACTACACTGACTGAATGTTATGATTGAAAACATGATGAAATTGTAATACATTTTTGCCATATTGTGGCTTAGTCAAATTGTTGTGTGTCAAGGACATGCGTGTGGATTGTGGATATAAATATGTGGGAAAATTATTAAGACGTACTAAATTTCTCACTTACACTTAAAAATGCTTGTTTTTCTTACTGGGGCCGTACTAATGAAATCGTAAACTAAAGATAACTGGTACTTTAGAAGGATAACCAAGCACACCGTCACAGGGCAATAAATACACGTATATTATATATAAACATTTGTAGCACGGACTATAAAATTCATTACTAAAGAGATAAAGTTTCGAATACAAGCGCTCTCGTCTAATTAGTAGCTTACTAATTGCTAATTAATTCACTCATTTGCAACAAATAGTTTTGATTTGTAGAATTGTTTGATTCTCAAGCCAACTTGGTGTCTATTCCTTTACTGATGTCTGCACTCTAGACAACATAAAATAAAGATACGTGAATGTTAATATTTTTTTGTCTGAGAAATTTCCTGAGAATAGTTAAATAGGCATTTTAATTTTAGGCGACTGAGACACAGAGTCCGGTTTGGTTAACAAGGACCGGAATTGATAGTTGCCTAAAATTAGTGCATATAAAAGTTTATGTTGTATTACAGCGGCCATTTGGAGCACAAAGATGTTAGATAGGCGACTGCTAGCAGAGATAATTCTAGTGTAATGTACGGAGCTGGCAAAGGAAAAAGTAAACATAGTGAACGATGGGCTGGCTGGTTGTAATGGAAGGAAAACTTTGGCTGTGTGCTCCGCTCGAGCAAACTCTGATGGTATATCTCGAGAATGTCGGATTGAGTTCCATGGCTTACGGATGAAAATAATATGGGAAACTTGAGTCTGATAGAAGTCTGGGACGAGGTAATGATTTGTACAGGCGTGGGAGTGTTAGTCACCTCACTTTTTTATGCCTTCATAGCTCTCTTCTATTCTATTGCCCTTCTATACATAACACAGGTAATTCTCACTCACTGATATCTAATTTATTTTCTACTGCACATCTCCACTACGCTAAACTTACAAAATACGTACATCGTGTATATGTCTAGTCCTCAATTTGTACACATATAATTCTACAATGCCTTACTATTGCTGCCATTCTTGTTTAACCATTTTGGTACTCTTTATCTAACATGTAAACTTAAAACTTACTGACAATGAGCAAACGACTATTGTTAGTATACAGTGTGATCCAAAAGAATATGAAACGATGTCGGGGGCTGTAACTCGTAAATCTGAAAACCTATCGAAATGTGGTGACCACCACTCGAAAGAAAACAAAATTTCAATCAAAATTGGTACTACGGTGCCCCGAAACATTTGCATTTTGAAGGAAATATGGAGGGTCAAATAGTATCCCCATTTTCTACGTTAAAATCATAGAACAGCTTTCGAAGTCAGTTTCGAACCTGTTCATTGTCGAAAGGACACTTCTGGTGGAAGAATCGGCTAAATCTAGTCGTATTCCTATAGTCCGTCGTAGATTCAGGAAAAAGTTCCTAATAACGTCGCCTCTATGCTACAACACAGTAAAAAGTAGTCTTGAAAAGTGGTCACAATACGGATCTGTGGCTCATGGCAGACAAAAATCGGCTCGCCCACGCTCCGCGCTGACAGAACAATACAGACCGCGCTGACAGAGCATAGGTCAGTCATTTCATGAAAATTCTCGATTTTTCATTCGAAGGGTCCATTTAAAACTCAATTTAAGTCATGGAACTATTCAAAGCGGACTAAAAGTAACAAAAATGAACCCATAAAGAAAAACAACAGCAGAAAAAGCTGAAACCTGAAGACTATGCTACGAGAATAAGTTTTTGCAAAAAATTTAAATGTTTTTCGGGAGCTGACGAAAATTTTACTAAATTTGTAGTGTTGTCCAATGAATGCAATGAATACTGTGAATAGGAGACATCAGATAATTTAGTCTACGCATAATCCCCACGCAGTAATGCAAAAGCGTATAAAAAGTAAAGGTGTCAACGTAAATAATGAAATTTAACCAGAAATGATAAGCCTGTGCATTCGCCTCGGTTGTCAAAAGATTCGAAAAATGTGAGCAGAATGCTGGAAAGCATGTCTTTTGGAAATCCCTATATTTTACACGCGAAAACACGCAATTTTACAGAATTTTCTCTGCCTTATAAAGCTTCAAAAAGATTTGTAAATTAAGTACGTATTGTATCAATTTTGGTTGAAATTTTGTTCTCTTTCGAATGGTGGTCACCACATTTTGATAGGTTGTCAGGTTTAGGAGTTACAACTCCAAATATCGTTTCATGTTCTTTTGGATCACCCATATGAATATATTACAACTGCATATCTTTTACACGTGGATATAGTACTAGTGTCTACATAATAATCGTAAATTAAGCGTGTTAAATACACAGCCTGTAGCCCAATGCATAAATATGTATAAAATATTTATTTTAACTAAACAAAAAGATGAACTGTGAACCCTTAGACAAGCGCGTGTAACTGTCAGATGGATAATCATGAAAAATATTAGATTTGAGTACCTAATTTTATCTGCTCATGAGAATTGTGTATTTGCTAATAACTTCTGAGAAATCCGTGTGCTCCTTGTTATTTGCGTTCGGCTGCGACTTTTAAGTTTATTATGGGACTGACTAATACTTGCTTGAGATGAGGATTGATAGGTAAGGGGTAACAATACATGACGAAAAGTAAGACGTGAATCGTGGTACTGGCACAGGTCCAAGTTCAAATCATTATTACCGTAATTATAATTTGCGCTGCCTGCCCTTCTCTCACTGCTCTGGGCAGATATTATCATTAAAAGGGAAAGAATTCTGCTGACAGGCCAAACTAACCAAGATAAGTGATAACACAACGATTCGCCGCTTTCTGTGCTATAACGCAATTTGTGTTCGTCATATTCCCTACCTGTCTGCCAACTTACTGTCCTAAGTACAGATACTTTCCTACTACTACTCCAGTATTCTACCATTAGGTACTTTTAGGGGTTACTACATTGTAGTTCAAATGAACATATTTAAAATTTTCCGAACTCTTGTGACTAATCTAGAATTATCTTTCCGTGATGTATGTAATCATTCCAATTATTGCCATTATCGTTTTCACAAATTGGACAAACACAATCTAATTTTTCTGTGTACTGCGTATTATTGACGTTTTTAGTAACTTATCTAACATTATTACCATGTTTTCTTGTACTACTGCCATATATCAATTTGCCAGTATCGTTTTACAGCCCCGAAGGTCCAATGCCACATCCTAACAAATGTCAGAAGTGATTGAACGTCAAATATTTTGATATGCTCTTTCTTCTTCTTTCTCCCAACATCTTTCAACACATTGCATTTCATCACGTACAAAAATACTTTATAGTCCCTGGCCGTACCAAATTCCCATTAACCAATATACTAACAAGGATGCATTACCATTAACTACATTTACCTAATTCTATTTTACCGAGGTGAATTTCAATCGTAGGTTGAAACTGTTTATCAGACATACGTGGGTGCGGCCATCAACAAATACCGAGAAATGCACAAATTTCTATTACATAATAGTGACGCATGTATTAGACTAACAATAGATATTTATAGGAATTTTTATCCATTAATGAACAAGTGTATTGAATATTTTCTATACAAAGTTCTCTATGTTTACTTATGTGTGTTAGCACCAAATTAATAGTGTACAGCGTGTCTTATTGATATTACGCCTTCGTTATGGAAAATAGAGGAAGAGGATAAAACTGTCTCGTGCTGAGATGAGTAATGGGAGAATATACAGATACCACTGCAGGGAGTCGCGTGCCAATACATTTTTTACCACTTCATACTTCATGCCGCATTCAATTTTATATTATTTCGATTCACGTCCAACAATAACTAAATATCTAATGCTGGGATTATATTTACTTTTCCACACGTATAGCCATCTAAATATTCAGAGAAAGTAATTTTGGTGATTTTCTTGTTCCTGGGCACACAGAGTGACTATTACAGCATATTATTCTGTAACTACTAATGTAAAAGAGGTATACTGAGTGCATAAATTCCTTATTAGAGTTTAATGTCAATACTTCTACACCTCATGCTTAGCATCATGCGTGACCAATGAAGAAGAACTAGAAATTAAATCAAAACCTAAAAGAGGTATTGAAAACATTATAAATCCTAAGGGGAAATTTAAATTGTGGAACTTTGCTTTGGTAAAAATTATTTTGTCCATTTAATTAAATTAAAAATCCCTTAAGTACGTTATATTCGTATTACTACTTACTATTGTAGACGTAGGCACACTATAGGTACCGATATTATGTAAGGTCTACCAAATTGATAATGAAGGTATTGCAATTGATAGCGGGTCGTTTGTTATGAGAACTGTGTACAATACTGTTGCATCGTGTACGTGATTAGAACGTGATATTGAGATTAGATTGAGGTACATTTAATTCATAAAGAAAAGATAGTAGGAGTGTCTCTGTGACACTTTGTCATTTCTGATAGCCAGTGGCTGAAAATAAACCAAAGATTCTACTGCGTCGACAATTGACAGCCTCGCCTTAGTCCATTCATAATAAGCTGATTACAAGCGATCCTGCTGCATAAATAAATCTGTTAAAGCTGCTTCTATGTTTAAAAATATTTGATAAGGCAAATGTGGAGAGAAGAGCTGGAAGGAAATAGGGAACACGGTGTACTTGTAATAAGAGATCGCCTCTTGTGTGGTAACTGGTAAATACTGGAAGCATAAACTATGCAGCTACTTACAAACATACGATGCTTATAAAGTGCAGAGTTAGCATACGTAATATGTATAGAGATACGTAAAATAGAGTTTTTATACGAGAAAAGAAGCTGTACAGACGAAAAACGAAGAGCAAGTCGAGCCAAATCTTTGTTTGTAGCATAAAAAAGACAAGGAGAACCACCACCAAGATGAACATCAGATCCAATCCAAAGAAAAAACAAAGATGATTTGTTTCTGCTGCATACGTACTCGTTACATTACAAATTCAGAAACAGTCAGACTGTCTCTAAGGTCAATTTTCATCAGATTCTGCGAGATTCAGATTACCAACAGCTAAATTACTTGTAAATAGCAAACATAATTTCTTATTTAGGTATGATTGTACATTATGTACCATTTGTACAAAATATACGACCAATCTCTACCTTACTGTTAGTTAAGTATAAGTAAGCATTCTCAAAAAATTGAGAATTAACTATAAATCATTATACTTGAGTCATTTTATGGCAGAGAAATAAATAATCTAACTTTCTTCAGACTTCAGACTAGGCAATTCAATTTTGTGTAGTTCCAACATTCATTTTACATTAGTACTGTCTACATTACTTGGACTCTCGTAGAACATCTCACCCTTACCTTACCAATAACCAAAACACTCAGCCAAATCAATATCCACAACAACTTCATTAAGCTCTAATAGTATATCCACACTACTAAGGAACTCCAATCCAAATAATCATCTATTATTTCTTTTCAAAAAATATACCTGGAAACTATCAACATTTGGGTTCACTCTACACATCTTGGTCTACACCATGCCACGCACATATAGCAGTGGAGGGAACTAAAGCATAACCTCATGAAGACAGATTACTTAGCAAATTGCTTGTTCTGTTACAATCTTATAATCTTCCTACTTACAACGTTTACTACTATCTTTATGGTTTCCCTGCAATTCTCCACTTTTGTAGGTATTTGTACTTTTGTGATTGCACCTCTTCCCTAAGCATAACTTCAAAAGTCAATATTGACAACTGTACCTATACTCAATATTTTCAAACCCAAGTACAAAATGTAAAACAACTTGGGTTAGATCGTCTAAGCCTACGGGATAATATGAAGCTAACAAGTACTGTGAAATATGTATGTGTAATACAGTTGGCCACCTTACTTGTCCGTATGCAGTTAAACAAAATAAGATGCATACCTAAACAAATTGCATTTCTACACAGAGAAACAGAAAGGTAAGAAAACCACAAACTTCCTCTGATGATGAGGTCAATTACTTCCACAATCAAACAGGTGGGTCTCCCCTCATCCCCCCTCCACCAAATAATGTACTACGATTGTAGTATAAACCAAAACATATTTTAAAGTATATTTTTGACGGAATACTGAAAGCATTATTTAGAAGAAAACGGTGAAGATTTTGATAAAAACTGTAACTGGCATATATAATTAAACTAGGCAATAGGAAGGATAGAAGTGCAAGGAATTTGTTATTTAATCATTCTTTTCAAAACTGTGGTATTTGTAATGACGTTGCTATTTGTTATATTAGGTATATATTCTCTAAAATTATACAAACAACTTATATAGGTCTGGGGGTTGTACACAGTATATGAGAATTGATATAATAAATAATTTCTGTAAATTTTACAGTTGCATATTAAATATTCGAAATGAACGAAGTCTTTTCAGCTGAATTTATAAGATATCAATAATTGCGTGGAGTGCACTAAAGAAACTGTTTATACAATTACTGCATTAATTGAGATATGAAATGGAAAGAGAGCATGGTTAAAATAAACAATAGTGCTCGGCATCTTTTGACAATATAATTACCCATTAGTCGAATCTCTTTTGTTTATCTATGAAAATTAATTGTGAGCATTATTTGAGTGGAGTATGCAGTTTAGTAGAGATATTAGATATTGTGAGTTAGCCGTGTAGCGTTGTTCCTTAGTACAGAGCTGCTTGCGAGATTGTAGGATATGTGATGGTAGTACATGGGTAGACTGGTGCATAAAACTAATAAAGAACTGATAATAAATTGGTTTACGAGTTTTTTCGCTCTAGATCAGAGAGTACCTACCACAGCGCGACAGAGACATGCAAGGTCTGACACGACAACTCCTAATTTGTCACACAGCTAAACATGGGTGGGTTGCCACTCTTCTCATCTCTCTCTATACACAATAACACAATATAGAGGAGTCTAGTCAAGTGCAAGTCTTTTTCTCATTGTCAAGATACCTTATACTCTCCATTTCATGTACGCATTTTGTCACCAGTCAACCCAGGCCAGGCACCGGCTATCTTTACACTATTGTTACAATATATTTGAATAGCCAAGTTCATTTGCTACACTTTAAGTTCACCAAGAATATAATTGTGTCTAGTATTATGCAATACCCCTTCGAGCACTACAGCTTAATAGAAATCCTGTAAAGTAATAATAACTATTATGTAATATCTAGATTTAAATGGGAAAATGTTACTTATAAATTGTTGGGGTACTATTCTTCAGTGCAAGCGTAATTTTAAATGGGTTACTTTGGATATAGGTATTAGTAAGAGATGGTATGGTGGATGAAGTAGGTCCATACATGAGACTGGGCTAACAAAAGCAGAGAAGCGGTTTGAGATAGTTCAAAGTATAAGGTATATAGATAGAGTGGAGTTGTTTGTAGTTTCTTGCTGCTCTGTTTTTTATGTCTGAGTGTCCTGTCTTGCTTGCCATGTCACATTCACATCTCTACTGTTGTCTTTGTCAAAAGATCTTTTACTCCTCTTTGTCTCTGTCCTGTTGGTAGTTTTCTTTATGAGAGCCAGCTTTGAAACTCATCTCGCGTACAAGAGGCAGTAGTTGCTTATTTATTTATTAGAGCTATCTCAGTCTATGAGCAAATAATAAAGTCAATTTAACTTATTTATTCTCCGCGTCCTAACATTGCTAGTTGGTTGGTGAGCAAAAAGAAAAATTATATGCCAACATATGTAAGTAAATAGGGACGCAGACACGTACATAGGATAATCTGTCTGTGCTCTTCAAATACAAAATGCGAGTTTATAGTTCAGTGAGGGCAGGTACTCTCAGTTTGCATTTATCTTAAGATAGCCGCCTTTTCCTCCTTTGAGAACGCTGCCAATGCCAATTCAACTCACAATTACGATTACGACACGATGAAAACATTCTTATTAATATAACGACCTGTAACGAGAGCAAAACTGGAATTAGGTATTACGTTTCACTACTGTGATTGCTAACCCTTCTATTTATTATGTAGATACCTCTGTATTAGCATTAGCGTTGTGGGGAAATGTTAATTGTACATGAAAGCCAAGCAGGCTTTCCATACTTTTTCTGATTGCTATCAAGAATTAAATCTATGCTTTACAAAGTACAAGAGCTACAGAACAACACAACTCTTCGACAACCAATCTTATAATAATGCATATAATGCAATAATCTAGATAACTTCTTTACAGTCTGTAATTTGCAATTTTCGCTCTTGCTAATACTTTCTATAGTAAAATCGCGACTCATTGCCAGGAGACAAATGAAAAACTATGCATTTAAATGTATTCTGTACAGTCTAATAGCTAGACATCATTAGCATTAGTATTTTCAGTTATAAAATAATGATGTTAGCTTGTACACATCAGTCTTGTCTGTTTACTATTATCTAGTTGATAATTTCCATTAAGTAACAAATGAAATGTTTATCTTCCCATCTAAAAACAGTCGTCTGCATGAAAAAGTTGTTTGTTCTCGCTAAAGTGTAGTCCGTCACATTAGTCAATTTTATATGCAAAAATCCCAGTCTAAATACTATTGTACTCTGGGTGCTACAGTTCAGGCAATTATTATAGTAACAAAATACTTGCAAATATGTAAATCATTGTGAAAGAAAACTCAGAAAGAAAAGTTGTAAAAGGTTTCGTAGAGTTCATAGATCGACTAGTCTGCTTTTTAAATTAATTGGGGAAATTAAATGCGCCTCAAAAATAATAGGTTTGCCTCAGCAAAACTAATAACGTTGCCTCATATACCTAAGTTCACCTACTTAATGAGTAGTAGTCAGCCTCAATTATCATTACTCGAAATTAAAAATACATTTCCCTCAAATTAAAATGCATTTACCCAATCACTTATGTATTATGAGAATAGAACTATACTTTGAGGATAAGCGATAAAAATACCAATTATAATTTGAGAAAAATGTATTTGCTAATTTGGAGCAACGATTAATTAATAAGCGCATTAAATGAGACAAAGTTATTTTGTTGAGGGAAGCGTACTATTTTTGAGGTGTACTTACTTTTTCCTGAGTTTATGGTGGTAGCGTGCTGTAAGCATTTATGGGTAAAAAGTACTAGCTTAAGAATCTATGGTATTAGTTATGTTAATAGTATTCTTAACCACTGAACTTTGATGGGCAGGGATTTGCAATTGTGAAGTCATTGCAATATCTGTATAAACTGACACTTGTTCCGACCTACTCCCATGCGATTCTCCAGCGTGTCGACTCTGCATTAAGACACACGTGATATTATTAAATACACCCAGAGTACAAATGCAGTGAAGGCTACAGCAAGTGTATTGTGGACACAGACAGCTAATGACGCATCACTCAAATAAACTTCTTAGACTACAGACACAGCACAATAGTAGTGTTTGTAAAAGTCTGTCTGTGTGCTCGGAGAGGTATTTTGACCGGTTTTTCCCATTCTGGATTTTTATATGGCCTTAGACACAGGAGCGTCAAGTGAAGCACTCAAGTTTTTAATGTGTTTAATGGTCCCATAGCAAGCACTTGGGAAGATTTACGCTAAATCCGCTTAGGAAACCATAAAATAGAATGGCAACTACGAATTTACATTTCCATACAATAAAGGGAAGAGAAAACAAGCTTTATTTGCATTATCCAATGTAATGTTGGTTGCATGCTGCAATTGAGCAACCCGCCCCAAAGACTCATTTGGTATCGTATTATTAGCAACATTAGCGTTCTGATTGAAACAAGCAAATAGAACCACCCAAATCGTTTTTCTCTTTCTTTTCGCGATTAACACACCTACAGCACCAGTAATTTGCACCACGGCTCTCCGTATAACTTAATGATACAATATGCCAATCATGTTGGCTAAGTGAGGATTTACCTGTCACTTTTGATAACACGACGGGCGTATGGGAAAGCTCGTCTTCACCATCATACGCTTTAATTTACTATCCCTTTCTCCTAAAGTGGAAATCAACGGTCAATGCATCATTGATACACAATTTACATTTCATTGTTCTGCGCATTTTTCTCCCCCTCATGCTATGTTACTGAATTCCGTAACATCTATTTCTCTCACTGCAAAACTATTTTTCACAAATCCCATTGCATTTCTCATGTAATACAATTACAAAGTAGTTTTACATTTATACAATACAGTGATAGTTATCGCTGTAAATTCTAAAATAAAATCGTGTATCCCACAGTGCATTTCCTCCATGCTACAGACAACAAATCCAGAAGCACAACATACCTTTTAGTTTCCCATTCACAATTTATTTTTGTCATTTCCCAAGTACAAGGAGTAAGTACCATATCATGCGTGTATTTATAATGTCCATGTACAGTACACCTTATTACTATTCAGAAGAGTTGCCACCATTTGATAGGAGATCCACTCAATCAGTGTTATTTTCACATTCATATGATGGAGTGTCCAATTGATTCACAGCATCTTTTTACATAGCTTTTCCTATGCAAAGTAGCAGTCATCGCATAACATTAAAATAAATAAGTAGACAATACGAAATATCGAACAGTAGGAGAGGAGACAGATTACCATTGTCCACTGTCCAGCTAGTCTGCAGACGTTACTATTTATCCTTAGTTTGTCTTCTCCTAGTAGCAATTACATTTTCATCTCACTAATTCTTATTTGACTACCTGGCCTGCACTAATGTTCCTTGTCATACCATTTAGTACTTAATTCAAGAGAAAGCTTAATCTTATGCACTACTGTCTTTATGAGTGCTACTGTCATTCAACTACAGAGTTACCTCTACGCATTTCTTACTACGCTTACGCATCAGATTTACAATCTCTTAAGATCTATTAATATATTCGATTCAGGTTTGGAGAAATGACTACCGCCAAAATTCATTCAATCAAATTGTCGTAAAATCATATGCAATGACAAAATATAATTGTACAAACATAAAAGAAATCCTGAAGACCCCTGCTTTATATTATCATTAACAAGTTATACTTCAGTATCCTTTGACTAAAGACTTATATTTAGCTACTCATAAAAATTATAGGTTTGCCACAAACGAAAATCGTCACTTTTCCTCTAGTATTTTTTCACCATAAACTTTCTTGCCGCAACATCAAATTTATTGCAAGAGTAATAATATTATAACTTTAGACAGATATTTTTGATTTATTTTTAAACTTGATTATACTTTTCATTTAGTAATTTGATAATTTGTAAAAAGTTATGAAATAGATGTGAAATAGACGCAGCAATATTCTTGTGTTGAGTCACGATTCTCACTATTGTTGTTGCAGAATAATGTAATAATTATTCTTGATCAATAAATCGTAATAAATTGACGATTTTTATTTGTGGAAAAGTGATTGTTTTTGGGGTGAAATAAAATTTCTTATACATGAGAAGTTCAGTGATGAATAAAGAGGAAGATCTGTCTTTATAATGTAATGTTGATTTAATATATGTTTGCATAAGTTATTATACAGGATATAATATTAGCGACAGATTGAATATGTGTAAGAGAATGTGATATCTGTTTGTGAATCAATTTATCATTCATCCGTCTGAAGACACATCTCCCAAAGATACAAGAGGAGATAAACTGTCGTTTGACTATTCACCGACATTTCGAATGTTTAGCTAAAGGTCGCAATCCTTGTTGTTTCTGTCCTCTGTCTTGATTTGGCTTGTCTGTTCTTGCTAAGGGAGACAAATCCAATGTATTTCCCTTCATCTCTGAAGATGTGCTGCAAGATAGGGAATATTATCAGTTGGTTGTGGTAAGTGGCAGTGCTAGAAGGTACCTAAAGATGATATACAGCTGTTTGAATGTAAAAGTCTTTGTCACATTACATCTACTATATTTTATCACCATTGGAGTTAGTCTGAACGTAGCACTACCTGTATTCCATCTCTTTGTAGGCATTTTATTGGTTTTTGATGTACCTCCATCCTAATGCATGCTTTGTATTCCAACGTTAAAAACTATGGAATGTATATGTATATAATTTGCTATGACTTGAACCGCGGTGCTTCGATGCAAGCCGTACGTCAACTGTCAAAGAATTCTCATAAATATGTCGCTGTTTGATCTTGTCCTGATAGACAATTTTTCCCCATCATGCATCATATCATATCAATTTTACTGACTGAGCGGAGATAAATACGGGGTGTCAGTTCACTTGAACCTCTTTTTTCTTTTACATACGTAATACGAAAGTGGTTACAATGTAAGACTATTTGTACATAATACAAAAGGGTTGTATTTCTGTGGATGGAAATTAATGAAATTAAATTCAATCCTATTTGATTACACTTAGAGACAATTATGGTATGTACAGGTGGAATTATAGACAGTCTTGACAAGACAGAACATGCAAATGAACACGAGGTCTATTATACAGAAATCGAAATGCCTATATGTCTGCAGGTAAATGCATTGGATTGTATTGTATGATAATTATGTATGAATGAGCAGATATTTAAATGTTAAGATAAATAGAAGCGTCTGTCGAGGATTAGGTCGAGGCTAATAAAACATGTTTTAATTCCAATGGATCTGTGCAAGGAGCACTTTCGTATTACGCATATTCAGTTACCTAATGGTTATAAAAGTCTTTGTGCTACGAATCACTCACATTGCACATTGCATTCTGTCTGGCTGACTGATGGAGACTCAACTACGAAAGGCAACGTAAGACCAGAAGCTTCACAATTCAAGTCTCATGCTATACAGATCACCTTACACTTTTCCTTTGTCCATTGATTCTTCTTCTCTTTCTGTTAATACAATACCCTAAGCTTTCCACATACATTTCACAGACAGAAGTAACTTGTAATTGTAAATATTGCCTTACCCATAATAAAGTAGGTACATAATAGGTCCTCCTGGGTTTTCCTACATATCAGAACTACATAGGTGTATTTGTAAACATGATAGAGAGTGAAGCAGGTAACTCTGTAGAGAACAAGGTCCCTTGTTAAAAATGCACGGTGGCATCTGCTCCTTCTTGATTGTTTTTGCTTCATCTCTTTTCAAGATGATGAGGATCTGTCAGAAGTTGTAACCAAATCGGGGAGCAAGCCAGCAGACCTCTACTACAATCTTAGGCTGTGAAATGTACAATGAAATCCATGGTAATCTGTTAAAATGAATTTAAGGATGAAATATGTGTACGCATTAAACGAAAACCTATTTGTAAGTGTAAATGGTAAACATAAACGAATCTTATACACACTATCTGTATAAGCGTTAAATTCTAAAGAAGATTCTGTGTACATTGATGAATTGAATCAGATTCAAATAAAATGTAAATGTACATAACAAGTGCCAAGACTTTGTGAACAGTAGCAGAATGCGTGGCAATGTTGCTGACTTGATTATTTGATGTAAAATTATTAGATGATGAGGAGATCTGCTTAAGAGTACCAGTTTTAATGAAAACTTGAATTTGTATAGAGTTGTGGTGGAATAGTGTTATCAGATCCAATAAACCCAACTCCTCGGAATCCTCAAAGACGAAATTAAATAAAACTGCTTTGGACTATGGACTGAATATGAGTAGGGAGGAGGTTCGTTCCCAGTCCAGTCCACCACACCACAGTTTAGTTTAGAGAAGGAGGTTTGATCACACCGAGCCACTCCATATGGGCAACATGAACAGAGTAGTTCATAATGATTATTAGCAATAACCCAACAGCGCAGCGTCATCAGTAAAGTTAAGGTCTATGCTCGAAGCATTATAAGCAGGGACGATAAACACTTAGCTGGTACACTTACTAGTTAATATAATAAGGAGATAAACAACACAGAGTTATAGTGATGTATACTTAATACTTATTTGTATGTTTATTAGCATTAGTTGGAGATGGACTTGAATTTATTCCAGAAGCCGTGCTGTAACGAGGTATGGACATGTGTGCATATGCTCAGCTCACTACTCATTATATTCTATCAGTATGTAAATGGGAACAAGACCATTCTCTTTTATGTTGCTTCTCTACCACTCGTAGTCGTCTCTATTTAAATTGCCTTATTGTTAAAACGCTAAACGTTTATTATGTATTTCTATGTAGTTGGTGATGAAACAACTTCAATATTACCGTGAGGGTTTATTAGAGTTTTAGATGGATCAGATAGAATGATGGGATGATTTGATAGAAAATAAAAGAAACAGGAAGCTGATCAAAAAACAGACTATCCCATGTTGACCACTACCTATGCATACCATAAAACTGACAGGATTACCTATCTTTTACATGTTATACTAATAATATTATGTTCTAGAATGCTAAAGATATGACTCTTTTCACTTAACATGTAAAGTTCTTCAGGATACTGATACAACTACTTTTTATTCTCATTTATGCGATCGACAGAAGAAAAATAGCACAGGAAAACAATTATATTTCTACCGCAGGCTGGTCAGTCCTCATTCAGAGTATGTTCACCAGTGTAAGAAAGAAAGTCGGAGCTCTTACATACTGTATCTTACCACGATGTTACTATTAGTTCCATTTTTATGGTAAAAAATGCAAAGTTACATTTACCTTTGTATTTACATACAGGCTGGGAATAATAAGTGTTATGCCTGCTATGTAATATGTATTTTCAGCAGGGAATGTAGTTTCTGTAATATTAATTCGAATTTAATAATGCAGTAAATGACATAATCTAACGTAAGCGATCCAATCTAAAGTACACACTACACACTACATAACACAAGTGGATACTTATTTACATATTTAAAAATGCGTACGATTATCACTATAATATTACCATTGCCTTGTAAAAATTTAAACTTGAAGTACATACAGACTGTTTCCAAACCTTTTTGTTACCATTAGAATTATCTATGGATTTGTATAGCCAGAAAGTCGAAGACAGACATCTGAGCTACTGCACACTCACTTCAGCAGTATCTTTCGGCTAAGTCGAATGGAACAAAGGATTTTGCCTACGCTTACAAATACCGTCATCGTAAATATATCAGTGTCAACTCTGAAAGTAAGTGGTTCAAGTTTCTTTCAGCTTCTTCATGTCATATAAGGACACGGCTATGCTACGCAATTCTCCCTTTCATTCATACCAACTATTCGCTCAATGAACTCCAAACCAAAAGACGAATTCAGCGAAGGGCGAGTTTTTTCTTAACGCTTTCAACCAACCTAAACAAAATCTAAACCTTACAGTTGGATGAATACCTAATAAACCCTTCTATTGTGTATACAAATATAGCAAAGTTACGTTTAAATGCTTTAGAATTATTTTCCGAGAATTAGTAATGTTGTTAATGATAATAAGCAGATATTTTAATGTTTATTATCAGCTTATGATTTGAAGTTAAAACAAAAATAAGTAGAAAGTTAAATTAAGCCGTGATTCTGTAGTCAACTCACTGAATAAGAAATACTCGTTGAATATCGTATTCAAGAAATGTACTCGAAATTCTCAAAAGACCTGCTATTAATTCTTCTTGGAAAACATCATTAAATATTGTACATGTTAACATATTTTTATCCCAGAGATAGTAAAGTTCCATGATGCTGATTCTAGACATGAATGTATCTGTACTGTATGTATACAAACCATTGAAGCACGTTAACTTACTTATCTCAGTTTTAAGTTCTGATATTACAAGTCAAATTACTTTCTGCAGGAGCAGTGTAGTTTGTTATTCAATAATGTCTTTAGCAAAACTGAGAATATTTACCCACAAGGCAACCTTAGCATACATATACAACATTTTTGTACAGTACATTCATACTCCTGAACGTTCTCCCTAAGAAGGACATTTTAAGAGACGCAAGACAGTGATAAACAAAGATACGTGCGTCTCAAACGACTCAATTTAAAGGAAAATCGAAACTTTATTTGTTTTCTAGTAGCGAGTTCCTATGCGAGGAATACGAAATCAGTCCACAGATAAAGAATGACAATGGCCTATGGAGCTCCGCTATCAACTCACATTGTCATTGCATAATGTGCTTTGCTTTCCTTCCTCCCTAAAGAATATCTGCAAGAAACTACTGGGAAATACGCACATTAGGGAAAACGATTGGAACCATTACACATGACTTCCTATTATTCTCATCACAATCATAGTCACGTATCTATTAATGACATCGTCATTCTTTTCTATTATTAATCGCTTTTTACTTTGCGATTCAACTTTGTGGCTAAACACAAAATGTAATTAGAAAAGCTATTTGTAAACATGTTTCCTGAAGAGACATCTATATACAGTTAATTATAAACATTATAATTTGATTTGCAACAAATAGCAAAGGTATATTACTTCAGCTAAAGGCTTGGTATTATCCTTAATAATAAACTATGAACAACATAATTAATAATTTAATTGAGGACAGTAGGACAGTAATACCAATAGTCTCCAGTAAGTCTTCATTACAATTTATTTAAGTATCCTTAAGGAACCCTTACGTAACGGTCAAGTAATTAAGTGCCAACCCATTCTGCTCTTTAAATAGTTACCCTTTGTTTATTCTTTAGGTTATGGATACGTCGGATGCGATCAGATATAGCAAAGAGGATTAGTAAGGGATTAGTAGTACGGTGCATTGTTTTAAAAAAGGAAGGGTACGGTTTGCGGTAAAAGGGAGGCGTACCCTTTGAAATGTCTAAATGAAGACAAGCAGTGTTGCCGCTATTGCCTATCTCTTTCTTATTTTTCACAATTTTCCAAAGCGTTGAAAAAATTACATTGCCATCCACAAGTCTACGTACTATTATAGGTGTTTTAGTCATGTATGTACACAATTTTAGCTGTGTATTTGTAGTACATTTATACTTAACTACCATGTACACATGTAAAAAATATGCGCTCGTATTTGATGGAGTGCATTTAAAGTTGTTCTCAATGAAATGAAGTTTCCATAATATTGACATAATTTCAATATTTTCGCAGCATGCATGTACATATTTCTTTGCTTTTACAAAATTTGCATATGGAAAATAAAAACGGCAAAACCGTAGAGTGAGACAAGACGGAAAAATACTTGTAAACGCACTTAAAAGTAAATAACAAGGAATGCATAAAATTACAAAATATTTTAGAATATTTCCAATTAATACTTTAGACGTGTTTTTTGGGGGGTTCACTCGAAGCATTTCCGTATATGGATACCGTAGTGCAATATTGCAAAGAATTCCAAAAGTTGGTGAAAATTTTGCCATTACTGAAGTCTGGGGAAATACACTTAATGTTGAGTTGTCAATATCGTTAAAATGCTGCTTTTGCCCCACTATATTTCAATTGGATTTTGAAATTGCAACAGCAAATATTTCCATCGTCTACAATAAAGGGGTGCTACTTCCATTTTGTTAACCATGCAAATCTATTTTGTTAAAAATAGTTTATTTAGATGACCAAGTCCAAACTATAGTTTATTATATTCCATTTGTTAGTAGCGTTGCATAACATAAGTAAACATTAGTTAATATTTGTATTTGCTTAGTCTTTAGTTTTAAGCACTTATTTAGATTTTTGATTACCTGCATATTGTATTTTAGGCACTTTGACTTTGTTGACTTTGAGTAAAAATGTAAAAAAGCACGATACATAATTATTAGCCTTCTATAAGCAGCGTAGGCGAGATGACAATTATTTTATTTAATACTTTAAATGCGAACACTCGCTCTTTGAAAAAATATGCAGCATTAGTTTTGTAGTTAGTAAATTAGCATTTGCAGTTTTTATTACAGTTTACGCTTATTGTTACAATTTAAAATATTGCACTTCAGAAAAATGTAGTTTGTTTTCTTTAGCTTGTGTTACTGCTTTATACATTTTAGTATCTGAATCCATAGAAAAGCCAAAAAAGTAAACAGTTTATCATACAATGTACGTTAGCAATACTATTCAGACTACTTATAGAACGTAATTGTAAATGCATGAATGTTTGAGCAATGAATAAAATGTAATGTGGCAACACCGCAATGTCAGCCCTTACGCTGTCCCTTCGATGCATGTCTTCATTTCAGAAAACAATAGAGCCACTACCTGGCTGTCCTTTTCTAACAATGAAAGGATTAGTGCAAGTCGCTCGAGAAAGGGTTCGTGAAACAATAGCAGGTAAAGGACTTTGCTAGATTAGTGTTTCACCGATACGTCTACTGTATTTTATGCTCCTCTGCTACCTGAACAGTAGTAATCATTATTATAATGGTGAATGGGGAAGTCCGACATTGAGAATCCCCAAGCGTATCCTCATTACACTATTTTAAAAGTGAAGGATTTTTGGTTATTTCATTTTGGTAAGTATGCAGCATGTATATTTATTAGTGAGTGGGTACTTATCGTTAGTTAGGTCTACAAGTAGTGTGCTGCTTGCCTATCTCTATCTGTTGTATCTAAACATGTAACCCTCCTGATTGCATTGTAACTTGGGTATTTTACATAACAATGTAATGTAGTACATAATGTGGAGAGGAGAGTTGTGTAGTATTGAGCATAACGTGTCGTCCTGTAATGTGGTGGCCTCCAGGGTAGTTCCTGTTATCCGACACCGACACCCCAGTTATCCGACACCGACACCCCTGTTATCCGACACCGACACCCCTGTTATCCGACACCGACACCCCTTTTATCAGACACCGACACCCCTGTTATCCGACACCGACACCCCTTTTATCAGACACCGACACCCCTGTTATCCGACACCGACACCCCTTTTATCCGACACCAACACGTCAAAATTAATAATATATTATAATATAATATAAAATAAATTAATAATAAATTAATAATACTACTACTAATACTAGTGCTGATAAACGAGCGGTTACCGAAACGTAATCCAATGATCGAGCGAACATCTGTCAATTCGAACAGCTGTCGAACCGACCTCTTATCGATTTGAGCAGTAGTCTGTGCGAGCTTTTATCGAATCCAGCAACAGTCGGTCCGAGCTCTTATAGAATTGAGCAGCAGTCGGTCCGAGCTCTTAGAGAATTGAGCAGCAGTCGGTCCGAGCTCTTATAGAATTGAGCAGCAGTCGGTCCGAGCTCTTATAGAATTGAGCAGCAGTCGGTCCGAGCTCTTAGAGAATTGAGCAGCAGTCGGTCCGAGCTCTTATAGAATTGAGCAGCAGTCGGTCCGAGCTCTTATAGAATTGAGCAGCAGTCGGTCCGAGCTCTTACAGAATTGAGCAGCAGTCGGTCCGAGCTCTTATAGAATTGAGCAGCAGTCGGTCCGAGCTCTTATAGAATTGAGCAGCAGTCGGTCCGAGCTCTTATAGAATTGAGCAGCAGTCGGTCCGAGCTCTTATAGAATTGAGCAGCAGTCGGTCCGAGCTCTTATAGAATTGAGCAGCAGTCGGTCCGAGCTCTTATAGAATTGAGCAGCAGTCGGTCCGAGCTCTTATAGAATTGAGCAGCAGTCGGTCCGAGCTCTTATAGAATTGAGCAGCAGTCGGTCCGAGCTCTTATCAAATCTAGCCGCTGTCGAACCGAGCCGCTGTCGAACCGAGCAGCCGTCGAACCGAGCCGCTGTCGAACCGAGCAGCCGTCGATCCGAGCCGCTATCGAACCGAGCCGCTGTCAAACCGAGCCGCTGTCGAACCGACGCGCTGTCGAACCGAGCCGCTGTCGAACCGACGCGCTGTCGAACCGAGCCGCTGTCAAACCTAGCCGCTATCCAGCCGAGTCGCTGTCAAACCAAGCCACTGTCGAACCGTGCCGCTGTCGAACCGAGCCGCTGTCAAACCTAGCCGCTATCCAGCCGAGTCGCTGTCGAACCAAGCCACTGTCGAACCGAACCGCTGTTCAGCCGAGTCGTTGTCAAACCGCTGTCCAGCCGAGTCGTTGTCGAACCGCTCCATAGCTCCTCGCAAACGCTCGGCGAAGTAAAAGTCGGATCTTAATAGTGATCGCTCGACAGCATGATAAGTGATGTATTACATGGAAACAGAATACCTACAAAGGTATTTATGTTTCAATTCAGGCATTCAGAGTTCCGCTGGGGCATTGAGGGCTTCACTAGAGCATTTAGGGTTCAGTTGGGGTATTCAAGGTTAGGGTTATGTATTCAAAATCCAGTTTGGGTATTTAGTGTCCAGCTTGGATATTCAGTGTCCAGCTTGGATATTCAATGTTCAGCTTGGATATTCAGTGTCCAGCTTGGATATTCAGTGCCCAGCTTGGATATTCAGTGTCCAGCTTGGATATTCAGCGTCCAGCTTGGATATTCAGTGTCCAGCTTGGATATTCAGTGTCCAGCTTGGATATTCAGTGTCCAGCTTGGATATTCAGTGTCCAGCTTGGATATTCAGTGTCCAGCTTGGATATTTAGGGTTTAGTTTAGATATTTAAGGTTCGGCTTGCTATGATACCTAAATTTTACTTAAGGTATTTGTTTGAATATTTAGGGTAAAGTGTTTAGTTAAGGTATTTTGGGTTTAGTTAAGGTATTTTGGGTTTAGTTAAGGTATTTTGGGTTTAGTTAAGGTATTTTGGGTTTAGTTAAGGTATTTTGGGTTTAGTTAAGGTATTTTGGGTTTAGTTAAGGTATTTTGGGTTTAGTTAAGGTATTTTGGGTTTAGTTAAGGTATTTTGGGTTTAGTTAAGGTATTTTGGGTTTAGTTAAGGTATTTTGGGTTTAGTTAAGGTATTTTGGATTTAGTTAAGGTATTTTGGGTTTAGTTAAGGTATTTTGGGTTTAGTTAAGGTATTTTGGGTTTAGTTAAGGTATTTTGGGTTTACTTAAGGTATTTAGGCTTTAGTTAACGTTTTTAGGGTTAGTTAAAGTTTGCAGGGTATTATTAGGGTATTTAAAATTAGGTTAGGGTTTTAAGGCTCTTTTAAGTTTTTGTAAATCAATTAGGAAATTTTAGATTTAATAAAAGTTTTTAAAGTTCAGTTAAAGTTCAGTAGATCTAATTGAACCCTAAATGCTCAAACTAAACCCTGAATGCCCTAACTGAACACAAACACTCTAGCAGAACTCTGAATGCCCTAGCAAAATTTTGAATGCCCTAGAAGAACCCTGAGTACCCTAGTGGAACCCTGAGTACCCTAGTGGAACCCTGAGTACCCTAGTGGAACCCTGAGTACCCTAGTGGAACCCTGAGTACCCTAGTAGCCTGAATACCTTAGCAGAACCCTGCATACTTTAGCAAAGCCCTAATACTTTAGCAGAACCCGAAATAATTTCACGGAACGCGGAATGCCGTTCTGTTTTCGAGTTGTAACTTCAAGGCACGAATTTTCTTCGCCGAGCGTTGTCTAGCCGTTATCGAACGGCTCGTTAAGGGGTCTGTTGGATTAGGGCTCGTTTAGGAATCCGTTGGATTAGGGCTCGTTAAGGAATCCGTTGGATTAGGGTTCGTTAAGGGGTCCGTTGGATTAGCGCTCGTTAAAGGGTCCGTTGGATTAGGGCTCGTTAAGAGTCCGTTGGATTAGTGGTCGTTAAGGGGTCCGTTGGATTAGGGCTCATTTTGACAGCCGCTCGATTCGATAAGAGCTCGGTTTGATAGCTTCTGGATTCGATAAGAGCTCGATTCGACTGCTGCTGGATTCGATAAAAGCTCGAACATACTGCTCAATTCGATAAGAGATCGGTTCGACAGCTGTTCGAATTGACAGATGTTCGCTCGATAATTGGATTGCATTTCAATAACCGCTCGTTATCAGCACTAGTATTAGTAGTAGTATTATTAATTTATTATTAATTTATTTTATATTATTATTATTAATTTTGGTGTGTCAGTGTAGGATAAAAGGGGTGTCGGTGTCGGATAAAAGGGGTGTCGGTGTCGGATAAAAGGGGTGTCGGTGTCGGATAAAAGGGGTGTCGGTGTCGGATAACAGGGGTGTCGGTGTCTGATAAAAGGGGTGTCGGTGTCGGATAACAGGGGTGTCGGTGTCGGATAACAGGGGTGTCGGTGTCGGATAACTGGGGTGTCGGTGTCGGATAACAGGAACTACCCGTGGCCTCCAGGAGTTTTTACGGTCTGTGTATAGCTTTATTCATGTTTATTAGGATTGTTAGGTGAAGTGAAGTCAGGTCAAAAGACCCTTTGCTTGATTTTAAGTGCACCGTACATTAACCAAACATTTCTTGCATCTTTCCCTTATGAAACTAGATATTCAGTGTATTCTGAGATTGTGTGTTGTGTATATCATCGAATATTGACGTGATGAGTGTATAGAATGTAAGCCACAATGGCAGAGGAAGAAGTAGTACTAAATAGACAAGAGGTCTGCTCCTCCGAGGATGGCTGGCCTGACGGACGGACTTGTCTTAAAAAAGTGACTTAGAAATGATCTCGTAGTGATTTATGTAAGTCAAAATAGTTATCTGTCCGAATCATCTCCTGCATTTAGTCAGATTACAGGGATGATAACAGGTTTTCCAAACTTCATTTCATGTTTGATGTCGCCGAGGAGGAACGTTACATTATATTAAGGGAAGCGCAGCTCGCATTAACTTAATTCAATGCAATGCCAACACAACATTCTTTCGGCTTACTACCCTTCTTGTCATATCATAACTTTTCTTCATATTCCGTATAAATATTACTGAATTACTGATATTACTCATTTTATCGTAGGAGCTAACTGAACTTATTAACTATACAGACCAGGCGACTTGGGGCAGCAGCAGCAGATTCTTACTTTTTAGTTAGCATTTTTTGATCGAAGCAATAATTTTTCTTTTTGCTACTGTTTTCTATGCCGTGAGTGTATAGATAGATAGAATGCGTCATGTCATGCCTGTACAGATAATAAGCTAGTTCAGAATGTAACATATCGTATCATAGCAATACTTGATGTTTATGTGGTTACAGATAGTCATTCTATTATTGTTACGCTCTCTTGTCTTGTACTGCGAACTGTATTACGTAATTTAATAGTGACTTTAGACTACAGGGAGTATTTATTATTAGTAGTACTACTCGCCGTATCCTTTATGGCGAGCTAAAGGAAGTGGCAAAAAGACGCGTCTTTTTATTCTTATCATTGAACACCAGAAAAGCCAATTAGCTCTTTCAACTGGACAACTTTCCTATACACCTGACTTATCCTGAAAATAAATAAAAATTTATTACAGTGCAGTGCATTAACTAATGAGTCTTGTACTTGCACTTGCTCCGTCAAAAATTAAGTTGCATCCTGCCCTAATTCTTATCAGTACTGTAAAACACCTTTAATAATTGTTGTAAATGTACCTGCAGAGTGCAAAAATTCATTAACCATTTTTATTTTCTGGTAGTAAAATTGTTTATGTGTATTATGCGCAGCTATTCTCTCGTACACATAATACTACTAGAATTAAGATTAATCTATAGTAGAATTACGTGCAAGGGAACAGCACCCCGCGAATCAAGTCGAGTCATGCAACAGTAAAGTAGCATGCTAGTATTTTTGTTGAGGTTGTAGTACTTTTTCCCCAGCGACTCAAAAATGTCTATTACTACGGAGTAAAAGAATAGGTGTGAGTGTGAGTTTCCATTTTTTCTTGACACCACGTACTGTAGCAGACTATAAGTGCACTACGATGTCCATCCATATTCCTCCGCTCTTCCTATTATAAAAATATCATCATTGACGCCTTGAAATACAGGTGGCTAACTAGCAGGAGTCACTTACTTGGTGCTGACGAGCGCATGCAAAGTTGTCAGTCAACTCTTTATCAATTCATTATAGATAGCAAATGTAACGTAGAGTCCCTAAGTATAGAATAATGATATTTATTAGCACTTTGTTTCCATGCATCACTTTCAAGTAGTGGTCGGACCGTTTCGTTTAATAAACCGGTTATTTTCGTTTATTTCGTTTCGTTTCGTTTCGTTTATCGAAAATAAACGAACCGGTTTCATTTTTAAACGAAACGAAACGAAACGGTTTTAGAAATAAACGAACCGAAACGAAACGGTTTTTAAAATAAACGAAACGAAACGAAACGAAAAAAATCGATTATTTTCGTTTATGTGTAAAACCTGAGAAATGAAACTCTATTTAGCGCCGGAAGCATAAATAATAGTACACCATTTACTTTGGTTGTTAGTTAAAGTGATTTGAAGCTAACATTTTGCATTAAATACTACTTGACTTATGATCAATACGAAAAACATATTTTCAAATGGGCTTGATTAATTAATTTGATGCATCAATTGAAGTAAAACCTACACTAAAATAGGTCCTAGAGCACTAAAATGTGCATCTCCCTTAAAACAATAGTTCAAAATATACACTGTATTGTTTGAACTGAGATGAAGAAAGCACTGATTTGGTGATTTTGAAAGATTTACAAATAATTTCTTTTAGTATTTATCTGCTGAAATAAAGTTGTCTTTCACTTTAATTAAATTGTAATACCAAATACATCATAATATTACTTTCCTTCTTTTGATTTAATGTATTACATTTGGAATTCCTATATTTGTGTAATAAAGATTTGTCAAAATAAAACTTCATAAATATTGACAGGTCTGTTATTCAACAAAAACCGTTTAATCGATTCGTTTCGTTTATTTTCAATAAACGAAACGAAACGAAACGGTTTTAAAAATAAACGAACCGAAACGAAACGAATTTTAAAATAAACGAAACGAAACGAAGGTTTTCGTTTCGTTTCTCAAAAATAAACGAAACGAAACGAAAAAATCGTAAACGAAACGAAACGGTCCGACCACTACTTTCAAGCGTTAGAAAAGCATGTCTGTCATGTCACCACAATTGTAAGCAGAGAAGAGGCAAATCACTCATCAAAACCTAAGTTGATTGCATGCGAGACTTCAGACGTTAAATAAATAAAAACCGAAAGAAACAGTAACCTGACATTTGTCACCCCCTCGGGTTATCATAGCTCACTAGGCCCTGTGTACCCAACTGACAGAAATGTATCATATTAACAGTGAGGAGGCATTAATGAGCTTTCATGTCATTTAACTCTGCCGTGCAATCCATGCTGCTATTGTACAATAATCACCTTCACTACACGGACTCAGGTTTCTATCGCTCCGATTAGGTTGTAAATTCGAAAGAGTGAGAGCAGCTTGCTTTCGTCTCTTTCACAACGCTTCTACCAAATGTGCTCCAGTTTCAATAGGCAAGGTACTTCAATTATGTACAACCGTTTTATATAAACATATGCCACGCCATGCCATCCCATCTAATAAACAATGTGCGAGACAGAGAAATCAGTATTTCCTCTTACACACCACAATCTCATATGCAATGAATCTCTTGTCCATCTTGGCGTTTCTGTCAGACCTTGCCGTTACAAATATTGGTATATATATAACTCGTTTAGCATTTATGGCACACTGGTTTAGATATATTGCCTTCTCATAATTTTATCATAATATTACATTTTCCTTATCCTGAGAATTTGGCCGAAGCGAAGATCACATATAAACCTTAATATAGCAATGTAAAGTTTTGCCGTAAATACTATTATTTTGCGCGGGTTTGGAAAAACAGCAGTATTCGTTTCGTTAACCAATATTATTATAAATTCTTGTTCTAAGTATAGCTTGCTTAAAAGAAATGCTCCGACCTGTAGACAATAACAAAGTTTTAATGTAAGCTACGTAATTTTTTTGAAAGGCCCTTATTTGACACATCGTTAAATATTAATGCAATAATATTTAAATGTATTTTGCTTACTTTTATATGGTTTTATTAGTCTAATAGCTTGTGATAATCACATTTACTATTGTTCCTCTGTTAATTCACTACTTCCTAATCTTTAATAACTCCCGGAACTCTTGTTAAAAACATACTCGCGTACATTTATTTTTTATTACAATAACTTGTATTTATTTGCTATTCATTAATTATAATATGGAATAGGCAAGTAGTACAGGGTGACACATTAAGATATATGCACACTTTGCTCTTCAATAATTCAAAAACAGTACCACGGATTTAAACGCGGTTGATACCATACGAAAGAGGACAAAATTTTACATTGGGAACTAATTATATCAATAAGTAAATCAACAATAAATGGCTGCCAGAAAGCCCGAAATCAAAAAATTGAAAATTCGTTTTTTAAAATGTCTCGCTTAACGATAAATCAAAAGAAGTTCACAATCCAATCCTACGGAAGGAATCCAAACGTTAAGGACATTCAACGAAAATTTTGGAAAGAATTCAATGTCAAACCGAATCGCTCAACAATAAAACATATCCAGAACAAATTTGAAGCGTCGGGATCATTTGAAAACAGAAAACCTAAAGAAAGAAAAAAATCTGTGACTACCAACGAATGACCAGGACCCCGAATTTGCTAACAGCTTTATTTTGACTGATGAAAGTGTTTTCCGGCTAGATGGAGTTGGTAAAATTCAGAACACTCGCATGTGGGCCCTCAAAAATCCTAAGTTCAGAATTGCATCGGAGTTGAAAAGTCAGAAATTGGTTTGATGCAGAATTTCCTGAAAAGTGGATTGGCAGAGGAGGACCTATTGCATGGCCACCCCGTTCACCTGATCTTACCCCAATGGATTTCTCTGTCTGGGGGACAATGAAAGACAGATCCTATGCCATCAAACCGTCTTCCATTGTTCAACTTCGTGAAGTCATCATCGACCAAATGGGAAAACTCAGTCCAGAATATTGTAAGAAAGCATGTCAATCCGTTCCAGCCCGTTTACGGAAGTGTATGACCTCCAGTGGGCTTCAAATTACCAATTCTCATTGGAAATATTGTTTTCTTTCGAATGGTATCAATCGCGTTAAAATCCGTGGTACCGTTTTTGAGTTATTGAAGATCAAAGTGTGCATATATCTTAGTGTGTCACCCTGTATATTTTATCCTATATATTTGGAAAATGCGATAATAATTCTGAACTTTTAGGGTTTGTCATCTATTTTGTACGTAACACGTCCCAGGAATTAATAGAGGAAAAGCGGTAATTTCGCAAGGGTTAATATGAAAAGTAAACTTTCTATAAATTATCATGATCCAGTTTGAAAAATTGAAAATAGTACACTGTATAAGTAGAGTCATGGATAAACTAGAAACAGCAACACGGTATTCATATTTTCATGTATCTTTCAATTAGTGGAAGTCAGAAGTAGTACCGGAGGTGCCCAATTGAATTACATATGCTAAGAAAGTAATTTATTGATGGCAGAAATAAAAATGCAAAGGTCAGTCTTAATTGGAAAACAATATTCTGGTAAATTGAACTGTGCACTTGGAGTGCAGCTTAATGGATTATCTGACAGAGTATTACGAATGCCTACATTAATACAATATGCAACATGATTTTTCCAATTAAGTAGGAATAAACGCTATCTTAATGTTAGAGACGTGCTTAGTTAAGTTATTATGCGAGGAACCGAGAGCATCTGGACAATGTATGAGTTTGCTGTGCAGAATAATTTTTATTTGCAAGGAGTACTGGCATTAATTGCAATTACATTTTTACATTTTGGATAGGAAAGTAGGTTCTATTAAAGGAAACAGATAACCTGTACCTACGCAACAGAAACTTGTACAGGTGGATTTTTATACGGGATGAATATAGATAGGTACATGGTAATAAGTATTTAGGTACTTAGATTTACATATATCAACGATTAACAGCACATTAATGTTAGCAGATCTATTGGTGTTGTACATGCTACTGTAATCTATTTTCTTTGGCAGTAATTGAGAAAAGTTGGCTTAATGAGTGTGTTTAGCACATGTGTTACAATCGTGAAGGTAGCTTTCTGCCTGAAGAAAGGTTTTAGCAGCATATAAAATTATTGATGCAGTTCCCACTACTTAACAAAGGAAATTTCGAAAGAAAATTGCAAATACGTGTCACGCCATTTGCAACGTGTTGGAAGTAACTGCATTCTAGCAGCTAGATGTGCTGTCTTGTTAATAACATAATAACTAATACGTGTACAAAAATGGAAGAACAGCTCTGAGCCAGAAGCAGTTATAAATTATGCCTCTTGGCCATCTCTATGAAAAATATTATAATTTTTCCTCCAACTCAGGTTAGAAATCATTTTTCCTTATTCTCTACTTTACTTTTGAATGAATATGTCTTCAGGTTCATTATAATATGTAGTATTTAACAAGGAATTTTTTTATTGCAATACTACATACTACTTATTATCTTATCGTTAGTTATTCATACTACTGTAGTAAGACTCAGTGTATTGTTTGCGAAAAATGCTTCCTTAATGATTTGATTTTAGGCCAGGTGTATTGTAGAAGCTTATCGAAAGGGCAAAATAAGCTTTGTATTTGCTAGACACGATTATTTCGATTCTAATTGTCTAAAAACGTGAAAGAAAGTAAAGTGCCCAAAGTAAAGACTATCTGTAGACTGGATACACACAAAAGGAACCTGAGACACCCAAGTCAAGTTATATAACAGAAAGGGAAAGGAATAATAAAACTGATAGTGATTAACCAAATTGCTGTCCTGTATAATTACACTTGCACACTGTAATGCAACTTTTGTATCATCCCAAGTAACCTCTCGTTGCGCTGGCCTGGCTTCGTTCTTTAGTTTTTCTGTAGATTTTGGATGAATGCGAGAATTTGGCGTGAGTGTTGCCTCAAACACGCAATTTTCTTGTCTTCAATCACGAAAAGGTTGTAAATATACACACTTTTAACCTCAATTGGTTTAACCTGCTCTATCTCCTGGAGGAGTACTAGAAATCGCATTTAAGTTCACCTAGTTGTAATTAATGGATACAGCGTACACAACATAATCTACATAAATGTACCTATGTACAAAACAAGAAAAATTCTTTTATTTAAAACTGTTCCGTTTGGAACTGTTCAAATCAAGAAACGGTCAAAACTGGCACAGGTAGGAGAATAAATATTTCTGTTCGATATAAATTACATAACAAAGCGTAGAGATACCACGTCAAATCAACTTGTCTGTCAAACAATGACCTGCAGTAAAATATCAAAACAGAAATAGTAAAACTGCCCAGTGTCCAAAAGCATCTTATTTAATAATAGTATTCACGCATGAAACACGCTTCTCTTTTCCAGGTTCCTTTTACTGTCCTTGTAATTCTGTACGTGTTATTTTGCTATACATTTACTCATTTTCAGTTAATAATACAGATACGTTAAGGAACTCTTCTTTTATTTCGATTCCAACTTGCATTCCCTTTATTTACGTACATGTACCTAAATGTGCTTTAGGGGACGTCTTTTCGGTGGAACAGAATGGTAGCTAGTGTGTAATTGACCAAATGGCCATCTCAATGTTGCATTTCGCTCACCATATTTACGCCTTTTAACTGTTACCTACGCACACGTTAAGGACGCGTTCAAACTATGAGAACGCAAACTTATTCTTGTACAAATAACTCTAGCATTTATAATTCTAAATGATCATTAGCTCTAGGTTTTCCTAAAATTATTCACGCAGTTAGCCCACCCATTCTCTAAAAAAGAACAAATTCAGGAACAAATCAGTGGAATTTTATTCATTGGTAAGAGGCAAAACTTATGAAGTTTTTGGTGCAGTGAGTGGAGCAAACTGAAGATACGAATCTTTATTCAGTGTGATAATTCTTAAACCAAAATAAATTTAAACTGCACAAAGAATATAGTATACTTTGAAGCAACAGAATATTTATTTAGGCTTGAAATAAATCAAAATTCTCTTACAGATACGTTTCGCTTGCAATAGCATCAATATCAATACCCTAGACTTTGTTTAATTAGTATAGACCACTTTAGTGATGTACAGGCTCAATCTTTAATCTAAAAAATTAAGTTTTGCAGATTTCATTTTTTATTACTAAATCCACAATTTAAATACCTTACACCCCTTACACGTTGTCTAGGATTGTAGAGTATACTTTTGTATAAGCATATATAAGTACACTCGAAAGTAGGTACTTCTAACTCAGCGGCTATCTCATTTATTTGTGGAAAAATATCAATTTTTGATGTAGCGCAGTTTAATGCCGTAATGTAGTGGTTCCCAATATATTCAATACATAGGAACCAGCATGTAATGTAGGAAGAAGATAAAGTGATGTAAAGTACAATGTATTGACAGTGCTAATGCTAACGTAACGTGACTTGTTTAGTTGGTCCTATTTTTTGCTTGTTGAACAAAAGTTTAGGTTCCTTTGCTATGTTTGTTTAGCGTTGTGTTGGTTTAATAGGAGAGTATCGCATCGATGAGTAAGCCTAAAGGTAAAGGAGCTAGACCCTCCATGTAGATTTTATTTCTCATCCTCATTTAATTTAATTTTTTGCCTACGAGAAAGTTTATCAGTATAAAGTACTTAATGAAACAGACTGAGTGAGTCCACTCGACAAAAAACCAAACTAGTTAAAAGAGTGGCTCCTAAATTCTGTTCCTCTTCAACATTATACCATAGAATAGATACGATGCGCTTACGTTAGTTTAAAGTATCTCGACTATTCTGATTTCTGATATGACTCATTTGAAAATGTTTACATAATGTATTGACTTACCTGCTGTTTTCATTTTTCATGTTCGAAGGATAAAAATTGTATGTCGAAAGGAAAAGTTTTAAAAATTGGAATTATTACATGTTGTTACAGTAGCAAAACGGAATCTGATTTGCTGAATGGATGGATGAAGCATTTGTCGCGGCAGGAGACATGAATTTTATTGAATTTGTGAAGCATTCCGTTCTGCCTGCAGAATTCTGTCTGTTGAATTAAGACATTGCCTCCTGCAGCTTAATCGTCGCAATGTGTACAGGAGAACATTACTAGTGAAGCTCACTTACTACTACATACTTAAGCAAGATCATAACTCTAGTTCCTGCATGCAGATAGCAAGGCAACTAGAGTATTACAAAGGAAGAAGAACCATTACATAAATGTCCAACTCATTTGGAAACCGGCAACCACAATGGTTGACGGGAAAAACAAACGTAACAGGATGAGGACATTACCATCGTCAATTATCAGTAAATCAGTCGACTTTTATACACTTATTTTGTCTTCTACACAAAATATTAACACGAAAGAGACATAAGCCTTTTCGTAGTTCCTAAGCTAATTTGCTTCGGATGCCAAACAACTCCTAATCATTTCCTAGACATACGCTTCTAATTATATTGTTATATTATAGGAATTCTCTGCCTCCGATTATACCAAAGGCTTTGTTTACTGATAATGTCTGTGATAATGTGTTGCTGGTAGTCAGGTGTTGAATGGACCGTGAACTGATGGTCAGTCTAGTCCAGTCTTATTCCTCGGCTGTGGCTGATTCACAAAAGTACTTGCATATTTATTCATTTCTTTGTCTATAAAGTGCATCCAGTATTTATACTTACTCCACTCTTTATGGTAAGCAGCAAGCAAGATTTTACACTATAACTGAAGTGCTGTGGCTTTCCACATAGTAATAAACTCTTTTTAAACAAATACGTAACACAAGACAGAAAAACCGACATAACTGTCATGTCAGCAGCAGCTTGGCGCACCAATTCTATTTTATAGTATCGTTTCTCTCTAGCATTCATGTCTTAGTACAGATGTACATGTGTGTACATAAAACATAAACATTCTTTTGAGGACAAACTATTAAATAACTAGTTTGTCAGTAAAACTACATTAGATTTTCAGCACACTATATAGTTGCACTAGAACATTCTTTTTTTTGGTTTACCCAACTTTGACCTAAGCATTTCAACATTAATATTTAACATTATTTAATTATATGATTTTTTGGGCTTCAAGGTAATCAAATAGTGAAAAAGTATTGATGATAATTTTTAACACTACAATAATAAATGTATTTCTTCACTAGGTTTGAAAAATCGTAACTGCAGAAGAGAACGAATCTTAAGTAAAGCTTATTGAGGGCTGACTTCTGACTTCGCAGCAGCTACACTAAGGGAGAGAAGCAAAATTCTTATTGGTAGGCCCATTTACAATAGCCGACACTTATCGTTATTACTGAAAGTATGGGCAGCAAATGTTTTCGCATTAGAGTAGTATGAATTGCGGATTACAGCTAAATCGTAATTTTTACATGACTAAACTTGTACATTGCTCACATCATTATTTCCGTGGAAAAGAAAACTTGCTATACGTAAATGAATTCCGGAATGTTGTGGTTTTCCTTGGTTTTCCATGTCCGAGTGAGACAGGATAATTTTACTGTTAAAGTTAAAGTGTCTTAGGCAAAAGCATAGTTTTGTACTTAGCTGCATACAGTAAATACATTATTTTTCTACATAGTGGAAGAAACATGTTTTACAAAATACAACGGTAGCATCAGCATTATTTATAGCATGTATCCATATAAATTGAATTGATAAAATAGCAGTGTTAAAATATCTTATTGGAGATAGAATGAAATAGTTTTCAACTGATAAATATGTATCTTCGGCGGATTGAAACGATCTCGATTTCATTGAAGGAGCAATAATAAATACTTTGGCTTGCGTATGTGCACGAGATTGTTCTTCGTAACGACTCCCTATTATATCCCAGTTTCATGACTGTCAGCTGCCGATGGTAAAGTCAAGTCAAGTCAGCGTACAATAAAAGCTGAATTGAATTCCGAATCAGGTCTCGGACTGTGTTTCAGGTCTACCTGCACTATTTGCTATATCACTGCGTAAAAAATGCATTCTATTAATTCATGTACTGTGGGGAACTCTACAGCGTTATATTACATTACAATTTACATGAAAGATCATACCAGACTGTATATACAATACACGCAGAAAGAACTTAGCTTGCTCCCTACATATTTAATATCAGAATTTTTCTATGTGTATATAAGGAGTGTACAAATGCACCTCTTAGTAAATGTACAGGATACGTGTGCATGAACTACTGTGTAGGTATATTTATACAATGCAGACATAGACATGAACAAACAGACAGAGCAGTTTGTTGTATTGTGTGCTTGTGTAGGTTTTTGTTCCCGACGATTATCCATAGATACCTAGGTAAGCCTAGAGTGGCATGGCACAAGAGGAACGAGTCAACTTCAAGAGCAGAATTCAGATGAGATGAAATGAGCTTCTTGAATTTACCTTTCTATTGTTTACTGTAATGATCCGATGACGAGGGCAATCCGAAACATTAAGCGCACAACACACAGCTACATAAACATAATGCTTCCCTTAATACTTACAATGTACTAACTACTTGGTTACTCAATGTAGATAAATTGCGTTTTCTAACTACTAATACCCATCATATATTATATCTACATCACGTCAGGTTAGGGTAATTCAGGATGACAGATTTTACTCATTTCTACAAACTGTCACGTATTAATAATTTATTATTCTCAATTCGCGCTGGAAAACTCTAGCTCCTCTCCTCTTATGATATATCTACTTCCAAGCAACCAAGGGTAGTTAAAATTTCAGAAAACAAATCTACATTTCGTTCCAAGATTTTATGTCTATTATTTAGTATGTTCTTGGATATTAATGAATATGATCCTACAAGTTATTCCACTGCTTTGTTATTACTTTTAAAATACATTTTCGCTGATTTGTACAGTGTAAACTCACGGAGCTTAGTTTTTATGAACACCATTTCGAATGTAAATAATAATAGCATGTACATGATGATTATGTAATGACAGAAAAATGTAGACCTGTTTTAATGCATCCATATGTATTCTACCTTCAGTTTTCAAACATTTTTTAGCAATTTTAGCACGCACACATCCATGTCATGTCACATCATCACCTACTGTTGTTATTCAAACTTTTCATACCTTTACCACATAATATTTTATTTATCATTAACACTAACAAATTATTTCACAAATCTATGCCATACTTATTTCTTAACGGCTATCCCTCTTATGTGTTTTAGTTCTTTTGCGCGTTTTTATAAAGGTACAACAAATTTCAGTTCCTCCACAGTTAGTGGTTCCGCAGATTTCTACCTAACAACAATTATTTACCATTTAATGATATTAATTTTGTTTGCAAAATTTCAAATGACTGATAAACTTTGTATTTTATATTGTTGTACTACTTTTCTTGAATTTGTATTGCGTTCATAGCATTAATTACCTGATAATTATACAGAAGTCAGCACTAACAAGGTAAATGTTTGCGAATTTATAGGGTTGATTGGGAATTCCCAAAATAAGAGTGGCTAATAAAATGGAATGAATCGATAGATCAATCGAAGATGCAATTTAGAGGAGCAGGAACAGATTTCTTATCTGACATTGGATCTTAATTGGTGAAAATCAAAAGAATCCGATCTGGTTTCTGTCTTGTGAAGCTGTTCTACATTTCTTAACTTGGCAAACGTTATCTAACAAAGGGGTGCTATCAGTTCGACAGCATTTGCTCCATGTTCTTCTCTTGTCATTGAATTTTATGGATATTGTGCTTTTGGCTTTGGTTTTGACATTGGCAGTAATGATAGGGGTAAAAAATTGCAAAAGGGTTTCGTTTTGCATTACTCATTCGAATTTGATACCTGCATATTACGGATGCTGCCACTCGAAGAAAATTGATTGTCATGTCAGCATCGTTACAGATATTTACATGTTTACGTCTTTTAAGCTTTCATGAGCTGAGAAAGAGATGCCAACTTAAGGGGGTCGGGAAAAGGGATCTAGGCTCTATAGTTATAAATTGGTTTTTAACATTAAGCATTTACTTTGTTTATATTACAAAGTGTAAGTATAAGAGTCTATTAAATCTCTTCTTTCCTGCTATTTATTATAACCACTATAAATGTGTAATATTTTCCCGAATGCAATTATTTTTTGACGTGCGAAACCTTATTATTGTTTGACATGCAATGGAATGGAAACCTATCTCCACTCTTTAAAGTCTTATCTATCGCAATCGTTTCGTTTTGTTTAAAGGGCCATCTTTTCTATCATTACTTAGGTTATATATTACATTGGGGATCTACATTATTAAGACGAAAAGACATGGCATGCCAATTCTGTTTTTTACACCGATTTCATGCACATAAATACTTTGACTAACTGATACTGAGCCCTTGCTACTGTTTTTCTGAGATTTCTGCTCTATTAGCCGTCGCATGTCAGGTTGAAACAGGGAAGGTACTTGAGTTCAGTTTCTGTGGATTACTAGCTTACTTTTTCTAAGTATGCTAATGCAATGAAATACATAAGTAGTAGATAACAGTAGCAATAATCTGGCAAAGGACTTTAAATTGTCTGAAATTCCTTTACATGGGTAATATAGGTATTGGTACTACTTTAGTAATTATTGTAAATATCTTCGGTCAGAGGATTTTTCCTGTTAGAGCAATTACTTGAAATTAGAACGTTAAATTAATTGTAGATAAATAAAAGAAATGGTTTATGTAGGGACGTGTTTAGATTTCTACTGGTTAGTTTGCACGAAAGGTAATAGAAGCTGAAATAAATTAAACGGGAAAGATTAGGGTGGTAGTTTATATGCATAAATGAAATATGTGTCTAAAGATATTAATTACGTAGGTACATACCTGTGCATTATACTTATACATCAATATCATAAACAAAGTCCAATTTTTGCGAGTGAATATTTTTGTGTGAATAAAAAGCGAGGATGCTGAGAAAGAGCCTCCTGGTCTGGTCTCTTCTTCTGTCAGGTCTTAACTCAATGATATTCAGCTTAATTGCAATGTAGGGAGGCAAGCACGGTTTTACGAGGGAATAAAAAGAGGTGATAAGCGTAGCACCTTGTGAGGTCAAAGTGTCAATATAAATATCCAAGTCTTGATATTTATTGATCAATAAATTTGTAGTGAGTCTTTGAAAAAGAACGCCCAATTGAGTTTATAAGTAAACAACTGCGTGTGAGATAGGAAAGGTATGACAAGAGAATGTGGGGCTGAAACATTGTTCCACAATTATATATTGTATTGAATTGCACTAGGATTGCACTGGCAGACTTCTCCTGCGTCCCCTGCCAAGAGAAGTTAGGCCAATAATACACTAGCAGAATTGAAGAGTGAAGTGAGATGAGAGACGAGGATGATTCGGAGGAGACGGACTGAGGGACTAAGGAATTGGTAGTGATATTGCCTGAAATTGACGACGGACCTCCCATGGTATGCAGAGCACTGTTCCACTCCCATCTTGGCTATTAACTGGCAACCTGCAACTGCTAATAGAAATTTGCACATAAAGTATCAATAAATCCAATTTTTTCTATCACTTATCAGATCTGCTGTTAGAATGGAGAGGGAGGGCCGCAAAGGTAATCTGAATCACAAATCAGTAATAACGTCTGGCTGGGTCCGGAGAGTTCAAGTAGATTTGTTATTAAGGAAACATTTGTATACCCAGAATGAAACTAAACTTGAATTTTAATGGCAACTTAACGCTAAACCTCTCCGTTTTCTCTTGCTAAAAACTAAGGCTCTCTATAATCCCCGACTCGTGAAACCTCTTTCAAACATGGCTAAAATACGACAACACATTAGTAACTTAACTATAACATCAACTCACTTCAACCAAAACGCATTATTATTATTATTACAATATATACCAACTAAACTGGTAACTAATGCCCTGTATTCCATTCCTAGGCCAGCCTGGCACCTTTCCTTCACTTACCAACCAACCATACCTACGTACTACTACAGTGCGTAGGTATTACTACGTAGGGTATGTCATCATGTATTTATGTACACGTATTAATAAATATAATACATGCTTATTATATATCTATTTAGATAATATGTAACAGTTTAGTTTTATTATACCAGAAACCAGATGATTCCCTATAGTAAACGATAAATAGTGAAACAAGGAGCACGTAGACTCATAAAATTCATAAAATTTAATGTGAAGGATGCCGTTACGTGCTAATAAATTTCGCGCAATGGTTCTCTGTCTTTCTGATACCAGATGATAAGATGCAATTCACTGTAATAGAAAAATATAACAGAGTTCTAGAGCAAACCGACTATTTTTCCTCTCTTCTTTATTAATATTGCATGTGTAATGTATTGTGAGTACCAAGTTAGAAAGACTAATCGTTAATGTAAGTGTCTACGACTATTAAGACTACTTTACATTATGCTCATCTTATCGTTAGCCCTTTAGCCTTAGTTTGCTACAAATATTACTATTATTATACATACTTGAAGTGATATACAACAAATGCTCAACGGATATAATAAGTAGTCAACATAATTATATTTTATATTTATGAACACTCGTTCTCATTCCTACAAGAAAATTCAAAGTCCACTTAATACCTACAGAGATTGAGGAGATAGGATCAAAGTATGTAGTTCAATAATATATTGTTGTAAGATGCATTTATTGTTCCGAGGTACTACTAAAGCAATTTTTCATATTAGGAGTAGCAGGGAGATGTAGGCAGGTGGAGGTAGATATGCATTATGTACTTAGGTGAAGATAAATAGTGGAGCTGAGGAATGGAGAATCCAGTCTGACTGCCCTGACATGATTTAACTGAGTTTGGAACATTAGAAGGGACGAGTAGAGAAATATTATAATGTAATGTGCTATCTAATGTGATGTGAGTGCTGTCGGTCATTTAATTATTGATGGAAGAATGCGAGGTGTCAAACCCTATTATTATTTCCTACTGACCACGACAGCCTCTTTATTATCATAAGTGCTTAAAAGCGCAAGATTAAGTTTTACCCAGTCTTTATTGCTTTCCCTATAGAATGACCACATCGCTGCACTGACCAGACTTCCTACTTATTACTGCCGTCCTAGGGATAAATAACCATCTGATATCATTTCATCTGATCAGATCCTATCGCTCCCATATCACTTTTTCAATAACACAGCACACACAATGTACAAATTAAATCGAATTTCATTTGATATATTTGTAAATATAATAAGCTCTTTGTAGGTGCTTAATCTGCAGTATACAATTCCATTGTGAGATTAATCTACCTGCTTGGAATTGACTTTTCTTAACTACTTGGCTTTAATTCTTGGTAAGGACGCGCTTGGAAAGCATAATATCAATTTCAATTAGCTCTCCACTTATTGTTAGTTCCCCACACAGTCCAATCCAAAGGTGGTTCATCACATTCTACCACACGAGGTGTTTATGTATTGTTATATTAACTTACATCCTCTCAAAAACCTCCTCTTTCATACTTAACTACATTTTGCCACTTTAGAATCAATAGCTTTCTAGGTGGCCTGGCCTCCTCTTGTTTGACAGCCCATTCCACCACACAATCAAATCAACTCTATTCTCGAGAGATTTCCTTTCAATTGATTACTCACGTTACTCTTATACTTACATTGTTATTAGTACGGAGCATACCTACCTTTTCACCCTTTCCATTATGAAAACTACGCACAAGTACTGCAATAAAGCGTTTTGGCCATAATTCTTTAACTATGAGTTACGATGAGATACTAGACAATACTAGATTTTATTTGTATGCGTTACCACCTAGAAAGTTATGTGTGTTCATATTTGTATAGAATGTAACTTAGATTTGTTGCATTGTGGATTTATGGCATTTGATGCATGCAAGTACAGGTGCAAATTCAAATATCTAAATTGTCATGCAATGCAGCTCTGGATAGACAGAGAGATTACAATTTAGGTTTAGGAACGAGGTAAATGGATTTGGAATAGACTGGGACGGATTGGACAATTTATCGTTTGCCATTAATATCTACAGTGTGTTGTGTTATGAGTTATAAATGTACTTGGATAGCTTGAGATAACATTAATAACAGAGAAGTGATGCCTTTTTCAATAAATATTCTCGCTCATGCCAAATAAAACTATGTGTGAGTTCTTCTGTTTGTAGTTAATAGGTAGGTACTTAAGAGTAATTTCATTCGCACCCTCCGATTCTCTAGGTGTTTTGTTTATCGCTGTTAGTTAGCTCTTTAGTTGTATTTCTACTGTACTGAGAGGTTAATATTCTGTTATAATTATCTTTCTGGTCGTTTGGTATGGTTTGGTTACAGATAGTGTGCTGGCTGCGTATTGTGCAGCGTGTAATCAACCGAGGAATAATATAAGATTAGACCAAACTGCATCACAAGGGTAGACTGTGTACAATATACTATGCATAAGGGATTTCTTTTGTCTTATCTTAAAACTTGTTTTCCTGAGATTTATGTGATCTTTCTATGAAGTCACCTTTCTTTTTGAGTATAAACTCATTTCTGAATGTTTTCTCTGTTGGAAAAACCTTAGAGATCTATGAACTGAAATGAACTGCAGAGAAGAGTGTAATATATTATATAGGTACGTGCTACAACACATATATCACTATTCTACAGATAGAATGCATCATAACTAGTGTCAGCGTAATATGTATTCTCATAGTATAGTTACGAGGAATCGTATATGGAACCCACAGGGTGAATGCTAAGTCTAGCCTGAGAGCTGTGTAATGCATTGAGAGAATACATAGGAGAATATATCGGACAAATAACGATAGGAATGACAACCGTACGCGATGGCCAAGTTGTATATCGTTATTTGTCCGATATATTCTCCTATGTATTCTCTCAATGCATTACACAGCTCTCAGGCTAGACTTAGCATTCACCCTGTGGGTTCCATATACGATTCCTCGTAACTATACTATGAGAATACATATTACGCTGACACTAGTAATAGTAACAGTGCACTACTCGTCCTAGTAGATTTCTACTTATTTAATAGTCGTATCACTAATGTGGAGTTTATTTTGAATATAAATACTTAAGTACATGTTCTGTGCATTAGATTGAAAGTTTTCTGTATTTGGTTACGTTGCTTCTGTAAGTGCAGTAAACTGAGTTTGCTATGAAATGAAACTGAAGAAGATTAGATAAGGAGGGAAATGAGACGAGAAAGATTTTATTCCCGTAATCAAAGATGAGATGAAGATGAGGCGACAAAGGAGTCTGTGGCACGATATCAAAAAAGACTTTCAATCTTATCTTCAGATAGGGCACGATATGATAGCTTATCAATGATTTGCACCTGCATCCATTATATTTTGACAAAACCTCACATTAGCTTCAGCTAAACTCGACTCGGATTTCGGGTCATTATCTAAAGTTACGGCTGTAATTTCGTTTAGACTCTTCGTCTGATTGTCTCCTTATTGTTCCTCCTTCAGTTTCATCTGAGACAGAGTACGGAATATGTAAAAGGCAAACGAAAAAGCAAATATGCGTACACAAAGTCATTTAGATATAAAACTGGAATAAGAACACGTGAAATAAAAGTCAGTAAAGATAATACCCAAAAGATTGGAACATGAACATGACGGAGAGAAATGAAAATCAACTTCACAGACGTTTAGCTCAGAGCTGAGACTGTCTACTTCTGTATAAATGCCCACGAGAAATAAAACAAAACAGAAGGCATAATTTCCCTCTTTTCATTTTCATTACCCTCTACACTGGAAAATACAACTTCTGAAGATACTCACAAGGTACGGACGCAACCCATCACATCACAAAACAGATAATAGCACCTTGGTATGTAAATAGCCGAGATATCCTCAGTAGCCTTGTCTCTCTCCACCTGAATCTGTATTTATCTCCACAAAAGTAGGTCAAAGGATCAAGAATCAAAAATAAGCACTGGACTGGACTCTCGACTGGATCTTCTTCTCCCCTGCTTTATATAACGTCAAACGTCTCCACTGGATAATCTTCCTGAATAAGTACATAGACAGGTAAACTCATCTGTATCTATTGGGTTACCTTTGGCTTTTCCTCTATTTCAAAGTCCATGTTAATACGTTGTGGTTAACTTCATTCTTCTTCGCTCTTTGCATTTCTTACAACTATTTTCGTTATAAAAAGCAGTTCAGCTTCTAGTAATGATGATGCGCTATTACTTTCTTTTTATAGTCTGTACATTACTAAACACGGTTCAAATCGTAATGCTACCTAAATGTAAATACCTATCCTCCTGTAAGTCCTCTAGAACCTTTATAAAAAACCACGGTATTCATCGAGACTTTCGGTAAAACCACTTTTCGTTAGCTACTTACTTGCTATAGGAAAACACTTACGAACTGTGTATTGAATTTATTAATACCAGACTCAACTTATCATACACAAAAACAAACTTGCCATATTAGTACAATCTTTAAAGATGTTTCTTGTTGATTTTATTTTGTTTATCTTCAGTCCACTTTCCAAAAAAACAGTCCTACTCTTACCAGAACCATATTTTCTGACTTAGTAGGCTCTCTTTAATCATAATCCTATTGATTTTTATTATCCTTTTATTACCAACAAGTTCCTTTAGGTATAAAGTAGAATAACCGAGTATTTTATGTATATCCAGCTATGTTACACATGGAACAGAATATATACTCCAGGTGTTCAGTCAATATTATCGGAGGAACTATAATTAGGTATTTATATTTAGAGTTTAATTTTAGCAATAAAGTAAAGAATCCCCTTTCCAGAATCAATGCTAAGCAAATTAGTTTATTTCCGCTTGACCTATCAAAGTATTTAGTAATATTTATGATATAATTCTTGAAAGAAATGTTTGGTGGTAAAATTTTAATTTCGTACTGATTTAATAATCATGTTTAGCATTTTGCTTCTGTTTAAAGTTACAGTATCCAGTATCATTTGTCTGCTGTATTATGATTGTGAAACTGTTGTTTGTGGTACTCATTTAATTCGGTAGAGATTGATTTACAAGGTACAAGGTCATATAAAGAGATACGGTGGGATGATACAGTTTATAATATCACTAAGCTTATCAAGTGGATAAAAATGTAGAGTAAGACAAAACAACAGGAGTATTCGACAATACGGTAGCAATTGAAGAAGTCGCTTGACAAGATAGTAATGCAACCATGATTCTTTGATGGTAATTGTAAATGTAAATATCCCATGGAGTACAGTGCACGAAGTATTATACTTGAAGATAATCTCAGTGAGGAGAACTCCGTGCCCGAAATGTATTGAAAAATGCTGAATCTAGGTCAATTCTTTTGTTATCTATTGTTATTGGACTGTTAAGTACTGAGTAAGGTATCTTTATGTATTGTTGTTAAAGAGGGTTTAATGGATCTTAATGATGCGCATTTATTTATATGAACACTCCGAAACTATCAATTACCTGGTTTGGCTGAACTTTAACTAAAAAGGTTCTGGGCAGCTGCTAACTGCCACGAGAGACACCTAAGCATAATAAAACTGAGCAGACAATGTGTCATATTCTATACACCTATTGTATTTGTATCTATATTAGACTTTGGGTTTAGGTAGCTGTCGAATTTCCAAAGAAATTAAGAATAAATGGATATGATCATTATCATAGAGAACGAATCGACTTATTGTTGGGAACATTATCTGGGACTAATCTCTTTCTAAGCAATGGGAAAATAGGTGTCTAATCTAAGTGAGGATGTAAATAATTCATGTGCAAAATAAATAGGTACGAAAGACTAATAACTTGGAAGCATCCACCAAATGTTGTTAATGCACATTAATACACACTTTGTATTTTATAATATGTCTCTAATATGCAGAAGAGCAAGCAGGAGCTGTCAAAAGATTATTTTATACATTTCCTATGATTTACTCACCGTGGCTGAGTGCGTTTGTGTCAAAGTGATGTACGACAAGCCTAGACACTCCAATAATTCCAAAGAAACTAATAGCCTATCGAATTTCTATATTCCATTATGCAAATAATGATTTACTACACTTATAAGCTGAGAAAAGTACGAGCATTGAAGCAATTACATATTTTAATGAGCTAATAAAAGGGCACAGGGAGCAGTTTTGGAATTGCAAATGGGCGTTTCTCCACTTGATCTTTATCGAGTTGATTGCCAGGAAAATCTTGTCCTTATCACTATACCCACTGTAATGTAATCCTTATACTTGTCTCTAGTATACCTGTGCTAATGGGAAAGTCAGTTATTCAGTTAGACTATAATATTAACAGAGATACAGCAGAAACAACACTTGAAAATGGATTGTATAGAATTCCGATAGTGTATTAACAAGAATTGGAAGCCAGACACAATAGAGTGAGTTAATACAAAGAAAAGTATTAACTGCATGATTGTGTATGTGAACAAAGCCCTTGTTGGTAATAGGAGTGCGAATAATAAGTATTTTGTATTTCAATAGGGAGCTGCAGACAAAACCACAGCTCATCTTTGTATTAGTGGATGATGAGTATTTTTTTCTGGTTCATCAACTTACTTTACATTACATACATTATGACGACTTGACAAGAAAAAGATATTACCTACTGTACATTACATTACATCTGTTTTCAATGTGTGTACATATTTACGAACAGCTCCCTGATTTGCATTCCAGCTCAAACTGACTTGACTTGACTTGCTTTGCTTACCTTCAGCTCTTCTTACCTGTTCGTCCGAGCTTCTCATATGCGTCCAAGATAACTAATCCATCCAAGCCAGGAAAGTACATACAGTAGTGAAGTATAAAGGATTACTAGCTCGTTTAAATTAATGTTCGGATGATACAAGAGGCAACTAGTGATAATTCTTATTGCCTTTCCTATCTCTGTATTAAAACTGAGTTACTACAACGTATCTCTATCTAAACTATATTATGTTATGTGTAGCCATGTAGCAGATAAGTAGTAAGCTGCTCTCTTGTCTTCCACCTTGCCTTCATGTGCTCTGCTCTTCTGGTGTGGTGTGGGAAACTTCTTATTTCTAATCGTAAAGAAGCCAAGCGATAAATAGCAACCAACTACTTATGAATTTCCGAATGAGTAATCTAGCGCATTAAAAAAATGCTGGAACTTTTGCAGACCTGCTCCACTACAACTCTACTGGAATCAACTTGGAGTTATCAAATCATAAATACTTCTCTTGTTACATTACCCTGTACAGATACACCTATCTCAAATCGCACAATACCAAAAGAACATCTTTCCATTGCACACTTGTTGTGTTTTAGCATTTCTCATCTCTTTCTGTATACGCTCAAGCAAAACGGGGCAAGACAATGAGTAATTTAATGTAAAAAACTCTCACCACACCATACCACCAATACCATTTTTCGTCAAGTTGAATTATCCGTCAACGTAACTATTAAAGATAACAAAGGTACACATCCTTACAGTAGTTCAGCCATCTAGTCTATCAAATATCTTTTAGATTTAGTACTCCTGGTAGTAATATCCCTTGCAAATCATCATTTCAAGAGAGAGATATCTTTCGCATGGAGAGTCTGGTCTGCATACCTGTGTGTGTTGTGTATAATAATAAGACGAAAGTGAGTCAGTGCACTTTGGGTAGCACAAGCTACGGGAGAATAGTTGGGAGAGCTGGTCTTGGCTTGGCTAGTGGTTCGGCCTCAAGCACTCGATTGAAACTGAGAAAGATGAGAATAGCTTGTGGATGTGCAGTAGTCACCCAAGATGCCAACACCAACCTCATCTCCCCTTTATAATTTCACGTCAGTTTCCGCCAACTCCGTGATTTGTGACTGCTACATTATGAATATAATTGCACTCCTCGCTCAACCTGAAATTCTCCTCCACATAATCCTCATCCCAAACAGAATGCCCAATCTATCCAATAAACGACACTGTAGGCACATACTTAATCTGGGCTTTCCAAACATATACTATGTTACTCATTTTTATGTATTTTTATGTATCTATAACCCATTTGCATAGATATGTTAAATATTCGCATCCTAACATTAACATCCTATTTAGTATTTACTACAGAGAATTTTGGTTCTTATCGGGAGCCTCATTTATTCCCGAAATGTAATTGTATAATAATTTAAAGTAGGTACATTTCAGATTATTACTATATACCTGGATAATAATAACGAAATTGATATGCCCTGCGTAGATAATGGTAGCAGAGATAAATCCTTAAGCCTTAACCTACTGGTGATTATGAAAACAAGGTTTGAATATATGTAGCAGTGTATAATAGGCTTCCTAACAAGCAAGAAAATGAAATTATACGTAGTTGGAGAATATTTGAAAATATGTAATCTGTCTGAAGAGATGAGCAAGGGGAGCACAGATGCAGTAAGGACTGCTCTGATCTTTGTGGATTGGATTAGATGGAGTTAAATTGACTTGACTTGATTGCCGACTGGTAGTACTCGACAAGTTTTCCGTTGGAGCAGATGAGTGGAGGAGATAGAGGATTTCTACACACAACAGGTATTCATGTAAGTGAGCTTGTAATGCAGAGTAATTTAATGTAGGCTGATGTTATGTGATCACATTAGGTTCTAGTGTAAAGTATACCTTCGGCTGCTCACCGTCTGACAGCAGAAGGACAACCCTATGCCTATTTACTACCAACAACCAAATAAACCATTAAACTTACAAAAACATCATCCACATTCTCAGCTACAGCACAACCACTTTTCTACCACTGTCACAACCATTACAAGATTTTGCAATAATTACTTTTCATCGCACCTCTTTGTCTAACGGCAATTATCACGCACTTTATTAGGTAGCCAAGTCCAAGCAACTTACCATCGAATGACTTTCTTGGAAACAAAACAAATTATTTGCAAACTTTTTGAAACTTGTATAATTAGTGAAATCCAATTTAAACATTTACATTATTGAGATTTCTTGTGATGCATTCATTAGTTACATTGTATCATCATTGTTTGTATCTCTCGATTCTAATATCATGTAATAATTTAATATCGAAAATAGTAAATTTAATGACCTAGTAGTATAGATTTGTGTGCACTTTGTCCGGCTAGAGGTTTACAGTAATAATATATTTGTTTCTCAGCCACAGTATTAATATTATGGTTTAATGGCAGCCTGTTTTACAAGTCCTCTGTTTTTGCCTTAAAATCAATAAAAATCATATTACGAGGTCTAAAAAGTTCCCTCAAAACCATGTACATAGTTTCTGTTGTGGCTACCAAAACTTTTCCAGTTGGAGTTTTGTGTTTTGTAGAAAGGTGGATGAAAAATTGATGTGTCCGTAATTATGCAATTTCCGCTTCGGGTTTAATAAATATCTTAAAGTGTGCAACTATTCCGTTTAGTTTGCACATAAAATACAGTGAAACAAAGGAAAGTATGATTTCCTGTTTTCCGCAAAAGGTGAAGTCATTTTCCAAGTATTAAATGTACCTTAGGGAAACAGCTTATTATGTATGTGTAATTAGTAATTAAATGTGGAGAATATAGACTGTTGAGTTGAAGGGTATACTTTTTAAGTATAAAAACTGTAACTGTATGAATTGTTTGAGTTTGTGTACTTCATCGTTTGGTAGTTGGTTTAGAAGGTTCTCTTTCCTGCAGACTTCCTATTGAAATGATTCAAAGCGATTTACATATTGTAACAAGGAGAAAGAGCACAGGTGTACGAATTCATTCATTTGAGATGAGTAACAAGAACATTGCTCAATTACGGGCAAGGCTTGTGAAGTGCACTCCCGTATATAATATACAATAAATTTAATATATGTATGGATTTCTCAGTGATTTGTGACGAAGAAGAGCTTCTTTCTTTACTCGTGAACTCATTCGCACACCAACACCATTAATTGTTAGACAGAACAACTCCACCCTGAAATGTCAGTCAGATCAGTTTCGTTGAGTCTGCACAGTAGTCTAACGAAACTGACTGAAGAGCACAAAGGCTGATTGAATCTTGGAACATAAACCGAGATGAACATTGAACTGAACTGACTTCTCGTCATTGGATTCCTTTGCGGAGCCCTCATTAGTTTTTGCTACTGTGTAAAGCAGACTCAAGTTGCTAAGGTCAAACAATATCTATCCCTCTACCGTTTTCCTATTATTAAGGTGGCTGACAATAACATAAATTATGCACTGCTACCTACACCCACTCTTCGGCAGTCCAATCCCCAAGATATTTTCATTTATACGTAATAAAGCGAGATTGTGGAGGGAATTTGCATTTAATTACTACTTAGGGATGTAATTCATTAATAGTAGCGAATAAATTAGCACATGCTTTAGTTATGCGTAAGAAATGCAATAGGAGTAGGTTACTGGACTGGAGGATTTTTAATTTATGATTGTAAAGCTAGGCGCTGTGTTCACACTAACCGGAAATAAGAAAATTGATAATGAAGGGGAATCTTAATTAGAAAATTGAAGAATTTCAATCTGACACTCACTCCAGAAAGGGAAACGATATATAATTACATAGGACTGTAATGGAATGTCCATATTTATTCTTTCGGTTGCTCCATTGTAATTAATTATGCTCCAGCTTATTATGTACGGCAAGCAATTAATTGGAGTGGAATAAAACAGACTTGGAGTGAAATAAAAGTTCTTTTGATGCATTATACGCAATTCTCTGGGTTTCTTCATTATTTATAGCTTCGGGTGCAAACTACAGGATTCTTACGCATTTCACTCCATACATAACTTATAGCGAGGCGAACTCTTTCAGTATACTTGTCATTAATCACACAGTTACACTCAAGTAGCAATTAAAGGTGCAATAGGAATTTCGCGAATATGGAGCATTCGAATTGATAGCGGATGTGGGACGGACTTGTTTTTCTGTTTGCAATGTAATATTTTATCTTTTAGCTCCGAGCGCCAAATAACCAACACTGTGCCTAAATTGCAAATGTACATATATTTCACAAGCATATCTGTGATCTGTCAGTTTCTCTCCTTCTTCGTGGATAGATACGTAGTAATACATAACCATTACCTTCCAACTGGCTAATAAATACTCGTTATGCTCATACATTTTACATAAATACAACAATGTTTTAATATTCCTTATTTTAGACAGGGGCAAAGCTAAAGAGGTAAGTAAAGGCAAACCATCTGCTATAATTCTAAACTTGCCAGGGATACATCAAGACATAAGTTCCTTGCGCATCTAAATCCAGCCGACCTTATAGTAAGTTTCCAGTTATAGTAAATAAGGTTATATACCTACTCATCGTTAAGTTTAATTGTAAAGGATAATAATTATTCTATTTCTCTTAAGGGACAGACAGATAAGAGATGCAATATCTTGTGTATTACAAATGTGCAGGTAAGAAATGAAGATAGAATTTATTATGTATTTATATATTCATGGATTGGTGTGGCTTCATTATAGCAGGAAAAAGCCCATCTATCATCCAATAAAGAAAATGTAATTTAGTGAGGGGGAATACGATAGGCTAATGAATCCGTAGTTTGGGACGCCCCCATAATTAATGATGATATATTAATTAGGAAGCGTTGAGAAACACTCCAAACACGATGAATACATTCACAAGGGACTATAATAATTATCAAGACTATAATTCCTCTAGTACAACAATGCATTCATTACATCTTAAATTACCAAACTGCGTTTATGAGACTTGGACATGTAAAGATGTAACATTAGTACATTGTAATTTGTAAGTGTCAAATATTTGCAGGTGTCTTTTCTTGTCCATGTCGACAATTGCTTACTTATTAGGCTGCATTTTCACGTGTACATTATTAGTATTAACGTTTCATTTGTTAATCTTAGTGTATACAGAGTGAGTTTAATGTATTCTGCAGATGCCCGGGGATATTATCATATAAATTAAATCCCACTGCTCCCAAACTGATGAAATTTGCCACCTCGTTCGTATTGTGAAATATTTTCTTTTCTATTGTATTCCATTGTATTGTTTTCCAAGATGAATTAACCTACGGATTAGATTGAGAGAGAAGGGATGCTGATTCTGCTGACGTGCTCAACGAAGACCAGAGAATATTTAATTTAATTTATGACTAGCATGCAGCCTGTTTGATAAACACTGGGATCACTAGCAAACGATAAGAAGTATACCTGTGTTTTCATGTCAGTAAATTACTTCCTTAGAATTCAGATTTTCACACAGTAAAAATTCCAACTTGTTGATATGCTAAAATACATAATAACCAGCTCTTAACCACTCTCCGCGCAAAGCTACACAAGTTTCCAGATTTCTACATAAGCAGAGGCAATGGAATGGAAATGCGATTAGAAATAAGTAGTAGATACACTTTAATATGTACGATCATCCTTTGCATACTTATCGTAAGGTGTGCGTACGTCTATCACAGAGTACATGAGAATCAGAGGTGTTTGTATTGCCTTATCGGAGTCGCATGAGCTCTGGGATCAAAATAATTATAATTCAACGCATTACGCGAATTTTTACGTGTAGATGCTAAGTAGGGTCGGAACACAACACAATGTAAGTTTTACTATACTTTATTTGATTGCTACTTCACTTTCAAATAGGTACACTTATTATTATGTGTACCTGGGTTAAATGAAACATCTCTTTAGGGTAATAGACACATGAATTCCTGCAGCTACGCGCATACCAATAATCTAATACTGTATTCCAACACACACACGTACAATATATTATAAGTCCTCCTTGGCTATGGTTATGGTCTCTTTTAAAAATTATCTACGTGCTCCGCCTTTGTTTTCCAGTAATAATGCAATTTGCCTATTAGGACAAGGAGATAAGCAAACTAAAGCCAAATTATTTATATTTCGAATTTATATGGACTCCTGGGCTGTCATCCTTGGAAAAATGTGTCGGTTCGCACATGCCACAAAGAGAATCAAAGTCAAAAGGCTATACCAACACTTGGCAAACGCAACTTTAACCTTTGATCATACCCAAACAAGTTCTCTGCTCCCACAGTCATCTTCATTTTACTTTTCATGTCATTAAATTCCTCCGATGACAAGAACATGTCAATTTACTTTGCCTCTTCCAGTCCCTAATAATAAAACTCTACAAAAACAACCCTTATGGTTTTATTACCAAAATATCCACATTCCTATTATTGACTCTCTTTATTGTATTATTTAGTGAGCGAAATTCCATTTCTTATAATTAACATAATTAAAAAAATAATTGTACACATTAGTACTAGATCGTTTACTTGCGAAAACGTATTAGAGAAGTAGTACAACTAATAAGAATGGTTGGTTGTTTGTAAATGGGATAAATGGACACGCGTGCTTAAATGTAAAATTATACGGACATGACCACAGGAAAATTAAAAATTAGGAATTTGGTTCATTAGTATGTAGCTATGCACTATGCACTATTATATTAGAGTTCACGCACAAACATTGCATTACGCAACGACCCAGCAATAGCATCTGGTAAGTACTCTGACTGGATGCAACGAATGCAGCCTGAAGTCTGAAAAGCGGCACTGCAACTCCAACTACTAACTACTACATTCCAGATACAGTTGAGCCGATCGAATTCTTTCCTTGTAACATTTAGAGTAACATTGTTGGAAGTCATAATTTTTCTTTTGATCTACAAATGAATTAAATGGTGGGCATCCGTGTAAATGCTATTCGAATGATCATCGGAGAGTTATCTTTATACAGAAGTGGTAGTGGTTAAATATAATTGTATTATACACACTAAAATATACCATTGGACGTTACACAGCAATTCTACATTCTACTTTACCTAGTTGCGGCTAACTAATTAGTAGCATCTGCACGTAGTCTGCATTATCAACAGACGAATGCTTTTGCGAAAAAAAGTTTCATACTGCGAGAGGGTTTAATATTTATAAGTGAGCTGTGTATTGTATTAAAAGGCATATTTACATATTATTATATATATCCTCTACTACTAATGTTAACCAACACGGAAAGGAGTAATATGATTTATACAGTGCATGTAAATATGTATAAAAATAAGGATGAATAATGTACAGCTAGGTTTATTGTGTACGATTAGAGAAACGAAGGCAAAGAAAAGAAACCCACCTGCTTGCATAGTATGTACATTAGAAACATTTACATACGTGCTGTTGAGATATAGAACGAATGGATATTAGAATCTGATCTGTTCTGTCATTGCTTGCCCCGTGCTGGATTGGATTGCTGGGTTGGATAACACCAGTGCATATGGAATGATCTATGATATTGAAGATAAATCATTGTGAATCTGCTACATCACATACAAGAGTTACATACATTTACTAAAGATGACAAAAATTCTCATCAGATCTAGCTAATCGCAGTTGTGAGTGAATATGAATATTTTTATGTTAATGGTGATAGTAATAGTAAAGTGTTCATTTGTTTAGCGTGTACAGGGAGAAATGAGGAGATGAGGCATGAGATAAGGAAGGATAAAAAGACAAAGACTAATAGTTGACTAAGGAAAGAATTTACGAAACGGTTTTTGCGATTGTAAATTGTGATGTAAATGTGACTGCATATTATGTGTAGTATATGAATAATATGCGTGTCTGCAGTAGTGCATATTGAAGAGTGAGTGAACATTTGCGGTGGTCCATCATATCATGATTCCACACCCCGTGGACCAAGAGATGGGACTGTGTAGTCTGTGACTGTAAGGAATCGCCAATCCTCACTCAGCTCTCTCTCGCAATATGGGCTGGGCTAAGTCTGTCGACGGACGTGGACACGCCAATATCACTCTCCTATTCAAATACACATCACCCACTTTATCACACAACTTTACAACTTGACGAAATAATTAACCCGCAGTTAAATCTGTAGGCACTTAAATATCATTACTCTGTTAACAGCCTCTACTTACCTACATGGTACTTATCTATAATTATATTTCTTAACCTGACCACAATAACAGGCTCGCAGTAAAATTATTAATGTGATCTATGTGTACTGTACTAGAATAATATCCTATTCAATTTAGCTCTGAGAAAAACAATTATTGCTTTACAAGTGAGAAAAAATAAAGGATTTTTATGTATTCGTCTGGTTATGGCGTTTAGTAAACGAGCGCATCGTAATAAGCATCGTCATACTTTTAATAGCTTTTCGCCCGTGCTCCTCTCATTAATTAACCAACTACAAGTCAAAGTAGGCGTGGAAATAATAAAAACAAATCTTTCCGTAACACGCAACCCTCTTCTAGTCCACATTGCAAGGTAATGGAAATGGCACTGCAAAAACGCAGCACTTTTGTTTATATTATCCTTGCTTATCATTATCATTACGGCTAGCAGTGCTTATCATTAGAGCTAGGGAAATTATTACACAAAGGAAAAAGTTGGGAAACTATCAAAGTGAATCCATCTTCATATAATAATAAAATGTAAAAGTTTTAATAAGATATTCTTGTAAAAATGCAACTTTTTCAAATGAAAGGAATTGAATATGATGAAAGCAATATGGAAGGTTTATTGCTTTTCCTTTATTACCCGTGTACTACAATTCCGTCATAAAATTCTGATGACTACCACTTACGATGTATTCCTATGCCCACCGAGTAGTGAGCTACTTACCAGGTGAGTAAACCTAATAGAAAGGTTTATAATGTTAAGGCACCATAAAAACAAATGGACAGCACATCATTAACCATCTTTAAATTATACTTTGCTCTGCCGACAGGTAGGTAGGTCTCTCTACGCAAACTTCCATTACAACCAAGTAGCTCCTCTCCCTACAAAGTATATTTTTATTTCTAACTTGTCTTTGTGCTCTGCACTGAGCAACTAATTAATAAGCAGAGTTGAATGGCTAAGATGCTCCTTTACGATAGCCAAAGCATGCATGGAGGATTTTCAAGGGAAATACTACTTAACTCAAATGCGAATTTTATATCTACCTCTTTAATCGAAAACATGTCAGCCAAGCAGTATAAAGTCAAGCAAAATCTGATAGTCTTCGGTCCAATCTAACAACAAGAAACCCTTCAGGTCATTCTTATTTTCATAAAGCTCCACTACCCATTCGCCTTAATTGCAGCAGCATCAACCTTCACGTGAGACCATTATATTACAAAACTAGATTATACTAATCATGAAAATAAATGTCATTTTAAGTTTATGGCGCAATAAAATAGTAATTGTAATTCTCTCATCTCCTATTTTGCTACATCGACTATCATTTTGGTTTTACACTTTAATGTTTAAAAGGGGCGTATCTATTGAATATTATATCTTACAATATTATTGTTAAATGTTTCTATTTATTATCTGTTGTTGAATATGTCTGGTACATCTTTAAGCAAAAGAATTTCTGTGAACAGTAGAAAAGCAAAAGATTCTGTATTTGCATAGAATGTTATAAAAATAGAAATAAATAGAGAGCTTCATTGGAGAAGAGAGAAGAAATAATTTTCGTGGTCGTCATTTGGTTTTGGTTACAAATAGGAGAGCCTTGGTGAACTCTGTGGCAGGTGATAAATGGAGCCGACAAAAGGCTGTCCAGTCAACTTAGGTTACACTCTCGGAACAAAGATACCTACTTGTTGAGCTGGGAGATAGAAAGAGCCAGTTGCCTGGTGGCTCTGTCGTTATTTCAGTTGACTTGCTCGACTTGACTTGAGCCATAAGTCTACAGCAACGTCCTTTCTTCTCCACTACAAAATCAACAAACAAAAAAGCCCAAGGAGGATTAACACTATTAAAAATATAAATACAAAGAGTGTATCTACATGTATCATCTGCATGTAAAACTCGCCTACAGCTTTTCAGACATACATAGAAGGAAAACTTTTTAGACTGAAGCTATTTGAATAGTAAATAGAGTCCGTAGTATTAAGTGGATTGTGCAGCTTATCTATTTCTATGCGCATTATAACAGTCCACAGGAAACTAGAGTTGACCGGAAGTTCTGCTGATTCGAACCAGGATCGTCAAACTTTCAATTAATGAGATCGACAGAGTTGTGGCGAAGAGAATTGCTGATAAGACTACTGTCTCTATTTACGGAGACTACTGTAACCTAACTAAGTTGCTTCCTTTATTTTATTGGTACTGCATACAATTACTTTTCCAATTCAGAATTCATTCTGTCTGGTCTCCATTCATTCCTTAGCTCTTCACCAGGTAAGTATCAGGACAGGAGACAAGACAGTTGGATATATTTACTGCGGACAAGACACATAATGTATGTACTCATGTACAATAGCACGTAGCACATTAACTGTATTGGCATATATTTGCCGATGCGGACAAGACATTAAATTTTATGATTCTCGTAAAACTTCTTGACACCAATATCATATGCGAGGATTATCTAACGAATACATAATAGTTAGTACGCAAAAGAACGGAAGACAAGGTGCCTAATTCCCTAATTGCATTCAAGTCGTTATGTTATCCCGTCCAGTAATAAGTTTAGTACAATATCAAAACCCAGTGTATAGGGAACTCGAGCAAATTTATATTAACATTGTAATGTGTAATGATAATAGTATAACAGAAAACAAAGGAACAGCAGCAACAAGACAAAGATATCCTACGCTAGCGGCCAACTCGAAGTTTGCCAGTTGAGTAAATTGATGATGAGCCGAACAGGAGTTATTCAATGAAATATAAACAGAGATAGGGAACAAGAACGAAACAAGTCGAATTTGAAGTGGACTGGACTGGACAGGACACCGGAAATCTGAAGTTACTTTTCTTTCCTTCATAAATTGCATTGTGGCTTGTTCTGCTGAACTGGATCATCTGGTGGACTGGACTGGACTGGATTGCGTTTTATTATCCTTATCATTATATGTACTTAGTTTCTATGAATTTGTATGTGGAGGTATTAAGTAGGTAATTCTATCCACTAAATTCATACATACATTATGCTGGCTTGGCTTGGCTTGGCTCCGAATTTAATTCCTATGTATCATATTCTCATTCACCTTATTAGTGTATCTCGTAACACTATACAACAATTGCTGAGTGTTCAATAAATCTAAAAACCCATTTATTATTATAGCTTCCACAACACATCACATCATATCATTTCTACAGCCTGCTGTAATAAATGGCACTGTCTCTCTAAATTACCGAGCTACATTCTACAACTTTAGGTGCACATCACGGTCAATGTGAAATTAAACATCTGGGGCAAGTTTAGAACCATTTTTGCCTTGTTTTTGTTTTTTCGATACCTGCATGGCTTGGTTCTAAAGACAACTTGCGTACAATCACAATGACATGACACTCGGCATTATTTACAAATGCTTCCTTGATATATCACCGCAATAAAGAGTGTTGTAGTCAGCAGTTTGGTTGAAATAGGTTTAGTGCTAACTATGAAACGACGCCTTTCAGTTTTGCACAAATCCTATGATTGTTCGTATAATAAATACAAGCAAAAAATGGGACTTGTACTTGCTCTACAATAATTCGTAGACTACAAGCACAACTGGCCAGTGGCCACATACCTTATGTTAATTGGCCAAACTGGAGGTGTTTTGTTCTCCTCTTCATTTTTGGTACTTAAGTATTCGGCGTATTTAATAACATGGGCTCTATTACTTACACCTTTTTGTTTTCGTGTCAGGTAGCATTTAGCAAAACTACAATGCTCAAACTAGAACAAATCCCCACGTGAACAAAGTACCTTTCCTCACTCATGAATGGAATCCAATTCTTTTATTTCCACTACTTATCTCTAAACTAACTAGCTGCATGCCCCATAGGTAATGTCTACTGTGTTGCCTGTAGATTTCACCATTAGCACCTACTCGAGTAAATTGCGTTAAATTTTTTAGTTAGCTGCTCCAGTTCAGTTCATTCATCTATTTATCATCAAAAGGGTCAACATTCCGTTTCTAACAAACAATTATTGCAGTTGTAATACGGACGGACGCGCAACTTTTTACCATCTTTCCTATATTTATGAACCGCTTGTCTTCTTCCTCATCTAAGTTATGAGAACAGTCATTCAATCGCAAGTATTATTGGTCTTCGTGCTCCATTCATTAATTATACTTGAATTCCTTTGCCTACCGCTTTATGCTGTCAAGATTGCAATGCTAACTGTAGACGTACTTTCAGATTTACTACGCATTAAATATCTTTTATTATTATTACACTACACTCAGTTTTCTCCTCAAACTAATTAAATTAATAATTAATATTCTTCAAAGTTCAAACTATTGCTAATTATTAATCTTCTTTTTAGCCAAACGCAAACGCAAACCAAACCTGTCCAGTCCAGTTAACAAATATAATAAACCACCTAGACTTTTCTTTTGCTAAGAATTCATAGAGCAGATGAACAAAACGATAAATACGTTTTTTCTATATCAACCTGAACTTTCACGATTGCGCACAAAAAATTGCTATTTTCCTATACTCTACGTACGTAGATATTTAAAGCAGGTTAATGGCCTAACAATTAATTTTTATACTGCAAAATTCTTCCATTGCCCCAAAAGTGTTTAAAAGAAAGTTGCATACGAACAATGCATCTAGGAATAAATAGTGGGTAACCGATTATGTACGCTAAATAAACACATAGAACAAAGTTTTGAATTTTGATACTGTCAAACTGTCACAACTGAAGTCATGCGTGAATAAATGTGCTTTGTTTTTATAGCTTCACGAGAATTTAAACGGTTATCAAATATGAATTCCTGAGTGTCCCTACGTTTCCTTTTCCTTCTTGCTACAGTGCAGTTTACTACTGAGAACACAATTCTATACTTATAGTTCCTACCTACAGAAACTAAATGGTAAATAGGAAATAATTGTTTAATGTTAGTTTTGAGTGTGAGGCACTGGCTTTGCAGTTGCGGGTACAAAGGGCTAAGTCGGAATTTGGTGGACGTCAAACAAACTCTACAGGTGGTCAAGTCACCACAGATATGAATTTATCTTTCCCATCCCATCTCCTCGTCTCATCCCATTTCCATCCCTCTCTATCTCTCCAGTCCTCTTTTACATACCCCACTCCACTCTAACAAATATCTCCATATTTCTCTATTACAAACCCCAAAACATTTTCATGCACCTAACTATTACTTCCACATATTTTTAGTTTTACAATTGAAATGACTACTACATTCAGTTCGAATTTAATTTTTTCCTATTGTATATCCATGTAAATGTATCTGATAGTAAAAAGAATAGAATATTAGGATAGTTACTAAAACAGACAAGATATTGGATAGTGACTGAATGATGCATTGCGTAACATAAATTCATACATCAGTTTTGAAGCTTCCTCACTCTACACGAGACAAGAAGAGACCCAAGGCCTTTACACGAGAAGCAGTAATACAGTAGGTGTAGGTGTACTCTCCTAATAGTAAATAACACAAAGGTAAATAATGTTCACACAAAATATGTGCAGCACAAGACATGACATCCTGCAATTCGTTAAACGTTCCTCTTATAGAAGACAAGACAAGTATAAATATACAGATTGAGCATTGAACACACACAGAGGGAAGACTACACACAAACAAATAGTTTGTTATTCATTTCAATCTTTCAATTCAATTTATTTCCATTGGGTTGAAGAAAGTCATGCACGTAGGTACCCACAAGGAATCATAGTGAGTTTTATTAATAAAGTTATTGGTCACTATGTATAGATATATAAAATAGATATGAACGCAAGGGGAAAAGGTGCACTAGGATATATTAACCTTTACGGTTGATATTGTTGTTGTTCATAAGAGATATGCTGTAAAAATTACAGAACGGTAAATATAAGTTGAACCTTTGCTATAGGATTGCATCGGACCGAAGCAAAGTCAGGTCGGGACATTATAAATACAAATAGTTACATAACATTAAGGTGTTTATCCACGGAGTACGTAGCTTTAGCTTGCAATGCGTGTGTTTCCTTACTCAAGTGTGACTACCTACAGTATGGTGCTTACGTTTACATGTATTTATTAGTACGGTATGAAAAAGTGGAATTTCTAATCGTAAGGACTACAGTAGTGGGTCTTATAGTGTAGCAATGCAATAACTTAAATGCTAATGCATAAATGCATACCAATATTAACTTGGGTTATAGTATTTATAATTCAATCGTAAGTCAGAGTTTATATGTCACGGTTGTATTGCAGCGTGTATTGTAGTTTGTCCGTTTGTCCAAGTGCACAGAATAGAAAGATCCTTAGCACGGGGCACATGGGAATGGAAATCAAATGAGAGCGTTTTAGCATGATGGGCACGTCCGCATCTTCCAAGACACGGGTAACAAACAACTAGCAACTGGGACCTGAATGAAACAAAGTGGAGAGCAGATGCAGCAGCGGACGGAGCTTCCATTCCACCATGCGCTACTCCTTAGTAAAATTAATTCCTAAACGTACATTACTTTATGCAGCACATTATGCAGTAATACTTTCAGTTACTACTACATATTATCATTAGCATACACAATACAATCATATCTAAGCAAATACACATTGTACACGTTTTTCTACGTAAAATATCTTTTGTACAGCAGTAGTCGTAGTAAAATGTAAACACGGAATTCCTTTCTCCAGTCAAACTACCATTATCTTATGAAATATAAATTAAAACCGAATACTTTCAGTAGGAAAGCATAATGTAATCTGTAGCAGTGCATTTAAAAAGGAAATGGTGAAGCAACATGAGTACTGCATGCATAATGCAAAACAAATTTTTCTCTGTAGTAATTTACATTTCCATTTTCCTTTATTTTATCTTTCTTTTCATTCATTTCTAAACCATTTAGCGATATTTCACACGAAAAACTGCCAAAAACCAGGTCCATAATTCAAAAGGATATTGTAATTTGAATGACAGATTTTTTTCGTGCACAAACACAAACAAAACAATTAAATTATAACTCTCATGAAGAATGTGCATATCTCTTGTAGAAATTCATACACCTTTGTTGTAACCCAACTGGAAATATTTAGTTTCCGACCATAGAACCTTTAAAATCAACATTTCAAACTTTAAACCATTTATTTTAATGACACAAATGGTGACAGTTAAATGTCAGAGAATATTGCATTAGCAGACTTATTTACTAATGCGGAATATGCATATATTCTACAGAAATGTATGTGGTCTTTATTAGGTAATGCCTAAACGTGGCATTGTAAGAAAAACAGAATATTTTGTGTCATGCTGAACTCACATTCGCTTCTTATTATTAAGTGCCTTAAAATCTTTAAAATTTTTCATATTCCGGTCATTCTCTCATAATTGTATTGCTTTGTATTTAGAGTAGGTTTTGTTAGTAATAAGTCAAAAGAAGGTTCAGGCCGATGCTTGACTCTTGACATGAGTCACAATGAGTGAGAACAAGTGCGAAACTCAAACAGTGCCTTAGAGAGAAAACTCGTTAGCTTAATGGTGAAAAAATAATGCATAGCTTTATTCTAGTTTCTATGTAAATTAATTGTTTGTCTGTAATACCAAGTAGTTAAGGAAAAGACTTCAAAGCAAGAAGTCAAGGGTTTGGCAATGGCATCTCAGTCAGTTTTTCCTTTATCCTACCTACTTTGTCTGTTCTCTGCTAAATTAAACAGTTCCTAATAATTTCCTTATAACTTAACTCTGCAATGACGGAATATGCGCACTTTTCATGTATATCATTCGAAATAAAAGTTTTACACATATTGTACTAAATGTAATGTAATATTGTTATATACTTAAGGATGAAACCATTAGTGGATAAAATATTCACTAGTCTGGAAAATTGGAGAATGCGTATATATGCATTTGGAATTACGTACGTGTGCAGATAAGTAAGTGAAGATATGTAAATGAAGGGTTAGAAGCAAAATAAGTTAAGTAGCTAACTACTTTGTGTACAAGATATGGCAGTTGAATTGCATTTCAATAACCAATAACCATTACAAATGTAATGTTCATTAGATATGATGCATGAAACGTAAGTGAGGTTAACTAGTTAAGTTAACCAACAATCGCTACATGCTATTCACTACAATAAACATTAGCCAACTAGCCTAGTCTAATTCTAACACTGGTACAGAGAGTAGGAAACTTTACCAAGTCACGTCATTTGGATCTTAAAGAAACCACAACTTCTATTCAATAGTTATCCTATTATGTTACCCACCATTTAAAAGTTAAATAGAAAACAAACCGCAGCCAGTCTTTCCGATTCGATTTGCAAGTCAAGTCAACCATTGCACTTCTCAAAACTCCTCGTACATAGTACATAACAATCATCTTATAGACAAGCAATGCAGATACGATTTTGATATTATTTTTCAACGTTTGTCTATCTTATCTTACTAATGTATTAGAGCATAGCGAAATTATGCAAATGTATGGTAAATATTATAAGACAAGTTATATTTATTTTAATATTCATTCGTTTGGTAATACTAGTTCTCTTATTCCAGTCGAATTGTATTGCTTGGGCTATAAGATGTAATAGTTTGTGCGTGAGTTTATAATAATAATGAAAATGAAATAGATAGCATATAGGATTAAAGATATAAGAAAAGGACGGCAGAGAAGAGTGAATGAAGGCAGGGAAGGTGAGGGAACTGGAAGCAGTCATTCATGTATCATGTGCAGAGTGTATTGTAATTTTCTTTTATAGGGACATCAATCAGGGATAAAAAGTATGCGCTAATATGTAGGTATGTTTATGTCTGTGCTTCTCTACGTGTCCATTTGGTAAGTACGTGTAGAATGGAGAGAGCTGTCTGCTGGCCCTATTGCAATTACAATGTAATTCATACATAATGTGACGGGTTGACCATTTCAATAATCCTTTCAGTGAGACTAATACTTATGCATAATTTAAACCGTCATTAGAATGCTAAATGAGAAGTTCGACCCTAAAAGGATCCTTCCACAGTTTCCTTTCCGACTTTAATAGTTCTTTATTGTCATAAACAGATTACTATTCCCTTTTCCCTTCTTACTTACACTCTTCACCATTACTATCGTCTTAAAATATTGTATTGCACTTCGATGAGAGCCAAAATCTTCACGGAATGCTTACACAGCCTATTGTATTCTAATTTGTAATGCCATTCGCACACAGAATGGCTCAAAGATAATTATTCTACAGGAATTCTTATTAATTTTTAAAAACGCCTTACGTTCTTCGATTACTAATTTCAACCGTCAAGGTACAGTACTACAATACGTAATGCCCATTCACACTGATAGCGCATCCTTCATTTAATTAGTAATAGCAAATTTTACGTTTTTGCTGTAAATGTCAATATTGTTATTTTACCTATAAAATGTAGGAAAAACGACAGAGACAAAAATTAATTTATAAAATTTAAATATAAAGTTAAGCTAGACAGATTCGAAGTCTCTCCGTTGCTCATTACCTAAAAATAGTCCTTTAAAAAAGACTAGAAACTATAGTTATGTCCACAGTTATCTCTAACTCAAATGGTGCATTATTTCAGTTTTGTAAATCGTCGAGATAACTTTCACTTAGTGTTGTGGAGATATCATAAGTATTGGATTTATTAAAAACTTAAGTTAATACCACGTCTACTACCACAACGGAAATTCATAAAAAATTAATTATAATTTACGGAAGAGCTATCAAACAAAGTGAGGATCGACAATTTCTGCAAGATATCATTGACTCGCCTAGTAACTATTATAAACTACTCAGCGATTGTAGCAATGGCAAAAGCGTTGCCTCCAGCGTCTCCAAAAAGTAACGAGTTATAATTACGTTGCATAGAGAATTCCTTCATAATAATCTCATTGAAACTGGAATAAAATGATAATTTTTGTAAAAATAGCCTACAGCCCATTTCGTTGTCTCTTACTTTTAAGTGCGAGCAGTTAGTAGAGCCATGCATTTCAAAAACAGTGTAACCAGCACGTACATATATACCATGACATTTTGTTTTACTAAAACTTTTTACAAATTATTCTACATCACAGGTTATAGTATGGATTGTGGCCTGTATTCTATGGTCTACAAGCACACAGTACTTACATACAAAGACGGATGCATCAAAACGCAAAATTACAAAGAAGAAAAGATTTATAGGACTTAAAGAGAGCAGAGAAATGTTATTTAGTGGAATTATGCAAAGACGTTTAGAGTAAAACCCGTAGCAGAACTGACAATTTGTATGTAAAATGATTTTGTGAAAAGCCTTTTGAATGCAAACCTAGTATTTACGGTAGTAGCTATTATAATCATATTATATCATAAAGTTTCAGGCTGGTTCTTGTCTATTACTCCCCACGGGCAAAGGACATTGCATTTTATCTTTATCCTTGTAAAACCACATCTCAGATTGCCATAAGCTTAAAACTCATGCACATACATGCTAAACCATATTATGTTATATTCTCAAATATTATCTACATATTTCAAAAATACGTTCTTAAAGAAAAACAAATAAATACAATCCTTGCATATAGCTTTTGGCAATGCTGTAATAGTAATGTAATAACTAGAGTAAATTGCCTTAACACTAATGAGGAATGAAATCTGCTTAAATGAACAGTGCTTTATAATTATGTTACTGTCCAATAGTTCTTATGTAAAACCAATAGAGATGGCAATGTTATTTTATTAGTATTACCCTGCGTCCTCGTAAGCTTGTGTATACAAGAATTGTAGAATGGAGGATAGTAAACCAAAGTTAGTGTGCTTTGAGTTAATGGTATAGGGTAAAAAAGTGCGTATAAAAAGTGAGATAGCAACGCTCTGTAATCAGTTCAAGTGACCGAATCGAGAGGATTGTAAAGATTCAGTGGAGAATTCAGTGAGGAGATTAGAAGAAAATAAGAGCACTGATTTTGTCTAATGTGAGGCTGTGATGTGATGTGAGGTGGTGGCTCGAAATGAGATTTAATGCAATGTGATTTGGAGTAATGGAATCTGAGGATGAGCATTGACTGATTCTTACTACGGACAGTTCATACACCTAACACAATCCACAGTTTCACTAAACCTTTGTATTATTTCACATCTTTCTCTATACTTACCGACTTTACTTTACTTTACCTTACTTGCAGTGCAAATGAAGGTAATATTATTATCGATATCTCTACTCGATGTCATTAAGGTACCTTAGAAGTACAAAAACTATTTTAAAGTGCCTATACAACTATTGTATATTTATATCCAAGTTACCTAACCTACTATATGGAAATGTATACTTCAATGGTACTGTAGTAGTCTGCTTTCCATTACATTGTGAGTTCCAAAGAAGTCTTACAATCAGTTTCGTATAATCTCACAACAGCTCTTCTTGTATTATTGTCCTTATCCTTTCGTTTCGTCCGGTTTTGGTTGAGTAGTTACTGGAACAATTTCAGAACGATCCAATTTACTTTTAATAGCTCTTCCAGGTCCATCAATCTGATGTGTACCGTGATCTACTTCTTTCATCTCATGTGTGATCAAATCGAAAAACTCTTCTATTACACATACAGTCCTCTTACCTTCAGATTTGGGATTTCTGTACATCAGGCACAGAAAGACGGATTTGTGTACACATTTGGTCATTTTATTTTACGAAGCATTTTTCAGGTTTTTGAATTTTTGATGTCTACGAAATGTTTTGTTGGTTACATGTTCGATCTACGCATTATTAATTTTAAAGAAAGTATGTGTGAAATGACAATTTACAAAACTGTGTTAAGCATAAACAATTTCATTCTTTAAAATTATTCAGTTTTTCTATTTTATTTTTCATTCTTTGTTTGCAAAAAGTTCCATAGATTATAAATGGAAAGTTTGGCTGTTTGTAGTTCTTTTGCGCACTGCTGATATAAAATAAAAATGTAAAAATTGCAAAAATATCTTTTGAGATTAAGTAAAAAGAGAAAACAAACAAGATTTTACTTACTACATGTACGAATGTTTAGAAGGTGTATTGTATGGAATGAAGTTTATGTTTTTACTTATGTGTGTATTCTTGTGATGGCATAAAAACTGAAAGCGATTTCCTGCTGCTGTTGATGGTTTTGTAGACTGACCAGGAGACGTGACCAGTTCCGTTGCCTGAAACTGGCCGAGAGTTGCCCATCGTCAGTGGGGTTGGAAGTGCAGTGCAGTGCAAGTCCAATCCACACTCATTCTAAATTCTGAGCTATTAAACGGAGGATCTTTGTTCCTTGGTGAGAATGAAAGTACTTATTAGAATTTTATGTACACAGCTGAATAGAAACTGTAAACATGATTTGTCTGCACTGCTGCATGCAAGCAAGGATATTGCAGAAGAAGGGAAGCTAATGATTAGGCATAGCGATTATAAAAATGTGGAATAATAGCTTTATAGAATGAAATGAGAGAAATGGTTTATTAAATAGATAAATGTACATGTCGGATCACACTGGATGCACGAAGAAATCATTGAATATTATAGTAAACTGTTTGTGGATCGTAAACTACGAAAAATAACATTTCTCTTCCTTCCTGCGTTGCTGACTGGAGTGGACTGCACCGGGAAGCAACGGCAGGCAAAAACCAAGACTTTCAAACTCAAAATGCATTTAGGACGTGTTTCGAATATCGAATGAATTTGAGAAGCATCGAGCGCAGAAGGTGTGCCTGTCCTTTTCTTGTCTGGACGCAACCGACTTCACTTGACTGCAATTCATACACTTCACTCCTCTAGTACTACCTTGCACTTTACGCTACCCATTCTTTTCTACCGTCCTCCTGTCTGTATTTATATACAAACCATGCGATAATACTGAATAACAATCTCTCCTATGCTTAAACTTCACTTCTACCTTATTCCTCTTGGTTTACATGAGTATTACACGTTTTACATTATAGTATTGTAGGTAACAATAAAAAACTGAGTGACCAAACTTATACTGTATATACATTCTGTGAAGACTTATCATCTTGCCTTTCATTCAGTACTTGACTGCATTCACAACATAATATAAAAATTCACTCGTACTTATCTGCATCCTTTATTGATATGCATTATTATAATGTACAGAGTACGTGTTACGTATGTATTAGGTAGGTATACATAGAACAAGGAGTTGAATTGACGTGACATGACATGACACCTAGTCCCATACTTACTTACTGTATTTTTCCAACATTTACGATTTACTGTAAAATATATCTACGGCAATTACGTTGCCTTCGGTTTGGATATGCCTGACCTGTTGAAAATTACTATTTTCCAATTTTCTCAATAGCTGAGTAAAATAGAAGGGTTGAAGTGAAGAAGAGCGAAAAGAAGAAAATAACTTGTCCAGCCAGCAGCCCAAGACTAAACTAGCTTTGAGCTTCAATTTATCCAGTTCTTAGTGATACTTATTCTTATTAGGTAATATCTTGCTTTAAGAAGAAAATATTTAATTATACTGATGTGTAGTCTAGTGTGTATCTGTACGTTTAGAGAAGATTCCTTATAGAAATACTGCAAAGACCGGCTGGACGGCACCGCAATGTGTATTGACCATTCTCTGATTATTTTATAGCTTTCCTTACATGCAATTATATTATTTGAGTGTATAAGGGAGTGAGTGTAAGTTGTACTCAGAGTGGAGATATTAGCTGACACAAGTTGAATAGGTTGGTTGTGTAATTGTAAAATTGTAATTGTACTTACTAAATGTGTGTATAGAAAAAGAAGAGCTTGTATTAAGATTGTTAAACCGACTCAAATTGGCTTCGCTCCTATTTCACTTGTTTTACGTTACGTTAGCTAGGCTTGGCTTGTGTTTCCTTTTCCTGTCGAAAAATAAAAATGCGGAATCACATCTGCATGGCATGCCCAGTAAAATATAATTTCTCAAACCAGCTTGCTCACTTCAACTCTCCTTGTCTTATGTCTTGTCTTCTATTACTGTTTAAATGCGCCGATTTGAGATAAAACCGTTTAATGCCCATTTTTTATCCTCTTTGCAGCTTTTCCAACATCTACGCTTCAAGGCTTCTTCTCTACTTTATTGTCCTTGCAAAAAATACTCTTCGTTTGCTTACTCGCTTTATGTTCCACCCGGTAAAAAATACCAATTAATTCATTTGACGCATGTATCACTACATAAGTAATGGGGTCATTCGGCAATCACTTTTTTCCATCTATTCTTTTCAATAACACAAAAGTTGCGCTTGCAATACCATAAAATTCAATTTTTAATCTTTTCTGAATTATCACCAATTAAAATTAGTATTATTTTGTACTAGTCAATAAACATAACCACACTAAAATGTAACAAAGTACTTATCCGCTTAACATAAAATATGTGTAAAGTAGTTTAAATCAAAATTAAGTAATGCAGATAGGAAAACAACATAAAATTCCTTAAGACAGACAAAATAAGTAAATTCGTATGTGAATACTTAAATAGAACAGGAGTAACTAATTAATGTGCGTAGAATCTGTAAGAGTAGTTATAAAATCGTTATCCTTACAATATTACTTGGTAAATTCATAAATAGGTGAGGTGAACAAGAAAATTATCTGCATAAGAGGAACCGAAGGGGTTGAATTATTGAAATGTGTATAATTTAACTAATAGGAGGATACGACGGTTTTGTTTAATTTCTATATCTCTTGTGTACGAGTTACGTATTTTACGAAAGCAAGGATCCGGAACACATCCTCGACAATGAGGATTTTAGTTAGAAATATAATTTAGAGATATGGTAATAAGAGTTTGACGTGTATACTTATGTTTTGAGAGAAAGTATTGTGGAGAACATGTGTAAAATTAAAACGTTTGGTTTGGGTGCATATGCATAGCATAAAGACACACAGACAGTAGTAGTTTAGTTTGATATGTAGAGAAGGGAACAGCAAATAGAGATAAATACTTGAGATTGTTATGGATTAGTTGGGTTCAAGTTTTCGATAGCCGGTCATTAGCAATATGTGGTGTTAGTTGGCTCTGACGTAAATATATAGTTACTGACAATACGGGAAGATAGGAAGACACTAAACACAATGGTAGAGTGAAATAGGATGATGGATGGAAAAATAATAGGACAAGACGAGAGTGGAGACTTGAAACAAGACAAGACGTTGAACAAAACAAGGGAAGGCGGCCGAAAGGAAGATACACTTGCGGATAGCAGAACAGAGCGGATGTTTGCCTATGCCTTAACTCATACATATGTATATTCTCGGACAACTCTGCCAAATAATCCAATGCCGTGTTTCTCCTCAATATTATCTGAACACATCTACTTAAGTCTTCATTTGTAAAAATGCAGTGTTGATTGTCCAATCCTTTTCCGTCTTTTACCCGTTTCCAAGCTGCTTTTTCATGTTTTCCGTTCTGCTCCATTCAAACAAACCTTTCCTTGGCTCAGGAATTAAATAATACGTAAATATACATAAACATTCGCTTTACATATGTACCAGTATTATAACTATTACAGAAGAAACGTATAAATTGTATTTCGGGTGGAGTACACTACAAGAACAACAATAATGCAAAGCTGTAGGTACCTACATCAACTTATTTACTTACTGGCCTGTCTCTTTACATTATAAAAACTAGCTTTCTTTCTTTTGCTCCTGCCACGATTCTGCCCAGGATTGCGTAATACTATTATATATGAAGAATCCTTGTAACTGTAACGATCTGATATAAAACTCTTTAAGCAACTGACACTAATTGTAAGTCTTAGTAAATTAATTTAGGAATCTCTGATAAAACGTACACTACATTCAAGTTTAGCCAACCCATGTATACATACAGAAAAATGCTACTGTATTGTATCACACGATTACATCACTCACTCCAACTTGTACAACAATCAAGGCTACCTATGCAAATAAATCTAGAATAACTAATCCAAAGTGTACTTACGCAAAGAAATTATTTTTCTCATGATACGATGGCCTTCTATCTGTGTGCGAGCATTTTTTCTATTTAAAACCATGTCTTGTGCTTTGTTTGTTTCTCCTGTACACTTTTATTCCACATTGAGAATTATTTGTCACTGTCATCTCGTCTTTCTCTGTTTTGTTCTACTACTGTAGCTAACCTAAGCTCATTTATTTCAGACGGAGGAAGAGTAGAATTTCGTTTTCATTTAAATAGAACGCAGATGACAAATAAAAAGTGAGAGTGATACACATTATTAGACTCTACACATTTTATAATATCTCCCTTACCTCTACACGCACTCATAAATACTTTTTACGATTAGGGGAATATTCCTTCACCTGCCTTTACGTACTCCCTTGCATATAGAAGATTTCAGGCCACTTCTGCATTCAGAGCAGGGCGAGGTGTCTATAGACAAGTGAATTAAGGTACAGGGTGATCTCATGTGATATGCAGGCAGGCAGATTATAATGTTATATGATGAATTAGTTGGTAAGCTAAGTAATTCTCCGTATAAATGATACACTAAACACTAATAACCATATAGGTTACCGTGTAACATTCTTTTTCTATCTGTGCACCTAGTGGACAATAAGAATAATACAGTGTGGTGATTTGCAAGATATATTTAGACAAAGATTTCCTTTTGTTTCACCCTCTCCCAGTAGCAGAGGAGCAGTTGTATTATACTTATTATGTAATTCTATGCATTTTCCTAGATTCTCCCCGTCCAGTTCAGTGAATATGAAATGAAAACGGAGTCGGAGTGAAGGAATTCGTGTTATTATTTGGAGGAACCCCTTCTTTACACTTCTCGTCTCGTATTAATCTTAATCCTTTTACGTATTCTGAATTTCACACGATGGGAGAAACTGACACTAGAGAGCTACGGTTTTATTTTCTCTTCAATTCCACTCTAATACACTATTCCTAAACACCAAGGATTCACAAGAAGAACCAAAGAAGACCCCATTTCTCTTTTTAACCTAATGAAACCAAGAGATTCTCACCCGATCATGAATGAATAAATTAACACAGCCCTTACAATCACAATTATCAAATCTTCCTGCTTCTGTACTCAAACAATATGTAAAGCTGGACCAATTCTTATCTGCATATACACATGAGTCTCTCCATTATCTCGTTAGTTCCTTATTCACAGTGCACTGCAGATATGAAAAGAGAAGGTGACATCGTTTCCCCTTCTGTTCTCCATACATAAAAATCTCTCCTTCACCCCAGACAGATATCAGAACAATGACCATGCATAACCAACTCAGAAATTAACTAAATCTCTCCTTTGCGTTTTCTAAATACAATAATTCAATATTAGACTAGACATCTAAAGATGGAATTAAAGCTGTATTTCTTTTACGTACACTATGTACTACTTAGAACATTCTCAAAAGTAAAATGCTTCTTTCTGCTCAACACAACGACTATGAATCTGTTCATGCCATTATATTTTTTTATTATATTTTCTTAAAATTTTCTCATCGGATTGTATTATAAATTAGAGTTGGTGGAGCAAAAAGAAAAAATGTAACGCTTCTTCCCTTGTTTATTGGATTACTTACACCACTATGCACATTCATTGTTCTTTGGTGTAGCAGATAGGGGCAAAGGTGAAGGTAGTGATAGTTCTCTGTTAGAAATAATTTACAATAACAGAAGTTGCAATCCAATCCAGTAGACTTACTTAGACAAAGTTAGTTTTGCCTTAGCCTCGCCTGAATTATTATTTACCGCATTGCAACTGCAGCACTTAAGGTACTGGTACTCACTTCGTAGAATTTGTATGGAAGACAAACGCAGGCAAGGAGGGAATTGCTAAGCAAATGAATGTAATAACTCTGCGATACATACCTGACACTTGCCATGATATATTACTCTACTAATTAACCAATATGCAAATCTTGGTTCTTACCCTTCACAACTTACGTATAGAGACATAAGTTTCTTTTGGAGATGGGTAGTCTGATTAGTAAAGGCCAAACCAAGATTTAATCGTTTATAATACGATGAAAGCAAGGTACAGATAGAATGCAAATCATTTTTTAAGCATGGATTCGTTTTCTTCACTCTATAGAGTAGTGCGACCGCATTCTATCAATTAAAACTTTCCATGAGAAGTGTTTCGAATTTATGAATGAACAAAATTCAACTTGGAGTCACAATAACAATGAGATAACTTACGAATTATAAAAACTTTGAGTACTCTGTTATAATTCTAGTATTATCACAAAATGATGGCGTTTATAATTTACAGATGTTCATACTACTGCAATATACATTTTTATAATGGACATGACTATAGATGATAAGTATTGTAAGTTTTATATGTGATACAGCAAGTTTCGTTATTTTCTATAGCAGAAAAAATAGTAGTTCGGTATGTACTTCCTAATTTTTAGAGTAGTAATGCAATGACGAACAGAAGTCAATCTACGTCACATTGGCGGAAGTAAATCTATCGAGTAAAAACCTGCAAAGTTTTCGGTGTTGCTTTGCAGAGGTTTTTTCCAAGTGAAATATCGTGTAAAATTCATGGAGCAGAACGATAAGAACAGAATTTTTATATTAGGAGCTACCAAATGCATTTTTGTCATAGTCAACCCAGGCAATAGTAATAATAGTAAAGTTTGTCAAGTGCGGCATTGCATTATGGGTCCATTACAATAGATTTTCGTTTCATAGACTCGACATTCGACTCAACACGCGGTACTCCATCCTCCACATCAACATCTCATCACACAGTGTCCACTGCAAACACAGGACAAGACATAAGCCTACTCTCTATAATATTCTCTGTAAGCTTGCAATCCTCTCTCCTACACTTTTAATTCTTCTCCAAAATATCACAGATCAGTTTTCAAGAGAATACTAAAAAATCTATTTTTACCAAACTTTTATAAATATACAATTTTCCCCATGCTTTTACTAACATGAATAGTTTTGCACCTTTTTTAAAAGATTTTGGTAAATAATCTCTGTATTTCGACTGTATCATCTATTAAATAGTAGTAAAACTATAAATGAAAATACATTGACATTAACAGGGAGTGTTACATTCTTCCATTTAAAGTCCGAAATATATTTATCATGAAAATAATGATACTTATTAAGGTTGCAATGCAAACAGTTTCGTTGCACAGAATTCCTTGTACTAGGAGTACAGATCACATTATTACTGTTTCTATTTGCTTATATCTTTGCGATTTGAGAAAACACAACAAATACAGATATAAAATAGTAATATATTGAACTACCTATCAGATCAATAGAAATATAAATCGTCATGTCCGTATGTTTGATAACAAGTTGTATAAAAAAGTTTAAGTAACAATAAGGACAAGTGACAAAAGTCCAAGTGTGACGTGCTACACAATATTAAATATATCGTGTTCGCCAAGTGTGGTCGTAACTAAAGTACTTACTATTGGAGGAAATCAAGGAAGCGGAATAATGACATAGTATACATTACAGTAGTGTGATATTTAGCTTGCTGAATAAGTGTTGTGCAGGGATGGGAAAGAGGGGAAGATCTCCGTTCAATTGTCAATGTTGAATAACTCATCTCCAGATTATGCGGCTTTTACTATTGTGAAGCTCTGAAGGCTTCTGCAGTCATATTGACAGGCAGGACAGAAACAATACATTCTGTCCTACAAAAAAGAAGCACTTAAATAAAATTCAACCATGGCAAACACAAACACGAGTAAAATCAGTAAAATGCCACATTTTCCTTTTTCACATCCACACTTTTGTCATTCCATATTGCAATTCAACTGTTAGGAGTGTTATATCATATAGATAGCAATAAAACCTAAATCTAAACTATTTTGGAATGAAAATGTCTTTTTGCTTTAATACATATAACATAGAGTCTACTTGTAATTGGATACAATGCGAATGCGTATATGATTTCTGTAACACATTAAAGTGCAAATCAAGAGGACCGTCAGATTCAATGACTTTTTAATCCAGGATATGTAAATCTCATTTGCGGAATCTGATCTTCGTGTTTAAAATAGATATCATTGTTAATGGTCTAATTTTAATTATTTTCAACCTTTTTTCTAGCACTGCTATTAAATAATAACAAATTAATATATAGATTAGGTGTTTTTGTGATGGTTTTTCCAGAACTCAGTTTGCCAAACTTACAGTTTTCTAGGTAGTATATGTTACATATTATAAAATAGCAGAAATGACAAGCAGAGCTAATCACATCGGCATATGTCACATGTTCCATATCCACAACATTTTATAAGTGAGCGTATTAGTAGGTGAACAACCTGACTTTTCATCCTGTCTACACTACAGATATTTATTAATGTCCCCAAACATCATTGTATTGGGGTTTATGAACAGCACCCTTGTCATTAACGACAATGACAGTAGACCTCACCTCAATAAAGTAAGTATCGGGAATGTTACAAAGTTCAATACACTTCATGGTACACATCATCAATGTATTTATTTAGGTATAAGTGGAAGGTAAAGGAAATCTTATTGATATTTTTTATTCCAACAATCCTAAGGTATAATATCTTGAGTTATATAACACATATAACACATATGTTTAAAAATACATAGGTATTGCTTTACAAATACTCTTATTGATAGTTTGATAATGTATATATAGGCTGAGCGGATGCAATGAACTTAAAAGTGTTTCAATATTATGTCCCATTGAAATCGAATAGCCCGTATAATACTTGTCATACAGAATATAGTAAGGGTTTTTAGACTGTGACTCGCTACTTACGCACAATGGTTTGGTAGCACCTTAACTTAACATTTGTCATCTTTTCTACGCATAGCAAACCCTTGACAATTTCTTTCGCCGATAATTTCACGGTTGTAACTTGCCAATTTTTCATTTGACAACCATTGCTTTTCAACACTTTGTAACTATGCATTATCCCTTTTACATTTTGACACTTTTCCAATGCATCTGATGTCAAGTTGTATTCATCATTTCCTCACAATATTTAGCTAACCATTTTTGAGACACTATACTTTCGACTTGACGTTTGCTATACAGAAATACTTTCAAGGTAAAATATTGATGTAGTTTTACTACTGTAATATACGGGTTAGTTGGAGATACCAGAATTATAAGATTATATATTCGTATAAAATGGCTGTCTGCACATTGTGCAGTCAACTAGACAATTTTCACCACCATTTAGTATTGGTGCACTGTCATTCAATGGTATTTCTGTTTCTCGTGGGACTGAAATTTTCTCGTAAAAATGCTTTACAGCTTTTTTAAGCTGTGCAATATAATTGCACAGCTGAAATGATGAGAAAGTATGGTTATTAATAATTAATAATAATTACTAGTATCGTTTGAAAATAAAGAGGATGTGGTGAGTGCGTACATGTACAACAAAAACAATGTGTGTAACAACGGGGAAACAATTTAAGACATGCCAAAGAACGAAGTATAGTATTATAGTATTCGGATTGTTGTGATTGAACTTTTTGAGCCTGAAGACAAGTCCGTCAATAACAGGCTAACAATTTTTCCAAGTTGTACAGTTTTAGCATTGCATAGGAAAAACAAAACTCTAATTAGACTTGATTAAATAAATGAGTGTTAAAAGCCATTTTCGTAATTATTAATTTCTATGATTATTTATAAATAAGAATCTCTATAGATTAAATGATTTAACCCCACCCATATGACTCGGCTTGAACCTAGGGAGGCTAGGGAGTAAAGTAACCATCATTTGCATGCCTTGGATGCTAATTACTGGAAAATAGAACAACTGTTTGTACTGTGTTTTTGGCACTTGAATAAAATACAAATCAAATCAATAATAATCAGCATGCAAAATAAAATTAAAGTGAGTTTTGAAGTCAAGTTTTTGAAAGTTTAGAACACCAAAGTTGAAACTTGAATGGAGGAAAGAATTTCTTACAAAAACGTTAGAAAAGGCAATTTACAGAGTTTGAGAGGAATGGAACGGCTCATGATTTTAGGCAAAGGAGATTCATTAGTAAACATTTGCTTCATGATGATGGCAACTAATAATGTATTGATGTATGGCTGGACTGTTTCGAAGGAGGCAGAGTAGTAAAGAGAACTCATTTGCTATGCTTGATTGAATCTCTGTTATTGTTAGTAAAGCAGGATGTAGAATTTTTATAAATTTCCCTTTCACTTGTTTTTTTATTTGAGCAGACAGAGATGGAGAGAGAGTGATCTCGAGCTAAAAGGTGCATGAAAGCTAAATTAAAACTAAAAAGGATGATAGACAAGACACACAGGGAAGATACACCATGGAAATCGCTCCATAGATTTTTTGATGTTCATAGAATATAAGCGGAAGAAAATATGTACAAAAGCAATAGCTATAACTACTCTTCTAGTAGTAACTCTGAAGTTGTAATCCTCAAAAGTAAAATGAGTAAAAATGTGTATAAGGGACCTGGGAAGCGGATTTTCTCTCATCGAGTCCAGCCAGTCCAGTTTAATCGTAAGACAAGACGCGTCAGCACATTTTGAGATAATGAGCAAAAAATTTGTCAAAAAATACGATGAGCGCATTGAAGAAATTAATGGGGTTAGAGCTTCTTCTCAACCCTTTCTTGTCTTAAGTTTTTCCCCACTGCCTCCTGTTCCTCATCTTGTCTTCTATTCATATCATCACAATGATCCGGCGATCTATGCCTTCTTAGCTCTACAAACCTCGCATTTACATCCTACATGACTACTAAAAGGTCGAAATGAATATATCTGAACCAAAGCAACCGTCATTCACTGCACAAGAAACTTAAACAGCCAAAAAATCTTTTTCGTAACGTACTTCCACTTTATTCGGGTTTTATGTATCTCATTACTATTACGCAGCAGAATGGATGGAGGACAGGACAGCCCAGCACAATAGAACTAACGTTTCTCCACAATACGGTAACAACAATGCTCTTCCTTCCTCTATCAGCCAAAGCGGCGAGGCATTTCGAGTCAAAGACTTAAAGGAGCTGACAGGGCAGTGGCAGCAGCCGAACAGTCGCCTTTCACCTTTGCATTACCTTCTGATAATCATGATCCTAGTTTTAAGCCTTCATTAACTTTTTTCGTGGTTAACACAATAAAATCATTACAATAACTTTTCTTCCGTACATTCAACTTTAACTCAACACACACTACTCCTGTACACAATTTACATAAGTACGAAAAACGTATTTATTTGTCTTACCATAAAACGTTATGTAGATACTAATACATAAGTAGTAAGTGGACGGAACATTCTTTCTAAGTATTTCCAGTATTTGTAGTACCACGAATACAATTACAACACAGGTAGAAAGGTACATTTTGTTAGAATCCATGTGAAATTGTAGATTTACATCGTTATTGTGATTACATAAAAGATTGCGTTTACTACAACGTTTTCTTGTACATAAGGATGTGCATATAGCTACACGTATGTTATGTAAGTAGGTATTTAAGTACATACAGTGAACATAATATGTACTAATATGTATCTAAATCCGTTTTTTGCCTTTTACTGTGTAAACTGTATGCTTTCGTTCTGCTGTAAGTTACACGATGTGAAATACGTAAGATTATTTTACAGTCATATTTTGTAAGTGTAGTTAATTTCATTACTACTTGGGAAGATGTAATTACAAAATCGTTGTGTAACTGATTGTTATGTTAGCGGAGGGAGTTAGGTCAGGAATTTTAATTTGCATAAATTGTGTCATAGGAGGAGCAGATAGGAGAGCAGGCACCCTTCTATTTTAAAAAATCGCCGTCATTTAGCAAATACAAAGCAATAAAATGATCCAATTTTTTCCAGTCAGGAGAAAATAGAACAGTAAAATCAGCATGTGTGAAAAAAACTCAATTTACATAGAGAGAAATAAATGTGCCTTTGTGCATATATGAAAAAGACACACTACATTTGTTACTGTCATTTGTTTTATGCGCACTAGAGATGAGAACTGCTGAGAGTAGTACTGCAGAGAAAGAGACACCGGGAGAATGCCTTTAAGAATGCAAGTGAGTCCCTTCGCATGGTGGAGGGTGAGTAACTGTGTGAGAGTAAGCGGGGCATAGAATAAATGCATAGAATACGTGGCTGGAGAAGGAGAGACGAAGACGGATGAGATGAGACGCAATGAACTGATGTGTCTGATGCTCCCTTCAAATCTATTCAAGAGATACTTAATATATTTTATATACCTTCTTGTTTTATAACCGAATATCAAGGAGACACAATAGCCACCGCTCTTTTCACCCTGAAAAAATTCACCATTAAAATTACGTCTATTATTGTACTTACGCGTATTGTGGAATGGCTTGTACCTACATTCTGTCTCATATTCTATTTCAAGCCTCATAAACTGTTTCAAATCTGAATTCTTGCTAAACAAAAATTTACATACAAGTTCAAACCTAATTTAGCTCAATCACATGTTACACTCAAGTAATAAATATTCTTCCCTGGCATTTCTTTTTATTCAACTCCCTTTTTTCACTGTCACAATCACAAGTATAGCGTGAAAAAATAAGCGAATTGCATTCTGCAAGTTGTTTTCCTATAGTAATTCAATCTGTAAAATTTTCTGTATGCTTTCAATTTAAGCCACTTACTAAAAATTGTCTGAATCATAATATTACCTACATGTCAAACAATAGATTTCTGCCATTTCTGCTTTTATTTCGATCTGTAGTTAGAAATTGTAAATAAATATTTCTACCCAGTTCAGTACATAGTTGTTCGGGATAAGAAATTGCATTTTCAATACAAGAACACTGTAATTTTACTTTTTACTGATGTTCTTAGATAAATAATTTAAATCTAAATGAAATCGCTTCTATGAAATTACTTTGTTCAGTGAACATCATGTAGACATAAAAGGCAAAATTGAGTGATGAGGGTAAATCTGTAGTAACGCTATTTGCATATCATGTCTAATTTGGATAACGACTTGTGATGCTTTGCTCTGTGGGCACAGAAATTCTTTCTAGTCTCATTGCATATTTTTGTATTGTAAGACTAGTTAAAAGGAAGAGAGAAGACATAAGAGAAGGAGAAGACAATGCGGAGACATGTAGTGTAGATTGTGTATTTAAGAGAATCGCAAAACAACTGTTGAGTGTGTGGAGAAGAGAAAAGAAGATCTCATTGAGGTCGTCGGATAACAAATCGTTTCAATCTAAATAAAAATGCGGGTCTTTTTACGCTTTAAGAACAGTAGAAATCAGACATAGAGAATTGAAAGCCATTATTGTACATTATAAAACAGTAGTGCATCCAAAAATAGAGTAAAGACAAGACAGTAGTATAGTGTGAGTAGCAAAAGTACATTTTTCTACAGTGTGTGTCTAATCCACTTCATTTATCACCCTCTCTACTCTACTTTCAGTTTCCTTTGGCTTGACTTTCGCTGTCGCTAACTTAAACTCCCGACTCTTCTCAAACTCGTCGACCCTTTTTAAATTCCGTCACCCTTTCATTGTATTTCTCGTCTACTATACTTATTTACTCACTCAATCAACTAGAGTAGAATCCACAGTGTACCATATACACTATTATAAAAAGTAACACACAGTATAGATAAATAGGTGTACATTAGTATATGAATGGGTTTGACTTCCATGTATCTAATTTGGAGCATATTTTATGCATAACAAAGTATTTACTAATGTGTATGCATTACAGTGTGTATTTGTTGTGTTGGTTGGTGACTTACTAAATAGTCCGTATGCACATTTTATTGCACATGATGGATGGATTAGTGACTTGACTCCTTTATCCCGAATAGTTTCTCAGAGTTGGATTGCTAATGGTTTTGTGTTGTATTTGTCATGGGGCATTTGTAAGTGGTGCTGTTGACAATTGCTCAGGCTCTGCTGTTTAGTATTTACACTCGGCCGAGTTTCAATATTTATTTCCGTTGACAAATACTGGAGCGGAGCGGAGAAATGAAATTGCGTACAAAAGACGCATGACTTGAGCAAATTTCTTTTTCTTTGCACAGGACACAAAGAAAAGCCGAACGAAAATCTGATACACTTCTCAACTTTCACACACTCATCATAGTGAAGTCTAATCATGCCATATTAATCTGCGAGTTTGTACTCATGAGTTATGTATAACCATTTATCTTTATTATATGTACGTAGTAATATGAAATGCCGAGGTACTCCATAATGTGACGCTTGCTGTGAGCGATTCTGCTTTACTTTCGGCAATAATGAGATTGTTTATTAATATTATGGTATCTTTTAATCTAAATTAAGTAGCAAATTAATGTTAAGTTGGCTGGAGTAATTTCATTCTTTTGCAGAGATATCCGCTGGGCGAATTGCAATAAACTGTCTCACATGAAAATAATGAGGAGTGAAGTAACACGACAAGTCTCAACTCTGAAATCTCAAACTCTAATTAAAATCACGTCGGAATTGCAATTCTGTCTACAAGTCAAGTCAAAGGAAAGCACCTCCACCTAATACACATGGATTGATCTCAAATGCAAGCTTCTGCAATAATTGCCTGCATTTCAACTCGTTTTCCCGTAACCAAGTAAGAACTACACTTGCACTACACGTACATAATCATTCTTGTAAGCTTATGATTTCAAGGCGTAACTGACTAGCACCTTCTTCGATGTCAGTCAGATTCTCGTGCGATTAAACTGAAAGAGCTTGTTCCCTGTGAGAAAAGGACTGCGAGATACCTGTTTAATTACACAAGGGAAACATAATTAACAATTAGGAAATGATTAAGCTTGGCAGTTTAAAAGTAGCCTTTCACGAAATGACACAAACAAGTTTTTAATCATCCCAAGTGGTCTCGACATCTTTATACCCAACGCAACATAGCCAAGCACTGTACAACACTACGCATAATTTGTTTAATACAATAAACACAAAACACGGTAATCCTCATATAATTATGTACTTCTTCTAAATTTAGAAAAATTAACACTCTTTCTAAACACTTCAATAGCTTAATCCGGTTATGCTCTAATCCGCTGTACTGTGCCATGTAACTAACTCTATTTATGTCAGTTCCTATACCATAAACTTACTAATTCCGGTTTCACTCAATCCCTTACTATAATAAAGGACTTGAAATTATAAAATTCAAATCGTGCACAGGACAGGTACAGGTATTTCTACAAGAAGGAAACTAGTATCATGTGTTCCTTCGGATAAAAATATACCCACCCAGTCACATAGGAGTTTTTCCCATATGGCATAAATTAAACATGACAATTAACAAAGTAGTTACGATTATCATTACCTGCTTAAACATCTTTATAACTGTGTTTTAAGTGCTTAATAAGTTCCATATAATATTTCACCATAATAATAATTCAATATCGTTTTATTCAGTAGTAGCCAGCTACTATATACATTAAAGGGGCTTCTTTATCTAAAAACTGCAGTGCACGACAGAATACTAAAATCTATTTATATAACGTACACCGGAGTTCCCCATTATACGAAAACCCAAAGACCGGCTTTCACAAAGCATATTTATGTGTGAATAAAAAGGAGAGGCCCAGTTCTCCTGCAGAAGTATACAGTATACTGTAATATTATTAGAGTCATTAGTTTAGGAGCGACTGCGGAAGAGGAGGACTGGACACTCATAAAAGTTATCCGAACTTAATAAAAAGTTGAGGATGATAATTAAGAGAACAAGTTAATAAATAGTACCTACACGAGGATAAGCCTCTTATGTGGTCCCGTCTCCGATTCTCCTCAATTCTCTTGGCATATTGCATTATTCTTCTGTCTCTACTTTATTTGTAGACGTCTACTATTCATATGCACAAACAAAACTGGTTTATTATTGTCAAAAAATTGTTTCTTTGCTACAGGTACAAGTTTAGTGGAAAGGATGACTAATAAAGTTAATGAAACGAAATAGTATGCGAGTACCTACCTGTTATAATACAGACTATGACTAAAAGTAAGAGTAAGGGTAACGATGAAGTTGTTCATTTGGATTTCAAGCCTGTGCATCCAAGGCCTATGCAGATGCACATCACATTGTTTGAATATTCTAATTAGATCTAAGATTTTCTTTTGTTTAACTCACCACAGTTAAATCTAAATATCTACACGCATGTTCATAAAACAATAAAACACAATTACAGGCGCAATTCCAATCTCTTCGGGGGAGGATGATACGTCCATTTCATTACTGTTATTTCTAATCAAGATATATTTGATGATAAAACTAGAAATTATTTAAGTAGTAAATTAGTGTACAGTAAGAAGTGTTCACGGCTAATTACCATATTAACTGGTTAACGAAACCACACAGTCCTCAAAGTCTATCTGTATCCACAGTCTTCAGGAAAACACCGCAAATATTTCTATACCAAAAGCAGTATTATTTGTCCATCTATTCTCAAAAATCTGTTCTTACATATATTACTATTTTCCTATATTGACACCAAAAGTAAAAATTGATAACTATAAAATATTCTCAGTACATTACCTAAATTAGGTCTAGATTGATTAAATAGGAGTTTCCGATAAGTATACTTTCATAGATAACTTATTTAACATTCAAAAGGGCACAATCAAGGCATAAATAATCGAACAAGAAATTCTTTCTGCTGTGTCAACAAACCACATCAGAAAGCACACTGACTAGCAGTCTTTAAATTAATGCTATTACTGTTAAGATTAGTCTAAAAGATAAAAGTGAGTTTATTTTTATTTCACTGAAAAAAGTAAGAGAAATATTTGAGTTTTGGAATGTAAAATTATTTCCGTAGGATTCGTTGTAGGAATACGTAACGAGGCTCAAAGCGTTTTAAGTGCTTTCTTGCAGTATTACAGATAGTGTTCATAAAGTAATTTCATTTTGTTACCTTTTGTATTGGTAATGCACATTTGCAGAATAGAAAATTAAAAGAGCGTTTGTAATATTTTTGATTTTTTTGAAAAAATATTGTAATTGTATTTTGTAGATTAACATGTGTAAATGGAGGTAATTTAGATAGATGTAGGGTGTTGAGCATAAGAAATGAGTGCAATGCTTGTGAGTACATGGTTTACTGTTTGAACTTGTTGAGTGGCGACCTTTGACCTGTTCGGCTCTCTTGTGACTGTGTCTGCACTCGACTGCTCTGTATTTGTAGTTGATTTGCTGTTGATGTCTCCCACTGTGTTAAAATTCACTGTATAATTTTACCAGACTCGTAGAATTGGCTCTGCTCGTTGCACTTTCAATTCGGCAAATTTATTGTTGATTGTTCTTTCATGGCAAGGTGTGGAAATAAGAGAGCCACTTCATATTTCATCGTGTCATCATAACAAGTAAATAATATGCAGCTCCTTCTTCTGCTCCTACAGCCATTCCATACAATACAAGTAGTTTGTTTGTTACAAATGGGGGAAGCCTAACAATAAGCCTCATTCTCCGTCCAACATATTTAATGTAAACTCTGGTGCCTGGCCACTGTCCATATTTTGTAGACTCACCATATATAACATCAACGTTAGTGCACTTAATGTGTGAATAATAAGGGATTTCTTTTTCTAAGCATACATACTAAATTTAAAATTCAATTTTTCAAATCGTGACCGTTCACTACGAACAAATATTTACTTAGACATATTTATACGCGTGCTGGAGCTATAAAACCATGAGAAATTATCAGTTTCCATGAAAGTCAGCTTTTCTTGCCACCCCAAACGCCATAAGTAATCGCATTCAGTCATACCATGTTCAAGAAGCAATAATAATCCACACAAATATTCTAACAACTTATTCCATACCATATTTACTAAATACAGCTGGATAAAACCTATATATATCCGTTAAAATTTGCAGTATTGTACATTTAGTTCTTTAAAAAACTATCTGTATTTTAGTGGAAGCCATAATTTACTGAAATATTAAACATGGAATCCTATTAACTTTAGTATGAATAAAACTTCGTCAATATTCTTCATTACTATTCTTCCCATTAAATAGAAATATCATTAAGTAGATAATTAATTTTTCGAATTATAATAATTAAACATAAAACAGTTCATTCTAAAAGCAAATGCATGGACAACTATTTATTACAATGGTAAAGATGGGCAAACATTTCTCTAGCCCTCTCTGCCTTTAATTTTACGTTTAAGTACAGAGTACAGACTGTAATAGTAAATAAGCTTACGAAACGAACTTATTCAGGATGCAAGCAGTGGGATTCAAGATACATGCGGTGGGAGCGACAGACTGCTTGTTCCATCTAACATGCTAAATCGGAAAAGTAATACATCTAAACGGGAATACTACTATACTAGCAGGCTAAAGATAAATATACCGCTTGTGTATTTATTACAAAGCGTAGGAACGTTCGGCAACTTTTCAGAGTGAAAACTGAAGTCAGAATGAAAAGAATGCTGAATCAATCACATTTGCATAATCAGTTTTGACGAGCTATTAAAAGTTTAATCTAATGTAGTATGAAAAAAGTTCTTTTGAAATTCATTAATTTAATGTCACTACTTAACTGAGGGGATAAGATAGTGGCACTACTATTACTGGTGTTATTCCAAAGATGAAAGGTAGAGATTTCTGCACAGTAAGTCTGTACTGGGAATGAATAGGTCTTTAGCAACACATTATAGTTTATTCGACTGAACGATTAAAAATTGGATATCTTTGACTTGCCTAAAAAGAGGTGAAATGTTGGTCGCTACTCTTTGTAAGTAATTTGCATTCACCTGATAAAACTTGGGATAAACAAGAAGTTGTAGTAGAATCTAGATTGTTGTCGGCATATTTTGCTCCTTGCATTGCTGGTGTCCTGCAGTGTTGGGCCACACAAAGATTGAAGCAATTAAATGCATGTTCATGTCAGTATCAGAAAAATAACTTAAATTGACATCAGAATGTGAGAAAGACTTCAATGATTAAAGATATAATCCTTCCAAATCCCCAAACATAGTAGTAAAAAAGAAAAGGTGCTTTTTCCACCATTAATGCTACCATACAATGACTTTATAGTAGTATTAACCTAACTACTACCTTATTATATCCTTAAACTGTATAAACGTGGAACACACCTTTTATATGAGCGATCAACCTCATAAACATGAGCAAACCCAAGCGGCTACCTTTTTAAGCAGTTTTATTCGTGGGCATAGGGAATATTTTTATTGCCCAACAACCTTTTTTACTTTTAATGTAAGAAAGTGGATTTTGCTAATGTTCTCCAGATAGTTTTGTAAGAAGCGTGCACAAGCTCTGAGCATTTTTTAGCAATTTCATGGCTTACGTAATTTACTTCCTCTCGAATGAAATAAAACACATTGGCTCTGTTACCCGTGATATATGGAAGGCTCATTTTGACATTGACGTTGAGGCAACAATTTTCTTTCACTAATTTCTTGGTTTTACTCATTACGAGAAAGCAAACTTTAGTGGATGTTTACAATTGTACTTCTATAGTAGTTAATGCAATGGTTATAGCATTTCTTTTAAATGTCATGCTTCTGACAGACGTTTAAACCTTATTTTACTTTTATCTCTACATACATTATTCTCTGTACTGTACACAGTCTTTAGATAATACAAAAGGAACTTTTGGTATTAGAAAGTATAAAGGTAAATGTGCATGTATAAATGGTGGAACAGTTAATTCGATAATAGTGAAGTGGAGTGTATATTAGAAAAGATAATTATATTCGAAAGGTTGGCACATCTTTGGTTGTTTAGGAGTCCTGAGAGGATGCCGATGTGGCTTATGTGAAATACACGGTGATTATTTAAGTATTTAAGTTTGGCTAATGTCTAAGTACACTAGGAGACTGATTGTGATATGAGTAAAGAGTATTTTCCTTACCTGCACCCGTAGTGTACCCGTCTGCTGTACTTTAATTGCATTTAATCATGCAAGAAGAGTCGTGACAAGACACCACGATGCTCATCATATGATAAATTCATTTACTCTTCGTGAGGCTGCCCCAGCTCAATCCTTCATTTAGTTCTTTGCACTTTCCTTCATTCAATACCTTTTTAATATACGAGGTGCTATACTGTTAATGTTCTATTACACAGACTCATCTTTGAATCCAATCTATTCTGCCATCCAATCCAACTGAAAATAAATGCACAAATGCTAATGCCAACATCCAAAACTTATTTCATTTTTTAATATGGCCTGCGCTATTGGTGTAATGTACACCCAAGTGTGTTTTCGCTTATGCCCTGCCGGAATCGGGAAAATATTATCTAAATAGTATGTGCAAGACGATTTTACGTGAATGCACACGGCCTCAGTTATGCAATGAAGTTTAGAAGTGGAAGCACTAAAAATTCTTTTAGCGTGAGTGAAAATAAGGAAATTTTATTGCATTTTACTTGACTTGCTTGACTGTAATGCACACTTAGTCATATACACATCGACAGCTACGGAGATCGGGTTGTGAATGCCGTGGTGGCAATAGCCACGCTTGTCGGAGATCATCATTTCGTGGAGAGAGGAACAATAATGCAATGGATTCACTCATCCCACGCAATAAAATTATAAATTGACTTTAGAGTTAAGTTTGAGTGTGAGTGAAGCATTCGCCACGGGAATTCTCTCTCGTGAAATAGAATTAACATTAATGTTCTTCATGTTCTTTTACTTTAGTACATTAATATTAAATATAAAGTGTAGTTGGCAAACGGGAGGAAAACTCTTCCCTTCCACATTCCAATTCCTTATTATGACTTTTTCATGTCTCTCTCTTTTATAGTACTAATTGTCACATTACAAGCGCTTGCCTTCAACTTATTCAGTAATGGCTGCCTTTTCCTGTAAAAGCACAACTTCAAGATTAAAATCAAAGGAATACAGTATACTACCTACGTTACTCCAAGAAAGCAATTTTCATCAAGAGAATTCTGCTTATATTATGTAAGTTATGTATTGATCGCATTTGCATAATTCATACTGTAGTAAATCAAATGAGGATAATCCAAATTTCGGAACTCTATTTGCTTATCTCCCCAATTGTGACCAATTCCCATTTGCGTGGTTACCTATTCAAGCAAATAATTTAAAGGTAAAGCTAAAAGCATTTTTAGTCTTGAGGTAGATATTATAGGTATGTTGTTGAATAATGGTTGAAAAGACAATTTGTGAGAAATGTTGGAGCATTTAAAACGAGAGAGAGAGAAAAGTATTCAGGAATGTGTTTAAAATGTGAAGTTGTTGTCGGCTAACATTTGTTAATACTTAAGTTTACTCATGTTCAAGTTGCGTGCGTCAGGTTTTACGGAAATGCTTAGGTACTAAACGCAATGAGTACAAGACAAAAGTTGTATAATTATTTAATGAGTAAGGATAATGAATTCTTTCGTGTATCCATCATCAGTACACTGTGGGCATAAGGCACTATAAATATATGAATATCCCACTTAGCAAGACACAGGTACTTTTGTTTCTTGTTAAAACCAACTGCCAACATCATTATACTAATAAAATGACAAGTTCCTACCTACCAATGTAAACTAAACTAGTCATAAAACTAAAAATATGGCTTTTCAGTTCTCTTTTCTAAAAGCATTTCGTTTTAAGTACGTGTACGGCAAAGTATGCCTGGCTTCAACTATTTTTCACTTCATTCCACATAATATATGTGAGAAATTTCGAAGTTGTGTTTATTGTCTGATGAGTTCTCCTGATATAAACAGGACAGGGTCAAGCAGGGGACGAAACTTTTTGTTTTATGAGCTCTGCTGATGTGATGTGAATGTCACGGGAATTTGTTGATAGCTATTGTCATTACTGCTTAACCATACAAGAATTTACAACGTCTTTTATTCTCACTGAGAACTATTTCTCCTCTTTATAAACTAGAGTTTCATTTAAATTTAGCCATTTTTGCTTGTAAGACTATGGAAAACAATATTTTGACATAAATCCTTGTCTGAAGTCTAATTATGGATTGAAGCATTGCAATCGTGCAGAAGGAGAGAAAAAGAGAGCTTTTGAATGGATATGGCAAAGTGGTAATTGAGTGCGTTAGGTTGTTGCTTCAGTTCAGTTTTGCTTTGCTCAGGAGTATAGGAACTATTTAATATTTCTATATTTCCATAAAAATTCAATCTGGGAACGCCTTCATAGCACACTAAGTAGGTTGGAGACGTGGAGCAATTTTCCTACCTGACAATTACTCACCCACGATTATGCTCCTATCTTATAATAAAAGAGTCTAATTGTATAGTCGAGGCAAACAATTTCCATAACTCAGCATTGCAATAACTTGTCGTTTACAGAGAGCTGAACGACTTTTCAATTATATCACATTATCAACTTTTCGCTTAGCAAGTACATCGCCATTATGAGATAACTGCCAAAAAACGTTCTTTGGGCATCATACAAAAAATCAAGTCTGCTGCTAATATATTGCAAACAAGTAGCTAACTAGAGAATACCAAAGAGTATCCTGAGTAGATCTGTCAACCGTAACTCAACCGTACTTTCAAAGTTTTAAAACGTTGGTCTTGCAGAAAAAGAACGTAAAACACAGAGAATAGAACACAGAAGTCCTTATAGGTACAGCAATGCTTAAAGAGAATTAAAAACAGATTAAAAACCGTAAGGAGAAAATATATTACACGAATCTATTTTAATATTCATTTATCAATTACAGTCAGTTATTGGGAAAAGTTATATGCAATGGTAACTTTACTATTTGGCAAAAATTTGATTTTGAATTTCGGTGATACATTAAATTCATAAATTGCTTCAAAATGTTTCGTAAAGGTAAGCTTATCATTTAAAAGTAGGAATTAATAGCTAGCTATGAACATGAGAATCAACCTTGCGTTTTTGGAAAGATCATAATTTCCAGATTAATCATTAATCATTAACCAAATCTGAATTGGAATAGATCATCATAGTATTTGTTTCGTGATGCAGTAGAGAAGCGGCGAGGTGGAAAAAGGCAAAATGGTATTTGCAAAACGGCAATACAAATATCTGCATGTACTTTAAAAAGTGCAACAATAGAAATGGTTTGTAACAATTAGTTTTTACTGAAGCAATTAGGCGAGTTGAGTTTTATGATATGATAGGAATTACGTGTAGGGATAATATACTAAACAAGGCAATCAATTTAGGTATTCAGTTGTGTGTGATTGCTCAAAGGACTTGAGAGAGATGCGCCGTTTAGATAAGTGTTATCTAAAAATATCTTTGGAGCAATAAAACTGAAAAGCAGACTTAAAAGCTCCATTTCCCATTACTTATCTTTGAAACGTGAAATTCTAGCGGTTGAATTATTGCTGAGCTTCTTTGTACGTAATTACTATATGATTTGCTTATTACCAGAAGTAAAAATACAGTGTAGCTACGCAAGAAAGAGATATTCGCAGTGGCTATACTTGTAAAATTGAAAAGTCTGCAAAGGACTGACCAAGTTAACCAAGGGGCAAGTAAAAGCAGTAAATCGTAAAGTGCGTAATGAAATGGACGTAACATTGAACTCACAACAAGCAATAATTAGCGGAGCAGAGTTTATTTTCTCACATTATTGCTTTAGAATCTGCCATCCGGAAAGTAAACACATATCCATAGTTTTCTTGTACTATCGAATAATAGAGAATTAGCAGCAGTATCCACTCATTGCAACTTAATTATCTGTCTAAAGCCAAAGCAATGATAAATTGCAACATAAACATACACTTAATGGATTACTATATTGTAGTTAGTGGTAGTAGTTGTACTTACATTAGTATTAGCTTGCGTTTTGCAGGAGAACACAATGTTTATGCGTGAAGGGAAAGAAAGAAGAAAAAAACGAAAAAATGCGCTAGAATTACCTTGCTTAACTTCCATTTTCCTCAAATAGCCATCCAAGTCAGCGGAGAACAGAAAATAAAAAAGATCAGACAGGTTTAAGTTGTCAATTTTTATCTAAAACCGCAAGAACCTGGTACTAAAAGGGAGTTCACAATATTCAGAGCTACGAAGCTTGTCGTAGTATTGAAGTCTGAAGCTCACTCGGCCAAAACTAACCAAATTCCATTTTAGCTTCGCCTGCTACTGTTTAATAATATAACATTACCACAATTTTTCTAGAGTCAAAGTCAACTGCTGAGTTAATCGACTTAACTCAAAGTCCAGTCATTGTGTGTGGGAATTTCCATTATTATTAGTTTAGAGGGATGTTCTCAATGTTCTGGAAAGAGCCAAGTTCCACATAGGTATACATTTTCTATAGAAAACGGATTAAATCATTAGCCATGACAGTCATATCCTGAAATAAATAATGGTGCAACGACTGCAATTGACTCTCCTTGTTTACTTCATTTTTCATGATTATCTATTACTTGTATTACACACATTACATTTTCATCCTTATTTTTACCCTAGAATAACAATGTACAACCATATACAATTACATGCTATTTATCGTACTTGCCTTCAATATCGTATCCTGCTACGTAGTACATACGCATTTGTATTTATAGTGCTGTACACAGATAGAACATACGTTTACTGCAAAGATGATTTATCCTTTATAAGTAATAAATTTCTATTATAAAACTTACATTGCCCAGAACTTTAATATTTACCATTCTATTCTACTTTAATAATTACCAGTAATTACATTTGGATATGTACAAGGAATACTTGTATAGGTACATACGCCTTTTATATAGATGTGAGTTTACGTATTCCATTATTTAATGTTCCTTATCTGAGCACATCTTTTCTTTTCAATTCTTTCGGTTTTCGTCTTTGTTGCCGTATCTTTATATGATCTAGTAGTAATTAGTCTTTTTAATGTTCCAAAGATGTTTATCTTACCTAATAAAGTTTTGCATGCTTGCAATGGATAGTTCTTAAGCGTATTACAATATACACCTTAAAATGCATTAATACAACGATGAACTATGAGTAATATAACAGCATTGAAACTTGACTCTCATAAATCTTCTTAGAACACCCAACTGATTTATTTCACCTGGACCAATATCACATACTTATTGTTAATTACTTCCATAAAGCAAATATATATTCCTTTAATTACGTTATCAGTTCTCACTCGGACGATGCCTCTGTGACTTCCAGCTACCCTGCCCTGTCCTCCCCGCCTCTACAACCTTATCTTCGCCCTTGTTTTCTCATTTAGTCATTTTACTTCATTACTGCCGAGGACTATACTTACGCTAACTGTAGGCCACTTTCTGTGAACAGGACACACAATACAAGGTGTATTATCTTATGAAATTACTAACTGGTACTATTTACTCTTTTGAAGAAATGTTTACAATGCCAGTTTAATCCCTGTGTTATGATATGAATGTGATTTTTAATTTCTCATAGCACAGGCTTAATAAATTATTTTTATGGCTGTGACTCCCGCTGATTCTCGTGATGATGTGACGTGACGGGATTTCCCGTAAAACATATCTTTAGTACTTCATGTTCAGTAGTTTTTCTAACTACCTTTAGCAAATCCACCTTTCAGAACCGTCGTTCTATTACTTTTGTTTTATCCCATGTATTTACGAACCACAAGAAACTGTTGTCACTGTTGTCACTTGAAAGTTTCAAAGTATCAACTTTTTTCTTTTCATTCTGTGTAAGATACAAGATTAGGGAATCATGCATAGTTCTCTGTGTGATGTGACAACAGCAAATAAAAATACAAAATCTTTGTACCAACCACGAACATAAAAAGGACATTAACTACAAATTCGTAAATATTACTTGTATTACCATCTGCTAAACTAAAGAATGATATTTAGCAAAAAAGATTTATTTATTTACTACAGCGCTATTATTTGCACATCCCGTTCACTATTTTACGTGCATACAAAGATACAAATTAAGGAAATTGTTAACAATTATTTCTCAACTACCTAAAAATGGTCACAATAACAAATAAATTCTCTTCAACCTTCTATGCATTGTTTACGGGCAATAAAATTAAGGATATTACATCAAAGTACGTGTCTTCTGCTGTGTACGACTGTCTGATCTGAATTTCTAATACCATTGTAATGACTAATAGTTGTGGGGAGAGCTTGACAGGACAATGTTTGCATTACACGTAGAAATAAGTGTATTGCTTTTGGATTTTATCTCGAAATGTCCATCCTTCTCCATTACAAGAAAATAAACATAAACATTGCAGGGGGAAGCATATTCTTTTCTATACTCCATGCTCACAATTACGGTCATACTAGTAATGAACAGTAGTAACTATCTGTCAATCCAAAGAAGCAATCCGAGAGTCAAGTGTTTACTCTTCCTCGTGGATTGTTTGATGAGAGAGTCAATGTAAGTCAAGCGTCAAGCTTCACCTTCCTCTTTTATTATTTTCATCTTTGATTGACACTCGATTGCCTCTGGATAATAGCTTCCTTGTGTAATGCAATCCATCCGGAATTCCATGCCATTGAGTCTGATGGATGCACAAAAGCCGTCCTAGGTGCTTCATGTTCAATCCAATACGACTACCAAGTCAGTGATATTAACTGCATGTCGTTTCTCTTATTGCTTTCGTGAGGAGGCAACTAGCAGGCAACTTTGCCCCTGTCATCTCTAACCTAGTTAACAGTAAAATCATCTAATCAAGTTACCTATACTTCATTTTTATTGTTTCACATTTCACAAAACTCACTTTATGTTTCATTTTAAACTCATTCCTTTCTTGACCTCGACTGGAAACTAGGACTCAAGCACGCTTTAGGTAATATTTTGAAGAATATGCACAAAATGACAATATCAATTTTATGGAAGTTTTATTCTCCTTCAGGTCAGGTATGTTACTATTTGTGGGCTGCATCTAATTGTTAGGCTTTGTTGTAGTAGTAATAAAACTAATGTTAACCATTATTAACTCACAAAACTAAAATTTAGCCTAAATATTTTGTTTGATAATTTAATAGCGAACCCACTACGAAAATAATGTACAAGATCATTTATTTCTGATTAATTATAGCAGGTTAGATAACAGTCAAAGAGTTATATCTGTATTCTGCATCAAAAAATACCTCTGTTACTCTGTTATAACATACTAGTACAATTAGATCTATACATAAAATTATCTATTGGGAATTAAATCAAGATGTCTTAAAAGTTGTAATAAATCTCAAACCGTCAATCAAAAAGATTACATATAGGTATCTTGGATCGTTTATATTAAAATATTTCTTATTCTTCTGTTACCATTTTACCTGGGTGCTTTTATGGGTATACGCAAAATAACTTATCAGTTCAATCAAATGAAATTTTTATGCTAATCGCTCACTCATCATCATCAGTCAAGTTAATTCACCATAGTCTCATTCGATTTCCATTACAAAACAGATAAAGTGGACCAAGAGTGAACCTGATTCATGTGAGTCAAATCAAAGTGTTCTTACAAATGGCTACATAATTTATAATATGCATACCCTTAGTTTCAGGATTTCTAACCATCAAATCAGACCAATTACAATAGGCATCCATCACACTGACGATGAATAGAAAGTGAAATGTGCCTTCGTAGCATTAACTTTAAATTCAATCTTATTAAAAATACTTACACTTACGTATTTAAGTATAAACTGAATATGCTCGGAAGTCAGAACTCTTAATTTTCAGATTTGATTTAGTGCCTTCATGACAGTCTATCATAATAAGAAAATTAAAGTGTTTAGTCGATGCCCGAGGAAATATACCTTTCCATTCGTCTGACCCTGCACACTGCTCACTCACTCACCTAAATTACATTACCGACACTACATCTTTCAATTGACTCCGGCCTTGCTTTCCATCCATACGCATGAAATTAACTACATATATATTCCATCTTGATGAACGCTAAGTTTTATCCAAACTCATCCTATACCTATAAACGTTCAAGTTATGTAACCCACTTTACAAAAACCCACGTTCATATAATTGTGGATTTTACAAATGTAACGGTCGAAGATGTACTTTTGTTGGCATTATAATAAAAGTTCTAAATTCCAGTTTTCACGATTAGTGCTCTTCGGATAAACGCTCCTGATAAGCCACATTATTAAACTGAATGTTCATTTAGAGTGAACTTAAATTCGCACATTCGTGATCAACGTATTCAAACATTATTTGAATTTACAATTCATTTGCATTTCTTGGAATCAATGATATCATCAACTTTTAAGGATTCCTGAACTAAATTGTTTTCAAAGTACTGACCTAATTTTCTATTTATATGAGTTGTGAATTTAATGTAAATGACCATGTTTTTGGGAAACTAGATATCCTGACTGATTCTTAAATATCTTAAACCCTTACTCGCCATTATTTAACCATTTTCAATTAACATTATTATGTCAATCATTCTGCAAATAATTTATTTGAATATAATATATAACTGTGTAAACAATCTCATTTTCAATTTACTCCGTAATAGTAACATATTTTTGTTATCAATGAAATCATAATTTTGTTTATTTACAATGTTTCCCGATACTGGTACCTGTATAGCTGTACAGTACACTAGTATATTATATGTCGCGATTTGATGGAGTGGGTATTTTGTTTCTCCCTTTTGCTCGAGCGGAGGAACTTTGGTTAAAAATTAAAAACTGAATTAATTTTTAGATATAATAAAGCTGTTTTTATGTTTAAGTAAGTACTTTTTTTACATTTTGGTAATTTCATACACCAATTGAAGAAGGTCATTTTGGTCATCTGTAAGTTTTTGTAACGATATTATACGCAATGTATTTTATAAGCTGTGATAGCTGTGAAACAATATTTTATATTTTACAGTAAACAAATTCGGTACATACAGTACACTTAACTCATAAATTACGTTTTTTGAACAGGAAAATTGAAAGTATATAGTTTGCGCAATAAACTTTATACTTTTATACTAATGAAATGCCACCGTCTACAGACATGCAAGCGTTTCGAGAAATAGTAGCGAAATCTAAACATGTTGTAATACTTACTGGAGCCGGCGTTTCTGCTGAATCTGGCGTTCCAACATTCCGAGGAGCCGGAGGATTCTGGAGGAAGTACCAAGCTCAAAATCTGGCATCCCCCACTGCTTTTCAAAAAAATCCTGGATTAGTATGGGAATTTTATCATTATCGTCGTGAACTTGTTTTAACAAAGAAACCAAATCCAGTAAGTTTGAAACTAACAATATGTAAGGATATTTAAAATGTGCCTGTTATTTGGCGACTTTAAATTGGTAATTATTTTTTTATAGGCCCATTTTGCTATTGCGGATTTCGAAAAACGTTTTACTCAAGAAGGGAAGAAAGTGGTTCTCATTACCCAAAATGTTGACGAATTACACAAAACTGCTGGAAGTAAAAACATAATTGAGCTTCATGGGTCTCTTTTTAAAACAATATGTTTAAAATGTAGTAACATTGAAGAAAACTATGATAGTCCCATTTGTGAAGGACTTCGTGACAAAGGGTAAAGGATACATTGAAAACGATCTGGTATTTGCATAATTAAAGTTAGTTTAGTTAACATTGTTAATTTACGATTAATTTAAATGATTGAATTATAAATTGTCCCTCAAAGATATTTGCATTTCACATAATGTTGAAAAAGCATGAAATTAAGGTTGTATTTGTTTAAATGTCTGACCATACTAATAGAATAGAAAATACTGTAATAATATGGTTAATCTGCTGAATGCTTATTTCATTTGGGCTTACATTTGAGTTCTGTATAATTATACCGTGGTATATGTTTTCATGCAATAGGGCTCCAGAACCTGATGCTGTAGAATCGTTAATAAATGAAAAGGATTTACCTAGATGTAAAAGCAGCGGTTGCAATGGACTTTTGCGACCGGATATAGTTTGGTTTGGAGAAAGTTTAAAAGAAGAAAATCTTGATAATGCAGGTATAATTATTTTTCCCATATTACGCATCTGCGTAGTAGTAATGTCAGTACACGTTATGTGATTAATGTGATTATTTTGATTATTGTTTTTATTGGGTAAATAATTTGTTTTACAACTTTGAATAATAATTATATAGGTGATGAAATGGACAGATGCGATCTGTGTTTAGTTGTCGGGTAAGCTTAACGATGTTAAAGCTGTCTCATTTCTCCTAAACTGAAACAAAAATAGGCATGCCAAACGTGAACACACCATATTTATTCCAGGACTTCGTCTGTTGTCTACCCAGCAGCTATGTTTGCTCCTCAGGCTGCTTCTCGGGGGGTTCCCGTAGCTGAATTCAACTTGGAACAGACTTCTTGCACTGATGGATTTAAGTATGTATATTTTCAAATTGGAATATGCAAAAGAAAGAAATCGAAAAGTAATAATGTTTTTTATTATTCTAGTTTCTATTTTGAAGGCCCTTGTGGTGAGACCATACCTAAAGCTCTGGGTATGCAGTAGTGAGAAGTAAAATACTTGGGAAATATATGGTAAAATTCTTGTTCAGTAAAATAAATGAATTTTGAAATTCATAGTCACTGAGAAAGATGCAAATTTAAGCAAATTGTGTTATGAAAGAGTGATTAGCTAACTAATATCCGATATCCGGCAACATGACCCCCGATCTACCGTCATAATAGATTCGGAAGTATGACTAAAGGTCACCTAGGTCATCTGGACTAATCGAGGATTATTCGATTATTAATGTTTTATCTTTTAAAATCAAGTACTAAATCGTCTATATGGGTAAAATAAATGGTACTTTAATTTTATTTACTTCGTAAACTCTTTGGTATTTACTTAGGAAAGTACAGATTGTATCGGGAAATCTTGATTTTGACATTTTGACATACATTTGTAAAAAAACACACTATGTACCTAACTAATAATAATTAATTTGTATTAAATACGTTAAAGAATAAATATAAAGGTCTACTCTATGAAAAGTCCAGTATTACTAATATTTCACAACTTTTTGAAAATTAGCTTAAATACCTTATATAGGTTACATTTCTGGCTAATATGTAGCCAACTTCCACTACAACAATACCTATACATTACACCATGACTTTTTCTATGCCTTCATAAAAAAGGCGTAGTGGTGATACCAGTCCTGGGCTCTACTATTAACTCGATTTTTCTATATTATATCTTTGCATTATTATCACAAAGAGTACAAAATATGACGATCTGGCCAGAGTTTCCCCAATACAGTTCCTTGAACCTGAAGGCAATATTATCTCAATTAGTTATTTAAGAGTTAGCTATTTTCAGTACTGTATCGTGAGACATTAAAATAATGTAAAGCAGTGCATATCCTCCATTACTTGGAGAAATTTCCAGAGAATGCTCGAAGGGTATCATCACTTGAAAATCTAATTCCAGAAAGCATCGCCCAAGTAAAATTCAAAGTGGGTACATGAAATAAATAATGTACTCCAACACATTTGTCATTCCTTCATTTTGTCAAAGTCTATTAAAAAGTGGCTCACTTCTGTTTCTAGTGTTAAGGAGATTGTATTTTGTTTCACCAAATCCATATTGTCTGAAAGTTCTTAATGTGTATCGCCAAATTTCTTTCCAACTTTCACCATGTGAAAAAACCAGACCTGGAAAATATTTTATTGCTTCAAGTAAATCAATTAATATTTATTTCTAGAAAAAAATTTATATAAGCATCTCTATGTATTTATAAAGTATTCTATGATTAGCTAAGTTTTTACCGAAGGAATCTTCAAAGATGAATTTCATTTTATACAATCAACCATCCCATCCAGGTCTGCGTTCGAAGAATATCGTATACCGTATCACTATTGCAAATAAACAAAATACGCCGATAAAGAATGCAGCAATCATTTTGTATAAATCAGTAACGCAAAAGCAAATATCTTCATTTATGACTAAAGTCGAATAAGAGATTTAAAGGCTTTTGTAGCTTATTTAAGTTAAGACTACAAATACTAACTGAAGAAGCATTTGCAGAAGCAAACTTGCATGTATACATATTCGCAGAAAACGGATGTGTACCAATGTACTTTCTGTTGGGGTGGACCGGATCAATATGAATTTGTATCTACGAATCCGAAGTGTATCTGAAATCTGTGTCAGTTTAGAAATATTGACGTCAACCAAACGTCACTGGTGCTGAGAAAAGCCAATAATTATGTTACGTAGATACTTCTTGATGTTTTGTTGTACAGCAACGCACGAATTCTTTATGACTGTGTATTTTCATGAAGTGAGAAAAATCTACCCAAAGGAGGTACCTAATAAGGTACTAACTACCTTTGTAATACCTTTATAAAATCTTTACATGCATTAGTTTGCCGACAAAAGGACAAAGCAGCTATATACAATCCCAGGATAAAAAATCTTTAGGTGCTGACTCACTGTATTGGACATTGGACAATACATTAACTAATAAATAAGTGAATTACATTCACTTGTATGCTACGTGGCATTAGTTAAACGAATACGACGTAAATCCTTTCACTATCTACATGTTCCATATAGGATTTACCTTTAAATGCATTATTACCAAACGACATCCTATTTCGCATTGTGTACCATTCTAAAACTAATACTGATCTAAAAGCTTTGCGTTAGTCGTAAACTTAGTAATATTTACTGCCTATGGCAAGTTATTGGCTTCTGTGTATCCTGATAATAATAGTGTAGTGAAACCAATAATGTAATTACCATATGTACCTATAGTGCACCAACAAAAATTGGATATAAAAAATTAAATCATAAATGCATAAAAGCCAATGCTAAAGCTCCTTAAATAACTAGAGATGCCTAAAGCGATGTTCATTAGCTAACTTAATAAAAATGAAGCCATGTTGATTGTCAAAACCTGTGTTTTTATTGTCAAATGAAATATATTTGTAAAGACACTATTGTGGTCCTTCGCATACCCGAGATGATATTATATTTCGTTGTCAGTGTGTTCAAACTGTGTAAGTTGATGCAATTTATGGTCATGAATTCGGATACTAAGAGTTTTAGTGGTATAGATGATACTCAAATGTTGACAAACGATGAAAACATGAATATGGAAAGGTTTATTTTAATAACCAGAGTAGTATTGCTATTATTGGAGTATGCCATGCGATATGGAGCGCTTTTTGTAAAACCTGAAGAAATGTAAATGAAAGCAATAAATAAGTATAGAAATGAAGTTTTGAAATAAAAGATTATTGACACAGGTAATGGTAATTGGATTTAGACACGGATTTATTGAATATAATATATTTGTCCTACGACGACACAACTTTCGATTAATAACTGCTGCGCGGAAGCAATTATTAATAAGTGTCTATACTCTTTAAACTATACAATTTGTCTCTATATCATTTATAATAAGTATAATAATATAATATATATCGGAATTTATTGTTATATATAATCATCTATAATATATATTAATATATCTGCTATGTATAGTAGGGCATTCGTAAGAGAACAAACAAAGGTTTGCGGTGGACACACAGATTATACCATGATTCGGAAAACGAGGAAAAGAGTAGTAAAAATTTCTAAATGGGACGATTGATTTGCGTGCCAAGGGTCAAGACTCGTGAAGAGAAGTATGTAAATAATACTCACATACTTATTCACTCCCTTACGCAACTACAAATCAGAATGAGCTACAAGGTTTACTATTGCAGGTAAATAATACGTATCTTCAATGAACGAGACTCTACTCACTAAAATTAAACTTAATTAACTAGGGAATAAAAGTAAATCTAAAATATATTATTGAATTAGTAGTAATACATGAAAATTACACCTAAACACAACTTAAATTGAAATCACTGAATGCAAAATTAAAATTAACTTAAGTTTACGACAGAATCTACTGAATTGCCTCTAACTCTAATTGAGGAGTCAGAATCAGAACACTCACCTAATATTAGATCAGTTTTGTGAAAATATACTATAGAAAACAAAAGAGATAAACAAGCAGAGAAAAAACTCAATAAAATAAAACAAAATTAAATAGTTTCCAAAAGTACATTTGAACGAACAAGTCAATAACTTAAATATTACAAGACTGACACTGAATTAGTTAGTCTATCGATACGATCTACATTTACACGGATCTCGACTCAACTTAAAATTCCAATTCAAAATCAACCCGAACTGATAATAATTACGTTTTCTTACTTAGCACAACTGACATTCACATTTCCAGTTTTCGCAAATAAATTGTATTGAAATTGAACATTAAACGTTCGTATCTCCTTCGTATACAAAAATGCATAGACGAAAAGAAATCTGATTATCATAGTAGCACAGATCAGGTCAGGTGTGGTGTGAACAGATAGATAGATTCATAATAATTGCATTTGAATTTCTATTTACAATTAAAGTTCAAATTAATAAAATGACAAGACAGGACAGACAATTTAAAAGTGAACATAGCAAGTCCGCAGTAATAATCTAAATTGCACCTTCAAAATCAGTTAGGGTTTCTTTGTGTTTGTTTCATATTGTAACTGTTACATAATGATAATAATAATATACATTTACGTATTGCGAGCTCTCTCAATTTAAGTCTCAACTCAATTCGAAGCCATCCCCGTTAACCTTTTGTTGACCTTGACCTCTATTGCTTGCACCTTTAAATCACTAGTTAGTTAGTATCAATCAAATGAAGAGATAAGGAAAATAATTCTACCTGTTCCTTTTACAACTTATGTAGTGCCTGTCCAAATTATTATTGGTTCTTTATGATTGGACAGTAATATTAGTGATCCACGTACGTTGTATTATCAAACACGAAGCGAAGAAAACACAATCGTAATTGAATTAGCGTAAATGCAATACGCAACAATTTTAATCAAATCTGTAACAGGAATGGTAACGTTAAAAATCTCAGTTTTGCCTTTTGAGGCGCTCTCTTCCAGTTGCCAACAGTTAATATGTATTCGACTCTGTTACTGTTACGTTATTAACGCTATGATACAGTAGTTACTTACACAACTTGGTTTTTAACCTAAGTATCGAATATATTTACTATTTAATTGTAGCATCCGCTAGACAGTTAAATAGTAAGATAACACAACACGTTTCTTCGTTACAATTATTACAATCTTAACATTCATGCGCACATTTCGGTAGAATATATTACTACATAGTAGAATCCTGTCTAATATGACATACAAATACAATCCACTAACATTGTTACAGTTTAAACTACAACGTACAAATTACAAATTAATAATAATTGACAATAATCGTTTCATTGCTTATACTCTCTCAGGTTCCATATTACGAATATCTCTTGCAAAATTATTTGTGTTCATTGTCAGTGGTGAGTTCAGCATCTCGCGCTAGGATTCGACGATTCAACTTCTTAAGGCGAAAACTGAAACTGACACTTTGTAATGTCGGTTCAGGTACACGTGGGCCCTTGTCCATAATTTTGACAGTTTCATCATTCCTTCATATTATCAGTTTACTTCCTGGGTAATAAAATTATCTACTGTCTAACTACATAATAATGCTGCATGAGTTCATTTCGTGGTGTAATGTGACCACAAGTGCGTACACCTTGTCTCTGATCAGTAGATATTAATTTCTGTCTGCACAAGTTATTGTATATCTATACAGAAAATAGAAAGGTGTACGGACACTGTGCCTATTACGGTAGAATCCCAAATAGTAGTGATTCGTAATACAGTATGTATTTGCAATTTAAGTGTAGTAAATATATCTTTAACATCTCATGGACACATTAAGCATGTGCAAGTGTAAAGTATAGTGTATAGCTATGTATTGGTTGTTTTGTGTCACAATTAATTGTGTAGGCTAGATTAGACTCAAATACCCTTAAGATTTCATCAGTAGTGTAGCACTTGGATTTGAATTGGACTCCTTTGAAAACTGGAATCCATTTCACGGAGATACATTGTTCTTTAGTGTTATTAATATATTATATAGTATAGGTTACGTACGTATAGGACTTGCGTTTGATTCAATTGACTGATTTAGTCTGTCACGTTCACTTCACCTCAAAGACACTAATAATAAGTTCCCTTAGTCACATCTGCGCTTAAATTGTTACTGTAAATACATTAGTAATATATTTTATGTCGATTTCTTTACAACTATTTTTAATACAGTGGTACATAAACACTATCCGTATTTAAATTCAATACTAATAAATTCAAGTATAAAAATCAATTGTTATTTAATATAATAAGTATTTCGTAGTCTAATAAATGATCATCATAACTGATTACTCTGGAAATTACACACAGTAGCATTAATAGTGGTACAATACAAATATTTACGCAGAGTAATCTTCTAAACTCACATACTTTATGGATAACGAATTTGCAAAAACTCTCACGGTCAGAAAAACTCTTCAGAGTATCTGGCGATATAATAAAATTATGCTATCTGTATTAATATTACTCTAATTGTAGTTAGTACTGAAAGTTTTACAATACCATCGTTATAATTTATCGTATAATTACAAGTGTAAACTTGCAATAGAAAGCTGACACGTTAGTGCTCAGCACTTATTCCTTTAAATTGACTTGGGTTACTTTGTAGTGGTGTTGTAGCAATGAGAATCACCATTACCACTCCACCAATTACAATTGCTGCCACTGACTACAATACTTATTTCTGGAAATGATGAATTTTGAAGAGCCCAAGACAGTGGGTAAATAAATTCCACCATTTTCACAAAAATTACAATTAATGACTAAAAGACTATTTAATATAAGGTTATAGATAAATTCTTTGTAGATAATTCAATTTCGAGTATGAATTTTATACTTATTTTGCGCTCCAGTTCTATTTTTCGTACATAACTCAATCGAATTGGTATCACAGGTTTTTCATCCTTCTGCGTTTATATTTGGTCGGGATTTCTGCCACTGTGAAAGTGAGATTGTTCAATCTTGGGGAATTGGACTCAGTATCAAGATGTAAAGGCATAGGATTCCCACGGCTAGGTAGGACCAAATTAATAGCTTCATTGTTAGCATTGTCCAGTTCACTGCTAGGACCGTAGGCACAACTCCCAGAAGTGACGGGTTGGTTCCGGTACAAAATCGGCGCTGTAGTTTGGTCTATTCTTCTCTTCCTCGAGCGGGTCATAATGGGCTCGAATTTAAAAACCGGGACAAGAGTCGCAGCCTTCGACAACTGCGGAGGAACAACAGGCTTAAGATTTGACTTCAGGTTTAAAGAATTCTTCTTCAGATCCATTTCCATAGATTTGACTGGAGCACAGGGAATTATCGTTGTGGCTGACACTTTAGGAAAAGAAAAGGCGGACACGGAAGTTGGGGCGGGGATTCGAGGGCGGGCTGTTGCTGTTAAAATTAAGGATGATTTAGGTACTGAGGAAGACACGGCATTGGAACTGTTATTATTTTCTTCTGGTAACGACGATAAATACTCTTGAACACGGGCTTCGCCAAAATTAAAGAAATTTCGACCATCTTGTTCTGTCGAGCTTCGTTTCGAAAGGGAGGACGAAGTAAATGATCCTTTGCTTGCATTACACGATCCTCCTACAATAGTACATCAAACAAACGTATAAATAATTACAATTATTCAATTCCTACATTTCAAAAATTTAAATTATTTTCTCAAGCAGATCATGTACCTGATGAACCCGAAGAAAAATTACTAGACGAGGAAGAACGTCCGTCAGTTGATTTCTTCAGTTTTCGTCTTTGAGCCAGTCTTGCTGTGGATACGTCCTACACAAAACAAGTAAATAATTAGTAAACTCCAGTTAACATCAAAAACTCGGTTCGTCAAAGAAATTCTCTTAGAAGTGAAGGTATACTTGAAGTCTGAAGCCTTGTTTGTGAGCCAGGTGAAAAGCATTAAGTGTTTGAGTGACGGCATGCTCAGCTCCTCTTATGCTTCGATTGAGGACACCAGGAGTAGCTAACAAGCCACCCATTCCGCCTTCAAGCCAAGGACTATCCAGTAAGTCTTCCATTCTCAGTCGTTTCACGGGATCCACTGTCAGCATCCCTGAAATCATTTTCATATAATATTAGCAAAATCCTAGAAATGAGGTCACTCCATTTATTTCCCATTGAAAATGACTTATCACTTGTCAATAAGGACATTAGGGTGCGTATGCATCCGGAAACTGTATTATAATCCACAATGAAATAAAATTCACCTTTGGTAATATTTTTGGCTTGAGGAGAGACGTGTTCCCACTCAGGGCCAGTGAGATCGAATTGACCTCCTTTGATTCGGGCCATTATAGCCGCAGCAGAGTCTTCCCGACTTCGAGCTTGAAATGGAGCTCTTCCCGACAACATGGTGTACTGGATAGAGCAATAATAATATTCAAATAAGAGTTTAATCATTCTCTGCAAGGCTAATCAGCATTCCTTAGGTTTCTTATAATTTGAACACAAGGCCACAGCAGCCCAGAATTAGAATGAAATATTAATCTTATTTATTTATGACTCGTGTCGTGACTTGACTTACGAGAATCACTCCTAAAGACCAGAGATCACAGCTAGCGTCATATCCTCTATCATCTTGACCAAGAGCTTGACGCAGAACTTCAGGAGCCGCATAATGAAGTGTAAAACAGGGAGTTTTCATCGTCTCCTTTTCTGGCTTCAGTCTTGCAAATCCAAAATCAACGATTTTGATTTCAGAATCCTCTCCTGCGTCCACGAACAGAAGATTCTACAGAAAACACAAATATATTTGACAATTTAGACAAAATTACACCAAATCAAAAATCAATAACTCCTTAATTAATGGTTTACATACTTCGGGTTTAAGATCCCGATGAACAACCCCTTTGGAATGAATGAAATGAACAGCAGCCACTAATTTCCGCATTATCTGACTGGCTTCATCTTCGGTGAAACGCTCTTTACGACGTATTCTGTCCAGCAGCTCGCCACCTCTTAGAAGCTCCAGGATAATGTAAGTATGGGCCTATAAAAATAAAAACAAAATAATGAAAACATGAGTAGACGCTTTTACGAACTGCATAATAAACTATGGAATATAATTTGTCCCTATTAGCAATTGGACGTTTAAGAAATAAGGTCTGAGTTTGAACCACCTTGACCCATGAGTAGAATGGAAGTATATCAAAACAATGGAGTTGTTGGAATTGCTTACAAGTTGACAACAAATCCAGTTTTGATTCTCATGTGTATACCTACATTACTTAGTAAGCGAAGCCAGTTGCCTGTTGCAATTAATTCCTGCTTGGCGAAACAAGACTGCTATATTACTATTACTGCGTACAAGGCGCCCTGCTGAATAAATATAGAGCATCTGGAAATACCGAACAAGCTACTTTAACTGTTCAACAACTATAAACATTAAAGACACTGGTTTTTACAAAAGCGAATCAGTTTCTACTGGAAGTGCAACTTTTTAATTGGTGTTTGCGGTATATATTCCTAGAAAACAATGCCTGCACTATGTCCGTACCCCACAGCGCAAACTTGAACAAGAACAGTTATAAAAATGCTAAAATAATGTCCTTCATCAATAACATCGTGTAATTAGGATGCAAAAAGGTAGACTTGATTAAAATTTGGCAGCAACAAAGATTCGGAAGTTCTGCTCATAAATCATGCGTCGAATATTGTGCAATGTGAATATTTATATTATTTTTTGGCTAATAAAATCTCACCTCATCGTAGAAAACTTGGTGAAGTTGGACTATATTGGGATGACCCTGGCAAAGACGTAAGAGAGCGATTTCCCGAGCAGAGTCGACTTTACGACTAAGTATTTTTACAGCGTATTCCTTTCCAGTTGCCTTTTCTATACAGCGACGACACACCGAAAAACTTCCATCGCCAAGCAGTCCGCTGTTTACATCTACTTCATATGCATCAAAAAACGGAGAATTCTGAAAAATTCAAAACAATACCAAATTAGTATTTATTAGGAGAGGAAGCAGGTCTTTTGTGGTACATTTAATCTACTGGGCGTGTCCTTAAGAAAAAACGGTTCAAAAATTAAAAGCGAACAATACAAAGTAGTAAAACAACCTTAAGTTTTTTATCCGAACAAGAACCAATCACAACCTTTATCTTTAACAATAAACAATGCTTGTTGGCCTATATTTTACTAGGACATGCATGATTTTAGTAATAAACCACGAGTTTTTAAAAATAATATAATACGAATTATACTCTAAAGACTTATAGCGATAATTCAGAATTTTCAACTTGAAACATCCTTCAAAAAGCTTCTTTATTTCTTGAGCACAGGAATACCCAATACTAATTACGATTATGGTGTGGGAATCTTTCCCATCTTTTAACTTGTAATTACAGAATACCTACAGCAGTTTCATTCAATGGCAAGGTAATAAGTTAACTTATATTACACTGCAGATTGTAGACACATTTATTGTGTACTAACTAGCAGCAAGTCTTACTGGGTGAGCTTATTGCGTCACTTGCTGCATTGTGCATGTACTACTTAGATAATGAGTAAGGAACTTACTGGAATCGGAGAGAATTTTTTAGCGTTGGTGATTTGTGAAGGTCGAAGGATTTCTTCACTCACAACATTATCACTAAAGAGGACGGACGGTGCGACATACGAGTAACCCTGAAAATAAACAAGATTACAGTTAAGTGATAATTATTGCTTCTATTATACAGTTTGCCTTGCATGCATATTGTTACAGCATTTACTCAACTCACCTTAAAAATTTTATCGAAATTTGGAGGGACAATGGCTGGAGAATCAGTCGGGGCCATTTTCGTGAATTCGTCTGCAAAATTAGAGGTATCCAGCTCGTCTCGGATTTGTGGAACGAAAGGAGCAGGTATTTTCTTGTCTGCCAATGCAAACCAATCCAGACCCTGGTGACAAAAGAAAAGTAAACAATGCATTAAGTGATTACCCTCTTTATGCAAATATTTCCGTTCCGTTCTAACTAGTCCACCCTAACTTAATTGACTGGCAATTGACAATGTACATCCACTACTGCATAAATTATAACTCTGTAGTTTTACTCTTTAGGGTATTGTGGCCTGGCCATTACACACAATTAATAATAATAATAGCAGAATTCGCAAAATTGCAAACAGGGCAAATAAAAACATTTGTCCTTTCCAAAACTATTCATGTTGCATGACCGTGATAAGGGACAAATCCCCCGCAAATCAATAGAGCAACCCGTAAAGTTCAAACCTACGTGATACAAAATACATAATATTGTCAATGCCAAATATTGAAGCTTCAAAGTCAAAAATCTACCTACTGACCTAAGTCATCACAAGGTTACAAATGTTACAAGTAACAAGAATAGACAATTATTGCACAGTGCAGTGGGGCTACGTTAATAATTTACATCTCATAAAACTATCATAACTCAATCCTATTAGTATCCCTACTGTGTAAATTACTAAAACTACAGACTTGTACTAAGAGATTAAACCAAATATCTGGAGGAGTACGCCAGATAGTTAGAAATTGGGAAAATATCAATGAACGTATCATATTACTTAATAAAATGTACTAAATTATAGTTTAACAAAGGGATTGAGATGAATTATTATCAGATATAAGCACCTTGAAGAAAGGGTGTGACTTGACTTCTTCAGCGTCTGCAGGTCCTCCTCCCAACCTTTGCCTTGGGTCTTTGATTAAAAGCTTGCAAATAAAGTCCTTCACTGAAGATGACAATTCATCCGGGATTGGTGGCTCAATTTTCAAGATTCGTCTATGGAACAATAACGTAATAAAACCAATAAGCCATCAAGTTGTCTCACTACACAAATCATCCACATCGTCTTATTACTGTATGCGTACCATTTTAGACAACCAATTCCCTCAGCTATTTATTGCAGACAAAGTAAAACTTTTGAACCAATGTTTTCTAACATAAGAACATAACTTAAGCATCGATACATTACAATCACAAACAAATACCATATGTACCAAACATTAAAGTCTGAAGGTATTATACGAAAGAGAAAAGCATCCAGTTGTTAATACTGAACAAAAACAAATTCAAAACAATTAAACAAATATTTTGTAAATTGCATGTTAAAAAAGCTGACACACAGGGATTGGTGAATAAAATTTCTAAATTACTCCATAATTTCATTGGAAGTTAGTCCAGACCTTGAGATTTCTTGTTGTGTATTTTTCTCTCCTTCTACTGTAAAAGGGGAGGCGCCGGTAAGAAGTTCGTATGTTAATACTCCAACACTCCACCAATCAACGGCCTAAAAACAAGAAAATAGTAAAATTATTATTACTAAATTTCACAAATTCATGACAAAAACTGAACAGCAGAGAAAAGTAAGCAAAGCAACTTATAGACTGTTCGGTAGTTTCAATAAGGTAAGCAGGAACCCAACGAGTGAACTCTTTTCCATATAGTTCAAGTATGTTGATTTATTTTCATATCTTAACCCATGCAGATAATTATACTAAAGTAATTCCTGAAGGAAATAAATATCTGAAGAATATCTTATATCCAGCATCAAGATCAAGGGAGACAAATGTAAATGATAGCAGGCTTAAGAAAATACTGGAAACTTATAATTATCATTTTGTAAGAATATTCAGGAACACTATACCTGTGTTTAATACTGGATATTCCCAATCTATCTCAAAAACGAAGACGACAAATGTGTCAATGTAGGCACAATGACCAACAGGTAGGAAAATTTATAGCTTAGATTTTCTTAAAGAATTTGAATGGACAAATGAGTAGAAAAGCTCTTGATTTAATAGCGTTAGTGGCCGGTGTACGCAATTAAGTAGGTGCATGTTTACTGGAGTTGCACCAGTTGAAGAAGTTGGAGAATTTTCGAGAGGAAATTGGGAGATACGTCACGGAAAAGTAAGTTGTGTCAGTTCTCCGTGGATACTGCGGGAGAGAGGCAGTAGAGAACCGAAGTTGATATAATATTAGCTATATAAAGACTGGACCATTCACTGGAAGGGGACAAACATATCCAAGAGTTACTTTGTACAGCGATAGAAGGAGATCGGAACATGCGTCATTTTGCCATGCGTTCGTTCATCGTTTTATTGTATCTTGCGTCACACGATCGCATCTCCGCATCTTTCTGTTTTCACTAGTAGAGAAAACAAGGAACACACACTGGAGACTTTGCGACGTGTTGTACCTTTAGCATTTACGTGCATCTCGATTCACGGACGATATACGGAAACCCAAACCGTTCTAGTACAACGGAGAATAAAGCAATCGCAAACAATTCGCTGGAAAAACGAAAAGTACCTAAAACGAACATTAATAACAAGCTGTGCTGAACTAAGCTCCACAATCTACAAATACAGCACACTAAGGCTTCTACTACAACTTACAGTCACTATAGACCATACAATACCGTAATGTCTACAATAATATTTTATGTGTATACGCGTATCCTATTTATATACACGATTCTCATCGACAAATCTATTTTTATCCAAAAACAGGTTATTTTTAAACCAATCTCATGTGGCCTACACACTACGCCCTATTTACAACCATTCTATTCTTCGATTACGTAATCAATCAGCTTTATACAAGGAATCTTTGTGTAAATAATTTACGTACTTCCAATTAGTCGTATCCTATGCCCTGCAGAATAACAGCGTGTATCTCAAAAGTAGAAAAGGTAATTAATTAAAACTTTCTCCGGGAAAACAATTTCCTAAGTCTATGTACTCATTCCCTGTGGCCTGAATTTCTGTTCCGTTTTGCGTGTTATGTTAAGTAGCTGTACGGAAAAATGCTAATCAGCCAAATGAATTGTATCTCAGTATTTTCTATTTACTAATGAGTAATCATAAGCTTTTACAAGCCGTAGTTGTGTATCAATTAGGCTGGTATGTTGGCATTCAAAATTTGTTAGCGCCCCATTAGAAATTTAGAGCAGAACCTAATTCGGAGACAGCGTATTGCCCTAGTTATTTACACTCGATAGACCTCTTTCTACGTCTAGAACACAATTTACACAAACAAATACCAAAAAATGGCAATTTCATGCCAGAATCCCATTATCGGTGCATTGTTCAATTTTATTTGCAAACTTAACTAACTTTGATACTGAGTAGAACTAAATGTAATTAAATGCTCACATTTTACTTCGTGAGTAATACATTTTGAAAATTGAAATCAACTGTAATGGGAGGTTAACTATTATGTCATAATCAGGCTCAGTATTAGTATTCTAGCCGACTTCTGGTTCTTCTTATTGCCAATAATGCGAATAAAGTACACGTATGCAATAAATATAGACAAGAGTTTTGGGAGAGCTGACTTAGTTTCAGGAGAAATGTACTACGTTTTATTCTACTTAGGTCTTGTTACACACCAATGGTGATCTCACCAGAGGATAGTTAGGAGAGACAAGAGAGACAACCTTCTCAACTCCGCTGTTCCCACTCGACTGAGGATTTTGGTTCAGGGAAATTGGATAGTAAGGTTTCTGGTAGGGTTGGGTGGTTCGCGTAGTACGGTGGGACGAGTGGAGTCCCGCCACATCCTCCCCCCCTTTGACGAACGTTGGCACAACGTTGAGGGTGGTGGGTGAGTGAGGAAAGAGTTGATCCAGTTTCACCCTTTTACATTTTAATTTATGACTTTAATGTAGATTTGCTGAAAACATGAAATAATTAAGTAATTTTCATATATAAACATTTCATCCTGAATTTGCCAATTACATATAACAGATAATGATAATTAAGGTTAATTGTTAGTGACAATGAGAAAATTATAGTTATAAAATATCATGCACTAATTAATTAGAATTACGTAACTTATACAAACCAATACTAAATTATAGTAACCTATATTAACCTATAGTACATTATACTAATTAATACTAACTTATGCTAATCACTGGTATTAACTACTAACTAATTAAACTAGTCTTAATTGCTAATACTAATTAAATTCATACGTTCACACATGCATACATCAATTTTACGTTTCCCATAAAAGTCATATTAAAGCTATAGTAAGTCCAATTTGAGAAAAGTTGACACGGAGATTGGAGCAATAGTTGTGTCCTGGGTGCAGTGATGATAGGATGCTCCATTTGGTTTAATCACTATCGTCCATAGGTCAGTGTTGACAAGCAGGAACCAGAATGTTGACACGCCGCACCAGTATATTATCGTCCTTCCGCAACCGATGTTGTAGCTCGAACGGGTTATTCCCGTATCAGGTTCTTCTGTGTTGATGGTGGTGATTGCTTGGGGTTTTCCCATAGCATTGATGAAATTACAGTGAGTTGTTATACAGGAATATTCTGGTGATTATATAGTTTTTATATTTGTACTGTTTGAACTATAGTGGAAAGCTGATATTGACTTAGCATAGGTTTGATTAATTGACTTCCACTTAGTAAGTACTGATGGTAATAGTAGTTGTAATTCGACAACCTTGGTAATCTCACCAAGTTTTCCTGTTATACATTGCATTAAGACTTACATAATTTGAAAAATAACGTACTTAATCTTTACGTGTCCCTAAGGGAATTTTACTGACATGTGAGCACACGGTGCAGGTAATTTACATTAAGGTTGATATGCTAAATATCGTTAAGTTCAATTATTATTGTTCTTCAATCGAATGGGTTAGAGTTACAGTAAAACGTTTTATTTCAGTCCATTTCAGCAGGTTTTTCGCCTTTCTGTATGAATTTTTCGTTAAGACACCTGTTGACCTTAACTTCAAAGATTCGTTTGGTGACAAGAGATTGGGTATAAATGTCCCTCTTTCGATAGCGTATTAGAAAGAAATATTTCAGATGTCCTCCCATTTCGGAGGTTGCATGTTCTGAGTTAACCGGTTAATCCAAGAATTTCTTCATAGCAAGAGTTAACTGAAGAAGTAAAGGGGTAAGTTTAGTTGGTCTTGTAAATATAGATAAATCTTCCAGGTAGTGCAGTAGGTGTAGTAGGTATCCGACAGTTGTATCGCGAAGGTAGCTTATACCTCCTGTGTGCACATCCACTGTAGGTTCACTTTCTCTGAGTAACATGTATAGGTGTATAGTAGAGAGTGTTGAGGCATTTCTCATTGGATCTGGGTGTTGGGGTACCTTTAGCATTGAATAGCCATTGCGGTACCATTAGCATTGAAAGGACATTGTGGTACCCTTAGCATTGAAAAGTCCATAAGGAAATTTGTCGACATTGAAAGGTACCTCAGACTCTTCGTACGTGTTCTTCGGTAATGTAGGTTCGCCCATTGGATCTTCCTGAGTGTCCAAGGTAAAATCCGGGTAACTTAGTTTGGTTCCAACGGTTTTTTTCCTAATTTCAACTTCAAGGGTTCAAGTGAAAGTTGGGGAAAGTTTCATGGTACATTGCTTTTTATATGGTTGCTCTTAGTCTTGGTAAATGTAAGCGGTCGTATTCTCCATCTAGCGTGTGTAGCACTAACAAGTGTATATTCCATACGGTAGGTGGGGTAAGAATACTGTAAACAGTTCTGATGTCTTGCTGCAATTTTTTTTGCAGGTTCTGGGCTGCAGCGAATGTATAAAATCCGTGTTCTGCAACCAAAAAGCTTTTACTATATCCTTTGTAACTTAAGGGTGGGTTAACTTAGATGAATTCTGTCCCTTAATTTTTCATGTAATTCAACTTGATAATCACATCAAATTTTTGTCTTAGAATTCTGTCTCTAGAAATTTCAAGTGCAGTGCCCCCGAAAGTTTCCTTAAAGTTTTTTCTGACAATGAGGTTTTCGAAATCGTAGTTATCACGGTTGAAATCGATTTTCAATTTATTTTCTTTGTTCCATATCATGAAAATGTCTTGAACATACTTTGGTAAATAGTGGGATTATTTTTGATATCCCGTTTTGCATCCATTTAACTTGTCTCCGTCAACGTAATCTTCACATTTGTCTTTCAAATGTAATGTTGTTACTGCAGGATGGACTAATCACAGCCTCTCACGACCTGCCCTTCACAACTGACTTTGAAATTTAATTTAGGTACACAAAAATGCGCTTCGTAGTAATCTTTAAATGAATTTTTCATAGAATGAAGCTCTGATACATAGAATTTTTCTTTTTTCCATCGACGTTGCCCATATTTTTCCTTTGACCAATCCAGACGAACAGCGATAAATCAAAATAGCTGGACCGTCCATGAGTGATGTGGTCTCTTTCTTTGCTTTCTCTTCTCCTTTCTCTTCTTCTATTGCTACAGGCGTTCCCGCGTGCACTCGGTTCCCGAACACCTTGCAATTCACAGGGTTTTGGAATCAATCCGCTTCCCCAACTTACATCCGTAGGCTCAGCTACTATTCTGGATGAAGTTTCCTGTGGCCATCTTTTCTTCACTTTCTTCAGGGTAGGACTCAATCCTTTCCCCGTACTGACATCAGTAGGTATGCCTACATTTCGCGATGCAGTAATCCTTTTCTTCACATCTTCCACACGAAGCTTCCTACAGTGCCCGCTATGTACACTTGCGTCACTGTGCTTCCTTTCAATGTCAACATCTTCAATTGTTTGCATTTTATACGTCCTGAACGTGGGCGTTTCTGCAATTGAATTATCTTGTCCTTCCTCAATGACTTTCCCTCTTCTGAACTTTTGGATAAGCTTCAAAGGGTAGTATCCTTCGATACGAAATTCTGAGTCCGCCTTTAGAAATATCTTTTCGTGTGCAAGTTTTGGTTCTTTACTTCTTGTTGGGCAGCTTTCCCCAACATTTTCCCGGTGAACCCTTTCTTTTGCTGTAGCTGTAGTGTTACCGTTGACTACCTGGCAGTCTTGTCGAGATTTTGTTAAGACGTCTCTTAACAACAATTCCAACGCTTCCAAGGTCTCAATGATATGGCTTTCCTTTTTCAATTCTTCTTTACACACTGCTTGGCTGATTTCATTTACTTTCCGAATTCTCTTGTTCGAACTGAACTTCCGCTTCCTACTTGAGAAAGTCTTACATAACATAATTCTCTTTATACTATGTACTGTATCCTTATGATCATAACAATTATATTCTTCCTCTGCTGTACTACAGTGCAACAAAGTTCTCTTACTCTTAGGTACACAAGTCATTTTAAAAGTATACAATTTTCCTTTTACTCTATAGTTTAAGAAACAACAATACAAACTTGTATTAAAACGTGTTCCAACATCAATTAACAATTCAAAATCCCACTAACATTATTGAAAACTAAGAGTTGGATGATCTCTTCCCTCTTTTACAAATAATTACTTAATTACTATATGGGTTGGTACTTGCAAACAGAACTGTACTGCGATATCAATGACTATTTCCAATCCCATTCACATGTATTGAATTAACAAGAGTTGGATAATCATATCCCTCTTTTACAAAGAACTACTTAATTACTATACGGTTGGGTAATGGCAAATAGAACTGTACCACGACGATAAATGCGAATTTATATTTCAATGTTAATTAGCAATTCAAGATCCTACTAACAGTAGTAAAATTATACGAGTTGGGCAATGAAATCTTTCTTTTACACGTAAGTACTTCAAAATATAAAGCAGGGTAATTATAAACAAAATTATACCGATATTAATCAATTAACTATACCCAAGCCCATTAACATTATATAACTAATAAGAGTTGGATGATCCTATCCCTCTTTTACAAATAACTTTTTAATTCTTATATGGGTGGGTAGTTAAGTATAAAACTGTATCGTGAAATCAAATCGTTGCCAATAACAATTGGCGTTTCTAAGCTATTTTGAAAGCCGTCTGCTCTCATTTGAAAATCATGAACAATTGAAATATGTGCTTTTTCAGCTTTTAATTTAAATTTATGAATAATAACTCCTGATTCATTGTTTGTCACTATGCTGTGGCATCTACTCTGCAATACACGTAAGTGTTCGGAAAGTGCCTGTGCTATACAATTTCTAAGTAAAGAGAAAGGTTCGCTGGTTTCGCTGCTATTACATTAGAAATTTATCCTCAGCAAATGGATTTGTTAATATAACAGTAATTAAGAACTTCATTTGAAAAATTTAACTTGGAAAAATTTGAAATGTTGAAATAGAATAATTGAATGTAAATTAAATTGTTGAATTCTATATTGTTACTTAAAATACACAAGAAATTAGGTGTCTTTAATACACACTTTACGGTTAGAATATTGATCAATGTTACTTATACTGCGATACCTTTAACACGTTAAGTATAGTACTACCTTACAACAGTGTTTATCAAAAATCAATGCCATGTACCCTGTATGGCTTACAATACTATTACTATTTCTCTAATGGGATACGTATAATCGTTATCTTATCGTTAAGTATAACTATATTACACTATATACTTCCTTGAGTCTAGTGGAGCGGAGCTGAAAGGTGTTCTCCAATTCCTTTCAATTTACATATATCTTCAAATATGGTAATCGTTCAGTTTAAGTTCAACTAGGGCCTGTTCATCAATTTGAATACCAATTAGCGTACTCTTTGCTGAACACAGCTTTTTATCCACGGTATGCAAATCACTGCCGTTCTATTGACCGAACGCGGTTTATCTTTCTTTACCGTAACCTTGGGTGGCTAATCCAAGCCTTAAACCCAAGTTAATTGAACACAACCTTTGAATAACGAGGTTATTGCTTTGTTTTAATAATGTCAACTTACAATAATCCTCTCCAGACGTTCTGGCCGTTGATTGGTCAATGGGCGTTTCCCTTCCTTTTGAGGTCAAATCGCCTTCAATCACAAAGCCCAGCGTCTCTTTTTCTTCTAGAACTTTCAACCAAGTAAATTAACATACATTCCACAGGCAAGAACATGAATGCATAATTCGACCTTTGATGCCCTTCTACTTCCCTTTGTCTTACTTAATACTCTCCTACTTAACAAGAACTTTCGTATTAACTAATTCTTACGGGGTACCCTTTACATTGATTTTAAACGGGAAACCCAATTTTGATTTGATTTAGGTTTACAAAGTTTAAATTTGATATAATTTATAATAGAATTTCACAATTATCTTACTTAACTCTTTCGAAATGAATCTCACTTATTAAATTTAATACTTCTTTGACACAAATTTTGCAATCAGTTCTTTAAGCTTTGAATTATCTTACTTAAACTAAGTAATGTAATTAAATTATTGTATTTTATAGTGAAACAATTAATTTCTTTTAACTTTGAATTAGATTGAACGATACAGAGTATTGTTACCTCACTGTACGTGATTGTACAGTTTTACTTTTCAAAATTCCTTTTCAGTATTCCCAATTCTTCTTTTCTGAACTCGTCAAATACTCGTACACAAGTCAAACTTCCAGGTCTTCAAGTCTTCTACTTTTTTGAACCGATTTCTTAAGTACACTCGTAGTTTTTTTTCACACAATTCACTGATTTTTTGGTAAATTTTGGCGAATAAGACCGGGTTTCGGTATCATTGTAATGGGAGGTTAACTATTGTCATAATCAGGCTCAGTATTAGTATTCTAGCCGACTTCTGGTTCTTCTTATTGCCAATAATGCGAATAAAGTACACGTATGCAATAAATATAGACAAGAGTTTTGGGAGAGCTGACTTAGTTTCAGGAGAAATGTACTACGTTTTATTCTACTTAGGTCTTGTTACACACCAATGGTGATCTCACCAGAGGATAGTTAGGAGAGACAAGAGAGACAACCTTCTCAACTCCGCTGTTCCCACTCGACTGAGGATTTTGGTTCAGGGAAATTGGATAGTAAGGTTTCTGGTAGGGTTGGGTGGTTCGCGTAGTACGGTGGGACGAGTGGAGTCCCGCCACACAACAACTGTCATAGAAGAAAACTGGAACAACATAAAGTTACGTATAAATTTCCAACATCCTACATTCTTAGGCCCCAAGTTGCACAAAATGGGTCAAAGTACCTCTAGCCTTTAGGCATAATGCGAAGCAAACATTCTGGCTGAGCAGATTTAAAAAGAAAGTAAAGCTGATGTGAATATTAAAAAACTGCTTACAATATCGTGACCCGTATTTCCTCCCTTGACCACTTCTGGAGCCATGTACTCAATTGTCCCGCAAAAGGAGTATGTCCGCTGCTCCTGAAAGAGTAAAAGCATTCAGTCATGAAGTGAAAGTGAATCCGGCATTTTTCTTTCTTACTCCACTATAAAGCATTCGCTTCCGCTCTCCATTTCCAGTTTACATGTACACTTGCATCTAATATAGAATTTGCTCTGCGTAGCTAAAAACGCTATGATTATGAGTTTCTCAACTTTCCCTTGATTTACTTTTTGCTTTCATCTCATTTACTACTGTAATACCGCTCCTGATCGGTTGCATTTCGTTTGAAGTCATATTGTAACACGTACGTACATACAGTTCCTCTCTCCGTTACATCCTTGAACATTAAGAATAGAAAATCTGCTGTCAGAGAAGAAAGGCTGAGTTGCAATTCTTTAGGCACCTTACTGTTGCGGACTCGACTTCATTCTAAACATATTTCAGCTAACATATTTGGCTGAGGAGAAGAGGGAGCTTACAGTGATGTGAATGCATCGCAGTTTTAGGTCATTGCCGATGAATCAGGCAAGTAGCTAGCGACTCACTGCTAAATCGATGAAAAGGAGCCAAGCCATACTAATGCAATGCAATGCTCACTCACTTCACTTATACATAACATTTAAACAGATACTTCCTTCCATTCACTATGCATTCACTACTACTATACTTCACAAACCAATCCAAAAGTTTCTCCTTTTAAGCCATTTTCAGTTACTCTATTTTCTTTGTTATTCTCACCCTCCTACTATTTCTCTCCACTTCCTCTCTACTTTTACTTTACTAACTTCACCTTCACAATTTCTACTGCCACTTTAAAATTCAATTTATCAAATAACATAAATTCTTTAAGAAATTGTTTTTAACTTTAACTTGCCTATTTCCTAGCTATTTATCAAAACATAGGAAGAAAACCATGCAAGTAGTAACAAATGTAAACCAGGAAATGGGCGGTTAATTTTACGGCAATTCTCTTGTAATGTGTATTTAATGCAGCTAGTAGTTACGTCTGAAGTAATACGAAGGTTAATATTTACCTTTTCATGAGGAAGGAATTCTTTGCTAAGGCCAAAATCGGTGAGGACGACGTGACCACTTGAGTCCAGAAGTATATTTTCCAGTTTTATGTCACGGTATATAATTCCCAACTGAAAACAATAAACAAAGTAACCGAATTAAATAACAATATTACAATTGAGCAGATTTTAACATCAATTCTTTTAGATGGACAAAAAAATGTGCATACATATGTCAAACTTCCATTAGCATGAGTAATCCCACAAGGCATCGAATGTACTACAATTTGCGTAATTTCCGATTTCGATTCTGATATGGACGAACTTAAAACTATTTTTAACGAATGTAAGTTTTTAGAGAAATATTACGCAAAGAGTAATTTATTTTAAGATGCCTCCTGCAAGGCTGTGTAATAAACACGAGCTAGCCATGAATACAGAGATCAAGTTGAATGACACATTGACATCAACAGCTCCCTTCGTGATCAAATTCTTCTTCGCATTTAAGTAACACTGCGCAGTGTAATAGATATTACACAACGCATTAACTCTTTACTATATTTAGATGTATATATTATAATACACGAAAACGAAAGCAACTCCGATCTACACAACCAATTATCATTTGACATTCCTAAACTGATCGCATTTCCAGACACGCCACTGAAGCCATAATACCTACATTACCTAGCAAGCATTCTCGGAAAACAGAAATCCTACTGCTTTCGTTCACAGAACGTCGGAGAGTTTCCAAACGTCGCTGTTGCGGCGAAAGTCAACAATGTTCTCCGAACTCGTGTAGAGATATTCCGATATTCCACGTAAAATATCAAATGTAAAGGAAACACTTCGTAGAAATACCCATTAAATGTTAGATGAACTGCTTCCAAGGGCAAAGAAAACTTTGGCAAATATCTCTATACCTATTCATGTTAAATTAAATGCAATAGCTTTAAGACTTAAGGACTACTGAACTTCAGAATGCTTGCAAGTACTAAATATTATCTTTTCCTTTGAATAAAATACGAAAGAATCATTCAAGACTTGAGAATTCACAACAGAAGTCATTTTAAATACAATAGCTTTCAGATACAATGTGCAAAATGTCTTAAGATAAAATTACATAAAATAAAACAATGAAATTATTTCCCAAAGTTCAAGGCTTTTCGCACTGAAATTAAGTGAATATGCCCAATCAAAGAAATTTCATTCATATATACCACTCTCGTTGGTACTACATAAGTTTCTGTCATGCTATTTTAGTCGAAGGTTTACTGCTCATGGTGAGAGATATTAACAGAGAAACAGAAAGAGCAAGTGACAACGAAATAATTTTGTTTATACTATGAAATGATACGCACTTCCATTCAGAGGGTTCAAAAAAGATGAATGATAACCACCAAAGGTTAACACTCTAAACATAAAGTGCTGCAAAGTAAAAACGTGATCCAATATGTTAACAAATATGCGTACCTATTACAGTACGTACCGTATTCTCTCCCAAACTGACGTACATAAATAATCGGTACTCGAAAAAATGTGTGATAATTTAAAAAGCTACAAACAGCAAAATAGAAACATTTCGTTGTACATAAAATACTAGTTGAACCAATATTTTACGATATGCAAGTATTTAGTAATCTTTGTAGTTCGCTTTGTGGTTTCTTCGGGAGCTACAAAAATGGTACACAATATACTTTGAGGTTTGACCTCTTATTTTTCTCCAAATCCATTCCCTAATATTGCGTATGGTGCAAGTTACCAAATAGTTGTGATACAAAAAATTGGAAAGTGTTTTTAGTTAAACTAGTAAAAAGTTTATTCTTCAAAATGTAATATTATAATAATACTGCATAGTGCGTAGTTTATAGCTTAGCTTGAATTGCATGAATGCATAGAGAAGCGTAACATGTACAACGAGAACAGTACTGCGTACTGTGCCACGTATGAGAACAGTTTCAATCACCATACTGTAGTACATACACTAAATAAACGTAGAAATTAACGTTTTATCACTCTGCTCCTTAGTAGTCGTAAATTGAGTAATTCATTCCTCTGATGACGAACATATATTTTTCTTACGTCAATTACTTATACGGATCTTTACGCGTCGGATGTTATCTGTGTGCCGTGCCTAACAGGAATAAAACTTGAACGATACATATTTTTCTACGTGTACAGATATTTGCAACTGTGCAAATACACAAGATACGACACTTGAGACCTATCGCGATATAAAATCCCCTTAACATAAAGTTGGAAATCTTAAAAACGTTACAAACTATGAAAGACGTATAAAATAAGTAATGATACGTAAGTGTGACTTATAAGTAGTAGAGCCTAATCACAATGAGGATTGCAAAGTATGGTCTAAATTCTATTCTAAAGAAAAGATATGAGTCCAGGAAAAAGACGACGAGGTACAAAAGTAGTTGATTGAATCTATCTAGAAAACTCTTTTGCTTTATGGCATAAACGTCATAAATAAAACACGTAGAAAATGCCTAGAGGGGAGCAGCGACGAAAAAAACTATCAGAAAGATTTTGCTGAACTCGCTTCATTTCAATCATGGTACGCCTTGTGGAGACTTTCACTTTAAAAAATGAGAAATCGACTTTAAGCCACAATTACGACCTGGCCTCGGTATATTTCCAAAGTATGCTGCTTAAGCCTACCTTATATTGGTATTAGAAACGACGATTCAGTCGTCGGAATAGAATGAGATATATTCTTTCGTAAGCATTCCACAAAGACGTGACAACATAAATTTTAGTAACACAGATAACAATATTTTGCTGTTGAAATGTTTTTATTCGCCATCCATTACACATTCTCTGAAAAGACAGTCGTTAACCACTGCAGAACATAGGCAACCAAACCACATAAGAGATAACATATTAACAATGCGACATTAAAGGTGAAGGAATCTAACAAGCGTGGGTTTTCATGTACAAACTCTTTTTCCTTTCATTGTCACTTAGCCTTCCCTTAAATAGTGAACCAAACAATAAAATGCATCATTACAAAGGACAAACTCAATAAACTTGTAAATGACTCTTGAAACGATTAAAAATTTATTTCTTTGGCAAGAGCTGGGAATATTAAGTCCGCTTCTAACGCTCCATTAACAATTACAACTGATCTACGGCCCAACATCCCAATTTAAAACTACTCTAGACATTCAGCCAACCAGTCACGTGCCCAACCAACATGCAATACGCTTCAACAACTCCAGATACACCACTCGCTCCCATTTACTCAAAACTACTCACAAACTACCCATCCACAGATAATCATCTAATGAAAAACGGATTAATGGCTACAGATATTCTACAGTGCAGTCTAATATCCAAGCCTTATCAACCGATACTAAGTTCAACTAATTACTCCATTATAAATACTACAAATGGACAACACCACGGCACTAAACAACTGATTTGCCCTTCGAAATCACTAAATTACTATTTAATTTTAGTAAAACTGTCTAAAATGCTTTGACATATTACGCCGATAGTTTCCTATCTTTCAATTATTTAGTGCTTTCGCTAAAATACCCGATAATACAATACGAAGAAAATATGAATCCACTGCTAACATTTGTCTTATATCCGTTTTGGTAATAATTTTCAACTGTAAATGCTATACAATATGTACCTATGTCTAATTTATAATGAGTTTAATTACTGAAATTCGTAATTTAGCTGTACACCGTTCTCATGTACATTTTACAAATTCATGTGTGTAATTTCATCATTTTCCATTATAACTGAAAGGTAAGTGAGAAGAATGGAAATGGCCATAAATGGAACCGGGAGTATGTTTAGCCGACTGTCCCGTGACTGTGACCTTCAATATTTAAAGGAGTCTGTAGCTGATGATGTTGAATAAAAAATGATAACTATTGTCTTGTGTGCAGTGAATGGGATGGTGAGCGTGTAACCTTCCACCCCTAGCCTAGGAAGAGGATAGAAGATTTATTTGCCATTCCACATGCAGCATATTATGTAAACACACAAGTTGAAATGCATAAAAGCGTCTGACTTACTACACTTAACTTTCATTCCTTTCCAGTTCCATGGCTCTGAAAAGGGAATGTAAGGAGAGCTGGGCAGGCGACGGAATGAAAACCACCCTTTGAGTGAGTAGGTATCTAGGTATGCATTTATTTAAAGCCCAATAGCAGTGTGGTGTGCTAATACATGTAGACAAGCGGAGAAACGTCTTGCACAGAAATGCACACGCGAGAGGAGACGGATGTAGTCGAATCAAGTCAAGTCAGTTGTGGTGGTCCGGACCGGAGTGTAAGTAAGGATTAAGTAATGAAAAACGCCTTCCTTTTTTCATTTAGGCACGTGGCTGGAATCTACTAAGGTCAATCAACTCAGTCAATTCAAACTTTACAAAACACACAAAATTTACAACTCCTTCCCCGTACAGTGCACTGCTTACCATTACCAATGAACACTCTCAAAATTAAATACTTCGTAGCTGTACTATTTATATTATACCTAAATACAACAACACATCTTGCTCTTTGTTATTTTCATTAGCTCCAATGAAAAATCTGAAATTTCTCACAAGTTTCTAATAATATATTAGTTAGTTACACCATGCAAGTACGCGCCCGCATCAAATACAGCAAATAAGTACAGAGATGAATTATTTCGCATATTTCGTATACTAAGGATCATTAAATCTTGATTATCCGTAGTATTTCATGATGTCCAGCTGCTGCCATGCAAAACAACAAAAGAATACTTTGTTCCTTTGATTTTTACGCACTGTACTTGCAATCTGTGTTCTTTGTGTATAGCCTAGCATCAAATCAAACCGGTTCCGAATACAAAGCCCTTACGTAGGTAAACAGTCAGGGATACAAATATTTACACATAAATAATCTTTCCCAACAGAATGAAAATAAATAGAAAAGTTACTCCACTCAATTGATCCTTCTCTTTTTAGCTCAAACAATTTGTAAAGTGGTAAAGATTTACCCAAGAGTTCCTTAGGTGGATTGGATTGCACCGGAGTGGCCTAAAACATGGATACCACATGGAATATGAAGAAATGCATGTAAACGCCTGTAGCGTGGCATGGCACGGCATTTTGTATCCAGCCACGACTTCTGGCAAACGTAAACACGAAACGAAGGAACGTCTTGTTTTGATGATTTGGGGAGCGAATGGAAAACGTTAGTAAGTAAGTTGATTGAACTTGAACTGCATTCACCGTTCCTTTATCACCTGTCATCACCGTAATCGTAATGATTACCATCGTTATCATTACAATCAGGTTAGTAAACCCAGGAGCACCCGGCGGGAACCTTTATTAGCCAATAAACTCACACAAACTACGCTCTTACCATGTAAATGACAACACCAAGTAGTCATAACAGAACTTGATTTCTTTTCCAACCAACAACTCCAAAATTAACATTTATGCTTTTCATTTTACTTTTCGCTACCATCTTATAAGACAATTTACAACGGATACTAAACACGTAATACACATTCCACGGACCATGGCTATTCCTAATCAAAATGAAAACTGATTTCGAGAAACATTTAACTATTCTCTGATTGCCGTAATCAAACCTAACAAAGTAGAACTGGAGTCTTGCATAAAATAATACAATGCAAGCGTTCGTTAATTCTTTAAATCTTATCCCCTAGAATTCAACAGTACTAATTACATATGCAGTAGAAGTTACGTATTTGTATTTGGTTTAATTACTGTGCTGCTGATAGTTGCCGAATTGCAAATAGTAAATAGCGAAACGAATAACAATAAAAACTAGGGACTTTCCTTGAACTTAGTACTACTACAAATTACTAGGTAATGATGTACACGCAGTGAAAACGGCATTGTATGAAATTTATGCACATTTAGTACTAGGTATAAGAAATAAGAAGATTTTTGCCTGAGAGGTATAGGACATAAAGGACAGGCGAAGCGAAGTGTAAACGAAATCATAAAGTAAAAGTGTTTGCTAGCCACATAATCTGTAGAAAATTAAAATATTGCGATATGATAGAACTGCTGCGTAGAGCCATTAAATAATTACCATTAAAGTACAGCTAGTCTCTAGCTTGTCCCGTTCTACTGGCCATGAGGACAACGACACCGTAGACAAAACAAGTACAAGTGCTTAAACCCATATTTCCATGCATACATTCTACATGCATGCAAGCACTGCACACAATACAAAACAATTCAGGCTTTAAACTTCAAGTGCAAGTACATAGCATCTTGTACTGCTTACTACCTAATATCTCTACATACCAAACTATTGTTGTTCTCGCTAAACTATTCTGCTGTGGATTGAATGTCAAATGAATTGATAATTTAAATACATTAAGCATACTCAAATTCTATAACAATATTCTCAAGGATATAATTCATTGTGGTTTCATTTTGCTTCTCCCAACTTGTTTGTTTAAACCCAATGGTACACATACATAGCCTATACATACAAATGCAACCGCATAGAATACTACTATATTACACACACGTACCAGTACAATTAAGCACAGAAGAGGCAACACCCATTTAAAACACAAACACAGAATACTAAAAACAATTGCAGTAAAATTGTTAACCTTGTCTTCAGTTTTTCCCACTAATCTCCAATAAATAAACCACCTTTTTAACTAAATGTACAGATAATAGAGAATATTAATGTGTATTGTGTATAGCTACTGATAAATATCCTGCAGCATAAATAGCACATACTCTGAAACATAATATACTGGAATAGGTAGACAGAAAATGACTCTGATAAATTCTAGGGATTATCTTATCTCATAAAAGTTTTATCATGTCTGACTGATTACAGAGAGGAGCAATATTGCCAGCAAATATGGAAACGTTGTCCTGCTTTGAGAGATGCACAGGACACACACATCCACTCTGCTTCACAAAGAAACCATTAGAACCGACAAAAGAGAATTGAATTCCAAAAAAGAAGATGCCGTAAGGGAATAGTTATGCAAGTGCATGTTCTACCGCAATTATTCTCAAAACACAAGTCATCAAACTCTAAGGTACGTAGGCAAAGTACCTAACTGGAACTAAAATATGATTCCTGATTAACAGATAAAAGCATGTCCGTTTCCATTACACTTGGCGGGATATAATAATTAATCCAGTTTCACTTACAAAGTACCTAATGCTGTACATAACTTCTTGTCAACTAAAATATAACTGTCCGTATAATCACCTACTTCAACTAATTAATGATTTTTAAATAAGAATTCCAATATAAACCATGCAGGACGTAAATGAACCCTGAGTATTTGCAATTTTATAATAACCAAAAGGACCTAAATCGAAGTTAATTACCCTAATTTCTATCTGGCTGATGAATAATGACGAATGGAAAAAGGGTGTAACGTCCTGGAATACTTACGGACACAAATGAATTCGCACTCTCTTCCTCCTTTGCGTTTTTAATGAATTCAAATGATCTGCTAACAATGTACGGCCATATATCAAAAAGACGTGAACTAAAAGAATCACGCAAATGTTACAACTCCTATAATACTGAAAATTCCTACATTTGAGAATTTTATTAATACCTGTTTTATTTTGTACATGGAAAATGTACAGTGTTCCAACATTAGAGGAGACAGACAAAGGAAAGAGAGACACGGAGATTCCGAAATTCCCAAGACATGTATCTATGTACACAAGCAAGGTATTTAGAAATATGCTGTTACTTCCTACAACTGCATGCCTTTGGAATTTGTCAGTTGATTTCGATGATTAGGAAGACACGCCAAAGGAAAATTATTGTGGGAGCTAAAGTAGAGGGAGAACATCCCACAATGACAAGAGCTACTACATAATATATACGTGCACTATTAGTAGACGTCATGAAATGGGATTAAGCTACTAAAAGTTGAAATTGTGCCCGACGAGTGTGTTTTGTTTGCACATTGACAGTTGTGTATTGCATAAAAAGCTATAAAAGTGGTTGGATATCCGTAGGACACCGAAATGGAGAGTAAACGTGGGGAAGTTGTCGGAAATGAAAGAGAGACAGTATTGTATGTAGGTCTTATATGGTAATTACCGCGAGTCAGAATGTACGGTTCTGTGCAAAGAGTAGTGTGATGACACGACGGTGCAGTGGCCCGAGAAAGCTTATTATCAGTAGGTCAGTCATCTCCATCTCCACCACTTCATTTATCTCCAGGGAACTTTGCAGTGACACTAGAAATCTCAGCGTGTAGTTATTACACAATAAAATAACATCAGCTCTGACGACGAGTCACTCTAATAGTCTAATCCTAATCTAATGTACCTACTTTCCTTTATCCCACATACCATCCTTACTTCTCCTATCAAAACACACTCACACTATCCCAAATTGAACTAGATGCCAGCATGCCGTACTAAATTACATTACACTAACACCTTCTCATACTAAACAGAAAAGTAAAAGCTTAAGCGCAAATCCTGCACAGAAATCTCTTTCCGCTTTTTTCTTAGTATAACTAGTCATTTTTCTCTATCGTGTAGTATTTCTGTACTGCATGGGAAATCTGCCTAATGTCATTTAATAGCCGTCATTCCATAATTCCTGTATTTATATCAATCTGCAGATACGCCGGTAGCCACGAATTTCGTTTTAACATTTAATCAGGTCAAATCGTTTCCCTTTCCTTCAAAAGTCAGTTGCAGCTGGATATCCCTACATGCATTAGTGCTAAGCAGCTAAGCGACATGACATGTACATTGTCAACTGGATCATTTTGGCCTGAATCTTTTTTACTTCCGTAATTCCCCAGCTACCTTAATGCTATATACTTTTATCCATCAACAAACTTTGTTACCAATGATTGTTGACAGTTTGCATTACAACACGATCTTTCACTACTTGATCGGCAAGAAAATGCTAAGATGAAGAAGAGTATATCAATATGCAAAAGCACAGAATGTTTCCATTTTGCCGTCCTTACAACTTACAGTACCTATTCGCTTTCATACACAAGTAAATACTAGTTATAGTCAGTTATATTGCATTTATTGTCCTTACGCTCTATGTACATACAAGGATGAATTCTCTCAAGTCAATTAAATTGATTACTAAAATCAACATGTTAGATTTCTGCATGCATTCATCAGTAAAGTGTATGAGCAACTACACAATTTTATGTACATTTTATATGATGACAAGCAACAAGGCGAAAACTGATAAACAAGGGCTACATAAACAATCGTAAATTGTTGTGCGTCGATTTTACAAAAAACTGGCACCTATTGCTATTCTATAAGCAAAAATACAAAACACATTTACAGAGACATGAACACATTGAGAAGAATTACGAAACGCATTCTTGGTGAAGAATTAAGTAAATGTTATACTGTTTTGGTAGTGAGTAATTGTAAGTTTCCAATTTATGTTTATTAGCATTCTTGACATGACATGTCAGTGCGTAAAGTTAGACCCAATGAACAAAATCAACAACATAATCTTCTCTTTTGAACATTTTTCGCATTTCCACACAAATATTTAAATTATGCATTTCAAAACCACGAAATGAACAAGAAAATTCATGTAAGTGTATGCAATAGCTGTACGATAACACAAGTTATCTCAATTCTCAATGCAATCAAAATCAGATGATCCTCTGAAGGTGAAACTAAATGTTAGCACAGTTAATTTAAATGCCCAACATACCTAACAATAAGTACTATCTGCTTTTAAGGAGATTCTTTAACGCTACCACGTTTATTACGTTATGTTTGGAATTACGCTTAAGAACAATAAAAATGTAGATAATGTCTGTGTATTTTTGCAAACAAACTTTCCCTGAACTTGTATGTGGTAACTAGTACCTTTATATGCATGCACTGAAGCTTTTAATACATACCAAACGAAACCAAGACCAAAGTCACTCACGCAGGTACCTGCTCATTTACCAATTATTTTCTTATGATCGAATCAAAGCGTTGTTTTGGTGGCATTGGACGAGAATAACCAAGGTGAGGAATACTATCATACGTTACATCACCAATGTTGCATGCAATTTAAATGGCAATTCTCTACCTATGAAAGTATCATTTAGACGTAATAAATCTTGCATTCTTGCAGAACCTCGTAAAATGCAGATTTTTAGTGTAATTATTGGAAACATCAGTAGAATCAATTCTATAGGTTTTATTTCAAAAACATTTCTGTATAAATTGATTGAGCAAGACATAATAATTGAAAGTACTAGAACATATTAACTAAATTTGTGTTTGTTATGCATGATCAGCATGTCTGTGATATCTTGTGGTGTTCTATGTCATCAATCTAAATTCTGAGCATGCAGTAATGTACCGTTAAAGAATGTATTTGAGAATAGCAAGTCACTTAGTTAGTATCTATTTGAGTTGAAATAACCTTTACCTTGTCAAATTCTCTAACTTGGAAAGATTAGACATGTAAAGTTACATGTTTTGTCTATCGGCGTGAATGAATTCTTTTATCTACGTAGATGATGACATTGAGCTACCTACAAGGAATGATGGTTCAATGCAAAACTTACATCAGCCTTTATACTACCTTTTGTACAGGTATGCACACATTTACTAAGGATTTCTATTGATACTATGCCTCTACTTATAATAAGTGTATGGAAAAACAAGTCTGGGTTGATTGCAATTGCTAATCTATGAAATTGTTTGTCAAGCGTGTATTTATAGATACTGCCTGTGTATTGTAGTGTTTATCAGAATCTGATAAAATCATTTTCCCTGAGCATCACTGTTTTATCCTGTGCAATAGTTACACACAGCACACATGTACTAATGGAAGTTTTGTCTAAATTTCTGCAGGTACATTTCAATATTGAGTGCATCTTTGTATGTACCGTATAGACATAGAGAATAAAAACAATGGGAACCAGAAGGAGAGCTGGTTTCCCATAGAATTACGTTTGTCATTAGCAAAATACTGTATTTTCAACTTTCCAATGAAATAAATTATGGCTGCTGCAATAGAGCACCACGTTGAATCGTTAGCTAAGCAAATGAGAGAAAATAATGAAAAAATCCTAATTTGGAATCTACTTAAATGAACGGCCTACTCGATAATACAGTTGTGTGATTTCATTGGGAAGTTTGACATTGGCTATATGGCAAACAAGATTAGAATACAATAAAATAATAATAATAAGCTTCTGGCTGACCTTATGCAAATGCTCTAGAGCAAGGATGATTTCTCCAATGTAGATTCTCACTTGGGCTTCTGTGAATCGTTCCCTTTGGTATAAATGCGTAAAAAGCTCTCCACCACTCACGTAATCTGTAATCAAAAAATATCAGTCCAAATTAACATTCTCTACCCACAATACACTGAAATTTTACTTATTGTTAGAGAAATCTTATCAAATGCGTATACTATTACATTGTTCAACTAGTTAACAATAATATGGAGGTTACAAGAAGTTTTACATAACAATTGGAAGCTAATCTAAATTATATATCCTTAATCATTATTATCCAATCAAAGAAATATTGCAATTTACATAGATTAAACTCTATGCAATACAAATATTAGCATACAGATTTTCAATTACACACTTAACACTTAATATTTAGTAAGATAAATCAGACATGTCGATTTTGCTAATAACATAGTATAATACAGATGCAATCTTTAAGCCTCGATAAGATTTGATAATATAAATAATAATCGCATTGGTATTCGCTCTCATGAACATTTCATATTCATAGTCATACGAACTGTGCCAAATAATTTATCGAAGCGAAGGAAGTCAAACGAAGAATAGCGGTAACCTCGCCGTAGACTAAATTATATCACCTATACAAACTTTATGTACTTTCCCTTGGAAAATCCAATATTGACAGTTACACATATACATTATAGGTAATAGTAGTAATAATGCAAGTCTGAATCAATCGATATGGAAATTTTCATTGATTGTATTTTGTACCCGTGACACTACCATAACATAACAGTACTGTTTAAATTGTGGTTTGGTTAGGCTACAGAGATCATTTGATCTGGGCCATTCAAATGAATACACATTCATAATAGGAGACAGGATAGCATAAACTAACTTTGAGTCGAGATAAACGACATGACGTGAAGTAAGTCGTAAGTCTATGCGATAACAGATACATTCTAATGTGGCTGTCACTTAAGTTATTTCTTTCGCTCACAATCTTTCGATATCCAACACTCCATTGCATAAATGATAAAATGATCGTGTGCCCTATAGTAAATAGTAGTAAATACTAACAGACAGGTGATAATGATGAGACCAGATTTCTCTTCTCACAGAATAAATGCCTAATCATCTTATGAATAATTATCGCTTGTTATTTTATAAGCACCTTGAATCTCATCACAGTCTGTTACATAAATAACCAATTACGATTGGGTGACAAAACAGTTCTTGGAATGCAGATGGATAAACACAGTTAATTACTGAACATGCATTCCAATGCTACTTTTACTTTTCATTCTAAAAACCCAATATTCTCAAAATCACAACATAAACATTATTTTTACTCCCACTCTGCAATAAAGACACAATGGTACAGTAGTACAAGTACATAAATAGAAATAGAAATGGAGGAAGTGTTTCCAACCTTAAAATGATACCTTAAATAAATATTCATTGGAAAACTTGGCTCTTCCAAGCAGATAAATAAAGCCCAACTAACTTACTGTCTTGTCTGCATACAATTAAATAAGTAAGTATTTAGGTACATATATAACACTTCAATTTCATTACCAGATCTTTATCTGCAATTTTGTAGCACCAACCCACTCCTATCGAAAGTAGGAAGTGAATACTGCTATATCTGTTCCTAATGGAATTCTATTGTACATTGAGAGTATTTCAACCGTAAAATACAATTTATAAAACATTTTCTTTAATCAACAAGAGGTAGAAATCTATTGAACATAAATTTCGTGTAAACGTTGCAACTCAAACTGCACTATTACTTTGCCCAACCGCCCACACTTTCTTATGACACAGCCAAACACACAAAACAACGCAAAACTAGTGCCTGTTTTGCAAGGCAGCAGTAGTAGACGGGTTTACTAGAAGCTGACTCACTCCGTTTCCCTTTCATTCACAACAGCTAGAATTCGAAGGAAATGCACTACCTAAGTGTACTCGTTCCTAGAATATAGTATGTAAGATATCTGATATTCGCCCGCTCTTCACTAGAACAATCATCGCCAGTTATTATTACTCATTCAATTATAGTACACTTTTACTATGAACTTTTTCACATTTAAATCGCGGGTGTTTCTCCAGAATATCATGCTATCATTTCAATTAATTTTATCTGAATATCTTGAAGATGTGAAAAACCTCGTAGATTAAAACAAGTGAATAGGTGTACCTACCAATTTACATGTACTATTTGTACAAACGAGAATTTAAGCACAGCTGTTCTGCATTTGATTGACAGCTGGATATGCCCCTCAAAGTAGACATGCAATACTCAGAGCACACTTGAGAAACTTTAGTTTCAACTCGATTACATATTCTGACACGTTATTACCAATTGTAATGTGCGAAATGCAACAGAACTCTAGACATTCAATCTAATACTTCGTTCATAAAATCAGAAATGCAACCGAATCATCAGCTAAGAGTCATCTTTCTAGGAATTTGCATTTCGGCAAATCTCACAAGAGACATCTTTGCCACATTTCATATTTTTAAGTTGTGCAATACTAATTATATTTGCTGGATACTGAATGATGTGACAGCTCCATTTCTTAATTGTAAACATTGTTTCACGGAAATTTCACGAGATGTGTTCGCATTATAATTATTTAGACAATGTAAATAGGACAACTTTTTTATACCCAAACTAGGGAATGCTCTTTCTACCTACAATACATTACCAAAACGTTTTTTGAAATAACATAAAATATCTCAAATGGCAGCATTAACAAAAAACCCAAGCTCGAGTGGCAAATCAATCTACAGGTATCGTAAAGAAATTTATTGAAATAATTCAAAATATCTTAAGAGGCAATAGCTACAATAATAAAAAAAGTATTTCCAAAATCTTTTGAAAACCACTTCAAATGACCAAGATTGTTTATAAGTTTATTGCAGCGACTTACTTGAAGGGATTAAAAGAAAAATGTGCGAGTAATTTAGAATAGTGTAAAGTCAAAGTCAGGTTGGGATTTTGTTTAAGTCAGCTACTGTTAGTCAGTCTGGGCAAAAATAAAAAAGGATGTGTCACAGTCTCTATAAATAGAATGGAAGCTTATTTTCATCCCAGTGGGAAATGTATCTTGGGTTTACCGATTGCTTAACATTATCGCTATTGCTACCAATACTGTAAATATGGAACAAGAAATAGTAAATATATCAGTGAATCATTCCATTGTAATGACAAACATATATTGAAGCTAATTGCTTCAGTTTTGCTGTTAGTGGTTTGGTTTGTATCTGTCTACACAACTACTGTACGTTAAGTATTTGCTATTTTCCTCCGTGGATTTAGAATCACATTAGCAAAAATATTATTCGCAAGTGTAGCAATTTAAAAATTCCTGTGTTCCTGGCCAGACTCCAGTAGTCCAGACCAGAGAAGTAATAACCAAGTTTAAATAGCACAGATAAGTACAAAAGAATAATGTACACAATACAGTAGAGTAACCATGAAAAAATAAGTACATATCCATTGTTCATATAGTACTGGTGCATGTCAGATTTCGTTAATTACCTTTCGAGTCACGTGAGTAGCTCCTAATAAGCTACTTATTCGTAATTATAAGTATTACTCCTGCCACACACCATAATAGAAATAGGCTGTCTGTGTTGATGTAAGATTAAGTCAATAATACTCTGCTAAGTCTGCAAAGTGAGTAAGTCAGATTCAGATATACTGCGTCATATGGAATGAAAGGAAGAAAAAGATATAGTTTCGTGTGCCTACATATTTGTGCTGTAGTGTAGTTGTAGTAGAGCCTAGAGAAATAAGGTTTGGTGTTCCTACTCTCCATTCTCACTCTCATCTCATCCGTATCTTGATCTAAAGCGAAAAAGCGCCGCCGTCAGTCACCACCGCCACCACTTGAGTAATTAGGTCAAACCATGACATACAAACCGAAATCCTCTTTCCTGACATGATATTAGTTCTTCTTGCGGATGCGTTGCCTAATACTACCCAGATTTCTACAATGGCAATAAAAGAAATCTCCCCATTGTCTTCATCACCATCTCGCTTAGGGTCACAGTAGTTACAACTTACAATCCCCCAAAGATCAAAACGTAAAATACGTAGTTCTCGCAATTTCATTAACTTTCCTCCTTTCTCGCTCTTTGACAAAGTCACAAACGAAATCAGAAAACAATTCCTACTGGGATTGTAATTCATTTATATTTCTTGCAAATTATAATTTGGTTTCGGCATGATTTTACGCTTCTTCAAACCCAAGGTGGGTGGCATTGTATTTCCATTCAAGACTAAACCAAAGCAGGGAACTCTGACCTTTGGAAACTTGGAAATAAAATACACTCACAAAGAAAAGAGACGAAACAGGTGTTTGCATTTCTCAGTATTACAAAGCGGGAACCACTTAAAAGCAATAATGCTCAAAGCTTTGGCTGATTCGATGTTTTCGTCGCCACCACCTCTCAAAGAAATCATTTTGTTTGGTTTAGCGGAGAAAGGCATTGCTCATTCCCTGACAAAGCCTTCGATGTGTCATGCTAACAAAACTTTTCCAATCATAAGTAAGAAACGTACACTTTCCCACATACTTTCCGCTCTTCTGTCAAAATCTATCAAAGTCTCAACAAGTTTTCAGTTTTGCTCATAATACTCTCAGTTAGACTTGAAGCTATTTTACCTAAGCACACCGTATTACTCACGAAAAAGATAGAGAAACATGCCAAAGGGGACATCCAAACCATTATTTCCAATCCAGTGAGCTGACTAAACTAGCCAAAAAGAAAAAGATTCCTATTTGATTTACTGCACTCCTTTCCGCAAATGTCCGTGAGTAGTTCGTACAGCGTGACACAAACCAGCCCAATTCACTTCACTGCGAATTCCATTTGAATTACTTTCAGGGCCGATCGCAATACTGATCCTTACCACTTAATCAACATCTACAAGCAAGTACCTAGGCAAAACTGACATTTTAGGCTTCAATCTACAAAGGACGATATCGGTTAAGGAAATTCCTATGGGGCTGGATAGCCCGTAAAATTCTACACAAAAAACATATATATGTTCCTGATCCTAAAATGCAACCCTGCCTCTCCACAGGCGAAAAACTAAAAGCTTATACATTGGCGGAATAGGAAAAGTTGACATTTTGAAACCCCAATTTGGGGAACTTGGCCGAGGTTTTCGGCCATAAATAAGATAGATTCGGATTCTAGAGAGTTTGGAGACTATTTGAAGGCTTAACTACGTGCCGTGTATTGTTCCTTCTCATCTTTTTCGACTTCTGAAAATTGCAAAAATCTGCGAATTTTCTTGACAGTCCAGAGCCCATTTCATATACAATCCTAAGGAACTCCGCAAAAACCAAGTCAGAGCAAGCACCAGCACTTAAAATTCAAACTATTCAAATAACCAAACTAAAATAGCCGCGCTGGTGATACAAAAATACTAGAAAAACTATTAAAATATTTTTCAAAGCGTCCTAAGCGTCACAACTTCAGAATCATACAACTTTTAAACATATTTACTTCCGAGTACTTACACAAATTAAATCAGAAAGTGGCGAAAACATAAAAATGCACATTGTACATCACATTTTAATGTAAAACGCTTAAATTTAATCAAAGTGACTATGAATCCGACATGACAGCACACATAGCAAATACCTGTAAGCAACTGGAGGGATTTCGAAGTAGATTTTACTTAGTTTTGGTATGTATGAGTGAAAATGAGGATAGTAATGATGTATAAAGGTGAGTTGAAGTACGTTCCACCCTCGTCAGATATCAGAGAGCTGACACTAAGTACGAAATGCTGCGAGGAGTAGGTAAGGTAAGTAGGGCCTTATTGTAGAAGAGTGAAGTGAAGTCAGGATGTTAGGAAACTTCATAGCAAACAAAACATCAAAGGAAACTTAATAGCAGAAAATGAAAAGGAAGGAAAGAAGATGGTATTTCATTGGAAGGTACACGTGGAAATACAATGCGATTCTCGTCTCTTCTGCCACAAACAGGGAGAGAAACCTTGTGCTGAAACAGATACTGCGGCAACATCAATATCAGACAGACCAACGAAACGAAGGAAGGAAGGGAAGCTAGATCCATGCCTAATAATAATACTCCACAGAGAGAAGGAGCAGACACTGCTGTATGTATAGGATATGAAACCCACACTAGTCCATATACTGAAGCAGTGCTACTTATGTACATTTCTTTCTTTCCTATATCTGAATGTTGAGACACGGGTTACCATTTTGTTTGCGTCTACTTTTCGGGACTTGACGATATGAAGTGTCCTAGCTGTTATTCCACTGTGTACTTGCATCCTTAGTTATTTAGAGTTGCCAGACAGACAAAATAGTACACAGCGGAGCAAACAAGTGCAAGTGAAATATTCCAGACAGATCCAGCAGAACCAGAAAACGTAGGTACTCCGACTTCTCTTACGGTATTTCCTACTCTTGCAAGTAACGCATCAGAAAACTAGAGTTATTTAACATCACTTCCATTACTCTCGTCCACCACTTCCAATTCTTACTTACAATACAAATAAATTTACTTAGCCCTACCACGGATTCTAAACTCTAACTGTAATTTCAAGCAATCGCAGAGTTAGAGTCATTGATACACTACTACACAGTTCCTATGCATTTAACAATGAAGTACTTAGCACTACTAGTTGTCTAGCTACACTATAATATAATAAAAATAATGTGCAAATAGCAAAAGTTGTTAAGAGAGTTTAATATTTTCCTTCCTCTTATTGTTAGCGTAAGTGGAATTGCATAAAATAAGTAAGTAGGGAGCAGAGACTGGAAATACTTTTGCATGGACTTGGCCCAGACTAACAATAAGTAGGATGTAGCGTAGCGTATACATTAAAGGCATTAGCTACAGATACATTGCAAATTGCAATGGCAATGTCTGTAGAACAGCTTGACGTGACTTGTATGTATACTCCTCTACTGTCTCAGACTTAATACTGCAAACTGCAACACAATAGGTATACTCTGGTACAATATTATTGCAATGTAGTGTAATGTAGGTAGGTAAGTCTAAGTGTGTACTTGCACAAGCAGTGTATTCCGGCTCTGCCGTGTATCCTCACAGAACAGTTCTATTCTGCATAGCTTAAGTATAACTAGTAGCTAATGTCCTGTGCTGTGTATCAGAAAGTAGGTCAGAATTTTGTAACTTTCACACATACAATACAATACGCTGGTAATGTATAGTGTATTAGGCTATACTTACAAGACAACTTCGATTCAACAATGTTCGTGTCCTGTCTACTATTCCATTATTCTATGTACTCTGTTCTACAGCACAATAAAGAATCAAGAATATTAGTACTCCTATCCCTATACCACACCAGGAATGCATGTAATAGTAAATGTATAATCTAATGCATCACTTACGTTTGCCAATATTCAATATTACATTCTGCTACACAGAATACGGTACAAATATGAGTTATGTTTAATATAACAACTATTATAAAACTTGTAATGCAAAATGTAAGCAAACCTTGTTGTGTTATGATACCTGCATGATATTTTATCATTCCTAGGAACAAAACAGTTACACTACACTAAATAACATCAACCTAGCTGACTGGCTATCTGTTACACGCGTATTCATACAGATATTGATTACCTTTATGTGTTCACCATATGTGTAGGTACCTGCTACATTACATTTCATTTATGATTATGGTATGTATTCCGTAATGCACTTGCTGTATAATAAAAAGGAAAGCATTGATTACAATTACAAACCATGTAGAACTCTACCTGGCTCATTTCAATCCAAATGTAACACAAATAAACATGTAATTGCTACACACATATAATAAACACAAGAAATATCAATAGATACTATCGCACACTTAGCGGCATTCCTACAGCTCCACTCCACCTTATCTGTGTAATATCCATATTTCTGAGAAAGCATGTAATTAAACACAATTAACTAAGTACTGCAGAATAATTGGCAGTTTAACATTTCATAACAAGTAGCAGTAGAGCAGAGTACATGGAATATTGAATCTCTTTAGCGATCAACAAGAGTACTACAAGAGAAATCCAAAATCTTACTAGAGATACACCTGTTTAAAAGGCACAAAGCATAGGAATAGTAGAGGACAGAAAGGAAACGACTGTACTACTGTACTACGTAATATTTAACGATGAGCAGGACATATGGTAGTAGAAGTATAAGTGTGCATGCTAAAAGGAAGAAGTAGAACTGAAGTTGCCTGTACTGTGTTTGCCAATTGATAAGACAAGTGATAAAAGAATTGATGAGGACGTGGACGACGGAAAGAAAGTCAACAGTCAAAGCCAAATCCACTAAATGAATAGAGTTGAATAGGAATGTAGGTGAGTGAAGCACTATTAGTTAGCATAGCTAAATAATTCATAGTTACTTTCCTATCAAAGGAGGATATAGGCACAATAGGTCCGCAGTAATGGCAGACAAAACTTTGTTTATGGCAAACTCACGTAATATGGCAATTAGAGAAGTCTATCTGCACTGGCTGTGGAGTAACTGTCTACTTGTCTCTGTTATGTCTCATCGTCATCACTTATTACTATTACTTACTGTTACTTTACCATCATCATCACAAAACTAACCCACATGCTCAGTCGTGTCGTGATCATTTCACTTCTACCGTACAATAATACTCCCTCTGTCTCTTCACGTTCGTCCTTACAAAAGTTAATCCCATGTAATACTTTAATAGCAGGCTTCACATTAATTACACTAAATGAGAATCAACTAATGAATGCAGCCATAATGCAAATATATTAGACAACTCTTCTCTTTATACCTAAATCTACTTAATACAATACTGCAGCATTAAATTCTCTATTTTCCAGACTTACTATGTTTTGGTCTACATAGAATTTAAATTCCAGTAATCTAATATTAGTAGTAATTATTTTAATATCTATCAATAACAAATTTTTATATTGAATTTAATGAAGTAGAATTGTTTCATGTAATTGACAGTCTATTAGATAGTAAAAAATTAATATTGAGCTGATAAACTATAAGGAGCTAAGGAATTTACCAATTAAAGGTATTATGAAATATTATTATTGGATAACTTTTGTGGAATGATAATTAATTCAGATTATTTGCTCAGTAACCTTCTGTAATATTCATTGGTTCTTGGAAGGAATATCTAAATAAGGTTTTATACTTGTGGCACTGTTCGATAAAGTTGCACCATGGTGTATTGTAGTGATATTGTGAATACTAACATGTAGATGGGGAATATTAGAGTGAAAGTAACCAAAGAGCTTAGCGACTCGTGGTACGAGAATCCTTCCACATGCTCCTACACAAAAATCCTAGTAAATTATGTACATTGCATTGAAAATTGGCATAGAATGAAATCCGCCATGTATGGACAACTATTCTGCACACAGGGACATAATTGAGATTCTAACAAGACAAAATACAACATGTGTACTATACTATGCATAAGAATAAACATGCGATACTATGCCGTGTATTATGATAACAATTTTGCGTTTTCGATAATACTGTTAAAATTATTTAGATGAATACTTGGAAAGAGAATGTGAAGACATACCTATATAAATACATTCTGATAAAACCTTTTTATCGTAGGATTTAAACCTTTACCTCTACTCGTGTATTGAGGAGATAGCGATAAAGTTAGTAAATATTTGGCAGTAGGTATTAGGCTATAGATTGAATGGTTTAAAGATGAGCTTAACTTAAAATGTGCACTTATAGGGACCATGTCTTGACTAGCCAGCATTTAGAGGTATACTAGAACCGGAAAAAGGTTTCACGTAGTGGCAGTACAAAACCCACATTAGAGACATCCAAGTATTTATAGGTATACATAGTTTGGTGTACGGTGTGAGATATAAAGTGCACAAGTCTTACTAGTGGTGTGCACTACGATGTAATAGTGAAATTGGAGAATAATAAAATCATATGAAAATATAGGTCACCCGAACATGCAGCACACACAGCCATTTGGAATCAGAAGCCAATAGTGGAAAAACACTGTACAAAGTAGCATGTAACTGGCATTAGACATGAAGAAAGCTGAATAGGCATACTTACACACACAATCTACCGCATAATAAAAAACTACAAATGTCTAACCGTAAGAATTATACTACTATTACTGTGTAGTGCAGTGTACCTTGGCTGTAGCAAGTTTTGTCCCCAATTAAATAGTTAATCCAATGTCTATGTCCCGGCCAGGCTAAACCAGACGCCAAGTCGACATAACATAGTAACGAGAAGAAAGCAAAGCCAAACCAAACCACTGCGATATTAATTTCGCTTTTTGTACACACTTTCGCTATTACTTGCAACGGCACTGGTGTAATATTTTTATTTGCTTTAAAGCAGAATTAGAACAATACGCAATAATTGATTGTGAAACAGGACTGTGTGTGCGATGTGCCCTATTTAGAAAAGTTGAGTATTTCTGAAACTATTTACAGCACAAGAGTAACTGACATATTAGAACAATTGCAAATAGATTTTGAAACGCACCTTTAGAGTACTAAACAAAGTAGAGCAATCAAACGACATGGAAAACAACCATTGGGAGAGAAATCCCCAAGGAAATACATCACTCACGATCTATACGTACACAGGATCACAAAGCATTCTGAACACTAAGATTTCATATAAGCAATGCCAAGCGAAACAAGTTGAATTGGTGGAATCGGACTTTTCCGAAACAATAAATTACTACTGGGAACAGAAGAGCTGAGGATTGTTGGAATTAGAATTACTAGGAAGTGACACAAACCAATAGCCTATGGATTTCATTAGTTAGCGACAGTATTGCACGAATCAAATCACCTAGATATTAGGTTCCCAGAATAAAGAGCAAATAATAGAGAAATCAAATGAACATTTGAATGACTACATTTAATTAAACAAAAGGAAGGACGAAACGAGTAAATTAAATTGCCTTGTGTGTAGGTTAATGCGCATCTTCATATATTATGCCTCGTGCTTGTTTTGCTGTACTTGTGGAACTACATTTATTTCCTACACGAATTCCGCTGCTCCATTGAATACATGAAGAGATAAGCTACCTAACGATTTAAAAACTGTTCTCTCCTTACGTGCTGTTGTGACGAGAAGATTAGGAAATTAGCTTTATGATTACTTTGCTGATGATGGGATAATGATGACAATAACTTAAATACGGATAGGAAAATGAATGTTGATGTCGCATTCACAATTCACACATTTGCATAAATACAAACAAATATTAACGTAAACTGCCTGAAGAGAGTTATAGATATATGAGGAATGAGTGGCTGTGTAATCTGTGGATGGAGTGAGTGCCACTGAATGTGGCACAAAGCATAATAAAAGCAAATAGCTTAATTCTGAATAAATCACATCACGTAGCCATAACATAACACAGCGATATTTTGGAAAGGAAGGAAAAGAATCGACTCCTATAACAAAGTTTCTAAGCTGCAAAATCGAATTTGGGCAAAGTAGGTCAGCGAGAGTTTCTGTGCCGAAGTAATGCTCTCTTAGGTATCTTTAGATAGTTTCCGTAGGCTTCCTTCGTAAACCCATTCTCCTCACTTCTCCTCTCTTCTTTAACAAATATTTTTCCACTACTTTATAACACAAATTGCCTCTCTGATATTCTCTACTTAGACTTACACTATACGTAATGGCTCTCACTATCCACATAACAAACACCCATTTCACAAATCCAACGTTTACTCTCAATGAATAGCGAGATGAATAAACATAAACTAACATAATACAAACTCCCTGGCCATGACTTAATCCATAAAGACCAAAAAATACCATATAAGTACTATTACATCATACACCAGCATTTTCATAAGTGCATACCTTCCCATCACATCATATTATCTTTATAAGTAACACTATATTCTACACCTCAGTCAACCATTCCCTATCACATTCAACAACAAAATCTTTTGTTACACTTCCCGTCTCACGTCTTACCTTCTTCTGCAGTCATTTCTCTGCTAACACAGCGATAACAATTTCTTGTGCAAAGAAAACACTGCTTAGGCTAAAAATCAATACACAAAAATTGCAAATACAAATACAAATACTTTATTCCCTAGTGTTCTAAGTTTAAATATGAATTCTACCGACTTTGCAACTTAGTGCATACAAGATTAATTACATTTATTGCGTTCTGCACTTAGGCATATTCTCCTACCGTTTTTAATCACTTTAGGGAACTACCTACTTATTTGCTCATCTACAGCCACAAAGGCACTTTTCAAAGAGCTTTTGTAAACTTACATTGTATGGTATTGATGAGAGTAATTCATGTCATTGTCATGATAGTATCCAAGTCGATTGACTATACGCCTGAAAAAGTTCAATAAAGTGCTTGATAGCATAGTAAACCTAATCTTAGTTTTATAGTGCAATTTAGGTACTGCACCAGTATAGAATTACTATCGTTTACTGCAACTAAATTCCGCTTAGGCTCTGGAATCATAAAACTTCTTCAATTACAACTTTATTTCTAATCACTGATGTTGCACACTCAGGTCTCGGGGAGTTCATACAGAAAATCTCAATTAATACAACTACTATTCCCTAATGACTTTACTCAAAGCCAAAGCAAAGACCGTGACACTATTTTAAAAACCTACTAAAACAATTACTTCCCATTCAAAACTATTCCCGTTATCAGTATTGGCTGCAGCTCAGATAAAGGTTTATTCACACAGATAAAGATTTTACTCGTGTCAAAACATTACCTAGTAAAGTATTATAAAAACGCAATCTCAAGTAAGATACACTTTTCAATAATTTGTCATCAGATTGTTAAAACTACAATAAACATACAGGGTGTCATCATTTCCAAGAATATTACATTAATTAATTACACAAAATATTTTACAGTAATTCACAGCAGGAATCCTTTTCACTTTCACACAACCTTTCAAACGATTCAAAATGTAAATAATACCTTGATCTGCTAGTACACTATGATAATTAATCAGTTAATCCCAGTTTTCTTTAAATGACATTAAAGACCAAACATAAATTAGAGAATTCCCTGCAGTTAATTGGAAAATGGCAAAAGTTTGAGATAAACAGTTGAGTTGAATAGAGACAGTAATCTAATAACTATCACAGACTGACAAGACTTTAATGTAGGCCATCAATGCACGGCTAATGTCACAGACGTATTAAAATCGAATGGAGGTCAAAGTCACGCCAATTAAAGCTATTTAGCCAAACTTGTGCTACCAATAAAGAGCAAATTTCCTTGGAAGATAAGCATCTCTAAAAACATTCATGTATTAAAGGAATGTTCCCAGTTGTACTAACAAAATACATGCATAATACCTACATTAAGTACAGAAGTAACGAAATACTGGACTGGTAGCCTTTTAGCGTACAATAGAATTAAAAAATCCAACCAGACTGAGCGAACATCTTGCATAATTCATTTTAATGGCAACATATGTTTGGCCAGATTTCTCCATTCCGTTCATATACAGTTTTGAAGCGTACACAAATAATTATTGTAATCACCACAATGTAAACAAGTAAGGAACATTTAAAAGTAACTTAAAGTCTGCTGCATTCATTATTCATCTACCCACGTTTATGCACATTTCCATCGCGAAATACTACTGCCAAATCAAAACAGAATGCTAACCAGACCAACCTATAGGGATATAATAATGTATGCAGGAAAACAAATGGCTTCATAAATTAATCAGGTAGACTAAAATTTCAATGTCTATATTTGTTCACCACTTTTGCAATTATGGTCCAAATAATGTACAGTAAACAGCAATATAAATTATAAATAGCCCATAGACATTTGCAACCCATACTGAAATTGCATATAAGTTACTACAAAGGACAAGCAAAGTGGTGATTACAAGAATTGCACCTTTATTTATTGAATCTTAAGAATCAATTCTCAAAAACAAGATTACAGTCTAATTACTGACAAACTAAAGAGCAATATTCAGGATGAGGTAACCGAAGCATTCTTTCCTAATCGTTAAATAATATTCCTGAAATATTACTGCATGCATAGCAAACGTAGGAGAATGGAGTACGAAACGTCCACTTAACAATTGCTCATCGTCAATTCCTCAGAATCGTTACTGATTCATGAATGAATTTTTAGTGATAATATTTTAGTGTACAAACATATACACTTATAGTTAGTGTTAGAACTCCCTTATAGCGCATTGCAGACCAGAATAACTATACTTAGTATACATATGTCTGATATCGAAACGAAATGAAAGGACTGAAGGACATTCCTTTACCACTTTGAATATTTGATGAAGAGATGCCGAAAGTTCCGCTTGTATTGTAAAGACTGAACGGAGTTTCATACTTTTCTATACTAGTACATTCTCTTCCTATATCTATATAGTTACTGCATACTCCTACTTATGGCATGGTCATACTTTTTATTGAATTTTCTGTCTACATATAGTCTGCTGTTACACTATTGTCCATTACATTGCATGTCTATCGTTAGATATAAAGAATGTATGTCCAATATCCTATTATTATATACCCCTACTTACAGCTTATATAAGATATTGCATTAAAGTTATTGATATCCGTACATATTATGTCCACCATTCAAAAACGTTAACCAGTTTAGCACGTATAAAATAGGAATCAATGCCATTGCTACTAGCACTAGGCCAGGCCAAAGCAAAAGAAGACAGACATACCAAAGCAAAACTCTTATAGGTATGCCTAGACAGGTTAAAGGCAGATTTAGGATGATTGTATTAAATAAACTCTTTGGGCAGGCACGCCAAGCCAGACCAGACCAGGTTACCTGAAACCTGAAAGCAATGCTCTTTATGTGTATCCGAAAACGAAAAAAAGAAAACAAATGGACAGACACATCTGCTTCTTTTTTCCGTTCTTTATTCCCGTCTTGGCATCAATGTCTCTATGCAATAGGAATACAACAGTATATTATTGCAGTAGCTCCATTTAGCCTGTATCTTTAGAATTTCAAAGAATAAGAAAGAAATGCAACATTACGACCATTTCTTTATAAATGCAATACAAAGACCCATAATTAAGGCGTATACTCAGAATTTCGAAAACTGGACACAATGTTACATAGATTTTGTATATTAACCCTTAGTTGAGATGATTGAGTGGAACGTGAGTCCAATACACCTGAATAGAAGTAGAGTTGAAGCAGATGCTTTTATTTATCTATAATATTATATCTACTCCTAAGCAGGGCGCATTGGAGCCAGAGCCCAGTGAAGCTTAGAAAGAAGAAGCAGGTGAAACATTATAGAATGGCAAGATACACAAGAGAACGCGTAGAAGTTTTAACCTTTGCTTTGGTATAGGGTGTTGCTATATTACAGCGATGTTGTCTTATTGTGAATCACCTTGAAAAGGAGAAAGAGGATAAATAGTGCAATACCTAGAGATAGCTCCAATCTAATACCAACCACTAGTAAATAAACTAACTAGATGCAGTCTCCTACTTAAACACAATAATATTATTGCAACTATAATCTGTTGTGTGCATCCAAAGGAGAGAGAGGTATGCAAAGGAAAGGTAGACAGAGCAGACAGGTAACAATCAGCAGAGATCTGTGTAGCCTGTTCGTAGGAGTATACAGGGAAGTCCCCAATGGTCATTGCGATTCCAACTTGAAAATTACTTTGTTTCCTTCACTTTTTTCGCCTTGCCCTTTAGCTTTGTTTCCAAAGTTATCCAATGGCAATGACAGGATGAGAATGACCAGCAGAGAAAGTGAAGCAACTCTACGTCTATCCACACCACTGAATTCAGCCACTAATCCAACGCATTTTCAATTCAAAGTTGGCCACAGTTGCGCTATGCGTACAAATCTAAATCAAATCTCACGCTAATTGTAAATCAACTGTAAAGCATGAATACATAAACTTAATTCTCAATAAGGTTACGTAATCCCATTGTGTACTTACACACTTAGACTAACAATACAATAATAGAATGCAATGAAGACGACTATATAATACTTGTAGCATGACATTTATTACTTATTAGATATACACACGTTCCACAATACAGGACACTACACTATCCACGTAGTAAGACTACCTTCAGTCCTCCACGCTTAAAACATATACAATCTAATTGCAATTATTTAGATAGGAATACATGCAGGGGCATCCATCACAACTCATGTTCAATTTCAGGGAAACGTTAAATAACAATGCAACTTTCATTTCACCTTCTAAACAATTTTACGCATAACTTTATTACGTTGCTCTACCCAGATACAATGCAAAACATCTATAATAGATTAGATCCTTATTTTGCCTAGCTTTAAAGGATGTTTTACTACTATTTTTACATCCAAATTACTCCTAAAACGTACACTGTTGTGTTTGATTAGTACGACCGTGTTCAAAACGTTCATACTTACCTATTCATATAATAACATTCAAGGAAAATAACTCATTACTTGCAATAACTCTACTCTTTTATGCACACTGTAAGCGTGAACTAAAGAAAATAATAGTTTAACAACAATATTGCAGCAACAATATTAAGACAGTGGCAATTGCTATTATTATTGTAATTACCGACCATAAAGTAGCTTAAATTTATTACAATTATATTACAAATAATTCAGGTCTAACTAACACAGGTTCCAACTTTTCATTTTCTCACGTCTGCTGTCAAATTTTCAAAATTTGTTTTATTTAAAAAATTGTGTTCTTAAATAATATGCAGTTTTAGCATTTAGGTTACTGAATTACTTAAGCAATAAAATAATGAATGGGACATACATAAAGACCTGGTACTACTTACTTTTATATTTTAAGGCATACATGAGAAAGAGGTATGAGATGAGGAGGATATTATAAGGATTTGCACAAAAGAGTAATGCACCAGTATGGAATGTAATGTGATAATTTTAATAATGGTAAGCTAAGCGCCTAGCTACCTAATGTACATTATGAGGTATCTGCGTACGTAATAATGGTGGTGGAAAGACAGAAGGCTGACAATGAGTTGGTTGATGGAAAATCTGTGTTTTGCTTGGTGAAGTATAGGTGGACGACTGAAGTTGAGCAGTGAGCTAAGCTATAGGAGTCTGTAATACAACACTGCATAATTTAATAATGTGTATAATAATGGGGAGATAGAGCGGAGGAGAAGAGCTGAGGGATTCATACAGAGCTGCCATATAAATTTGCATTCCACTGTCCATAACCTACTGACACATATAAAAAACATCACTGCCTGCCTTAGCTTATTGTTGGCTAGTTCGATTGAAAGCATGGAGAGCGAATCTTACGCAATCTTTCAGCTTCACTCATTCCTCTGCTTACTACTCCTCCACTCTTTCTCTGCACCATTCAGTTTCTATCACCATTTGCTAATACTCCACTACTACGCTGCACTCTCTGCATAACACACACTACTCTCCTAAATACTCTAAATTATAATATAATAAACTATGAATTATGTCTTGTCTCGTGTCTCTCTTGCCTACACAAATACAGATACACTCTGCATTCCTATATTATGCCACAAAGTGCAACCTAACATAAACATTAAACTGTATCAGTATTCTAGGCAAGCTTAGACTCAAATACTAAAATCCTTTTACCTATTATGTTAGATAATAATAAAAACTAAACCAAGTACGATGGAAAATAGCATAGAACCAGAAACAACAAAAATGCATCTACCTGCATGGGCTTACTTTTAGTACTAAAAATATTGTTTTTCTAAAACAATACTAACTTACTCTACATTCAAATATAGAACACTGCAACCAATGCATTGCTTGCTAACTAAAGATAAGGTCTGCTAATGCAACACATTCATTTTACTAAGTATATACAAACTTACAATAGCACGATTGAATTTCTTTATTGAAATCTATTTTATTAGCATTAGCTAATTATTAATATTCCCCTAAGCATCTTGTAAGGACCACGGTTTTCTATAGTTGATTTTATTTTACGAATAGTGAAACACAACACAACATCTAATTATTGTAATTATGAGTAATACTCTTATTTGCTAAATTCATTAATAGAGACTGCTGAAGCAAACACAATTATAATACATATTTAATAGCAATTGACAAGCAAGAATTGATAAACTACATGAAGATCATAACTTATTGTTCTGTCAATGGTAATGGTCAAGAGGGTAGGTTAGTTAAGTACATAGGAAAATTGTAAAAATCCTGCGATTGCTCTGTCCCATATTAACTTGGTCTGTTTTGAAAAGCTTCATCGAGTTTCTCCCTTTACTCATTTATTTATACGAAATTAGCAGTACAATCAGAAACATGTTGTGCTACCTTAATAAATTCAAGTAAGTATACCTGGGTAAAACTAATGCATAAAATATTTAACCATAAGGATATTATTTATTGTTTATATTATGCACAAAGCCACATCAAAAATTAAAATTTACATGTGAGCTTCTATCGTAATATATAGTTAAGTGTACTTTCAAAAAGCAAAGCTACAGATGAATTTATATATTACGCAAGTAATTCACCACTATAATCAAAGTAAATACACAAACAACTTATACAGACTGCCATGCACTTTACTAAATAAACTGTTAACCCATCCAACCAGAATATTCATTCTGTATTTACTTATCCAACGTGCTATAAAGATTGTACTTACATTATAGTAGGCAAACATCTTGTACTACAATAAACAGACAATGAAGTGACTATTATTTATTGGAGATGTTTCTTAAATGTTAACGAAGCGTAGTAATGTATGGAAATATATTCGCGATATGTATATCACCTACATTTCGTATGAAGGCATATAATTTAATATGATAAATCAACTAACAATTAGTTTACACTTAAGGACAGCAAATCTATTGAATTGCGTGGATAATGGATGCAAGCATCCGTAGAAAAAAGAAATAGATAAATAAATAAATGTCATTGGATTTGCATTATGCTTCCCGTTTTCTCTGTAAATTATTACAAGAGTAGAGAATAACGTTACATTGTTGTGCATAAGCGGATATGAAATAAAATACCGTTGTTTAATAAATACGAATTGTTTTGGATCGATCAATCTATTTCTAATCATGCATACTTAATCGTGATATATATCCGTTTATAGGTAGCGAAAGGAGGTAAAAATCTGTGCACAATGGTGAAACAATGAAAATACATATTAATACACTCACATAACTACTTCTAGGTAAACGAACAGAACAGTTACGAGAGTTAGTTAAAGCAGCACATTTTTGTATCTGTGTTTTACTGCAGTAGATATACGTACAGTGTGAGCCACAATACCATAAAGTTGAGAAAATGGGTCAGTCAACCAACGAATCAAACAAAAGCAGCCAACCGATTCGCGATACTGTTTCCTTCATAGTTTCTAGCGTACCAAAGTAATTTTCCATTCCGTAAATTATACTATAAAAAGAATACAATATTGTTAGCACTGCATCCATCGTATAACTCAAACCCACATTAACTTGGGACAAAGCAAAGCAAATATAATAAAATAACTATTCTCTCCTATTGTACTCGAGTAAGTGTGAGTAGCATATTTAATCCTGTCTTTTGTAAAACATTAGTACAATATACATAGTTTACATATTGCTCTGTAGATTTCCACAGCTACCTTACCTTCCATTCTTCTCTCTTACATACCTAAATGGCAAAAAGTCACATTTTTTAAAACTTAACTCTCTAAGTGTTCTTCGCGTGAAGGAATCACAAAAAGTTTAATAATGTAATACTACAAAATCATCTTTACACTTTTTGCACAGGTACAAATGCAAAGTATAAGGAGCTTAGCTACATACATATTAAGTAACAAATACACACACGAGAGTCGCTATTCCCAACCGTAGCATTTGTACCTCCTGTCTAGTTACCACATTTATATAATCGCACCAGAGGTAAGAGTTAAGTAGCAATCTTAGAAAAAGTCTACTTGATAAAAGACACAAGGTACCATTCTACAATGCCATTTTGATGATGATGAGCACACAAGTTTGACTATAACTTTAAATGATGACACAGTGATAAAAAAATCCGTTAGTTTCCTTCTAGCACATTCTACACATGAATTAGTATATCCAGTGTCTATATCTATTTCGCCGCACAGCTCCTTTTCATTGTACAACTTTACTTGAAAATGTACCACCAAAGTTTACATAACATACTAACATAATATCTTTTATAATCCTATCCCTTGAAACTTCCAACACACTGATTACTATTTTATCACATAGCACTAAAAAGTCGTTAAAATCCTAATTGCTGTCAGCAATACTATCCTTATAACATTTTGTACATTTCATGCGATGTCGTTGTCTAATAGAATTGATTTTCTCTACTTGCAGTTCCAATAGTGTAGTATAATATAGATGATGATATGACAGGTGCTATTTACTGTGCACAATATTTAAACTTGTGCTTAGAGCAAATTAATATCACTCATTGGTATTAGAAAGAATACTTGGTCATTGTTTCTTTTAAATTGTAATTCTCTAACGTCAGAATTAGTATAAACTACATTTCGATTGTACTACAAGCTCGTATTGCGACATTATGTTCAATTACGATCGCATCTTCATCTTCTGAATTCCTTCATGAAGACGTAAACAATCCTGTTTGTCTACTTTCATTTAAGGGGCAAAAGTAAAATAATTCCATAATAAAGCACAGTTATGTATTTCTTTAGCATATTCATACCAATTGACACATTACAGTTCAATTTCAGTAGCAGAAGTTGTAAAATTATGTTAAAGTTAAATCACTGTGAAACACGAGTTTTGAATAAGACTCCATGAGAAAGTTAAAGACATAAAAATATTGTAAACGGATTTTATCGCACATGGGGAGTGGATTGCACTACATTTTAAGTTGATACATATAATGTTTATAAATGTACAGTGTGTATACAACAAGGACGATTTGATTGATTGATAGGAACAGTAAAAGCCAAAAGTGGAATGGTTTGGTTTTTGCATAAAAATTTTTTGAATGTTGGTTTGAATTGGTGGAGACGAAGCGTAAAACGGTTTAGCGAAATAGAATAGAGTAGCATTGGCATTGTCCGTTAACATAAATGTACCGAATTGACCAAGTAACCTATATTAAATGAAGGAAAGTGCTCTGGCTGTATATAATAGATTCTTGCGGAATGAAACATAGAAGAGTGAAAGAGGACTAGGGCAGGATAGCAATACGTTACCTCCTCCGAGAAAGGAAAACTGACAGTGAGACCGAAATGAACTTAAAATACATGGATCGATGCGGCCTATTTACCTAATGCGGTGCCCCACTTCCCCACAGTCCACTTTTTGCAACCTCTACCTTAAAAACATTAGTAGAGCCTAGGTTAGTACCTTTCTGTATTATTATACCTCTTCCGACTTTCTTCTCATGTAATATTCAATTACCTACATTTTCCATGCACATAACATATTTATTACACATTTCCACAATTACACAGGACCTACTTATAAGCGTTTAACCGTAATATTCACTTTCTGTACAATTTATACCCTTAAATTCTCCACTCTAACTCCATGTAGCAACACGTTAGCTACTTTTCCGGCTAATATTATATATTCGCCATGCTTACTATGCTGTGTAAGACACATTTAGGCTAATTTCACATACATATGCCATGTAATTGCATTTCCGTGCTTTACATGCCATAAATAAATTTCCATATACACGACAATCTTAAAACTGCCAGCGGTAAAAGGGCATATTACATTTAAATACCAGTACCTAGTATTTTAACCTCAAGCAAAAGTGAAACGTGCAAATACTGCATAGATTTGACTGATAAACCATTTTTTGCAGTTCATATCGGTATTCCATACTCAAACACACCTTTTAGGATTTTTTAAAACGTTTATTACAACTAAGCTAAACTAAATAACCTAAAACTTGCAATAAACGTTCATCAGCATGGGCACTTATCATTATGCACGTTACATATGTAAAATTTCCCTTTTAAAGCGCTTTTAACTTTCCTGTGTACTTACAGTACTCAGGTTTTCCCTTTTCAATTTAGTCGGTCGATTTAGAAAATCTATTTGAACATGAAAAATACACAACGATGCTTGGAAAAATTGTAAAACGTGATTCTTCACTATTATTAGTTAATAAAGTAAAGTAAACGAAGCGTATGCTTAATAATTACTAAATTTCAATCAGGCTTTCTGAAAACTTCCTTTACCAAAGCACTCCTTTGTTGAGAAATCAAATGACTGATCTCAAGGTTCAGTATTTATCTTTCGGACGTGAAATTTCTATAGGAATGTGCTAAAATTGTATGTGGTAGTGTTGCATAAAAATAAAAACTATATTGCAGACTAAATCTGAAGAGAAGATGATATTTCTACTTAGAAATGCATACAATAACTCATTATGAATAGCGTAATGGATTACTGTGTGCGATATAGTTATGGATATTACATAGGAGTAGTTTTAAATAGTAGATGCACACCTCTAACAATAGAAGACTAAATAGGGAGTGACTACCTTCAAGAGGCATATATTAATGGTGAATAGCGTATAGAGGTTCGCATTTTACGATATGATTAGATATAATATTGAATTATCCTTGACACGGATCAGCATAAAAGCTGGCAACTCTTGCGTGGCATGGCTATCACTTATATCTCATTTCTTCGACTCACAATGATATTGAATAGCAGAGTGACACTCCTGTGCACAACAGAGCGACAGTTAAAGCCCAAGCGAGTATCTGTGATAGAGAACTGTGTTGTGTTGTTATGCCACGAACAGATCCTAAGTAGCATATTATAGTCAAATCATCTCACCTCACCAAATAAGAAGCCTTAGCTACCTGAGTCAACATTTTTCACGTTATGTTGGTTGAGCAGACTTGTATTCGTCGGCAGGCCCGATTCCACTCGACTCTCATGATCTTCGCATGAATTGAGTAGTAATTTAGAAGTAGTAGCAATGCCAATGTAATTCGCAATAGTACTCTATTGTATTCTCACAAACAACACTATAAAAGACAAGGCAAGCAAACCACGACAAGACAAGCAAGGCAACCAAAGCCAAATCTATTCAATAATCCTACACAATTTCATCAAGTTTTACCATTTCAATTCTGCAATTTCCAACTGTATTCCATCTTTAGTGTACTATCCCCATTCTACGCTGCGCTTCAAACTACTTACTACTACAATTCACTATTCCTCAAGTTGTTTGACTGCTCTTAGTCTCGTCTGACTTGGTTTGGTTAAACTGGTCTATCTATTCACTATTCGATAAACACCATTATTTACTATCCATTTTTTATATCTCTTTCTATGAAGTAGTAGAATCCCCCTACCTGCTATGCAATTTAGATAAGGTGCATGTATTAGCACAAGTAACGTTAGCATAAACACTCTACTACTACCAAACAGCATTCACAGGTAACTATTCTATGTCAGCCATTGTGGAAATACCGTTAGGCTGCTATACCACACCGGAGACTCTGTAAATCCACAACATCTTTACTTGTTTGACTCAACTAACCTCAGGTACCAAATTACTGTAACAATCAATCTTACATGTGTATTATGTATTATATACGCTTCCATTCCTACACTTTTATTCAATCCTTAATACCTGTTACTTATCCCAGTCATACATTCGTGTTATCATATAATACACAGAGTAAACTAATTCTAAATGTATGAATATTCTACACATCTGTCTAAATTAGCACCTATATAGAAATCATGAGATTACCATCTAAAAAATATTGCTACTGAAATGTCTGATGCGGTTTCTCGCCTTGATTGGAATGAAATCACATTTTTATATTCCCCAAGTGATGCAATAAGCCACCTGTGCATTATCACCAATTACAACGTGGAAAACATACTCTAGCAAACAGAATATACACACAGACATATAATACATATAATTCAACTCCCTTAGGCATAACATTTGCAATTTGATATATATATTCTGTTGATCTTTCTATTCTCAATTAATCCTGCACTATAAGCCATTAGAGACTGTGCATTGCAATACAAACTACAACTTCATACCTCAATAAACAAACAATTTATTGCAATTGTATTGACAAGTTGTTTCTTACACCTATTATTGTACAGTTATAAATACCATTGTTAAGAAGCAATCAATACCAATCCTACGCATGTAAATAGCAGTAACTAATTCCTAGACATAAAATCCACTGCGAATACAAATCAAAGTTGCGTAGCCATGTAGGGAGTATACAGGGATATTTCAATGTCATAAATACATAATGATAATTGCTATTTACAGTATCGGTCCTCCCATTGTTAATCTCTACAGTAATTTACAATAGCCATATGTATAACAATACCTGTAAGGCACTGTAACGATGTTGTTTTGATTGGTCAGTGGATACGGCCTCGACCTTTTTCTCTTATTTATGAAGAATCATACTTACATCACTATTTTAATGAAATCGATCGAGTCCATATGAATGATAAATAAATAAGTGAGCTCTTAAATTGGAATTACGATTTGGCAGAACAGACAGAGTTACGTTGTAGTCAACTACAAATGAGCAAATAATGTTTATTGGCTACAAAATAAAAAATCATTCCATTAAAAAGAAAGCATAAGGTGGACATGGACTGGACATTGAATTGAACGAGGGGAGAGATAGTGTAAACAAGAATGCCTACTCAGGTTATAATAAATGCACGATGTTGTGATTGTGACCTATCTATTAGTATCTATTGTATTGTATAACCTTTAAGGAAAGTAAGAACAACTACTAATTTCCTCTTTAGTACTGTATTTCAGTACCCCACACAGTGCAAGCGGAAAAGAATTGGTAAATCAGAGAAAAACTGGCGAGAGAAAATAAGCTGGAAAATGCAGGTAGGGCTAGCCTTTGCTTTCCTGGTCTCTCTCCCTATTTCGTATGCATTTCGATTAGCGATCAATAGCAAAGCCACGTGGCCAATGAACAAGGACAGCCGAAACCTTTGGAAGGCCGGTAACAGATTAGGAAATTACTTGTTCAGTTGTTTCGTTGTTTCGTTCCGTATGCGGTGCTCTCCTGCCTATCTCGATTACCACCTACTGTCTTCTCGCTACCCAAACCAAACCATGTCCTCCAACTTCTCCCCAAACTCCAAACAGCACAAAATGCACAAGTAAATAACATTCTTCAATCCTCTACACTTAATTATTTCTCATGGAGTATTTCTCCATAAATATAATCAATTATCAATTACAATTATTACCTTTACAAAGATTTGCAATGCACTTATTACTTATTGCACTAAAGTCTAATTTTGGGTACAAATACAAATAGGAGTAAAAAACGAATGTGAACTACAAAGTTGTCCTATCCTAAGAGCCGTTGTGGTAAAGAAACAAGGTCATGTAGAGTTTACAGTATTTATGTATTTCCTTTTGACTCCAGTCACGTCAGTCTGTTTTTGTCAACTGTCAACATCAACATGTAGAGGTAATTACAATTGTCACACAGAAATAGCGTCGCTTTAATTAAACACAGGGCGAAAACGTGATACACCATGCTTACTACTCAGATATGAATATTTCATAAATAATATTTCGTAATACCCAACTTTGCATTATAGAGAGTCTCGCATGTAAATAGAATGGAAAGCGAACTAGAGAGGTAAAGAACTTGATAAAGCGAATCTAAAGAATTAATAATCTGAAGCGTCACGTTGAGCAAGTGTTATTTACTTACTGAAGTGTATGAGTCGAGTACGAATGCAAACTTAATGAATTCCTACGCAAATAAAAAGTTTTCCAAGTGGAATACTTTTCCTCTTTACAGGATAAGTGTGCATATATCTCTGTCTCTGTAAAGCGGATAGAGAACTTCAGGGTCATTCATATTCATGCCAGCAGGAATATTCCTGGAAACATGGAACTATTGTTTATGCTTTGCGAGCTGTTATTTGTTTTGATTATGCTAGGTTACTTATGTAGGATTTCTGTTGATTAGTCTTTAGCCTGGAGAGTTTGGATTAAAGGAAACAACAACAACGCACTTAGTTAAGTTGCAATAATTGCTGGAGACAAGTACTTAGGGTCAGTGTGGGATGTACTTTAGCTTTACAGAAAGATTTACTAGATTTGAAATTGGAGAGAAATGGTTTGGAGAGAGAACTGGAATTTATGCGGTGGGAAAATGAATGTTGATAGGGACAGGTAACAGGTAGAGTAATCCTTTAGTAGACATAACACTTACCAAGTATTAGATGAAGTTTAGCATCTGTTTGGAAGGCATAGTGCAAAGTTACGAGAAATGGAGATTGTCTCACAGCCTCAAGCACCTGTCTTTCTGTTTTGGTATGTTCAGTTGTCTTCTTCTTCTGTACAATGGCAGCCTTTTTGAGCACCTTCATGGCATACAACTTCCCATGGTCGTGACCTCCAACTTTTCGGACTAGAAATACTTTCCCGTACGCTGCAAACAAAAAGAAAGTATTAAATACATACTAACCATCAAGTTCTGACTACGGGAATCATGAAACGCATTATTAAATCTAAATACGAGTTGTAAGGGGAGGAACAGTAGTAATATTCCATTGGCATGACACAAGAAATCGATGGCGATGGTCTGTCTATTATCAATGCGACTTTTGAGTAGAATTAAGTAAAAAATATTAATTTATTTTACCAAAGGTAGTTAATGTGTAATAAAGAGTAAATAGCACGTTTAACCAGATGCAAATCAATAAAAAGAAAAGTATTGGGAAACAGAAACGCAATAAAGTTTTATGAACTAGTAGAGGGTATACAAAGTAGAGTAGACTGCAGTGCTTTTTTGCTCTAGTTATTTCTATCTAGGTACTCGAAGCATGGAAATGGTAGGGAATGCTGTTATGACATCGCATGCTTAGCTTTTGGCCAACTATACTTCATAAGCACTATACTCTGCTCACCTAGACTCTAGGAATTACAGAGTATCAGCTTCTAGACGAGTAGAAGTAGATAGCGACTCTGTATTACTTATTATTATTGCAATATAGTACCTTCGTGTAATTTAACAGAATAGACTTGAGTGAGGCCAGGCAGAGAGAAGTGAGAGTTGCATATTCTGTTCTGTACGGACGAGGAGTCGAGGCAGGTGCATGTTATACAGTAATGTAATATTTTCCACATGTTATTATTATTACACAAAGTAGCCAGCATTTTCGTTCAATAAAACAGATATGATACATGCATACGCATTTAGAGTCACTGTACATGACATGACATGAAACCTTATAGCCAACGACACTGTCACTCTGTGCAGGACTCAACCAAGACAAGGCAGCCATTTATTTAACCCTTTACTTCCCTCTACGCATTTACTTAATGCATCACTACTAATATTTTACAAAATACAACATTCCTTTGCTAATCAAGGTTCTACTCTACCCCAACCTGATGAAGGGCCGATTATAAAGCCTCGTGTCAATGTCAAGGCACAATTATTACCCATAGTGCGCTGTCTGGTAGGATTATCCATGCTATAACTTAAGGCATCAGAGGAAAAGAAATTTCACAGGAATCTTTCCAACTCCTGGAACTCATTAAAATTTTACACAAACTCCCCTTTCGCTTTACTACCTATAATTCTATGAAATATTCAAAACAAACGGAAGCTTTTTATCTTTACCTACAGATCAGATACCTTATACGTTGCAATAATATCTAGGAATAGTTTTCTATTATTCCTTCCCTATACAACACTTAATTCATGGTTTTCCCTTTCCTCCACTAACTATTACTTATATAGGTATACTGTACACAGAAACGCATTTACTACTCGAGATTCTAAATCAAATAGAATTAGCAATCATTCAATTTCATTATGTACTAGAATCAGAATCATTAGGTACTTCCTTAGTACACATGTGTCCAGTTAATTGTAAAATATTACATTTATTTCAAAAACTTTTCCTCATATTACGATTTTAGTGTCTAGCCGTTTTAATTTGCAAATGCACCTATAATACACAGTACTTAATCAGATTTAAAATCTTTATGAAAATTTGACCCACATTTTAGTTCTTATTATTGCAAATACTTACAAAACTACAGTGCTACATGCCAGAAGAAAAGAATAAGAAAAGTATTGCAAAATCATTGAAAGAAAAACATGCATTAGTTAGGAACATGTTGGTTCTATGTGCGGAGCATGTGTGTGGGATGTCTAGGTACCTAAACCGAGAGCCAAGCACAATATAGAGATAGTGCATGTACTAGGTACTACCAAAATTTAGCATAATGAAAAGATAACCGTAAGATTCGTACATACATGTCTAAAATGCACAGCTATAGAGAATTCCCATTAATGCTCGAGTATTTTAGGTAGTGTGGCAGTATGCACTATAAGAAAACAAAAGTTCCATTGAATTCCTCTCCATACAGAGCAGACATCTGCATTCTGCACGCTCCAAGTTTACACTTAAAACATCTCTGAAGAATCAAACACTAAAAGAAAAGTAACGTGACTTAAGCGTTAGCTATGAAGTTAATGCTATCATGTGCCTTACTATTTGCAACCGACCGAGACATAAAAATCTCGTATAAATGCACACCCTCTGGAAACATTCAATAATACTTGTGCATGTACTACAAATAGGAAGCCCAGGCGTTAGAAGAGGGTATAGGTATCTGCGGAACAATAAGTAAGATGTGATGATGATGCGAAATCTTTCTCTATTGGTATAGACACAAAAGAAAGAAGAATGATTTTTACCTCTGATGTGAATGTGATGTGCGTACCTAACTCAACTGAAACTAAACTAGACCAGATACAGGAATATAGAGTATACCCACAGAAAGCAAACCACTCTAGCACATCACTCCTTTGGTTCAACAACCCGATAGGCAGTTATACAAATAATAAGATATACTAACAAATATACTACACTTTTTCCACTACTCTTTCCTTTCTTCACACTTATCATTTCCCGTTCGTCCGTAATGAAGCGATCACCGTAAACATTAGTTAACGTGAACTGCTCTAAAACCCAAACCAACACATAATGTAACCCAAACATAATTACTTATACATTTCCAACCTTTAAATCATTCTAATGCATGCAAGGAATACGGAACTCACTCTTCCCTATTTGTAATACCCTGCCTTCTGAGATACATCATAAACACTAATATATACTCCAAAAAAGTAGTCGATTCCAGTCAGTAGGTTCATAATACAATTAGGACCAGTTGCGAATGAAAATCAAGTCAAATGCTTAATAAAGGTCGCTGAAAACCCCATTTTCCTTTTAGAGGATCTTTTTTTAAGTAACTTGTATGACTAGTTAGGTCATTATTATATGATATAACATCAGTACTTTGTAATACTGTAACCATAAAATATAACCAGAATCATATATCTAATAGTCCAGCATTTGGTTCAGACTTAACTGTAATCTTCTTTTACCAGTAAAGTAATACTAAGAAACTAATCTATGAAATATTGCGAAGGACAAACATTTTACCTGTGCACACTTGGAATATAATAAAAAATTTCTGATTTTATTTTATTCACCGGAGCAATTCTTCCGAAAATATAAGGCACTTCAATAATAAACATCAAAACAATCAAATCTAAAAGATGCAGACCAGAAATCTGTTGTAAAGTGTAACCATTATTATGCACGGTTAATTTTTGTAACATCAAATCTAATAATTAGATAAGCGAAAAGTTTTCTGCATGGTAATGCTAAGTACAAATAGGGTATTATATAAATTATACGTATGTACTGACATGAAAAGTTATAGAAGACTGTTTGTGATTAAGAGATTATGAATATTAGTATGAGTAGAATTTCGTTAACATACAAAGTATGGTACATGACAGTGTATGGGAAATACATAAAAGGAAAATTATTGTTGCAGGATGGAGGTATTCTGTTCTGTGAGCTAAAACAAAGGAAAATGTGAACGATAACAATGGCAATGTTAAACAAACATGGATATAATAATGGAGTGTCATATTTAGTTCAACAAACGCATGTATAGATATTGCAATTAGAGATTTGATAGTGAGGACGTAGAGTGTTTTGTGTACCTGTCACGTTTGCATAGAAGTTAACTAGTTTGTTTGTAGGAAAGCCATCGCAGAGTTAATACCTGGTGAATAAGGGACTGAGAGAGGTTCATTCATTATTGACTGTGTGTGTAGCTTGGTAAGTGCAGCGAGGATAGAGGTTGGAATAGGATTTGTGAAGGAATGGTAGAGGTATTGTATGAGTGGCCGAGGAGCAGGAGCAGAACAGAAGTTGATATGAATAGTAATTGAATAATGAAAGAGTATGAAATGGTGGAGAGCATGGAACTTGAGAAAGACGTGTAGATGAGATTGGTGGTGTACAGAGAGATAGGATGGAAACACATTCCTCTGGCACACAGCGCAATACTCAACTAAACACATCACCAGACTGCATAAAGAAGAGAAATCAGGTCAGGAAAAAAGGAATTCTTTTTTCACGCAAAAATGAAGACGATATCACTCGCCAATCTCATAACGCCAAGCCATGCAACTACCACAACAACTACTTTACAAGCACTCCTAGGCTTCACTATGCTACATTCCTCACTAAATACTAATCACACACCAAACAACCATACGCAACTAAAGTACACCCTCCAATAGTAATATTCTGCTAAACAAGTAAACAATTGCAATCTTTGCAGTAGGTGACATGACATGAACAGGAATATATGCCCCAATCAAAGGATAAGTACTCACACCTATCCCTGCACTCTCTCATCCAATCCAATTCTCCATCGCACCACAATATTCTCATTATTATTCATACTTACCTATATATTTTCATTCCCAATTGCCCAATCACTGCAGATTCTAGTTTGTTTACAAAACAACGATGTAAAAACACAAAGTATATGCATTAAATCTCCTATCCTTAATCAATCTCTACACAATATTCACTTACATCGACTACTTTTCAATAAATGCATAACAATTGCATCAGTATGCATACTTTCACACGTAACTTGAAATGTTGTTAATAAGTATAAGGCTAAATACAAATTTCTTGTAATTTATTTTAATCCCAAGGGAATCATCAACTCTATTATTTATTTAGACATGTTTTGAATACTGGTGTTTTGTATTTACCACAGGATTAGTTTTTGACTTTTTGCACAAATAAAATAATTGTTATACTTTGTTGTGAAAACAAAAAGACCCACGCCGTAAAGTGCAGTGCATGGGAGAGAAATAGAGAAATAGTTGACACAACAAGCAATGTGATGGTTTAGCCAAGTAAACGATGATTTTGATGGCATGGCTTGCATGTACGCATTATTGTTATATCATGGAAGCAAAAATAAAATAGTGAAAAAGACAGACAGGTACTACAGCATAAATATAACACGTCGACTGAGTAGACAAGGCATGGAACCGATTTCATTGGAAAATGGCGAACAACTTGGCTTCTGTGTATACCTAACTAACACACAATTAATACCTATAGAATACACCAGCGACTGAAATCTCACTGGTGAGCCGTAACAAAAGACGAAAAAACGAATCGTTAGTTGTCAGCTCGAAGGCTAGGTCATGTTTAGCTGTCTGCGTTCTAAAAATAAAGTTTCCTAAATACAGTCCATATACTTAAACTTACCTACGCTCCAGTCTACCATTCTCACTCACGAATATCTGTACGCATCTTGTCTGTAGTAACAATACTAACGATAAGATGCCTCGACATTTTTAATGAATGTGGCAAACCCATTAGCAGTCTCTAGACTCTTTTTACGCTTAATTTAATTTTAAATGCAATACAGTACAGTATCCTAAAACTAGATACAGTATTTCTTAATACTTGTCTACGTTTCTTACAGTTTCTCCATAGTAAGTCCAAATTATCCAAATTTACACCTACAATTTTCCTGTCCCGTAAATCCTGATTGCATTTTTCTCAGCTATTTAGGTTTGTAAACAGTTTCTATATTTTTTCCTGCACAAAGTATTTTCATATTTAGTAACATTTGATTTCTACGTAATATTAGGACTGACAATTGGTGAGTAGTGAGCTGAACAGAACACAAGGGAAGTAATTGAAACATTAAGTGAACAGATGCGGATGTACCATACCACAACTATAACCAAACCACCATACAATCTTTAAAAGTATTTAGCATTGTTCCTGTAGTATAACAACAGAAACAGATGAAAGAACATTCTGTGCTACACCAAACACTAATAGTGAGGCAAACACGTAGATACGTGTATCTACATATACATTTTTCCATGCAATACATAGATTAGAATTTATAGTAGTTAAATCAATATTGCGTATAGACTGCTTATAGAGCCGTATCGCTTTAGGTATACAGACTCAGCGGTTTGTCTAGGGAATTATAAGGTTTCCTGTCTTGTCTGCACTCTTGCAGATTCCTCAATCAATAGCCACAATTCATCATCTGTTTATTACATTTTATTTTACAGCTTACGAATTACCATATCTCTTCCATGTACACGCAAACATTCCAAGTACACTAATTAATTACGTATTCATTGATACTAATCAATAGAAGATTACTCCATACATTAAAAGATTACTGCAAATAAAAACTTCCTTTCTACTATCAGCATTTTCAATGAGGAGTCTTAAGAATCGCAACCAAACCACACTAGAGTACAGTAATGTTTACATCATACTATTTGGTAATTGATTTGTTGCGAAAATTGTCTAAGCTTTAAAATTCTGCAGAAAAATAGTTGTAAGTACACGAAGAATTTACATTACGTTTATGTTTTAAGAACCAAGAAAACATTGCCATATTACGTCAGATAAAAACAAGTTCCACGTACTAAATTGAAATAATGTTGAATGGAGAGTTAAAATATGTGTAACAAAAAGTAAATTGTGGAATGCAGCGAAAGAATACTAATTGTGATTACAGATGTCTTAAGCAGTTTCTTTTTATGGTAGCGTTAGAAATTCCGTAGTTATTATAAAGTAGAGACTTCAAGTTCGTGTTTTCATGAATGCTGATTTAAGCCCATCGTTTTGCAACAGCGTCAACCTTAGAGCACGTTTTGCGAAGTTTGTACTGCTTTATTATGGCATGAAATCATAAGATGAAAAATGAAATTAGTGTCAAGAGCGTATATAAATAAGATCTAACTAATCCACGATTCTTAGATACACTGTACGAGTAAACAGAGACTTTGAACAAAAAGCATTTCGATTATTAAAAGTATTTAAAGCCAAGGCACGTCAGTGCGAGTTAAGTTTGAATAACTGTACATATTATATTCTGGGCGTGCAGCACATTTCATTATGAAGCACAATGGTTTCACTGGCAAATACTCTTAAGAGATAGAATTTCCTCCCATACATTTTAAAACAAGATTTTATGATGAAAAACAGAGTTTAATTGAGGAGAGCAACGTTAAGAAATGGCAGCACGCTACGCGTTCATTTTTATGGAAGTTTCCCAAAACTATGTCTACGCTAGCTAAACCCACACACTCTGTCATATTCCTATACATACTTCCAATTCCGCTGCGTTGATTCTAGTAAATAAGATAAAACAAAATTCACAGTTATCTCTCGACTAAACTATAATCATTCTATCTGTTTAAAAACTACGCAATGATTTTGGCTACGTGAGTTGTTTAAGCACAGGCCACAACAGACAGAGCAGACACAACATTCAGGCCACCATCTGAACATGAAATCAAAAAATAATAGTAGGATACCTGTAACATGTAAGCAGAGGAAACTTCCCCTTTAGTGAGCTTTATACTTGCGACTATAAATCCTTCTTGAAATAATGAAATAGAAAATAAGATATGCTGGGCCATTGTTAAAAGAACGGATAATAGGTTAGAACCTACCCTACTACATTTGTACAGAGAATATCCACTGTAAGCATTTAAGTGTTCTGCTTGCAGTACAACTAGAGAACAAGCACGAAAGGAATGCAATAAGATATTATTGTATTATACCTTTGTATCTATAGGTAAGTTCCATGAGGGAATAAAATGAACTCGATTTTTATAATATTCCCACACAGTTCATGTACATAATACTCCTGTACCTATGCTATAGGTGTATGTAAGGACAATAGAGCAGAAAAGCAGTGTTGGTAGTAAGAAAGTAAATACAGTAGAGAATAATGTCATGTACATAATACCACGATAAATAATGTGTATAAAAGATTTACAAAATGGTTTTGCAGTTCTTTGCAGTGGTGTACACGGAGTACAAAGTAGAATAATAAAAGCCACAATTTATCTCTTGCATTAGAAGACAGAGAGTATAGTTGTATGCAATATAGTTGTGCATGTGGATGGAGTAACGCGAAGTGAAGTCAAGTATTTGTACTTATGTGAATTCACCTGAACATAATCTACAGCTATGGTGCGGAATAGAGAGAATGGAGATAGGAGATTTGCCCCGCGGCTGTTCAGTCAGAGAAGCAAGCTGAGCAGCTTGGCTTTGCTTTGGCAAGATTTGGCAAGTAAAGTGAAGACAAACGCAAAGGATGCCAGAGCGGACGAAGCGAGACGAGGCCCATTCTGTAGAAAGCCGGTAGGGAAGGAAAAAAGATGTAAAGTAATGTAAGGTAACGGTACAGGTGAGTGAGAGACACACTGAACACAATCCCAGAAGGAGAGAACCAAACAGAACACTGGCCTACGCTATAGGCTATTGCCACCACCGACTCCTCCATCCTCACATTATACTCACATATACTCACATATACTCTTTACCATTATATTTTACATTACCTACCTCTACTTCTGCTGCCCACATCAATCTCCACACCTCACTGTGCCAAGCTCAAGTTTAAAAGCCATTTCTGCCAATTCCAATCCACTCCAATACAAATAACTATTCCTCATTACATTTCCCACCCTACTCACCATAACATATTTTATAGCTGTGTAAAACTCCAAGACTGAATAATTGCAACAGAATCCTTTTTGCGTAAAAATTCTCTACATCAATCTCTACTTTAACAAAACAATAATCTTTCCTTTATTTCCAACACCTTTAGTCTCTATATGTATTTATCTTCAACGAATCTCTATTTTCTGTATCTCCTATTACTATTCTCTTGCTAAATATTAATATGAATGTGATATATCATGTCTTCTTGTCATGCCATGAGATCAATTTCTTTTGTACTGGAAGATCGTAAATCATAAGTACCCGAAGTACCGTAGGGAGCGTTCACATATGACGTCTGCAGTTTGGGGGAGGGAGGGGGTACCGAAAAACATGACGCGGTATGATGGGGGGGAGGGTGGGGGTAAAGCACAATATGACGTCTGCGAGTCTAATGAAAAATTGTTGTAAAACGGAAACGAAAAAATTAAAATGTCCCAACTTTCCAAACATATCTAAATCCTGGAAACAACGTAATTTTTGATTAAATGTTTAACATTTTTATTTTTTTTCTAATTGCACAATGGAATTAATTTAACATGTTTTGCACACCAAGCTTAATTACTTTGTATTGTAAGCATGTACAAAATAGCGCTCCTAATTTTTAGTAAAATATAAACAGATCCTTCATTCTATAGTGCAAGGAAACCTCGTGAAACATAACCTACAAGCCAACGCAAACTTGTATGGGTTGCAATGAAAGGTACATATAATCTTAAAACTGAAATGAAAACATTTCCAGCTTAAGAAAATTTGCAAATAAAAAAATCATTTAATTTCAAAACTCTGGGGCGAAATTAGACTTTGGAATACATTTGCTCCATTTTAATTTTTTTCAGGACGGTGATCAATTTCGAGATTTTTTATCGTCTATTAATCTAGCAACAAATATTCCAAAGTTTCCAAATTTGCCACTTTATCAAAAGAATCCTGATGGCTTCACTAAAGGGATACTATACTACATGAATTATTATTAATTTTTGAGAATAGAATCTATGAATGTTAAATTTCCAAATTATTTTAAAGGCTCGCCAATATTTCTCAAACTCGTTGCAAAATAATTTTACGTTAAATTGGTCATTACATTCATTGAAATTTTTTTGGGATTGCAGACGTTATTAGGGGGGGTGGGGGTACCTCAAAACAGACGCTAGCAGACATAGGGGAGGGAGGGGGTCCAAAAAAGCCCCAAAATTGCAGACGTCATATGTGGACGCTCCCGTAGCATATCTCTGTGCCACAATACAATTTCTATTATAAGTAAGTATGGCATGTTTCAGATAACAATTAAATCATAAAATCAAACATTATCAGCATTATGAATGCAATAATAATAATGTGAAATGCAGTAATATTGTAATCCTGCATGTGCAAGTATCAAGACGACGTTAGCGATGGGTGGCATGTGGGTGCGAAACACTTTGCAACATTTTCCAAACTACTTTGCTCACTAATAAATACTTACTCACGTAAGTGATAAATTAGATTACTTTGGGATTACTAATGAATTAGGAGTGGGATAATTTACACTGGGAAGGAGGAGGTGCCACCACATCGTAATGGTTTTACTGCCTCACCACAACAGAAGAGCCTCCATTTTAAAATCCTCACATGTACCTAGACCACTTTACCTTACCTACTTTTCGTTTGTCTATTTACTATCCCCGAAACATTTTATCATTCCAGTTTTCAAATAAACACTGTACACTGCAGAGTTAAATGCAACAATTAAATAAATAAGCATAGGAATTAAAAGCACCGTTGGAATTCACTTTGCTTTAATTAAGTAGCTATTCCACAAGTACCTGTAATAGTGTATTGTACGTGTACTTCCTACAGCATTTCTTACGCACAGTATTTACATGTAATACTGGCACAGCTAATCCCTTTTACAGTTCTCTACAAAGCAAACAGAATTACATACTCTTTCCTCAAATCAACTTGCTTTACTATTTACATTCAAACTTTCATGTTGTTATACGGCAGGATGTCTTAGTACAATTAGAAGGTTACTACTTACTACCATTGCTGCTGATGTTTCAGCTGAGTAGGCGACTTTAATTTCCTGCTTTACTTATTTCGCAGTCTTAACACATAGTTTTTGATTAAGTCGTTTCTTTCCGTGTACACGGTTTAAATACACGCAAAATGCAGCGAAATATCTTGTACGTGGTAGGTACTTTATTTCGATTTCACCTTCTTAGCTGTTTGGAATTCTTGAATTATAGTCTAAAATCACATAACACCTTGCAGCATTTGCGGTAGCCTAAATTCCAATCTAATTCCTTGTAAACATGGCATGGACAACGAGTTTTACTTTAACTTTAACTACACAAAGCAGACATCATAATGTTAATATTTAGTTAAGCCACCTGTCTGTTTGAATAGAGGTTTTGGCATTTTCTCACGTCGAGGCAGTCATTAAGGATACTCATTTCATTTGGAAGGCCCACGTATGTTCTCTTTCTGTTCTACGAACTAAACAATCAATTTCTATATAATTATCTACGTACCCCACCGCAGAATGAGTTTTAAGATGCAACCTCACCGCGCAAAATAAGAGAATTAAATTAAATTACAGTTTCTTCAGTTCGGAGATGAGTTCCATTAGAAAATACACTTTTGAAAATAATTCTGTGCCGCTACGACCATAACTACAGTGATATGAGTACATAACGAAACCAAACCACAGGACCATTAAGTAAACTATGTATGAGCGAAAAGGTAAACTAAGCATTCAAACAACTGTATTTAGAATTGGAATCATAAATACACACAAATTGTATTCATTTCCACATTTAGCAACTTCAGTGACAAACCGCAGAAGAGCATTACTGCAAAAATGAAAAATCACCTCTTTGCATCCTCAGCGAACTGGTTAAAGGGAGGCGAAGCGTGTAACCGTAGTTCTTAGCGATAAGCTGCCAAGTTGATAATTATCATATTTTTCATAACACCAAGCCTAAGTTGCATGGAGAAGCCTTCTCATAAATACATGACATTCTAGAAAGAGTTTGGTTAAACGAGAAGAATTCCTTCAAATTATTTACTCATAATGTTCTTGGACGGGTTGTGAGAATTTTGCATTGGTTCACATAGGTGTTTATAAACCAATGATAATCGTACATACTCTTATGCATTTCACCAAGGTACACGAATAGTACGAAAATGTATGAATTCCCATGTATATTCAATGAGTTCTAGCTTAGCCTAGCCATTATTGTAGTAACAGAAGTCACAGTTATGGAAAAAACGTACATAATTACAGTTTTTGCCTAATAATAGCTAAATAGGTAGGGATAATAATAACGAGTGTAGGCAGAAACACAGAGTGGTTAGTTTCTAGATACTTTTGCAAGTATTCCCGTACGCTGACATGGAAAACGGCAAAGCTAATTAGGTAATAAGAACTGTGACTTCTTGGGGAGAGTATTTAATGTTTCTTTGAATAAGTCCGAGTTGCACTACACACATATTATATTTATAGCCAAGCCACGCAACCCTAAGCACACACTATCTGTATTTCTGTGAACTCATTACATATGCAAGGTTTACTTAGGCTTCATCTATATTATAACGATTTTGCACTTGTGCTCTGCACACAGACTTCGCCTACCATAGTGTGTCAGTTCTTGTTTCAACTTTGCAACTGTGTGGCAGTGGAAAATAAATCAAGGACGTTTCCATCCACATTAACTATACGACAGCACTTAGTGCAAACCAACATAACATAACAGTGTGCAATGCACTGCCATTACATTACAACATATTGGCCAATGCTGCCGAACATGTGTGAATGTAATGTGGAATAAAACGTACTTATTTAATACAACATAACACACATTGTATTTACTCTAATAGTTCTATTGGAATTTTCTATATCGACTACTGTTCTCTTCGGTGCTCTCCTCCTCTGTGCTATGCATAGAAGATTATTATTATATTACCTAACAGAATGTCAATAGCAGCGATAGATAAACTATCTCTTCGTGCCTTTGCAAAGCAAGACCAACGCAATGTTTTATGGATGTGTGCCGCAATATCACTATATTACATACAGTAATCTATTCTGCATGCTCCATTCTATCTCTTATTCAACTCATTTCATATGAAGGCTCGTCTATCAATACCAAGATAAGTACGAATGCAACCAGACACAGATAAACACTTTCCTAGTACCCAATATCAACAAGAAACAATACCAAACACGATACAGCGACAAAATACAATACGTTTAATTGAAATTACCATCCGAAACTTTACTCAATGTAAATACACCTTCAACTTGAGCATACAGGCATCATATTACAGTAATGAAATTAAATACTGTTGTATATATTATACCCAATGCATCCATTCAGGTAACAATCTGTATTAATTCAGTCTACCTATGTAACAATTCTTTTCTATCTTCTAAAATCTCATCCCAAATGAAAATCAGCTGCAGACATTAACAATAGCGAACCAGATGTTCATTCCATTATCCATTCAGCCATCGCAAAAGGGAACGACAGTCTATGCAAGACTTGTAAGCAAATCCTTTTGTATAAGTAGATAACAATAATAATATGTGTGATCAAAGAAGATGAAAATGGAGTGAACTGATTTCTTGAAAGATAAAATCGTACCATACATAAATGGTTCAGAATACCATTTGTACCACGTGCATACACTTTGTGAATAAATAACAGTTTAAAATATTCCATAGTAATCAGCATGCAGAATAAATTCATCCTAAATAAAAACTAAAAGAATTGAAAGAAAATATGAAAATCAAGTAATGACACGCAAGTGTTATCAGGGTAGAGTGAAATGCAACTGGAATTACCACATTACTACATCATAAAGCAAATATTAAGTTAAATATATGGTTAGTCAATGCATATGGGGACATAAACTATTTGGGAGGTTTTAATACTACTATTAAAAATTTTTATTAGGTCAAACGTCGGATTTGAGAATATAGTAGCGCGACGTGTAGAGCAGAGTGGCATTAAATTACGCAATGATGAGTAGAAGTAGAATTGGACTAACACGACGCACATGAAGCGACAGATATAGTTCACACCGCCTCTTCAATAGAAACAAGTACAGATACAGCCCACACCATAGTAATAAAGACGGGCATAGCATGAATAGATACGATCATGTATTAAAAAGCTAATCTGACTAAACTGTGCCTTACACAAGGCAACTAGGAAGATCAGCTCCAAAATGTTTCGTAAACGTAATTGTGCTTTCCAGGAAGTTACTAGAGTTCGTTGAGCATTACGCACTTTGTGTAGCTCCTCTGGTTGTATAAACAACGAAACTGATCGAATCTTCTGTAAATCTGTGCCTGTGATGTGATCTGTAAGCGGACTCTCATATAGGATAGAGAGAAATGGAAGTTTATTTAGAAATTTGGGATGGCTACTTTGGAAATGGATGCTGCTGGAGAGGAAAGTAGAGTCTTAGTGTTTGTATGTAAAGGAAGTGAAATAAAAGGAGTTGCATTACATAGGTTACATATTTGTCGTCCCTACACAACAAGTTAAGTGAATTTGGACTACCTTGTAGTAGTGTACAGAGAGGATCTTGTTGGAATGAAATGCAATGACCTAAATCCAAGTGCTGTTAGTTTGCATTGAGTGTCTCGCATTATTAAAGTATGTATGTTAGTGTTGTGTGATATATCTTGGTGGATTTCTTAGGTTTGGAAGCGTGGTGAGGAGAAGAGGTTCTGTGCAAGGAAGTGACTGTAACATTGCCATTGCACTGCTCTTCACGAAAATCTAGACATTGCTCCTCGCTTTCCTCCTTGGATTGGCATAAACTCTATCTCCCTCAACAAACACGAAGCGTATTCCTCCACTCTATAATCATACTTCCTTCGGCTCGGTCTTTCTCGTTCTGTCTCCCAAGCCGCTCTCCTCTGCCTTCCTTCGCTTCCCTATTTCTTTCCCTGCTCACATCACATAAGTTCACAAGAGGCAGGCAAGGGAAAGTCTCACTACGAATACAGAACAGATGGCTATACTGGGCTATAGCAGTTTCCATTTATCTATAAGCATGTTATGTAACAGGCCAAACCTCCACTACATAAATATATACATAAGTATATCAAGTAAGTATTCTTTGTAGACTCTGCCAAAGTTTCTTTTACACTTGTCTTCTCCTGTCTTGTCTTTTCATACTAAAACGTTTACTTCTCTCAAAAGTTACATCTTCTGTTTGTGTTATGTTCCTACTGCCAGTTAACAATAAATATACATACTACTTATGTATGAGTTACGTATTTATGAATATGAATACTTACACCATGCATTCTGCCATGCGTATACCAAAAGAAGATCCTAATACTCATATTTCTGCAATATGTAGCAGATTGGATAAAATTTCGCCTTGTACTCTCAAGTATACTTGTGTCGTGTGTATTCCGTAGTATAGGGTAAGAATGAAAAGATGTGTTTTCTACGTAAGTACATTGGAACTGTACTTTTTAGGGACATGAGATTTTGTCTATCAGCATCACTCAGCAATTCGCCTTGCTTGTTTGTTCAGTTATTTTATTCTCTTATCCACTTGTGAGTCAGTCTATTCCTTTCAGTGTAGACTTGTCATTGTACTTGCTATACTGTGTTATGTTATTATGCTATATCCGTTCTACAATAGCAAAGAATTGAAATAGGTTTCTTCCATATGCTTCCGCAGTTGACTATATGCATTGTATTCCATTGTGGCTCCCACTGTAAAATACCACACCATGGAATATCACATTTTTCTTTAATAGTCGTATTTTGTTGCGTTTACTTGGATTATTTGTAGTTGTGTCAGTGAATTCCATTCCTGATTTCTGTCCTGCAGACTGCAGAGTGGAGTATAAGTATCCGAGTCATTCAACGTACTATTCAATAGAGAAGTGACTTTTAAAAGGAATAAACAAAAAAGAAAACAGCAGGGAATGGAATATTATTGTAGTGCACTATAACTACATGGCTGAGATGGAGATACCGACACCGACATAGAAAACAAGCAAACCAAACGAAACCACTTGAAACTGAAACAAGGAACACTAGTAGGCATAACACATCATTTGAAACACTATACTAGTACCATAGCTATACCATAGTTCTAAAAATGAACTATGAGCTTTCATGCAATTTGTAGTGATGGAGTATAAGGTTTATAGTGCAGTGTAAGTGTAACGCACGAATTTCTACAAAAATAGGAGGAATACATTATACGTGGCACACTACATGATTTTGTACAGTAGTGCACGCATAGAACTGTATGACTATGTACCGTAGCTATTTAGGCAGTTTAAAGTAGCTAGTAGTGAAACGTGCGTTTGGAGATAGACGCTTTGCTCAATCTTCCATGAACTTCCTCATAGTCAGAGTTGACTTGAGTTTTTGTCAACCCGAAGCTCCCAACTTCCCAACTAAGCTGAATTCTATTCAACTTACATGCATACAAACATATCACATCCAAATATTCTTTTTCTGACTTTCCTATTCCTTTTGCTTGCGTACTCACTTTTTCCTCCGTTGACCTCTCGTGCACTCTTACTTAAGCTCTCTGCATTTATATTCCATTAACAAAACGGCTTAGAGTCAAAAGGGAATCCACTTGATTTAACATCTCCGCTTGTAAGAAAACCCTTGCTAATAATTGCTCCATAATTTATGGCTTCTTATTGCTTATTAAGTACTGTCATTTAATCTTCTCTATAAATAACATTACTTTACAATACTATCACACATACCGCAATTAAATACTAGACTTGTGTACAACTTGTGTACTTCCTGTTTGTTCCTATTAACATTAACTGCAATTACTAATAGAGACTTGACTTAGCTACTCTGTGCAAGAATGCCATAAAACTTTTTTACACACTGCAGTTACCGTCTAATGTCTTCTCGTCCTTTCCACATGTAGCAAAAGTAAAACACAAGTAATAGAAACAAGAGACCAATGTAATCTGATACAAAAAACTTTGGAGTACAACCAACAATTCAATATTATCCTCTCTACTCGGCTGTGCATTCTGTTCACACAGGCTTTACATTTTGCAACAAAGCAAATTCCACAATTTACCACAAATAATTCACAGTGAGCAAATAACAGAGTTATGTGTGATTCTATGCACGGGGAATTTATAGTGTAGCTTAACTTTACTATCTAGCTACTCATGATGTTATGTTGTAACCCCACAGTGTCATACATACTTTTTGTTTTTCTTCCTTATTCGTTGAACGAACGAAATTTTCTCAACGAAAGATTTTATACATCCTTCAGAACCTCTTATATAGAACAACATTTAATAAACGTAGCATAAGGTTACTAAATGTCAGTACATTTTAGTATTATCCTGAAAACTCGAAAATCTTTAGCATAATGTCAGTTGGCTTTCGAAACCAGGTCAGAAGCCATCTCAAATCTCCAGAGTGTCCTTAATAACATAAATTGGCTGCATCTGATATCATAGAGAATTCACTTTACAGTTTCTAGAAAAGCCATTCTGAAGAAATATTACATATGAATAACTGATAAGTACAGTGTGACAGGTAAAAATGGAAACCAACAAAAGCAACTCGTTTTCATTGAATAAATAATTTGAGTGTTTGCTCAATTCTGTTTTTAAGCTAGGTACAGAGGACCAGATAATACAAAAAGCTCTTAAAGTACAATTCGAACTTTCTCTTTAATTCATTTCTTGTTTGGCAATAGAGGGAAGGCAGGCAAATTGTAATCATGTACTGTAGTAAAGTACTGATTGATGGTTAAATACGTGTATTGTACAAGTTACAGTACATGGACAGGAAAACGAGTAGGTACAGGGTTGACATGAAAGCTATATCGCATTGTACTTGTCTCCTTTAGGAAAGAACTGATAATAGTTTTGGAATGATAGCATAACTAGCCTTTCATGTAATTATTCAAATGAGATGTTGCTTAAACTGGTAAACTTATGATGAGTCTAGTTGGCAGTGCTAGTCAAGAAGACAATGAAAAACAATGAAATAGTTAGAGCATAAATGTCAGCCGTTGATAATGTTAAGAATAGGAAGGGAAGCCACCACATAGTGAACAAGACAAGACAGCGAGACTAACACCCTATGGCTAATTTCAAGATGAGCTTGCATATTATTTCCATTTACACGTAAATAAATACCGACTCAAGAGTCTACTTAATTCACAACTGCGCCGTGCATGGTACACATTAGCTCTTCTTCTAATCTGACTGTTCCAAGCACTAAGTACGTGTCCGTATAATAACGTCTCTACTCCTTCGGTTTAAATTCTCTAATTTCCCTCACACAGCAATACTTGCACTTTATCTGCACATAGGAGAGAAAACGATGGTAAATGATGATGGGCATTGAATACCGACTGGCAGAGACTTCCACCACCACTGTAAATACAAGGAATACCCTTATTATCATCTTCCCAGAAATCCTTTATTTAGCTGGTTGGAAGTGGAGTGAATGAGAGCAGGACCAAAAGCAACTAATCCAATCCTAACCAAGTCAAACCGTTCCAAGTTTAGAAAGCGTGCACTCTTGCTGAGTTCCATTCTTTCTTCATTTCATCATCATCATCACTCAATTTGTCACACTGTGCATTTAGGATCATCTTTCTTCTCTAATACAATCCTCTGCTAATATAACATCCCGTATTATTACTACTCAACACAGGAGCCACGCAATGAACTTTACTACCAACTAAACAATAAGCTTGCTCAATTTCACATTCACAAATAAATTAGGCACATAAACAAACTCAGTACAGTAACCACCTATTCACTCAATTAACTATTCTTTTTCCACAGTCAACTATTTAATAATTAGCAAACCAAAATGCAGATACCACACTTCTTAACAGTACACGACAAGACAACTCGTAACAGTTTTAGGTACTTTTTCACTTTCATCTGTCTCAAACCTAAATCCAATTTCTTTTCATCCACTATGTAATACTTTTTGTGTACCTTATTTCTGCATTAAGCACGTAAGTAAGAAAAGAAAGCCAAGTGTCTTGTCTTGTCTAGCTGTAGTAATAAACATTTAATATTGCATTTCATATTGATTCTAGTTACTTACAAATCTTATGCTTTATCTGATCTTGATTTGTATGAATTTTCAATAGAATGAACGTAGGTTATGGTTGCATTAGAAATTGTGTAGTAATGGATTAAACAAATCAGCTCGTATTTTCAGTTAACAGTTTTAGACTGAAGTAAATCACTCATAAAGCAGATAGGAGGAAATAACAAAAGAAAATGAAAGTACCTTTTCGTGATTACAACCATTTAATGAATATAACTATTTAATGAGTAATGTGGCATCTGAAGCTTTAGGTACAGATGTTACTTTACAAAACAAACAAACAAGCGAATCACTCCTTCTCTTATTGATTGACAGAGCTGTCATCAAATCAACATTAAAAATTTCGCTTTAATATTACTGTGCAGCAGCATAGCATGCTAATAATACAAACAAGCAACCTTTAGCAACATTAATGACGTTTTTAAGAAAATAAAAAGCGAAACGGAGATTCAAGGTATAAAAATACTACGTAAAGTCAATGAGTTGCTCATTGTGGTATTATGGGTTGTCGTAATAAGTTTGCATAGGTACCTACACCTGACAATATCCATTTGGTTAAGAATTAGCAAGGTCTGCTTGGATATACCATTCACTGTGCATACTGATTGTGAAGAATTTTGAGAATGATACTGCATGTTTATTATACGGTATAAGTCTATTGTGCATGGTCTGTGTGTTGTCGTTTCTGATTCTTTCTATTGAATTGAGAGGAAATTAGCCAAGCCTTACTAACGAAGGAAAGGTCAGCAAGCTAAACCACCTCCCTATGAATTAAAACTGCACACTAATACAGAAATCGTATGCACCGTACGTACATTACTACAATAAAGATGATGTGAGATTGCATACGAATATTAAAAGCTCAACTAACGAACTACGTTACACATTATAACGAACCAGACAAAGATAAAGGACTCGCTGTGTGTGTACTATGTACTTAAAGTCAAGTACGAGAGCAAGAGCAAACCCTGAATCGAATCAAAACAACAATCGTTATTTTGCATCGTGTGCTGTGCAAGAATAAACACTTTTGCAGAAATGTAGTATGCACATCAATTGAATACAATGCAAACAAGAATGCTAAATCTACCTTCAATTCAATGAACTAGAATTAATAATGCTAGGTAATTGTAAGTAATCATTGATCGACAACCTAGGGGAAGGTAAGTAGTGCACTAGTGCAATTTTTATACTGCAATGTCACAAATAATCAAATCATGACCATCACAAAATACTATTACTCATCTTAGCTTGGTACACTAAATAAACCGAAATCTGAACGCACTAGTTCATGGAAATCTCATTTGTTTAGTTTGTTTGCTTACCAAAGACAAATGTCCCTTTAGTGAACAACGAAATACTCCGCAGAACCTTTAAATTGCAAGGTAGTAAAATATTTCGACAAGAATATGAATAAATGGACATACTATTTTGACATTAGGACACATGAACATAAAATAATGTACATTAAGGATAGACATATAAAAACATTCAGAACGTGTATTAGTGAATTGAATTGGTAAGTAGAATTGCTATACGCAGCGTACATTCAGTAGCTCACAAATCGCATCACATGAGCAGTCACGTTTACATCACAAATGTGCAGAAAATGGCAACTGTACTAGCAGACATATATTTTGCAGCAGTTTTCATTGGAAACATGCATATCGCATGGAGTACTGTATAAAGTACATACTGGCACGCATTAATTTTTATTTATATCATTATTACATGGATAAACTATAGGAATGAGCTGAATAGACTGATAAGAGACATTTTTCGAAAGTTAATGGGATAGAATTGGTATAACCTTAAGGTTAAGGCTGTGTATTGTGTGGATTGGAGTGCGATTGCATCTCTGCGAAATAATTCAGTGCAGGAGAGACAATGCGACTGGAACATGCGGCATGCGTAGATCTAATGTTACTATTTGTACAGAGAGCTAACGAGAATGAGAGGACTTTATTCATAGGATGTATAAATACTTGTTTGGAATTGTCCACGAACCAGTCCAACTTACAAGTACAAGATACCTAAAATGGTTCTAGCAAAGTGAAGTAGTTGTATATTTGTCACTGCCACCATCCCTAAGGATATACCAAATGGTATAACTGCACTTACTAAAACTGAGTGAACTAATAACCCAACCCTGCATTTAAATGAATCGAAATGTGTGGCACGCAATGAAATCAGGCAGACGAAACCTAAACACTATACTGCAATACTGCTAAGCTATAGAGACCAACGAAGGCCATTTCCTCCACGTGTAAGTTTAATTACACCATCTACTCGTCTCTCATTGCCAGTTTTTTATTGTTTGTCTTCCAGTTACTCGCCCTTTACTTCAAAATGTGTGTACCGGAGATCTTCACTGCTGTAATTCAATTAGCATTCTTCTGTTTCTCTTTCCTATCAGCCTGGATACATAATCGGAACAAAGAACGCCCGCTTCTGTAATCAAATCTCCTTTCGTAAGCTATGTACACTTCTCTTCCCAGATTTTATTACGGGTTTGTTACATTACAGCAATGAGAACTTTACTTAATTGTGGAATAATTTAATTGAAAGTCTTAAAGGAGATTCTGGGTCAGATTACAACTACAGTTCATAAATTCATAATGGAGATAATGTTGACAGTTTCTCAGATAAATCAAGATACTCAAGAATAAATCCATTTATTTCCTGGAGCTTAAGAATTAAGAGCAATCCGACATTCAGGACCAAATCTTTACTTGAGCGTGCATAAATAAGTTATGTATTCATATCAAAGGAGGTTTACAGACTTAACCTTCATAAAATCAAAGCAATTCCATTTTATGTCACTTTCACATGAAGGAAGAAGCTATTACGTATACCAAATGAAAATGAGACTAAGATTGATGAATAAATACATATTAAATTTCCATTCACTTGCAATATAAGAGTAATAATCCATATCGTTATTATCAAAGCAAAAACGACAGTTCACATTACAACAGCATTAAAGAAATTTCCAGATGTAAATACTTGTTTTATTAATAATAGTATGGAAACTACAAATGTAAAAGATAAACTGTAAAATATTATGAAGGTTAAATTTGCATATGTATTATTACCTCAACATAACTCTCAGCCACAACTAACTCAAGATTAATCTACCTCGGAAGCAAGCCATTTTCCTCAAACTTCTACAACAAAAAAGTCTGAACAATTAAATCTAGTATTTGAACGAACACCCGCCTTGTCTGTGCAATACCATCGCACTGAATCAAATACACACGTTTAGAAAAACCTATGAAATAATTTTATACATGCCCTTCAATGGGTTATAACTTCATACGACTTTCTTCTCTTCTCTTTACGTATGCAGTTATAGATCCACCTTGACAAAAGAATAAGGCCTTGCTCTCCTTGCGGGGAACTTTATTGTTCACATCATTATGTACTTACAATTAAAAATTACATTTACTCTGCTATTCTACTGGCTTTGTACATTATAATTTCAATTCAAGAAAAATAGCAAAATTCAAGTTTCTATTGCGTAAGATCCAATTCTCCTTTTACATTACTTAATAAATTTAGATTATTCGCAAATTACATTTTATTTCTGTGAGGTAATACTTAGAACAATACATTATTAACCGATTTTGCTACCGGTGCAATTCATAGAAACGTTGCTCTTAAACATATTCATCGACAAACTATAATACTCATCAAGTAATCATATCAAGTAATCGTATCACGCTTTAACTCTAAATCTTCCACGAAAAATTGTATTTAATTAAGCAATAAATAAGAGAAACTATTATTTTGTGAAATTTATTTATTTATTTATTGGATGAATTGCTCTGTCGACGCCCCCGCAGCCTACTAATAATAATATCATGAAAGAAGTACTTACGTAATCATGTAATTTTCTACTTCATCATTCTCTGTACCTGTGATCTTTAGTACTACCTAATATTTATCACTCTGCAAACTACGAACCCATGAACTTACAAGGCAATAACAATTATTTAAAGTGAGTTGCAAAAATTCCATTTTTTTTAAACCCAAGTACAATTTAAGTGCAACATAATTTACTAACCTATTTATAAGATGCTTATAGTAATTCACTCAACATGCTGCATAAGTGATATAAACTATATGCACACAATTAAACGAATTACATAGGTAAACGTTTAACTGATTTTCTATTTTATGTATGTCAAGTAAGCTAAAATAAAATAATACTGAAGTTGTCTTTTAAAAAGACCAAAACATCAACAAATGAAATATACCTATTTAATTTGTATGATAAATATTTTCTAAGAGAAGATATCTTTTATTAAACTGTTTCGCTATCATAATGCAACTTACCAGGATTTTAAAAGAAACCGTAAACGTTTATGGGAAAAATGAAAGCTGGCTCGTTAATATAATAAAGTATACAATAGTAAGCTATATTTGAGAATTGAGACAGACAGAGTCAGCATTAAAAGCGTCTGGAAAGAAGAACATTAAAGGATTAATCACCGAAGAGAACACATGCAGTGTTTGTGCAACAGCGATTACATATTATTTGCAATATAAAATTCTCAGGGTAGGCAATCCCCTTTTAATTGCCTTGTTTACTTATGAAAATGCATTCACATTTTATTTATTGTTTCCAAGAATCCTTCAATGGGTATTTATTACAGCTGTAAGGTCAAGTTCATTTTGCATAGTTGAATGGTTGTAATTTGTGTGCAACTGAACTTGGTACTCTTTTAATTTATTACTATAGTCTTGAGTGTACCGTTGATAATATTACATGCGTGTGTTACAAAGATACAAAAGTAATGATGTTGAGTGATACATTCTAAATGTAGCGAGTATGCACTAAGATATTTATGCATAGATGCATAATAACTTAGCCAGTACATGCATTGATATCAGAATTAGAAATAAAAGTAGACATTAAACTTTAAAATGACATTTTAAAATTCGAGATGCCAATTACACTTGCTAAGATGACAAAAAGAGTTTGACTCAAGTTTGACGCAAGGATCTGTCTTGTCAAGCGATTCCTTTAATGCAATTGGTGTGCATGCATGCATTAGAGTAGTCTTAGTGTGTGTTCTTATTGTATTGTACATGGTTATTGTGACAAGTCTACATTTCGACATCTCCATTCTTTTCCTCCTCCTTGTCTTGTCATGTCTCCTCTGCCTATAAACTCTCCACTAATTTGCACCACCGTTTCTGTCATGCATTACGAGCATTGCTAGTTAGCTGAGTTTAAATAGTAAGATGAGTGAATATGAATGAAGGAAGGAGAAGAAGAGGAGAGACGGCCACAATAAGGTAAACTGAGGATAAGAAAGCGTAGAAGACAGACTGATAGTTAAGTAGGGAACATGTTCGTGCAAGTCCATGTACCTGGCAACTGGCAACTCTATCGATTTTTTTCAAGGCTCTTCTCTCTCATTTTGACAATATTGAAAGTAAAGAGGTAATACTATATTCTCTATTGGCAGAGATAAGTATTTCATTGAAGAAGGTCTTGTTCCTGTCTTTTCCAACTTGAAACATTGAGAAACTTCTGAAAAACCTTTATGTTTGCCACCTAACTTCACACTAATCTTCAAACTTTCCTATAAACTAATAAGCCCATGGACATAAGCCAAATTCCAAAAGTCAGCGATGCAGCAGTGATATGCTAACAATACACAAGTTAACTTTGTTATTACTTTTTAAGACGAATCCAGCTAATTACATGCTATTTACAAATTACAAGTTCACCTGTTAGGATTACCAAGAACCCAGACATAATACTCTGAATTTATTTCATTACTGCATTACCTATCTTAACACAAGTCAAGTTGGTTACTTATTCTCATACTTCCTAATTACGTACGTAATAATTGGTTAAAGTTTACTATTTCGCAGAAGAAGTTGTAAACATTGATGTAAAGTTTGGATATTTCTTTTGGGCTTTGAGTTTTGACCCTCAAAGTTGAGTCTGTGATTTGAGTTGAATTTAGGAAGGGCAGAATGAATAGAGAGAAATGTGAAGCGATGAAAGAGATAGATAGTTGGACTTGAACATTAAATGTCATTCTTCCCGGCAGACCTCCTGTGTATTACCATTGACTCTTTCGTGCTTACCAGGGTATGTTTCCGTTTCCTTATGATCCGATCGTTTATTACACTGCAGGATTAACCGTCTAGCTAAACACACTAAAATATTATTATCCTTACCTTTGATCAGTTCATGGCTTTCTGTACAACTGTATTTACCTATCGGAACAAAGAGGTACAAACAAATCCCCCTTTATAAATCTTTTCATGATAGCTTACGATACGCTCACAATTCGATACGAGAACAACAATGCACTCATACTTTATCATCTGGAATGCTTTAACTTACAAAGTCATACGGTATGACTCTAAACATAATAACACGAGGAGAAGTTACTTGATGATACTTATTACTCCTCTTCCTCATCCTGCTACTTATGTTAGTCTCTCTTCTGTACCTCACTCTTTTCTACTATTAACATCAGAATTAACTTTATTTGATTTCTCTACTCTGAGTCTACTCTGATTTTCACTTTTTCTTGCCTCGCCACAAAACATCATTATTTTATCTCATTAATATCAGAGAATTCAGTCTTAACTTTGTAAATGAAAAGTTTCTTAGCTCATGCATGTATTATTCAATCTGATTTCTCTGCGATATCAACTAAACACCTTTTACTACAGGTACATTATAAATCACTAGTTATCTCATGTGAATAATTAACAGTACATAACTTACAATTATATATCCACCCCTTAACCACGTAGAAATAAATATTACCCTGTAAGCATCACGTAATATAATAATCCACTCATGTAGTTATTAAGAGACACTAGACTCTTAGATTACAACGGTAACTGTATAGTTTATGCAAGTGCATTATGGTACAACAATAAATAAATAGGAAAGTAGATTTATGTAACCTAGTATGCATACATTTTAAATACTACAGTGAACTGCTTTGTTGCACGATTATATTATTGCTTTTCTAGAATTTGTCCGTTCAGGTTAGAGTGGAAGCTGAGGGCAAGTAAGGACAGAGTAGAGTATAATAAAACGTGGAATATAAACCGACTCGACTTATAGTGCTTCTTTACAGCTCCTGTGCAGCAGGAAACTGTCTTTCCTATGGGCCCGCATGACATCTCGATATCCTCCCCATTCCAGACGAGAAATACCGCCGGGTCAACTTTCAACTAGCTCCTAATAAAATACGAGTCCATCTTCTCCCTTTTGTTGGGAACATCCTCCTGTCTTTTATTTCTAAATAGACCTCTAGTTTTCCTTCTCAACAAACAAGTCAGAAAAATTTGGATTTATGATTTATGGGTCTTTTGTAATATAAATTGTAGATTTACATTTCTATTGTACCTCAACTCAATCTATTGAATAAACGACCAATTCACATCACAGCAGTCACAATTACTATCACTACAGGTTGGTAACATGTACTTACCATTAGTATATTATAGTAATGTACAAACCAAGTCATTTTATACAGTGTGAAGCAATACAGGAAAATGTTATGCTATTATGTGCACATCAATCCTATTTCTCTGCACTTACTAAACTTAACCGGTTTATGAAGACGCTACCTTATTTCATACATGCAGTAGTACATTACCCATACGTTATATAGTCTATTTTACTACTTTCAGTTTTTAAATACAAGTGCAAATTACGGTTTTAGTTTTAGATAAACTATGTGCTTTCCATGCATTCACGCTATGGTACAAATTATGTTAACTAAGAAAGCATTTTCCAAATAGACCGCAGCCAGTTCATTGTCACCTTGTATGTATGTAGTTAAATAAAGCTGCATTTTATAGCAAACTTGAATTGTAAATAGTCTTCTATTTATACGGAACACGTATAGTTTCAAACTGTGTATTTCCTTGTCGGTCTCGTCGGAGACAATGAATATCTACCTACCTGCACGTTTACATATTTAGTAAACAGCCAGACTACAGTGTTTTCAACCTAAATCGTTTCCTTTCCACTATCCAGGAATAACTGATGACTGGACTACTTCCTACTTCACTAATCATATGCACCTACGAGTTAGAGAATTCCCTTTTATCGTCAGTTAATTTTACCATCGGTATACTTTTCGATAATTTAAATAGAGCATTTTACAAATTAAGTACCTTACTCTATTTTTGTTTTGTCAATGACCTAACTAATTGTTTTCATTGAAATTTGGAAATCCGAATTGAAAATCTAGAAATAGTTGCAAGTATTTCTTTGAGAAGTTGCCGCAACCACAATTACATTTGCAGAGAAAAAAGGAAAAATTGAATTGCAAAGAATGATTATCACCTTTGACCTGAAACACAAATGGGCATTGTCCTATTGTCACTTTGTTATGCCAAAGAAAGTTTGCCTTTGTTAATGTGTTAGATAATGTCTAACTAAATGCACATTACAATTATTTGTGTTTATACTTGTTTATTGACTTCCTGTCAATGTGATACTCACTGCGTGAATAAATTAATGTTTCGCTGAATGGAACAAAGTCCACAAATGTAATTATTATCATTTATTGAATATTTACATTATGTTATGCTCAGAATACTACCAGAAGCACTTCTATTTCGGAAATCTCAGGAAGAAAAGGTGATTGTCAAATATTAAGTCAAAATGAAGTACCGAACCAGAGTGGCAGGTCACTTGTTCCAAGACAAACAGTGTTCTGAACAGGACATTTTAAATAAAAGAGGAGCTTTTGAGTGGAAGCAGAAGTAAATAAAAGAGTATAATAGAAAAGCGGCGATTGTATTTAAAGAAGCCTGACTGCTCAGTAGCCGTGAGAAATGAACAAGTTTAAGGATAGTTGAGGTACAGCTATTACTATAGAATTACTATTCATTTGTATGTCACCGGCAGACAACGTAAATTGTTGTTTTCTATTATTTTACCCAGATCGCCATTTCCTACTACCTTACTTACGATTACCACCGAGACTAGAATCTTGAAATATTACATATATTAAGATTAACTGGTACATATAAATTGTATAGGTACATAGACTATAATAAAATGCTGGCAATAAAAATTCCACAATGCACTACAATCAAATTCAGAGTTCCGTTCTCACTACAAAATATAATGTACTATACTGTGGTATAATGTATCCACCTTTATCTTGTAACAATCTTGAGCTATACCGAATGCTCTAGATATCGTATACTTTAATTCTAAGATTTAAATAATTTGATTAATATTAGACATATTAGATATACGTATGAACCATGGGTAAAACTGTAAAAATATTCTCCATCACCACAAACGGATAATAAGATTGAAAAACGAAGAAGAAGCACATAGCTAATTAGCACTAATTAACTTGTGACTAAAGTGCAATAAATTACTGAAATGAGGGGATACGGCGCATTCACCTTATTCTTCTACTGTTTTGAAATGCTAAGTTCATATTGAACTGAAGAGTGCATTAGAATAGATATCCTAAGTAGAGTTTTGATGTGTTAGCTGCTATACTAGTATATTATATCTTAATCAGAGAATTTATAACACTTGTTTTCCCAGTTCTTTGGTCAAGACATACTTTGTGTCTACGTGGAAAAGTAAAGGTACCTAGATTAATAATTGACAATTAAAGACATGCAGGAACAAGTACACAACTATCAGTTTTTCATTTTAATTAGGCATGAATAGGTACTATCTCTTCTCTATACGCAATAAAAAAATTACAGACAGACTGTAAACAAGTACCTAACTACAAATTTCGCTGCCGACAAATCTTAGACGTTTGACCTCTGCGCTGTTAGCGAATTACTTAAACACGTTCATTTGTCATAAGATACTTCACAAAGAAAACTGTAGTCTACAGTGCAAATATTGATTCTAGTATTAAAACAGATGTTATTGGTATTGTATACTACCTTTTATCAACATTCATGCAATTTATATCACAAATCAATTACGTCCTTTAATGAATAACACAGTTATTTACGCTTAACTATCAATTCCACAGGCTAGACTGTGTTTTCATTTACTTAGCTTTCTCTATTTACATGTAAACAATAAAACACATTTAACACGTACGTTTTAGTGACGAACTTTAAGAAAATTAGATTTTCTCGAAAAGGTTATCTTAAGGTCAATAATACTCATACTCCTGAACAACCGCTTTTATTAATCTACCACGAAATCTTCCTATAAACTTAAATTACGTAGACATCTTAATGTATTTAGGAAGAACAGAGATCATATTGATCAAATCATCTCAGCAGATACATAACCGTAACCAGATGTTTGACATTTGGAATCTGATTCTTATTACGAATTAAGAGACCAATTACTAATAAGTAAAGTGCTCTTATGTACTAAAAATAAAACTACACTCATGTACAGTGCAATATTTAAGTTTTAGCAATATTTATACGAAAAATAAAGTAAAAACTATCTATTCTGCTAGGCATTATGAATTAATAAGGGCGTTCACCGTTAGAATACTAATCGTATTGTTAAATTCATTCCTGAAAGCCTTTTACTAAGTGGTCTGCTACTCTTAAGTAATGGTAGTAATACTAACCTCAAACAAAACATGATTTAAAGTAAAAACAATAGGGAATATAGTAGCAGTTTACCAGTTGATATTGAGTTAAATGCGGTGTACACTAGTAAGTACAGAACACTAACGTAAAATGAATATATTCCGAGAATCTATACATTCTTGCTAAATGGGAAGGAAATTGCGAGGATGAACAGAACTTGAAGCATTCTGTGTATCAAGTGCCTACTATAAGAATACATAGTTGGAAGAGTAAGAGAATGCATAATACTTTTGGGTACTTTGCTATGTGTACTATAGAACCAAAAAGGTAGTATCTTTGATGACACTGAAACTTTGTTCTTGAAGAGGAGTGCATTTAGTATTGCATGTTGATGTTATATAGTTACTTCCTTTGAAGAGTGTTTGAATTCTAAGAGACTGAGGAAGTATCCGTAAGCAATGGATCTTATCATATCATACGTAAGTTGATGCTGGGGAGCAGAGGGAAATGTGAGTATGTATAGGTAGCCGTGGTGGAGGAAATAACTGGAAGAGGTGAAATAGCAAGAAGAGAAACATGGAGCAGTAAGTTCTCGGGAAATTCCCATTAGTTGCCGCTCCGTTGCCACTGAATTTATGCAAACGGCTTGTTTGCCTTTCTCTCTGACTTTACTATTCATTTCGTACTCATTCTCTTATTTTCATTTCTGCTCCAACTTAAATACGCAACTACAATCTATAAAACATGACCGAACTACCGGAGAAGAAACAAGAAACTTTACGCACACCACAAAAACCAGCTGGGCATGCATACATTCTTATTCTCATTATATATGAACAGTTATTTACAATTTTGTCACCAAACCTCACCAATTAGCTACTAAGTACTAAATGTTAGTACTATAACTTAATAGATCTGAATAAATGTTGTAAATAATACTTTAGCAATGTTATTGAAATCGAATAGCACACAAAGAGTGCGTGAAATAAAACACTGCAACTTATTTTGCGTACCTATTACAATCGAATACAGTATAGTATATTCTTAGGGCACAGCATACAATGCAGTCTGGGTTTTCATTTAATTTTGCATAATGCGAATGCTCATGCGTTTTCTTTACTGTTCCAGCATTTGTGCGTTTGTGGATTTCTCCGACCAGTTTCGTCAGTAGGAAATAGTTTCGGAGCTACTTGACTTGCAAAAGGACGTTAGAACCCAAAGAAATTCCGATAACAGAGATTTTACAAAAGTTCTAATGATGAGCATTAAAATTAAGTAGGTATGTAGAGAAGTTAGGAATATCTTAAGGTGAATGAGGCAACAGCTTTAGCTAATTTCATCAACAAATTATAAATTCAATTTCAAATTAATTCATTGCTGCTACAATAATATGATCGGCACAGTGGATTAAATATTAATGAGGCTTGTTTATCATGCGACTAAAAACATTTTGGCTTTTCTCTATATTAAACTTCACCACGGTAAGAATTGTAAAGGTTTCGACCACCGCCATCTTAAGACTGTGTGCCTTCCGCAATGTCCGCAGAAACGGACCAAATGAATGCAATATTTCAACTAACAATACAGGTAGGATGTACCTAACTTAATTAACAAATTCCTTATATGTCCGAGTTAAGGACAGAATAGAGAAAAGAAATTAGGATCTTACCTCCAGTGCCAAGAACTTTGAGGAGCTCAAAGTTAGACATATCCACGCGTCCCTTATGACCAGTTAAGTTCACTGTAATAAACAAACAAGGAATTATTAGCAATACTATAATATTTCGCAAGACACATTACTTATTACTTAAATAGAGTAATAAAATATAGTATATTGTGTGTGAATAGAGAAAGAATGCAAATATATTTTACTTTTGCTTTGCAAAATTTTAGCATAGTAGAAGAATATGAAATGCGCTAATAGCAGAATACTAAGAGCAAGAAGCCCCATAATAATAAGTGGCATAACACTACCTATACAGAAATGGAGGCACTCTTTACTCAAGTCAATAGATAACAGAGATGTTGCATTTGGATAGAAAAATAATTCTGGCCAACAACCTCGTGCACTGCCCTACAATACCAACAATTCGCTCGCTCCGCCACCACTAAGCTGTCTTCATTGAAATTTTAATCTGACTTCTGCACATATGTATCCACTACACATTACAATGCAATTACATACTGTTAGTTTAACTTACAAATTACACCAAGTCCAATTACAATACTATTTGTTATACTTCTGAATGCTAAATATGCATACTAAACGCATTTCCTCCTTTACAGTATACAAATACATACACAGTTCTATATTACACTTTGAAATGTTAATAAACTCGCTTTGACAATTTGATACGATAAATTCTTATGTCTATACTCTACATATGAAAAATAATAAGCCATGCACATAACGCTGTATTGCAGAATTGCAGTGCAAGTTAAAAACAGTAATATTTATAACCAGTAAAAATTCAATACATAATGCTGTCTCTTTGTATGAATCGAGACTTGATTCTTTTTATTCAATACTTGCAGTCTGTACACGCACCGACGCAGAGACGAAATTTCACTAGGATGTAAAACTTTTGTGCTACAGCTAGGGCAAAGCGACTGAGCCGAATAATTTGCCAATCTGGGTATGATATTCAGTGTGGAGTGAACTTGCAATGAATAAAGGTAATAATAGGTTCATTCAACATTAGTATGTAAAAATAGGAAATAATTATTGTTGGTAAAGAATTTGTTCATGTCTATGGAAGAAAATGAGTATGTGTCTTTATCTGTTGAGGATTTTTGCGTCTACTAGAACTGGAGAAATATTTTGTAGCGATAAGTAAATTTTAATTGGAGACGCATGTGGTCTGGTAAGTAATTGTATTGTGGGGATGTCCATAAAGGTACGAAGGCAATACTTACAATTAGTTGAGTAGAAGAGCGTATTGTTAGCTTAGCTTCTAATGGCAGGTCAGAAAAGAGAAACTAAATTGATACGTTAGGTTGCAATAGTCTAGGTTAGGTTTAGTGCACTCTGACTATGTGTCAACGGCATCGGCAGATGAACGGCCTTGACAGCCAAGCCGTATTCTGGTTAGGTAAGCCATACCAACTATAGCAGTCACTACACACTATTCCCCACAATGCCTCCTATGCTCAAAATGAAGACGTGATGTCATAACATGAAACCTTTTCCCTTCCTTTACAGTAATATTATTTCTATGTCAGTTTCGTGTCATAAAGCCCTTTAGTGTATTCTAATGTCTACAAATTTAATTAAAAGGTTTTAATTGAATATTGTTTATGATTCTAGGTACAGTCCACTCCACTATTATTCCTCTGTGGTCCCAACGAAGGAATGGAATATTCCTTGTGCCTTGGCATTATGCTAAGAATGTCTGTTCACGTTGTCTGAAATGATTTCCAGAATATAGACCTCTGAACCCGAGTGAACTTCTTTCTACGCAGAGAGTGGACTTGTGGTATGGTAAGTAATGGTGCTATTGCTATTGTGGACGAGGCATTCACTAAACCTGCTCCTCATTCTAATGCAACAATGTAACACATTCAATTCAAACAAAGCATTACCCTGTAGGAACAACTTCTGTATGTATGGAGTCAGCCTCTAGCTGTGACTAACTCTTTTTTCAACTTTCACGGTGCTGTTGCTGTATTAGGTATATATTACTTGCAATTAGTAGGTAGATTTACAGATGTACTTAATAGTATCACTGCATATCTCAATTTTACATCAACCTGTAACATTCCTACAGAGATATGCATGGCAGACGAGGCATACCCTTTCAAACACATCTTTTCGATCTTTGGATAAGTAACTGTAAGTAATCTATAGCTAGTACACGTGAATATTCTCTATTAATCTTGGCAAAGAGAAAGACATCTTTCCATTCCGAGTTTCCAGTTGCTGAATATGCTATAGTACAGCTATACGCAAAAGTATTACATACTTAACTTCAAATCTGTGTACCGAGTACGTACCAGTAACATATGCACAGCTGTTGCAGAGAGAAAACCTAGAGACCAATGATCTTTCATAACAAAACTTTGCAGTGTAGTGGAGGAACTGTGGATATACAGATTCTACTCATCAGCACTATAAAAACAATTTTTTCTAAAACTTTTTAGCAACACGCATTCTGGCACACACCTCAAGAAATTATTACTTACTGTACTTACACTTATTGTTCGACTAGAATATTTACATAGCTGTACCGAGCTGTACCTATATATTTATCTTCACTTTAGTTAACCTGAATGAAGTTATTTGCCTGCGCTACATAAATGACCTAACTGATATATTATATTATGTAGTAGATAATAGTAGAACTATAGTAGGAGAACTAATTGCTTTTTTGTCATAATTCTATAACATTATTCTCATTTCTTACCTACAAGTATTGAATATCTCAAAAATATTCCTGTCTGCACCAGATTCTGCTAAGTATGAGGAAACATAGCTTTTATTATTCTAGAACCTTTAAGAGATAATGCTATTCGACATATCGCATGTAAAATGGTAACCCTTAATTAGTTTTTGACTTTGCCTTCGACATACATTCATTTCCATAATCTGTTTGCAGTTTGGATGCCCTCTTTTCCTCTTCAGACAGAGCGAAACGTCTTTGTACATAAATACATACATGTCTAAGGCTTAATGACTGTATGTGTCCGTCTGTCTCATTTTTCTTGTCTAGGTCTAACGAACGTATTGCCGATTACTGTATTTTCAAAGCAAATTTCATCACGACAAGCGAGATGATTACGTGTGAATTTTCACAACACTAATTTTTAAGTAGGTAAATCACTGAGGGTTCACCTTAGAGATACTCATAAAATGTAAAACCTTGTTAGGAACCTTCTAATATCGAAAATGGAGTTACTTGCTTATGAAATACTAGCTATCGAAGGATTATATGCAGAAAAGTTGGAAAAAAGGAATACTTAACGGAAAGTATATCGCATGCAATTATCATCCAGGTAAGCTTGCAATAATATTGAAAAATCAAAAGGAAGTCCGACATTCAGCGTGACATGACATGAACATGACATTATATGATGGCCTCAAACTAACATTACGCATGCCAACCTCACAATGTCAAGGCTAAACGTATTTGGTGTATGCCAAAAAATGCTATTAGCAAATAAAAAGACAGATGTGTACGGGTAGGTACCAAAATACAAATATCGTGGATTTGAAATGCAATTGTGTGCAAGTTGTTTGCATACTTATTGTGTAATATAGGTAATGGTTCATTTTTTAATATTTTTTATATGTCTGCATATAAAGTTGGGCAAGGCAAGACATATATTTTTTGTGTATGAGTGTTTCAAATGTTAAAAGTCGACTCAGTATACCTACAACCTATTTATACTATATAATTGGCAATCCTGGCCTGGGAGAATAAAAATCTGCAAAGTCAACAGAACATACTCCAATCAACCCAAAGTCAAAGGTTGTTCAATAAGAACTGCACCACCACACATAGCAACACACTTTACAGACATGCTACACATGCCACTCACATACAGAGTGTATGCACTCACTATTTCTCCATTTCAAAACATGCTGCGATAAAAACTCTACATTTTATGTATAGTTGTCTGCTTTTGTCACTGTCCCTGACAAAAGGTCTGTGAAACGTCCCATAAAAACTGGCTGAAGGTCTCTCTCTTAGAGAATATCAGAGAACTTGTATATATTTTATGCGTTGTAATTGCACAATGAAAATATATTGAACTTACATTTGCTTTATTAAATTATTTACTACCGTACACAATTCCTGTACCTAATCTGAGTAGAACTAAATAAATGATTGACTATGCCGAATTTAAAATCAATAAAATACAAAATACTATCGCCTAGATTATTACTAGATTATTTACTGTGCAATTCGATATTGAGAAATGGATATTATTTTCAAATACATGAAAGACAGTCGTTTACACTTCAGGGTTGAAAAACTTTATTTTATTTGTGAAAGTTCATGAAAACGTTAAAATTTCAGTTTGTCAACAAACACTACATAAATATGTTTACAATTTAGTGTCAAACATTTATGATAGCGGCTAATCACCGTTATTGTGATAAAAGTACATTATAAACAGCGATAGGTACCTAAAATGTTATCTATTGAAGTAACCAAAGAAATTTTGATATTTTTACCTCCATAATTTGAACTTGTTACTTTTCCAGTATTAGAGTAATGCGTCATCGCCATAGATGAGTATGCCTGAATCTGTGCTATGAAATTTCTATGATTCATTCTTAAGAACGACGCTAAGTATGAGTAACAAATAATATTGTGGATTCATAGTTTAGTTAGAGTTTAGATTGGACATGGGGATATACGTGCGCTCGAAGAGAAACGGAACAAACTGATAACGTAGGTTAAGTAGGCTTATCATTTTCATGGAAATATCCTTACAAATATGTTGCATTAGAGTTTGTATTTACCGATGCACTTTTAGGATGGCACAATACTTAGCTTGTGACAATGGGAAATCTAGCATTTCTACACATTATGGTACTACAAATGTTACTTAGCTAGCTAAACAGAATTTATGTATGATTATTGATTCGTGTGCAAATGCCTATACAGATAGATCGGTCATTACGTCCTAGATAACGCCTTCAAAAATAAAAAGTTCAACGAACAAACTATTACAAATATTGTCCTTGTTACTAATGCAAGGCATGTTTACATTTCACCGTACTCTCTTGTCAAAACCATTGTAAAGAAGTTCACGGCTAAGGCGAAACGAAAACATTAATTGAACAAAAGAAATAAACACATAATATTGAAGACCACCACATTGTAATCGTAACTATTCGTTAGCGCATTAGTTAGCGTCTACATTATGTCCTACATGCTGTAAGTAAATTAATAAAGGTCACCTTCTTCGTCATTCCTCACAATTAGTAAATCCCAATCAATTGAGCACATGCAAACATGCACAACTATACAAGATATGTGTATTTAACACTTATGGTTACAAACTTATATTACTCACGTCTTTATACAAGAATTTCTTCAAAATAATTCTAATTAGTCAAGACTTAGGAGTATTAGGTCAGCAAAATGAAAAACAAACGCTTTACTACACACTTCCATGTTGTATAACATACCCAAACGTAATTAAATCACTGAAAGCGGACAAAAAGATGTGCAATATGAAGAAAAGTTAAATTAGCATAAAAACAATTAGCGCTAACTAAATGTTGTTCATATCACTGCATAATAGTACTTGATATTACTTACAAGAGTCATATTACACGAAAAATCCAAGTAAACATTTTTATGAGTATGGAACATACCACCCTGCAAGTGAGTTCTGACAACGTGATATAAACTTGTCCTATTTAATGCAAGCTTAGGAAAACTTGGTAGTAACTGTAAAATCTCGAGATTACTAATCAGCAAATAACGAAACGCATGCACTATTGCTGAAAAATATATTACTCTTTAAAGCTACTGTTGACTATTACAAAGTTATAGAGTTATATTAGAAGCATGGTTCATAGTTTTTATACGTTTGATATAATTGTCTGATTGTGTGTCATTTTAGCAAAGCCATTAGACGGGAAATGAAACAGGGAAATTAACTATAGCTCTATTAAGCATAGGATTTATGAAATGGTATAAAGCGAGTTAGAAATAAGTAAAGCTAGAGTGTTATCACTGTGAAGATTTGTGCACTAGGTATGCTGAGTGAGATAGAGTGAGCATAAAAGAAGGAAACGTATGTTCTGACTTAGATATCCATTCGGTTTATAACCTCTAGACATGTGAATAGAGTATTTGTCCCTAGAAGTCTTACACTCTCTCCTCGTCGCCTTATCTGCACCGATAGTAAGTATTGCGAATGATGAAACGCACTTTAATCACGTTCAATTCATTCATGACAAGGCAGAAGACGATAGTCGAGTCAACAATTCTACTCCTCCAATCCCTTCCTTCAGTTTCATCGAGTAAAAACACGAAATCCATTCAACGTATCTAATGTACTGTTCTGCTTCTCCTGCACATGGAAATATTACTGCAGTTTGCCATATTATCTATATCAATGTATTCTATACTGTACTTTTCTATGCATCTATCCATACTACACTACAGCGGAATTTTTATCCTGCCCTACAACTTATTATTCCCTGAATGCCCAACTTTGCCATGGATTTCATTAGTGTTAGTATAGAAACTATTACATAGTATCACCAAAACTAGGTTACCTAACAATCCATCCTATACAAAATGAGCTGACGCTATACCCACCATTATCATTATAAAGTATTTTGTTTCACCCTATACTCCATTATTCCCGACTTGACAAAGACAACGTATATCTGAAATACATGTAACTAGTGTTGTTATAATCTACTACTTCAGTAGCAAATAAAATGATAAGGGTAAAAAATCGGTGTCTTGGAAAATTAATGCGTTAGTGGAATGAAACGCGTTTGTAATAATATGGTACTGTGTTTTGTGCTTAGTATATGCAAATTCCATTGTCTCTAAGTTGAAAGCAAAGCAAGACAGTTATTTGAATTAGCAGGATGGTTAGATAAAAGCACGTGCATAAAATTTGTATTTGCAGGTGGAAATTTGTCTTGTACTGTACTGTACCACATTATCGAGAGGTCAAACACACAACATGCAACTTTTAAGTAATTGACTTTCCTGTACAAAACTTTTGCTGCGTAGGAATATTAGTAGGAGATATAGCTAATTTTCTTTGACTATTGTATTTGACAAGTATAAAGAAAAATATGGGTATACGAGATTGTTTTTGAGAATAAGTTGTATTTGGTTAATAATTTTGCATTAAAATTAACTATGCTGAATGTTGAGTCGAAATCAAACTCGTCTCTTTGCGTACTTATGAATTCAGTCTACAATTTATTTGTCTGTTTGATTGACAGGACTGGACGAGACTTGAGCAATAACTGGGTGACTGCACTTTGCGTTTATGACGGAAACGTTATTGTATCATTACTCATATTAATAATAATATTACTTGTGCTGAGTGCGCATTCAGCTTTTAAAAACTGTTAATGTCATTCAAAAAACTGAATTGACAAGAAATTTCCACTTTCACTCTCGTTGTACGTGAATTCAGGAATTGAGAAGTGATGCTTTTGCGTGCTACCCTAACAATAAGTTAGGGAATTTAAAAACAGAGTGTAATGGAATGCAAGCGGACTAAACGTATCGATTAGAGATGGAAACATAACCTGACCCAATTCGGTGCTCCTCTACCGCAACACACTAGCACATTTTATTTCCTCATTCATTGTCGACTATTTACTTCCACTTCTTCCATTCACTGCCAGCTATAGCTAATACTGCTATATATCCCCTAATCTATACGAATGCAGTAAGAGTAAGGTCACATCACCAAAAGACAATACACTGCAATACTGTAGAGGTTTAGCAAACAGCAGAGCGAAACACAGAGCTGAACTATACACTGTGTAGCCATACAAAATTCAAGACAACATCCAACTTAAAAAGTTCCACTGGCCTAGCCCTAACACGTAAAACAAAACAAAAGTAGGTCAACTTGACTCGACTAACTCACTTCATATCGCAATCAGCTCCGCTGTACGAAACCTTTAACAAACATTGTAGTATGCAACATGAAGGAAATACAAATATACAAATCACAAGCAGTGTAACTAGTAACTGGTTTACTAGTGTTATGGTATTCGCACTATACTAAAGTACTTTAAGTTCTACACTATGTTTTACACAGTGCACTTTAAATAGTGTAAGTACCAGTGCCAAATTCTTTACAAATAATCTCGGTAATTGCTAGGCTCAGCAGGAACTTTAATTCTCATTGTAAGAACACGGAGAGAACAACAATTCAATTTTCTTAAATAACTTTGTGCAATATTTTGTAATTAATTCCTTCCTCTAGTAAAGAAAGCGAGCAGGAGCACGAACATGACGTTGACCTATTTTCATTTTGCGTATTCTGTCCTACTGTGCAACACACACTAATATAATATTCTATTTTAAACACTTACGCTCGCTCTGCTATATCTACTCACTTATCATTTATGTATACTCTAAAGTAAAAGTGCTACGAGCATTATCCATATTTATATTCCTTGTCTTCCAACATCTAGAACCTGTGCACACTGTTGTACATAAAACCTTTTATTATTGATCCTTAACCTAACCTACACCCTAGTTTTGCAATCTGTGCCACGGGCTTCTTACTTATACATACTCTATTACATACTTGTTATGTACCTACTTAGGCATTCCGTTTGTGGAAGTATTGCAAAGGTGCGTATGTGTTCACAACCCAATCCAATATAAACTTTAACGTAGCATTTATCTCAAATTCTATCCAATCACAATTTGTGCTCAATCATCATATTAAACCATTTTTCAAAGAAGTTGACCACAAGAATGTGTAACACTATCTAGTAAACTGAAATATACCTAATTATGTAATAAATTGACATAATAAAAGGTGGAACTATACTGTGAATAAATTAATAATGAAAGAATGCTAAAAAATAAATTCAGGAAACTTGAAAGAAATTATTAAAAATGTATCCAAAATCTGAAAAAGATGGCATTTTACAAAACATTACATAAGTAAATAACTGCATTTTAGACATGAATTTTAGTAGCATTTTAACAGAATGAAAAATGGTGGACTTGGAAGAAATATTTACTGTGTAAGGCGACACCACTTGTGCAGGACGCAATTATTTATCTCCTAATGACTTAAAAACATATTGTTTGTGTCAAAGCTGATGTGAATAATATTTTCGAAACGAGCACGTGCTGGGTTAAAAGGAGATTGCTTAACATTGGTTTTAAATGACGTGCCCTTATCTTTTCCAACTGAAAGTGTGCATGTGCCTTCAGATTCGAATTGTTTAAAAAACTACAATGCATGTTTAAGCACTTAGAGCAGAGTATGTACCAAGATATATTCTGTAGTGGATATGCAAGCATCCGTAATTTCCGTCAGTGTCATTTAACTTAATTTATATTCTACAGGGTGATAGATAAATAAGGCTTGATATTCCCTTGTTAACCCTGATTGCCGAGTAAGGTGTATAAGTAAAGGCAGCGCATCTTAGTGTTGATGAGATAGGGGACGTAACATAGGAGGTATCTGCAGCTACCTAAATGAAACAGGAGAGCAGGTGAAAACGGAAAACAAAACAGGATGTTTCTGGGTCAGATTGTCTGATTGCTTATCCTGCATACTTTGCAGTATAATATAAAAGTTGTCTTGTCGTGCTCTGCCATACGTATACTCTGTGTATTTAAATGCAAAGCGAAGCAACAAAAGAATTGTACATGTTAGTACTAGTAGTTATAAGCATAATACAGACATAATAATATAAATGATAGAATTATGCTGAAAGACAGCCACAACGATCTAGAATCAGAAGCCAACATTTACAAGTGTGCAATGTATAATCTTTGAATTATTATCGAAAAAACTAAGAATACAGATAGAAAGCTACGCTAATGCTAGAGACAACTAATATTACAAACTTTTCAGTAAGCACTTACCTTTCCTTGTATAAAATAATATATTTAGTGTTTAGAAAAAGATGGAGGAGTCTGTCTGCAGTGTTTATAGAGCTAGGAAATGTTGACAAGTAAAACTGGTATGGCAAACTAACTTATTCTAATCCTCAGGAGACAAACATGACAAAACAGCATTTTGGTGAGAATAGGAGTGAATTTGTAATGTTGGGAGTGCAGAGCTGCACAGGGGCACATAAGCACTCGCCATGTAACAGGTGTCTGTTCCAACTCGAACAGAAAGATATCCCAAAGCAATGAAATCCAATCCGATCTCATAACAATAGGTAGAACGTAGGAAGCAGAGCTATATAATAATAATATGCAGCCTAAGTTAACCGACTTGGGACATTAGACACTTTATTGCTGCAATCACCAACCTCGAAATACATTAGACCGCTCTGTAAGTATTTACAAACGAACCTGAGGAGCAATCATAAAAGAAAACTCATATAACACAGTCCAATGTACGTTAGCGCAAACGGCCACACTTAAACTCGAGTTAACACTGAATTTCAATTTGGATCTATTGCCCTATTGCCTCCGCTCGCTCTCTAACTGCACTGCATTATTGAATTCCCATAATACAGATTCACTCACCACACCAATTCTAACGTATAAACTTCACTATAAAATTCTCAAACCAGTTATTTATTGTAGAATCATGCTTCTCCCATCAATTCACGCATTTACAACGTGCATTTTCAAAATTCAAATATTTTCAATTGCTAGATTAGGGTTGGTGGGGCCGGCGAGTAACTTGTACTGCCCACGCAGCCATTATTGCTCTGTTTAACTTTACCAACGACTCTAGCTAAATAATACCGACGGAAAACACTAAATGTCACAAATAAACTCACTAATCACTTTATTTGAATATTATCTCGAACAAGTCCTTCACCCGGACTTCAATTTACAACAACTGCATAATATTGTACAGTAATTAATGATTCAATACTTTATACTCTCTACTGTAATTCCATCTGATTTACACATGTGTCCAAATTACATTTCATTTCCTACCCAATACCAAAATGTCATCTACATTTAATGATGTTAAGGTTTATAGAACTTATTGTTTATATAAAGGGGATGGCCATTTAAGTTGACAAATTCATTTGCTCGTAAAGTTTACATAACAAACCAAATTTTCCATTTTTGTGGTTATAACATAGTAAAATGCATACCGAGAAGATAAACAATAGTCATCCACAATCATATACCCAAATTACGGTAATTGTACATAAATATCATATAAAAACCAATAATTAATGTTTTTATGTCCGTTTCTGTGCAATGTCCGAGTGTTCTAGACTATAGTGAATGGTAGAGATACATATTATACTGTTTTATAACATTTAGCGTTAGAGAAGATTTGAGTCATAAAATATTCGCATCACAAACGTTACAAACATCCATCCTTACGTCAAGCCGTTATCTAAAGCCACTATTAATATCAGCTAAACAAGTTAATTCATCACGTCGCAGATAAAACACGAGACAAGTAAATAGCATTTCTAAACCTCTAAATAACACATAACATTTATTTCTTCCTATTTACTATTTATATTCCCAATTTTCCTCAACGCTCAATAATAAACGGCATTCTTTCAATAGAAGTGAAATAAACACGGAAATATTTATTTAGATTCTTGATTTTCATAGTTTATAAATGTGTGGCTACTGTGCGGCACCTCCTACGAATGTATTCCTCGGAGATAAAATCTGATTTGTCTCTGCATGCATCAATTAGTCCATGGTAAATAAAATTTCCCCATAAATACAGCAGCAGACGTCTTTCATCGAAAAGCGACTTTAAGCCTACCAGCCCTGTCTTTGTATTTACATATCCATAAACATTTTGGATTTTCCTTTCCGTGGCGATTACAGACAGCAACGCAATCGAAATACGCAGCACTACAACATTGCCCATAATTTCAGTTTCCCAGACCAAACGAGTCTTGTTTGAGGAGGATAGCTCGCAAGTGAGCTCAGACTTACTTAAAGTCGTCTCTATTCATGTCCTCTTTCTCTTCTTGTTCAGAGCCAACCAGACCAGACTGTGCTTAACATAGTGGTGTCATAAACCTCATAAAGATAAATGATACTGTACAATCCGTACACAATACAAGTCACTATTAAATACACTTATTCTCTAATGCACCTCTCTGTCGTTTGATGCATACTGTAATCTGATTTCTGAAATTAAGTTGTACTGCACTTTGGGAAGGATTTTTTGTTTATTTATCCATGAAAACAAACATTTAAAAACAACTTTTAATAATAAACAAGCATAACAGCTAATGAACTCTTTAAATTTCGTTAAAAACAAAACACTTGATGTTTATGCACATACCCAAGCAGCAAACGTCGTATGGCCTTTGCCGGCCCAAAGTCGTCATGTAAGGCATATGCTTGGCAAATCTATGGCCAACTTGCCAGCATGATTACTGCAATCCCCCATTGCTAAGCCTTTTCAGGATTATAGATGGGAAATGATTGGGAATTGCCAGTTATATAAAGAAGTGTTGCCATTGTTGGGCCTTCTTTGGCTCAAGTTGGGGAACAGAGCGTTACCCACCAGCAACAATTGGGTAATATCCCTCTGCTGGCCCTTTGCTGGTTTTAGTATGGCATGCCATACTTCTCACGTAAGCAAATATGACGGCCATATTTGACTTAAGGCCGTTCTACGGTTTAAGTTTGGCAAGTGAACGGCAAACTGCCAGCATTAAAAATGCGAATGCCCACTAATGGCCCTTTTCGGGGAATACTTAGTCTCCACTAGCGGTTCTTTTGCTAACTAAAAGTTTCAGCATGCTCATTTCCACTTCTTGTAAAGATGAAGCATGCCTTGATTTCCTAACTGTCATCAGTAGCGAACAAAACATTATCGAGTGTGGCTTCCACAATTTCAGTTTTGGGTAAGTTGAGTTTTAAGCAGTGTTAGCATTAATTTATAGCAGAAAATCTTTTATTTGGTAGGTCTTATTTGTGTGCTATTCTGCTATTATTGTTTTTATGTGTGATTTAATTGAAAATTTTTGAAAACTCGGTTCTTCGCTGAAATTAGGTGTAAAATCATAATCTCCAAGTTTATGGAGAAGTGAAGTGTATGTTGATGTGAATGTTGATGCCGAGGAGAAAATTTTGAGAATTTTGCATTTTCAATATTTATCATAATTATTAAATACAAACTTATTTATATTAATGTTTCTATTTATTTATTTTCAGGAAATGCAGAACAACGGAGATCATTTGTATAATTACCAAACGAAATGTTTTGCTTGTCGTTTGGTAATTTTACAAATGGCCGTCGTTTTGCATTCAATAGAAATCAGGTTGGCATTTCATGGGCTAGAGATTGGCATTACATAGGGATAAAATTGGCAATACATAGGAATATGAGTGGCATTATGTTGGCATAGCATTGGTAGTGCATTGGGCAAAGAAAGGCATAACATTGCGATAAGACTGGCATTGGTTAGGGAAATCAACGGCCCGTTAGTTAATATGTAAGGCATTGCTATGGCACATCGTCGGGCTCATCAAGGCTCCCAGAGTAGGCCCGATACATGGCCGGGCGACAAATCGCCGTTGGGCCATTGCAGATTGTACGACTTTGGGCCATCGCACTCCCATGCACTTTTTGCGGCTTGGGTACATTCATGTATTTATACATTGGTAAATAGGCTTTAAAGCCCCTACTTCGTAAAATCACATGCACCTACGTACAAATTCCATGTTAAGTACATGTTAAGTATCGAAACGGTTCTGTGGTTATAATATTACACGCATGAAATCGTTTCATCAGTGTTCAATGTGACAATGAGTACTAAATTGTGTGAGGAAAACAATTGAGTGGAGCTGGGGATGTTTAATGTGTGTACAAAAATGGTAAATTACCATTTTGAGCCAGTACGCATAAAGACTAGTGTAATATGAGTGGAGATAGGAATTCCAATTGATACACCGTAAGAGTGCAAATGGGAATAATTGGAAGGGTAGGTTAAATGCAGTGTCCATGCCCAGCTGAGTTTACTGTTGAGTGGTTGGAAAGAAGAAGAGCGGAAGAGGAACGTTAATAAAAAGTGTTGAGACGCCACGTCAGCCGATGGCTCAAAGAAATTCCTGGTGTAATCATATGCAAACGTTGGAGGAATGCCTTAGAGATTCTCTAAATCTTACGAGCTAATGATAAGGAAGACATTGCCTTCCATTGTTTCGCTTTTAAAAATCACCAGTGTACAGTTATGTTATTTCTGGTTGCAATGTGGGTTTTTATTACTGTTCCGCACATTATTGCAATACTCCAAGACAAATTACAGATTAAACCTAATAGCTTTTAGATACTTATCTATTTAAAAATATTACGAGCTAAATATTAACGACAAAGCTATTTCTAGTTAACAAGTTAACCCTGGAACACGTACTGCTTGCTGAACTGAGTTTATGAGGAAAATGCGGAATATCTAATACGTGGAAGTACTAACAATATATCTCTACAAATGCAATACACATTATGAACTTATCTGTACATAATTGCACTATGTCTACGCAAGAAAGCAACTTATCTCTCCATCATACCGACAACCTGTCTGAATAATAGGAAACAACTTCTTGAATCTGTAATAAAAGCTACTAGCTACACGCATTAAGAATAGCGAGCAGAATAAAGGATGGAATTTAACATCTCTGTCTGTAATGGTAATAACCAAACCAGAGCAAACCAAAACATACCAGAAGGAACCTGATTGCATTGGACATATGGGTTGACGAAAAGGAAAACTCACTCACTATGTGTACAGTTTACCATTTAGTGTCAGAAATTTCCAGTGGCATAGCCAAGAAATAGTATTATGCGGACAGCAGGAAAGTCCATCGTTAGGATGGAAGAGACTCTGTGGAACGAAGGCGTCTTCTTCGCGTTTCAGACAACCAAGAGTGCGAAACGGACATCCAACTCCATAGACAACCGTTAAACTAATGCTACTACTTCAAAGATTATGTTATGCATACTTTATTATCAACTATCTGGCCTGGCTTGGCTTAGCAGTCTTCCTAGAGTTCATGCCTACCTACTTACATCCTATTAGTTTCTACCCAACATAATATTTCATTTCCCTGTATCTCTGCCAGACACTTTAAATGCTACGTACATTTGCTTTAAAAATCGTATTATTAACTTTAGTACGTAGTAAAAGACGCTAAAGGACTTTCTGCTTTATGTCCATGAAATCCAATCTGTCCAACCACCTTTCCTACATACTTAAATAAATAGCTAACAATAAAATAAGGTGAGACTAGATTTGGAAGCACTATGCTCCACTCTGAAATGCAATAAAGCGTATTGCAGTACTATTTTGGAATTATGTATTATAACTGTGTAGGCGATCCAGTATTGAAAAGGAACATACATTACATCACTGTATAGGCCAGTTGCAAATTAAATAAACACTACATTTTTATCATTATCTCGATTATCGAAAACTGTTTTATCTTTTATCGTTTGCCAAATATATTCTATCACGAAAGGAGAGAAGTTAGAATAATAAACGTTATCTGTAGAAGTGAAACACCCTAGAAGGCCTATTTACATCTGAATCTGAAACTAACGGTAGATACACTGCAGTTTGTCGAATAGCAGAAATACAGTGATAAATCATCCTATTTGATAAATTTTATACTACTAAATAGCTACAAGAGTTTTGGTTTTGGCATCCATGAAGAAATATGGAGTATATATATATTAAAACATGGACCAATGACACTAAGCATATTCCCGTTTGCGCGAGATGTTTATTTAATGTGAAAACGTAGAATGCACTAAGGTTTCCTTTGATTATCCTAGGTTATACATTAAAAAGAGTTGAAGGAAAACAAATTGGAAACATTGAACTACTTTGAAGCCCTAACAAATGCCAGTTCACTTTGTCATGGAATGGCAGTGGCCTGGTCTTGTCACTTTTCAATTCTGATTCTGACTTGTTCTCAAATTCTCCAGTTTATTTATGACTTGCGATCCTTTGCTATCAAAGTGCAAACAAAATAATCAAGCAGCCCTGAAAGTGTGAGAACAATGTATACAGCTAAAAGTTTCACAGTTCTATTGTGCAGACACGAATATCCCGTACATTATGTAAGTCTATACTGTGCTATAACATAAAATATTCCATAATGCATTGTCATAATAATAAGTGCTTATATAAGTTAAACACACGTGTATATTAACTTGGTGTGCTTTGCTATAGGAATACAGTGAATACACTAGCTGCTGTGTGTATGAGATACGTGAAAAATGCTTTTAGTAATAATAACAGTATAAGTTATATTTAATGCAGTATCCATTGAAAGCTTAAGGTAAGTGCTTAAGCAGAGTTCTCCTCTGTTCTAGAACATGCACAAAAGTTTTGCAAATGATGTTGAAAGAACTTACGTGTACAAAGTAAAGTCATTTTCCTTTTTGATTCTTTCTAGAAAAATGCTAGCACGGATTGCAGTAACAAAATGAAGTTGGCTATTTGTTTCATATATGTAGACACTTAGAAACATTTACTGTGTATTAGACACAGGACGGTGCTGACTGCATTATAATATTATCATTCACATGCAGAAGAGAACTAAATAAACTTCTCTCGTTTGTCGACACGATGATTAAATAAACTAACCGTTTTCTATTACAGATATGTTCACTAACCATTCCAAATAACGAAAAGTATACTTTTACTTGGCATGCACTCGAATACTCGTAGACACGAATTAAAGTTATACCTCTGCACAAATACGGTTGTAGAGTAGTTGTATGCTTGTAGGTGTGTTTCTATTAAGTAGAGATGAACTGGTCTGTCTATCTGTAGAATAATTCTATGAAAAGTTAACAAACGCAATAAAAGCACTCGTTGACTCTATTTTTTATAGATTCAGATAGCATCGCTAACTTTTATCAGTCCGAAAGCTACGTAAAGTAGTGTCTGAGTTTTTGTGTGTACACTTACAGTTAGAAGACAAGACAAGACAAGACAGGACCACCAAGTCGTCCCGATTTCCCTTTGACAAGACTAATAGTTATACGAGATATCTTAGAAATACCCGAAGCACTAGAAAGTCGCATTATTTCCAGAGTGTCGTGTCGTGCTCTATCCACGACAAGAAGACTACTGACTTAAGTACGCAGAGTAAAATCAAAAGTCAACCAAAGCCTCGGGTCATGATAACAGACGGAAAAGAGCGTTATGGCAGCTTCACATACCCACTTTAACATTAACTACTTCCACGGCTCAATCATATCTCTCTCCGCTGCACTTCAGTACGCAACCAAATAAATACACTATGTCTAATGTATTTACATACCAAACCATTTACAATATTATACTTACGAATTGGACCTCGCATTTATAATAATATAAACCTTTCCTCCTGAACTTTAAACCCTGAATACTTTACTTCACCTACTTTATTGTTCTCCTTGTGAATATACCCATATTTTATATTCATACCTTTATATACCATTTCTTGATACCCACAATGCAATCTGTCAAGTTCTTGAGAAGACCAAAAGGGAATCCTAAGCCCCAATACTAATACTCTACTAAATACACATAGTAAACATAGAAACTCAAGGGAGTCGAGTAATGCAATAAGAAGCCGGTCTATGTCTAATGTCAATGTCTATACAGATTCAAGTTCTTTTCCATTTGACTTGAACTCTCTGTAGTATTTGGAGGGGTGTGTACAGTAATGCGTAAGCGGATTAAAGGATTATGTGCCCTTTTTACCAATTAGTCCCCAAAAGTAACACCTGAACGGTGGTTGTCGAGAGGCATCCCAAAAATCATGAAATAAATGGAACAGTGTTGCCACTATTGGGTTTCTTTGCTTATGAAAGTGTAGAAGTTATACTTATGGATACGAATAGTTTGAGCACTATTGGTATTACATTATGGCTCTATGTTTATGTTACAAAGCAAAATAGGAAATTACCAAATGGTAAATTACAATGTCACACATAAAATTCAAGTCAGTATCGATTGCAGTTATTACTATATATTTCATACTTCAAATCATGGAATATTTGTACTCACTTTGAAAAGTTAGAATTAGTGATACATATCACTAATATTTACGAAAAACAAGAGATAATAATTTAAAAAACTTTCCCTCTATGACTTGAAAAAAATGTAGATGATATGTATCATTGATTGTAATCATCCAAATCGAAGATAAATATTCCAGAGTTCGAAGTGTCCAATCGTAATGACAGTTGCTTACGTATTTATAACTGATATAAAACAGTAAATAATGGTTTAATGTTAATGATTTTTTGTTATTACAGCATAGCCCCCTTAATAATTACCTTTATTGCTTATTTGCTGCTTCATTATTGCAATTTCCAAGACACTTCAATAATATAAATCAACTAATCTTGGTGGTAAGAGATATTCTAAAATAAAATCTATCAAGAATGTTAATGTCATTTTAGAATTTACTTAAATATAAATTTGCTAACGAATAACAAATAACGTACTGAACTTTAATAATTGTATTGATAAGCTACAATGTAAAGAATTGCATGTAGTATTCATTTCAGAATACTCATTTTTGTATAATTTGGGCCTACACACTGTAGGTAAGTGTATACTAAACTGTTTTTTTAAATACTTGACATACTAGACTGATGAAATATATGCTTACAAGTTTATATGCACAGACTGGCATGACATGTAGAATGTAGAAATTACTGTTTGCATACACTTTCTTAAGTCAAACATTTGTAACCATTAACGCTGGCAACACTGTAAGTAAGGCTTACTTCAATGCACGTGCATGAAGGGTTCCCTTCGCTGAAGAACAATAGAGGACTTAAAATAATCCGGCTTATAGAAAAGGCTCGCGGTCAGTTTTCGCATAACTGTTCAAGACCATTTGGAGAGTCTCTCCAGTTGTATATTAATACACTGCACTGGTATTGATACCCTTAGTTACACTTTACACTAGTGAAATGTTGTGTTAACCGAAAGCCGTGTTGGAATGACTAATGTTTATCCTGTACTGTGCATACAACATGAAATACAAGGGTGAGGGATAAAGTTGAAAGTGCATCTGGAAGTAAAGGCAATTCTCTTGCCACGTTCCGCTACAAACTTCACACGCCCTCAGATAATTTTTCAATTTCAGATGTTTTACTCAGCTTCCAAACTCTTACACACACAAGAAGCACATTTTACTCGGAAACACAAGTCCCCTAATGTATACTCCACTTATGTAAGAGTACCTTTACCGTTTACTACCTGAATTCCATGCACAATGCACGGTACCAATGGAAAAACCAAAAATCCAGCTATAAAATAAATAGATAATAGACAGAGTCTCTGAAATATTGAACTTGTATTATCTCACATCCTCTCTCTCTACAATAACCACACCAGACAGAGTTACATACCAAAGGAACTTATCACCAAACCACGTTTTCATTTTGTAATGTGAAATCATTTTCCATTAAGGATACACCATTCCCTTCCTTCCCTTCATTTCAATTAGTGTCAACGCCAACTATGTACAAGTTTCAAGTCCAAATATCTTGTCATGTAAAACCCTACCTACTATTTCATTTTTAAGACTGTTTCCAAGTCTGGTTTATATAAAGGGATATTCCACGGGAGTGTAATAATCTGTCTCACCTCATTTCACTCGATTCATTGCAATACAGGTACATAGCATAACATTCCATACCACAAGAGTCTGCCACATGCTTAATCTCAATGTTCATAGGCTATTGTGCTCTGTTCTGTACTTATGTGTACTTTAGAGTAGATTATTACTTTATTGTAGTTTATTAAATGTGCAAAGACTCGGCTCTCTCTTTCTCTGCTCTGTTTCTTGCGTATAGCCATGGGCGATGAAAAGTTTGATTGAAAACGATTGGAAGGATAATGGGGAGAAGAGAATATTAGTGGAAATATTATTAGGTCTTATTATGGATTGACAGGGGAGCTGTGTTTGACTTGGACTGGGCAGAGTTAGAAACACTGAGATCAAAACAGAGCGTGATAAAAGACAGATATGCACAACAGATGTCTGAATTTGAGCGGCTGGATGTTTGGCCGGACAGATCGGTTTTGGCTGTCTTGTCTGTCTGCCTCGCAACCAGAAAGAACATAATGGAACAAAGCAGACGCGAGTGCCTTCTTCGTCTCGACTCGCTTGGCCTACAGAAGAAGAACCTGGCCAGACTTCTGCTCTTCGCTGCACTATTCCCATTTTCCCATTAGCCATTGTTGCTACCTGAATTTACCTGACTTTTGCTCCTGCTCTTATCTTTTCACGAGTCCTCTCTCTCTTTCTGCTAACTCACAACCAGTTCGCTCTTATTACGCTCTCCTGTATTAGTGCATGTACTAATGTACTATTAGTGCATGTGTGATATGCTCTAGTCTGCTCTGCTCTGCCTTTGCTCCTTCATACATAGTTATAATGTAGGTACGACTACTTAGGGTATAATAGGAGGCACTATGCTCATGCTTACTTAAACTATTATGGGCTGGCAAGCTATTATTCTCCTTATCATCACCATTCGATCAGAATAAGTTCATATGTAAATATCTCCTTAAGTTGTTTCTCGACCCCATACACTACACACACAAATCCACAACTCCTATTATCCAATGAACAACGGTTACTTTGGCACTAAAGTATATATACATGAATATACGTAATACGAGTCTTTTAAGAATTTAATCGGATTTTACTATCGTTATCTCCGCTCATATAACTATTAGCCATGCCTCATTCATATACTATACCAGTATTTATTTACTACTTTATATGTATTGTGGATATTCTAGGTACCATTTGCTATATGCAAAAACCTTCTCGGTTTTTCCATTCGTATTAAACCCACTTAAGTCAGATTCTAAACACATTAATCTTGCTAATAGAAATTTTAATGCTTCCATCCTTAAAGTGGATTGCAATTGCACAAAAGTGCATTCCTCAGGCACAGTTGAAAATAAACGACGTTATGAACACTTAAGACATTATAATGAGAACTGATGTGTATGCATTGCTTTTACATTACCATTTTGCTACATAATAAGGATTAAATCGTTTCATTGCAGTAATTAGCCACAAAAGGAAACGATTGAATAAGATAAATGATGTACCATTCAATTACCATACATCACAGGTGCAAAACAATATGAACATATCTAATCTTAAACACAACACAAGGTGCAAGATTAGAAAGCCAACTCAAGTGTCATGTAATGTCAAGAGCTTATAAGCAAATGGATCGATGAATCACAATCACATGCACAGAAAAATCTTTTTCAGTCCAGTGGGGATAAAAGTCAGCCTACTCAGTGTTAATACAGTTAGAGTTAGTTTGCTATCTGCACTAATAACACGGTGGGCTCAATATGAAAAACAGGACAAGTTTTCGTTGGTGACCGAAATAGGTCAACATAATAGAGCAAAAAAGTAAGGCATAGCACAAGTGCATACCGAAATGGTGTTCATAGTATTTACCTAAGAGGAATAATATTTATCCTTGCAGTTGCACGTGGATAATGCAATGTGCTGTAAAAATTGTAAAACGTGTTAAGGAACTAGAGACACGAAAAGCAAGCTGACATGACAGCTGCCTAAATTTGTGTATTGGGACTTGAGTAAAGTGTCTCTTAGGGAATTAACACAATGAGGGAAAGAAACTTGGCATACCTTGGTACATAAATTAGGAAGGTTGTTAAAAAATCATTAAAAATGAATTCAGTGTGTAATAGCCGTTGTAGTAGTGTCATTAAAAATACTCGAATTTGTATTCGTAGCATTACAGTGTAAAGAATATCTCAACAAGTTTCAAATTGAACGTCCCTCCAACCCAAAATGTTTGCTTAACCAAAACCTAAAAGCATAAATGGCAGATGTGAAGGATTTCCTAGCGAATTAATGTTGGAAAAGAAAATTCGAATTTATGTACTATTTGTTGCCTTGTCGTAAAAATGCAAACAAGTTATGGACTAAAGTTTGGTTGGATAGATAAATATTTTCTGGTCTCTAATTATTCTCCGGATGCAAGACTAACAATGTAGCGAGCAAATCCAGGTAAATTTTTGCAGAGCGAAGCAAGTTCTGAATATATAATGTGCTCTTACATAACAGTCTGGTGGGTAATAGGTATTCTAATTGAGATAAGCCTTCATTTAAAGAGAAGAGGCAATAAAATGATCGAAGCGGAGTTCCGGGCAGTAGTTGGCTGTGGCAGCAGCCGTCGCAACAAAGCAGCTGTCACTCATCAGAAGAGTTTGCTCACGAGGAATGCATCTCATCCCCCACTCATAAATTAAACTTTTAATTTTCTTCCCTGAAAAAGATTCTGAACACGAAAAGGGATTTACTGCTATAAATTCGGATAGATTTAATTTAGACATCTCACATGACATGACACGGCATGTTTGTTTTTGTTTACAAAATTGTTTATATAAAAGTGAGCTAACGAGGAAATATTTTTAAGAATGAACATAAGAATCCCGATTGGATATAAACAGACATATGCCGCTACTATAACTTTAGAGCTAACGAAACCATTTAATTAGCGTAATGCATAGGAACTTTATTGTTGGAAAGGCGGCATGGTGCAAAGAGAGTATACGTCTAAGATGTTGGAAAGGACTGAGTGACTGATGTGGAATTAACGAATGGTTGAGGACTGCATCAACATCACATCACACACGCTGAATTCTGTTGTAGAAAACGATTAGACCTAACATAGTACACATACATATCATTTGCGTTGAGTACAGTTTAGTTCTGTGGAATAACACAGAAGAGAGCAGAGGCAGCTTAGCAATGGAAACGGTCTGATGCTTTCGAGGGTCATTGACGTTTTTCACCGAGTAAACCAACTCTCCTCTCTTCCTTCCCTCCAACCTCTCACTCTAAGCCTTATGACAAGTGCACACATGTGTGCACTCCACTCTACTATTATCTATCTCAATTCACTCCTTCCCTCATTTACTATATCTTAAGATTCCCTCATTTACCTATCTGACCACCTTTTCTATTAAACTCCATATATCTCTCCACATTAAACTGATCTACCCTGCATATAGCAATCCTCCTGTATTCACATCACATACTCCAGCCAGATGCATCCAACTCTGCTGGAGAAGGAATTAACGTCCAATACCTTCACGTAAATTCACCAAATCTCGGCAAATTTAACTAATAACACTTACCGAATACAAATTATACAATTAGCAACTCTTTTTGGCAATATGCCAATTTACAACAAATATTAAATACTTTATGGTAGCACCAATCCAATATGTTATGCTACCCTTAAACGTGTTTAAAATCGTTCATATTTGTTTTTTTGTTATTAAACAGTTTCATGCTTCATTTGCTCTTTACTTTTTACAACTGGGAAATAAGCAGTCTTGAGATTTTAGGAATATTATTATTGGTAATTGAGTTAGAGTTTAAATATAACATACCTACAATATAGTATGCTTGATCATATATAATATATATCCAGTTCTAAATAAGTAAGTTGCGTAAATAACACGAACAAATAAAATAATGAAAATAAAATAGATACTAAAGTTACGCGTAGGTTAGGTGTTAAAAAATCCACAGAGTATATCTGTTTCCATATATTCTATCTTACCTACTAAAGCGACAGTACAATGGAAGCAGGAGAGCAAGTCATTTACTGTGTTGAAACTGTTGGAACTGTGTTACTTCGTGTTGTTCAACTTTCAGCGTTCTTTTCATGCCTCACTCTCAACATTGCATTGTTGCACCGTGTTCGTGTATTGTGTTGCAGTAGTCCCGCCATGCCAGTTCACTAACTATCACTTTATATGTTCTAGTAAGCAGTCAATATCCACATCGACGACGTTAACTGGCGACTCATTTGTTTATGTATGCTACACCCTGGTATGTTATTTTGCATGCTGTCTTCCTATCAGTAACTAAATAAATACACATTATGTATTAAATATTCACCTTGCATCACACTCCACCATTTCTATACCAGGAATTCCTATTTCAGCAATAAGACATTTATCCAGCAAGTGAAGACCAGTCAAAAACATGTTTACTGACTGGCAACAACTTGTTTATAATGCCTATACTTTATGCAGTATAAGAAGATTTTAGTAGTTTGACATTTGTTTCCAGATACTAAAATCGCGTTTCTTTCTTATTTTTATATATTAGAATTCCCTATGCCGTTGTATACTATATGATTTGGGATAGTGGGAATTGAAGGTAAGAAACTTCACTTTATAAGATCAGAAATGCATAAATTGTACGTAAAAGACATAAAGCAGGTTGTTACAGGATAAAGTCGGGGAAGGCACGACTTGACTTATTTTGCCAACTAGAGTTTAACAACGCTTTGAACATCTGTTTTGCACTAAGCAGTGTTTTCCATAGGGACGTTTTGTAAGAGTGAGTACTACGTGTGTATAGTTACATAAATAGGAATAGAAGGAGGGCATGAGATTGAAAGAGTCGAAGATGTAGCACTAACCCAAAGGGAAATAGTTAATAACTTAGCTGGCAAATCTGTGTGCTTGCTATTCAGCTTATTATTCTCCTCATCCCGTTGCGTATGTTTGTGCATTATTGCAAATGAGAGAGTCGAGAGTGTAAATAAAATAACAGAGCAGGCTTGAGAAGAGGCAATAACACCATGCAAGGAATGTGTGTCAAGTCAACAAGAAAGAGTGAAGTCCACATTCACATCATCACACGTACAAAACAACACGCTAATTTTTAGCTCTACATTTAACAGGTGAAATGCTGCAAATGAATTTTATCACCGCTACCTTTGAGGGCTGGCTGCTATTAGTTTTATATCATTAGTACATCGGACATGGAATGGAACAGATAAACAAATCACTTTCCTAATTCTATACTTAATATAATGCAAATTGTCATCATAACATTATTTCGCCGTAAGAACTCCATCACATTAAATATTACACTACTAAAAGTGATGCCTAAACTACTTTTCAATTGTACTTTTTATAGTCCAGTAATAAATGAACAAATATCATAATTATGACTGAAGCATCTATATTAATTTCATTGTTATAATATTTTCATTCCAAAATCAGTATAATGGATTTGATTTCCGACATAAATCCATAATATGAAATACAACTCGCACAATTTCTTGGAAAATTAATTAGTGGCTCAAGTTCTCCAGAAACTGCAAAGGTCAATGTTTGTTTGACAACTGTTGTGGTATGGGCAAGTCTATTCTATGCCATTGAAATACACATGATTAATACTATGTTGCTTAATTATTGTTAAAATGCCACAAAATCAAATACATTTAAATATTAAATGAAATAAAGATGAAAAATGCAAAAAAGAACCTAACAAAGCATGTAATACTTATTTGTGATGCCATGCATTCTCCTGCCTTAAATTACGGTTAACATCAAAGACATGTTTTTAATAGGAAATAAAGTAATTGGATCCTGACATTTCATGATGTATGTTTCCAATGACGGATTTTGCATGTTCACGTATGTGTATGTTGTTTTTATACATTCCTCGTATAGTAGGCCAAAGCTGGTTTGACATTCAATAAATTTGCTTACCAGATTGCAATTTTAGTTGTACACAACTAGATGTATTTACCATTACCACATAAAGAATAGAATTTCACAAATGGTGCAAAAGCGGCTTAACCTCAGTTGTCAAAAAGATATAGAATTTACGCAATTTGCAGCGTGCGTCAATGTGACAATAGCTTTTTGTACCTATTGTATATTTGTGGTGATTTCTTTGAATTTGTCTAAAAAACAGTAGATTACATTACGTATTTACTCATTGTCCCGTCAGTTCTAAGGAGTGCCTTGGTTTTCTATGGAGCCGTAAATAACGCAGTCATTTGGCCAACTGTTGATTTCTTTATCATTGTATGCTTAATATTAATTCACAAGAAGTACGTGGTACAGTAATATAAAAGTTGCAGATGTGTTATAATACTGCACTAGTAATTATTGACAGCTACTCACATTGATAAATATTCAGACAAGGTATTGCTCTCGTAGGTAAAGCTAATATCTTGCAAATAATGTTGACATCCAAAGCATCTGCCTTGAACATGTGAACAATGATACAGATCTAATAAATTGTCACTTGGATACAAGAAATCAGATCCATATTCCTTTCAAGCGTCTACCAGGTTTCAACTTACAATACCATTAAATTGCAGAAACCAATATCTAAGCAAATACAATTCAATCATTTGAATTTTCAGAATATCCACCTCACAAAACATTTAGTACTGAGCTACCAGAATGAAGTTTAGAAAATGAATTGAAAATGGCGACCCGTGTGGTGTCATTCTGGGAAAGTATCTGCAAACAAGATTCGATGATATTTTATCCCTTTCAATTCTACATATTATTTGTTTATAGGAAACAGTAATCGAAAATGTCGACACAGCACCGGATTACAATTATGCTAAACTGCAACTTTTTCGTTAGGGTTGTTAATAGGTCGACAAATGCCACAAGGTGAACAATATCTGTTTTCGGTTTTAATGAATTGTAAAGTATGAATTACCTCGTTTCAGAAGATTTTGATTTACAGTACTTATTTATGACTTATTAGGTCATAGGAGTTATATATGAATAAAAGAGATTATTAAGTGAAGCAGTGTTTGAACAGGAGCAGAGTGTGTCTAGAGAGAAGAGGACAGAGCTATAACCACGTACCAGGTTATTTTCCTTGATGAAGGTTATTTAGCCATGTGAGGTCATTCCTCTTCTACTCTACTGCCTGCTTGCTTTTCTGTCAGTCAGACAGAATCTCACAAGTCCTACACTCGTATCTATTCCCATTGGAAAAGTGTACCACATTGCATAGACACAATATTCCTAGAATAGTATTATTATATCTATCATTTGACTCCTACTCATTTCACATTCACGCCATTAGCATCACACGTAAACGTAGACAAGGTGCCCTCGAAAATCACAGAGGAAAATCATCTCCAGTAATAATTCAATAAATAATTTAATATGGCAATGTGTAACATTACACTTGCTACATAGCTGTAATAATTGTTTAACACTTTTAACCTGCCCAAATCTTACATATATTTCTTTATGCGTCATTCCCCCTAATAGTATCACCTAAAGATACTTATTACTCCGATGCTAACGCGTAGGTTAAACCAAACTGTAAATTATTTCTGCAGGTAATAAGTATATTGGAGTTATGTGCATGCGAGTGCATGTTAATATAAGTTTATGTAATAAATGTAACAAAATAAATATAGAAATAATGTATACATAGCTGGTATTAGTATAAAGCATAGCTGCTAGCGTTTGGTTAATAATGCACCCTAAAGAGCAGTACGAAATCAATGAATTCACTTTTATTTATAATGATTAGCTCTAGTCGGATTGCGAGTTTTCATTGTTATTGTATTTCTAGACTCTGATTTTGAGTACTATGACTTCAAGGGTTATTCATCTTCTTATGTTTATGTGCACCACGCCAAGCCAACTAACTGCTCTCGTGTATTTATTTCTCAACATGCACCAGAGAACAATAGTACCTACTATTTCAATTTTTTAAACTCCTTTACATTTACAAACCAAGCTCTCTAGCCAAACTGAAAGATATTTTATACCAACTCGTTGTCAGCCTACTCATTTTTTTGAAATGTCCAATTGAAATGCATGGCAATATTAGAATACACCTACCAATGAAATATGGGATCCATTGTACTTCAACTAAATCCTAATTGAACAAACACACAATACACAAGTCTTGTTTCCTTATTTATAAATAAGTGATAATGATAATGTAGTGTCCATGCATTTACATACAATCGATTCGTAAGCATTAAAAAGTTGAAATGGTAGTAAATAATGAATCCATTGATTCCTGTGATCATCTCTCATAATTTCATAATGCAACTGTTATCTGTCATTTAATTTTCACTTTTACATATAATTGGTGTTCAGAGTCTTGGTGAAATTCCAGTGTTGCTGAATGGCAGAGTAAGTGAAGCACCATAAGTTTTAGGAGTTAACGCCCACACAAAAGCGTCCTAATCACTTCATCCTGTCCTGTACAGATCTCTAACTAACCATTTATTTGCTTTCAACTCGCTCACTCGCTCAACTTGGACGTGGTTATTGACTACACACTGCAGACTCTAAAGGAAATTTACTTTGATGGAGCAGATCCTAGCCTACAGATATATACACAGATTCAATTTAAAGGCATTCGGTTACACTTATATTTACAAGGACAGGCATCACAATTTGCTTTGAACTATCAGTACATTCCACTTTAATCTCATCTCCACTTTTAACGAGATCTCACAGAGTCCATCTTCTTTCCACCTTATTATTCCTTCGCACACACCCACAGACACATGTCATAACAGAGTTACATTACATCATAATATACTTCATCAACACTAACATCCATTATCATTAAATGAAAACTCACTCCATGTCTTTTTCATTTCTATTAACCAAACTGTAAAAACTAGGCAAATTATAACTCCGTTAGGATTCAAGATATTTGTTCTGGGCTACGAATGTTTTGTCGTGAAATACATATCTTCATTTAATGACCACCGATTCAATTATCTGTAAACCAATGACGTATGTATCGTAACTATGCATAAAAACCACCTACATATAAAATACTTTACATAACTTGGTATTGGCATAACTGATTTCCTTCTTTTATGTATAAAAAAGTAGGTACAATATTGGATACGTCAATCTTAATCAATCTGATCATTATTACTTTATTTATTGTCAGTAGTAGTGTTAAGTTTTTTATAATCTATTAAAATGAAAGATACATTGGAAAGAGGAATTGAGAATTAAAAGTAGGTATGTGTAATGTAGAATTGGATATGTTTAAATAATTTCATTCGAAAGGTAGGATTTTGTAGAAGGCTTATTGCATATAGATAATCCGAAAAGAAGTTGGAGATGGTATCATAAGAAGTACGTATGGCATCAGATATGAAATCAAGTTCAAGAGCCTACATGATGGATTCAGCTGTAATGTATTCTCGCAACAGTCTATTTATTTGGTGCAATTGGAAAATATCTCGATGTATTCCAGTGAACCCGGAAACCAACTGAATATTCATAGACTTCTCCTCACAGACACAATATCCAGAAACGAGCCAAGTAATAGCAGGAAAATGTAGAGTAGTAAAATTAGCTTAAACAGTCTAGGCACCTACTAAACTACGTTAAAATTTGAAATATTGCTATAACTTATTTCCTCTACGAGTTCTAAAGTAATACTGAAACCTAATTGTTATTAATACTGTGAACCGCAGGAGTAGGTAAGCGAACATGAAATAAACAAATTGTAAACAAAAATAGACAACAACACGAATTAGAAAAATCATCGAGCCTATTATGCCTGTGTGTGCTGTATAAGCAAGACAAATTGATGCCTCTGTTATCATTGGTAGCCCGAGTAATCACAAATACCAGTTATCTCTGGTGACAAGCAAATGACAACGGAATGTTTACAATTTTTATGAAGTTCAGGTCACACACATGGAATTTGTTATTACAACAGAAAAAACAACGATGAATTCCATAACACTGTAGTGTAGTGCAACTATGGAATAATCTTATCTTGAAAAGTCATTAGGACTTTTTATTTTCGAAATATTATCAATAGGCTTTACGGTAAAAGAGGAGTCATCACAAACTGCCTCATGTCATAATCATATCATTGCTGGGTTGAGTTTGGCTTTAGTGTCATTGTGTTACGCTGAGTTTAAAAAGTAGGACAACGTTAATTTTATGGGTTTATTCAAATGAACTTGTTAGGATAATACTAATGTGTTACGAAGGTTTTCAAATAACTTCATTAGTGCTCATGTTACATTCACAATTCATTACCAGACCAGGCAATACTCATAAAAGGGAAGATTATATCCAGGAGAGCCGTCGTGTAAATGGATTTGGACAACAGTCACACTGCTCTGTGCATCTAAATACTCCTCAGCATTATGTACTACTAACTATGAGTCAATGAGCCATTAACAGATCTTATTTCCTTCAGTTTCTATTTTCCAACCTCTACTTACTTAACTTCCTTCATAAATTGTTAGTAATAGTTTCTTTGATGCTTCACTAGAACAGACACGAATATCATCTTTCTTTTGTCGCACCACAAACTAAGTAACAAGTTTACACCAACGTGCCTTACCTTTAATCTGTCACGTTCACAGTTTTTGCTACAACACAACCCTACCCCTCCAAGTTACAAGATATGCATTGTCATATCTTAAGAGCAGCTGCATCTGCAGGTCTCTCTAAACAACCGAAAAGATTGAAATATGAAATAATGCGTAAATAATAATAATCTCGAAATTTGAACTTGCACTATCTGAAACTGCACGTTGTTGTGTCTCTCCTCATAAATGCTCCATAATAAATGCTTCCATTAACCATGGGGTACACTACTGGATGTTTATACTTTTGTGGAAGCGCAAAGACCATGTTTATACAAATCGGCTCCCATTTCTCTCCTCATATGGCTTTGGCATCCTGGAAAGCTCATTCCCATTGAAATATGTATCGTGTCAACATCTTAAATTTACATGTAAATATCATGCATGAATTTTAATTCTTACATAACTCAACAGTTTACTTCCACTCTACGTGTTTTTAAGGTTACCCTATGCAATTTGTCCTACAGGCAAATATATCTCTATAATACCATATTACATCATACAGAGAATTACCTATATTCTTCAACTATGTAAAATCCCTATGTAAGTAAATTATTTGTCCTACAAGTTTAAAATGCATTGCTAACGGAATTAAAAGGATTAAATATTACAATATTACACCAAAAATAAGATTGATACCAGGAAAAATAATTTCCAAGACTAATATTTATCCATTCTCTTAACAACAGGTATTCAATGGTCTTACTCATTTACTATTATTTGTAAAAGATCAATAAAACATGATTTTTAACATACTATACTTTTCATCTTTAGAGTTACATTTTACTATAGGAACCAGTCCTCGATTAAGGGTCAATAAAATAACCGCAGAACCGACACCCGTCAAAAACTGATCCGATTTTACTATCTTTTCATATACTTACCATGGTCTTCGTCTTCATTTTCGGGTTATTTTACCAGTTCCAGTTCAATGAGAGATTGCAATAATTATAAGTACTCGTTCCCATTCCAAGTATGTGCATAGTGTGTTGTGAACAAAATGCATTACAAAATTCGCGCTACGGTAGGAATGTTCTTCATCTCCAATGCAAAAGTACAGTACAGTCTTTTACTTTGTTCAACAAAATTTTCATCTGCGGGGCTTTTTGAAAATCTTTGAACTTGTGCAGAAACCCATATTTATTATTTTTTTTATACTGAAACCCAGTAAAATTATATTTGTATTTCGAAAATAAAATATACTGGAAACTAGAACGATTAGACGAAGGAGAATCTGCAAAGCAAAGCAATGAAATGTGAAAGCTAAAGCTACTACTGTAAAACAAAGATTTTCAAAAAGCCCCGCAGATGAAAATTTTCTTGAACAAAGTAAAAGACTGTACTGTACTGTACGAATTTTGTAATGCATTTTGTTCACAACACACTATGCACATACTTGGAATGGGAACGAGTACTTATAATTATTGCAATCTCTCATTGAACTGGAACTGGTAAAATAACCCGAAAATGAAGACGAAGACCATGGTAAGTATATGAAAAGATAGTAAAATCGGATCAGTTTTTGACGGGTGTCGGTTCTGCGGTTATTTTATTGACCCTTAATCGAGGACTGGTTCCTATAGTAAAATGTAACTCTAAAGATGAAAAGTATAGTAATTAGTCGTGAATTATATTGTGAGTGTTTTGTAATTGATTATGTGATTTTGTGATTGTTTATAAATGATAGAGAGAGGAGTGAGTAATTTAAGAGTGCGGAATGACAATGGAGGATGTAAATGAATAGGTAGATAATCTAGAAAAGCCTGAAATCCACAAAGAGGATTAGTGCGGTGAACCTGGTTGCACTTTTGGATTGGATTCTGGTTGGTTGTAGAGTGTGGTTGCTGGAGAGTTGTGCGATAGAGGAGTAAAGGCAGTAGCTCTGGTGAGGACGATTGTTAGCGTGGAAGGAGTAGTAGTATATGAAAAGATGATGCTCACGCCTTATGAGTCTTGCCAAGAGAAGGAAGGCGAAGAGAAGCCTTGGTTGGTGTATGACTTGGAGTATCACATCAACTCACTCAGTCAGTCAGCTCTTCTCAGACAACGGGATTCAAGCGAACAGGTCAATGTCTCTCCTCTCTCAACCAGGCATACTAAACTAAAACCAACTCACTATTTCCAACCAAGGCAATCAGCTTAGTACTTATATGCACACACTATCTCCATCCAGAGAATAATATAATCTTCCGCCCTAGCCTCTATTCTTCCAGCCAACTAAAATACCTCCACATTTTTACTCCTTAATACTTTGCATTTCTTCAAACTTCAAACTAATCACTCAAGTGGATTAATAATTATAGAATTCTAAGTAAATACTTAACTGGAGTCTGAAAAATGATGACGCATAGGAACTTCTACATAATAAAAACTTGAAATTCCTTAATTCCCAGAACAATTTATAACAAATAACGAATTGTGTTATTAATAGATATTTCACTATTACTCATCGATGAAATAAATCAGGTGATTATCAGCAGTCGGTCTGGTCAATAGATAAAGATAAGCAGAACCCTTATTATATATGTAAGTTTGTTCAGATATGGATTATATATTACCATTTTATTTCAAGTGCAATAATTATATCGCAGATTCGCTTTGTACACATGTTAGTTCAATCAATGAGAATTCCTCTTAAAAAAGTAAATTAGTTCACTTATGTAGAAACTTTGGAAAAACTCGAGTAAAAACTTATTTTATAACCCGTTAAGAGGAACTTATTTTTTCAAGAGCAAAAGGTGTAATAAAGAAAAGAAGCCAACTGTAAATGTAAGGTGCTTTCAGTTGAATCCTTAATCCTTGCAATAAGGTCGAAGATGCGAATCTGATACTGATATCTTATGGTAAGTAAATATACCATTACAACATTAAGTACGATAAAATCGGAAGATTCTTCTGATTAAATTGAATGTTCGTTTCAGATTATATTTTGTAATGTATAGAAGCTAATAAATGAATACGCAACGCAACTGAGCTATAAAACATTTGGTTCTTCACTTTAATATTCAGTGTTCGTTCTCGTTCGACTCTTAGCTTTGCGTGCCAATAATAAAATCGCTTTTACGTATAGAGAACCGGCTAGCAGGTATAAAACGATGGAAATTAAGCACTGAACAGTTACACATAGCATACACTGGTAGCAAAGAGTAAGTAGATTAAGGTTCTACAAAGTTTAAGAAACTTTAGCATACGTAACTCTTGCTCATTAAGGTTTGTGAGGAAAAGTTGCTTATGAAAGAAGAGGGACTAGGCAAAATAACAATTAAAATAAATGGAATTGATAAAAAGTATTTTATTCTAGAACTTAGTTGAGAATTGTGCTGGTGGAACTGTATTGGCAGATAAGTACGCAGAATTCCAGCAAATCGAGAATGGAAAACAAAAGGCTTAAGGAAAGGACCGAGAATGTATTGCGATGTAGCATTATATAAGTATCGTGGCACAGTCGCATAGTCGCAACAGAAAATGCGTAGATTGGCTTTGCATAAGAAAGAAGCGAAGGATTTGACGTTTGGTATGGAAGAAACTCCAAGTAGGTATTTGGTAAGATCTCTGTATTCGTGCTGTTAATCATTTGAAGCGATAGGCATGCCCTGCTGAATATTAAAGGTATCCCTTTGTTCTGTCGTTGACAGCGACTGAACTTGCAAACTCGTAAATGGAAAAGTACAAGAGAAACTTAGTTTGCCGGCTGATATGAAGCTGACTGTGCAAGATTCCCTAGCTGCGCTCCTCTGTTCCAGTTCTCGAAAATTCTCTGTTCAATTTCCTTCTGAATAGACTAAGTAGGCATATAGAGGAAAGCAATAGAAGCAAGTCAGTTTCAGATTATGAAAGTGAAGAGATACTTGTCCATGTGAACAACTCACGTAAATAAGTAGAGAACAAACTGCTTTGAGTAAGAATGTCTAATCAAATCAAAAGATGAAGTTCAAACTTGCAAAGATTCATATCAACTCACATTTCTTTCCACAAGCTGCATTGTACAACTTTACTACTAAAACATTCCCTATCATGCTCAGCTCACTAATACACTCATGCTATACTACAAGACACTACTTAATTAGATGGCTCAGCTAAATATTCATTTTATTGCTATGTATCGAAATAAACAGACAACCTTGCATATACATTACATACATTATTTGTGAATAGTATACATCCATTCTCCATAAAATGATAATTGCTAAAATCTTGTACACTATAAATTACATATGTACTTAAGCTTTGCTTATTTACTAATATATGCATGTGTACTAGTAATTAATTAGCATTTCTAGATAGTAGGTTTAGTCACCTTCTTAGAACTTTGCTCTTGTATGCCTACAAATTATGTATTCATTCTTTTGGATTTCTAGACACATGAAAGTATAATAGTCTTATCGGACAATCTCAATACTGTATTGTAGTGTGTTGTGCTTACTTTGTTCAATTTTTGCATTTTCATGCAGAGATTGCACACGTTCATAGAAGTAGACATACTGACAGGTTAAATTTAAATATTATGTACTTATATAACTCTGCAAGGAGACAGCCTGTACATAGTTTTATAGTGTATGAACATTTGTGTATACATTAATTTTGGTTATTACTAGATTGGTACAAGGCACAAGATAATATTTACTGCTTATCAGCGTATTCATTGCCACCGTAATCAACCAATAGTGCACAAGAAAATCGAAACTGGCTATCAGTCAAATTAACACTAGAGATTGTGCCTCTTATTGTCAGTCAGCATCAGTTTCAGCCCAAGTACATATAATAAACAAAATTAAAATTATCATTACTGAAATGTAAATAGCTACTTGAATTCATATTTAATTTACATTTGCCATCGTGTGAAAAATAAAGATAGTTCTGAAAGTGTTACTAATACTGTATTACACAAAAATTTTATCACACCACGCCACATGACATGACAGCAGGTCAAGTAATGCTAGGTTAGTATTATTTAGAATAGCGCAATAAAATAATAAGTGCAGGGTTGAGTTTGTCTAGCGTATTAGTATTAGTAAATCCCAAGTGCTAGTGAAATTCATTAAGCAGTCTTAATTGAAAATCACATGGTGTAACGAAAGGCCAGGTGAGGTAGGCTAGGATTTATTTTATATTAGAACGTAACCACAAAAGTCAAGTCAAGATCAGTCCCCTTTCTTTGAATAATAGAATAGTTAGTAGTGCATAGCCCATTGTGTAGCGTATAGGTGTAGGTAAGTTAATTTTATTTGCGTGCAAAAAGTGAAAGGAGGGAATGACCAGTTTGTACACATAACGCTATATGATGATATATTCGCAATTCCATTCTACTATAGCGCAAATGCACACATAACAGTTTGGAAGCCTATCTCGGTAGAGGAACAAGGGAACGTAGACGAATTTGCCATTATTATTATAGAGCGTATCTAATATCTAACGTGCGTAGCGAGTCTCTTATATTCTAGAGACTAATGCATAAATTGCACAATGCAATCAGAAACTATAGTGTGTAAGAGAAGTGTGTATGCATATGTTGCTAGAGAGAAGTAGCACTTATAGAAGAAAATGGTATTCTGGTGTAGGACTGTAGGAATAATTGCATACCTTTATTTTGCCTTGGGAGATTCCCAGGATTTGCAATCTCCTCATGGAGGATTTCCAGATCGTCATCATCTCCACAGTCATCCCCTTCGAAATAGCCACTTTCGTGGTCGGATTGAACTCCCATTTTAATTTTGCTCATTTAATCACTACTATCTCACTGAAAACGATCCAAAATGAGATGTCGTAGTGATTCTGCCCCTGGTGGCACACAGGGTCAGTTTTTAACCTATCACTCCGTCAGTAGAAAATATAATTTATTTCAGTAGAGCGCTCAGGCACAGACACAGTTACATTAATAGTATTTACTAGTAGCATGTACCATGGATAGTTGTACAGAGTTGCATAGAACACTCCACACTGTAGTACAGTACACGCAACTATTGATAATGACCCAAAAGTCTAAATTCAATCCAGATCCAATAAATGAGGCAACAGCAACAACAACACAAAAGTACACACCTATGCGTATTATGCAAAGCTGCGCTATATCGTAAATATTATATAGCTGAGCTGTACAGTAGAGACAAACTGAAATTAAGAACTGTAACAGCACTGAGTGGTTCAGTTCAATGTTTGTATACTTGAGGAGTGGATTGCAAGTATACTGTGGTGATTAGTTGTATATTTCAGTTCTAGTGCACAGAAATACAATACAGAGCTGTAGCTGGTTTATTTCTTGCATGTAGTCTGTACACGCTTATCGTTTGGGATACTATACGCTATAGTATTACACTAATGATCTATGTCACCACCTCACTACTTAATGTTAGCACATAAAAGTCCAGAGTCCATTCCATGCAATCCAACATTAGTAGAACTAAATAGTTTACTTAATCCCACTTAATTGTGACCGTAGTAGTGAACAGAGCATTACGATGCAATAGTGACATAAATAATTAAAGTCTATGCAAACACATGTAATTTACAGAAATATTTAGTTAGTTTCAGTCCAGACGTGGATTTAGAGAATAATTCAAAATTGAGGTCACACCGCCCTGACCACAGTTATTTCCACACTTGATTTTCAAACAAACTTTCCAATTCTATGGATTCCACTTGCAACTTTGTTTGCTTAGTTAGTTAGCAGATAAACTTAACCTTTCGTTTCAGTTTCGAGTTCTAAGTCAATACTAATACCTACATTAAGCATCCGACTCAACTATGCACATATGTACTTTCTCTAACTCTTTACTAAGGTTTTACAGTTGTTTGCCATGTACGTGTACTTTGTTACGTTATTTCCAATTTGCATGTATGATTTAACTTTGCGATTTTCGATAACGAATAACAAATACGTTATTATGTACAGCACTGAAAAACAATGATAAGTTGATTTTGATTCAAAGTATACAGTAGAATTTATTCAATCAGATTCAATGGTACAGTTAATTATTAACAGTAATTTAGTATTATCCAGCTTCAAAGAACATTCTTCTACAAAATGGACAATGGCTAAGACACAGTGAAGACCTCATCATTTTAATAACATTCACTGGGAAGAAATGTGTACATTAAGTATTTTGTATATTATGTACAGGCACAAATGTTTAAACTTTTAATTACGTCGGCTTAGCTTAACTTGCTAATAATTCCAAATCTCACTACAACGTAGTCAATTTGCATCCAGAACGCAATGCAATCCAAGAACTACACTATGCAGCAGCAGTATGCAGAATCCCTAAGACTTGAACTTCTCAGTGTCACTTCCTACTTTTGACAGATCAAGACACTATTACGCAATGTTTCAAATTGCTCAAGATGTCAAAAAACTGAAATTCACTTTACTTTGTGGGGAAAACGATTGTGCGTGTGAAATGCGATTTCCAATAGAGAAAAGTGGAAATGTTTTTAGAAATGGGTAAGCAGGTTGTGAATAACTATGAACTTGGAGTTAAACAACAGTTATGTACAAGAGCACATGAAGATAGAGTTTCTGCACAGCCTCAGTGTAGATGTTGATGGTTCAACAGTCTGACAATATCTGAAACCGTGTGGGGAAAGGAAAGTCGGAATGGCACACCACACCGACCCACAGCTGAGTTGAAGCACGATGTTCATTCTGCAAATACTCTATCCTTACAACACTAACCAATGCAACCAGCAAAGCGTATCCTTACAATGTTAACATTTACAATCCTCGCGAGTCGAACGCAAGTCTCAACTCTTACAACTTCTCTCTGTATATAAAAGGGACCGAACGAAATGCAAGCGAGTATCTGCTCTGCACTCCCTTCTCTCAGTACTGTATTTTCAGAGTGAGGCGAACAAAACATACAGTACAGTACAGTTTGTATTATTCGTGCCAGATATTTAGTCTCTTTCTGTGTATACATGAGACAGTTATGTGGCAAACTGCTATTTTCCTCCTTGCAATAATCCTCAAACCCCTTGGATTTAGCGTAGATGAGCAAAACACTGCAAACTAACACACTATTTTAATTGTCATGGGCAAATCCATAGAGCCTCGATTTAAAACAGTTACAAGTTAGCTCGCTAATCTTTTTCTATGCAATCCTCACTTTTAAATACTCTCTTAATCTTCCAACTTACTTTTTATGTAATCTAATAGGGACACCTTGTTAAAAATTAGCTACATTTGCAGCAAACATTAAACAACATAATATTTCATTCACAGTTCCCTAAATCACACCAAACATTAAACTCCAAGTTTATTATTGGTGAGAAATGTGGGCGGTCATTTTAGCACACATCTCTTTGGCCACTGTTAATTTTCCCCAATATATGTACAAGGCAACTTCAATAAAGTTTTAACGCTTCCAGAAACATTTTTCAGTCGATTGTTATGCAATCAGTGCTTTGTAAGTATGCATAACTTTTAACTGGTAATTATCTCCACTCAGATAACAGTCGTTGGTCAAGGCACACAATATAATATGCTAAGGTGTCATAATCAGAAACCATTTAGCTTTACGCTTATAAATTTAAAGCTGAACTCACTATCTATGAACTTGTACTGAAATATTTTAGCAAAATTACTGCAACTACACAATATAGATATACACATTTACACATATATTAAAACTGGTTAATTGTGGATATTTATATAGTTTAAAAATAAAACATGAGTCTTTTATGCATAAGTACTGTTTAGGTACTCCCTTTGATAAAATTATTTTGATATTTAAAATATTATTAACGAACTGAGGATGTACTTAGTTGAAACTTAGGCAGTTTATTTAAGTACCCACTTACGCAGCTGGGAAGGTAGTAACCATTTAAAACTCTATCAAACCATTATAAGACCAATCAATTTTATATACCATATTATTCTATCTGTCTACATTAAAATTATTGCCAAATTCGTAATTCAATCTGACAAAACACTGATATGAATAAAAATTTAAATAAATGGTAGTGGAAAGTTTTAATTGTGGAAATGAACTAGTATAAAGCAATTAGGTACCCGTGTACAAAAACAGACATGATAAAATTAAGTTTTACTTTAAAACCCCTATTTTGACAATTCTACAACTTCATAAAATGCTATCATAAAAATGCCTGAGAAATAATTCCGATCTGCTTAAAACAGATGCATTTAACAAAACAAAACTTCATTTATATTTCAGTAAGTAGAACACTATGATTTCTAACCGGAATATTGCCGTACTGGTATTATGTAATATAATTCTCAGTACTATATTAAATTCTTTATTCACTACTTATTCAAGTTTAATGAAACAACTAGAGCAACGTGTTCTGTTCTTTTAAGCAACACTATATTAAGCAAAAATTAAGTAGCTAAACATAATAATATTTCAGTGAAAATGCTTACCATTTGTGAGGACATGAGTAATTAATTCTGAATCTCCTGAGTCATCGTCGGTGTCATCATCAGAAGACGCTGAAGTAACCTTTTTAGGTTCCATTTTGGCCAAGGGAGGCAACATGGGCACTACTTTTCTTTTCCTTGATGATTTTGCTTTCTCCATGCTTAATCTTAATCTTGAAAGCGAGGCCAATTTGTGTCAATGAACAAATCAAATTTTATGTTACTTATTGACAAGTTAATTGAACAGTTGAGTTATTGCACTTGGGTTTTTAAATATTTGTTTTCCGGCCACTGTAAACTGATTTAATGTCTTTTATGTTGCATTGCACCTGACACTCTCTGCTGAGGTCAAAGTCAAAACAAATGTAAAAATCTACGTAGAATAATATCATTTGCAGTTTCATGTATTGTTTTATGATAAATCAGTACACAGAGTGATATGTAAACAGTCTACATAGCTTAACTCAATTAATTCAAAAATCACAATCTTTAATTCACTTTAAAAGATTCAATTCTATGCTGTAATTTGCATATCCTCACTTTATGGTTCTCATTTGTGAGGATGGAACTGGAAAAGTATATTTTCTAGTAATGTGTTCAATTATTTCCAAAAGTTTTGCTTGTATTTTCACTTTCAGCTTTTTATAGGTTCCAATTTATTTCTTTTGACTATCTGTACAAGTAAAAAATTGAATTAATTTCATTTATCCGTGATGTATACCATGAAGGAACCTATACAACTTATATGGTTGTCGCTTTGTCACTACTTTTGCTTCCAAAAGTTCTGCAATATAATATATCATAATGATATCAGCTGCAAAACGGAAGTTGTATATGTTGCTTACTGCGTCTGTGGTTTACAGTTGACAAGCATTCCAGGCTGAGTTACAAAATAATTGTATTGCTTACTATATTATAATACTTACACTACACAAGCTACACTTTTAAAAAGTTAGAAATTTCTTGTGAACTGTTATGTAGTTTGCTGTATAACTTACGATAACATCGACCACGACGTTCTTACATTAAGCTTAGAAATTAAAAACTCCTTCGTATACTCTCGTAATTATAATTAGGCAGCTGATTGTGGAAAATTTCTACTGGAAATGCAGCCGAAGACAGCGAAACCTAGATATGAAAAAATACATTTGAAAAATTCATTTTACTAGGTTCTGTGATTTTTTTAGTTTTCTGCGATGAAAAGTTTTACAATGTCAAAATTAGAGAAAATTTTCTGTTGCAATCCGATTCTTAAAGTTCAACGGTACGCGAGACTTCGTGGTGTCCTGTGTACTAATGACACTGGGTTATTGCACTACTGCCACAATTAATTCACTATTTTTATCCCAAGAAGAGTATAACAGTGTTTTCCTTTAAACTGATGATTTATGACTAAATTTAATCTACAAAGAAATTATGATTTAAAATCTTTGAACTTTTGTGTTCAGGCTCTTTAAAAGACATTATGTGGATAAAATTTAAGAATGTTAATTGTGTTTTGTTGAGATTAAATGCGCAATTAATTATTTTACGGCCTTAATTTAGCCTCGTCATTATTTTTAAAGCATGATGTGGCAAACAGTTTTCTTGTGTACCTCAGCGAAAATGGGTTGATTCTAAGAATGTGTTCTACGTACGCATCTTTTATTGTCCTTTCTTGATATTTTCCTTACTCATTCTATCTTTAGGCGAATTTTGACTTTGTAAATTAGTATTATCATATTTATCAATTTAGCCAAATTAAAAATTAACTACTATTTGCTTCTCAGATAAATTGCTATTCATTCGCGCTGCATTAATTGCCGTAGGTAGAAGTAATAAAACTTATGTAATCACACGTAGTACTAGGTATAAATAGAATGTTTAGAATTGATGAAATCAGTACTTATTTTAATGTCATGGACAAAAATTGAATTTTATGGTTTATTGGGAATGTATTTTTCAGTAACTCCTCTGGTACCTGTAGCGCTTTTAAATAAGTGCTGACTGTATGTCCAACACTTGGCAAAAATTGAGATTTCCTAAGTTCTAGATGAAGAAACCCATAAATCTCAGAAATACAATCTTTATTAAAGTAAAAATTATGTAAGTGTTATCTGCCTTGCCAAAATGTAATATGTAATGTAATGTAAAATAATTTTTTACATGTGTCAAAATTCCCTGTACCCACAAAAATTAACTACCTGAGGCCTGAGGTATCTACAAATGTGGAGAAATATGTACTTACGAATATATTATTAGTTTGGTTAATCTCCCTGTAAATGCCTTACCACTGGATACGTCTGCAGTAGGAGTCCAAAAAGAGGTAATTTGTTAATATTGAAATTTTAGATCCGGGAATTTAAAAGGCAGCTTACCGAATGCAAGAATCCGAAAGAAATTATTTTTTATGTTTTGCATGTGTACTGCATGTATGTATTAGATGCAATTTGGTGTAGGCTGTGTAAGCGAAATGTATGCATGTGCTGTAGTGCCAAAAAGGATTTTCATATAGCTCTCAAATTTCCATAAGTTTATCACATTAATATGACTGATTATTTGGAGTTTTCAATGTCAATTGGTTAAAGAGATAAGATATGTATGTAGTATTACCATCTATGATAATGTAGGGATTGCAATACAATAATATAATGTCTCCTTGGCTTTAGGTATCACATAATATTTTACACCCTACGACTACACAACCTTTATTCCCTATGTATGCATGCATGCACCTGTGTATTATGATCTCTTATTGAACTTGTGCAACTTTTTGCAATTTCGGAATAAAATTCAAATTGGGGTAATAAATGAATAAATTGTAATCAAATACCTTGAAAAAACGTTCATAGTTTATGTATCCCTAAAGAAATCTGTGTTCACTGATTTGACTGTAGTGGAGTGTAGTTTGAATATTGAGGAAGTACCTTGAAAATTAAATTGCACACTGGATTGGTTAAATAAGCTGCATGACTTGCTGGAGCCGTACAGTCAGACTGAAAATAACTAAGCCGAAATCCAACACACTAATCTCTCATCTGTTGTCTTCCAGTCTTTAAATACAATGTATGTAGTGTATGCCACAGTAAGTACTGTATATGTTAGGTAAGGCAATGTTATGCAACTCAGTTTTTTGGTATGTCTTGTTTACTTGGAAGGAAGTTTGCAAGCAGTGTACCACTTACATCTTATAGATAAGAATTACTTACCATGCTGAACTGGTGGTGGTGAGCTAGACCTTATAAATATTAATCACAAGTATGCTATATCCCCGATTGTGTAATTTTGTGCATCACAAGCTATACTTATAGTAACTGGGAGAGAATCGAGAGAAAAATCATACATAATTAATACCATTTGTTAGCATTATAGAAACTGGTAGCCCCTTAGCGTGTGAAATATTGAACATGTGCTTAGATGCCTTTAAATTGGCAGCAGAAACTGCACTTGTGTACTACGAAAGCAAAAGATCTGCAGAGACACACTAAAAATCAACAAATAATAAAACTTAATATCTATAAGCTGAACCGCTACACAAATAACTATTAAAAGAGCAATAAACAACACAATGGTAGTTACCTGCGTATAATAAAGAATTTGATATGTACACATAGCTTAGTATGTACAATAGAGCACAGTGGTAGAACTACTTGATATATTATGTAACACGGGTAGAGTCAAATGGTAAATAGTAGCCCAGAGTATAGAGTATATGTATGTAAATGTGAATTATAACAATGATACGTCCTTGTCCTTACTACTGGATATTTTAGTAGTATAAACATAGAGAAAACCTGAGTTCTTAAGTGAGAACGGAGATTAAGGTTGTCTTGAGATTAGCGCCTGCTGATCTAAAGCCACTTCCCACTCCGTCGTTTTGCACGAAATATTTCAGTGTCCGTGTATTGGCAATGAGTATAAAAGCCTAGGTAATGTGTAGTGCACTTTCGCTCGGTATATAGTTTCTGTTCACTTCTGTTAACTATGCGCCTAAGATTAGCATGAGAATGGTCAAGTCTCACTTTAGTCAAAATGAATTTTCCATTTCAACTTATCCTACGACACCTGTTGCTTCTACATCACAGTTCATTTGTTTTGGAAGAGATGGCAAGATCGCATTCAAAAATTCTTCTAAGCTACTTGTTCATATTGACGAGGAGATGAATGAACACAACATCAGAATTGCCTACCAACTGGCAATGTGAGACTCAATGTAATTCTTTATGAATTCGACATGGTGTACTCATACTGTATTTTAATATGAAAATTTACTCAGGAAGAAACTCTGAAACTGATAAAGTCTATGTAATTAGATGATCATGAAGCATTTTACATAGGTATAGAAAAGTGTTACAAATATGGGTATAGTTGATAATACCTAAAAAGTAAATGGGAAAATATTTTGGTTCTAAGTCATATTGGGTGCAGGTTATTTAGTCGTTCACAGTTTATATTAAAATTTGATTCTGGGTGCACCAATTTTATTTATGGATTCTAGTCTTTTATTAAGAAAATTGCTTTTTAAGCATAAACAAATTTTACTGATTTTTAACAATAAATGTACACAAAAAAATTTCTAAAGTTTACCTTTGTAGTGATACATTAAGAGACTTATAAAAACTTGCGGACCATTTAGTGTTTAGTTGGTTGTAGTTTAGGCTAAAATCTTGTTTAATTAGTACACAATTAGTAGCAAAGACATGAAATATGTATACTTCATAATTTATTAAATGTGATCCACATAAACTCTTTTAAATCAGTTTACAATCAGTTTTTTCCAATATTTGATAACTTAATCTCTGTGTTAAATTAAAACAGAAAGAATGCAAATTTCAACAGATTAACTAACTGAAAATCTGTTTTTTAATTAAAATAGTGTATATTTTGGAGCTGTGTTCATGTGTCATGTTGTCTTCAGTTGCTTGCAAGTTTAATGCAACAACATTGCAAGCGCCGGTAATTTCCAACGGGCGGTAAATTCCGCCGTCTGTAAACTCACAGCGTCGGTGATTATAGGTCACCCCAATTAGTGGTTAACAAAGTTTAAGTTTGAGGTTAATTATGTTTGCTATACTTCATAGATATCCTTCCCTAAATACTAAATGTACTACTACTGTGCATTATGAAATAGAAAAGAATACGTGTTAGGACATAGTTAAAACCCGGTAATAAGGATAATAGAAAAAATAGTTACTATTTATTACAGTTACTGAGCTTTCGACATTGAAGAAGTGTCATCAATGGAAAATTTATATTTTTGTACTTTTCCTCAGTGTACCTATATTACCAAAGGTTGGAGAGATGTCAATGAAATAAATCACCACTGACTAACACATGTTTCCGAATTTCTAAGTTTCCAATTCACAAGACTCTCGTCAACTACCTTAGTTATTGATTTTATGCAGCAACTCTGGAAGTCTGTGAAGCAGGTTAGCAGGTAGGATGTGCTAGCTAGAATCGAAGTAATTCCAGGGTAGGGATTAAAATAATACTATAAATTTGTTATTATTTGCATAGATTAAAAGGATATACTCTAGTCTATAGGTATGCATGTTGCGCTGTGCCCTAACTTAATAGCATAATCACAACTAGCTAATTATCTATCAATCATGAATAATTACCTACCTACTTTAATACATATAATATACATATCACGGTTGTATAGGTACGTTGACCTTTATTGTATGGGCATTTTTACATAGGGATTGTTTGTGCATATACAAATAATATCTGCTACAAACTTATTTATTAAAATACTATTGATGTAGCATAGATTATGGACTAGTGAACTTAGTGAACTAGTAATACATGTATTTTTAATTGTGAGATAGATAATCAAATGGCAAATGGCTGCACAGTAGTAGTGTGTCTGCCGAATAGCGTATATACGGGACTACATCAATCCAAATCAAGTTTGGCCAAAAATATGGAACGACCGACGCAGAAAGAATACTAAGGACATGTAGAGAGCAGTAAAAAATACACTCAATAGATTTACGTGCATGCATATCCATCATGTTTTTGTAATAAGTGACCCTACGCTACATTTACTTATTTAACTTTAGTACTTATGTACACATTTATTATATTTCCAATCCAAAGATAACTTGTAACTTATTGCGGCCAATGCCATTCAATACACCACTACATATCCCTCTCTCTGAAGAAAACCAACTGCCCCTGTCATTATTTTATTAGTTGTCTTTTTAGCTCTCTACTCCATTGGCTCTTCTCTAAATTCACTACTCATCAATATAGACAAAAAGACACTTCGGTTTTTAATATTTTGTGACGAATTACTTTGAAAATGTCTTTAGAAATTTACGCTCCGTTTTTGTACAATTATTGGCCTCAGATTACTGCCCTTACCGCAGTTTATCTAGCAGCATTGTATTTCATGAAGTTGAAAAATCCAGAGAGTGGAAACAATGTAGACACATCTCGAAACAATAGGGGACCGCAGGAGAAGAAGAAATACGTTAGTCCAGATATACGTAAGTTACTCTCCCAATTTTAATAATTATAATAATATTTGAAATCTCCAAATCCGATTTATCCAATACTCAGCGCACAAATAATTCTTACATTTTCAGAAGCTGAAATTAATGAAGACGAAGTAGTTGACGATGGAAGTAGCTTGTTCACCAGTGCTCTACCTGAAGACTTGGCTCATGTTCCACTGACGACATACAAACAATACAGCGAAAAAGAAATGATTGAACGCTCCGCTCAATTTTATGACGATATGAATAATCGGAGAACTCTTCGATATTACAGTACCAAGCCAGTTCCTAAGGAGGTCATAGAAAATATTGTTCGCACTGGTGGTAGGTTTTTTTAATTTGTAGGTTTACTTAAATAATACATATCAAAATTCATCCACAACCATAATCTAAGATACTGCAGTAATTAAAATAAGTTCCACAATTTTAAGAGTTTCTTATCATAATTTTTGAAGACCATTTTTTGAAATGATTGGTTTGCATAAGCATAACATTAGTAATAAAGGTTTGATTTTATTGGATTACAGCGACTGCCCCAAGTGGAGCTCATACCGAACCATGGACATTTGTGGTGGTTAGCGATCCAGATCTTAAACAGTCAGTAAGGACCATTATTGAAGACGAAGAGGAAATTAATTACACAAAACGCATGGGTAAGCGATTTTCGTCGCATTTTCTTCGTTAGTTTAGAGATAATTCTGTCTGGCCTGTCAAGAACTCGAGACAGTTTAGTCGCAGTTAGTCACAGAGAATGTAGACTCTTCCTTTGCTTTGCTTCTTTGTGCTTACACATATCCCAGTGACAATAATATTGTCGTTTGTTTTCTTTTACTCGTTATTCTGTAATTGTGAATAATGGGCCAAAGTTCAACCAAAGCTGATGTAATTCGATTTGTTCATGTTCTACGCAATATTGTAACATTTTTCACTGGTTTATTTTTAACCTCTCAATTTTATTATTAAGCTCACGTACTCACCGAAGCTTTATAAGAATACCTATGCACCATTACATTAGTACTGCTCAATCAGTATTTATTGTATAAATAGTGCTATATAGATAGAGCATTGTTAAATGCTTTTGAGTTTTGAGTATATTATATCTGTAATACTATTTACTAGTGAATTTCATTACCGTAGATTATGATGCCTTCGCTTTTATAAAGATTAACTTAGGTATTAACTTCGGCAGCCATTTTAGGTTAGTTTCCAATATTTATCAAATGAATGTGCAATGGACACCTTGAACTTCTGAGTTCAACATAAACAACACATCGCTTTATTAATTACACCCACCAATACCAATGCGCACATTTATATATGATTTAGATTTAGCATAAAGCACCCAATTCCTTGCTTCACGTAATTACAATAATATAGTATAAATGCAAATGTACTTTCCCAATTTGTGGCTTATGCAAATGTACAGTTTAAATTGTAGTCGGTCTTTTGAGTGCAAAAAGGAATGTATGCATGCATTGACCTAGACTAGAGCAGCTAGTAAATTGAAACTTTATAAAGCAAAATTTAACATACTTTATGGCTATAAGATGCTATACAGCATTAAAAATATGTCTATACTACTAAGTATAGCTAGTATAGCTCGAACTAAAATGTTTTCCGAAACGCTCTTGAATTTTCCTGTTGAGTTTTTTCCTGGAGATGGTTTGATTAAAAACACTATAGTTGGGCAGCTATGCACATTTATGAGTTATCAGCATACACATAGCTTTACTGTTAAATCTTTAATGGATTATGATCCTCAGTAAATCAAAAAGTGTATTAAGTACATACTAATGCATAACTCATCTTGCTATGCATGATTTTGTAGTAGTTAATGTACTAAATGTAAGTAGATCATGGGATAATTTTTTTGGCTTACCTAATTTTATTAATTTCAGTTTCACAAAACTATATATGTGCTGTACTAAAACTGTAACTTTAAAAGATATGGCTTAACTGATAAATACGTGCATCTATTTATAATATTCCTTAGTTTGTTGTTGCGAACCATTGCTAATAATAAATACGCTGAGGGCATGCACTTTTGTATTGAAGGTAATCAATGGACAACTGATCTTCAACCCCTGAGGACCAATTGGGTCAAGGAGTATTTGACAACTGCTCCCTATCTCATTCTGGTTTTCAAGCAAGCGTATGGGTTTAATCCGGATGGAACTAAGAAAAACCACTATTACAACGAAATCAGTGTTGCGATTGCTGCTGGAATCCTCCTTGCTGCAATTCAAGTAAGATTCAATTTTTGCAGTATCCCAGATATGGCCATACACTTAGGTATATTATGATGATGTAACAGTGACCTTATTTACCAAAGCTTATACAGTCAAAAAATAATATAAGATATCCACTTGCAAATTTGCAGGTATCTAAAGAATTCTTGAGTATACTTCGGTAGCATATAGACGTAATTACATGTGTGCTGTACATTTTTGAAAATATATCTCTGCAGGTTTTCTGTAAAAGGAAGACAAATGTAAATTACATTAAGTCAAAGCATCTTTTATTTATTACTTGTATAACAGATAAATTGGGTCAATTATCTCCGTCTTATAATTATTACAAATCACATTGGGAAATCTGAAAACAAATATATTCTTGAACTTCCTTATTGATTTTTTATGTAACTCAATGAATGCATTGAGTGTTTTTTCCCTTCATTAGATGAAGTTACAAGGAGATCATTCTTTAAATCATTTTTCTTACAGGGAATATTGTCATATACTTAGTTATAGTATTCTCATTGTCCCTAGTACAGTCCAGATATGACACATTTTTTTGACACTTTAGTATTTGTAAAGTATTTTATACTTCACGCAATATTGCTCACAACGTTTGCTGTACAAGCATTATTTAAGTATATCTATAATCACATTACATTACATTTTTGTAGACATTTCTACGTATTATCATATCATTATAGCCAGAATACATTTAATTCAATGAAAGTCATTCACCATAGATAAAGACATTATATATTACACTGTAATTTTATGGCGATTCACAAGTAATAACGTTGACGTTAATTATTCCAAAAAGGCTAAGTTCTACACATGTTTTCTTTTGAATTAGTTAATTAATTAATATAGGTTAAGTAAGTAAGAGAGATTTGCATTGAAGCAGTTAGTCCATATAAGAGTATAATGAATAAACCCGTTGTGCAAAACGGCGTAAGTATGTAGCGGAGATAATCAGTTCACCTTTGGTGTTTCTCCACACTTACGGTCGATTCCCTCTTTGGTGTTTCCCCACACTTACGGTCGATTCCCTCCCACTGATGCTACACCTTTGGTGTTTCCCCACACTTACGGTCGATTCCCTCCCACTGATGCTACACCTTTGGTGTTTCCCCACACTTACGGTCGATTCCCTCCCACTGATGCTACACCTTTGGTGTTTCCCCACACTTACGGTCGATTCCCTCCCACTGATGCTACACCTTTGGTGTTTCCCCACACTTACGGTCGGTTCCCTCCCACTGATGCTACACCTTTGGTGTTTCCCCACACTTACGGTCGGTTCCCTCCCACTGATGCTACACCTTTGGTGTTTCCCCACACTTACGGTCGGTTCCCTCCCACTGATGCTACACCTTTGGTGTTTCCCCACACTTACGGTCGGTTCCCTCCCACTGATGCTACACCTTTGGTGTTTCCCCACACTTACGGTCGGTTCCCTCCCACTGATGCTACACCTTTGGTGTTTCCCCACACTTACGGTCGGTTCCCTCCCACTGATGCTACACCTTTGGTGTTTCCCCACACTTACGGTCGGTTCCCTCCCACTGATGCTACACCTTTGGTGTTTCCCCACACTTACGGTCGGTTCCCTCCCACTGATGCTACAGTGGGTCGGTTCCCTCCCACTGATGCTACACCTTTGGTGTTTCCTCACACTTACGGTCGGTTCCCTCCCACTGATGCTACACCTTTAATGTGCTAAGTTTTATTTATACCACTCAATGTATCAAGTTTTATTTATACCACTCAATGTGGTTTGTCATGCAATACATGGTACTGCAGGTGCTCGGTCTTTGGTGGTGGTTGGTCTTTGGTGGAAAGAAATTCGACCAAGCGCAATCAAATGGAGGGAGTAACTATGACTCTCTTAAGGTAGCCAAATGCCTCGTCATCTAATTAGTGACGCGCATGAATGGATTAACGAAACTCATACGAAACTCCTACTCCGTGGACTGTGTTTCAGGAACCCATTGACCGAATGACCCCATCTTCTATCTTGACCTTTTATTGGATCTTATCTAGATGTTCTCTAAGTTTGAAGTCATTATCTCAATGAGTTCTTCCACTTTTATGCTTGTCTCAAAGATTAAGCCATGCTAAACACAGAGTTGTAGGCTCTATATTTGGGGCTGTATTTCTGGAACCCATCGACCGATTGACCCCATCTTCTGGCTTTATCTCCCACGGGACCTCATCTTGATGTGCTCTAAGTGTGAACTCATTGTGTCAATGCGTTCTCGAGTTATAGAGGATACAGACAGACAGACAGACAGACAGACAGACGGACAGACAGAGCGTTCACATAATGTAGCTCCGCTACATAATAAGTACAGTTTACATTTTACATTACTATAAATTATGTAAAAATATTGCAGAAAGCCGGTTTGGTGACATTGACAAGCACACCATTGAACTGTGGCCCAGCTCTGCGAGGATTGCTCGGTCGTCCTGCAAATGAGAAATTAATGATTCTCCTTCCCGTTGGATACCCCGCAGAAGATGCTGTCGTTCCTGACTTGAAACGAAAATCTTTAGAAGAAGTGTCCGTTTGGCTTTAAAATCGACATATTTCGTCATTTATCTACCCTGGTTAATTTTTAGCATGTTTTAGCGTATTTATAATCTTAACGAATGGTTTTTAAAACCATGCTGTGACTTATGTGACACCTGCAAATCAGGTTTTCCGCTTTAAATGTAATTCGTGACTTTGAAATAATAATTATTATATAGTACCTTGTATGTAGTGACCTTTGGAGCTTACAATAATTTTGTGATTGTTTAAACAAGGGGATAGGATAAACTTAAAGAATGAATAAAACGTGTCAACAATTAAAATGGTTCGATCAATATTTATTGTAACCTCCAGCAGATCGCCATGCAGAAACAGAAACACATGTTCTGTATTCCGATGGCATTAAATGAGTGGCACAAACGCATCGTCCGTAGAGTTTTCTATTAGTGACTTTACAGTAAGCCCCTTCGACACAAGACTTGTCTCCTTCGGAGCATTCTGCTCCTACAAGGGAAAGGCAAGACTGGCTTTTAAAATCATATCTTTGCAAAGAATCCTTACAGTTGCACAGGCCTTCTCGGCAAACAAGATTTAAATGGTCACACTCTTCGTTCCTGGAACAAGTTCTCCCGAAAGCTCTTAAGCACACTGCGTTTTCACTTTCCACGAAACCCTTTTTGCATTCGCAAACTCCTACAGGACTAACAGAAAAATCAGAATATGATAATTTTGAGCAATAGGCATTAGCCATGCATTCTTTTCCACCAAAACAAGTTCCCCCTACTTTAGATTCACATTTTTTTGTGAAAGAGTTGTAAATATCAGACTTTTCGCAAACACATCTGGAATTTATGCACGCCAAGTGAGTAGAAGACTGACTACACTCGTTTCTTCTGTAATTGCAAGGACTTCCTTCGCTGCGCACACAAAATCCACTGGAGTCGGCTTCGTAGCTCTCATTACAGTCACAAATGAAATGATCACTGCCTCCAGGTCGCATGCAAGAAGAGTTTTCTGGACTGCACTCAGATTTCTCTCCACTTGGGTCGCACATTTGTCCTAGTTGTTGTAATACTTTAGGAGCAGGGGTAGTCGTCGTACTTGGTACTGCAGTAGTAGTAGCCTCACTCGATAATTTCATAGGAGGCTCAATTGGTAATTCTGTAGTAGTCTCAGTTACTGGATTTGCTTGTTTTTCTTCAGTTTTTTCTACTGCAAAAGCCTCTTTAATATCTTCTGTAGTCCTTTCTGGATTTGGGGGTTTCAGTAGCACTAAAGTAACAACATTGATATCATCCACAGGTGCAGATTCTGATGCCGATGTGGTATTAGTTGTGGCTTCAGAAATAGTGGTACTTGAACTGACAGCTTGACTTCTAGTTAGCCACTGCTGCTCACCTTCGTGTACATTTCGTTTCATCTGCTGCGGCACTGAAGTAACTACGCGTAAAATTATTTCTGAATCTCCTAGCGATTTGTACACAATGGGTTCCAGTTTGGCCTTCATTATTAATTCACAGAATATTAACACTATTGGAATAGACGATCTCCACGATTTATGTTCCTAAAAGAATAGTATTAAAATCATATCCTTTTTGCAGTACTAAAGAAGACAGTAAATGACGGCAATTATAAATCTTTATTCTGGTAAAATGACTAGAAAAAAAGAGGTTTTGAAATTTAGATAAAATTACCATATTCGATGAATATTCAATGACTCTGATGACCAGTCTGCAATACTACGTTACATACTGCATTCGTCCTTCAGCCAACCCGTCCAATCCTCAACTGTTTTATGTAATTTCTCAAAGTGGGTTTGTTCTCTTCCGTTCCTGCAATTTTATGTAATGAACAATACAAATAATTTGTAAAGGGATAGTAAAATAGAAAACCATTCTAATCTCATTTTCTGGCATGCTGTCTGCAATTAAAGTGCCACAGACTGCAACATTCGTATTACATAGTACAATGTAACAGTTACTGTTGTACGTAAGAGTGCAAATATATAGTATAAATGAATATTCAAATATACGGCAGTTACAATGGAGTCTTGAAAGCACATATATGAAGCATTATTATGTACAACAGGGCTTATTAAAGTGAAAATGTTGAATATCAGGTGCATAAAACATAACACATAGCTGGTAATCGTATCGTAACTTGTAACTTGTAAGAAGTCATAGTCAGCTTACTGAGAAACAGTGGAAAGTAAGTAACATTTGATACGATAATATTGGTACATCTTGAGAAGGTGTTTTATTTGCAAGGTACCCTCCCAAAAGCAGTTAACTCTCACGAAATTATTAGAAAAATTTATAGGTAACATAACAAAATTACAAATTACAATCCAACGCAATATAATAAATGGAGCTAAGGAAAGTTGAGTGAGGCTACATACTACATATATATTTGCGTTTGTGAACAAATGCTTATCCGGGAATTTAAACTGTCGTGCATGTGCCTACCTACCTAACTTCTAAAAATTCTAAAAATACTATAATTTCTTTCGAATTATTACTGTTGATGAACAAACTTCGAATACTTAATATTTGGCATTCATAGCACCTGTTTGTTAGAAACAAATGAAGCTATAATAGAATGCATTTCCTCGATGAATAGGTACAATTTACCAAACACAATTTGAAGACAATATTATAAAGCGTGCTTTCAAAAATGAAACTTGCAAATGTATGTAAACATCTAAATTGCAGTATGCGACACTCGACGACTCTATTACATGTATTGCATCATTAAAGTCTTACAGATAATAATTTCAATATGTTGACCATAACATGAAGTACCTTGGTGCAACTTCCGAGCACCTATTACCGCATGCAGTGCATTGCACATCTAAATGGTTCATTTAGTGATATACGTATATTTGACACCCAACATCTTACCTTACAGAAGGACTTTCTAATTAATACATAATGTTAATGTATTACAGATGTACATAAAAAATTAGATCTCTCGTCTCTGCTGTAAATTTTTATTACTAGTTGTGTTGGTGCACATTTGCACATAATTTCAATTCTACTCATATTCAATATTCATACATTATTTAATAATATAGTAATAATATTGTGAATGAGATGGACTACTCTTCACAGACGGCTACCAGGCTGCCACCTTACTAACAGAAACCGGTCGTAAAGATAGCTTTGCAGGCATTTTCGTAATGGCAATACGTAGGCAAATATTCTGCCGGTGTACATGCAATAAATTGCAGCACTAGATCGATATTGCTTTTTCAGTTCTCCCGTTCAGTTTATAATTACGTACCTACTTTACTAATCACTAAATAATAATCTAAATGCATTGAAAAATGTTAACAATTACCAGATACCAAATGCAAATAAAACTCTACACTGCATAAAACTCAATACAGTCAAGCAGTCACACAACACAAGCCATTCCTAAAAAACCTGTACAATATTCAAGTAGTAGTAACCTTTGTAACTAAGAATCTACAATTACTTGTCACTATTGTGTTCATAATTCATATTGCAATCTTGATATTGCAATGGTATCCAATTAAAAATTAATTGCAAGTTAATAGTTAACTAATCGTACAATTATTAAAAAGTTATAACACCTAGTCAATAAGTGAAAACTAAGTCATTCAGTCTCTTATTTTCCGGTTTGGCATTTAAATACAGGTGCTTCCATTAAATACTTAGGTTGTTTGCCATCATTGCCATGTACAGATGCTTACAGTGCAAACCATGCAGCACATCAACAAAACCCATTAAAAATATTGCGCATGCAAAATTATAGGTACTCAGAAATGTTATACCAAAGCTCTCGTCCACACGTATGGACTTCACTTCAAGACTTAATTAGAATTCACATATTAGCTACAGTTCATTTGCATTAAGCGTCCTTACCCTATTTTGTTATAAAATGTGCTTATGCATACGTGCATACCTTATGTCAGTTAAGTAAAGATTAAAGATGTCTGGTCACAATAATATATTGCTTCAAGGAAACCCAAAAAGAAATGGAAATGTTCACACCCCGCGATCGATAAATCTAAATGTCGGGTAGTGAGTTATTTCGTTAGCTAACAGGGTTTAAACAATTAACTTGTAAGGAATATTATTAGGAGAAGGAGTTAGATGAGTGTACGTAGTAGGGAATAGTAAACACTCGTGGTAATATTCTTACAAAACTGTAGAACTAAATTCTACTCAGGTTCTTAATTCAGAATCTTATTCAATAGCTCGTAATCCCTACTTATTGATACGCAATTATATGAAAAGAAATAAGTTCAGTAGATACACAGGTATGATTTGTTTTAAGAAATAAACAAGACAAGTGAGTGAATATACTCGATACGGTACGGCTCAGTACCCTTTAAGTATGAGGTGGCTCTTATCCTACTTGATTTCTCAAAATATACGGTGAATTAATATGTGTATACTTAGCTATATGAATTTTATGTTTTGTATATGAGATTTTACCTTCTAGGAGGCTCACAAGTGTGAGGAACTCGTATTTTGTTTACTGTCACCGAACGTAGATATCTAAAGAAGATGAAAGTCTTAAACTAGGAAGTCCTTAATTATTTAAGTATATAAGTATGGGTTGGGGTGAGTTGAGAAAAATATTGAAATAGGTAATTCTGTGAATTACTGAGAAATATAATTATAAAGTGATAAGCTCGGCTTAAATAAGCAGAGCTGAAATGGGGATGAGTTAGAAGAGTGTTGGAACCTGGTTTTATGTGCTGGTATCCTTAGCTGGTAGCTTAGTCCTCAGTGGAGTAATCTCGAACAACTGGAGATGAACTATTGGCAGTAGCACCGTACTTTTTAGGATAAGTATAACTTTGAAAGTAAAATATTCTTAGCCTGAATTATGAAGTAATTCAGGTGAAAGAGATGAGTTTAATTAATGTTAAAATTGGACTGGAGTAAACTACACAGTGCAATTGTTTAAAATAAAAGCAAAATTATGTGTTATATAGACTGATTTGATCATTACTGGTTTGAGGTTGAGAATAGAATGAATAGATTTTTGAACAACTTGAACTTCGGAATGACTTTGTCCTGCGAGTGCAAGGAACTGTCGAGCAGAAGTTAATTAGCTACATTTTACATGTTCAGATTAGGCTGGATCAGCATAATTCCTAGTTTAGGGATATTTCTATTGCTACATAATTACTTAAGACTAAATAACATTGTGCCTACCTAATGAGCCAATATATACAATAAGTTTATGACCTGAAAGTGTTTGTGTTTACTATGCCATGATGCTGCAGAGCCTTCGAGCATAGTAAGTGTCTTTTTAGACCCTTACATCCACCCACACTTCGTCTTGATGTCAGTCGTATTTATTAAATGAGACAACATCAATTTTCACACAATAACTTGTTTTTCTGATTATATAGTTTAAGTACGCACTTATGAGTACTTGTAAATTGACACGCTTGTAAGATATGAGTATGTTATCATTCAGGAATACCGAAATCAATCCGAATCGAGATGCATTAGTTCTGTTGTAACAGAAATATCTTCGTCTGTATTCTCGCCTTCTAGAAGGAGAGATTCGTCAGTTGGAAAGATTACTGACTCGGCTATAGTAGTAATACCCGGTTTTGTTGGTGAGTAGGCGTCATCGTCAATTGGTTTGATTCGTTTGTACGTCTTGTTTGGTGGTTTTGAAGTAGAGGGTCTAGGAGGAGTTGTTTCGGATCTTTGAACTCTCTTAAACGATTTGGATTTTCTCAAAGCCTTTTGCAAGTCAAGTTTCGCTTTTTTGATTTCTGCATTGAGTTTAACTTGCCTTGCTTTTAAGTCCTTGATTTTAGACTGGTCCGTTGATGTTTGAGCTACGGGTATTGGTTTTATGTCATTTGAAATTCGGGTATAGTGTTCATCAGTGATAGGAGTAGATTTTGTAGGTTCGTAAGGTATAAACGGTTTTATTTCTCTGGTTTGCAAAAGGGGGATATTCTGGTGGAATGTCACAATTCTTCTGGCGGGTTTAGAGTGTGCAGTTACGATGAGGGCTTTGGGGGTAAATGGAATGTCCTCGTCTAATGGACTTGGAGTTATATCAGTTTCGCATGCAAGGACTCCTTGATCAACTACGACTCTGGGATAAGCTTCACCTCTCCGGAAAGCTTCATCCAACAATCTGTCTCTTTGCGCTCCAGATATACGTCCAAATCTTGTAATTTTCTTTACATACTCGGCCAATGGTGTTTGCGTAGTTATGTGGTGAACACGATACTCCAACAATTCTTGCTTAGGTTTTATTAGATTAACAGGAACATGATGAACTGGTGGACTTCGTTGATCTACATAGAGACAGGGTTCCAATTCGAGGCGTGCTAAAGGTGAATTGTTTTGTATCTCATGGTGGCGGTTTTCGAATTGTCGTCTCAGTTCCTGTCTTGTTAAAGGGATTTGTGGGACATAAATAGGTGAGTTATATGGAGTATACCGCTCAGAAGAGCGATGTCTCCAGTAAAATGGTGTTGTTATTGTCTTAGGAAATCTCTGCATGTTGATTAGCTGTTTTATATGGATACAAATCATTAACATGCACCTTGTTTATTTTTTGTCCGTCATTTTGAGAAATCAAGTCGTAAATATTGGTAGATACCACCGCACTTATTACATAAGGTCCTTCTCGCTTACCCATTAAGCTGGCTGTGATGCCTTTGCTTGCATCAGATAAGCAATGAGAACGATACCATACCTCATCTCCTACTGAAAATATACGAGCCTTGGTTCCTCTATTGTAAGATTCTTTGTTTTTACTAAGAATTTCTCTTGCTATGTCTTGAATAGCATTAATTCGTTTTCCCATGTTCTTCACTTCTTTGCACTGAGGCAAGGTAATATCTAAAATATTATCGAAAGGATTCCTAAATTCTCGCCCTGTATTAAGATAGGCAGGAGTAAATCCTGTACTGTCATTAATACTTGTACGAAGGGCAAAACTAATTTCTAATAAGTTCTTGTCCCATTCCTTACATTGAGAAATACTAGCTATTATCATGCTTTTTATCGTTTGGTTATACCTTTCCGTCATATTTGCCTGTGGATGATAAGGCGAAATATGAAATGTTTTAATGTTAAGCATTGTGCACCAATCCAAATATATATTTGATGTGAACTGAGTACCATTATCTGAGATGATACATCGAGGAACTCCCCACCGGCAAAATACTTCCCAGAGTTTGATTACGATTAACTCTGCCTTGGCTTCTTTCAAAGCGAACAATTCTACAAATTTGCTAAAATTACAAACAATCACAAGTAAATACTTGTGTGCATTTGTTCCCTTTGTATACGGACCCATCAAATCACATGAAATAAGATCCCATGGACCGTCTGATGTACTACTAGTAGCTGGAACAGGTGGAGTTCTATTTGTTTTTGTACGTTGGCATTCAATGCAGTTATTTATAAACGTACCTACTTTCCTTCTCAAGTTGGCAATGTAAAACCTATCCTCCAGCTTGCCATACGTCTTTCTTATTCCAAGATGTCCAAAAAGAACGTTAGAATGAAATAATGCTATTATTTCGTTAACCTGTGAAGGAGCTATCCAAACTCTCCAATAAAGAGATTCATCTTCCCATGGCCTACCACGGGGACCAACATATCGAAGAAGCAAATTATCTTCGGTTATGTGCGAACGCTTAGCTTGCTCTTGTATTCTATTTAGTTTAGCAGTATCTGTACAGACTAGCGATTGTTTAAGAAACAGCTTTAAGTCTTTAAGATACTCATCTTTATCCTGGGCTTTCCCTATGCTTTCTCTGGTAATATTACTAATGATTTCTGTGTGGTGAACTTCACTTATGCGACTTAATGCATCTGCGGCTTGATTGTTTGAGCCTCTCCTATACCTAATTTCGAAGTCGTACCCTTGTAATTCCATGAACCAGTGAGCAATTCTACCGGTAGGATCCTTAAACTTAGTTAACCAAGTAAGAGCTTGGTGGTCAGTTTCAATTATAAATCTAGTATATTCAATGAAACCTTTGAATTTATTTATTGCCCAGATCACTCCAAGGCACTCTTTCTCTGGACCTGAGTATCTTGTCTCACAATCCTTTAGTGCTCTACTCGCAAACCATAAAGGATACCTTACTCCATCGTGCTCTTGAATCAATACAGCTCCTAATGCATCACCGCTCGCATCGGTTTGTATAATGAATGGCAGATTTAGGTCTGGCAGTCTCAAAGTAGTTAAATTTGATAGAGAGTTAGTGAAAAACTCAAAAGATTCTTGTTGTTTAGATGTCCACTCGAAGGGTACATCTTTTTTAACTAGTTTAGTCAAATGCTTGGAGTACTTAGCGTATTCAGGCATAAACCTTCTGTAAAACCCACAAAGGCCAAGGAACCTTTGTATATCTTTAGCTTTACGTGGTCTGGGATAATTTTTAATTTTTTCCACTTTCTCAGGGTCTGGGTGGCACATACCGTGCTCGATAATGAAACCCAGGAACTTAAATGAAGTCCTACATAACTGAATCTTGTTTGGATTAATTGTAAGTCCGGCTTTCTGCAGTTTCTCTAATACCATATCTATATGAATGAGATGCTCTTCAAAGGACTTTGAGAATATTAGGACATCATCAAAGTATACAACGCAAATTTTCCATTTCAAATCTCCTAAAATCACATCCATAGCTCTTTGGAATGTGGCTGGTGAATTTCGCATACCCATCGGAACACGCTTGAATTGCCATAGGCCTTTTGGACTATTGAAAGCAGTCTTCCATTTATCTGAGAATTTAACTAAGAATTGGTAAAACCCCTTAGTGAGATCAAATGTGCTAAAGTAAAAACATGGTCCTATAAAGGTTATCATGTCATCACATCTTGGGAAACAATAAGCATCAGGTTCAGTAATTGAATTGATTGCTTTATAGTTAACTACAAATCTCAATCCTCCATCTGACTTTGGAGTAACAAACCCGTTTGCTGACCATGGGCTGTTGGAGGGTTCTATGATGTCATATTTTATGAGCTCTTCAAATGTCTCATCAAATACCTTTCGCTTTCCAGGAGTCATTGGACGGGGGTGTGATCTAATAGGTTTGTGATTTCCAGTCTCAATGGAATGTTCGAATAAGGTACACAGTCCTGGTCTCTTGGTAAACATTGGGAGATACTTTATAATCATATTAGAAAGTTGTTCCCTCTGTAATAATGTAAGATGAGGTGGTGGTTGCAAACAATCTGGCAAACTTGTGCCTGCATTATCCTCTGTTATCATAAATGAGTCATAATTTTTCATGCATTGCACTTCTGCTAATATTGAAGCAGGAGTTGTGAAAGGATATTCATCTAATGAATCATTAGATTTATCTATTATATTTGAATCGGCCTTTGCAGATTCATCAAGTAATTCTAAGTTATCAGTTTTATTTATTTTATTTACATTCTTAAGCTTAGCGAAGGAATTGACTGCTATATTAGAGTAAACATCCTCCTTTTTAACAAATGGTTGTAGTTTTTGTTTCTCCAAGCCTACAGTCCAACCTCCTAGCCCTATATGTACACCTATTAATGTAGGACCGAGAAAATCTCTTCCCAGCAACAAATCTTTAGACATTCCTGGAATAAGTGTGAGATTTAGCTTTAACTTTCCTGCTGGATACTTTATTGTGACACTCACAGTGTCTTCTGAAGAGCAGGATCCCTTAATAAAGTTTATTTGCTTAGAGTCGGACTTACATTTAATCTTTCTATCATCTATTAAACTAATAATTTTGTCACCTGCTAGGCTTAAGGATGAACATGTATCTAGGTAGGCTAAGAAAGGCATACCAAGTATTTTTACAAGCATAAGTGGTTCATTATCTACAACCGAAGCAAGAAAATTTTGTTCTGATTTATCAGTATCGTCCCGAGTCATCACTGGCGAGGTGAGCTCGGGCGAGGAGAGTTTAAAGTCCGGCTGTTTGTATTCGGATTTGTATCAGAACCTGCCGAATTTCTCCTTTCTCTAGTTGTTTCATTAAATGATGGCACAGATGCACGAGGAGACTGATTGGCTCTTTCTGGAGAACTAGGATAGTTAGTTCTTGGTGGAGTTACCTGGATGGGGTATCTAAGATTTCCTGTATTACCACTATTTCTCATTGCTGGTGGATTTGGTTGTTGAGTCGGAGGATTTTGAAATCTGACTTCTCGTCTAGGGTTCGGCTCAGTGTGATGATACGTAAATGCATCAACAGCTGAGAAATGCAATTTAGGTGTTGTCTTATTTTCCTCAGACCAACCTAATGCATTTGTTTCCGTTTTACCTAATTCCCTGGGCCTGTTAATTGGCTTCCATGCTAATGATGGCTCTAGGTTGCCTGTAACGGGTGGAGGTTTATACGAATGACAACTTTTTAACAATTCTTGGGCTTCTTGCGCGCATTGCTTAAGTTGCCTAAGATTGTTGATAGTTTTACCTTGTAAGGCCAACCTATACTCTGGGTGCATTTGCTTGAGCACACGCCTAACAATGTGTGCTTCTGTGTAGTCGTCGCCTCGCCTTTCATAGTAATCCGAGATTACTCTGATAAATGAAGAAAGAGTCTCAGTACTGCCCTGAGTGCGGTTCTCGAGTTCTCTTTGTATGTCATCGATATATCCTACAGATTGAAACTCTGTACGGAATCTTTGTCTGAATTCATGGAAATTTTCAAAGTCACCTTCGTATCTATACCAATTGAATGCTTCGTCAGTCAAAGCTAATGGAACGACGAATCTAAGTAAATCCGCATGTGTGTATCCTATTATGGATCTATATTTCTCAAGTTCGACTAAGAAATCGAATGGTGTTTTAGGGTCGGTGAACCCTCTGTAAGTAGGAATGCTAATGTGAGCCGACTTAAGATGATGAGTTGGCAAAGCATTTCCCTGATTGTTTCCAGGTAAATTATTGTTAGGTCCATTGTCATATGCATTTCTGTCGTGCCTGCGCACATTATTTCCCACTATTTCTTCTCTACGCTGATTTGGATAATGTGCAGGAGCATTATTGAAGTTTGGAAGAAAACCTTGAGCTTGGGCAGCCGGAGCAGGCTGATTATTATGAATGTGTTCAGGTCGAACTTCTTGATTATTAATATTTGGTCTTTGTGGCATTGCTATGGGTGGTGGTGCAACATGAAGATTCCTGATAGCATTTACTTGTGCTTCCTGCATATCTCGCAGAGATGCTTGTAACGCTTGTTGATTATGAACCATAGAATTATGCATAAACTGCTGATTCCTATTCATGGCTTGAATAAAGTTTTGTTGCATTTGATTTAGCATTGCCTGTATATTATTTGACATTTGCATGTCTCTATTTCCTTGAGACGAACCTTGCTCCTGTCTGTCTTGGAAAATCCTATCTAAGTTAGGTCTACCAGACGCATTTGGTGCCACTGGGGCGGAATTTCCAGAAGCTGCTGCTTGATTATGTGGAAATATATCTAAAAGAAGGTCAGCGTCCGCATTGCCTCTATCTAAAGGTGACTGGTACGGTGGAGGTGGATCACCTCGACCTGGAGTGATTTGTACCGGAGGAATGGGACTATGTATGACTCTCGGAGGAGTGTGTACGTCAGGATCCGCTACTTGATCCTCTGGCTGCGTGTTAGCACGCCTACCTCCTCTCCTTGGGTTAACCATTTCGACTCTTCTTTAAACTAAAGCTTAGCTCAATGGAAATGAAAACCTAATACGAAATATGTTCCGAATTTCAGAGATTAAGAAAAATGCTTTTGAAAAATGATTTTTGGATTGCAAAACTACGTTTTTGAATTATCCTGGCAGGGTCGCCAACTTTTTGTAAGGAATATTATTAGGAGAAGGAGTTAGATGAGTGTACGTAGTAGGGAATAGTAAACACTCGTGGTAATATTCTTACAAAACTGTAGAACTAAATTCTACTCAGGTTCTTAATTCAGAATCTTATTCAATAGCTCGTAATCCCTACTTATTGATACGCAATTATATGAAAAGAAATAAGTTCAGTAGATACACAGGTATGATTTGTTTTAAGAAATAAACAAGACAAGTGAGTGAATATACTCGATACGGTACGGCTCAGTACCCTTTAAGTATGAGGTGGCTCTTATCCTACTTGATTTCTCAAAATATACGGTGAATTAATATGTGTATACTTAGCTATATGAATTTTATGTTTTGTATATGAGATTTTACCTTCTAGGAGGCTCACAAGTGTGAGGAACTCGTATTTTGTTTACTGTCACCGAACGTAGATATCTAAAGAAGATGAAAGTCTTAAACTAGGAAGTCCTTAATTATTTAAGTATATAAGTATGGGTTGGGGTGAGTTGAGAAAAATATTGAAATAGGTAATTCTGTGAATTACTGAGAAATATAATTATAAAGTGATAAGCTCGGCTTAAATAAGCAGAGCTGAAATGGGGATGAGTTAGAAGAGTGTTGGAACCTGGTTTTATGTGCTGGTATCCTTAGCTGGTAGCTTAGTCCTCAGTGGAGTAATCTCGAACAACTGGAGATGAACTATTGGCAGTAGCACCGTACTTTTTAGGATAAGTATAACTTTGAAAGTAAAATATTCTTAGCCTGAATTATGAAGTAATTCAGGTGAAAGAGATGAGTTTAATTAATGTTAAAATTGGACTGGAGTAAACTACACAGTGCAATTGTTTAAAATAAAAGCAAAATTATGTGTTATATAGACTGATTTGATCATTACTGGTTTGAGGTTGAGAATAGAATGAATAGATTTTTGAACAACTTGAACTTCGGAATGACTTTGTCCTGCGAGTGCAAGGAACTGTCGAGCAGAAGTTAATTAGCTACATTTTACATGTTCAGATTAGGCTGGATCAGCATAATTCCTAGTTTAGGGATATTTCTATTGCTACATAATTACTTAAGACTAAATAACATTGTGCCTACCTAATGAGCCAATATATACAATAAGTTTATGACCTGAAAGTGTTTGTGTTTACTATGCCATGATGCTGCAGAGCCTTCGAGCATAGTAAGTGTCTTTTTAGACCCTTACAAACTAATTAAGGCAATTGTTTACTTTGTACCTAATAAAGCAAAGACTACTGCCGTTATATTTTTAGATTACAATCTGATGAGGAGCAAAATACTTGTGACTGCTTTGCAAAAATCTCAATATAGCTTTGATGAGACTCATTGAAAGTTTGAGGACATTGAGGTGTGTAGGTAGATCAGACTGAGAGCGGCAACTATTTATGATTTATGTTCTGCTTTATAGTTTAAGCCAAAGCTCAGGTTCCCTAATCATGAAAGGTCTTCATGCCTATTTTGGCGATATCGCTGCAGCCAAAATAAGGGTGTCCTCATATTCTTTATGTCAGTATTAGTTTGCACTATGTTATTTCCGGATTAATTCTTGTACTGTGGGTTGACATTGCCTGTCAGTCGAGCATGTTAATGTACCATTATTCCTAGGAAGCCTAAAATGCATGCCTCGTGAACTGCACTGCAGGCTGTTCACGGCCTAGATTACAAAATACAATATTGAAATGCTCTTCCAAAGTTCTACACCAGATATCAATGAATGTACACATCTATTCTGCCATATCATAAAACGAATAGTATGTATATATAACTAAAATACGTTCGTATTTTTCTGCATGTAATTATGTAATGTATCTATACATCTCTATTGTAGATCAGAACACCTAACATGGGGATAACCAGCAATTAACGCAAATTTGATGAGAATTTAACATGAAAAGTTCTTTAGCTGTATTAAACTTATATCTCCATCACCAAAAATTTTCGTAGGAAATATTAGATATTATTGTACTTAATTTAGTTAGTAGTGAAGTGTACATGGTAAAAAAGCTATAATTTTATGTACTGCAATTAGAAGGAGTGTACATTTTTAAGCAAGAGATATAGTGTTACAGTGTATTGTATTGTATTTATTAATTTCAACTCCTCAAATGTATACATTATACATGAGCAATTATGTTAACATTTCACATTCACATTTTTAACAAACCTTAAAACAGACAAGCCAAGCATTTTATAATTAACTGATCTTATAGTGATTATTGAAAAGATGCCCTTTAGATTAGATTTAGCACCTGGATGTATGAGTTAGGGGTTTCGGAAAATGCTTTCGTAATACCCAAAAGTAGGAGTTATTCCTCCCCTCTTTAGACTTTTTGCTTGCTATTTTCAGAATTTGGCAAAAGGGTAGCTGCCGCAATTGCAACCTTCAAAATCCCCTGATTCGTCTCCCTCTTAGATTGTAAAGGAGGTGAAGAGATAGATACAAGTTAACATATTCTGTATGCAGGTAGTCGGCTATTCTTAGTATTGTTACGTGTACTACATTATTGCACCTAAGCAAGCTGCGACTACAATAAAACTTAATTTTTTGCACGATCTCTTTGCAATAAGCAACAGAGCAACCTGAGAGTCAAATATGTGACGGATGTGTAGTTGCGAGACTGAAACCAATATAACAGCCAAGCCATGAAGAGATAAAACTCTTTCCAGTATTCGCATTCCTGTAGGACTTTCATGTTGACTTCTCATTTGGGCTCACGTACATAATCATTGTATGATAATTACGTTATTATTACTTCTGTGTCTGCCTACACTAAGTATTCTAGAGTTCTAATTACATAATACCACGGTATTATGTGCATCTCTTAACTAGACATCTGTAAGTGACCTTTGGACTTTAATTCCTACAAAGTGTTTTCCGCAGACACTGGAAACAATTAAACGTGAGTGGAGCCAAAAAGAATTTATCACTTTCTGCAAACATTATTGTCAAAATTTCCGTGAGGATTCGTAATCTACTACCTGGGTAAATATTTCTTCTCTAATACGCATACGAGGTAAGTACACTTCACAATTAATTATTTTAAATAAATTATTAGCTGGCTTACCTTTTCGTAGTAACTACATTAGCTACTACGCACACAATACATCATCCATTCAGTTCCCAATCCTTTAACCATCTAAGGATACTGGAGATACTCCTTCAATTCTCTATATAAGCAAATAAACTAATTAGGAGCACTGCACAGTACTGAAACGTCTACATTAGCAATTATTTCAAACAATTTAAGGCTCTAAGCACCCTGTAGGCGAAGCACATTGTTCCCCACAAAAATAAAAACATCGCCAAGCCGTAACATGAAGCGAGCCAGAGGGTATATTTGATATAAGTATACGTGATCCGGAGCCATAAAGTGGAAAACACCAAAAATGTTAGCTTGGCGCTTCATAAAGTGGGAAACACTAAAAAAGTTAGCTTAGCGCTTCATAAACTGGGAAACACCAAAAAAGTTAGCTTAGCGCTTCATAAAGTGGGAAACACCAAAAAAGTTAGCTTAGCGCTTCATAAAGTGGGAAACACTAAGAAAGTTAGCTTAGCGCTTCATAAAGTGGGAAACACCCAAAAAGTTAGCTTAGCGCTTCATAAAGTGTGAAACACCAAAAAAGTTAGCTTAGCGCTTCATAAAGCAGGTAACACCAAAAATGTTAGCTTAGCGCTTCATAAAGTGGGAAACACCAAAAAAGTTAGCTTAGCGCTTCATATAATGGAAAATACCCAAAAAATTAGCTTACCGCTTCATATGATAAAAGACATTCACAAAAATGTGTATACCGCTTCTCAAAAGTGGTCACACCCAAAAACCATATTTTACACCTAAAAGCTCTATTTGAGTATCTTATTCAATACAAAATGGAAGCGGTGTAAAATATTTTTTACTATCCCGCTAACAAACTACTAGAAGCGGTGTAAGATATTTTAGTACCCAAAACCCCATTTTTATATCTTATTGCTTATAAAGTGAGCGCGCGTTATCTCCGAAGGGGGTGGGGTGACCACGCCCATTTTAAATAGGGTTCCTAACTAGGTCGAGATGAGTCCAAATCCGAGGTTTTATCCAAATCGGTCAATGCTTTCAAGAGTTATCGTGTTCACATACATACATACATACGTACATACGGACAGACAACACGGTTCCATAAGAGAGCCTCTGGCTCGCTAAAACTTTATTGTTTATTAATTCCGGCTGTTACGCAATCTTTTAAAAAAGTGAACAGACTGGTGAGAATCTTGCAAAAAGCGTGCGAGAATCTTCAATAAATAGATAGAATTTCTTACTGAGGTAAAAATGAGAACACAACAATAGTAAAACAATTATTAATGCGTAAATTTGAAGTGTTTGGCCATGGTTTGGCCATCCTTCATGCTAGAAATTATAGCATCTTTTTGTATTTTTAACTGCTGTAGTTTTATTAAATTTGAGATAAATGGGGTATCGTGTAAGTAAAATCTCTGTGCTCAATAAAATCTTGTTGGTCATATTTTAAAGAAATCCTTATTATTTTACTACATAATTACTGTGTATAGTATAACTGTTGAGAACCATTAAGGTATTTTTTGTAGGAGACAGAAATGGTATAATAAGCCCTTAAAATACGGATTAGTGACATACATTTGCTCTTTTGTTTAATCTGTATGATAATTTTAATTCCTAAGACGGTCTAAATGACCTTCCAATGTTCCAATGCAATATAATTTTTTAGTATAGTCTCACGGTTTCATATATTATTATGTATATTTTGCATGGAGAATTCAGTCTTGCTCTTTGCTATTACCATCACTTTTTACTTATGTAAATTCATTGCACGGTTATAGTACTTAGAGAGAATACGAAACAGGTAGTAGAGTGCCACACAAGGCAAGTATACCTGTAATAAACCTGCGGTTTTTACATGTACTTAGGTAGAGTTCTTAGGTACTAGTCTACAGAGACGAAAGAACTGCATTTATTGCTTCTAAAGTGTTACATAGAGCATTCGTGTAAATGTACATTTGTTTGTTCATCTCCTGTCCTTCATTGTGTTCTTCGCTGGAACAATTTAAAACTATAGTATGAGTGTGTAACAATAAGAGAAAATCATTGAGTATTTTCTAAAACTCAAACAAGGCAGCCAAGGATAATGGACCTCTACAATCTGTTATCTATCTAGTACATGCTACATACATAATGTATTGTAGTTGCGAGATACTTGTTTTTACTACCAGTAGGTGTATGTAATGATTTCTGATATTCTCGCATAATTCTCGCGTGTGTTACAAACAAATGCCTACTAAAGTTGCAAAAAATTACATGCTACGGATATATGGTAGGTACTATGCATGATCTGTCCTATCTTTTTATGATACTTCATTAGTTTCATATACTTGTGTTTATTCATCAGAATTCTTATGAATTCATATGCCATGTGTACAGGGATTCGAGAGGGGAGCAGACGCTTCACTGTATCTACGAGGTACCTACCTCCTCCTGTCGAGCAATTTGACTCGCGATTCTCTTGCCAGTTTATAACCCTTCAGTCTTCTTATGTCTCACGAGGAAGATACAGACACCATAATGGAGGCAAAAGAGTCAAAGCTGCCGCTAATGCTCCGGATCAAAGGAACGGTCATACTCAAAATATGGTACCAAATCGTTGGAGTCATTTTGTATACTACTGCAATCGTTTGCATCCATACTTATGTGGATGGTTTACAAATGAATTTTCCACAAACCCTGATTCCTGTTCTGGGAGTCGTTACTGGACTTCTCTTGGTTTTCCGGACTAATACGGCATACGACAGGTACGTTATCTAGTTACCTTACAACAATAAGTCACATCTTAAAGACTTTTTCTTTTTCTTTCTAAACTACCTGAATTTATTTTTTTGGTTGTACAGTCAAATATTATATGAATGAACCATTTAGAAAAGATAGTCAATAGACCATGAACTTGAAATTATACATAAAATAAAATAAAAACAAATCTATTTTCCTTCCATGCTACTTTAGCATTCACTTAATTGATTAATATTTCAGATGAAGTACCGGTTTTTGTTAAGTAAATTAGTAAACACAATTTGTGCATTGGGGATAAAAAGTACTTCATTATAAAATAACATTATAAGTAATTTGACAATATAGAGCCTGGGTTCTCTAATGATTTATGCAAATAACATGATCCTTGAGTACAGGGGATATTTAGCATTTGGATTATTGATATTGTTTGAAATTTCTTTTTCAAGGAGATTTTTAATTTGGGTAAAAGTATTAATTTCATGGTCCGCATGATATAATAGCTTTCGTACTATTGATAAAGAATACACTACTTAGGTACTGGGAAGGAAGAAGAATTTGGTCACAAATGACTTTAAGTATCCGAACTTTAACCCGTTGCATTTGGGTGGGAGTAAAAGAAGAAAGCTCTTCAGATCTTATCGAAAAATCCTCAGCTGTAAACCTTCTGGTTGCGTTTGCTTATGCGACCAAGAATTACTTACGAGAGAAGTACTCCTACGATGAAAAAGGATTAAAAGAATTAATCAGTCACATTCCGAAATTTTCCACCCCTTCTTCAAATCAACCTTTGGATTTTCAAAAGGATGTCGAACTTCAGCATTTGCCCGGTCAACGAAAACCCTCAGCTTGCAAAACGAAACATGCTGAGTACACGGCCTACGACTTTGTCGCTCCGTCTAATATACCTATAGAATTGTCCTATTACATTGCCTCTTACATCAACAGTATACGAATCCGAGAGACCTGCGACGGAGGAACAATTTCTGTCATGAACGGTGGTACGTAAAAATTAAAACTGTCTTTGTATTTTTCAATATAAAATATATTCTTCTGCCTGCCAATTTGCACAAAATACTCCAGTATGGAACCCTAGTTGCCCTACGCATTAAAAAAAGCACACAAAACATAATATGAGTATGTAAACTGCAAACCAAGTGGATGTGGTCAAATCCTTTAAAATGCAGAATTTTTTAAAGGTTTTATGTGTACATAAGGTAATCGATTTGTAAATAATCATGATGTATAAGAGAATTAGTCCAAAAAATTCAATTGATAAAACCTGTGTGTAGATATTCATTGTCATCAGAATAGTATGTTGTTTTAGAGGTACCAAAATCATTATCAACAAATGACCTTCATCTCTCTAAATAAAATTACAACTATCTATTCTATGAAAATAATAAATAATATTGAAGTACTAATTATGTGTAGGTATTGTAAGTACCAATCTAGCAATAATAGGGTTTGGTATAGTCATTTAGACGTAAAGCAGGGACAATAGTCGGCTCTTTTGGAAAAAGGCACTTTATACTTGGCTACGATTTTACTTGTTCAACATATTCATTTATTCTTCGTCTTTTGTTTGAGCTCTCATGTCTCAAAGAAGTTGTAGTAGTGCATAACAATAATAATAGATAATTAGTTATAATTGCCACTTTTTATCAGTGGTTTGAAATATTAGTTTTGAATCATCAATGCGGTTGCATTTACACTGTAGTTAGATAAACGTCTACAGGTATTTGCATAGAGGTTTCAGAAGCTCTCTAAAAAAGACTGAAATTTTCAACAGACTACGAACGGTTTGCCTTCCCAATTGGGTTTAAAAAGCGTTTATACACGTAATAGTGTGGAACATGGAACTCAATAATTCAAATTCTAACTGATTTTTATATTTTAGAGAAATTTTTATAGTATCACATCACACTGACAAAGTAAGTAGCAAAAAGTGATGGCCAAATAAAGAAGGTGTTTAAATGTTTTAGAATGATTTTGCATATATTTAGTAGGTACCTTATAGCAATTCAAATTCAAAGTAGTATTATAGTAAATGGTAAAGATTAGTGACGTTTTCTATAAACCTCCTGCTGTCCTGCTGCGTAGATGGTATGAATTCTTTGCCAAATCATTTCGTGGCTTAATAAATTCACATTTCTTGTCTGCCTAAACTGGAAATATTATTATTGTGCAACTAATAAAACATTACCTATAAATAGGAGAATAGGACTTCCATGTAATGTGTAATTTATACAAATAAAATTGTAATATTAAGTTTCATGTTTTTGTACATTAACGAACTTGTGTGTTCTAGTCATGAAATCAATTTTTCTATACCATTATCCGTTTTGGGAAACATAAAAACTTGTTCACATTATTCTTTTGTATGACAGCACTCACGTCTCTAGTTGATTGTCTGACGGGTTTTGAGAGAATTCTACGCACGCCGATTCCACTCGCTTACTCTGTTCATCTTCACCACTCCATTTGGCTTTATCTCCTGGCCTTGCCTTATCAACTTGTAGGAGTACTGAGTTGGTGGACCATTCCAGCAGTCACACTTGCTTCCTTTTCTCTTCTAGGCATTTTGGGCATAGGATGGGAAATCGAGAATCCATTCGGATACGATGATAATGATTTGGTAATTAAGCAACTTCTGTTGTCTTTTTGTCAGCCATAATTGGTCATAATGTATAGGTATTTCTAAACATCAAAACAGTCACACTGAGCTTTAAAAATTGAGTGAGACTTAATATAACTAATGTTTTCAGCCTTTAGATGACTTCTGCAAAGTGATTCAAAGGGAATGTCAAGTTATCATGGCCCATAGAGTACCAACCCCCGATTCATGGATTTTATCTTCTGAGAATCACCCTTTTGCTCCAGGATCAAAATTGACAGCACATGAGTTGACTAAAAAGTCTATGAACGAAGTTAGGGAACTTTTGAAGGAAGCAGTTGACAAAGATTTTGACATTTCTGATGACAAATCTACACTACGAGACAACTTTTTTAAAGGAGTTTTTTGTCCAGGTAGTAGATATAAAAATGGAAACGATAAACAATTGGGCAACGAAGAATTAGATACAATGTTAGATGATAGTTCGGTAAGGGTATTAAAGAAATAAATCTGAGCAAGTTTTCGTATTCTTCTACAAAATATGCTTTGAAATTTTTATTCTGGCAGTTTTAAATACCATTATTCGTACCTATCATGGTAATCAATAATAAGTTCATACACATACATCGGGTTGTCGGATCATAATTTATGTCAAATCTCCATTCAAAGCTGTCTTCAAAGTGTACACAGGGAAATTCGAAACCCTGAACTAAAGATGGTATTTTATTGGGATAAAAATAATTTAAAGCAATACTCTGACACTCTTTCAGAATGGTCTGCTGCAATAAACACAGATGAGACAGCTTCGAATGACGTCAATTCTATGTATTTTATCATTTTTATCAAATATGGAATTCAATACTCAGCAGAATAATGTAATATGGTAAAATCGGTTCCTGTTCTGAAGTTTACCAATATTAAAAATCAAATCTGGTTTGATAATGAATGTAAAAATAAAAGGAAGGAATACATAGTGGCTAGGAAGAATTGTAGGAAAGCAAATTTTCGACCTGATTTATTTGATAAAGCAAATGCTATTAAGAAGGAACTGAAATTACTCTGTGCCTCAGAAAAGTCAACACATGAATCTGATGTTAAATTTAAATTGTCTAATCTAATTTACAGGACAATACTTCCTTTTGGAAATGTGCTAATAATTTTAGGCCCAAATCTTCGCAAGACAGCATCATTGGAAAACACTAGTGGGATAAATTGTATAATGAAGTAATGCCAATGCCGCCAGTCAATGACCATTTAACCATGTATTCATCCCCATACCAAAAGAAGTGGAAGAGTTGGATAAAGATGTTCTTATTGACGAAATTGAACTTTCAGCTGCGCAACAAAAAAACAACAAATGTCCTGGCATAGATGGAATAAAAAATGAATTTCTGAAAAACCTGAACATTGAAATTAAGGAAAAGGTTCGTAGTGTATATAACAAAGTTATTACAGCTGCCTGATAAATGGTCTGAAATTGAGGTCGCGCTGAGGTCGCGCTGGCTATTTAAAAAGTGAGACCCTGAAAACCCATGAGACTATAAGAGACTCTTTTGAACACTATGTTGAAATGGTTTACAACAATTATTGTGGCAAGGTTAACATTTTGGGCGGATAGTAATAATATAAACCCTGACTGAAACCCAGGGGAGTTTTCGAAGGAATAGAGCGAGCGATGCTGTTAAACACAATTTATTTTGCAAAAATAAAGAATATTCGTCAAAACTATTTTCCATGAAAAATTTGACTTTGACATAAATAATGCAGTGAAAACTGCTTGAACAACAGAATGGAGTTCACAAGCCTTTACCTCATAAAATAGTCGTAAACATATATACCATTACCATTTGCCATTTATTAGCATAAACATAATATAACTTCATATACGGTATCCTCTGATTCATGCAGGATATTCCTTCCTAGAATCGGAGGATACCATTTGCTTAATTTCTAATACCATTTGCCATTGTTTTAGTACATTTACTGATTAGTTAGTAACGACTAATAAATGTAATTATCAGTTGGAACTTGGGAGTAATGATACTTGAGACGGATAAATATTTATTAGCTGAAATGTATTTATATCCTGAGGTAAATCAATTGTCTTTTTTGAGGCACAGGCACAGTCCAATTCTCCTAGAGACGAACAAAAGTGACGGGAACCGGAAAGTTTTCTTGTCGCTCATTGGGTGAACATATTTGGAAAATATACAATTGCATTTGCTCCTTGAGAACCGGCGGCCATTTTGTTTTTATTATAAGAATTCTCGTTGCCGAAATTCTGAAAATCGGTTTCGTTTCCGTTAAAGGAAGTGAAGAAAATGGTAATGAAGTTAAACCGATTATTTTTGAGGTACACTTAAATGCAAGCCTTAAAATTAATAAAATATATATTTACAAACATTATTCTTTTGGAATGAAACAATGCAGACCCCAACTTTAGAATGAAATAAAATATTGGGAATTGCAAATTCAATTCTGCATGTGAATTAAGAAGAAACATAAAAATGAGTATGACCCACATTAAGATAAGAGATGAAGCTGAATTAATGAGAGAGCAGCTCCATCTACACACATAAGATCTGCAATCCTCAAGAGATGCAAAGGGTGGGAATACAACACGAAATTCAAATATGTTTTGGTACGGCAAAACATCACGGCTCTGCCGCAAAGTTGACACAGTAGTTAAAATAAAATAATAGTTTCATCTTTTTAGTCGTGTCAGTTAGAACTTTCGTCTCAACTATTATTTTCCGTAAAACTGATACACTAGGCTGTAATTTAATTGTTTCTACAGTTACAAATAGTTTGGAGCATTTATTTTTTTACAATATAAAAACCGAGGACCCCACAATCCCACTTCCTACTACACGGTGCAAGCACCCGCTCACACTATCGTATATTTTGACGCTGTTACATTATATTATTACACCTATTACACTAAGAAGTGGAAAAGATAAAAATGACTGCATGCAAGGACATCATAGAGTCAAAATAAATGGTTATCTTAATGCTCAAATTATAAGAGTTAGAGTTTTCAAAAAGAGTGCTTTGCTAACTTCAACTAGCTAACAAAGAAATAGTCATTAGCCATTTATTATTATCTTAATTATGTGTATTATTATAGTTATTAATTGTTAAATTGTCAGTCGGTGACCGTTACTTATTAGTACAAGAAGTAAGTTAAAAAGTGTATAATATTAATTAGTCATTTACATATAAAGTAGTTATACAGATTAAGATTTGCCTTCAAATTGTACTCTCAACTCTAAAGGAACTTTAAATTGAAAAGTTCCCATTATATTGTCCAACTTTTAGCTTCGCTTAATTACTATTCATCAATATGGGATTAACTGTATCAAAGTGTGAAGTGGATCCTACAATAGTTCCTCCTCCATGTCCCCCAGGACCTGGAAATGTAGCTCCTGGATTTCCTCCTCCACAACCTGTAGTAAATAGCAAATATGAAAATAATCCGGGTAATTTGGAGGATATTCACAAAAAGTGCAAAGGTAATTGGCTAATTTACATTAGGTGTTCATTTGCAATTACTTGTTTACTTTATGATGAGCTCAAATCAAAATTACTTAAAATTTGTTTTGTTCCACAGAATTATTTCCTCAGCCTTTTGAAGGAGCCAAGCTGATGATTAACAAAGGCCTAAATCAAAATTTCCAAGTCTCGCATTCTCTTACCATGAGCTCTATTACGCCTTCAGGATATCGTTTTGGTGCTACGTATGTAGGAATCAGTGAGGTACTTATAATGCTTACCAATTTCAATTTTTGGAATTCAAAAATTATTATGAAAATAAAACTTTTAGAGTAATCCACAAGAGCCTGGCACTCTTATGATGGCTGATATGGATCCTAGTGGTAACGTCAATGCCCAGGGCGTTCATCAATTAACGGATGCTTTAAAAGTAAAGTTCGTTAGTCAGGTAGGTTGCTTTTTGTGTCAATATTATTGATTTATACTGTCATCACACTATAAACAGGAACGTTGAATTGACTGTCCTGCTTTGCATTATTTTTTATTTTAGATTATGAATAATAAAATTGCCGGTGCGCAAGCAAACATGGAATGGCGAGGAAAAGATTACACAACTTCCTGTACCGTTGTCAACCCTAATTTGTTCAACGAGTCTGGTATTGAATTTGTATATTGACCTTGAATTTAAAATTATTAGACGAATATCTCGGAAAATGAAAATGTTTATTGGTTTGGAACCATTGATTTTCCAAAGTAATGTCTATTTCCAAGTACTTGAAATTGGGCTTGGTCAATCACTTGCAGAGAGTGATTTGGTGTTAAAGTGATTATTTAAGTGAAATACTAAATGAAGTTAATCAATTTATAGGAATTGCAGTGTTCCACTACCTCCAAGCCATTACCAAACAAATATGTGTTGGGACTGAATTAATTTATCAAAAGTCACCTCAAATTGAAAATGGCGCAGCCACATTAATTTCATGTTCTGCTCGTTATACAGGTATTATTATTTTTTTCATATTGAGCCACATTGTTTAAAGGAATTTTTTTTTGCGAAGAACTTGTTTGTCAGAAGTTATTTCAATGCGGATATTTTTCCATAATATATTATTTACAGTCTCGTTCTGACAAGTTCTGGTGTGGTAACAATTTCCCTAACTGTGAGTGAGTGTTGCTTATAATCATATTTTTAATCTACAATTTAATTCCTATGATGTAGGCGATTTAAGTGTATGGAGTGGATTCCTGGGTACGAATGGAATTGGCCTTTGCTACTACAGAAGACTCAACGAGGACCTACAAATTGGTTTGGACATTGAAAACAATGTGCAGCAACAGCAACTAATAGCCTCCATCGGTTATCAATACGATATACCGAAAGCAAACTTTGTCATTAAAGGTTAGAACTAAATTATCTAATTATCTTTCTTTATAGCCATTGGTGGGTTTGTGTTCTCCAAAACTCATGAACATGTTTATTACAGGAATGATCGATAGCAATTGGACTGTCACTGGAGTGTTTGAGAAAAGGCTTTTACCAATGCCATTTACGTTTTCAATGTGTGGTTCTTTAAACCATGTTAAGAATCAATTCCGATTGGGATGTGGCTTTTCGATAGGCGGATAAAGACAGCAACATTGACCTTCAAAAACTTTACAGTAACATTATTATGTAGTGTAGGACCAAATCATTGATTAATTTGATACAAACCAAATCTGATACTAATAGCAAATAACTGTACTGCCATACATGACAACTATAACATGAACAAGTCTAAAACTAAAACTGAAGTCAGCACAACTCATGTATAAAGATGTTGGTATTGTGCAATGCTAAATACTTCAAGTTTGGAACGTAGGACTAGCTTAAGAAAGAATGAAGTGTAATGTGTAATACAAGCAGACTTTCAAGTAGAAATACTTAATCATCCTTTTATTGCCTAATTAATTGTCATACCTACACAACATACGGTTACTATTCACATTCATGCATTATGGAACATTTATTGCTTTGTCTTAATGCTTTTTCTGTGAAGACTGCTTCCAGGCTTTTTTGACGGTTTGTCCTTATTAGGTTTATTGCTCAGAAGGGGATGTACCTCTGTGCAGAAAAACATTTTAAAGCATTATCATTAAAAAACTGGATGATCAAATAAAAGGAAAACAAAGGATTATATATTTCTCCATGACTTACCATCAATGGGTGCATTTTCTAAAGATATCTCGTAGGAACGCGTCTTTTTTCTTTTACTTGAAGAACTATTTTCCTTTTGATTATCAGAATGTGAACGCTTGTGAGATTCTTCTGCCTCCGGTGCCAACATTTCAGAGGGTTGTGCCCAACTTTCATCAGTATCTTCAATCTGAAAAAAACAAGTGTTCGTTTTAAAAAATGCACGTGTCATGGTTAATAAATCTCCTATAAATTCTTACATCAGGCGCTATAGGCAAAAAGAGCAAGCAATTTGGGTCTTCTCCTTCTTCATCAGAACTGCAAAACGCTGCAATTGGTTCAGTCGATGTCACATCTACCTAGGATATGAATACATTATTTCTTTAGTCGTCAATTTTAGATGTACTACTTAAGCTGTTAAACTTACGCCATTACTACAATACTTTGAAAACATATTTCTTAAAAGTATTTACTTCAACTTCGTCATCGGCATTCTCTGCTTGCATTTCCACAATTTTATCTTCGTCTTCGGCATCAAATTCTGATTCACGTTCCTCATATTCAACATTTTCGTCTAGTTCCTTAAAATCTGGAGCAAAAGCAGACCAGTTTTCCACCTGGTTCTGTGCCCACAACGAAACAACGCCACTACTAATGGATGCAATAATTGGCCTAACAGGGTGCCACTGTAACACAAAATTCAGAAATCAAAAGTCAATTTGTAACAAATGGTACTGTTTAACTTTTCTAGAATCAAAAAAACTTACCACGACATCCAGTAGTAATTCTCCCTTAGTCCCGTGAAGAATTTTTACTAAATTCCCAATGCTTTTTTCCCAAATGTATAGCGCGTGTTGGCGTGCTGATCCTGCACAAATATATTCCCCATCTCCAGAAAAACAGCACTTTTTCCACATTGTTCTGCAAGGGAATACATTTTACTCATTGCAGCCCAAACAAACTTATTGGTATTCCATATAGCAAAATCAAAATAATGTAACACTTACTTGTTAACCAGATCTTGCAACTTTTGTATGGGTTCTGGCTCTCCATCTGTTCCACATGCTAAAACTTCTTTTGTATCGTATACGCGGATTATACGGTCGGCTGAATTTATTAAGAACCATCTGAAATGTTTACGAAGGAAATTGTTTCATATTTAATACTGAGCGTAATGAATTTATAAAATTAATTCCGTAAAGATTTATTTACGAAAACTTACTCTCCTCTGCGAGAAAATTCTATACTTTTAACCGCTGTTGTGCTTGTGGCTCCTTGGCCAATCCGAAAGCTAGCTACTAATGTTATACTTGGTACTTGAAATGCAGAAACTTTTCCTTTTGAACTTCCAGTGTAAATGTATTGACCTCTTCGATCAAACGACGCCACAATGTTTAAGTCATTCTATAAAAAGTATTAAAAAATACATCAAAAATTTTAATTTTGGTGGTACACAAATTATATTCTTTAATTTCTTCCACCTTTATTTATTTTTACACCCCCGAGAAGGGTTAGTTGAAACCCTTTCTCAAATACATGGTGAAAGCCGGTAAAAATTGCGAAAGTCGGGGAAAATTGGAGAAAGTCCGGTGAATACATAGTTTTTAAAATTTTGGTGAAAAAACTTTTTAAAATTCTGCAGAAAGATTATTTCTGACACCCTACCTATTTTTAGGGTATTTATTTTCAATTTGAAAAATTCCTTGACCGATATATCAAAAATAGAAAACAAACGGGGAATGCATTAAAACCGTAAAACCATGTAAAAAACGTAAGAATATCCGTAACGTAAGAATGTAACTCTAGGATGGGTAAATCAAAGCTTACATCATCTTCCAGAGGAACGGTCCGGTGTGTACCATCAACATTAACATAAAGAGCAGCATGCCTCATCGGACAGACAAGAAACGATTTAGAATCTCTAGGATGATATTGAACCTATAAAGAATATTTCAGGCGTAATTTGTATTTTTATTTCTGATTTCCCAAAAATAGAATGTTACTGTTATACCTTCAAAACAGGGGAGGGGAACCTATATCTGTTATCGCAGTCTCCAGTTAAAACATCCAAAATACAAACAGTGTTGTCCGTGGATGCAGTTAAAACCTTTTGACCATTGCGAGACCAGCTGAAACACAGATCGTTTAAGGAAATAATTGATTGGGTTGCAAATTATATTATAGTATAAATAGCTACCATCGTCTTACCTCACAGAACAGACCGGATGAATATGAGCTGCAATGACTTTAGAAATTCCACGTGTCATAAAGTCCCAAATTACAACACGGCCATCGTTGCAGCCAACAACTAAGAGTGTTCCCCGTTTATTAAAGGAGGCTGTAACAGCAACCGAAATGCAGTCCAATACACCATCGTACTCCTATTAAAGAATGCAATTTTTGTAAACAGAAACTAAGAGTACTGCTAATTAGAATTTTTAATTACAAATTACATTACATAATATAATTTTTAATGTATGTACCTCTGGATAGTTCTGCCCAAAAGACTCTGAAAACAAAAAATATATTATTATTATAACCATAACGTATCTTTTAAAGCCATCCCGAATTGGGTTTTACACTTCGGTCAATGCTAAAACTCTATACACCTGATGTGGTAAATGCTTTTTCACAATCTAACTTTGTTGTACATGTAAACTTTTTAGATAAATACAATGTTGTATGCATGGGCTTCAAGGCTTCTTCAGGATCACAATTGGTGGTAAAGTACAACAATTAAAATAAATAAATAATATATCACATCTTACCCAGCAATTCCAGATTCATTTTCCAAACTGGTTTCTTCGATTCCAACAATTTTTGGTAAACATAACCAAACGAAATCTTCCTAAGTGCCAAAGTAAGGGTGAAAGCCACAATTGGCGCTATGAGGAATAGTTTACAAATTGAATGAAAAGAAGATCAGTCCTGCGCTGCAAACCAAGGCTGTCTTGATGCAGCAGAGCGAACATTCAAATAAACGGTTGATAAACAAATTGGTGTTCTCAAAACAGAACATTCGTCTCGGATTGATTTTCGATTTTGAAGGTATATTTTTTAAACATTAATAATAATAAATTCTTAATACATATACTTAATTCGTGATCTTCATCAACCCTACGAATCGAAAATGGCGTATCGATATTTAAGGTTTTAAGGTTTATCACTTTCTTAATTACCTGTCTACTACTGTCTTCTGAATCCAAAAAGTTTGAGCACCACCATTAGCCGGTTGCCAACATTTATGTACTCTACGTTGAAAATGGCAATGGCTACCTGTGCTTCGGTGTCATAAAATGTACAATCTTTTGAAATGTTCATTGTAGACTATGGTTTCTTTAGTGGTAATTTGTTTTTTGATCAATAGTGCATCAATAAATCGAAAATGACTTCCATTATAAAGTTGCAAGCTATTTCTGGAGCTCATGGAGAAACTCCTCCGTGCTATCTTCTTCAAATAGATGAATTTCGGTTCCTTCTTGATTGTGGTTGGGACGAAACGTTTGATATGAACTATATAAAAGAACTAAAGAAGTAAGGATATGCATTTTATCATTTGATTCTTTCAAAATGTTATTTATCACTTGTAACATAATATGTAAATCTCTCTATTTGACGCTTAGAATAGCTACTACATTACAAAGATTACAAACCATGATAAATCATCTTTAAGATATTTTATTTTACAGATACGTGAGTAGAATTGACGCTATTCTTTTAACTCATCCTGACAACTTACATCTTGGGGCTCTTCCTTATCTAGTTGGGAAATGTGGTCTTTCCGTCCCCATATATGCAACGATACCTGTTTACAAAATGGGTCAAATGTTTATGTACGACTTGTATTTGTCAAGGCACAATACAGAGAATTTCGATTTATTCAGCTTAGATGATGTTGACACAGCATTTGAAAGGATTACACAGATAAAATACCATCAAAGTATTAGCTTGAAAGGTAATTCATTTCATCGCGATTATCTTTTCTTTGTGACTTGGAATACACTTCTATTGCTATTATTGTAGATGTAAAGATGTAATCATTGTTTGTAGGAAAAGGCTACGGACTAACTATCACCCCTACACCTGCTGGCCATATGATAGGTGGTACTATTTGGAAGATTGTCAAGATCGGAGAGGAAGACATTTACTATGCTATAGATTATAATCATAAAAAGGAGCGACATCTTAATGGATGCGAATTAGAAAAAGTGCAGCGACCATCTTTGTTTATCACTGATTCTTTTAATGCCAATTACGCACAAGCAAGAAGAAGAACTCGCGATGAACAGTTGTTAGGTAATGCTATTTGATTTATTAGCGTTTGTGTAATTAGTTATTAATTTTAATGCAATAATTTCACGTAATATAATATTGTATTTTTTGTTACACAGCAAACATTTTACACACTTTGCGAAGTGGAGGAAATGTTCTTTTGGCGGTCGATACCGCTGGCAGGGTATTGGAACTTGCCCACATGCTCGATCAACTATGGCGTAATAAAGAATCTGGACTTAGTTCCTTCTCCTTAGCATTAATTAATAATGTTGCTTACCACGTCATGGAATTTGCAAAATCTCAGGTAATTAAGTACTTGAAATAAGAATCGAAAAAAGTGTAAGTATTTAATTAATCGTGTTTTTACAATTTTAGATTGAATGGATGAGTGATAAACTGATGAGGAGTTTTGAAGGGGCTAGAAACAACCCATTTCAATTTAAGCATCTTAGCATATGCCACACTCTAGCTCAATTGAACAAAATACCGTCACCGAAGGTAAAACTCCATTTACATTTACATATTAATAGTTCCGGTGGCCTTACCCTTTCGTATAACTATAAAAGACGTGACATTATGGGTCTAATTTCTTTGAATAACTCATTAATATTAATTTTATTGTTAGGTTGTACTTGCAAGTACCCCAGATATGGAATCAGGATTTTCGAGAGATCTGTTTATGCAGTGGTGTCATGACCAAAGAAATTGCGTTATTTTGACAAGTCGTTCAAGCCCTGGAACACTAGGACGTACTCTGATGGAAAACCCAACTATCGGAACTATAGAACTTGATGTGAAGCAACGAGTAAAACTAGAAGGAAGAGAGTTGGATGAATTTTACCGTCAAGAAAGAGAAAGAGAATACCGCATAAAAAAAGAAAAGAGGTTCGTTTGGCTCAGTTTTTATCGCTTATTTGATGTACTTTTTTTCTACTAAGAATTTTCATCTTTACAGGGAAGCCATGATGGATTCTGATGACTCTGATGACTCAGACACTGAAATCAAAATTACTGGAATTTACCACGGAAGCCGCGTGAGTCACGATTTGTTTATAAAACCTGGAATGGAAACAAAAATAGAAACAGGCCTTTTCAAATCGGCCAAGAGCAAATACCCACTCTTTCCGTATTTTGAAGAAAAGATAAAATTCGATGAGTATGGTGAATTTATCCGGTGAGGTTTTTCAATTTGTAGATACTAAATAAAGTAAATTGATACTGTTAAGTATTATTATAAAATTTTATATTTTGCATTTTTCTCTATTTCAGCCAAGAGGATTTTCAGTGGGCAGAGGCTACTACAGATTTCGATTACAAAGTTTCAAAGAAGCATATCCCCACTCAAGAATTCGAATTAGAAACTGAAATTCCCACAAAATGTGACGTTCATAAGCAAATATTTACCGTAAATTGTCAAATCATGTTCATCGATTTTGAAGGGAGATCTGACGGAGAGTCAATACAGAAAATATTTGAACAGGTACATTTTAAACCAAGATTTAACAACATAATATTGATATCTTATGCGTATGCGTAAAATAATATTATTAGTTGATAGTTACCTCAATAAAAATAATAGCTCAAGTAAAATGAGTTTACCTCATGAATCTCTTCTCAAAATTATCATAACTCCGAATTAACAAAGTACATTTACCTCAACTTGTAACCCCGTTTGCTGATATTTAATTTCAAATTTTGAGCTAAACCTGACTTGCAAACCTGCAGCAATTTAACATTATTAGGAAAGCGCATTATAAATTGAGGTAAATGTATAATTATTCGGAGTTTTCGGAGTAATAATAATTAAAATTAGTATTATTCACGGGGTATTGTGGTTTTCACGGAACGTCAGCAAGGTGCCACCCAAGACGTCCATGGTGAAGCAATGGACTTCTTGGGTGGTATCATGCTGACGTTCCGTGAAAACCACAATATACACATTTATATGAGGCAAAGTTATTTTTGCTGAGGGAATTCTATTATTTTTGAGATACACTTGAATGCAAGTCTTATTGTTTCATAGATGAAACCCAGAAGATGTATAATAACCAGAGGTTTAAAAGAGTCGTCTGAATTACTTTCGAATTTTTGTCAACGAATTTTGCCCGACGCAAAAGTTTTTGCTCCTGGCCTAGGAGAAATCGTAGATGTAACTACCGAAAGTCATATTTATCAAGTAAAGCTGAAAGATGCTCTGGTGTCGTCATTAGACTTTAAAAAGGGGAAGGATGCCGAATTAGCCTGGGTGGACGGACATCTTTTATTAGTGGAAGAACAACTGCAAGAACGGGATGCTGATCTTGAAACAAGTAGTAATGATGATGAAGCTCTCATTCTTGTACCAAGTTTGGAACCACTCCCTGTATCGAAATACATTCCGCACTCAACCGTATTTGTTAACGAGTTAAAGCTTTCGGATTTTAAACAAGTTCTTCTAAAGAGAGGGATTCCATCAGAGTTTTCAGGGGGAGTACTCTGGTGCTCAAATGGAACTGTGTGCATAAGAAGGGTAAAGCTTTTGGCATACATTTACGTAGGTACAAGTACTACAACAATACGTAACTAAACTAATAGAAATCTGTTTTGCAGCAAGAAGCAGGAAAACTTACTGTTGAGGGATGTCTGTCTGATGACTACTATAATATTCGACAACTTCTCTATGAGCAATACGCAATTTTATAGCAGATGTTTAAATTAATTTATTTTTATAGTAAATCTGTTGTTACCTTTTTTAAATATTATAAAATAGCTTGATATTATCTTTATTACTGTAATAAAGTCATATTTTATAATTCTATAAATCAATTCTATAATGTAAATACTTTACATTTATAATTCTTTAAATAGAGCTCTTGTGTTTTTCGTGTTGGTGTTGAGTAATAATATCTTCCATTTGCAAAACGTGGATCCATGAAATTAAAATGATCATAATATAAAACGAGTAAGCATACTTAAGATTGCAGCAGAAAATAAAAAAACGATTAAATCTTTAAAGCATTTTTTAAACTTTCAAAATAGCCAACCTTATTTACGTCATGATTGAATATATACTTCACACATATATATGTAGAATATGATATATGTACACATACATATGTTTGGAAATGGTCATTTACTACTTCAACAAAAGTGCCTTTCGGCCTTTCGCACCTTCTGGGTTTCACCCACCTTAGATTTAGGAAAATATTATTATAATGTGGAGAAGTGCACTACGTATTACGTAACGTACTGTAAAGCTACTCTATTTTTCGTAACAAATCCACAACGTGTTTTTCTTGGTGGCGGAATGCTACGAATAGTCTTGAATGAACATATTGTTATTATTGCTTCATTTCACTGAGAATAGAATGGTAACATTTGTTGTGTTATATGAGTAATGCATATAAGTTTTGATTTACTAAAATTTGATTTAGCTTTAATTTACCCTGCACTGCAAAAGAGTTTAATAAATTAGAATTATTGTCATTAGTCCATTAGTCGCCAACGGAATCCCTACTGCTGCGATCATTTTGTATGCAATGGTGCACCTTGAAAATGATACGGTAAATATGTAAAACTACTAAAGAATTATTCTTGCAAGATTTTATGTAATTTAGTGAAATAAACTTTAATGAATTAAACTTTTTAAAGTAAATTTTAATATTTCCATGTATATTTTAGTTTCTTTTAGAGTTAACAAGGATGTTTCAAAAATCCAGGAGTACCGGGACGGGAACTTTGTGCGTAACGATGAAAAAATGTGAGCACTTTTAAGTATAACTCTGTTGCATGGGCGTCACACTAGCATATTACAATTTGAACAAAATTGGAAAATGATTACCGCCTATTCGTAGTAATTTTTCGTAATTTTCGCTGCTCCTTTCCTTTCTTATCTCCTCCTTATCCTCCATAGATATCCTTAGCTCAATCATAATTTAGTAGACATTATTGCAAATATTTTTAGCGTAATACATGCAGTGTTATTTTATATTCAATAGGTCATGTCAGAGAGAAAGCAACTAGTAAAGGAAAAGGAACTGGTAAACCAGCGCAAACGCTTCCCCAGGCAGATGCTGAAGCAGGAGTTTATTGCTTGATGAGGGCCAAACTACACAATCGTAAAATAACCACATCAGTAAGTTACTTTTTATCTAACAGAGGTGTAAAGTAAATGGGTTGGAGACTACCTTTTTAATTGTTGATAGGTTTTGTATTTTTAAGTTGTTTTTAAATAGTAAATAAATAGTATTCTTATTATTACACTTATTACAGAGCAGTAGCATTTACGTGATCTATTGTACTATTTCTTACAGAAAGGAGTAGAATAATTATATACTTATTATGAATCTCTATCTCTACGAATTATCCCATCATAATGTAATATATCTTGATTGTTCTATGAATTTATCCAGATTTGGGATTTCATGTTTTTTTAAATTTCAAGATTTGTGTCAGTGGTCTGACAACGACAAAGCCGACAATGGTAGGTGCAATGTAGCGCGCAATCTGCGCAAGGGATGTCCCGGTCATGGCATGGCATCCAATGTGTCCCTGTCATGTCACCTGACGTTGCACCCCGAGTATTCCCCGATATAGACTTTCCCCATTTTGCTCAACTTTCTCCATTATAAAGTAGTACCTTTTTGTTGATTTCCGCTATATTAGTTAATTAGTTAATTAATTAGTTAACAAAACCTAATTGCTTTCCCGTGGGTATTATAAATTATAAGTTTGTTATTAGTTTGAGCGAAATCCTTTAGAAGAAAGTGTGTTCTTTCATTATTCATTGTTACTATCTAGGATAAAGTCTGAAAGCTTGGTATTTTAGTTTATTTCTGTAGAGTGGTATTTCTCAGGGAATTAAATTATGGAGTATACGAACAGTAGATTGCAGATTCAATACTTGAATGAAGTAGCTTCAGTCCATTTCATTTGTGTCTTCTTTGAATTCAATTGGACTTCAGGCTACATTACGTCATGTTGTCCATTTTAATGATAGTTGTCTCGGGGGGAATTACTATTAGTAGGTATTACAGTGTGTGCTATTGTAATATATTTTATGTAGCTCAGAAGGTAGACTTATAGGAAGATAATATTAGACATAGGAGTAGGTAGAATACATAAATTCATTTAATATCGAAAATCATACAAAAAGTTAACTCATGGCAGATTGAAACTATTCAATCTGCGTTCGAACACTCATCTAACTTCGCCACCGAGCCATGAGACTATCTACCTCTAAATTCTTACTCCTAGTCTATTCAGGGAGACATGGAATATCCATGTCACATTCCCTTTCGTCGGTCTCCTCTTTTGCACACACTGTACGGCTTTGATTCCTCACGTCCGTCTCTCTGATTTCGAGAATAGGGAAATTACTGATATGATAATCGACTCCTATCTTCTTTTCTCACTAATCCCTATAACTATATATACTAACCTATTGCCATTGTGTTGTTCCTGCTTCTTGTGCTGCTTATTGGAAGGCTTACTATTCACAGAGGAAGGCAAGTCACACTGACCGAATATACTTAACCTAATGTCGTTGTGTTGTTCCTATCTTTCTTGTGCTGCTTATTGGAAGTCTTACTATTCACAGAGGAAAGTATAAGTCACACTGACCATATAATATACTAACTATTGCTAACTCTACTTGGCTAATGAGAAGTACGGGACATAGGTTTTTACGCCTATGCATCGTCACCCTGCCGACACCATCTCGGGGGGAAATACTATTAGTAGGTATTACAGTGTGTGCTATTGTAATATATTTTATGTAGCTCAGAAGGTAGACTTATAGGAAGATAATATTAGACATAGGAGTAGGTAGAATACATAAATTCATTTAATATCGAAAATCATACAAAAAGTTAACTCATGGCAGATTGAAACTATTCAATCTGCGTTCGAACACTCATCTAACTTCGCCACCGAGCCATGAGACTATCTACCTGTAAATTCTTACTCCTAGTCTATTCAGGGAGACATGGAATATCCATGTCACAGTTGGATTTATTCTAAAAAGGCTTACGGTTTTATTACCCCCACTACAGTTTACAAAGACGTTAATTCTGGTAAAGTATTCTTGCGATGCCTATTCTCCAGAGATAAAATGTCGTGTAGTTTCTACCACCTGCTGTTTTTGTTTCTATTATGAAATCGGTGATCGATTTATAATACCAGTTGCTTAGTTTTGTAAGCTCTTTTATGCCGCATTAAATAGGATTTACGGGGATTTATGCATCCAATACCAAAGGGAACGGTGCGGGGGCAGATTCCATTAGACATAGACCAATAGCAGGTAGGTTGTTGAAGTACGGTGTAGGGTGTACTCTGCGGATCAGAGGATACTAATCTTATATACATATTAAAATACAACATAGAGCACGTTAATAAGATTGATCTTTAGAAAATCAAGTCTGCACTACGTCCGTAATATTTACATGAAAAGCGTAATGTACGCCTTCCGGCCTTCCTTTAGTACACTCTCCTTCCTATTATTACGAAAGTAGTAATAGGACCGAGCAAATAATTTCCCCAATACAGTGTTATCTTACTCTGTAAGTATTATTCCTTTTATCACGATAACAGGAGAACGTATTATTATCTTTTAAACCGTGTCATGTTATTACTATAACCGTGGCTATAACCCGATTGGTTTCTTTGAAGTGTATTTTTATTATTATAACCAACCTGTTTGTTATAATTTTAAAGGATGTTTTTGCATTCAGGTGCCTACAGTGTCTAGCGGTGAGATGAAAAAAGAACGGATTTAGGGCAGAAGTAGAGTGCACAGGTAGAATTTTAGCGGTATATGGGTGAACATTTGCGTACTTTGCCATTATGCTTGACTTATTTGTAATAAGAGTACTTTCAAATTCTAAGTAAACATAAATCTCAACAAGGTGGGTTTATTTTAAGAGTATGGAAATTTGAAAGTAGCGAAATATGTGAGGCGTATTCAAATGCAAGTATATTGCCTGGTTTTGTCCAACTAATGTGCATGTGTGCATCACTTACTATAATTATCCTACACATAACAGATTACTCAATTCAATGTTATAAATTTCAATAAGTTAATAGAAAAAGAAGTGCACTTTCTGTTGACTTAAGTACTTAAAAAAGCTATTCAATTGCGTACGACATTGCTCTGCTTTCATTTTGTCTCATATCACTCCCTTACTTACACCACTCACACTTTCTGCTCTTTATGGGGTAGGAACAATATGGGTAATCTATTCTTATAATTTGTATACAATATCTAATTCAATTCCTTGACAAATACAATCTCTATATCGGTACATTTCTATGTGCTTTCTCGTTTAGCAAAGTAAAGCCAGATGAAAATGAAACGTTTTAGCTTACTAAGTACCTTATTCCTTTCACTTTATTTATACTTTTACATTTACAAATTTTATTCTTGCGTCATTCATATTAGAGAACTACTTTGTCATGCAATACTGCATATTCGAAAGGAAACCTTCATTCAGTATTGCTATATGTAAGTAGGATTTCAGGTTGTGTATTGCTAAGTTGTATATGTTCTTTCTCGAAATCCAGAAACTACAACTCATCACAAGCATACCCAAAAGATAGGGTAAAGATAAGCCAGGAGGGGATTTCTGCAGAATTTTAAAGGGGCTTCCCGGTTTTCACCAGTATTTACTCCAATTTCCCCAGACTTTCACCAATTATCACCGTCTTTCGCCGCTTCTTGAATTTTTGGGCTATGACAACTTGTTCTAAGCTTTGTAATGATGTACTAATTCAAAATTCAGTTCATGCAGATGTAGACTGCTAGACTGGTTATTACAGTTATCAGTGTTTTATCAGTGTTATATCTTGGTTTACATAAAAGCCAATAAAACAGCCAACTTCATACAATTCAGCAAAGGATGGGAGAAAATAATGTTAAGAGGAGGAGTATATAACTCAGCGGATTACGTTATTACCTGATTTGCATTAAATAATCCGTGTATTTTGTTTTGCAGGTGCTCTCAAAAGATGTTAGCCGTTTTCAGTCGGCATATTGTAATCTGCTGAAGGGGAATATGGATACATTGAAGAAAGTAAAGAAGACAAAAAGTAAAACAAAGAAAACAAACTAAACTTGTGTTTATAAAATTTTATATATTTTGGATGATTAAAATAATTACATGCGCGGTTTTTGGAAAAGTATAATTCAATTAAAATGATAGATTGCTCTACTTTTAGGGTTTATTTCATAAATGTTTTTACTATTTCACCATGTTCATAAAATAACAATATACAATATATATCATTAACATAAGTAATGCTTATCTAAATCGCAATAGAATGGCCCTCTATTGAACTGATTACCCAAGTTAAACTACTTGTACGAGTATTATATAGTGACTATAACTGACAAATAGTCGCACTCCCAGTAGGTGTTCTTCTGAAAGAGAGATTTATTTATTAAAGTCATACTACCTTGCATAAGACTACCACATAATCTTTGATTTGCATCATTATTTATGCCATCATTTGAAAGGATTAACATTCGTAATCTCCTGTTCTGATTCGGAATGTTTTTGAAAGAAAGGACACGTCCTGCTCCATAGTGGTCCCATTACTCCTTCCATGGCTAAACACTCGTTAGCACATTCAACTACGTAATGCCCCTGTACATAAATAGAACATCAATGAAAACACCTAATCTCCACTATTCTGCTTACTAATTACTAATTAGTTGAGACAAATTACACAGAATTTACATGTAAATGGACATCAAAATTATTAAAAATCCACATAGCTTCTGATTCAGATGGCTTATTATGTTACGATAAATACAAGATTTTGTGAGGGTAACTACAAAATTTTAAGAGAATAACTACAAGAGTTTTTAGGACGAATGCAAGATTTTGTTAAAAAAATTAGAAGATTTTGTGAGGATAATTACAAGATTTTGTGAGGATAACTAGAAGATTATACTTGTACACTGAACTACATTTAATATATGATTCTCAATAGCAATGGACAGAGTATTTGATAGAGTAAATGATAATCGCACGTAGCCCCCACATAAATGTTAATGTAAAATGCTTTGGAGAAAAGAGGTGAAAGTATAAAGTGAAATTATTTAGCCTATACACGGAAAATGAAAATGCATTTTAATTCCCTAGCTTTCTCTTTAAACTAAAATGGGATTATACAATTGTAATTATTTTACTTTAAAGCAGTAGTCGCAGGTAAAGAGGCAGACGTCCACTTTGTCCATATCATGGTGGTGAAATGGCTTGCTTTCTCCAAAAATGCAGATGGTCATGAGAACGGTGAAAACTGCCAGTACTATTCCGTTGCCTTAAATAAGAGTAATTTACATTTGTCAAGATTACTTGACAATTGATTATATGAGAGAATAAAAAAATGTTCTTACGAAATTCCATTCTAGGTCACAGTTGTAGAATTCTTGAATTTGTGTTTGAAGTGAGACAAAAAAAGTTCAGATTTAGATAAGTGACTTCGGTGCCTGACTCTTAGCACCCACTTCAGGATTGTGTACTGGCAATTATATAACTGTGTTGTATTTCAATACAAAATATTGTGGTTTGGGGTTAGAAACAGCGTGTGAGTAATCAGAGGAACCACTGAGTAAAACTCCATAAAGTCCAGCTATATAAGCCAAATTTTCTTGCGGGCTGAAACTGAGCTGTGCTGGCTGATCATGAGTTATACAGAGTTACGACGTAAAGCAGAGAAAACCCGATTCTCAATGATCTCTCTGCTCTCTCTCTTCGCCACTCCAATTCCTGCTTCCCAGATACAACGATTCTGCAAGATGTGTAATTTATACTTACCATTCCTACTAGGGGGAAAGTTATTTTTGGTAACTGATATTACAGAATGTTATTAACTTATTCAATTTACCTCAACCAAGAAAATGAAAACATTTATTTGCGTATTTTCAGAATTTTAATCTTCTCGGAAACCTTTTATGTACTATTGCTGTTATCGTGCCAGTCAACAAGCAAATCAAATAAGAATGTCACAAACTAGTTACAATTGCATACAGTGCGCACCAGATATAACATCGCTTTCATTTCTACTCACAGCACTTAACTTTCTCTCAAGCTTCCAACGGCGAGAACATATTTGACTTTTTAACTATCAGTGTGGCATATATTATTGTAATGTTCACAAGCATGGTTAAGAAATACTAGCAATTTAGTCCAACTTTGCGAAAATCGCTCGAAAGAGCAGATTTTGCCAACACCGTTTGAAAGGACAGATTTTTCCAAAAGCGTATATAAGGGCAGCTTTTGCCAAAATCGTTTGCCAAAATCCCACATTAAAAGGCAACTGAAAAACATGATTTCTTTTTCTGATACTATCCTGAGTGAAAAATCCTTTTTTTCCGAGAGGTACCCATGTTTTCACCTTTCACTGCCCTTTCGCAAGTTTTCCTCACCTTCCATCAGATTTCTCCATCTATTCTTAGTCATATCGCAGTGGATGATTGCGTATACTTTGGGTATCATCACTTAAAAAGGAGAAATTTTAGGAAATCGATGCTCTCATGCTTTACAGCTACATACGGTAGGCATGTAGGATGTAATAATAATACTAGTTGACATTATTAGTTGAAAACTTAAACTTTCGGTTTATTGGTTTCATTGAAAGGCTTCTGATTGCGTGTTCGAAAATACAGTTTTAATGAATATTCCTACGAAATACCGACTTTGGATTCTTTGATGGAAGTACTTGTGTTTCTTATTGTCAAAAGAATGCTGAAGAGTTATACATTTCAATTTATTGCTCACTTTTTGAGGGTTTGGACTCGTTTGGAGCACATTTAATTTGAAAGCTATTTTCATCACTTACAATACTTCTCTTGGTTGAACTGCGTTCCAAACTTACCAGCCACGGCTTCCGAAAAAGAAAAGTGCTTTGCGGATCATTTTACATTGAATATTGTGTCTGGAATTTTTAGTACTTGAAAAGTCTGGCTTGAGTCTGCTCTTGCATAATTTTAGCAACCAGAGATTGAATAATTATTTTTGTAAACCTGGTTGATGAACAGACCATTATGAAATTAAATCATTAAAGGACAAAGGACAGTTCCTAGTGAAATATTTATTTTCGCATTTTCCAAAAGGACAACTTCATTCTGTTTACAATACCATCAAAGAGTTGCACTGACAATACATTAGGTATATTATAAATGGAATTACCTAATATACATAAATACCAATGTAAAACTGTCAAGAGATAGTTTAGTTGAGAGTAGAGTATGATGAGTAGTACTACAGGAGACAGCAAAATATGACACTCATAAGGAAAACATCAAACCTAACGTAGTCTGCATGCTAAGATAGCGAACTCACTTACTTAGACGAGCAAACGAATGATGCTCTGAGTTTAATCTGTTGCACTTCAACCTAACCATGATGCTGAATTGTACACTGAAAGTTGGAGTAATATTTCAGACATACTGTGGCGTAGCTAATTCTCGGGGCAAGGAACACCATTACCACATTGCCCTTTTTCTCTCCCGTTCTATTCAGTGGCTTTCGCTCCTGAATAGAAACGGGATGTCAGTCTGCCTGTTAGTTAGTATGTTACTGATAATAAATCTGAACAAAACTCAAGGAACGCTTTAAAATATTTTATTAAAAACAAACAATATTGAATATCACCTGAGACTGTAAAAATGTTTTGCTTCTTTGTTTTACTTTGGCTACTATGTTATATGCGGTTTGCAATGGTTTATTTTCATATTTCTAAGGGTATCATTGCACCTGCGAACATTGCACTGATGGATATTGAATCTGCTTGCATTGACAATGGCCCCCTGACTTTGGTACGCCAGCGATGATAGTTGTTACACATATGGCCTATACACTTACTCATTTTTGAATACGACGTGCTCATTCAGCTCTTACAAAGGATGAAAAATACTCAAGGCAAAGGATGAGTTTACTTAGGGAAGATGAATTCAGTCGTACTGGAAGAAACGCAAATTTGAGTAGGTGGAGCAGAACTACAATCTCCAGGGAATTTATGTCTGTAGAAGTAATTCCTCTTTAACGAGCTTTCAATTTGATTAAAAACTTCAAGACGAATTACAATATCTCTTCTTCATTCCCTTCTACGCACAAAAACTACAACAAAAATGCAAACATTTCTAATTATTTCGCCTAAGAGTAAAAATAAATAAACTTTCCCTCAAGTCAAGCTTTTGTGTTTATTTGTGGCTCAACTTATTGTTTTTGACTTGACTACTCTCTAAACTTTGAGTTTCACAAATGAAGTTGTTCACCTTGGCTTAAGAATTATTCAAAATATCAAACTTGCATTTTATTACAAAATGCAAACATTTCTAATTATTTCACCTAACAGTAAAAATAAATAAACTTTCCCTCAAGTCAAGCTTTTATGTTTATTTGTGGCTCAACTTGTTGTTTTTGACTTGACTGCTCTCTAAACTTTGAGTTTCACAAATAAAGTTGTTCACCTTGGCTTAAGAATTATTCAAAATATCAAACTTGAACTTTATTACTAATAAATATTTCAGTCTGAAATACACCATCTATGTCATACTTATCCTTACGCTAACGAAAAATCAGATTTTCTTCAAATTCCTTCATCAGAATCCAGGATCCCATTCGGTATTTTGAGGAACTGGAACAAGACGGTAGCATAGAATCGTGTCTCCTTCTTTAGGTATTACAGAAGTATCGCTGAATCCTAATCCACATTCCAGACCGCTTTTGACTGACTCCACGTCGTTTTTTTCATGCCTCATTGAAGCGAGACTCCCTAAACCAAAGAAATGCCACACTTTTCACTATAAAAGCAAAACATTCATTCTTTGTATAGTAATAATTTAAAATTAGTCAGTAGCGGAAAGTTTCTGTATGGAAAAGAGATAAAGCTCAAAAACGGTTTAAAATTTTCGGTTCAAAATTTCAGTGTGACTTTTAGGGTCACACCACACCGGTGTCGATATTCGATAAAAAGTAAAAAGCTTTTAAAATAAAATAAAATTCATTGATTGAGCATAGAAAAATGTAACTAAAATGTTTGAACTGAATAAATTGAATAACTGCTCTACTGACTGACATTTCCCCCCGATACTGTGTTACGTACGGTTTGCAATGGTTTATATATTTGTTAATAAATGCACTTTGGTATGGGAATTACCATCAAAGAGTATTTCAGAACCTCGTAGGAGTCTAAATGTTTCTTTCCTACTTAGAGCGCCTTTTGTGCACCGAGAACCAGCTATAGGAACTTTTTTCTTTCCTTCAGTAACTTGGAAGAAGGCAAGAACGTTTGCTTCCCCTAGTATTTCTTCTTGTTGCTTTGGGGGTAACTTGGACTTTAAATCCTCCTTGAGACTTTCCACTAGGCGATAGATAATGTTACTCATTCGATATTCGACACGTCGGCTCTTACACTGGTTCTCCAGGTTATCCGACATAGAAACATTAAAGCCGTAAATGTAAGCTGAGAAGGTTTCTGCCATAATTAGATCGCTTTCAGTTATGTTACCGACACCTAAGAAAATCGATATTATTAATTCTCCTAGGATTAGACATAAGAAAGAAAAAGATGCTCTCACAAGTAATTAGAAATATGTCTCAGGAAAGTTTCAACCACGGCTTATGTCAGACTTAATCATTAAAACGAAAGAGTTTTCTGCTTTCTATTTATGAAAGTAATTACTTTCATTAAAATGACAAACACCAAAAAAGTGGAATTCCGTGCGTAGTTTCATTTTATGCTTTAAATAAAGGTTTCCCCTTAAAGCGCAATCAATGAGTCTTACCATAGTGGACTATATCCAAACGACATTGATCGTGGCAGTCGTAGGTATCTAAAACGTCCAAAAAAGCCTCTACAGAACCATCCACGTCACCTTTTACTACAAGAGCTAATTTTATTGTATCATCATCCTCTATTTCTTTCGTTCTTGGGCCCACCCTTCTTATTTTCCTCCTACCAGCTTTACGTTTTTCTGCCAATGCAGTTTTATATACCTAAAAACAATATAGCAAATTTATATATTACACCTTATCATTTTCCAAAAATATCAACCGATTAAAAATATGTGGTGAAAGCCTATCGACAAAAATTGAAGAAAGTACTGTTGAGGGCCACTTTCCAATTAGACTCCCGTTCCTATATTATTTTTGACTAATACAAGTATGATTGTGGTTTAGTCGTGGCCATTGGCCAATAATTTCTTCTTTTGGTGGAAAAGCAAATGTTTTCTATTTAATAGAAATGAACTGTAATCTGTAATTAACACAGTACCTTAAGGTATTCGGAAGTTTTTATTTCAACTGCGTCTGCATCCTGTAGCTGTTTTTCGGTCATTTTTAAATTTTCTCGGTAGTGTATTATTTCCCTTGCCCTTTTCTGCGTAAAACAGTCCAATGTATATTAGTTTTCGTTAGCAGGCCGCATTAACTAATAATCAATAGAAAAAGTTACTTCGGATTCAACTTCATATATTTTATCCCCTGCAGACGGCAGTTCTCTCCATCCAATTATTTCAACAGGAGTCGACGGTTCTGCTTTGATTAGAACTTCGCCATATTCATCGAATAATCCACGAACCTACAAAATATTACATTTTCATTTTTTTCGTCTCACTGCACCTGAAAGATAGTTACGGTATTATGGTATACACGTTTTTGAATAAGTTTTACCTTGGCAAAAGCTGTTCCAGCGACAAGAATTGCACTTTTACGGAGAATGCCTCTTTGAATCAAAGCTGTTGCCAACTTACCACGGCCATGGTCAATACTAGATTCTATCACAACACCTTCAACCATTCCTTTGTATTCGCTTCGAAGATTCATCATTTCTGCCTGAAAACAACTCTGTGATTAATTATGCAAGCACGGAAAGTAAGTAAAACTATAAATTGCTTTTCTTTAAAAACAGAATATGTTGCATTCATTGCACATATACCTGAATAATTATAGCATCTATTAATTCGGACAAGTTCGTTCCCTTAAGAGCAGATATTGGAACAGCTTGAACATCGCCACCATATTCTTCTAATTGAATACCTTCCAGTAAAAGCGTTTTTTTAGTTCGCTCCTAAAAACTTACAAAAATTACAAATGGTATCACAGAATATTAATACCGTATTTGTACTTCGTGCACATCGCAATATTATTTCAATATTTCATATATTCAAACATTATAAACATACCACATCCGCATTGCCACGATCTATTTTGTTGATTGCAACAATCATTGGAACTAGGTGCAAACAAATATACTCAGTCTTGGGTAGCAAAAGAACAACATTACAAAATTAAACACGAAATACCATTTACCATTTGCTGCCTTTATCATCCTCAGAGACTCTCTGGTTTGCTCCATGACTCCGTCGTCCGCAGCCACAACCAGTATAACCATATCTGTTACCTGAAAGCAAAAAGTCATGATAATTAATTCCCCGAAAAAAGCGAATACTAATAAAATGTTGCATTGCCGGATTGTCCATTCTTGTATTTATTAATTTAATTATTTCTTTGAATGAGTAAAAGGCATACTTAGATTAGTTAGATGCAAATAAAAGTAGGTTGTCGAATTACTGAATTACCTGAGCTCCCCTCTTTCTCAACGCACTAAACGCAGCATGACCTGGAGTGTCCAAAAAGGTAACTTTCTGGTTGTTTACTGAAACTGTAAGCAAACAATCGCATGTAATTTAATATCTAACCCGTACAACGAAATAACCAGGAGTGGCTTGCGTTCGTCCCTCTTCCTTACATTATCTTACAAAATATTTATTTCGCCCTAACTACGATGAACACTACTCTCACTACTGGGTTATTAAACACGGCTTTATTTTCGGGTTTAAAATTCAGAAGCCTGCCAATGCAATATAATGCTATTGGTTTATTGGCATCTTGAAATTAAATATGCTAAACCAATACTAAATCAATTAGAAAGACGCAATAGTGTAATCGTATTTGAGGGTAAACCTATAATTAAGGATATTTGCGAGACCTATGAAACGAACCTTGAAAGGCCCCGATGTGTTGTGTGATTCCTCCAGCTTCACCTGCAACAATATTAGATTTCCGTAATGCGTCTAGTAAGGTAGTTTTGCCATGGTCTACATGACCCATAATAGTAACAACTGGAGGTCTAGGTTCTAAGTCGCCTTCACGGATAGGTCGTGGCTCAATGTCAGATACTCTTTCATGCGTTTCTTGCGTACGTCCTGGCGGAGCTGTTATTTTGCATTTAAATCCTAATTTTTTGGCAATCGCAAAAGCTATTTGTATATCGTCTATAGGCGTTGAGGGATGGTCATATACATCTGCATTCGGAACGTAAATCATTGCCTCAAAAACTGTGTCTGAAATTATTTTACAAAATAAAGCCCGTGTTTATTCTTCCAATGCACAGCGATTTAGGATCTCATTAAATGAATATTGCTTCAAGATATATATATTTGCTAGAAAATAGTTATGAATGAAGAAATATTGACACCGAAAAATACTCACCAACAGGTTTGTTTACGGCGGCAGCTAGTTCATTCACAGTTATATTTTTCCAAACATCAATGACAATGGGACTATTACTATTTTTTAAGACCGGTGACTCAGCCGGTGCAGAACCTTTTCTTCTTTTCCAAACTGAAAGAGAAGTCGACAGTGCTTGAATAGGATAAGGAATCCTCTTTTGGCAGTTAAAATAAAATAACAACTGTTTAACGGGTGGCTGTGTCTCAGGGATGTACTTCACACAACTACCCACCCGAAGAAATAAAGTACTTGTTCTCTTATACATGCTGAATGACTATACCTGATCGGCCTGAATAAATAAGCATAACACATAGAAAATCAAGCTTTTATGCATAAACTATTTTAATCAGAAAGATAAGGTATTTAAAAAAATTTCGGTAACTTGCGGGTTATTGGATAAAGTGAACACTGCTGCTGCAACACTGCTGTGACCTGTGTAAGCATCTCATTTGGCCCTAGGTACGTTTTTTTTGCTTAAAAGTTGAAATGAAAAATTTTTGGGTGGGGAGGAATGTACCCGTCCTCACACAAAAAATGAAAAAAATAAACCCCCTCTAAATCGACTCAAAATGTTGTGAAACACAAAAATATCCAATAAAAATTTTCCACATTTTATAGTGGAAATCTGAAAAACTTAGCCGATTTTTCACTGTATCCAATAACCCGCAAGTTACCAAAATTTCTCAAAATCAAGGCTCTTTTGTACAAATTGTTTGTAAAACTGCACTACAAATATTAAATATCTGATACCCATTTTACCACCTTAAGTTTGAAATAGCCACGTGTCAATGATAAACAACTCAAAACACGAGAAAATAACCCCTGTCGGAAAGGGTCCAGGTAAATACCCGAACCCCCGAATGGTATATACCCGAACACCCGAATGGTATATACCCGAACACCCGAATGGTATATACCCGAACACCCGAATAGGTATATACCCGAACACCCGAACGGACATTTTAGAGGTGGGATCGAAATTTAAAAAAAATATATTCATACTAAGTAGAAAATATAATATTGCGGCTTGGAGAACACCGCAGTGTAGGTTAAAAACGAAACCTTAAAATGGGAACTAAAAATAAAACCTTAAAACTGAACGCTTAAAAATAGAACCTTAAAACGAGACCTTAAAATGATATCTAAAAAATGAAACCCTAAAATGGGAACCTAAAAAATAAAACATAAAAATTGAAAGTTGGCATTCCAAAAGTGTTAATTTTTAGAGCGCCGTTTCTGGGCGGGTTGTTAGTTCTGATCGGCATTTGTAGAATGGCATTTTAGGGTGGTGTTTTCAGAATGGAATTTTAGCGTAGTATTTTCAGAATGGAATTTTAGCGTAGCATTTTCAGAATGTAATTTTAGCATGGTATTTTCAGGGTGCTAGTGTCAGAGTGGAATTTTAGCGAGATATTTTTAAGGTGGTAAATTTAACGTGGTATTTCTAAGGTGGTATATTTAAGGTGGCATTTCTAGGGTGGTATTTCTAAGGTGCTATTTTTAAGGTGGTATTTTTAAGGCGTTCTTCTAAGGTTGTATTTTTAAGGTGGTATTTTTAAGGTTGGTATCTTTAAGGTGGCACTATTAGGATGGTATTTTTAAGGTGGTATTTGTAGGGTGCAAATTTTAGGGTGGTTCTGATCGGTATTTGTAAACTGGTATTTTAGGGTGGTGTTTTCAGAATGGAATTTTAGTACAGTATTTTTAAAATGTTAATATCAGGGTTAAATTTTAGCTGGGCATTTTTAGGGTGCTATTTTCAGAGTGGAATTTGAACGTGATACTTTTTGGGTGCTATTGTCAAAGTGGAAATGTAGCATGATATTTCTAAGGTGGTATTTTTAAGGTGGTATTTTTAAGGTGGTATTTTTAAGGTGGTATTTTTGATTTGGTATTTTTAAGGTGGTATATTTAAGGTGTTATCTTTAATTTGGTATTTTTAAGGTGGTATAATTAGGGTGGTATTTTTAATTTGGTATTTTTAAGATAGCATTCTTAAGGGGTGTTTTCAATTTGGTATTTTTAATGGCGTATTTTTAATTTGGTATTTTTAAGGTCGTATTTTTAATTTACTATTTCTAAGGAGGAGTTTTTAGTATTTTTAGAGTGGTGTAATTTATTTGGTATATTTAAAGTGGTATTTTTAATTCGGTATTTTTAAGGTGGTATATTTAGAGCGGTATTTTTAATTCAGTATTTTTAAGGTGGTATTTTTAAGGGGGTATTTTTAGGGTGGTATTTTTAAGGTGGTATAATTAAGGTGGTATTTTTAATTTGGTATTTTTAAGGTGGTACTTTTAAGATGGCATTCTTAAGGGGGTGTTTTCAATTTGGCATTTTTAATGGCGTATTTTCAATTTGGTATTTTTAATGTCCTATTTTTAATTTACTATTTCTAAAGAGGAGCTTTTAGTATTTTAAGAGTGGTGTTATTAATTTGGTATATTTAAAAAAGGTTTTTTTAATTCGGTATTTTTAAGGTGGTATTTTTAGGGTGGTATTTTTAGGGGGGTACTTTTAGGGTGTTATTTTTAATTTGGCATTTTTAAGGAGGTTTTTATTTTTAATGCCATTTTAGTTGTAACGCCATGGCATTTAGTTTTAACGCCATGGCATTTAGTTTTAACGCCATGGCATTTAGTTTTAACGCCATGGCATTTAGTTTTAACGCCATGGCATTTAGTTTTAACGCCATGGCATTTAGTTTTAACGCCATGGCATTTAGTTTTAACGCCATGGCATTTAGTTTTAACGCCATGGCATTTAGTTTTAACGCCATGGCATTTAGTTTTAACGCCATGGCATTTAGTTTTAACGCCATGGCATTTAGTTTTAACGCCATGGCATTTAGTTTTAACGCCATGGCATTTAGTTTTAACGCCATGGCATTTAGTTTTAACGCCATGGCATTTAGTTTTAACGCCATGGCATTTAGTTTTAACGCCATGGCATTTAGTTTTAACGCCATGGCATTTAGTTTTAACGCCATGGCATTTAGTTTTAACGCCATGGCATTTAGTTTTAACGCCATGGCATTTAGTTTTAACGCCATGGCATTTAGTTTTAACGCCATGGCATTTAGTTTTAACGCCATGGCATTTAGTTTTAACGCCATGGCATTTAGTTTTAACGCCATGGCATTTAGTTTTAACGCCATGGCATTTAGTTTTAACGCCATGGCATTTAGTTTTAACGCCATGGCATTTAGTTTTAACGCCATGGCATTTAGTTTTAACGCCATGGCATTTAGTTTTAACGCCATGGCATTTAGTTTTAACGCCATGGCATTTAGTTTTAACGCCATGGCATTTAGTTTTAACGCCATGGCATTTAGTTTTAACGCCATGGCATTTAGTTTTAACGCCATGGCATTTAGTTTTAACGCCATGGCATTTAGTTTTAACGCCATGGCATTTAGTTTTAACGCCATGGCATTTAGTTTTAACGCCATGGCATTTAGTTTTAACGCCATGGCATTTAATTTTAACGCCATGGCATTTAATTTTAACGCCATGGCATTTAATTTTAACGCCATGGCATTTAATTTTAACGCCATGGCATTTAATTTTAACGCCATTGCATTTAATTTTAACGCCATGGCATTTAATTTTAACGCCATGGCATTGAATTTTAACGCCATGGCATTGAATTTTAACGCCATGGCATTGAATTTTAACGCCATGGCATTTAATTTTAACGCCATTGCATTTAATTTTAACGCCATGGCATTTAATTTTAACGCCATGGCATTTAGTATTTTCATAAATGATGCATTTAGTATTTTCATAATGATGCATTTAGTATTTTCATAAATGACGTGGTCATTTATGAAAATGACGTGGTCATTTATGAAAATGACGTGGTCATTTATGAAAATGACGTGGTCATTTATGAAAATGACGTGGTCATTTATGAAAATGACGTGGTCATTTATGAAAATGACGTGGTCATTTATGAAAATGACGTGGTCATTTATGAAAATGACGTGGTCATTTATGAAAATGACGTGGTCATTTATGAAAATGACGTGGTCATTTATGAAAATGACGTGGTCATTTATGAAAATGACGTGGTCATTTATGAAAATGACGTGGTCATTTATGAAAATGACGTGGTCATTTATGAAAATGACGTGGTCATTTATGAAAATGACGTGGTCATTTATGAAAATGACGTGGTCATTTATGAAAATGACGTGGTCATTTATGAAAATGACGTGGTCATTTATGAAAATGACGTGGTCATTTATGAAAATGACGTGGTCATTTATGAAAATGACGTGGTCATTTATGAAAATGACGTGGTCATTTATGAAAATGACGTGGTCATTTATGAAAATGACGTGGTCATTTATGAAAATGACGTGGTCATTTATGAAAATGACGTGGTCATTTATGAAAATGACGTGGTCATTTATGAAAATGACGTGGTCATTTATGAAAATGACGTGGTCATTTATGAAAATGACGTGGTCATTTATGAAAATGACGTGGTCATTTATGAAAATGACGTGGTCATTTATGAAAATGACGTGGTCATTTATGAAAATGACGTGGTCATTTATGAAAATGACGTGGTCATTTATGAAAATGACGTGGTCATTTATGAAAATGACGTGGTCATTTATGAAAATGACGTGGTCATTTATGAAAATGACGTGGTCATTTATGAAAATGACGTGGTCATTTATGAAAATGACGTGGTCATTTATGAAAATGACGTGGTCATTTATGAAAATGACGTGGTCATTTATGAAAATGACGTGGTCATTTATGAAAATGACGTGGTCATTTATGAAAATGACGTGGTCATTTATGAAAATGACGTGGTCATTTATGAAAATGACGTGGTCATTTATGAAAATGACGTGGTCATTTATGAAAATGACGTGGTCATTTATGAAAATGACGTGGTCATTTATGAAAATGACGTGGTCATTTATGAAAATGACGTGGTCATTTATGAAAATGACGTGGTCATTTATGAAAATGACGTGGTCATTTATGAAAATGACGTGGTCATTTATGAAAATGACGTGGTCATTTATGAAAATGACGTGGTCATTTATGAAAATGACGTGGTCATTTATGAAAATGACGTGGTCATTTATGAAAATGACGTGGTCATTTATGAAAATGACGTGGTCATTTATGAAAATGACGTGGTCATTTATGAAAATGACGTGGTCATTTATGAAAATGACGTGGTCATTTATGAAAATGACGTGGTCATTTATGAAAATGACGTGGTCATTTATGAAATTGTCGTGGTCATTTATGAAAATGACGTGGTCATTTATGAAAATGACGTGGTCATTTATGAAAATGACGTGGTCATTTATGAAAATGACGTGGTCATTTATGAAAATGACGTGGTCATTTATGAAAATGACGTGGTCATTTATGAAAATGACGTGGTCATTTATGAAAATGACGTGGTCATTTATGAAAATGACGTGGTCATTTATGAAAATGACGTGGTCATTTATGAAAATGACGTGGTCATTTATGAAAATGACGTGGTCATTTATGAAAATGACGTGGTCATTTATGAAAATGACGTGGTCATTTATGAAAATGACGTGGTCATTTATGAAAATGACGTGGTCATTTATGAAAATGACGTGGTCATTTATGAAAATGACGTGGTCATTTATGAAAATGACGTGGTCATTTATGAAAATGACGTGGTCATTTATGAAAATGACGTGGTCATTTATGAAAATGACGTGGTCATTTATGAAAATGACGTGGTCATTTATGAAAATGACGTGGTCATTTATGAAAATGACGTGGTCATTTATGAAAATGACGTGGTCATTTATGAAAATGACGTGGTCATTTATGAAAATGACGTGGTCATTTATGAAAATGACGTGGTCATTTATGAAAATGACGTGGTCATTTATGAACAGGACGTGGTCATTTATGAAAATGACGTGGTCATTTATGAAAATGACGTGGTCATTTATGAAAATGACGTGGTCATTTATGAAAATGACGTGGTCATTTATGAACAGGACGTGGTCATTTATGAAAATGACGTGGTCATTTATGAAAATGACGTGGTCATTTATGAAAATGACGTGGTCATTTATGAAAATGACGTGGTCATTTATGAAAATGACGTGGTCATTTATGAAAATGACGTGGTCATTTATGAAAATGACGTGGTCATTTATGAAAATGACGTGGTCATTTATGTAAATGACGTGGTCATTTATGAAAATGACGTGGTCATTTATGAAAATGACGTGGTCATTTATGAAAATGACGTGGTCATTTATGAAAATGACGTGGTCATTTATGAAAATGACGTGGTCATTTATGAAAATGACGTGGTCATTTATGAAAATGACGTGGTCATTTATGAAAATGACGTGGTCATTTATGAAAATGACGTGGTCATTTATGAAAATGACGTGGCCATTTATGAAAATGACGTGGTCATTTATGAAAATGACGTGGCCATTTATGAAAATGACGTGGTCATTTATGAAAATGACGTGGCCATTTATGAAAATGACGTGGTCATTTATGAAAATCTGGCAATTTAGTTGTAATGCCAGGGCATTTAGTTTTAATGCCAGGGCATTTAGTTTTAATGCCAGGGCATTTAGTTTTAATGCCAGGGCATTTAGTTTTAATGCCAGGGCATTTAGTTTTAATGCCAGGGCATTTAGTTTTAATGCCAGGGCATTTAGTTTTAATGCCAGGGCATTTAGTTTTAATGCCACGGCATTTAGTTTTAATGCCACGGCAATTTGTTATAATGCCACGGCATTTAGTTTTAATGCCACGGCATTTAGTTTTAATGCCACGGCATTTAGTTTTAAATGCCAGGACATTTAGTTTTAATGCCACGGCATTTAGTTTTAATGCCACGGCATTTAGTTTTAATGCCACGGCATTTAGTTTTAATGCCACGGCATTTAGTTTTAATGCCACGGCATTTAGTTTTAATGCCACGGCATTTAGTTTTAATGCCACGGCATTTAGTTTTAATGCCACGGCATTTAGTTTTAATGCCACGGCATTTAGTTTTAATGCCACGGCATTTAGTTTTAATGCCACGGCATTTAGTTTTAATGCCACGGCATTTAGTTTTAATGCCACGGCATTTAGTTTTAATGCCACGGCATTTAGTTTTAATGCCACGGCATTTAGTTTTAATGCCAGGGCATTTAGTTTTAATGCCACGGCATTTAGTTTTAATGCCACGGCATTTAGTTTTAATGCCACGGCATTTAGTTTTAATGCCACGGCATTTAGTTTTAATGCCAGGGCATTTAGTTTTAATGCCAGGGCATTTAGTTTTAATGCCAGGGCATTTAGTTTTAATGCCAGGGCATTTAGTTTTAATGCCACGGCATTTAGTTTTAATGCCAGGACATTTAGTTTTAATGCCACGGCATTTAGTTTTAATGCCAGGGCATTTAGTTTTAATGCCACGGCATTTAGTTTTAATGCCACGGCATTTAGTTTTAATGCCACGGCATTTAGTTTTAATGCCACGGCATTTAGTTTTAATGCCACGGCATTTAGTTTTAATGCCACGGCATTTAGTTTTAATGCCACGGCATTTAGTTTTAATGCCAGGGCATTTAGTTTTAATGCCACGGCATTTAGTTTTAATGCCACGGCATTTAGTTTTAATGCCACGGCATTTAGTTTTAATGCCACGGCATTTAGTTTTAATGCCAGGGCATTTAGTTTTAATGCCACGGCATTTAGTTTTAATGCCAGGGCATTTAGTTTTAATGCCACGGCATTTAGTTTTAATGCCACGGCATTTAGTTTTAATGCCACGGCATTTAGTTTTAATGCCACGGCATTTAGTTTTAATGCCACGGCATTTAGTTTTAATGCCACGGCATTTAGTTTTAATGCCACGGCATTTAGTTTTAATGCCACGGCATTTAGTTTTAATGCCAGGGCATTTAGTTTTAATGCCAGGGCATTTAGTTTTAATGCCAGGGCATTTAGTTTTAATGCCAGGGCATTTAGTTTTAATGCCAGGGCATTTAGTTTTAATGCCAGGGCATTTAGTTTTAATGCCAGGGCATTTAGTTTTAATGCCAGTGCAGGTTTAGTTTTAATGCCAGGGCATTTAGTTTTAATGCCAGGGCATTTAGTTTTAATGCCAGGGCATTTAGTTTTAATGCCAGGGCATTTAGTTTTAATGCCAGGGCATTTAGTTTTAATGCCAGGGCATTTAGTTTTAATGCCAGGGCATTTAGTTTTAATGCCAGGGCATTTAGTTTTAATGCCAGGGCATTTAGTTTTAATGCCAGGGCATTTAGTTTTAATGCCAGGGCATTTAGTTTTAATGCCAGGGCATTTAGTTTTAATGCCAGGGCATTTAGTTTTAATGCCAGGGCATTTAGTTTTAATGCCAGGGCATTTAGTTTTAATGCCACGGCATTTAGTTTTAATGCCACGGCATTTAGTTTTAATGCCACGGCATTTAGTTTTAATGCCACGGCATTTAGTTTTAATGCCACGGCATTTAGTTTTAATGCCACGGCATTTAGTTTTAATGCCACGGCATTTAGTTTTAATGCCACGGCATTTAGTTTTAATGCCACGGCATTTAGTTTTAATGCCACGGCATTTAGTTTTAATGCCACGGCATTTAGTTTTAATGCCACGGCATTTAGTTTTAATGCCACGGCATTTAGTTTTAATGCCACGGCATTTAGTTTTAATGCCACGGCATTTAGTTTTAATGCCACGGCATTTAGTTTTAATGCCACGGCATTTAGTTTTAATGCCACGGCATTTAGTTTTAATGCCACGGCATTTAGTTTTAATGCCACGGCATTTAGTTTTAATGCCACGGCATTTAGTTTTAATGCCACGGCATTTAGTTTTAATGCCACGGCATTTAGTTTTAATGCCACGGCATTTAGTTTTAATGCCACGGCATTTAGTTTTAATGCCACGGCATTTAGTTTTAATGCCACGGCATTTAGTTTAATGCCACGGCCTTTAGTTTTAATGCCACGGCATTTAGTTTTAATGCCACGGCATTTAGTTTTAATGCCACGGCATTTAGTTTTAATGCCACGGCATTTAGTTTTAATGCCACGGCATTTAGTTTTAATGCCACGGCATTTAGTTTTAATGCCACGGCATTTAGTTTTAATGCCACGGCATTTAGTTTTAATGCCACGGCATTTAGTTTTAATGCCACGGCATTTAGTTTTAATGCCACGGCATTTAGTTTTAATGCCACGGCATTTAGTTTAATGCCACGGCATTTAGTTTTAATGCCACGGCATTTAGTTTTAATGCCACGGCATTTAGTTTTAATGCCACGGCATTTAGTTTTAATGCCACGGCATTTAGTTTTAATGCCACGGCATTTAGTTTTTATGCCACGGCATTTAGTTTTAATGCCACGGCATTTAGTTTTAATGCCACGGCATTTAGTTTTAATGCCACGGCATTTAGTTTTAATGCCACGGCATTTAGTTTTAATGCCACGGCATTTAGTTTTAATGCCACGGCATTTAGTTTTAATGCCACGGCATTTAGTTTTAATGCCACGGCATTTAGTTTTAATGCCACGGCATTTAGTTTTAATGCCACGGCATTTAGTTTTAATGCCACGGCATTTAGTTTTAATGCCACGGCATTTAGTTTTAATGCCACGGCATTTAGTTTTAATGCCACGGCATTTAGTTTTAATGCCACGGCATTTAGTTTTAATGCCACGGCATTTAGTTTTAATGCCACGGCATTTAGTTTTAATGCCACGGCATTTAGTTTTAATGCCACGGCATTTAGTTTTAATGCCACGGCATTTAGTTTTAATGCCACGGCATTTAGTTTTAATGCCACGGCATTTAGTTTTAATGCCACGGCATTTAGTTTTAATGCCAGGGCATTTAGTTTTAATGCCACGGCATTTAGTTTTAATGCCACGGCATTTAGTTTTAATGCCAGGGCATTTAGTTTTAATGCCACGGCATTTAGTTTTAATGCCACGGCATTTAGTTTTAATGCCACGGCATTTAGTTTTAATGCCACGGCATTTAGTTTTAATGCCACGGCATTTAGTTTTAATGCCATTAGTTCTAATGCCACGGCATTTAGTTTTAATGCCACGGCATTTAGTTTTAATGCCACGGCATTTAGTTTTAATGCCACGGCATTTAGTTTTAATGCCACGGCATTTAGTTTTAATGCCACGGCATTTAGTTTTAATGCCACGGCATTTAGTTTTAATGCCACGGCATTTAGTTTTAATGCCACGGCATTTAGTTTTAATGCCACGGCATTTAGTTTTATTGCCACGGCATTTAGTTTTAATGCCACGGCATTTAGTTTTAATGCCACGGCATTTAGTTTTAATGCCACGGCATTTAGTTTTAATGCCACGGCATTTAGTTTTAATGCCACGGCATTTAGTTTTAATGCCACGGCATTTAGTTTTAATGCCACGGCATTTAGTTTTAATGCCACGGCATTTAGTTTTAATGCCACGGCATTTAGTTTTAATGCCACGGCATTTAGTTTTAATGCCACGGCATTTAGTTTTAATGCCACGGCATTTAGTTTTAATGCCACGGCATTTAGTTTTAATGCCACGGCATTTAGTTTTAATGCCACGGCATTTAGTTTTAATGCCACGGCATTTAGTTTTAATGCCACGGCATTTAGTTTTAATGCCACGGCATTTAGTTTTAATGCCAGGGCATTTAGTTTTAATGCCACGGCATTTAGTTTTAATGCCACGGCATTTAGTTTTAATGCCAGGGCATTTAGTTTTAATGCCAGGGCATTTAGTTTTAATGCCACGGCATTTAGTTTTAATGCCACGGCATTTAGTTTTAATGCCACGGCATTTAGTTTTAATGCCAGGACATTTAGTTTTAATGCCACGGCATTTAGTTTTAATGCCAGGACATTTAGTTTTAATGCCACGGCATTTAGTTTTAATGCCACGGCATTTAGTTTTAATGCCACGGCATTTAGTTTTAATGCCACGGCATTTAGTTTTAATGCCACGGCATTTAGTTTTAATGCCACGGCATTTAGTTTTAATGCCACGGCATTTAGTTTTAATGCCACGGCATTTAGTTTTAATGCCACGGCATTTAGTTTTAATGCCACGGCATTTAGTTTTAATGCCACGGCATTTAGTTTTAATGCCACGGCATTTAGTTTTAATGCCACGGCATTTAGTTTTAATGCCACGGCATTTAGTTTTAATGCCACGGCATTTAGTTTTAATGCCACGGCATTTAGTTTTAATGCCACGGCATTTAGTTTTAATGCCACGGCATTTAGTTTTAATGCCACGGCATTTAGTTTAATGCCACGGCATTTAGTTTTAATGCCACGGCATTTAGTTTTAATGCCACGGCATTTAGTTTTAATGCCACGGCATTTAGTTTTAATGCCACGGCATTTAGTTTTAATGCCACGGCATTTAGTTTTAATGCCACGGCATTTAGTTTTAATGCCACGGCATTTAGTTTTAATGCCACGGCATTTAGTTTTAATGCCACGGCATTTAGTTTTAATGCCACGGCATTTAGTTTTAATGCCACGGCATTTAGTTTTAATGCCACGGCATTTAGTTTTAATGCCACGGCATTTAGTTTTAATGCCACGGCATTTAGATAAAAAGCCACC